>CM039431.1:15151493-16497411 GCA_022379115.2 Bauhinia variegata | reverse complement strand
TGTTATAGCCCTAGGAGGTAATTTAAATTCTTATACCTTGTTATACCTTGCGTGATTTATTTTGCTTTTGATATGATAATCGTGGAATTATTAGTGCAGGTGGAACTGTCGTAACTGCACACTGTCGTTCAATATTACATCAAGTGGTCTACGGCCCTGTGATTTCAAAATGGGAAAAGTGTTAAGTTCCCTTCAGACATATAGGTGCATGTACAATTTCAACCTTAGGTAAGAATTTTGGTTGTCGTTTTATTCTGTTACTTGACCTTGTTATATTACTGTTTTCTTCTATATTACATTGTGTTCAGTTTATTTGTTAATTAGTTGTTTTAAAGATAGATCAAGTGTCAGAGTGTTCTAACGAGAAACCTAAGTGCTTGAAACACAATGGTCAAAATTGTTTCTGTTCTTTTTCTAGTTTCAACATCAAATTCCTAGTTCATGGGCTGTAAATCTAGGTGATTAATAATGAACTATGCCAATCAGATGGTTTGCATGAAGTTGAATTACTTCTTCCTTTTATTAACAGCATACCTGCTGAAGGTAAGTTTGTCTAGAATTATTTATTATATACACTGAATTAACCATTTATTACTTTGATTTTCCAATTGATTTAGAGAAGCTTTGACATTTAACAGTTGATATTTTTTTAAAGCGTGCAGCTGAAGAGATGTTCTTGGTGTTCTTTTCTTTAGCGGTTCCATATGTTCTTTTGCATATTTGAAACCAAAAGAACCTATCTTACAAGCTGTCAGTGAGATAATGGTAATCGTTAGCTGTCAATGTTTACTTTATTTATTATTATTATTATTTTACTGAAAAACCTTTGTTTATTTATGCATTGGTTGTCTAAATTTGGCCTCTATTCTGAGTACCTGGAATAAGTGTTCTTATTGGAGTATAGTATAAAGCTCAGTTTGCAAATCAATTTATTAATCTCTCTCAATTTAGTAGAATGCACCATTTTGGGACAGCAATTTGTAGATCTCCTCCCCCCCCTCTTTTTGCGTTTAAATCATCTTTTGAACTTCACTTGTTCCTCTTGTTTATGTTCTGTTCTTAAAGGTTCACTTTTCTTTGCATAGGGATATATAATAATGAGTCTGCGGAGTAGATTGGATATAAGGCAGATGGTGACTCAGGATCCAGTCTTGATATTGGCAGGGAAGTCAGTGATGCATGTCTATTGAAAAACACGTTGCCCATAATGTTCTGCAATTATTGAGGTCTGTAAGTTGCAATGTATGTAATATAGCTCATGGATGTATTTAAATTTACTTGATTAGAAAGCATCATCATGATTTGTGTTGTGCTTGTTATTAATGTATTGCTGTCAGTTGGTGCCTCCTATCTTTCCTTTCCCAATCAGCTACTGTGATTTCATTTTGGACTGACATGAATCCTCCATCTCTTATATGGTTATCGCTTTTTATGATCTGATAATATGTGCTCACTTGAATTATCTCTTGCAACCAGAACAAAGAGGGATTTCATTATTTATGCACTCCTATGTAATATAATATAACAACTGGTCTACTCCAAAAATATTTATGCCCGTCAATCTTTGAATTGTCTTAAACACATACAGGACTTTCCTGGTAAATCTTATGTGATTACTTAATAGCATCTAACATACCTTACTGGAAAAACAGAAAAGGATGCAGTCTTCCCCTTCCTAGAAGAGTATTTGCACCATGGTTAGCAGGAGTTTATGCATGTGACTACTTACAGCCATCTGAGACAGTTGAGGTTTGTTCCTCTGCCATAGTGAGGTAGTAGACCTTTGGTTTCTCCATGTGTCTCGGATTTAGTTTGAAGATGAATAGATGATTTAGTTGATTGTTCAAGCACTGATATACTCTTAGGATAAGTGATCTTTCATTACTTGTTTAGTTCTTGCAAGTTTGACTTTAATGTTTGAGGTTAGACTCAGCACAACAATTGATACTCACTCGTACATATATTTAAAACCAAAAAAAAAAAAAATTGGCTGTAAAAAGTAATGATTTGTTTATTTAGGATGTATCAATCCTCAATATTATTACTTTGAACAATCTCTAATTGTATTACTTGCCAGGTGAATTGTAAATAAACTGTGAACCTATATTTAGCTCGTAATGTTTAAGGAGGCTTCCTCATTCTCCTCTTAATACTTTTATCAGTTTGCGAGCATTCTTGATCCACCTCCTCTAAATTATTCTTTTATTCCAAAAGAATATCTCGTTACCGTGTACTTTCATTTGTTTTGAGATATCACCTCGAATAAGAAGTTAAAGTCTGCTGTTATACTATTGCTTGTATGTTCTTCCCACTTTCAATGTAATGAAATTTTTATGCAACATGTTCTAATTCCTATGTTGGCAGATCAGTTTCTATATCTAGTTTTCTAACTTTCGATGCTTCCTTAGGTGTTGAAGGACCATTGTAGTGAGTTATTATCCATGAAAGCTCTACCTGATGCTTGGACAATTTTAGAGCCAGAGAAAGAAGCCCCATCATTGGTCACTAAATCTTTCTGGGATGCAGCAGTGCCATTCCCTTTATCAATTCAACCATTGGAAGAAAAGAGCAGATCAGCTGGCGGAGGGGAGAATCCCAAGCCAGGTCATATTAGCATCTTTGCTGCCATTGTTATCCCTTTACTCTCGATACCGGTTGGTTTTGTGCTCTTCGTCCTAAAGGGTTGATATTTGTTAGTGTCACCTAAGAATTTCTCTCAACCTAATAGATGGTAAGAGTAAATCTAAACCGTAGGGTGTTTTTTCTCTTAAGTTCTAAACAGAGATTATAAATATACAACTGAAAAACTTAATAGATGGAAGACCGGAAGAGAGAGAAAAGCCCTATAGAGTCCGCTGAATGTAAGCTGGGCATCTTTAACCTTTAATAAGTTATAAAATCAGTTTATTTTAATTTTCTATCTTTTTGCTATTTACTTGTGAATTATTTTTCTATATATTATTTTAAAATTGTTCCATTTTAAAAATCATAAAAATAACATTAACTAGACCTTGCACATATATTAGGATAAAAAATAGATATGTTAAATTAGGTTTTTTTTTTTTTTTTTAATGACCAATCAAAAGTTTAATAATTTGTTATTTAGCATAAAAATTTAGAAAATATTTATAAATTCATAAAAAAAATTAAGCCAAGTGGATAGGCTCTACATAAATGGGCCAAGGAAGAATTTGGGCTAAGCTAAGCTTCGGCTCAATATTTCAGTCTTCGCCTGAAAACTTTTTTTATTTTATTAATTATTTACAATTTACATTAACAAGTAAATCATTTACAAATTCACAAAAATAAAAAATTAACAATAAATCCAAAAAGATAAAAATAAAAAATAAAAAATTAAAGGTTATATGGGCACGGCAAAATTCAGGCTGGGCTAACTAAGGCTCAAATTTTTTTCGGCCTATGCCTGAAATTTTTTTAAAGTATGTTATTAATATAAAAATAAATATTGATAATAAATCTAAAAATTGAAAAAATTGAAAAAATATTTTTTGATAGAAAAATAGTTTAGAGGATGATAAATATTTTTTAATTTTTGATTTTTTATGTAAAAATAAAATTTTAAAAAATAAATTCAATAATATTTTGGTTAGGCTTAAATTTAAAGAGGATGATTTAAAAATACAAAAAGATAATCAAAGCAAAAGAAAACCGTGTTGACAAAAGAGAACGAAGACACTACGAGGGCCACGACAAGTGCACGTAAGAAAGCCAAACTTGTATTGAACTTCGTCTGCTTCCATCTAGTCGTCCGAAAATATTGGCACCTCCTTGTCCTTCCAATTTACTCGAAAGCAAGAAAATTGAAATTTTAAATTGCTGGCAGATCTATTATCAGTTTACAAAATTGAATACATAAATTGTTTCCTGTAAATGCACTTGAGGGTATATAAAAAATTGCCTCAAAAAAATTAATATAATATACCAGACAATTGGTTATCACTCAAGGAACAATGACTTGTTCGACTCACTCCTACGGAAGTTTCTCGTCAGCAACATCACTGGGAAGATCAAGACCGTGAGGAATTTTGCCAGGATAATTGGTAGTTGACTCATCAGATCCAATCATACTGCAGGGACCAAAAACCAAAATGTTAATATCCTGCATAAGATTTGAATATAGGTTGTGGATCCTGCATTTAAGATGCTCACCCTCTATCAGCGATAACAATCGAACGCAGCTCACAATTAGCAAAGCTGCAAAACGAAGGATCCAATTTTTTAATTAGTCCTAAAGAATGAAAATGTAGAGCTTGACTACATATTATATATGTTAAAATAGTTTCCTTAAAGATGGTATTATTGTTACCGCGCAAACTCTGATAAATTCAATTTCAGGGAATTCATCTAAATTAAGAATGCAAAAGAAAAAGGTAAAGATGTATATATCAACGACTTGCTTAAGCAAATCTGCCAGCTGATCAGGACATATTCAGACAGTAAGATATCAACGGTTGCTGCTGAATGACTAAACGAGGCCACAAGGCTAGTAGAACAAAATAAAATGAAACGTTTTTTTTTTTTTTAATTGTTAAATCCCTTTCTATTTTTCTCAGAACTGAACGTACCTCAAATGCTCATTAGGGGCTTCAGAAAAAGCAATATTACTAGATATCAGCCTTAATGTGCTGCTCGTCAACCAGACTATAAAGCAAACAAATCGAAATCAGAGGAACACTTACTGTCTGCACATTTCACTCTTTATAGTTGGATGGCAATCATTTCCAAAAGCACTGAGGGTATGAAACAGAAAACCACTGTGGGTAACAATTGCTATCTCCTTCTCTTTGCGTGTCCACAACCTGGAACAATAAAGATTTATGAGGGAATAGTGCTAAAAATTTGGCTAGAGCCATATCTGCCGCTAGATGATAACACTTGTATGATAATATCTTACTCAAATTGGACAAAAAAAAAAAAAAACAGAACCATCAAAAAAATAGTTTGTGTTCTCCTCAAAATGCTATGGCCTTCTTAAATTTGAATAAAAAATGTAAAGTAAATGTTTCAGGTAGCATGCAGAAACACAACAGAAAAAGTAAACCCATCAGGCAACCATATGCATCCTAACGGACTGGACTTAAAACCATAGAGATTGAGCTTTCATGGCAGGATTAAAAGATCCGCATGATATCACTGTGAGGGGACTCTAAATCATAACCATGGCCAGTATCAGGAAAGCGTAAGTGTGTTACTGACGGTGTTAAACTGCCAAATAGTCAACAATGTAAACCTTAACACATTCCAAACAATTACAGATTTGTGTACTTGGACCTCCACTAAGGTTATTTTTTAAATGTTTCCAGCTCATGGCTACTTCGTTCTCTCTACTATTGTCCAATAAGATTCTTAATGTTAGATATGCGTAGTCAATGGCATGATATGTTTATTAAAAGTAGGCAATCAAAACTCACCATTTTAAAAACTTCAGTCCCCTAGCAGCAACATCTTCATTCTTCTCTCTAGTATCAGGTGTCCACAAAATGTCATCATCACTTTCTATCTAAAGAAAGTTCATAGCAAGAATGAATCCATCAAATCAGATTTGAAATATTTAAAGCATTGTAACAAACTTAATTGTGGCTGCCAGTCCACATTTTAAACAAGAAGAAAAATGGATTACTTGCCAGTGAAAAATCAATTGCTGGAAACATATCCTGATACTCGCTAATGCTTCTTCTCTTATCACAAGGATGAACTCCCTGAATTACAATAAACATTAGAATAACACTCAAAGGAATTAGACGCCAAATTAAATTTAAGCAACAAAACAGGAGGTAAAGATGACAACACGCCATATTTTCAGGCATGTTCTTTTTTCTTCGTCACACCACACCCTAAATTAGTCACCGGCATAGGCCACATAAATTCAGAAAAAGCTTCGAGCAGTTGTTTAATGAAAAGAAGGTTGAAAAACCCTATAAATGCAAAGTAATATAACCCCAAGAACAAGCCAACCACGCCTCTACCTAAACTAATTCAACTAAGTTCGGGCTATATAATAAAATTAGGAAACCTAATTAAAAAAAAAATTGAACCTCATAACAGAGCAAACAGTGAATTATCCATAGTTCAAACCAGCAGATATGCTTACACTAATTTCCTTAGGGATTCAAATAGCAAGTTTCAAGATGACAAGGCATAAGGCATGGGAGTTGTCACTTGGTATATTCCCTGTTTACTCGTGGTGTGGACTTTAGAAGCTTTTCAGAAGGGGAAGGAAATTGGAAGGAAAAAAAGATAAGAAAGCAAGGGAATGATTTATGTAACTCTTTATATCAGAAGCATTTAGTTTATCAACATTATTACTTACCAGATGTTCTCGGCAAAGCTCTACAGCTATAAATGGTGGGCAATTCAGACTTGAAATTGCAGGACGGCCACTATCTCCCACATTTTCCTTAATCAGCGGAGGTGTATTAATTCCGTCATTGTATGTTTCACCACCAAAGACTCCAACTGCTGTTTGCATGGTCCTAAAACGCAATTTCTAGAGATTCAGTTTACAATACCTCCCAAGCACAGAAAGACTCTTGTTTTTTAGCTAGCATGCAAAATATGTATAGACAGATTTCTGCCTAAAAATGAGCATAACTCCACATATTATAAAAAATTCCATCCGGAAATAAGTATCCAGCATGCTAAACATAACAGGTGTTATATTTTAAAAGTAAAATGAATTTGACAAACAAAACACTAAAACACATATATGGATTAACAAAGAATGGATGGATGATAGTCTTTAGCTCGACATTCACTCCATCGATTTTAAGTTTTAAATCAAGAAACGAAATATATGTTTCCTTTATCAACTTATGAGCTTGTGAAGAGGTTTTGGTGTCTTCAACTACTAAATATATATTATCCAAAAACAGTCCACAAAACATTAGAGATCTCAAAAAGGACATGCATAGTGATTCATGTCCACTTGCTTTTGTTTTATGTTGCCAATATCAGTTGTAGGCTATCCCCCCCTTGGTGCTTTTGTTTTGTTTGTATTTCTTTTTATCTCACTTCGTTATGAATGTTGCCATTTCTTGTCGCTCAAAACTTCAAGAAAGGTCTTAATCAGATACACAAATTTCATGGCAAACAGTAAATTAGATAACTCTGAGTCAGATTTCAAATCACAACGACGTTATACCTTAGCAAGGGGGATGCAATCACCAACTCAATTCTTTTGGAAACACCTGACGCCTTAACATGCTCTCTCAGATTATCAACCTGTTACAGAGCCCGAAAGATTCCACCATTATTCAAAAATAAAGAAAAACTGGGGAAAGAACTAACTAGAGATCTACGCTAGGACAAGATCCTCATTCATTAACACACTAATTATTTGATGAGAAATCAAATTACAGTTAAATTAAAGCATAGCATTAAAACCAAACTCTACTGAAGCGTGCTTCTTTAGCATTGTAAACACTTCAACGGGTAATTCTACATGACACAATTTGTCTAGAAATACTTGACATTAAGATAAATTTGACAGCAGTTACCTGCTTCCAGCCAAGTGGGGTTAGCTGTGCATCAAAAAAATCATAAGACATGTATGCATCATGGTTCTTCTCTCCTGCTACATTGTGAACCCCTTGGGCATGCCTAACCTGCGTATAAAGTATGATACGACATAATGCTCTTGAATCCTAAGTAGTAGAGTAAATGACGGTCTCAAGAACCAAGTACACATAATCCAATATGCAAGACATGAATTTGCGTTTTCATATGACTATTTGTGATTTGATCCTTAAAAAATGAAGTTTATTGAATTAAGTTAAAACGAACTAATTTCCATGCACTTAATATTTGGAAATCAAAATTTAGTTTCACAATTCATCCTATAAATTCAATTCGAATGAAAGTAAATTTTAACGCATAGATATTGAGGTTAATGCATTCGCACCGAAGAACCTGAGTAGAAAAGTTGAAAAGTTAACGCAACTCAACATAAGTAAAATTTTGAGATTCACGTGAGTTGTAGGGAAATAAACTTACGCCACGTCAAGTAATAAGTGCATCGTTTTCCAATCCATAACGAGTAAAAGAAATATGCTTAAGGATAAAAGTGCCACAAACCAGGTAAAGAGTTTTACAACGATGCAACGGATAGAGACTTTGACCACCGGTAGGATCCATATCTGCAGTCACATGAAAGGTCATTTGACTTGAGAGCACCACTGAATAAGGTACAATAAAACAGTGTCAAGTAAAACCACCTAACGAACTCTCCACTTTCCACACCTTTAAGAAAATAATAAAATAATAATTCTGCCAGCAAGAATCGAAACATGGATTACAGACAACTAGTCAGCAAGCGGAAAAGTTTACATACTGTTGTACTAAAGTATAGATATATAGCAACAAAAGGGGAAAGTCTGTTAGCAAAAAATTCAAAAGGCAACAGTAAAGGCAGAGCGGCGAATCCGATAAAGCTTCCATCTGAGCATATATGCTGGCATATAAAACAGAAAAAAAGAGAGCAACTGTGCACATTATTTAAAAATCTTTTGCTCCAAGATCTGAGCATATATGCTGGCATATAAAACAGAATAAAAGAGAGCAACGGTGCACATTATTTAAAAATCTTTTGCTCCAAGACTCATAGATAAGCTTCCATCTGAGCATATGCTGGCATATAAAAGAGAGCGAAAGAGAGCAACAGTGCACATTATGTAAAAATCTTTTGCTCCAAGACTCATAGATAAGCTTCCATCTGAGCATATGCTGGCATATAAAAGAGAATGAAAGAGAGCAACAGTGCACATTATGTAAAAATGCGAAAGAGAGCAACAGTGCACATTATGTAAAAATCTTTTGCTCCAAGACTCATACAACATAGTAACTACAGATCTCAATAACTCCCCCAACGACTTGCATATTTCATGTGGTTTAAGATATCAACGGAATGAAAAAAAAAAAAAAAGAAGCTCAAAATCCAGATATATGAAGAATTTTCTTCGTTTATCAAGCATTACTTCTTTCGATGAACCAGATCGACAGCTATAGCACGCTATTTCATGAACGCGAACCGAAGCATTCATACCAAATCGGAAATTTCGGAAATGAACATTTCCTAACGCAAAAGACAAAACAGATACTCAAAATAACCAAACCACCGTATCGTTGCAGAACTAAAAAAAATCAAGCAAAATAATCAAACATACTCTGAGAACTCGATGCTATTAATTCTCAAACGAACCACATTAGCAAAGATAAACGTGAGATGGAAATTGATTCATACCAGAAATTATGTGAAAGAGAGGACGGTAGCGAGAGAGAAAGGGAAGGAAGTGATGGTGTTTGGGTACCTGAGTCTGAGAGAGAAGAGACAAGCAAATAACAGAGGGAAAACGTTGTCGTGGGCAGCTAAGCTTTCAAACGGGAGTGGAGACAAATACGGAATTCAACAAAGGCGGTTCATAAGTAATGGGCATGGTGAGCGAGAGTGTTGGAGAAGAACAATAAATAATGCAAGGATGACGGTGCAAGTTGCCAGCGAGTTGATAAAATTGAAACGGAGCTTAATGATATCAACTCGAGCACTCAACCCCCCTCTTGGTTTACATTGCATAAACGTGAAATGATCCGAGTTTGACCACGCACATGGCAAATGATTCATGGTCACATAAAACAGATTTCAGCTTTTTTTTTTTTTTTTTTTTTTTATGGTAACATATTTCAGTTTTGGAAGGCAACCTAACTTAACAAAACAAAATAGCGAACTTCGTAGAGTCGCTATAGTGGACGGACCAATCCCACGCGCACCCTCCAATCCACTTGGCAGTCCCCAGCTGGTTAGCTCCCTCAAGGAACGGACGTAAAGTCGTTCACATTTGGACCCGCTAATTTTTAAATTAATAGATGATTAATTTAAAATCATTTCCGTGTACTAAAACGAGGCACGGGCCCGCTAGCGATGGCACCATCCAGAGGGAGTTTTGGGGAGATTGAATAGAATTTTTAGTATATTTTAGTATCAATTACAAAAAAAAGATATAATAAAATTATATATTGAGATAAAAATATGTTTATAAAATATAAAAACGAACTAAAATAAATTTGAAAATGATTTCTGTTATTTTTGTATTTTAAGAAAATTTGAGTGATTTAAATTTCTAAATATTCATAATAATAATAATAACTCTAAAGTAAAGTAATAAACCCCACTCTAAACTAATCACATGAATTCTTTCATTGTGTATTGTGTACCGTAGTTGATGCCTAGACGGTACCGCATGAGAAAAGCCAACTTGTACGGTTAAGCGACCGCGATTGCGTGTGTCGAAACCAGAGTGTATTCTTGTGTGCCAAAAAAAAAAACAGCACAAATGTCTGTTAGCAGAAGCAATTAGCTGTGTTTCTTGACCGCGACGCGCCACAGTTCTCGCACTGTATGATAAAGGTAAGTGTCGATGGTAAAAGCACTAACTTGTTCCGTGAGAAACTTATGAAAGTTATCATTTCTTGCGTTATTCGCACTCTTTGATTATTTCAGTCAAAAACAATGGATCAGTGAGAGCATATCCATTTTTATCGTATAAAAACATTATGCTTCCACTGTTTGAATATTTTTTTAAAAAAAATTACAATTGAGCTGATTTTGAGTATTGGAACTTACGTATAACACATTATGGTTGTTTGGAACTCGTAAAGGATATTCAGTTCACTTGGATTCCATTATTGTTGTAAGCATCATGTGCAAATGGAGTGATACTTCTTTGCACGACGGAAATGCAATTTTTCAAACTTGTGCTTTTTTGACTGCCAAAACAAAAAACCCTTGGACTCTTTAGGGATGAAACCGGGCCTTCTTTTAAATGCCTAGTTGCCACTAAGTCAAGGCCCAATTAGCCTTTGGGCAAGGCCGATAGCTTCATTTTGTATCAAATTGAATGACTTTCAAAGGAAAGATCATACGAATTAGGTCACTTCTAGGAGAAGGGTAGCACTACTCATTTTTTTCTCATCCTTATTATTATTATTAATTTAATTTTTTATACTTAAAATTTTATCAATTTAATAATTTATATTTTAAATTTATTAATTTTGTCATTCACTTTTAAATCTTTCTAACATACAACTTAAAAAAAAAAAGATTATTGTTAAGAGTTTTAAGTATGAAAAACAATATTAATAGATTGTAAATATGATAAGTAAAATTAATAAGCATAAAATGTAAAAAAAAAAAAAATTAATGAGGATTATAAATCTGTGATTCGTAAACATAAGTTTGATAATATTTTGGTATTAATCTTGAATATCTAACACTATATTAAATATTAATTAATTTAGTCCGAGTTAGGCAAAACTATAAGAATATCTAAACTCTTTCTGCTAAGTTTAGTAATATTTTGATATTAACCACCATTATCTAATATCACGTTAAATATTGACTAATTCAACTTGAATTAAGTAAGATCATAAAAATTACAAAATTCTTATTATCAAATTTAGTAATATAATATACTTAAGAGATACTTTTCACCCACGACTATCGCTAATGTAAATACACATGTAGATTATTATATTTGTGTCCTAAATGGTGAACTTCCAAACTTATTTCTTTAAGTCTAAAAAATACATAAGATTTAAAAATGGCTTTAGATACCAAAAACAGCTTGTAGTTGGATTGGTATTGAGATGGTCTTCAAAACATATAAATTTTATATTATATCCAAAAGTTATAATAAAATTACTAGAAAAATGAAATTTAACTAGGTAATAAGACTTCGAGAATGAAGTACAAATCGCTGCCAAATTATCTGAATCACCATCTTTAATTCCCCTCCGCTTTAGCGGTTTATCACTTACTAGCTTATAGCTAGAAACAAATACCAACCACGACCAAGGAAAAAAGAAAAAAGAGAGAGAAAGAAAAGATATAAAGCCGAGGAGGGGGAACAAAAACTGAAGGATGAGAAATGAAGGGTACTTCTCCATCATGATTATCTGCAATAGGCAGATTGACACTAATTTTTTCACTCAGAAAGGAAAAGAAAGAAAGTAGTCTAGCGAATACGTTAGGAAGCATAAGGTGACCCATTAAAGTTTTATCTGTCGTTGATCACACCATAATCCTTAGTCCCCTTCCGGAAACATAATTAGTTGCACACACTTATAAATGAGAATTTGTAATTATAATTTTAAAACTCTTTTTCAATAAAATAACTCGTGCGATAAAGTATTAATTAATTTTAAAATTTTATGAGTAAGATCTATAATTTAATTTTTAAATCTATAAAATTGCCATTTTATTAAAATTATTATTTAAATGAATAATTATGACAAGTTTTACTTTTAAAATAAATGAATCACTTCCTATCTATACATACCTATGTGTGTGTGTGTACACGTTCATATACTATAAATCATTGCTTGTTAATTACTGATTATTTGTTTGAGATATAATGCATGACAATCCTCACTTTCCATAAACAGCACTGAAAATGCTAAAATATCGATCTACAGGAATAAAATCAAAACAAGTAGTACATATATTGGTTTATAAGTAGATTCTGAAGATTTCGTTTGCTAGTCTAATTCAGCTTGATTAAGTTTTGTCTTTACTCTTGTACTCAGTCTGAACTTTGAAGAAGTTGGAGCTGGACAGAGAAATATATTAGTACATTTTTTCTATTATTGGAGTTATACAACACGCCAACCTGGTACCTTTTATGTGTGTTTATGGTCAATGAACCATTGTCCAACGTAATAACATAGTATTAATTAAGCTACTAATTACCATATGTTGTAATTAACAGAGACAGCTAAATTGGTGTGCCTTAAATTAACACGACTGTAATTTGAAAATAAAACAAAGCTAGCTAAAGCTGGCTTTTGTTTTAATTAATCACAGGCGTAGCACAGTGAGCGGCCAAACAAATTTTAGTCCACAAAAGCTAACAAGTTGGATTACATAATCTAAAATTTCTATTCAGTTTCCAAGAGGATTGGATCCTTAATCTGTCTATAATATCTTGAATGATTTTTTCTGGGTTTGTTTTTCTCCATGTGCCCCCACACTCATTTGACTTGTAATTAGTTAGATTCTTTTTCATCATCATCAAAAAAGACAAATTAATGAATCAATAATAGATATAACCAAATTCAACTGAAGGTTTTAAGAATTCGTTTGTTTTTATTTTTTCAAAGGAAGCGGTTTCTTCCAAAATCATGCCAGCCAGTTGTAATTCCCTCTAAAAGAAGGCAAAATATTGATCAAAATTCTAGATTATGTTCTTCTGTACTAAGCCTAACGCAACACGTCGTTTTAATTTGGAGGCTTCGAACATATTAAATCAGTTGACGAATCGTTTTCTGAATTATAACCTAAACTAACTTAATTGGCTGCTAGATTTAGTTTCCTCATGAGTAATATATTACAATCTATGGACACGTATAATGATTTTGCGATTATATAAATTTTAGTTCAAATAGGTAGGTAGCATATATTATATCTAATATAAATGTCATGCTTATATATAGAGAGAAATTAATCAATTGGTTTCTCTATCTCTAATAAGACAAAGGTTAGATTACACTGTAGTGCGACTGCCCTACATACAGCGACTCAATTTGCTTGAAACTAATTAAACCCATGAAAGATCACAACTCACAAGCGTACTATTATTGATGAAGTTAAGCTATTAGGTAGAAGAGAGCTGGTCATTGATCTTGGGGAAGACCAGATATGATCAGTCTTTGTGAAAATCTCACAAAACAGATTATTTATTCACATAACAAATTAGTAATGGGTTTTCTTTTCTTCAAGGACAACAAAGCAATAGATACCTTATACCTTATTAAAGTGTTCTTTCTGTTGCCGAATCAATGTGGAAGGTTGATATATATATGTATATACGCAATAATGTTCCAAGGAAATGTGAGCTATAAAATATGCTTCTCATCAAATTAGATCGCTGGAGTTCCAATATTGAGGCATGAAATATAGGGTGGATTTCTTGACTTTCACAATCTATAACACATGTTGCAGAGATGACGAGCTACTGCACTTGATTAATTTCTATGACTAATTAATACTATACATATATATGATATAGCCAGCTAGAGAGTTTACGTGTACGTAATATAACCAAATTTTCTAGTATTAGTCAGCAACCAACCATCCACATCGATGTACTTGGTATTAAAGAGATTAAAAGAGAAATGTAATAATATATAGGAGAGTTTGTCTATATAGGGATGAAGTGCAAATGTGTAATAACCCTTCAAACGAAGAAGTAATTTATTTTTATATAATAAATATATACAATGAGTGAGATTTAACTTAGTGGTTATTCTTTTTTTAATAAAGGTTTTGCTAATTTCTTTTTTTAAGTTATAGTCTTTTTAAGGCTGTAGATTAAAATTTCTAAATATATTTCATCTCCCCTTCTAATTATGACAAAAAAAAATATACAATGTTGTACCAAATTTTTTTAAGGAAGATATATACACAGAAAATAGATTTCATAACTAACAAATTAAGTTCATAGTGCAATGAAATATCTATATTTGTTTGAAAAATACAAGAAGTCAAGCATTCATATTCTGATAGTTCAATAATCTCTCAATAAAACAAATAATATGTTACTACTATTGCGAACTTATTTATAATTATTTCATGTACAAATTGACTAAAAATGAGCTGTCAATTTAACTTCTCATACTATGAAAATCAAAGTAGCTCTCAAATTTTTCTTGACTGAAAATTAGTTCTCATATAGTTTCAGTTAAATTTATCAGCATAATTAGAGCAAGTTTTTCAGATCACCGAGAAAAAATATAGGTTGTTAGTACTTCATTTAAAACCAGTCTTTTATAGTACGAACAATTTGCAATCTCGCATAATTAAGTCAATTTCATGCGAGTCCAGAGTCCAGATGACTTGTTCATCACAAATTACTTATTTTAGTATTTAATCATAAGAAAAATAATAAAATATCAAATATCTCTCAATAAAAGTAGTTATAAAATTTTAAACTTAAAGATAAAGATATATGTTCCATCAAGTCACTAAATCGGTTCTTCATAAATCACAATCTATTTGTACGGAAAAATATATATCACCTACCAAATTAAAGGGGAGAAAACAATGATAAATTTTAACACTTTCTCAACACCAATCTTTACTCCGATCCCATGTGTTTTCTCTCTGAAAGCAACAAGTGGGATTAATTATACTAGCTATGCTTGCCCTAACAAGCACTAAACCTTTTCAAACCCAAAATTTACAAGTTGGATGTAATTAACGTTGTTTATTTTATACAATAAGCATTGCATTTTTCTCCACTTAAAATTAGTTTATTGTCACTAGTCACTAGAATGAAGATAAAATTAAAATATTTGCGTGATACAATGCATCTGTCATCTGTCAACATTAGTTTGCCGCCATTAATAATGGTGTCTTTTAAAGATAAAAATATAAATCAATAAATAATGGTGTCTCTTAGTATTGCTATGTTCAAAAACTTGGACCTCAGGAAATAGAGATTGAGACCCTTAAACGACAAACAGTAAAAACTTATACGATAGGATTACCAAAAAAAGAAAAAACACACACACACACGTACACGATAGGAAACAACTCGTCTAACGTTCACCAACCAAAGAAGTAGTTTTAACTATGGAATTAACGTGTCTTTTTTTTTTATTTATTTAATTATAGTTTTAGCCCCACTATTTCAGACAATTTAAAAAAGTTTTATAGTATAAAATGTTAAAATTTACTCTCTGTACTTTAACAATATTTATAAATTAATCTTTTTAATTTTTAAAGTTTAAAATATTAAGAATTAATTTTTATAGTTTTTTTATTTTATTTTCATAAGTATTTTTAAATTAAAGATAATTTTATTTGAGATAATATTAAACGTGGATATTTCTTTAAGTGAGATTTAAACTCAAATTTATCATGTTCTAAAAAACTAATCTTTTTTGCTAAACTCATTCTCTATTAATAGTTTATATAATTTATAAATGTTTATTTATTGATATAGTCTATTTTATAAATATTTATATAGTTTAGAAATGAAATTTTAATAAAATTTGAATTTTAGAAATTATTTTAAATTTTATTATAGAGAGTAAAAATATATATTTTTTTTTTTGGTGAGAGCTAAATTTACGAATTGAGGACTAAGCAGATAAATGGGCAAAAAAAAAAGTGCATTATATATAGCAGAGTGGAGCAGAGATAGATCACCTATCACAACTTTTAATGATCGAAGGTGTTGCATGGTGGGGCTTGGGTTTGGTCCTCATCGTTTTCTTGCGCAGGAAATGACTCGTGAAGAGGAGTGGATTTAAATCTCCCTTTCGGTTAACGCCTATAATTAGCACTTTCCTTTTCTTGTTTTCCCATTACTTTGGCCAACCTGAAGTTACACGTTTAATCACATCACAGGCCAATAACTTAAAAAAAAAAATTATCTCTTTACCCTACCAAGTTAGATAGAAGATGGAACTGACCAATACCTTAGTTACTCTGATCCATGGCTACTTTTGCTGGGTGATGCGTGTACGACCAAAACCTATATTATCTAGAAAAAAAAAAAAAAAAAAAAAAAAAGGCAAAACGACGAACGACTCTTCACCAACAGAGAAAAACGCAGCCAACAGCACTGTATTTAATCTTCTGGCTTTCTACTGTTTAAGAGTGCTATGTGCTAACAAACAAATAGCTAGCAGGCAAAATTGGGAGATAGATTGGTGGTTTTGGTGGAATTCCAAATAAGATATTGTGGGCTGTCAAAGCAGTATAATATCTACGAGAGAGAGACTAAGAAAACTGCTTTTTAAGAAAACCACTTTGTGTCGGGGTGGTAGGAGGAAACTGCCGCGGTTTTCTCACACCACTCTCCAATCTATTCATTTTCAGCCACATAAGATTTGGCCCTGTGCTCCTCGTGGTCGCTTCTGGTCTTTTGAAGTCGTTTTATCCATTATTAATGGTTTTACATTGTTATTATATTCTAATAAAACAAGATCTCTCTTTGATCAATATTGAAGTTGGAGTTGCTCAAGCAGTTGAAACTCAATGTTAAGCCCTTTTTAACTGTGCCATTAGCTCACTAATTAGTTGAGTACAACTAGCTATAAATTATGCGCAATCCCGTTGTTTCTGACTTCTTGCTCACGCATTACAACTTACTACTAAGTGATTAATCAGTTATAACTTTTCTTTCCCTTCTGTTAAATAGCTAGCTAGTTTCCTATAAAAATTTTAAAGCTTAAATTTAGAAGAAGAGGAAATGAGAAACAATTTAAAGGAATCAAATATCAAATAATTACTTATTGATTATACGTAGCAGAAGGTTTTCTATGTGCTGCTACGTAAGTACTTCAGACAATAGTGGGTTTGTATCATGACTACAGAACACGGCGTACGTGTATATGTCTTTTCATTAAGCTATAATTGGCCATTAAAGCTACAAAGCTTCTTTTCGTAGTGTGTAGCATTGATCATGATAATGATTATATAATTATTTAATATTGTTATCATTTTAATGAAATCTAAAAAAAACCAATATATTAATCAAGAAAGTCGACGAGATAAAAACTAATTGGGTTTGAAAATGTTTGGATCGTGTGAGGTCAGTTCTTGTCTGGCAAGCTGCTCATAATTCCGCCGTTTGTTTTGGGTTTTGGCAGGATACACAATTACGTAAGTTATAATACTCTCGTAAAGCGAATTGCACGTCTTTCGAAACGGAATTCTTCGCTGCGATTTTCAAGGAGATTCCAGAAAATAGACACGTGGGGCTCAGACTCGTCCGTGGCTCTTCAATTATGAATCTATGCCTTCCATGCAACAGTGGTTATGGTAATAACATCAATCATAACGTTAAATTAAATCATTGTTCTCTAAAAGAGGAAAGGTCAAAAACTACATAATGATAACAAAGATAATGTTAATAAAAGATAAAACTATAACCATTACTTCTTTATATATTGATATTAAATTAAATTAGTTAGTTCCTAAAAGTGGACGCAAATGATTCTTCTACAGTGAAGGAAAAAATAATCGCAAATAAACACAAAATTATATGTTGTGCACAGTAAATATACCGTATACCGTATACCTATACCAATGCTTGCAAGAAGAATAGTACATATACTCGTAATGTTATAGTTAATACAGTAGATTTTACCAAATTTGTTTACACAATCGAATTCTATGGATCATGGCCAACGTCCTCGGAAGTATATATACGAGGTTACAGCAACGTTAGATGAAGATATTTTATTATGAACTTTACGCAGAGGCTAGTGAATGTAATTATTGATTTCCGTGTTTAATCATTTGGTGCGTGGAATGGCTATTATGGCTTTGGCTGCTGAAGAAAATTCACAGATGTAGACAAGTCATATGGCTAACCTTTGAGGAAACATCATACTTCCCCGGTTTCACACTTAAAACTTTTTTAAGCTATGCAAAAGCGAAACAATTAACCTCTCCTTTTTTCTTTTTTCTTTTTTTATTTCAATCCTTTACAAAGCCACTTAAATTCCATATTTGCCCATACTAGGTTAGTAGACTTAACCTCTACTTGTTAGGAATTTTTATTTGTACACATTACTCATTTTTATTTTTATTTTTTGTTTTACTAATGGCAGGATCGATTAGATTAACTTCTTAATGTCTATTTAGTTAAGCGCGTAATTTGGAATTTAACCTAAAGTCTCGCCTTTAGCCTACAAGGCTACAACCAACATTGTTTTGGGTCAGATTCTTCACAAGATGATCAATATCATAATCCATTAAAAAAAAAAAAAAAATTCGGCCATAATATTGTTTCCATAAATATGATTGGCACTGTAAATTTTCTTTTTACTATAAAAAATTCAAGACAATATTACTATAATCTTTAGCCGTAATGCTATTGCCATAGAGCCGAGTTAAATAGTTGGAAAATAGCGTTGTTATTTTGTATGCATATGATTACATGTGGTTTTACCTATTAATAGCTTGGCATGTGGTTGTGGCCGAGATTCACAGGATGATCATAACTCACAAAAGAAATGGCATTTCAAAATTAATTTTTCATTACTAAAAGTCCAAGACTATTCTAATCCTCGGCCGTAAGGCTATAACCATAGCGTAATTAATTCACCACGTTGATGTCGTTATGCGTCATTTTATCCAACTGGACAAGAATCAAAACGTGTGCATAAAAGGCAAAGTTGAAGGAGGGTGCACACTGTAGATGAGATAGATCATTTCAATTTCTTAAATTTGTAAAATAAGAGTGAGATAGGAAAAAGTGAGTAAAGAGAGGACCCTTGATCGTATTAGCCCATCTCTTTATCCTCTTTTTCTTTCTCACTCTCAGTGTAAATTTAGAGAATCTAGAGAATGGACATACTAGTATTGTCTAATAAAGTGTTGTGTAGGGTTAATTAACACAATCCCAATTCATTTGTAGCTGTGTACAACTCCGTGACAGATAATTAATCCCTATCTGGGTTCTATACACAATTAGTGGGTATGGTTTTATACAAAATGATAAAAAATAATAATAATAAATCTTAGGCTTCTGAAGAGTCAAACTGGTACGTGACACGACCTTGGCCCTTAGGGTAAAATACGAAGTTATATGCAAAGTATATGGAACTTCAATTCATGTGACCTGGGAATCAGTTTTAGAGCTCTACCCTACCATACAAAAACAGCTATAACTTACAACGGCGATGATAAAAACAATGATAATTATCAGTATATCCTTGTCACCTAATTGGCATGAGCAAATACAGCTTGAGAATGAGAGAAAGACTAGACAACCCATACGCAAGCAAAACAGGAAGAAGCCAGAGAAGAGCTGAAAACCAGAAGAGCCAAAATGGCAAGCTAAAATATCACCAATGTCTTCATATTCGTAAACTAGCAAAAAACATATACATAAGCCAAGCATATAAAGTCGGCTTGTACTATATATTGGTATGCATAAACATAACGAGGAATAATTATATATGTACAATTTTTTATATATATTTTTAATTTTACTGTCTATAAATTTATCCTTATAAATAATTAATACACAATGAGTATAATGTACAAATAACATTTTTTAAAATAAAAGTAATTATAAAAAATAAGAAAAAAATTATGTGTACATTACACTCATTATAAATTTATTAGTTTTAGTTTATTTACTGAGTAAATTGCAAATAAAAAAATAATGTACCCTTGTTGCCAGGTGGCAGGAGGCGAGAATTGAAGTTCTATGTTAGTTTATTTGCTTATAGATATAGCTTCTCTGTTTAAACTAGAAAATGGAAAGGAAGGAGATGTAGATTTATAGTCTAATTTTATTTTATAGAACAAGCACGGACAGATTGTATTAAGTAAGCTGAATTGGAGAGATGGTGCAGAAAGAACCAAAAAAGGCCACCAACTCGATTGAATTTGTGAGCTAAGCCGAAGTTTGGAGGCATCATGGAGTGGGGCCCAACCCAGAAATTTTCAAGAGAGAATTATTTTCTCCTGTTCCAAACAACTTGTATTACAGAGCTTTACAAATACAAAGAACCTGACTGGGTTTGTGATCGGTAACTCCACTCTTTTTGGTTCCAGACACAGACAGATGTAAGGGTCAAAGTATTCTGGGCACGCCAGTTAAATATTTAGTTTGTTTTTGATTGCAGAGATTTCGGTGAAAAAGACATAAATCTCCCCTCCATCCCAGGGGGAAAGAGAGAGATGAAATGAAAAGTAGATTCCATTTCAGTCTTAGGCTATAGGTGTGCTGATAAATACAATATAATACGTAATTATAATTAATGCATATAATAATCAAGTTGCCAGAAGCCTTTTCCGTGTTCCCCTATAAATTCTTCAACTAGGCACTGCATCATGTTCTCATCAAGGCGAGTTCCTAAATAATTAGCATTCATTCGCAACAGAGAAAAGAAAGAGAGAGAGAGAGAAACATGAACATGGGACACCATGAACATGATTTCTTAGAGGAACTACTAGCTCTAAGAAGAGAAACATGTGACACCATTCCAACAGAGGGAAACCAATTCTTTCCCAGTAATGGCTGGAGTTTTGATTGTTATGATCAGAACTCTGTGGCTTTTTCTTCCTGTCAAGAAATTCCCCAGAGTTACAACAATTACGCGTTCGATGAAATGTATGCTTCCCTTCTTGATGAATTCTCTGCACCACCGATTGTTGACTCGTCATCCTACAACACCCAAGATACTCCTCCACTTGATACCCCACCTTTTCTGGCTCAAGAAGATTACCAGTTGTGCATGATGGAAGAAGAAGATCATGGTTTTCATGGGGAAGAGCTTCACCTGCAACCCACGTGTAAACTAGAGCCAAGTCAATCCCCTGAAATGCCAGTTTTCAACAATGGTGCGTGTTTTGAAAGAAAAACTCGACCTAGGAAGCTGCAGGGGCAGCCCTCCAAGAATCTAATGGCTGAGAGGAGAAGAAGAAAGAGGTTAAACGATCGCCTCTCCATGTTAAGATCAATTGTCCCCAAGATAAGTAAGGTAAGCACTTTGCTAGAAGAATCATTCAGTGTGTAATTTCATCGAACATGTAACAAACTGGAATAATAATGGTGTCATATATATACAGAACTGACTTTGTTTGTTGAATGCTCATTGATACAGATGGACAGAACATCCATACTAGGAGACACTATAGATTACATGAAGGAACTCTTGGAGAAGATCAACCATTTGCAACAAGAAAAAGAATTAGATTCAAACATGATGGGCATTTTAAAGGATGCAAAGCCAAATGAAATCTTAGTTAGAAATTCACCCAAGGTATGGACTTCTTCTGCTATATATTATCACCCACCAAGACCCTTTGATATGAGCCAGCATTGAAGGATCTTATATGTGACTGGTGTGCATTATTTTTTCTTTGCAGTTTGATGTGGAGAAGAGGAATGTGGACACCCGGGTTGAAATCTGTTGTGCAGGGAAGCCAGGCCTATTGCACTCAACGGTAAACACCTTGGAAGCATTAGGTCTCGAGATTCAACAATGTGTTATCAGCTGTTTCAATGATTTTACAATGCAGGCTTCTTGCACAGAGGTAAATAGTCGAATAGTTTTTCAGTATTGTTAAAAAAGTCTTCGGTTTCCTGCTTCTCTATTTGTCTTTTTCTTTTTTCTTTTTTTTGGTTTGTTTTGGAACAATATTGGAGTGCTTAATCTTGTTATCATATTCGTTATGCAATAGGAATTGGAGCACAGGACAGTGCTGGGTTCTGAAGATATAAAGCAAGCATTATTTAGAAGCGCGGGTTATGGAGGAAGATGTTTGTGAGAATTAGCGATGAGTTTTCGAGCATATGATTCGATGAGGACAATTTACAAGTGAAAAGCTGGATTTCATTTTTTTCTTGATCCTTGGAAATAAAGATATTTTTATGTATCAGGAGCAGAATGTGGCATTTGCATCTCATGGGATGTCTATAATGCAGATTAGTTTTTATTCTCTCCCGTGCTGTAGTGTGATGGACTCGTGCTCATGATTCTTGGATGGGCAGAGTTCATCAGATACTTTATAAGAAGGGAAACTCTCGCGAGTATGATAAAATTTATGGATTAATGAGAGAAGATAGTTGTTTCCCATGAGAGAAAATTAAGGAATGTGCAGAAGGCGGGTCAAGCAAAGCTGAACATAATAAGAGAGTAAAGTTGAATTATTTTGTCTCTATCTTACCCATTCCACTTAAATCTTTTGGATGTACTTTTTTTGTTTTCTCTTTTTGTAGAACTTCTATGTAAAAAGACATTTTCTATAGAATGATGCGATGATGAATTTAATAATATCAAAAGAATCCCAAATGCGGAAAAGCAGGCCCGAAACCAAAAGAAATATAAATCCCGAGTCTTGATTAAATTTGAATTATTAACTTAAAAAAGATAAGTATATTCCATTAAATTAAAACATAGATTAACAAAAAATAGTGATAAATTACCATCATTCCACTACAAGGTAAAAGAATTTTTAAAAATTTTTTTTATTGGAAAAATTGATTCAATTGAGGGAAAGTAATTATTATTAGATAATAAAATTATTCTTGGATACTTGCCTAATATATAATTTAAATTTTTGAGTTAAATCTCTTAACAGTTATTTTTATAGGTTTTACAATATATATTTTTTTCCCAAAATCCTTTCATTATTTTCCAACTGTAATTCTACCCTTTTGTACTACAACGTTGATTTTAACCTCTAAATGAAAATATAGACAATGCAACAAATTAACAATATCTGGTCACCTTCCATCGGCTTCACCAACATGCCATCACTTACCCAACTCCTGGTATTGAACCCTAGAAATCAATCTATGCTGAGCTATAATGATGGGCAATTCCTTCACTTTCTCATTTCATCATAAATCTTGTTGACAAGCAGCTAACACCAAAAGCAGCAACATGTTAACAGCAAATACTTGCATGGTTCTCCTATGTTAAGATCAGAATCGAATAAAACTTCCATGCATTATGGTAGGGTAACAAGGCTATTCTATATATAGAATTGAAATATGCCAACTTTCACCAGAAGCAGATCAGGTTCCAAGTGTTGTTTTAAAGTAGTTCTTCCACAAGATTGCAATCTGTTTTGGCACCCGTCTGTGCGGAGGACTAGAATAATTCTACGATACAGATCATCATGTGTGTGCTGAAATTCCAGATCAATCCAAAATAAACAAATAATTCTCAGAGGCCAAACAACAAACACTTTTCGTATAACGTGTCAGTGCTAACTCCAAAAACTGTCTTTTCTTCAAAAGGGTGCATATGCTTTCTGTCCATTCTGTAACATATTCACATTCTGTAGCAAAGAAACGTGAAACATCCAACTACCTAGCTAGCAGTCCAGTTCCTAACTAAAATAACAAAAAGAATACTTAGATAATTTAATTAGATTCCATGGATAAAATATGCATTCTTTTTCAGATGGTTGAACATCAGTTTTGTCCAACTCAATTTTTTTCCCCTGGAAGAGAGCTGTGATTGGAAATGTGATGGCCACAAGCTCACTGTGCGCACTATAATTGGCGAGAATCTTTCAGATATGACCGAAGAATCGCCCTCACTGCTTTTCAGAAAGCCCAATGCGAAAATTCATGTGAAGTGAAGTCCTCCACAGAGGGAAGATGTAGACAACCACTAGAATTTAAATGAAAATGCAGAGACATTTCATTTTGATCTATTTGGGTGGGGATCGAGAATCGAGATTGGTTGAGAATGTAATGATGATTCAATGATTGATCAACAAAATTTTTATTTAACTTACACAGTTTATAGTATCATTTTGAGACCAGTTAAATTAATGCATCTATTCTACAAACACCCAAAAGAAAAATTCACCTATTCTACAGACACCGAAGACCCAGTCACTACTCTCTCGGCCTGTGAGAATAAAGCATCTTTTATACAATGCAAGAAAAGACCGGAGCCAGTGCCACCACATGTTCTAGTAGAATTGAAATGTTCCCATTCCCGTACCAAATCCTATTCTATTATGCATTTATTTATTAGAAAATATATTTTATTCATATTTAGAATATTATTTTCATATTTTTTTACTAATAAATGGATAAGGATGATTTGGCATGAGACATCATTTATTCCGTAATCATCATATGTTCTCATGAATTAACATGTGATTTAGTCGATTAATCTTTCCAATTCTCATTTTGCTTGCCCTGTTATCTTTCGTAATAGGCAGTTTTCACCATGAATTACTGGTACTAGATATTCAACCATGTCACTTTCATCACCTCTATAGTGAAAGTGAAAAGCATAGGGGTAAAAAGAAGTGAACTTGTGTTATTGAGGGGGGGAAAAAAACAGTTAAACAGTGTGACTTCCTAGAAAGATTGACTTGTTGGATGATTTTGTTGTGGAATTACTATCTAAAATACTCTTTGAAAAGGACATTGTCTTCTTGGGAATACCTAGCTAAGATAATATACATTTTCCAACTTCAATAAATATATATATATATATAAGTTCAGACGTAGGATAATATATGTTTTCCTTTTTTCTTAAGCATATATACATATATTATTTTCTATTTATTACAGGCATACTATGCAGTTGAACTAAAGATCTTTTTAAAAAGTTGAAGTGTATATATATATATGTATATAGATATCTATCATACACGTCTTATGGACTAAGCCCCACAAATCCTTTGTAGGCCGAATCTTCATGAGCCCATGTAAAGGTGAAGGGTGAAAACTTTAAAAGCGGATGTTTGTGAAGGCCCATTGGCCAGTGCCCAAGACAGAAAAAAAAAAATAGGCCCCTTATTGATATTATTTCCATTATTTTTTTATTGAATACTGTTATTATTATTATCATTATTAAAACTAAGAAATTATATTATTATATATTATCGAGAAAATAATAAACTATTTCCCAAAACAGAAAACGGAATTATACAATAACAATCTTTTCTTTTTTGTTGAATGCCTTGTCCGCTTGAGGTAACTTAAAGCTAAAAAATTAATTACAAGATCCTATTTTTGGTGTAAGGTTTGAACTTTCTTTTCTGATTAGTGACTATGGAAGCCATTACAAGCTTATAAAAAGCTTAGTTTAATGGAAGCGTCCCATTAAACAATGTGCATCGGCAATTTGTTTTCGATAAAGTTAGGCTGAAAATGATTATGCTTTCCACCTAAGAGTTCCAATATTGATTATGACTTGGACCTAATTTTTGTACTCTCCCTTAGATCGAGAAACAAACTAGATTTCATCTAAAGCAATAAATCCATTCAGTGGGGTCAGAATCATTATAAACCATTATTTATGCATTGCTATATGCATTCAAGACCCCGCTTTCTTTTCTCAAATATTATATTATAATAATTCATTCAGTGTATGATTGTTTCTCAACGAGCTTTATTAATTAAAAAAAGAAATTCTTCATTCTTTTTATTGAAAAAGATTCAGTTTTCTTATTAGCTAAGGGTTTAGCTCCATGGAGAAACTTTATAAGCACCCGTGCTTAAGCAGTACACCACACATCATAATTGCGATTCGTGGATCGTGGTTGAGCAGTGACGATATACATAATAAACTCACCTGAGAAAGCAACCTCAAAAAGATCACACGAAGCGTTGATTGCCTTGACTACTATAAAAGAAAACTAGTGTAATCCATCGCTACTAAATAATTAGCAACGAGATCAAACAAGGCAATGCCAAGATCGATGTTGTTGCTAGACTCTAAAATTTTAGGGGAAAAAAGAGAAACTACATATAAGCACCTTTCAATGTGCAAGACAAGATGTTTCCAGTGCCTGATTTAAAGAGCGCTAAAGGTGTTTTACCAACTTTAAAACTACTTGTCGTCTTTTAGCTTTCTTTATTTTTGGTAACCAAAAAAAGTAAGACATAATAAACATAACTTTTTTGTTATGCCAGACCTGTTCCACGTCATTTCTCTTCTTTTTTGACCAAATAATTTTTATGATTTAGACATTGCAAATAGAGATGTTATTTGATATGGTAATGTCAATTCAACTCAACATTTTAAGACCAGGCTTAGAAGTTTTTTAATTAATAAATTGTGAAAGTTGGCTCTTTCGACGAAATACATAAATTAATAAAACTCTATATTCCACCAACAACGTACCCACCATGAATTCTTATTATAAATTAATATGATGCTAAATTGTCAGTAGCAAGTGTTTCTATCAAGGAATTGATTGTAGAAGTAGAACAAGGACTAGACATTGAATTCGTGGCCGATGAGAAATGGAAGTGAAATTCTGTGTTTGTCTTGGATATTAAGTAAGTGGATGTTGGAGTTACCCATTAGAGAGGCAGTGTTTTAGAAAGCCTGGAAACTCTTCCCCCATGCTTTTGCAGTTGTAGGGCCCGGATGTTCAAAGACAAGCGGAGCACCTTCGATATTAAGGCAAGTTTGCTGTTGGAGTACTTGGCTTTGTATATTTTGAAGGCATTACTTGGCATTTCTATAAGTAGGACCCCTTTTCTCTTCCGTACGAAACGAAAAAAGTGTACCTGAACCTTCACCAACTCTCTCACTAAACTCACATCAACCTCAATAAATTGTCACCCTCCACTCACCAGTAAGTGCACCATCATCAACTACCCAACTAAATCTAAAGCTGCCCCTCATTCTTCTACATCTATATATTAATATTCAATCCCCTTCGTTGCCATCTACCTTACCATTTCATCCGTGACATGAGAGATACTACTACCAGAGACAAGAGATGGAGATTGAAGAAACAGCTGGTCGCATTTCAATTGGGTTTCCTCTGGGTTTGGCTCTGCTCTTTGTCTTGATGTTGTTTATGTGTGCCTTCTTTTGCTGCTGCTTACATTGGGAAAAGCTTCAATCTTTCATTAGATCTTCTGGGAGTGGCAACACTCATATACAAGCAGTTGTAGCTCCCCCAGCACCCCAGAAACCATTGATGCCTTTTGTGGTAATTATTTCTCTTCCTCATATACAAAACCCATAAAAATTCTCTTCTTTTACGCCACAAACTTCTGTAGCAAAAAGAAGAAACTAATCTGTTCATATTGTTTTTGGTAATTTGCAGATGATGAAGCAGAGTCAAGTAGAGAGCTTGCCTGTGTTGATGCCAGGGGATGACATGCCAAAGTTCATAGCCTTGGCATGCCCCTGTCAACCTCCAAAGGACGAAACGATCACAATTCAAGTGCAGAAGCCTGATGCAAGTGAAGTTTGCAATGGCGCCTAATTGAGTTGAAATTTCCATTAATTGGGTCATGATTTCTTGTAGCAACTCTGTTCAGTTACCGCAACACTAAAGGGAAGCGAAGAAAATTACTACTCTATTGGAGTGCCAGAGGCAAATTAAGCCAAATAAAGGCAAACGGCTCAATTAGTCTCTGTTAGTGAATAGCTGTGTACCGAGACGATAGAACAAAGATTGCTGGATCAGAATTCACAGCGATGAAGGCAAGAAATTTGGGGTAGATTTTTTTTTCTTCCAAGTTTCCGTAATACTTGATACCTTGTTAACTTGCTTATGATTTAAGAATAATAATAGAATTGACATGATTAATGACATTCTAGAAACTTGCGATTTAATTTGTTTTCCGAGGCAAGGAAAAAAAAAAAAGAAGCAACAATGGTGCTCAAATTTTTTACCATAATAGACCCTATTCTTATCTGAATTAAACATGAAACTCGAGAAATTAGAAATTGATGAGAGTTCAAGAAAGTTCAACGAATTATTGGAGAGCATGAGGTCGCCGTTCGTCGGCAATGAAATTTTAGCTGAAAATATTAACATACTAAAGATGTACATACTCAAATATTTGACTATAACAGACCCTTTTCTCTTGGAATTAAATATGGAAACCTTTGGGTTTATGTGATTTTCACAAAATTACGTTTAAGCCCAACACAACTTTTTCTTTTTCTTTTCTTATGCGTCCAACAAGCTCTTACTTGGATCATAGTACTGGCAAGGGAAATAATTCGTTGCCTATTCTTTTGGCACACCCCATATTTTCTAGCCACACACCATGTGAAGCAAACAGGATGGGGTGTGGATAGGGAGTAATTATGAGATGTGCTGAAAGAATTGGCCCTGATAATTTACTTGTGTGGGCTTGCTAGAGCGGACATTAACCCATTGTATTGCTGAGTGGCCGGGATAATGATATGACATTTGTTCTGATGGGCCAACGCTATATAGAAAAGTAAAGGCCCAATCCTAACTGGACCTTGGATTTATGGATAAAATAACATTTACAAAATATAAATGTTCATAGTTAATTTATAATGACTTTGTAGAATTTTTTGCAATATTCTGAAAAAAAAAAAAAAATCAATAAAACCACTAATACTCTTTTACGGATTTCCCATTAAAAGCATCTTCATATCAGGGGAGAAAAAAAAAATCTCATCATCAATCTTACTTGAAAACATATTAGCCACAAGCTTATCTCATATTACTCACACTTGGCAGGAGAGTTATATATATATATATATATATATATATATATATATATATATATATATTTAATTTAGGCATGTAATATTATATATGCACACCCTATTAATTTAGTATTAGAAATAGAATAGAAAGGTATTGTAATGGCTGCATCCCGCAATATCCGCAGCAAAACAGTGGCATCTAGCTATTTAGTAGATTGGGTAGTAGCTTTTTCAAATGTTGGAATCAATTGAAAGTGATTGTGCTTATTTTTCAACAGTGAGTTCAAGCCACACGAGTGCCACACTTGGCTTCAGATTCTGCTACTTTTTATCTTTTATGTACTTTGTTGCTGCTGGGTCTGGGCTTAGGCCTATGCCTGGCTGCCAGGGTCGCTTTCCCTCTGTTATACCATTGCTCTTCTATATCTATATCTATACTTTTCTAAAATGGCAGTATAAAAATTGCACGTATGATGCGGTGCGTGTGGTCTCCTGTCCCTCGCGAATCTTTTTAAAAATCTCTAGAGAATAGGTTTAACCCTGAAGTTGCGGTTAAGATAATCTTCGTTAGGTCATAAGCCACTATCCCAAATGCATATAATTATTTAACTAGAAAACAATACCAAGATTAATAGTTATAATTATTCTCAAATTAATGTGTCAATAAAGTGGCCATTAACATCAATCAAAGAGTAATCAATAATGACAAACCAATGATTTACCTACAATATTTTGATTTTTATTGTCCTGATACCACTCATTATCAAAACCGGATTAATTTATTCTCACTACTACTTTTCCTATATATATATATATATATATATATTTTATTTTTTTTTTTCTGAGAAAAGGAAATCGATTATTATATGACAACTCACACGTATGTCAGTGCTTTATACCAAGAATAATAATCGAACTAAAAAAAATAGGGTCCACACCTTTATTCCATATTAAAAACATAAACTTCATAGTTACTTTAAAATTTAATAAAAAATTTATTATTTTTATAATTCATTTGATTAATCCAGATAAATTAGTATCCAGTATGCCATTAAATACTGGATGGTTATATATATATCAGGTACAATCAAGTAGTTTATCGTTTTTTTTTGTTGGCAATTGACAGAAAGTTTGTAATTAAGTAATATTAAGATAGTCTCTATGACTTGTGAGTTATGTGTGTGAATTAAAGTTATGGCTTAAAGTATAAATAATTATATCATGTATAATATGAATATAGTAGATTTTTTTTTTTCTCAGTGTGAGTTATTCCAAGAAAATATATTTGAAATTCTTTATTTATTTTTGAGTAAATCAAAATAGTGGTGATTTTTATTGATTAAATTAGACATTCTGAATGTCTACACTTTAACTAAATTGGAAATTCATTTTTGGAGACTTTAACTACCAGTAATTATAAAAAAGTTGTGTCAAATCTCATCTAGAGGCCCATGTTGAGTTGAAGCCCAAGAAGATGGTTTGTGAGTGGCATCATTATAAGTGGGTACACGGGATGATGACGATGTTGAAGATCGACGGCCCATATCAAATATCACAACTAACATGCGGAACAGCCATGCACTTGATGCTATTTGTATGAATGAAGCGTGCCAGGTAACCGCACTTAATGATGTTTTCTCATGAAAAAAGAAAAATAAACATCTCATATCGCTCTCCTTCAGATGCGATTCATACACGACGCGTGCATTACACTTTCACATCAAAAGCGACACCTTCATGACTCATTAATGCGATGACTATGGGACCCACTGTCTTAACCACAACTATAAAAGGGTCGTTCCGATAAATGCAACTGGACCGTGTATCCACACAATAATTTTGCGCGTGGGAACTAGGTTTGTTTCCAATAATATAGAGGTAGTGAAGGAAGTTTGCTGTCGCGTTCTGACCCCGGCAATCCAAAATTAAAAGCCGCTTTCTTGTCCCCCAACGCATTATTTCGCTTCCCCCTGTTTTTTTTTTCTGTCCCCTCAACCAACTTAAATGCTCCCTACGGCTTTTTCACTATTATGGGTTTAATTTAAGTATTATATGCCCAAATGGGTTACATGCAAATATATTTACATAAATGAGTCTCTTTTTAGTAAAAAATATTTTTAAAAAAAACTGAATATTAAATCGTGAAATATAAAAATCAAATCCCAAAATTTAGTAACATATTACCACAATATGTAGAAAAATGCCACGTCAAATTACACAGCCGTACAAAATAGTATTAAATCCCTAAAAATGAGGATTAAATCCCACAAATAACCACTAAATCTCTACAAAATGAGCCAGGCACCAAAAATGAGGATTAAAGGATGATTTGTGGCCATTTAATCCTCATTTTTAGAGATTTAATGCTATTTTGGAGAGATTTTTGGCATGTGCAATTTAGTGTGGCATTTCTTAATTTGTTATTAAATTTTGGGCTTTCATTTTCACATTTGGCGATTTAATATTCAGTTTTTTAAAAAATATATTTTATTAAAAAGAGATCTATCTATATATATAAAGATATTTGCATGGAACCCATTTGAGGACAGAGAGTTTAAATTAAACCCATAATAATGAAAAAGCCGTTCCCTACTACGTATTTTAGCCTCTTAAATTCAAGCAAAATAAATTATCACTTTTCATTTCATTATCTTCATTTGGATAAAATTCCGCTGGAACCCTTGAGGGGTTGCCTTTTTATCTTTCCGACCCCCTAAGGTCATTTTCTTTTTCTATATTGAGGCCGACCACCTTACTCTATAATCAATGAACAGGGAAGGAAATATTAATTATATCTGTGTTTCCTTATTTGCCCTTTAAGTGAAAAATGGAGGACCCTATAACTATGCCCTACAACATGTGAAAGCAGTATAAGTAGGATCCATATGCATCGTCCTCGCATGAGTGTGTGGGGGCATTTATAGTTTAAAATTAGTACTGGTTTGGGGATAATATCAATTTGGGGGAGCTGGATGGAGAAGAGAATCTTCCCATCTTCGTTTAAATAATGAGAGCAGTGAATGGGGTGATTGAAATTGATCATAAATATATATTTTCAGAATTTTGCTAGGCGTGGCATTTTTTTTCTTTGCCCTCATAATCACAATGTTTCTCCCTTTCTCACGATAAGGTATTTTGTAGAGGAAATTTAGCAACCGAGAATGAAAGAAAAAATTGAAGGGACATGGAGGCAGCATGATTGCCGTTCTGAAATGTCAAAACAAGGTTTGGTTGGGGTAGGGGGTTCATTTAACTTACACGAAAGAATGGCCGAGAGCCCAAAAAGTTAAGTACATAATAAAGTAAAATTATTCTTAAGCCACGGTGAGAAAACGACATAGGAGGGCAATGATTAGGACACGTCCTGGTTTCTTGATTGAAGGAGTGACAGCTGAAATTACTATTTTGCCACCAGAACAAAATTAACAAGGGATGCAAAAGGGCATTGGGGGGAACAAAATTAATCAATCAATTTTTAAGGGCATGCTTGCAAGATTCATTTACCATCAACGATCAATCTAATCACATTCATGTCATTTATTTTTAAAGTAATGTTTCTAATTTAAGCAAATTCCAGATATCCTCTTACAGGTTGATTTACATTTATATATACTTCCCAGCATATAAATTAAGATCCAAAATATCAAAAGAATATTGTTTCATGAGTCCAACTCCACTTTGATAGTTCATTTCTCACTAAATTGTGCGGTTATGTTATTCCTCAAATAAAATATTGCAAACAAATTTCATATTTCTTGTTGTAAGTCTCCCTAATATTATATATATAATTTTGGGTCATAGACACTTTTTTGTTTTATTTGATACTTGATTTTTTGATGTGATGCCTATTTAGTAGTTTTTTTTTTTTTTGGTTACAGGGACTTATTTATATCCTTTAAGTTTAGTAAAAGAAGATAACGGATACAATTAAAAAAATATTTACCGATAATTTTTTAGGATTATGTATATATATATATATATATATAGATGATATAATATAATTTTGAAAGAGACGAGCTTTAGGTAAAATAGCTCTAAATTTTGCATCCAAAATCAGACCCGTCCATTCAACGAGAAGAACGAATCAACGGTGTTCCGTGAATCATCATAAACCTGAGCCTTTTGATGTGCATTTCCTGCGATTGTTCGGCGGATATAATTATTAAAAGTAATACACAAAATTACAAAATGTAAATAAAAATATGGAGACAGAAACATTATAAAGAGCAGTGTTTTTATTGACACTTTCTATTTATTAAAGTGTTATTTTAATGCATACAGTTTCACATTGGACAACAAATAAGCTTTTGTTACTTTGTGCCAAATGGAGGGTCCTTAGTTCTCTCTCTTCTCTCCCTCAGCTTCTTCTTCTGCTCCACCAAAGTCTCAAATAGCTCTTCTTCTTCAGCTTTCTGATCTGCTAATTATTCAGGTGAAACGTTGTAATCTTCAGCTTCCCTGTCCTGTTTTCATGTTTTGTTTTCTTCTGCTGGTTACACCAAGCAATTCCACTCGGATTCGTCCTTATTTTCTGCTATTCCGCATGTTTGTTGTTCCTGTTCTGGTTTCCACTGTTTCAACTTGGTATGACTGAGTGTCGTTTCTGTAACTGATATCTAAGAGTTTTCCAATTTACGTTCTTCATTTTTCTTTCAGAGATAACTATGGGTTCTGGGGCGGGAAGGGGGCTATTCCTTTTCAGTGAATGGTTTGTGTTTGTTACTTTCCCTGTCATTCATCTTTTATTCATTTTTCTCTTTTCTTTTCTCACCAACCGAGCAGAGAAAAGTTGTTTCCTAGAGTAAGCATGTGATTCTCTTCACTGAATTTTTCTCTTTATGGACCTTTAAATCTCTGGATTTACTAGTTTCTACTTTTTTAGTCCTCTGTCGTCGTACAGACCTGGAGCTAAGATTCTGCTGCAGTTATTTTCTACTTATAACAGCTTTTACTGAAGGAAGTTGATGGATATCTACCATTGATTTCTGATTTAGCTATGTTCTTCATTAGCCTTCGTTCCCTATATTATTATAGCTAGTCGTCAGTTGTGTCACTGGTTATTCTCTCACCGTTTGAATATTTCGTTTCTAAAGTTATTATTCCATGCAAAGTAATTTGTGCTAATTAAATTAATGATTAACCAAAAAAAAATCTACCCGGTGTACGGATAATCCTGACTGTTAGATTCATGATTTGTTATTTTAGTACATCTCAAATTCGTGCTAACTTTACGTTATTAATGTCTATACTGGCAATAGTTGCTTGTTTCTTGCTTTTAACAGGTGACGGAAATTTTAAGATGAATCATTTGTTGAGATTGTTTATAAAATAAGTGTTGGCCAACTGTTCTTCAATGTGTTGCTTAGTGTTCCATTTTTGTTTGTCAACTTGAAGATTCTGGGTGTGTCATTGTTAAAATTGGTCAAGAATTTACTTGATTTTCTGAGAAACTTCCAATGTTGTTGTGTTTGATAGGGCATACAAGGTTGAGGTACTTTTTTATTTTTTGAATTCTGATGTCTCCGCCGCCGCTGCTCGGCATAGGAGAAGAGGAAGGTCAAAGCAATGTCACTTTATTGGCTTCCTCAACTTCCATGGAAAGTGTTTGCCGAAACAACCCAGAATTAAAAGAACGCAATTACATGGGATTATCTGATTGTTCTTCCGTGGATAGCTCCTTTCCGTCTTTATCAGATGAGAATAAAAGTAATCTGAACCTGAAAGCAACGGAACTCAGGCTTGGGCTTCCTGGATTTCAGTCTCCTGAAAGGAACTCTGATATCTGCTTAAGAAACTCAACTAAATTGGATGAGAGGCCTTTGTTTCCTTTGCATCCTTCAACTGACGATCACCATTCGTCATCAAAGACTGCCATTTTGGGTAACAAAAGAGGTTTCTCTGATGCTATGAGTGGGTTCTCAGAGGTAAATTCCAATTCCATTCAAGGACATGTGCTTTTTAAATGCTGGGCCTTACTTTAAACGTCTACTATCTCTCTTGCAGGGGAAATTTCTTGTTGATTCAGAGGTCAATACTATATTGTCACCTAGGCCTACTCCTAATGTAGGATTGAAAGCTGGTTCTATACTTGAGAACCTTGGGACTCAGCAAGTCAAAGCAAAAGAAGTACCACCAGCAAAGGTGGCAGATGAGAGGCCTCAAGCCAATGAAACCAGACCAAATCTTCATGGTTCTGCAACTACTAATAGCAGTGCACCAGCTACCAAGTAAGCGGAGAGTAGGAATTGTCATTAAGTTTTGGCTTAACCATGAAAATGATCACTGACCATCCTTGTGTGGCAGGGCGCAAGTTGTGGGTTGGCCACCTATAAGATCATTTAGGAAAAATTCTTTGGCCACTACTTCAAAGAATAATGAAGAAGTAGATGGAAAAGCCGGGTCTGGTCCGCTGTTCATCAAGGTCAGTATGGATGGTGCTCCATATTTAAGGAAAGTAGACCTGAGGAATTATTTCGTTTATCCAGAACTGTCTTCTGCTCTTGAGAAGATGTTCAGCTGTTTTACCATCGGTAAGGAAAAAAAAATAGTTTTGTCACTGTATGAGAATAAATTCAGCACTTAAAAGATTCTGGCCAGTTTGCCTGGATCTAGTTACTGCTTTTTTCGCAGTGATTTCAGGTCAATGTGGATCTCATGGAACTCTGGGTAGGGAGATGCTGAATGAAAGCAAGCTGAAAGATCTACTTCATGGGTCAGAATATGTTCTTACTTACGAGGACAAAGATGGAGACTGGATGCTTGTTGGCGATGTTCCCTGGGAGTAAGTTATAATTTCCTTATTGAAAAAGATGAATTCTTTGCAGAAAGAAACTAATTATTATTATTAAATGTACCGATTGCAATATATTAAAAAATATGCTGTCATCTGTTCATGTTAGGGCGTATCCATAAGTAACAAATGTAATTTTCGTAAAGCATGATAACTGATGTAATATTGTCAAATCTAACTTGAGGTCGGGGTTCTATATTTTAATTGTATAGCTTTTATAAGGAGTAGAGAGGAAGGGAGGGAGAGGGAGAATGGCTATTCTTCTCTTCTATAATATCTTGCTTCTTATAAGGGTACAAGAATTATACAGTTCTGTGAGATTCTGGTTGGCTTAGAATTGTGATAGTGGAATGCTTAAAGCAGCTTTAAAGATAAAAAAAAGTTGATTTTCAATTGCTTGAGGTGCATGGCCAAAAAAAAGTTGCTTGACGTGCAAAATTCCTGTTTTGCTTAAAAGAAAGAAACAGACAAAAAGCTTGTATGTTAGTGGATAGCTAGGTCAGTTTCCTATCCTTTTAATAAAGAATTGGTTAGGCTTTTTCTTACCACTTTTGATCTTTGATTAAAACAAATTTTCATTTTGCTCTTCGCCTCTGCCAGAAATTTTGCAATTTAATTTGAGTCTCATGTCTCAATTTTTTGCAGGATGTTTATTGATACATGTAGGAGGCTGAGGATCATGAAAAGTTCCGATGCCATCGGACTAGGTTAGTATTATATCCAACACAATAAGTTCATCTTCAGATTATGCGGGTCAGAGTAAAATATTAGTGAAGTAAGTTAGGAAAGTTAAAAGCTAATTTCTGCGTGTAATAAATCCTCATGGTTAAATAGTGCAAGATTCAAGAAGATAACTAAAAATTACGTTATTATTTGAATCAAAATAGCCAACATTTACATGCATCTGCGTGCCAGTGTCTTATCATCCTCTTTTGAAAAATCTAATTCATACATGAAATGTTTACATTAATGATTTACTATAGTACTATTGCATTTCAAATTTTTGCTTGTTTCAATTTTTCACTGGGAAGGATACGAATATAATCTTAGCGTTCAATTTTGTTGCTTAATTATCCCATAGGGTTAGGTCCCCTGCCACTGAAACGCACCATATATGTAGCTTTTGGTTCTTTATTGATGTTTCTGCACCTAAGAAATCTGTGGGGATATGTTGTCAGATCCTGAGATGTGTATTATTTGTTTTTATGGTACAATATCTGATTCAACTTTACCAAAATTTTGACCTCGCTGCAGCTCCCAGAGCTGTGGAAAAAAGCAAGAGCAGGAACTAGACAGCATTACTAAATCGTGAACTATCCATCTAACTGTCTTGTGGGATTGAAAGCTTCAACGACGTGTAGTTACTTGGAAGAGAGTACTAATGGCATGTTGGACTGGATAAGTTTCTGCCTTAAAATCCTGATATAATTTACTGTCTTTTTACTGTTTTCGTGGAATTCATGTTTAGTAAGCTGTTCTTCAAGTTGAAGTTATAAAACCCCCAAAGACCATGACTATGGTAGTACTTGAAATTTCTGCCTATAAGGTCCTGTTCTAATGCAGGATCTGTGGTTTGTAAATTGCATTGTTGCTTCATCCTCATATGTGTGTGATAAAGAACAAGTCTTGTGTGATGTACTTTTGACTGTTAATTTTTACTTTATACTTATTGATGTTACTCACAAGTTTGGAAGCATCTGCTTATAATAGTTAGGAACATAGGCAAAAGATCTGACATGAAAAAGTTGAAATTCCCGAGTTGGAACATTTTTCTGTTCATGACTTTTTACCGCACCCACCCCACTTTGGTTTGTCATTTTTTTTGAATATTACTAATATAAAAAACCCTGGTGCTTGGTGATGGTAAAGTCTTTGCATAAATTATTGAGATATTGTCATACTGTTGGATATGGTTGTCGGGTTGTCCAGGAGCTGAGCATGTGAAGCTCTGATCATAGGCTGCAGTGTATGAATCTTGCCCGCTTTGGCAATTTATGGACGGTGCTAAGCTCTAATCGGGTCCTTTCTTCATAAAACAATTAAGGACACAGTAGTGGGATTTACGAATTTCTGGTTTGATGATAAGGAAAAGGGATTTTCTGTTTTTGGCACAAAAGGAATGGAAAACCGGAGTAAAAAATAGTTAAGTAGTAACTTTACTTTTTTATATTTTTATCTAATGTATGTTTGGCAATAGGAAGTACATTAGACAATAGATGATTTTCTATAATGGAGGAAGTTGATGTCATAGTGTGGTAAAAGTTTTTTTTTTTTTTTTTGATAACGAATTTAGTAAAGTTCTTTAACTCCTTGTTTAAAAAATTTAATTCCCATAATCATATTAAATGATTTTCTATGAAATGAAATGCACTAGGCGCCGTTGGGCGTACAAAAAAAAAAAAAAAGATACCCTTTTTCAATTAGTCAGACATATCACATATCCTTCATAAAATACGATAGAAATTGGATTTTTTTTTTCGGTTTTCCTTGGAGATAAAAAACTGAAATTGAACTGTATTTCATATTAATATCCTTAATCCTTCAAGAGATTAGGCTGTCGGCACACATTTAAACGCATATGATGGGCCGTTGTAATTTCAGTTTGAAGGCCCATTACTAGCTCCTATAATGGGCCGGAGAACGGATAATGGCGATTGGTTGGGCTGGATTTTCTTAAACACCGTAAACCCACTGTTATATAAATAAACTCGCCTATTTCCATGATAGGAAATGAGGTGCCTCCACAAGCACAGTTCAATATTTCATTTAATTTTTAAATTGTAAAAGCACAAATGTCTTTCTTTTACCATTAAAACAACATTTCAATACCAATCCCCCCGAAAAAAAAAACATTCAATAACCAACCTAAAATGTTAATGTGTTTAAAACTTTAGAATCTCAAATATTTATTAGTTATTATTTCTAATCCCAAATTAGGTGAGCTAAGCACTTTTTTTTTTCTTTTTTTGTTGATCTGCTGCTTGATGCTTGTTATTATTCTTTGGATTTTCTAATAGTATATATTCTCCAAACCGATCATGTTCTAATGTTTGACAGTCAAATCCCATGTGGTTCCCTTGCAGATGCAAAATGGGTTAGACTCCCATAAGTCAACTTGCTAATGCATGCACCATGGTCATTATTATTCATCTATTGACATTTTTATATTATAATAACAAAATCAGAATATTATTAACCAAACCAACAAGAAAAAAAAAACACAACTATAATGTTTCAAATTTGTCTCATGCAGAAACTTGTCAATGCCTTACAAAATCCATTAAGAAAGTAACATGTCGATGAATTCTATTTTCTAAACATAAATGAATAAAATAAAATAATAACCACTTTTGGCCAATGAAAAAACAACCCTTTAGGCTCTAATTTTTTTTCTTATATATCCCTTGCGAATAAAATTTATCCCTATTATAATTCCACCCCTTCCTTTTCATAAAATTTTATCAATTGCTTCATGATTCATGAAAACATCTGCATTTGTTTTACTCGTTTGATGAACATGCCAGCGTCTCATGCCCTGTTCCAAATTAATGGCCACACCCTGTACGCCCATTCCTTCCATTATTCAAATCTCAGTAGAAATGGCAACAATAGAAGCAGTAGCAGGGCATGGCAAATATAAAACAGCCATATGATGCAATACGCATATAGTCGTAAAGCAGAAAACTTTGTCTTGAACTGTTGATTTTTTCACATATCGTCTTTAGGGCATCTTAGAAAATGGTTTCTTGGGCAATTTCAACCATCAAATCTCCTAGGACCCTACCTGAGGATGCTTATTGAAAACCAGGAGAAAAGTTAGGTAATCTGCAACTGTTTTCTCTTGTTGTGGGTTCCCTATTCTGAATGATCGAAGGAAGTTGGGGCAGTTAGTAGGGGTAGTTGTAATTAAAAGTGATCATAGAGATATTATTGATTATACTATAATTAATCCATTGCCGATCGACCATAACTTGAATTATGAATTGACCCTTTTAAAGTGATTGCTGGTGACAAAAAGGGAGATCATGCAGATATCCTATCCTGGCTGGTATATTAAAAATTACAGCACCGTGCACTCAAGGGCATATGTACAACTTTTCATTTAATCAAAAGTATGATGTATAAATAAGCACTTCAAAGCCTTGATTGAAGGCAGCAGTAGATGCTAAATTTGGTTTAACAGAGGACTAGTCAAGCTATGTATCGGAATCTGATAGTTCAAATCAATGTTTCTAAATCAGATAGTGATAGAGGAAACACAAGCATGCAGGTCATTGGCTAATTTTATGCTATATGTCTTAAAATCTAACCTTCTGCCAAAACAATCCACATGACCGACCACCTTTATCGTTCTTGCTAGGTCCAATTGATTAGATTAGATTGTATTAATTAATCAAAACTTGTGAACGTCATTATGAAATAATTGGAGAAAATATTGGGCTTCATCGTTTTTAACAACTTTGCTATTAGATGCTGTTTAGGAATGAATTTTAGCTTCGATAGGGACACATGTCCCACTTCTTGTGAAGTTTGTCTTTGACGACTTCAGATATGATGCAGTTAATTTATCATGCAATTGGTGTAATTTGAATTGTGCAGCTAAATGGTGAAAAAAAGAGAGTACTAAGATTACATCTAACTGCATCATAAATTAATTACATGGAATACGTGATCGTCTTCGACTGCAATTAATTTATGCAAAATATATAATCTTTTGATGATATCTTTGCGCATGTGACCACCAGACAAGAGTAATTTTGAGAAATGCCTCCACTGTCAGTAACATAAGCGTGATTTCCAATAAGAAGGATAAGAAATTAACTTGCTGGTGCTTATCAGTCCGTGCTCAATGCTCTTAGCCTCTTGTGGCAATAATCTACCTAGTTGCTAACATACAAGTTTTACATTTAGCAGCAATAATATTAATATATCATCTAGAAAATTTACATTCGCAACGAATCGTATTAAATGTTGACCTAATTAAACTGTTAACACAAGGATATATATATATATATTATATTCATTACGAAACCCATTTAACCTTTAATTTTCCCCCTTTCGATCCCCTTTCAAGCTTATCATCAGTGGGAGACTTCACCAACCAATTATTGTCGTTTTAATAATGTTTTCGTCATTTTCGCAATCTGAAACTGACAAGCTACCAACAAAATACTATGTACATATCCGGAAGCAGAAAAAGTTTCAACTGTGGTTTTATATTCAAAAAATAAATATATGCATATAATTAATATTGAGGATTCTGTTTATATCTTTGACATTGATTGATATTATCATCCCTCCATTGGGCAAGTTACAAGGATCCTCCTTAATGAAAATAACATTAATGCCGTGATCATTTTTTGTCAAAGTCTATTATTATTATTATCTGGGAGGTTAGGGTAACATCTAAGAGATTTGGAGCTGGGATAAATGAAATATCATCATAATGTCATCTGTTGTCATGGATCAAGCAGATTAAAAAAGTCTCTTTTAAGCTACATTGTTTAAATCGCAAGGATCAGAAGAAAAATTATGGAAAAACTCATCCAGAGAAGATCACATGTTGAGTTGTAAATATAATGAAAGAAGATCACATTTACTGCAGAAGGAAGCAAAAGGTATCATTAAGTAAATGCAATTTGAAGTATATTTATAGACAAAGAAAAATGTGACAACAATCGTCAACTTGGAATTTGCATGTAGATGGGATCGGTTTCATATGGGGCTGTCCAATTTGAGTCATGTGCCACGACCTTAAAATCCAGTTCATTTAGTGGCACAACCTCCTTAAAAATCTCATTGATTGATTAAGTGGGTCTAACTTGCGTAATTGTACGTTATCTTAATTTTATGTTTAATCTGCAAACCTTGACTATCGTGCCACACGTCAATCATTGGCACAGAATCATAACATTTTCAATTAACTAAACGAGCTTCTCCTATTTCTGATTTGATTAAATAAACAAGTTGGTGTTTAGGATCTTATGATCAAATATGTCTAAAATCTTTAATCTATTACTTCCGATTAGTCAAAAAGGTAAAGGGTGTTTGGTCATGTTAGTCCAATTGTTTAAATACTAGTGATTCCAATTAATTTATATTAGAGACTTAAACTATCAGATATACTTTTTTTATATGTCAGAAACAACCCTTCCAACAATAAGATATCGTTTGATTTGATGACTCTGTTGTTTGAATATAGTCAACAAATTTGACTAAAACACTAACGCGGCACATGGGATGGAAATGAGCCACGTTCACGCATCACCCATCTAGATGATTTTTGGGAGCAAACATGCATGGGTTGCTTATTCTCGTAATATGTTTTATATTTTTCAGTCATAAATAAATATTTATAATCTGTACTTTTTTTTTGTTTGCATTAAAATATGAGATCAATATCAAAGTTAATATAAAAGAACCAAAACTTCTAGGGCGCATCTCTATTGGTAAAGAATTTGAAATGCTTACATAAGATATTCAGAGTTCTAATTTTGGTTTGGTTATGTGACTAAAAAGTAAAGTATATAAAATAACGAGGTCACCGCGTATGACCATTTAATCACCGAATATAGTATAGGCAAAACATGTAACTACCTCGGAAACAGAGAGTATTAATTTTTGTTGACCATTGATTTCATTCCTGGGATACTCAGAGTCTGAAACTGATACGAACCCTCCTTCGTTTTCCCATTAAACACATGCATGCCATGCCATGCCATGCCCATTGATTTTGATCTGCTACTATCTAGCTATCACAACATAAATTCTGTCCCAAATCAACTTTACATTACGGCGCCGCTTTCATCTGGATAAGATCTCAATTTATTTGCCTCTGATCGATCTTAGTTATTATTGTCCATTGAATCAATTTTCCATTTTTCTTTGTGAAGGAATTGTACCAAACGCGTGCCTTTGTATTAATTCAGTCACCAAACATGCATGCCGTATGATACGTTGAAATCTTGCAATTTTGTTACAAGGTCATTATAAGCATTTTAGAAGTCTCGCTTTCATGCGAAAATACTTTATGCCGTGCATTGACATTTCCAGTAACAAGAAGATGAATGGGGTTAGCTGCAATGAACATTTTACAGAGAGCTTGAGTGTTGTCTCTCCAAACAAGAGCAATAAAAAATGGGCTAAACAGAAGCCAAACCTAACACCATGCTATGCCTAGACGTAGACAATTCTGAGAACAGAAAATCTAATTATGATCCCAATCTAGAAGAAAACGAAATTACTAGAAACAGAAAAAAAAAAAAAAAAAAAAAGAAGTTACTTTAATATGCCTAACTTGATTTAAAATACTAATCGCATTTGGAAAAAAAAAAAAGTCTCAGTACAGATTAATTAATTAATTAATGATTAGGTTTAAAGGCTTAAAAAGAGTTGAGATGGATTACCAAATCATACTGGCTTTATTTCGGGGGATGAGTTGACATTAATTACTCCAGTGACTATCCATCTATTTCAAAGTCTCAGTACAAATTAACTTTTGACAAATGGGCCTATCCTTTTCCCTATGCTCATTGCTTCACTGATACTAGACATACGACCTTAGAACGTCAGCAACTTTAGGTCCTAAACTGCCTAACTCATGGCAGCTTGAGTAAAATCTCGTTATATCCTTTTGCCCAAGGTAGGATAAGCTTTTTTTTTTTAATAAAAAAATTAATAAATTTTTTTGAGTATGATATCAATTGAAGAGTGAGTTATTAACTAATAAAATTAAAATAACCTTCACCTACAAAGTTATATCACGAGTAACGCATAGTTTTTTTTTTAATAAAAAATTAATGAAAAAATAGGCCATCAATTCTACGAGGGTCAGGTGACCTTCAATTTAGAGGAACCTGCCAATTGCCACAAAACATAAGGTTATATAATGGTTGTACCTAAGGGTGTGTCTGAGAGGGCCCTGTACGCGTAGGTCTCCAAGCTACGGACAAACCAAGAAAGGACGGGTCATGTGGATGTCTGAGCTCCGAGCCTTTCATATTATAATACTGCGCCGATTAATGTTTTTCACCTTTTTCTACTCATTTACTGTAATAAATTACTGCCACGGCTAAGACGCTGACTTCTGACAAAATAAGGCCTTTTACCTTTTTCTTTTTTGCTTCGTCGTTTTACTGCTCATGAAAATTACCGCACGTTAATCCTAGGTTGCTGATTCGGTTAAAATATGGGTGGTACTAGTAATTGCGAAATCCAGGGCTCTGCGGTGTGCTTACTATACTACTACAACATGCATGCACAGTCGTAGTCAAGTAGCAAATTAAAATTGGCGCTCCCGCTGGTCCCACTAGTACCGAATTCGTGGTTCTCACGATGGAAATTCATGATTGATCAAGATCATGTTGTGACGAATCTATCAACGGCCAATAATTGATCACACATGTGATTACGGAAATAGGGATTGCACAGTGTAGTTCCAAACCAGTACTATAGCTATAAATATTACTGTGGATGTGGATTTTGATAATCCTTCTCTGGTTGGTATCTTTGATGGAACCTACCTGTGAGGCACATGTCCTTTGGAGCATCAGTTGTCACAAGGGCACGGGGCAGCAGTCACAAGGAGGCGTTATCAGTTAATCAAATTGTAGCTTCAAGTTCCCAGGTCGGAGGGGAAACAGAGGGAGGCCGGCATTGACCGGTTATTCATGTGGATGAACCAACACGTGCCGGTGATCCTGGTAAGTCTTTTTCTTTGATTTTACAATGTTGAGAGAGAATATGAATGTAGAGTATTTAATTATTTTAGGATATAACAGACCGCGAGGTAGAGAGTATCTCTCTAGGCATTTAATTGCAGCGATCTCACTCTATTTGCTGTTTTCTATAATGAGAAAGAAAATGGGAGAAGGAGAGAACACCAAAGAACCAAAGGGTTAAGAAAGCTAAGGCTGTACTAGTTGTAGTTATATCTTAATCGCTTCTTGTTTGTCTCTTTACTTAATTTACTACGTTCGATCCCATGCTCTTCTCTCTAAATTCGATCTTGCCCTCTTGTCAGCTGTGGCAGCTTCAGATCGATCAAAACAAACAAAACTTCCTTTTCCCTACCTTCTTCTTCCTTTCAGGGAAAAAAGATAAAATAAAGTTATAGAAAGGGATAGATAGAAGCCAAGAAAATAAGTGTAGTGTACTTTAGTCAGATAGGGGGAGTAGTTCATTCTCAAGATCATTGGTTTATGAAAATGGGTACTGGTTGGAGAAGAGCCTTTTGCACTCGTGACCCTGAATCTATAATATATGACAAGCAACAGAGAAGCCCAAATCCTAGTCCCAGCCCCAGAAGCTGTGTTAGATTGGGTTTTCTCACCGGTAGTAGCAACCCCTCCACTCCGCGCCTGCAGCAGCAACATCCAGCACCTGTCAACAGCCCAAGTTTGCGTTGCCGAACAGCTGCGGAAGCAGCTCAAACAGCGAATGACAGCCCCAGATTCCAAAACAAAACTACTCCCAGGGCAATCAAATCAATCTCGAAGCAAACCTCTCCGCGCTCCCCTTTGAAATTGTCTCTCTTCAAAAATAGCTTCAAATTCAGGGTATGTATCAGTGTTTTTCATTCATTTTAGGAATTTGTAATTCAATATTTTATCAAATCAATCATTTTCTATGGTATGAGATCCCACATATTTTGTTTTTCTTCTAATGGTTTTCTCGTATTGCAGAGTAGCTGTGGCACATGTTTGAATAGCATGAAAACGGGTCAGGGTACGGCCATTTACACTGCAGAGTGTGCTCACGCTTTCCATTTCCCGTGTATCGCTGACTATGTACGCAAGCACGGTAGCCTTGTCTGCCCTGTCTGCAACACCACCTGGAAAGACGTACCACTACTCGCAGCGCACAAGAACCTCAGCGCAGAATTTGCAGAATCAAACGACGTCGTCGCTGAAAAGACCATGGAGAAACCAATTGCCAGAAACGAGAAAAAGGGACTAGAAAACTCGTCCCCTGTTTTCAAAACGAAGCACGTTGAAGAACAGCCGCAAATAAAGCATTCCGATTCAATCAGGTCCTACGATGATGACGAGCCTCTCCTTTCTCCAACCTCCGGTGGAAGAATCATTCCCATTCCCGAGGCTGTCGGAAACGGTGAAGAAGAGGAAGACGATGTGGAAGAGTTCCAGGGCTTTTTCGTCAATCCAAAACCATCTTCAACCAAATCCTACTCTCATGATTTGCAAATAAACGATAGAGATTCCAGGAATATTCAGGTGAAGTTGATGCCCGAGTTTGCACTAGTATCAGTCTCTCAAACCCATGAGACTTATGCTCTGGCTATAAGAGTCAAGGCCCCTCCTCCGCCGCCAAAACGATGCGCTTGGAACAGCACTCATAATTCTAAGCCACTTCTGGACCCGTCACAGCGGGCACCCATAGATCTCGTTACTGTTCTTGATGTGAGTGGTAGCATGACCGGTGCTAAGATGCACATGCTAAAGCGCGCGATGCGTTTGATCATTTCCTCTCTTGGCTCAGCTGATAGGCTCTCCTTGGTGGCTTTCTCGGCTACACCTAAGCGGCTCCTCCCATTGAGAAGAATGACGCCTCAAGGTCAGCGAGTGGCTCGGCGAATTATTGACCGGCTTGTGTGTGGCCAAGGCACTTGTGTGGGTGATGCCTTGAGGAAAGCCACCAAAGTGCTTGAAGATCGTAGAGAAAGAAACCCTGTGGCAAGTGTCATGCTCTTATCGGACGGTCAAGATGAGAGAGTCCAAGTTAGTAATAACATCAATCAGCGGAAAACCACTAGCCACGCGTCTTCCACCCGATTCGCTCACATTGAAATTCCTGTTCATTCGTACGGGTTTGGACAGAAGAGTGGCTACAGTCATGAGCCGACTGAGGATGCATTTGCTAAGCGCGTAGGTGGTTTACTGAGTGTGGTGGTTCAGGACTTGAGAATTCAGCTTGGCTTTCAGTCCTCTTCGGCGCCGGCTGAAATTAGCGCAATCTACTCATTCAGTGGACGGCCCACGGCGCTGGGTTCTGGCTCCGTGCGGCTCGGTGATTTGTACGCCGACGAGGAGAGGGAGTTGCTTGTGGAGCTAAGGCTCCCTATCTCGGCTTTGGGTACCCACCACGTAATGACAGTACGGTGCCTTTATAAAGACCCTGCTAGCCAAGAGGTGGTATTCGGAAGGGAACAAGCACTTATTGTGCCGCCACCTCAGAGTGCTCGATCCTCCGGTAACGGTAACGGTAACGGTACCAGAACCGAAAGGTTGAGAAATCTGTTCATAACAACCAGAGCCATAGCAGAATCTCGTAGACTTTTAGAGCAGAACGATTTCACAAGCGCACATCATTTGCTTTCATCGACTCGAGCTCTTTTGATGCAGTCCAGTTCCATTTCTGCTGACGAGTACGTTCGAGGATTAGAGGCTGAGCTGGCAGAACTACATTGGCGGAGACAGCATCAGATGGAACAGCAGATGATGATGATCCAACGGAGGAGAGGGAACGATGAGGAGATGATTTTGGTGGATGAAAATGGTGAGCCGCTCCCGCCAACGTCGGCTTGGAGAGCAGCTGAGAAGCTCGCTAAGATGGCCATGATGAAGAAGTCATTGAATAAAGTCAGCGACTTGCACGGCTTCGAGAACGCCAGGTTTTAGTTTTAATTATTTTTTTAAAAAATAGTTTTTCGTATAAAAAAAATGTCAAATTATGATGGGGCAAGAAAGCAGAATGGGGACAAGGAGGTATCAGACGGCGCGCCTTACTGCAGAGAAAGTGTAAAGAGTGGGGGAGGGGCGGTGTTATATAATGTAGTATACCCCACCGGAAAATGGGAAATTGATTGGATGATTGCTTGGGCATGTCTTTTTGTCTGGTGCTTTTGAATTTGAATCAATCGATTGTGAGAACGATAACCCAGAAGATATATACGCAGAGAAAAGCCCAATTGGTACTGATGACATGCCGAACTTTAATGATGAACGACAGAAAGTTGTAAATGCCGCTACAAGCACTTTCTTTTGCACTCTTTTATCTTTTTGACATTGGATGTTGTAAAATGTTTAACTCGGTAGTCGTTTTATCTTAGTAGGTGTCAGGTGAGTGGGGCTAATGATTAAGGAATGGACTATGACCGAGGATAGAATGATTCTTGGGATGAAAAATATGGGAGTACATGGACAATGTGATTTGGTAGGACGAATAATTGATTGACAAATGATTACGTTGGTTGCATAGGCAATCTGATGCTTTTGCAATCTATTGCCTTTAAGGGTACTTTAACAAATTACACTTAAAAAGGGTCCCTTTTGCTGTAAAACAGAAGAAAATCTCTCTTATGTAGAAAACAGATCCTTTGGCAGGCAACAGCTTAAATGCGAAAGTATGAGTTTTAATATGCTATCCTGGAAAGTCTAATCAACAAAGGTTTTTTCCTGTGCTTCCCTCATCGTGCTTTATCCAACTTTCTTCTCAAAGAGAGCTCACGGAATGCCATTACCCATTACAACACTAAACTTTTTCTTAAACCTGTGTTTTTGATTGGAAATTTTATCGTCAAATTTCAATATAGTTACTTATACAATTGTTGCCCTATGATAATTTTCTATTTCAAAAGCCTGGAAACTGCCAGAACGATGAGGCAGTCCATAAATACCATGATTGCTCGTAGGAGTTCAATGCAATTTCCTTGGACGGTCCTTTTCGTCTAGCTAACATCATTTTGACAACAATTTCCAGCAACCTTGGTAAGATAGTTTTGTATCAAATAAGGCCCTTTTTTTTTTAATTCTTTGTATGGTATGTAGAACTTTCGTGGTTCTCATACGTGAGGGTTTTGGTATGTTTACATTTTAAAGTGTATCTTCTATATAAGATGAAATATTATTTAAAATTAAGTTAATTCAGAGGACATTGAAAATAATCTCTTTTGACAAAGTAAATTATATAATTATGATATTCCCGATACATGAGGTAGTTTTAGGCAATACATTATTTGAGGTTAGGGTTGGTAATTTCCCTTGGTTAGGTAGGAATCCAGCGAGAAATTTTTGTTCGAGGCAAGGATCAAGAAAAAAATTTCTCACGGGTTGAGAACGAGAGAAAATTTTTTTCTAAAGAAATTTTGAAGACAAAAATGAAAATTAGACTCTTTTTCTTACGAGAATTCTCGAAATAATAAAACATTTAAAAAAACCGTTTATTTTAAAAAAATTATATACATAATAAAAATATTCATGTAATTTTACAAATTATTTAGTATTGTTAAAATTATTTAATTGAAATATTGAATTTTTATATAAAAATATTTTTGAAAGGTTTTTTACGAAAATTTGCGGAAATTCAGTTATGACCCAGGACGGAGATAGGAAAAAAAAAAAAAATTTCCTTAACAAAGGTCAGGGAGCTATTCATGGTACATACAAAGCTGATCACCATAATTCCTCTGTTTGGTATAATACAAAGCCAAATAACTATATGGAAGAACATGATGTGAATACATGAAGAACCACCAAAAATACCAAACTGGGAGTTAGACCGAGCAGATAATAGACAACGATTGATAGAAGTCCCTCCATGGAGAGTTCTAAATTTCTAATGTTTTTAACCATGCAACCTAAGTTTACACGATTCTCGTTCCCAAAAGTTTGAGGATGTTTCCTCTTCTTCAAATAGAGGAAATAAATAGGTGTCGTCTATGACACTGGTGTCAGTTTTTCTGGTTTTGTTCCACCTTGGCACGAATTTTCTGCTCCAAAACAGATATCTCAGTCTCAAGGCTGAACATTCTATTTAAAGCATGCATGTTTTCAAGGGTCTCACTTAGAGTCCGGCTATCACTTCCATCACACCTCAGGTGTTGCATTGGACCATGAAGTAGCTTATTCACTATACCCCTGCTAAGGTCATCCACAGCTCTCACTGTCTTCTTTGGGAGGTCATCACCCATCTTGCCTAAGCACTTCTCAAGCTCAGCAACCCTGATTCTTTCAGCATAAGCCCTCAATTTCTTGATGGTAGGAACAGTTTCCAGCGAGTCCCTCCAAGCTTCAAATTGCTTTGATTCTTCAGTGATGATCGCCTGAGCCTCCTTGCTTTCCTAAGTCTATCCTCTTTATTAGCAGCCACAACCTCTTTAAGGTCATCAACATTGTACACTCGCACAGAATCAAGATCTGAGACACATGAACCCACATTCCTTGGAACAGAAATATCAACGAAAAGACGGCGGCCTCCAACTTCCTCACTTGCTGGAGGAAGGTGCTCAACATGATCTTTTAAAAATAATGGGTCTTCCGATGCTGTGCTGGTGAAAACCACATCTGCTTCACCAATGCAGGTGAGCATTGCCGAAAGGGGCCCGTAGATTATTTCAATGTCCTTAAATTCTTCACGAATTGCTGCAACTCTCTCCTCGGATCTATTGACAACCACCATCTTTGTGCAACCTTTTGCCACCAAATGTTTGATCACAAGCTTTCCCATCTTACCAGCTCCAATAATTAACATCCTGGCATTAGCATGCGAAGCTTCAGGTAGCTTCATCAAGGCCAATTCAACAGCAGCTGAGCTCACAGAAACTGCTCCGGCAGCGATATTAGTTTCAGTTCTAACTCTCTTCCCCACAGTGATTGCATGCTTGAACAACCCACTTATGTTTCTACCAAAGCCATTAACTCCTTGTCCAACTTTAACAACTTGCTTTACTTGAGCAAGGATTTGACCTTCTCCTAATACAAGAGAGTCAAGACCTGCAGATACTTCAAAAAGATGCTGTGTAGCATTTTTGTTGTAAAGCAAAAATTGGTGCTGACGAAGCTCTGAAACAGGGACCCCGCTTGTCTGCACACGAGAGCAGGAATATTTAAAAAATGTTTGCATTCAAGACATAAAACCGGAAAGCAAAGTTGGGAATTACCTTTGACATCCATTCAGTGACCTCTTTGACACCACGGTGCTGTGACAGAGCAACAACATATATCTCCATTCTGTTGCAAGTGCTCAGAACTGCAGCTTCTTCAATGTGATTTAAGTTACATAGCTCTCCAATTGCTCGAGGCCATTCTGCTTCGGGAATGGCAAGTTTTTCACGCATTTCGACGGGTGCAGTGTGCACGCTAAGCCCAACGACCACTATGCTGCTCCTTTCCTTTGTGTACCCTGGTAAGTTTAATTATGTAGATTATGTAAAGGTGCAGGTTTAAAAATATTAGCCTAAGGAAAGTAACAACAATATGAATCATAACACTCTTTCTTAAACCGAGGAAATGCGGTTGTCAGTTAAAAACTCATTAAAAAGCCACTATTTGAAGTAGATATGATAAAATATTGGGATTTTGCTGAGTCGAGAAAGCCACAAAAAGGCAATCGAAGAGGCTAGAGGGAAAAATAAAAGATCAAAAAGGGAAATCTCCTTGGGTGATTTAACACGTTATAAAATGAAAAGATATAGAAAGAGGTTAGACTTGATAAGAACTTCATTCTTCAAATACAATGAAACTTCGCTGAATAGTAATCAACAAAAAATGATTTTTTTCCTGGTGAGGAAAGAACGGAATGGCCAAATCAATGGTACTGTTTCGGAGGGGACAGACTGAAAGTGCATGACATGGAGATATTCTCCGCAATGTCGTGCGGTCATAATGAAAACCAGTGATATTTGCATTCATCATTCATGAATTAACTTCAACTCGGATTCATATTTAATACATCAAAGTAGGAAGTACCTTTATTTCTGAAAAAGAGCACTATTAAGCAATGCAATTACAGGATTACTTTCCTCAATTCATGGAAATAATGAAATTAACCAGTTAACTACCTCTGGGAAAACAATGACTGGAAATTAAGTTTTTTTTTTTTTTTTTTAAAAAAAAGAATGGCTTACTGTCAGCTGCAGAAGTCTTCAGCAGCTCAAGAGCGGAGACAGTGCTGGCATTACTTGGATCATCAGATTTAACCGCTATGTCTGAAGCAGCAGCCTCGCAGCGAAGTACTCCTCTCTGAATGAGGGTCCTTCTGGGTTTGCCAAAAATAGATAAATTGGTTGCAGTGGAGGCTATTGTCGACGATGCTGATAAAGAGGAAGAAGACTTCAGCAATAAAGCCTCCACTTTGGCGCCAGAGAAACTGGTTGAAACAGCCATCGATTGGTAGCCACAAGACTACGTCAGAAAACTCGCCGTAGAATTCAGAAAGGGAAAATGGGAACTGAAAGACGAAGTGCCGTCGTTCAGTGTATGTTATTGGACAAAACTACGTGAAAGGCTGATTCCTGAAGCGGGTAGACAGTGGAGAGCTGAGCGTTAGTTCATAGTAGGTGCCACAATGAAATCTCTCGCGGGCCTTGAAGAAATTATGCTAAATCAAATGGGTATGGGTTTGGGAGAATGCGATTTCTCTCGCTTCTGATTGGCGGGTGGAACACACGTTTTATCCACACTTCTTTCTCTCGTCAATCTCTATGTTTACATAATTTTGAAAAAAAATATAGTTGAGAAGAAAATATGCAAGTAAGAAAGAAAGGGAATATTCTTAGCATAATCTTCAATTCAACAGTATAAATTGATAAATTAATTTGTTGCAGTGACGTATTTTATTAGAGTTAAAACTCTAATATTTTTTATATTTAAGTTTAAACTCTTGTGTGCACCAATTTGAAATAATTTTAAAATTATTTATCAACTAAATCACATTTTACTTTTATTATACTAAAATATCATTTGAAGATAAAATAATCTATTCACTATAATATCGTTTGGAAATTAACTACGTAGAAAGATTAATATTATTAAACGTGAGAGCGAACCATCTATTCAATTTAATGGTGTCATGATAGAGACATTAACTTGACCTCTTAAATTAAGTAAGACCATTTTAATCTTTCTAATTTGAGTAGTATATTTCTGGTTCAACCAGCATCAAAGAAATTTGGTCACTGAAAATTACTATTTGTGTAATCTTTGAAGTTTTCAAACTCTGGCATGCTTTTTTCAAAGAAAAAAAAAAGAACTGATACTGATTGATCTTACTAAGGAGCTATGGTTATTAGTGTGAGACGTGGCACTCATACATCCATCGGATTAAACTTAAGCACATGAATCTAATGGTTGTGAGGAGAGGAGAGAAGAAAATCATTGATTTGGGAAATCTAAGAGAAAAAGATAAGATGAAAAGAGGTTGAACGTGAGGATGTGTGATAGGGATGGCTTTGTAGGATTTCATGGTCTTTGTTTGCCACAACTTTCATGACAAAGTCGTGGACTCCGATTGTGCTTACATGTCAGGATCGTAATCCAAGATTTTCTTCTCAACTTGAAGTCTAGTATTTCTCGATCTGATCTGCGGTTAAGATTGAAGTTTACAGCTTCCTCTATTCATTTACTCTCAGTAGCCGTTCCATTCTATTGAAATTTCAAAAATAAAAATAACTTTAAATATATAATTTTTTATGAGAAATATTAAAAAAAAATTTAATTGAATTTTTTGTTGGAAAAATTTTTTCACTCTCAAATTCTTCCGTTGAAATCCGAATGTTCAACTGATCATTTTTGTTGAAAATGTATTAAATTATTGCAGTGAAGATATCATTTTTAGACAAAATAGATAAATGTGAAGAGAATCCATCTATACTGCCTTCGGTTCTAGCTAACGGTAGCCGACAATCTTGCCTTGGTACAGAAATTATTATTGTCCAAGCTACAATATTTTCCCAACAAATTTATGCCCTAAGCATATGTTCTTGTTCTTTACGATGAACAATCACATACCCGACCAGATGTCTCCCTCGTCCTCTGACCAATGTTCTGCATTTCTCGTACTTCATTAACAGAATGAACAAGTTGATTCAATATGATGATTTCTAAATGAGCAATCTTTAGCTTGAAATTAGCTTCTTTCCAATCCTGCACATGCAGTAAGGTGCATCCCAAGAAAATTGCCCAACTAGCAGCTTACACTTTCTTGCGCTATGTTTCCACAACTACATATATATAAAATCCAAAAGATTATTACTTATTGATTTAAGTGCATAAAGCTACTTTCAGACCTTACAGGACTTCCGCTTATTAATTTTATTAATGTTAATTATAATATAAAATTGTTCACATAACATATGAAGTCTCATATTAATAAAATTAAAATTTTGTAAATAATATATAAATAAAAATATACACCTATCAACTTAAACTTTTAAATATAAAATCCATAAAATATATTACAAAATCAAAGTAGCGTCATATATATATATATATATATTTTTTTTTTTTTTTTTCTGGGGCACATTGTCATTTAGCCCAAACATTTAACAACCAATTAAGAGAACAGGCCGAACCAAATATCACGAGGCCCAAAAATAATAAAAGGGTCCGTGAATGTTATGTGGGGATTTTTGCATCATTCCGCTCAAGTTTCCGGTGGAGAAAAGGGGGTGCAAATATTAATTTAGGTGGTCCAAAAATTAATCGAAGCTTCTTTTTTATGGGACAAAATTTGGTGTGAAATTTGGTTTTATTTTCTATTTTATTGTATTTTTATTAATTATATATATATAATTAAAAATATTATTTTATAATTACAAAATTAATCAAAGAAAAGACGTCACGTGAAACATCTAATTTATTTCACATCTTATCTCAATAATTTACAATTAATTAATACATAATAAAATAATTCTTTAAATTATATCAATTAAATTTATGACTAATCAATTACCTATAACAAAATTGGAGACAGAGTGAGCAGAGAGTCAAACTTAAAATGCACAAATATAAAAATCACTTTGGAAAAAGAATATTTGTGCATTTCACTTTGGAAAATCAAATATTTGAGCTAAATAAAGGTTTCTTATTTTGTTTAAGAAAAAAAAATTATAGTCAATTAACTTTTTTACGATTTTTTCTTTCTTAAAAAATCTATAAAATAAAATAAATCTATACATCTATAAAAAGAAATCCTCCAAATTACAACAAATTTCCTTAATATCTAGGATGTCTATGTAATCCTTTCACTCATTTTAGTTGCAAGCAAGGATATATATATATATATATATATATATATATATATATATGAAAAGTTTCATCCTCTCTTTTTTCTCTCCATGTTTTCTGATTAGTTTATAATTTTTATCTAGAAATCTATTCATTAATTACGTACTAAAGTAATTCCATTATACCATCTTTAGAATCTCTTAAAATTTTTATTTAATTATTCATATTATTTTTATGAATCTTATAATATATATATATATATATATATATATATATATATATATATATATATTTTAATTTCATACAATTTAAATAAATTTTTTTATTTATATTACTCTTAAATTTTTTAAATAAATTTCATAAATTATCTCTTTCTCCTCATAAATTTTATCTTTTTTCAAAAAAAATACAAAAAAAACTCTCTTTTTTATACGGGTCATTAAATAAATAACTCTCTTCTCTCTTTTTCTTCCACGTCATTTTACTCTAACAATAAAATTTTTGTATAACATTATTCAAAATTTATAAAACCTCGAATAACACCACTAGATATTTTCTTAATTAACTTTTCTTATTTTACCGTCAATTCCGTGCAATGCCCGGGATGCAATACTAGTTTTAATAATTTGATGATCAGTTGGTTATTAACCCTACTGTGAGCAGGGCATCTAAAACGAGGAACGGAGATGATAAACTTGAACTATTAGAATTAATAATTTGAGCGGGTAGGCAATTAAAGAATCCGGTAGACCCAAGCTTACTTTTAAAGCGAGTTGGCATGTCCTTCGTATTTCCATATTCTTCCTACGCGTTTTTCACTAACACTGGGATCAAGATCATAGACTGTAGCCGTCAACGATGGCAACAGATAACGGAGGAGATTTTAATTTCAGGAGTAGTGGAAGCGGCGGTAGTGATACCGGACGCCGTGGTTTGCCGATGATCCAAACTCACAAGAAGAAGCCAGTCGATACGGAGGATGTGTGCCACGACGACAGCGCGACGCCGGTGAAGGCTCAAACCATCGACGAACTTCATTCTCTTCAGAAAAAGAAGTCAGCCCCCAATACTCCCCTCAAATCAACTGCTTTTGCCTCCAGCATTTCTGAAGAAGAACGCCAAAGGCAGCAACTCCAATCCATCAGGTGCCGTAGTACTTATTTATTTATTGATATCCTTTAACCGACATCGATCGCAGAGTTTTTCCTTTTTTTCTGTGAATAAAACGACCCTGTTTTTGTTGGCTGCATATAGCGCATCGTTGGCGTCTTTGACGAGAGAGACAGGGCCTAAGTTGGTGAGAGGAGACCCAGCCAGGAAGACTGAGACCCCAAGAGCACACGCCGAGCACAAACCAAGTTACCATAAGCCGTCGTTTGATGTGAGCGACAGTGAGCTCAAGTTCACTCATGTCCTCTACAACCTCTCCCCCGCCGGTATGATAACATAAATAGCCATTTTATGAATGAATTATGGTACTATCCTATGATGTTTGATTTTAACCAAGTGTCAGTGACATATTATTGTGGGCAGAGCTGTATGAGCAAGCTATTAAGTACGAGAAAGGTTCATTCATAACATCAAGTGGTGCTTTAGCCACACTTTCTGGGGCAAAGACAGGACGAGCTCCCAGAGATAAAAGAGTCGTGAGAGATGAAACCACTGAGCATGAGCTGTGGTGGGGAAAGTAAGTGCTTAATTAATTAATTCTCAAATGCAAATCAGATCTGCAGACTCAATCTCATATATAAAATTGATGAAGAAAAACACTTCAATGATGCAATTTCTTGTTTGTGGTTGAATCTATTTAAACTCAGGGGCGCACCCAATATTGAGATGGATGAACACACTTTCCTAATCAACAGAGAAAGAGCTGTTGATTACTTAAACTCCTTGGAGAAGGTACGCCATCACTCATAATCACCCAGAAATGAAGGGATTGGATTGATAGCTTTCTATGAATAATTTAACAGTTTTAATAAATCCTTGAAACATTGTCCACACTAAACGGGGAGCTAACTGGCTACTCACTTTAATTTATTGCTCTCACTCTGGATAATGATGATGATTATATTCTGTCACGCAATTGGCTTTTTCCACCAAGTTGACTTTTGCTCATCCATCCATCCAAAAGGAAGAGATGTATAGTTGCCGTAATACTAAAATTCGTCAGTGTGTCTACATGTTTCTTGGAGTCTGTCTTAGCGTTTCAGCTGTGTACACGTCAGGCAACCATTAAAGAGTAGAGTATCATGTTATATTATTTTTAATGTTTAAATATAATATATATATATAGATTAAATTATATATATATATATATATATATATATATATATATATATTAAATCATATTATAGATAAAATTATTTTCAATATCATTTTAAATAGCAAATATATCTATCTTAATTATAAAATAGAGAATATCATGAGTATTTTATCTAACAATATGCCTTTACCCACCCTTCTCCCTCTCTCACCATGAAAACCAAAGTTGCGAGAGCTTATTCTGCAGAAAAATTTGACTACCATGATCTTCTAAATATAAATCTAGATATTTTAGAAGAAAAATTTGTTAAAATTACATCTGACGTGACTCCAAGATTGGACCCACTTTATTTTTTCACCCATAGTTCAATTCTTTAGCTGAAGCCTAGGCGGTCCCAAGAATGTAGCTTATTAGTGAAAGTGGTAAAATCAGGAATCTTAGTGGTGAGAGCATTCCATGCTTGGGTGATTCTCATTTCTCATGTTGTTTTGTGTTATCTATGCAAGAAAGAATCAACGCCTGGTACTCATATTGTAAACTAATCTGAGCTCAGGTCTTTGTGAATGATCAATTTCTGAATTGGGATCCCGAGAACAGAATCAGAGTCCGAATTGTCTCGGCAAGAGCTTATCATTCCTTATTCATGCACAACATGTAAGTCATAAGGCAAATCGCTAACCATCTACACTCTTCAATTTTGAGTCTTAGCACATAATGCTTTACAATGACTTGTATAATTAATCAATTCGAGTACAAATGTCTTTATACACAACAATGCATATTTCTGAAGGTAAGTTTTTGACAGGTGCATCCGACCGACCGATGAAGAACTAGAGGAATTTGGAACCCCAGATTTTACCATATACAATGCCGGAAGTTTCCCTTGTAATCGTTATACGCACTACATGACTTCCTCAACTAGCATAGACATCAACCTAGCTAGGAGAGAAATGGTCATCCTTGGCACACAGTATGCTGGAGAAATGAAAAAAGGTCTATTTGGTGTAATGCACTACCTCATGCCGAAGCGTAATATTCTCTCTCTCCACTCTGGATGCAATATGGGGAAAGATGGAGATGTTGCACTCTTTTTTGGATTATCAGGTGCGATTGGATGAGTACCCGATCACAATAGAGGCATTACTTGCTTACCAATGCTATATCCTGAAAAGTAGAAGTAGAAGCTCCTTACTGTTAATGAAAAAAAAAAATTACTTTTAGCACTTAGTAAATCCAAACTGGTCCTTTGTCCTCTATATTTGGATGTTACTTTCTTGTTGATCCTTTTTTGGTTGTAAACTTCTCAGGTACTGGAAAGACAACTCTTTCTACTGATCATAACAGGTATTTAATTGGAGACGATGAGCATTGCTGGGGTGAAAATGGGGTGTCGAATATTGAAGGAGGTTGCTATGCAAAGTGCGTTGATCTTTCAAAGGAAAAGGAACCAGACATCTGGAATGCCATAAAGTTTGGAACTGGTAACAATCTTCTTTCTATTTGACAAATGAGTTACCCAGTATTAATGTAACCAACTTCTAATTGGAGTTTATGTAGCCTCCTCGAACAAACTTTGATTTGCACCATACATTTCAGTCTGAGGATTCTTGACAGAAAATGACATATAACTGTCTCTGTTTGTTACAGTGCTGGAGAATGTTGTTTTCGATGAGCACACTCGAGAAGTGGATTACTCAGACAAATCTGTCACCGGTAAGGATGAACAACATCCATGTAAACCTGTTAAAGAAGCTAGGTAACTGAAACCAAAAGGAAGTCATATATCAACCACAGTAAACAGTACTAAATTGTCAGTGCATATCAAATCTTTAGCATATAAGTACTAAACTTAATTATAGAATTTCAAGATCTAGGATTGACATTGAGTAATAGTTTGGGGTTTTTGCTTTTGCAGAGAACACTCGTGCAGCATATCCTATTGAGTTTATACCCAATGCTAAAATACCATGCGTTGGTCCTCATCCAAAGAATATCATTCTTCTGGCCTGTGACGCGTTTGGGGTGCTCCCTCCTGTAAGCAAGCTGAACTTGGCACAGACAATGTACCATTTCATCAGTGGCTACACTGCTTTGGTACTCATGACCCTACCATTCCTTCCAAGACCAAGTTATTTGCATTCTATAAATGTTGAGAAGGCACATGAGATAGTTTTTTGCAGTTCATTTTTTCATGTTTGGCATACCATGTATAACAGGTAGCTGGGACAGAGGATGGTGTGAAGGAGCCACAGGCAACATTCTCTGCTTGCTTTGGGGCAGCATTTATTATGATGCATCCTACCAAATATGCAGCGATGCTGGCGGAAAAGATGCAGAAACATGGTGCTACTGCTTGGCTTGTGAATACTGGCTGGTCTGGTGGGAGGTATGGAGTCTGTGGACCCTAGTGCAGTGCATCTACGACATGGTAGTTTTCTCCTTGCCAAAACTCTATTTTCATTTCTCTGTGAATTGGTAGGTATGGATCGGGCAATCGAATCAAGTTAGCTTACACCAGGAAAATCATTGATGCCATTCATTCTGGGAGCCTTTTGAAGGCAAAATACACCAAAACTGAAGTATTTGGGCTTGAGATCCCAACAGAAATAGAGGGCGTCCCCTCTGAAATCTTGGACCCCATAAATACAGTTAGTTTACGTTTCATACCTTGACTTCTATTCATCATGTTTGTCTTATTAAGTCTCAACGACTTTCCAGTTGTGAATCGCACTCATTGATGTTGATTTGAATTGCAGTGGTCTGACAAGAATGCCTACAAGGACACCCTGTTGAAGTTAGCCACTCTATTCAAGAAGAACTTTGATGGATTCCTGACCAACAAGATAGGGAAAGATCTTAAGTTAACTGAAGAAATTCTCGCTGCTGGTCCCGTGTTTTGATAAGATGCTGTTCCAGTTTGGTAAAATAGTGAGTGGAAACAAATAATACAATATGAATCATATGACCCTATATGTGCCTGGAAACTATTGAGATCATGTTAAAACTAAAATCCCAAAGCATCCCCTTCTTCATTGTTATCTACCTGTATTTTCATTACGCCCATCAAACAATGCTTCTCCCTGTATGTATGTTTAATGAAATCTTGGTATATAGTTAGGATCGCCGTTATAAGAATGAACAAGCGAATACAAGCCTATACTCCCTTTATTATCCCAATATATGTTGGTGATCGAGAAACTTTGCAAGAAGAATTAGACAGTGGCCAATCTAGAAGATAAAAGTTTGCTAAATGACGATGCAATACCAAACTTGAGCATGAAGAACAGCTCTTATTAGAACAACCTTGGTGCAATAAGGGCACACAACTTGAATAAAATTCAGAAAACATTCACCAAAAAGGAAATAACAAATCAGAAAGGAATTAGCAATAATGGTTACAACCTCGAACCTACCTTGACCCAAATTTCATTTGCTTGGAGCTGCCAACATGTATGAACAAATGTACTACAAGTTTTATTTGTAGTGAAGTCATAACAATACAAAAAGTTCGATATATAATAGGTGTCTCAACCTTCTCTCCCAAATTCGATGGAAAATGAAGTAAAGTCAAACATGATTGCCTATAATGCATTTGCAATTCTCAAAGTTGATACAAGAAGTTCCAGATTATGCATGTATCTCATGTCTTTCATATCTGCAGATAAAAGTACACTTTCACAAGAATATCCTGTAAGTATGTGAACTTGGATATCATTATTTTGCTGATAAATCGATAACTCTAAACTTGAGCACTACTTTTACAGATCTTACAACAGAAAATAACTAAGATTCAGTTGATGTGGTTGCATCATCCCTGTGCTTGATCATACCAGAATCCACTAGGATTGGAACCTCTGCTGCAAGCCATGGTGCAAGACCCAAGCAGAGAGCATGTGCTATACCAAATCTAGGGCTGCACAAGAGAGGACGAAAGGAGATATCTCAGTAAACAGGATTCGGTAAATTAATGAATCCTATCCTATCATAAAAACTCATCACCAAATGAAAGGTCGTATATCTGAAGTACTTTCCTCTATTATTTTTTTTAAGCTTTACTTAGGTTATTTTGATAAAAAAAAAACCACTGCATTTTCAAGCAGTGAATATCAACATTAGAAAACAACAAGGAATCGCAGCTAATTCCACATTATAATTCTGTAACATGAGATGGTTTTTCAAATTTTAAGCTGTCTTCTTGTGGTTTGTAATAGGGTTTGGATAGTTTAGTTCCGACTCCAACCACATAATCTATATGTGCCTTCATCAATACATACTCTATGAAACATCATCAAGCCATCAATCTATCGACCACGATATACGATATTCCAAACACTCAGCTTGCTCATAGACGTTAGTTCAATTTCCAATGATTCGTGTCCGTACAATACACGGAGAAAGGCAGAAACCAAAAACTCCAAAAAGAAGCATCAACATGTACCAAAGGAACAAGGCATAATGTCCAACGAGAAAAGAAATCGAAAAGATGCAGTTTTTGTTGTTTTGGAAAAACAGACGTACCTGTTTTTAGCCCAAAGTGGCTTAAAATGCACAGTCAAGCATATCTTCCCCCCTCTATACATCTGAAACAACCATTCAGAAAAATACATGAAAAAACATAAAACTTGATCAAATGAAATTTTGAAGGAAGGTTTTATGATAGTGAAAAAACCAAAAATAACACCTTTTGGGTCTTGCCGTCGAGTTGAGGGAGCTCGAGTTCGGGTGCGGTTGAAGGGTATGTGACAGGGATATCGAATTGCAGGTCGAATTCATACTTGAGGAGATTGTAGACGTACCAGCATTTTCCGGTCCAGCGTGTGCCCTCAGGATTTGCGGCGGAGATCCGAAACCAATCGTTGTCGTTGGACTTGTTCATCTGTGTGTAAGCGATCAAAGCCTTGTACTCCTCCTTCAGTCTCTGCGTCCATGCCGCTCCGTCTCTCGGACCCGCCTTTACCGTCAGCAGAGGGATTTGAGTCAGTGTCGACTTCGTGTTCGGGTCCCAACCCTCCATTGATTCCCTTTCTCGTCTCTTACCCCAAGCCTTGGGAATTAATTAAACATTTCTCATTTTTAATCAACACACATCTTACATTATTAAAATTATTTAATTAATTCTTATTAAAATGACACGCTTTTAATATGTTCTTAATCAAACGGGTATGTGTTAATTAAAAATGGGATGAATTAATTAATTCCTTGGGCTCTCTGTCGCTCTGATCCAATTTTTCCCCTTCCCTAGTCGAAGTTTGGTTTGTAATTCCTGGAACGTATAAGGGCACAATTGGAATTTACCTTACCCCTGTTTGTTATAACGTGTCACTAGCGTAATACTGCAAGGACTTCCTAAGGGTAATCCCCACCGTTTCATCATCTGGGATTATAACCAACTCCCTCCCCTGCCGATTAGAATCTCCCTCCTTTCAAAACCTTTCGACTCTCCAATCTCGGTTTCTACTTTCAGAAACCCCACTTTCTCTCTTCGCATCTGCTAATAACCATGGCGACTTGTTTATTGTATTATCAATGGAGCCGCATTCGTAAATTGCTCATCGAGTGAGTTCCACTTCCTTACAATTTTAGTCACTTTTGTTTTTCACTTACTTTGTTCGATTATCTTTTAGAATTCCATCTGGAATCAATTATAGACGCTTCTGCAATTTCTTCCGATTTTTATAATTACTAGGAGATAATCCTCAATTCCTCGTCTTCTCCTTGAATATTTTCTTTTATAAATTTGGAAAACGAAAGGATTTCTCGTGGTGATATCGTAAGATATAGCCTCGTAGGAGGTATTGCTTGGGCTTTATATCTGCTCCGTGCTCCTGGCGGTAGTTTTTGTGATGATGCATTTTGTTTGAGTCATATTTTCTTATTTACTGCTTTACGATGTGAATCCTTACTTTATTCTCAGCGAAATTCGATTATTTGATGTAAGTTTCTCGCTAGAGTCATTTTATCGAATTTAGTATCTCTCTCCCATACTTTGTGCTGTGTCTTTCATTTTCCATTCTTCTAGTTGTCTTGCTTTTACATTTTACACTCTATATTCCAAGGTAATTAAAGATATTTGTTAGAGAGCAGCAGAGCGTTCTTCTATACTGATGTCTGTACTATTGCCAATTTTACGAGATGGTGATGATATTATGATAAAACAATCTATTTTGGTGGCACAAATATCTTCCGTAGTGTTTTTGAGAAGATGTCACTGCAGGTCTCTCTCTTTTCTTCCCCCGTTCTTCTCTATCATGCATGAACTTGAGACACAGAAACACAATCTCTGTGGTGTTTATAGATGGTATTTATGTTATGAACTATTCTTGTCCTGATAATATGATTACTAACTGGTTGTGTTTGTGATGACTCTCACTGCGTTCTTCTTCTCTTTTGCTGCAGTGTTTGAGATTTGTAAGGACCTAAATTTGTGATGGTTCAAATGAGATTTTTTTGGTTCAATGAGGAACTGACATTATTAATAGTTATAAGTTAGTGGAACAAAATATATTTTATTTTTTATTATACAGCATTTTTTTTTATCATTCAACATTCTTAACACTCTGGTTCATCAAAAGAAATTTCCTACCATTTGTACATTTTTTAAAATTTTAAGGCTTGTGAATTTTCTGCTTTTCGTTTAATTTTTTTTCCCCATTTTCGCAACATTGTTTTATCATGGGCTACTTTGACACAAATTTTGAAATTGAACAGTTTCAACAATATGGTAAAGTTGAAAGGTTGCGGGTGCTGTATTTCGGAATGCTCTGAAGGTATTTGGCGTCGTATCCTTTTTTTAGTTCATTGCTAATGCCTTAATTTCTTACAAATCTTTGTGCATATAACTTATTTTACAATTCTTAAAGTTATTTTTTCTTCACAAAAACTACCGTGTTATTATGAAATTTGCAATTTATATTTTCCCTTGTTCGAAATTTTTAAATTTTCAGAATTACTATACAGTTTCTCATTAATTGAAAGTTAATCTGTTTGTTGAAAAAGACTATAGTCTTAAAACCTTAGTTAGCATGACGTTTTGTATGTTATCATTGGAAATATCGAGAGCTGTCCTGCCTTATTTTCTTCAATGCAAGGTTGTAATATGTTTGGTTGCCAGGGCTATCTGGGTTATGATTTTCTATTATCTTGTTGGATATTTTTCCCTTTTAGTGGTGCTTTTCATGAAAAAAGGGGCTTGTGTTTATTTTATTTATCATCATCATCATTTTAGTGATAATGTCATATATATATATATATGGCACACTACATGAAGTTGATTAATAATATAATCCAATTTATGGCCAAGTGAACAGGATGGTTCATCAATGCTTGTCTATATGCTAGATCAAGGGATTACAATGAAATTTATAGATGTTGATTTTTTTTTTTTTGGTTAGTTTTTTTGTCACTAGCCCCATTATCTGGAACATGTGTTCTCTTTTACAAGTCTGTTATGCTCCTGCAATTTGATGATGATTTATCATGAATCCACGTTTGTAAACTTGACTTATAGGATTTTTGGTTTGGTTTTATATCCATGCAACTCCTAATAAATTTTTATGCTCACTGTTTGGGATCTAAATGTCAAATTCATCTTAATTTGAACTTTTGTTGGCTATGGTCTCCATATTTTGTTTACTATTGTAGCCTGGTTCTTTTGGAACAAAGTTGTTGGTACTGAAATTCTTGGAAACCTTTGTCTGACGTCAGTGATCCTGAGCAATCAATCGCAGAAGGTATTGCTCTTCCAGTTTTATAGGGTCAATAGTTTTACTAAGAGGATGTGGATTTGGTATTAATACAATTCAATTTTATGTGGCTAATAACTCTAGGAAATTGATTTTGGATATTGTTAATAAGCTAACTCATTTGAATTTAATATGGATCCAAATACAGGAGATAGGTAAGCTTTTAATATCTCATGGCTGGTTGGTGATCACCCTGTTCTTAATCCAGTCATACTCATGTCAGAAGCAAATAGGACCTTAGCCATCTTATTGAATTTATTGCAGTCAGCTGGTAGTCTCCCTGGTTGTTTGTCAGTTACTGCTGTCAATTGGTGAGTTTTCATGTCCTAGTGGTCAGTTACTCTCCGCTTGTTTAAATACTTTGGCATCTGGTGTGATCTGATGATTGTATGTGCCGTACAAATTGTCTGGTAGGCTACTTGTTTTTAATGCTGGTGTAAACTTTCAATAATCATGTCCTTCTAAAGTCCTGTTGATATTTCTTCTTCCTATGATTAAATATTCATGTCCATGTGAGTAAATGATATATATTTCCACATTATACTCCCATGCCTTCGTGCTTACTGATGCCATTAGTATATGAGATAGCGATGGTCTGCTATCTCTGCAAGACCTTAGTCTATGTGACCTGTATTTCAGGGTTATTCAACTGCCATTTTATGGAAATGTTGCCCTTAATACAAGCCCCTTCCAGTTCTACAGGAAACCTGCCCCGCCTGTTATAGGTAATGTATCACTGTTGTAAGTTGTGGTTCTTTCTTACTTGTTATGCTTTTAGTCCTGCCAAATCAAGCCATTTTTTTTTTAATTTATTTATGTCATTATTAAATTCTACCAACATCTATTGATGATTTAAATAATTCAACTAGATAAGCTGGAAGCAATGGACTTTATGGAACATAAAGGTTACCAAGGTGATTCAATACACCAAGGCCGATTCCTCTTTCTCAGGATAAGGGAAGAAAACGATGTGCAGATTGGTCCGGACTGATGCATTGTACTTGTACTACTATCTTGGTATTGGTTGCTTTGAGTGTCCACAACTGTATGTCATCGCAATGGCTTGTTGATAATCGAGTGAGGGAGGGGGCTCAATTATTAGATTATGAATCCATTAACAGAGGGAATAGTTTGACAGTCAAGCAATCTCAAAAATAATTTCAAAACATCTTAACTAAATTTTTTTATTTGCTTGACCTGATAATAAAAAAATTTAAACAATCCCCTGCTTTCTTTTTTAGCGCAGCTTCCTCAGAAATTGTGAATTCAAGTTTCTCGTTTTTTGATTTTTTCATTTATTTTTGTTATTTATTTTAAAATAACAAAAGAATATATAATTGGTCTAGCCGCATTCTCGTTTTTAAACAATCCCCCATATTAAACAGCATTGAGTAGGATATATATAAAGTTATATATTTAGAGGATGTGTACATGAACCTGAAATAAAAGCGAATCCATACACGAAGGGGGATTTTTTTTTTTTTTTTTTTGAGATAAAGCAATATAACTTCACAAAATTGCCTCTACAAAAGAATTTTATACGAGAACTCGCTGAAACAAAATCAGTAACCTGTTTGCTTTTTGTCGGGCGATATAAAGCATCGTACTCCATGGCGGCAAATTGAAGCATCCATCCATTCAGTGATCAACCAATCGCAGATCTAGGCAAACTGTGTTACACATAAAAGCGAAGGTAAAAAAACCCAGAACTAATCAGGTCATTTTGGATCTTAAGAATTACGAAATGGAAAGAGGAGCAGGGCGGCGTATGATCATAAAGAATTAAAAAAAAAAAAAAAATTGGAAATGAAAAACATTTTGCAGTCTCTTACGAAGCAAGGATGATTAAATATGATAAATCACAAAAATAATCAGGTTATACCTATCGCATGATTTTGATGAAGCATTTCACTTGATGGGGATGACAACATCTAGATTTTTCTGAAGCAGCCAACCCTTAGGATAAGCTATATTATGAGCATCCAAATGGAGATGCCAGTTCATTATTTTAGAACAATCAGGAGGTGAACCTTCCATTTGACTCTCATCTTCCACCAATTGTTCTATGAACGTGGTCTCCTGTGAAACGCTCACTTCAGTTCACAGAGTAAGAGAGTTGCATGCGGTATTAAGTAGCATATGTAGTATCATATGATAAAAGGACTAACGAAGTGGGTAAGGCGGAAAGATAAGAACCTGAAAGCCCTCCTTGACTGTGCCTAACTGTCGAATAGGACTTGAAGTGGGGCGTCGCCATCTTTTAGGATCCCACAAGATTGTGCTGTTAAAAGCAAATCCGGACACATCAACATGAAAACGACGAAGTCTTTTACTCTTCTCATTCGTATGCCACCCAATCACTTGACTTGAATTGCACACTGGACCCTCCAAGATGGCCTTATTTTTGCTTTGAGCAAGCATGGCAACAGGCCAAGTTCCGAAGCGGCTATAAAAACCAATATAACATTAGAATAAAATGGCGTAGAAGTACCAAGTAAAAGTACACATTTCACGAAGGGTTATACAATTCTTCAAAAACAAGAGGATAAAGAAAAACTAAAACCCTGTCTAAATACAAGTAGAAATAAAACTATTGAATACATGCTTCAAAATTCTAGACTGTTTTACGAGAAAGCACAAAACAAAGAGGGTCGCGGCATTCTTTGTGCTTTCTCAATACAAGAACATAGAAGGTTTTGAGCAAAAAAATATTCACACAACTTCAAAGGTGTAAGTGACCACTACAAGTATATCAGGAAAAAAAGAACGAACATCCAATTACATAATTTTAAAGCTATTAAGAAGCTGCAATCCACAAACCAATGCAACCAAGAGCAGGGGCCAACTACTTTGTTACTGAGACAAGTTAGCAACCAAACAGCCAAATTCCAATAGCATAAAAAACAAACTGAGTCATATACTTAAAAAGTTAAACAATCATGTGTATAAAATATACCAAATGTGAACCAGTTAACAAAATATCAATATAATACACATACTAGGAAATCAAAGGAAACTGAGAGATTATATTAAAAAAAACTCACATCAAGGACAAGAAAGAACTGCAGCTCCCAATTATGCAGATTTTAAATGTGCCATGAAGTTAAAATTAGAAGGCAACACAACCAAGAAGTAGGTACCGACTACTTTGTTACAGACGTAGTTTTAGATAAACAATGGCTAACAAGCAAAAGCAAGAATTTAGTCATCATCATTCCGAAAGGACACCTCTAAAACACGCAAATGTAGATGAGATGAAAGATATCTAAAAGGCATTAAGGAGTTTAAAAGAAGAGGGCCAAGGTTGAAGTACCTTATGTCTCTCAAGGTCTCAAACAACTTCAGAGAATATATATTATCATCATCGGCGAAGTAGACAATCCCATCAAGTCTATGGTGCTCAATGTGATCTAGTGCCGTATTCCTTTGGTGAACTCCTCTGTCTTTCACACTTGTGGAGTTCTTAGTGCAGACCAAATGCCTATACATCACATCAGTTTTCCTCAGTATTTCTGCAGTCTCCGTTGAAGCCGAGTTCATTTCCACCACTATCCACAGAATCGGTGGAGGTACAAGGCGGAGCACCTGACCCAACCTATTCAAAAAATAGGACTGAAGCGCCCTATTATATGTGGGAGTCACCACAATCAACTCCTTCCTTGGTACATAATCGAATCTCTCATTGACTGTACTAACCCTATCAGCACTCAAACTTACTGGATCAACCACAAATTCCTCCTCGCGCTTAAGAACATGATCCTCAGGGACCAATTGTGCATTCACGTGAGGCGGCTTAATCTCAAACGATAAATCTTGACGGCGAATATCGTCAACAACATTACCAAAAGGAAACATACCCAACATGGAACCTAACAAGAAGCATATCAAACATCTAACAAGCGCTCTTCTCCATTGTCCTTTTCGAGGGTACCGCCGTACAAAAACTCCGGCGAGAAACCTTCGCAAACTCACTACAAGTGCAGCTACCGACGGCAACGGAGACGAGTACTTAGTACTGGCGACAAGCTTATGAGTAGGAGAAGAAACTGAAAATGGACCAGCACCGTTTTGGCATTGCCGATCGGGATAAGCCGGCGACAAAGTGCGTCGGAACGACGCCATTAATTAAACCACGAAAATTAGGGTAATGAAGAATAATCTCCTACATAATCAAATCAAGTTACATGCAAAATCATCAGAAAACATGTCTACTACAGAAAGCCGAACAACCTAGTTAAAATAAAATGAGACTGATTAAAAGATATATATGAGAAAGATCCGAAAGAGAATCAAATCAAAAACCCTAGAAAATAATAGATGGAAAGAAAAAGCTGAGAAACGTGAGATGAATTCAGTACAGGTTCATGAGCAAAAGTGCTAGTCTGATGCGAACAGCAAAATCAAATAATTAGGGGAGTAGCAAGGGAGGGAAAGCGCGGAAGAAATGGGAGGAAAGAGAAGGAGAAGAACGAGAGAGAGGGGTTGTCACTTTCAGAGGGATCTAAGGGACGATGGCACTATGGCAGGTAGCTGCTGAGTTATGCGATTTTGGATTTATTGAACGAAGGGAATTGAAGCCCGCAGTGGCCACTGCGAATTTGCCAGGGTGATTCTCTGGTCGATTAATCGGGTCGGGTATGCCATTCAGACGTTCCGGTTCCATGAAAATGATATTTTTCAACTGAAGTTACGCACTATGGGGCATGGGATAAAGAACACGTGGCTAGCTAAGTTGTATGGAAGTTAAAATAGGTTAATTGCATCGCTTTAGCTGCCCAAGCGCATGCTATTTTACCATCGAAAAAAAAAAAACAAAAAAAAGGGAAAAAAAAATCCCATGCTAATTTACACAATAAACTAACTATTTATTTTGTTTCACAATATTTAATAGAATAAAGACAATAATGTGTGGAAAAACCAGTATTTTGAGAATCGAGTCAAACTATGAATCGGTGCAGGTCGATTCGATTAGATAACAAAAATTAATGAATAAAAAATCGATCAACAAATAGGTAAATCAGCCAAAAACTGAATTTAAACTAGTTTTCAAATTTCTTTAAAAAAATTAAAATTCTAAAATAATTTCTTAGAATTAATTTCTAATTATAAGAAGAAAAATTTTATAAACTGAAACTTTTTAATTACAAAAAAAAAATCTTTAATATTATATAAAATTTATATTTATAAAATAATTTTTTAAAAAAATATATTAAATCTAAAATTTCATTTAACATATATAATTCATATTATTATTTTGTATAAAATAGTTAATACATGTTATTTATGTAAGTTTATATCGTTGTTTTATTTTTTTTATATATTTTTTACTCTCTTATTTGTATATAAATTAAAAATTAAAATAATTTCAGGGGTAAAAAACTATCTCAAGTTTCCCGACTTTTCTTAGTTTTTTTTTTTTTTAATAAGCTAACTTTCCTTAGTTTGAGCTTTCGGTTTGTGATGGGATACCACAAGGTAATCAAAACCACCTAAGTTTTGTCTTTTTTCAAATTTGTTTTTTGAACTTTTTTGCCTCTAATCATCTTAAACTGACTTTATTTATCGTACCAATGGGTGTCACTAAATAAATAAAATTTGTCATCATTATCCTCACTATGGTCAAAAAACACTATCACATCATTTCTGTTTTCTTTTGATCTGCACTATCACATCATTTTGCGGGAATATACATAAAAAGAAATTATAAATGAACAGACAGTTACATTATATTATATCATCGAAATTTTGTCTGGGTCTCTATTTTCGGAAATTCCAAACCACAATGTAGACTTGTAACACCTAAAACACGGCAAATAAAGCCAAAAATAAAATAAAATAATCTTTCACGAAATCTTTGTTTGTGTAATTAATAGAGGTTGGTCAGATGTCACGCAATGCGTCTTTTAATATGTCGGATGCTTAAATTAACATCTTAAATTCAAGCAAATTAAATAGAAAGCACTAAATAACGTGTATGTATGGCAGCGAATGTAAGTATTAGAGAAATTAAAAAAAATATATCATCCAGATAGAAAATATAACTTTGAAAAGGAAGTTACTATTTTTACACTTTATTTTGTTTATTTCTTCTTCTTTTTTATGTGACACTTTATTTTGATGATTTCGTATCCTTTTAAATGTATAAGTATGATATATATACATATATATACACACACTAATCTATACACAGATATAACATAGTATAATGTAAAATATATACTAAATTATTCTCAACTAAAAAAATTTTGAGTAATTATAATATTTTTATAAATTCTTATTAGTTAAATTTTTAAATAAAATTTTAATCTACATTGTATTTAAACATTAAGAATATAATTAACAAATTAGAATATAAAAAATAACTCCCTTTTAAAAAATTCCAAAAAACAAAATGAACATTAGGATTAGGAGGGCCAAAACAAGAATCAACCCTGATGGGCATTTCACAATGCACTACTAGCCCAAACCAGTTTCACAAATGAGCCCAATTCAAAGCCCAGTAGGAGCATATGTGGACTTCTTGGGCGTGTCCGGCCCAACCTTCACTCCTCCTTCCCAAAAAAATGGACAAAGACTTAAAAGGTGGGCTGGCACAGCCGAAACGACAAAGGTTAAGCCTTCTGGATTAATTTAATTTTGAGAGGGAGTATTTTTAAAAAATTAAGCTAATCCAAACATATTCTTAATAAAAGAAATTCTTTTACTACCATTTTTTTTTCTACAAAGAATTATAAATCTGAATTCAGAAACTGAGAAGCCAACGACTAAGGATTATGAACTTTCTAGTAAAGCTCTCTCATATTAATTCTGAGTAATATTTGAATAATACTTCAAAAACCAGTTTAGGTTGATTTTTTTAAAAAAAAAAAAATGAGTAAAAATAAAAGTTAAAAGGAAAAAAGAAAAGTTATATTAAATATTGATTTTTTTAAAAAAATTTATTAGAAAATGAGAAGTCAAAAGAACAAACATCTCTTACCAGCTTCTAAAAAAAAAAAATTAATTTCTATAAATACCTTTCTTTTTTTATACATAAGTCAATTTAAACATTAAATTTTATATAAGAGTGTTTCTTTTTTAAATTAAAAAAAAAATCTTACTAAAAATCAATCTAAATAGACTCTAAGTACAAGACTAATACTAGCATATGTGATTTTGCTATCAACTTCTTCCAAAATCAATTCTAAAATATACAACTTTAGTTGCTTTCCTCCAAAGACACTTTGGCGAAAAACCCCAAATAACCACTCAATTCGATTGAATGAAGTTGGGCAAACAAACCAAAAACAGATCAATGATGTATCATGCTGCTACCACAATGAAAGGGAAAAAAAGATTGTGTAGGAGACGCAATTAAGGATGTGTTTGGTAGGAGTAAAATTGAAATCTATTATTAAAGATGTACCCACAATAAAGTATGCATTTGAGAAAAGACGGTAATGACCAGAAGCTATTTATGTGTATGCTTCCGCATTACTCTTTCCAGGATTCTCGCACGCAAGCACCAGCTAACTAATTGGCCCAAATCATAGTCAAAATATTAATTAATCTCAAGCTATCTTGGGGTCATCGTCATCACCATTCACAAAGCTAAATGACTGACACTCCCTCTTGGAATTAATTTCCAAATACATTGGTCTTAATTTGCAAACCCCACCAAGGAAAAAGGAATGCTGGCCTGGCCTGGCAAGTTTTTAATATCTCCTTTTCTCTTTTGCTTTGGATGAATTTGGGTCTTTAGTATCTTTACATTCATTGGTGTTTATAGCTTCTAGGGCCTCTTTGTTCTTGCATCTTTCTCTCTGGCCACTCATTGGTCGGTTTTCCAATATGACTATCTAAACCAGAAGGTCAAACAGAAAAAACAAATGGGGAAAGGCTCAAATACCATTTACGTATAAGAAGAAAGAAATATCAAAATGTCAAAGCCACTATGTTTTGGAGGCATGCAGTAGCATCTTCCCTTTTCTTTGCTTTCACTACAATTAAACAAAGACACTTTCTTGTCATGCACGTTTAAAACTTAGCCTACTCCAAATAAAATTTTGTGAGGCCCTAAAATTCCACCTGTTTTCCACAAAATCTGTGTACTGTAGCTGCTTATCCTTTCCCCGATAAGCTATAATATAGACTATACCCCCTTAAGGTAGTGGTGCCTCATCCTTGGTCGTGATCAATGATCGATTCCTATCAGGGCTTAGTGCTTCAAGCTACTTAAAAAAAAAATACTGTTATAAATGCAGTGGAGGGTAAGTGACTGAAAAAGAAAACCCACAAAGTGGGCCAAAACAAGGAAGTCTTTTTTTGGTTTTTTTTTTTTTTTTTTTCTTTGGTACATGCCAAAATGGATCTCACTCAACTCGAGAGAAAGTGAAAAAGAAAAGGGTAAAGAAGATATCTTTGTTGTATAAGAGACAAGAGTATGGCTTAAAATTTCGAAGGCTCATTGCCCTAAAAATGACAATTTCTGTTCCCTACAAACGCTACCAATTCCCTCTCAAAGTTACATTCTCTTATAGCTATCTTATGTGTCAGTCTTCTAATGGGTGTGGCAGAGGTGAGGGAATAAATAGTCCAACAGCAACGCACCCATGCAACTGTAATATGCACATGTAAAACAAAGGGGGTCCCCTTTGGAAAGCCATTACGGCACTGCTACTCAACACTCATCCTTGTGTGACTGTATGCAATGCAAAAAATCACACCACACGATTCGCATCTTTTTAAAGTTGGATAGTATAGTACTTGTACATAACCTATTGTCATTTTTCCCTATCTCTTCTTGTCTGATTTCTTTCCTTCCTCCTAAACCTTTATATTAGGTTAGGGCGCTAGCATGGTATAAATTGCCGATGGTATATCTGGAGATCTACACAAGGACTGAAAAGACTCGTAGAAAAAATTACCTAAATATTATAGGAGAGAATCTTCTAAATATTACCTAAACTTCTTATTAGTTTACATCTAACCCTTAGAAAAGGTTATCCAAGTATTACTTTGCAGTTAGAGAATCTTCTCAAGGATGGCCACCAAATAAGATTGTAGGTATTAATTAGAGGTCAAAAGATTTGAACTTAAATGACTTAAAATGTGCAATGCCCCTAAAGCGAAACCCTTTATCAACTGACAAGCGTTACTTAATGTCATTAACTTGTACTGTTCCCGTGATAGTGCTTCCAAAGACTTTCTGGTAAATTATTAATAGATGCAACTCATTCTTCTATTATAGTTTCTGTCCACTATTGTCCATCACGAACACATGTTGGTCCCAAATAAAGTGCAAGAATGTGAATATAATTGGTCTAAGTTATAAGGGTACGAATGTACTAAAATTGTAATCTACAGGTTCTCAAAACAGATATTTATCACATTCTCAGTGGGAATTGAATTCCCCAGCTTGGTATGGGACACGACTCTATAGTCACAAAACTAATGATCAATTTAGACTTAAGAATTGATATTTGCACAACTATATATAGGATGAATCCAGGGGGCAGGTAGGACTTTGGCCTCTTCCTTCAAAATTTTTTAACTTTTATATGTAATTTTTTTCAATAATTAGACTTAATCTGCTTTCGTTTTTTTTTTTTTTTTTTTCAATATTTTCTTTTGGCCGCTTTAATTATTTTATGAATCTATCACTTTATATATACTGATTGGAATTATGAAGTCAATTTAATTCATATGTTTAAATAGCCATGTCTTTATAGACTGTAGGTTTCTTTCATATAAAAGTGCCATTTAAAGATTAAAATTATGAAACCCCTTATATTCTGGATAAGCTAGCAAGTTAAACCATATATGGCCTTATATTGAACGATTAATATGAAAACTTCTATAATCTAGCCGTTATTATTGTTGTTTATGGATCTTACGGTATGCATGCTAAATTCTAAATGAAGAAACCTAAACAGCTAGTAAATGAAATGCTGTGAGGTGGTGCACGAAAACAATGGAAGACAATAAGGATGCATGCATCTCTAAAGTTAAAAGGGAAATGATGCTTACTGCCATATCTGAACCGTGCGATATAGCTTGCCGCATACGAATCTCAGCCCGTAAATGGAGACTTGAGTGTGGAACTTTGGCAGGCATTTGCATAAATGCAGGACAAGCGTTGGTAAGGTAAGGTGGGGGCCATGTCACGCATTTTTACAAACACCTTTTGGGCATACTCCCCTGAAAAATAAAAAATAAAAGGAATAAGAAGGCAAAAAAGTATCTTTCGGCAATGAAGAATAATCATAAAAACTCCAAATATGCGGACTCAGAATTGACACAAAAAAGGATTGGCTTTGATTTACTCAGCGCGTAAAGGCTCAATCAAAACCTGTTATGGTAAAAGCGAGCATGTAAGTGGCCACATTGTCCACAGCTTCTCCAATTACTTACGCACCACCACGAAGAGGAAGATAAAGGGTTTTCGCCACTTATTGGTCTGTGACTAGACATTTTGGGGAAAGGGGCATATGTACCCAGCACCAGATTAAGCCATTTCTCTTGCCGAGTCTTCTGGAAATCATTAAAGGGCAATTTTTTTAATACTTCCCTTAAAACAAGTTCATAAAATAATAACGATGGTTTAGTTTCCCCCTCCATTATACTTTGGTCAAATAGCGCGGCCCTGGGCCCCAGTTGGCCATTCACATTAATATCTAATATCTGCGTCAATTAATTCAGATTTGAATTAAATATTTTAAAATTATAAATTTTTATATTAAATTTTAATATAATAACATTTTTATACTAAGAAAAAAACTAAATGATGGCATTGGTCAACTATTACTGAAAAAAATTATGCAAGACACGTGGCAGATTTTCAACGGTTAGTTGTAGAATAAAACTGTTGTGAAGATAATGACACGTGGCCTGAAGGTATTGGATTCTAACTAAAACAAGAACATGCCTGGGAAAGATGATGAGTTTGATGGATAAGAGTTTATTTTATTTACTGATTTTTTTTTGGTTGAATTTTCTTTGTTAAGTAATAAATAAAAAATTAGATTTAATTAAAAAATATGTATTAAATAATTAAAATACTTAGTCTAATAAAAAGACAGAACAATGATAAGATACAACCGCTGCCGCCATGGGAAAGTCCTCCCGTGTGAAATTCCATTCGGAAAGGAAAAAGGATGGCCACTATCATTTATGGGCTTGTCATATCCGAATGGGAAATGTGATATTTTATAAGAAAGGTAGCTGCTTTGGTTGTGATGCTTCTCAAGAGGAACAAATGGAATAGACCTATCATCCAAAACCATTTTTTGAGAAGACAATTTTAGTAAGTGTGTACGATTATCATCATTTAAATAATATATTAAACATGTTCTTTTTAATATACTTTTATTTACTCTCTAAACTTTCAAATATGCCTTGATTCTAACTGAGTATTTGTGACTCAAATCATCTAAAATTTAATTTAATAAAAAAAAAGAATATAATGGTAGTAGTTTAACTTATTAAAATAGGTAAAATTGGAGGGACAAACTGTCATGGATTGGGGATTTAATATATATATTTTTAGTGGGAATTTTTTTGGCAAGTTGAGAAAGCTGAGTAGGGTCAAGGTGTTTGTTTGTTGGGCATGAGTGGGTCACCGTTTTAAAAGAAACAAGTTCAAGTTGGGCAGGATGCCAACACACCTGAAACTGATAACAGAACTACCACGGAGAGTACATGTGCCATAGACAACTAGAGATGGTAATTTTGTACCAGGAATCTAATCACGTTAAACTTAACCTTCTAAAGTGTAGAAAGAATGAGAAGCGCCCTCATTTCTCCATTTTAAATATCCATTATTCATGGCGGTTGCCAAATGTAACTAATATACATCAATAACTATAGTACTTTATATATTTTTGCATGTGTTCACTGTCGAGTGCCTCTAACCAATAGGATTTGCATAATTATTCTCAGATTAACCTTAAAAGACGCGTCAACAAAGATTCACCGGAACAAACAATGAAATAAAGATAAAGTATAACAATGCCAAGGCTAATTATATATGACAAGACCCTTGTATTGTAATGTAGGGGTTTGCACATCCACACGAAAAACAATCTGTGTTGGAAACTAAATTGGTTGATACCCACTAAGAAATCTAGGAAATGCTGATGCTCTGCGTACCACCCACTATAAAGACAATTCCTTGGCACATGTAAGTGAGTGACTAACTATGGTGTAATACTAGGATAGCTAGATAGACAGAGATGTAGATATTATTTATACAGGTTGAAAAATTGAAGATAAGATGAGATAACAAGTGGTTTCAAGCTCTAGGTAGAGAGGAAAAGATGACAAAACTTGGCCTTATATAGGTGTACCACTCAAAACTGCTATTGAAATGGGCCATGTACCGTATCATCCTCTCTTTCTCAATGTTTTGTACGAAATTGTACATATAGAAAGAAGTGAAGGAAAAGAAAAAGTAGTTTTTTTTTGTTCATAATTTTGAACTAAGGCGGTTTTTGGTGTTTGTTTTATAGAAAAACAAACAGAGGGTAGCCTCGATGGTGGGGAACAGGCAATGCAGTCGCCCTGTTCAAATTCTTTTGTCTTATGAGAAATAGACAGAAGCATCAATAGCTGAATTTGTTTCTGCAGTTTGAAGCAGGGGACCCCTCCCCCCAAGTATCTTCTGTAGATAATTCTCTACGCCCAATTATTATTGTCATTCTTTGCTGCTTTTTCTCTGTTTGAGTATGCCCTTGTCATTGTCTACTTGTTTTCGAGCTCACTTTTTTTAACTTATTTTTCTGACACTTTGAAAAAGGGTATGAGTAGAATTATATCATGGGATGCCCATCGTTCTGCTTTGAAGCCCATTTTCTTTCAATGCCAATCGCTTTGATAAATCATTCCACCAATATCAACTCTGTTATGTATGTCAATAGAGAAAAAGGGTTTGTTTTAGATGGTATTTTAGGTTAATATTCCGTTTTTAGGCAGTCAAATTTGTGCCTTTTATGGAAAGGGAACAACACCATAAGTAAGCAGAGATTCTTTTTCTTACGCTTCAAAAACAACCGACAGCTGAACATCATCTCCTCCTTCACAACACCATTTTGGAGAAGTAAATAAAACAACCTAAAAAAAATAGCAGAGTCGGAAAAAAATGGGGAAAAGTATGTTTATTCTACAGTACAATCCAATAAATTAACGTCCTTTCCTTTCGATTACTCCCAAGGGGAGTGGGGAAGGGGAAAAAATCTCTCTGGTTAATTAATTGACAGTGTGTTGTTTGGCGGTAGTGGGTATAATCAAAGGGTCTGTTTCTGATGAATTGTTAAGCTGATCATCTTCAATGATCACTATCTGTTCAAGATGAGGATTCATGTTAGGCTCTGCTTTTGCGAACGTGGGCAATGCAGAAGCAGCTGCAGGAGTGGTTGAACTCTTTGTGAGCTCCCTTGCTCTGTCTGCTTGCATATTCCAATCTGTTCTGCCGAGAACAAATAGCATGAGCAGCGAACACGAGGCTTGGGCCGCAAGCAACCCCAGCCAGAGTCCTGCAAATCCCATTTTGGCCACAAATCCGAGGAGAATCGCCACCGGCATGCCCACCAAGTAAAACGAACCCAAATTGATGTTTGCTCCAATGGTAGGTCTCGCGCTTCCTCTTAGAACTCCACAACCAGTGGTCTGTGGGCAGTTTCCGAGTTCGCAAAGCCCTGAAATTGGCAATGCAATTGCTGTGAGATTGAGAATTTCAGAGTCTGTGGTGAAGAATCGTGCCCATTGATGTCTCATTAAGGTGGTGAACACCATAGCTACGAGGCCCAAAGCCACTGCACAAAACAGGGAAACTATCATGGAAATGCGGGCTTTTCCGGGTCGGTTGGCGCCCAACTCATTCCCCACTCTTGTGGAAACTCCAAGGCTAAGAGATGAGGGGAAGACATAGACTAAAGAGGTTGTTTGGATTAGAATCCCCATTGAAGCAATGGTGGCTTTGGGATTCACCAGTAGCCCACACAGCATTATCATGAACTCGTACCACCACCACTCAAGGCAAACAGAGACGCAGGATGGAACGGCAAGTGCAAGCAGAGAGGACCATCCCCTGATGCAGTCCATGCTAGGAATAACCCATGAATCTTTATATACACCCGAGAAGAAAACAAAGGAAGAAAGCAAGAGAAAGAGGTTCAGATTAGTCCACACCATTGCTATGGCCACCCCTGCAATACCCATCTTCAATTGAACTACTAGAAGGAAATTTAGAGGGACATGGAGGAGAACTGAGATGGCTGAACAGTATGTTAATGGCAATGTGACGTTCTGTGTCCTGAGGTAGATTCGAAGAGGGTGGAGGAGCGAAAGGAAGAAGAGGTCTGGAATGGAAAAAATAATGAAAGTCTGGGCCATTGATGATATTTCCTCATCTTGACCGCTCCATAAGAGGATTCTCTTCATATTAAGCCACATAAAAGAGATGGGTATAGAAATGGAGAGAAGAAGAAGCACAGTTCTTTGCAGGGTTAAGCCAAGTAGCTTCCTCTGTTTTGCGCCATAAGCTTGTCCACAAATGGGTTCCATTCCCATGGCTAATCCAGAGATTACAGAGTAGCCAGTAATGTTTGCAAATCCGATAGAGAGAGAACCTCCAGCGAGCTCCATCTCACCAAGGTAGCCAAGGAAGAGCATCGAGATCATAGCTCGTGAATATAACAGCAAACCAGTAATGGCTGTTGGGCCTGATATCTTCCCTATGGCTCTGATTTCTTCCAAGACCTGAATGCAGAGAAACAAAATATTAATGAGCTCGTTATATATATATATAAAAATGATGGTATAGCTTTTTCCATTGCTTTTATGTAGCCATATAGAGAAAGTAATTAACTGCTCAAAGTCACATTCAGAAAAGACGGTAACTTTAGTTTTTGTTTCCGTCTCATTACCTCATTAGGAGTTGGCCACCTATGAAGTTTATCTTGATCATCAGGATCCATGACTTTGTGGGAACTTAAGAGATGGGTTTTTGTGGGGCACAGAAATGGGGAAGCTGAAGAAGGCTTTGGATTGCACATGACTAGCCAAGCTTAGCTAAACTAAGCTATCTTTCTGAATGGAGAAGTTAAAAGAGAGATTGCAGAGACAGAACAAAAAGTAAACGACCCCAGTTAATTTTGATGTAGCATATTTGTATTTGTGCAAGAGAAGAGGGTTTTGTTCATAGGAGACTGAGGATGGAGAGTGGGCTTTTATGCATGAAAGGGGTTGGGGCCCACTATACCCTTCAAATGAAACGTGTCAATAATCAAAGAAAAAGCTAAAATTTTTCTTTCAGAAGAGAAAACAAAGTTGCAAGAAAGAGCAAGCTTGAACGGAAGAAATGCTTCTGGAGGTGCTGCTGGATTACCGACCTCCATCACTCACCCTTTTTTTAAGTGTATATTATATTATATTATATTATATCATATTAGAATTTAAGTTAAAAGGGAAAAACAAATTTTGGCATGGCATCTAAATAAAATACCAACTAAAAAAGTTATCTTTGAGCTTGGAGAGGAAACAAGTTCAGTCTTATCCTTGGGACGGTGAAATCACCAGAAAAGGAAATGGCTTTATTCGCCCGTAATGAATTTATAGCCGTCAAAATGATGACTTGGTTATGTTTGATAATGATGGGTCTAATAGTGGTTTATACTCGTTTTGTTACTATGGAAGTGGATAATCTTTTTTAAAAAACTTGGTTTGGGATTTTACTGAATGAAACATAAAAGCATTTGATCCTGAAATCGATGAGGATGACAAGTGGAAGTGATGGAAAAGTCAATTCCTCAACTTTGAAACGAACCCATTTGTTTCTTTCTCTTGCTTTTGTTTTTCTGGTGCAGTAAAGGCCATATATATTTATGGGGTCGGTTATTTTTAATGTAGATTTTCAATATACAATGTAAGATACCATTTTTGCAGCATTTCCTAATTTTCTGGGCAGGCAAACATTTTCCATGTTTTAAGGCATACATACATGTATGCACGTTGCATTCTTCCCCAAACTTGAATATTTCTAATCAATATTAACAATTTGCCGATGATTGTTGATCATGAAGCTAGTGATGTCAATCATAATTTGGCATTTAAGAAGGTGAGTCCCAGAGATTTGGAGGAGTTATATCTTGCAAGAGACCAAAAGGGTCAAGTCCAGTGGATATAAATATTGAACCTTTTCCATAAAGTTTATTATCTTCATGGATATATGGAATGGAGGTAGGTGTTGGCGTGATGAATGGGACCGCAAGTGGCGTTAATGGGAATGATGGTAGATGGCCGTATGGAGAAGAGACAGATGGGAGATGGGAAACATTGGAGAGAGAATTACGTGCTCCAATTGCAACCATTTAATCTGTATCTATTAAGAGATCATTGGCGTTGTCCATGAGGGAACAGAACAGAGCACCCTCTCCACCATCCATCACCAACCCAAACAAAGGATAAGTTTCCTTTCCTATCATCTCAGTCTCAGCAGTAGTCTCAGTCTGAGCAGCTTAAACTATGAGTTTTACTTTGTTCCATTGAATAAGATATTACTTCTCTGAAACCCATGGCCATCCCATGTCAGATTCCATGTGTCTGTAGCTAAACCAGTTGGCTGTGAATGAAAGATATCTATCGAGCAACAGAACCAATGCAAAGAAATACAAGAATTAATAAGCATGACAAAGTCAGAAACAATGGACACAAACCGGCGTCATTCATTTAAAAAAATAAAAAAAGTTATTTGATGTGATAAAATTGGAAGCCTGTTTGGAATTTGGCAACCTAATTGGGAATGGAAGTGCAGCTGAGCAGAGTAAATTGGAGATCCCACCGGATTGATTGACGCAGGCATCATTCTAGAATCACGTGACGATGCCATCCCATGCAATTGTACTGTCATCCATCATTAATCCGAAGGGCATCTTGAATACAAACGTCTTGTTTTAGTGGAAATCGGAGAGAGTTCTTTTGATATAACCATCTAAAATCTGATAAGACGCATTAAAATCTGACATTGATAAATATTATGCCTCTCTAGAAGCCAGAACAGATTCGCTCCCTAATTTTATCCATCTAACAAAAACTTTTTCTTTTTCTCCATCGTATAAAAGATGATGTACAGAGAATTCTTCTTGGGCGCTTAAACTTAAGCTGTTGGGAGTGTAAAGTGAAAAAAAAAACTGACATCGTATCACGAATTGATATAGTTTAAGTTTTTAAGAAAAACCACCAAAATGATTTATATTTTATTGACACTGGGGCATCTACTGTACATACAATACAACCTCTTCCCCCTTTCTTTCCAGGTGTTATTTTGGTTTAATGGAGTAACGTGGACACAAATATCACAATTGTTCAACGCCACCGCTAGCTCCAAATGTAATAATTTGAATATCCAAATAGTTTACAGGGAAGATCCAGGACGCATATCAGTTAAAACTCCCTGTGCCGTACAATATGCATGCAATTTGATTCATAAACACGTAAAACCCAATATTTGTTTGTTCCTTGACATAGGCGTCTTTCATCTTAATCAAACAATGGATAGATTTTGAACAATCCTGGCGGGAAATTTCTCTTGTGATTCAAAGACTGGAATAAAATGACCACAAAATGAAATCTAATGGGTATGATCTAATGACTGATATTCTAAGAAAGTCAGACTTTCAGGAACAGTAAATGTCGAATCAATCCAAGCAAAATGAAATCCACGTCAAGATAAAATGACCATGAAATAAACCCATCATTCAAGATTTTTTAGCAGAAAAAATTTGTGCTGGAGCATCAAAGCGATGTCTCCATCAAGGTTTCAATCAGCATAATCAACATATTCACTGTTGGCCACTAAGCACATTCATCACACTAATACAAAAAATACGCAAATATATGAGATTCCAATACATCATCGTTGAGCCACCAATGCACAATCAACATTGCCTCCAAATAAAAATAAAAGAATTTTTCAAGTGGAATAATTCCCAATCAGCAGCAACTCACTCATCTTAGTTGGAAAGGATGTTGCCCGAGTGTAATTCCGGAACCTATCGAAGATGCTCCGTCTACTTTCCCATGACATTTCTCCATAAAAGAACAATCTTATACGGGTGGGAGACTGATAACAATGAAGAAATTCTCCACCAATTGCAGATAATCTGTCATTCAGTATTTGGTGACAGCTTTTATCATTACATTTTAGTTGACAGGATGTTTGGAAAAGTAGTGCTATATGAACTGCTTGTTTTACATTGTTCCTTACACATGAAGAGTAATCACCCATCCCTACAGCCAGTGGAGGGTCCCTCATGGCTTACATACCAGACCATTCACACTGTTTGGAACAGACCATTCAGTAAATCAGGATCTAACAAAATCTCTTAAAGAGTTCGCAAAACTTTCGATAATATCACTCAAAATTTAGTCCATTGGCTTTAATTAATGATCAAGAAGATTAAAGCACATTAAGCATACAATACAATTATTCAATAGAAAAAGATTGGGGTGAAGATGATTCTCGATGAAAGAAAGCTCAAGAAAAGAGACTACAATCATATAGAAGTGTTATGTTATAAGCTTTCTAGGTAGAACTCACCCCCAAAAGCTAGCTTGTAGGGGGAGGGTGCCTATTGGCTTATAAGCCCCAGCCCCACATCGAGCGCATCCACACTTTGGAGGTAGACTATCCCAACCCATTTTCCTGGGTAGCCATTTCCGTATTCCAATACAGGAACAAGGCTCTAATACCACTGTTATAAGCTTTCTAAGTAGAACTCACCCTCAAAAGCTAGCTTGTAAGGGGAGGGTGCCTATTGGCTTATAAGCCCCACATCGAGCACATCCACACTCGATGTGGGACTCGGAGAACCTCCCCAATGAATCATTACATGTTAACAAAAAGGCTATATACAAATTCTGGCTACTTGTTCATTTTTCTCCGTCCCTCTTCCTAAGAAATCAGTGCCAAAAACAGAAAGAACATGATACCTCATACGTGGGTTCTAGTCTTCTGAGCTCCAGTCTTTTGAGCGCTACCACTTCGAGGAATGGCCAAGATGGCTATGAGGCCACCGACAAGGGCTGCAACGGCTGCAACAGCAAAGGCTGGAGAGTTTCCTCCACCAAATAGCTGATCCCACGGTCCACTTCCCAGGGACACCACTATCTGTTTCAAGCAAGAAAAAAAAAATGTATGACTTAAGTAGCTCCAAAAATAAATATATTATTCAGAACTAAGATCCTTTCTTACAAAGCTTTCATTTGCAGAAGACTATCATAGTAATACAAGATTTAATAGTTCATCAACAAGAAAGCGAGCTCATTTGAACAAGTTATTTCATAATCTTGGTACATTCTTTAAATTAAAATATGATTATCAGTTGCTTCAGGTGATTATGGAGAAAGAAGAATTACAAATATTTTTTCATTATCTTATATAGAATATAATAATTATTTTTCAGACTTTAATGGAATGGAAGATATTGAACTTCTCTGAGGGAAAAAAATTTAGATAGTTACTTCAGCAGCAGGAGCTAACCTTCAGAACCAAAAGGATATTTCATGTCCATATCAAACAAGAGAGAGGAATTAGTTGCGTTGCATGTCATGAAGGTCATGCTATCATCTTTTGAATTGATTTTCTCTTCTATTAAACTAGGAAATATACCTTCTAAGTGTAAGGACTATTTATACTATAACTTCTTTTTAACAAAAAGATAAGATAAGCTTTGATGAACTCTGGGAGAAAGTTGCTTACTGTCCTTGCACAATATTTCAAAACATTTTGCTAAGCTCTGCTTTTCTGATTGCAATCTGTGAAAACCATGACTGGAGCCAAAATTACCTTGTTAAAAAAATTCTTTTTCCGATTTCTTAAGCAGGAAAAATATTATTTTTGTGACCAAAAAACACATTATTAGAGTAACTTAAATGATTTCACTAGCATGTCCTTAAACGTAAACTATTTATATTTAAAATCTTATTTTACTTGCATGTCCATCAGGCAAAACAACTTACCATTCCAAATGTAAATAGATTGACCTAGATTTTCTGGGGAAAATATCCAAACAGTACATCATGCTTTATCTAAAATTTGATGCAAAAAATACAATTATTTAGAACTCATATAGATTGTCCGCCAATGCATTCTGTAAACATGCATAACAAGCAAAATACCAGAATCTTTATGGACAGACCTTGATATAGAGTTAATCTTGATTGGATATACTAATTGGTAGCACTTGCAGTGAAACAACCACAACCAAACATGAAAATGCTTGATCTATGATTTTACATCCTCTAATTTAATTAAGGCAATTGCACAGCACAGTATACAGATTCCCATATCTTTCTGCATGCTGCCAGTCATGGTACAAGAACACATGCGTTAAGTCTCAATAATTTAATTATTTATATATTTCATTAACTGGGCTGAAACTGAGAGTAACCCTTCAAGACCATGGACTGCTTATGTTCAAGACATTATATTGTTTTCTATGAGCTGTTTAGTAAGTCTAATTTAGTTTCCACCATGAATGTGAATCAACTCCAGCTAGTAACACTTCAAAGCACTCCCTTCCCAAATTAAGCTCATCTTTTATATATATAAAAAAAAAAATACAAGAGAAGCAATACCTGTGGAATCACTATTGCCAGATTTAGGACACCCATTGATAACCCTGCAATCATCAACATCAATATAAAAAAATCTATAGTAACATCTCTAATAAAGAACCAAAAAGACCATGAATAGGAATCAACCTTGGCCAAGTCCCAAAGACTCGATACGTGTGGCAATTAAGGCGTATGGAACGCTGTAAGTGATCTGCAATAATTATTCTGATCAGTCAGATTAAATCAAATATGAATATTTCAAATAATATATAAATTTTCAGCTTACACACGACTTATGGGGACATTTCCAAATTTATATTTATGATGCATCATAGTAATAAAATAATGGTTTATTACAAGGCAGGTCAATTTAAGCTTGAGAAATTATGCAGTTGAGATAACTAAGATTTTAAATGGAATATAGAGTTTTGAGTATTTTTTATTTTATTTTTTTTGGGGGGGGAATGGGTAACAGAGAGGGTGCATCCAATATTAATAGAAAATGAAGAAAAAACTCTTTCAGCAGTAGATTTGAGTGACTTACAGCTAATGGGAACCCAAGAACAGAAAAAATTATCAATGCAGCAGCCACAATGCCTGCTGGGGGTAGATCTTTGCCTACGTAGCCAATGTTATTTGCCACATAGGTTGTTACAAGCATTGCAAGAAAGCTGACAGCCATTAGGATGTTTGAGATTCCCCACACAAAGCCAGCTCCCCACTTCCTGCATAGCCATTCCATGAGCACTGATGTAATTCCAAGAACAACTGAATTCAGCATTAAACCCAGTGCCCCCATTCTGACTCCAGCATCGTAATTAGGACCTCCATTTGGCTCCCCACCATAAATCTCTCGACCCATCCAATCAGTATCAAAGAGAAGAAACGGAAACCATCCAATCCATGTCAGAGCAGTAACTAACAGTATTATCCATATTGGAGCTGGAAAATATTTGAATGTCCCAAATAGCTCCCAAAGGAAAGCTTCTTCAGCACTACCCCCCTCGCCTTCTTCAACATGGGCAGTCTCACTTGAACTTAGAGGCACTTCATGAGCTGAGGCGATGCTGATATATGTGGTGACAGCGATAAAAACAACATCGAGAAGGAAAGCAGACTTGAGATTTGCACAACTAATGTTGCAGGCATCAGTGTGCGTGAAAGAAAAAACCCTGAACCAGCCACTGTATGATCCAGTTGCATATCCAAGAATGTTACCAATAGCCATAAATAGAGAATAATAAGCATTCGCCACTCGTGTCCTTCGTTGATCCTTGCCTAACATTCAAAAGAAAGGAAAATGTAAAAAACAATTATGAAGAGATTTGCCAATTCATTGTCTGTTTCCTGAGTGATCACTTTCATTTCTCAAAGGAATTACAACTGATATAAAAAGTAGATCTAGGTTGTATGTGAAATTCCAAAGTGCTAGCCAAATGCATCCTCTGCCCTTCTTCAGCATACTTATCTATCCAATATCTCCAATTATTACCCAATATAGGATTTTGTAAGGAAATCCCTAATCTGGTGGAGAAAAATAGTTAAAGATAACGTTGTTCCAAACTCTCAAAGCCTAATGGTAAAATATGCCATCCCAAAACAGTATTCGCACCATCTTAATGTTGTAAATCCACTTCATCCAGATCTAAATGTTGTAAAACCACATTCTGGATACAAATCGAGTAGACGCAAGATTTTTTTTCAACTGATTCTAAATGCAGGCATGTTCAGTTCAAGGTGAGACGCCCTCTAAAATATTTTTGCAAGACCGTTCGATAAACTCTGGTCAACAGTAAACATATTAGTAAGCGAGCCCATTACTGGTCAAATAAGAGAAAAAAATCAAGATATAACACACGATTGTGGCAGACCATCCATGTCAGCTGATATTGCCAACAATAGATTGTGATTGGAGATAATAACCAATCAGAACATAATCTTTGTGAATTCTATTAGCTAATGGTACAAATTGCAATAATAGTACAATTAAACAGCCAGAGTCAGAACACAATAAATCTAATTTTTAAATAAGAAGTGGCAAACGTAATGCTTCGTCGTTTGACAAATAGATGCTAGTATTTCATCTTGCACAGTAGAGTTGAAATAGGGTTTTCATTTAATTACAAATTCAATTAACTGGCACGAGAAGATTTGAAGGAAAGTTTACCGGTGAGATCAGCGAGCAAAGCTCTGCAAGGACCTTGAGTCATGTTGTTGGCCACGTCCAAAATCCAAAATCCAAATACGAAAACCCCAATGGCTCTGGGCTTGGAATTGACCGTGTCGCCGAGTATCCAACCAATATCTGCAGAGTAACCAATGATCAAAACCGATACGATGATTGACAGTGCTCCGCCTAATATGAACGGTCTCCGGCGGCCAAAGCGACTGGTGCACCGATCACTCATGTGGCCCACCAAGGGCTGAACAAAGAGACCAGACATAGGACCGCAGAGCCATATGATGCTGGCCCAGGCGTGAGGAATTCCCAGCTGCTGCACATATGGCGTCAACAGAGATAGCTGCAAAGCCCAACCAAATTGAATACCACCTGCGACCGAAGCCACCTTCAATAACTTCGTCAGCGGAACTCTACCCCGAACCGGTTGCCGCGACGTCGACGGTCGAGCTCTGGACCTGTGACGGTGAGACTCTGGATTCGCCATCGCACTATTCCCTACTCCCCTTCCCTCCCTCTCTCTGGTTTCTCTCAATCTGTCTGAGACCAATTCCTGAGGTTAATCGCGATCGAACAGGAAGAGAGAGAGAGAGCGGTGGCGGTTTCGCTGAGCCGGGTTGTGCTCAGGTGTAGCGAGTAGACTGTCAAAGAATGAAGCAGGAGATGGTCGAGTGTGATTCTGTTGAAAGGGGCCTTATTAATACAAAACTGCCCTTATCCGATTATGTATTTACAGATCTGTCTTTCATACAAGTATAAACTTCCGGATAAAATTGCAATTATACGGGCAAGGTACAACGCCTCCCGCCTTTTTTCGGATTGGTAACCAAACTGCCGGTTTGCCAAGACTGCTAGTAAGTGCCAACTAGTCTTAGAAAGGAATATTGTTTATCCGCCAAATGACTACTTTACCCTTACGTGGAGCCCCACTTGATGGCGTTTATTGGTTAAACGACAAATACATTAAGATATAAACGGGTTTACCTTCAATTATTTTATTGGCTAAACGTGGACACCTAACTAGCTGGCTGCTTTTGTTTTACCTAATGCTGGATAATCAAGGGTCACGGTCGGCCAGCCTTTTCTGCATTATGGAGCTAATGAGTTCTGCGTTTTGATTCTTGAATTTTTTTTTTCTTTTTTGGTGGTGTATGATTTTGATGCTTGATTGGGAAATGGTTCACTGATTAGAAGATTTTTATGAGCTGCAAAGCCTTTTTTGCTTTGTGTGTGTTCAAGTGATCCGGTTATAAAGTGCAATCGTATACTTGATATACAAGAATACCCAAAGAATTTTGTGCTAGTTGTCGTTTATTGTCCCACCGTATCATTGGCTTGACTTAAGTTATTTGGTTATTTACGCTTGTGATTCACGTTCCTCAAAGAAATCGGGTCTTAGAGAGTGGGTCGTAGAATGATAACATGGGGACACCCGCATGGGATTTTTATTAAATGTTAATAAATTTGTCCGAAATCAACCTGTCAAAATCATTACTTATTGCATTGTAGAATTTTTGGGGTTGCGTCATCACCATGTTGTGTATTAATGGCAAGGTCGTGCTGGCTTCTCAGTTGATCTCACAAGTACCGTTCTAGTCATAGTAATACAATAAAAAATAATTAAACCTTCTTATAAAGAATTAATAAATCTCCATTATGATTAGCTCTTTCATTGAACTTAGACATATAAATGAGATTAAGCATGTAACGAAAAGTAGCTATCACCGGCCTGTTAGTGATTATCTTCTTTGGTTTTTTTGTGGCTATCCGACCTTCCCTATCTGCTAAATAAGATATAAGATATTATATTTTCAAACCATGAATCATGGGAGAGAGATTCATGATTGGTACTATGAACACAAAAAATATCTAGCGACCGAAACAATCTATATATAGAAGATTGAAATGTAAATAAATAGAGCTTAGAATTTGGATATGAAGAAGCAAAAACTGAAAAGTCAGCGCCGTAATTTCGCTAGCTAGATCTCTTGGCAAATACTGCAATTTAAGGAAGAGTTAACCATTTGAGGCCATGTTTTTTTAGTCAGAGTATGCGTCTGTGGCAATCATTAATCGCGAAGGCGAGGCTGCCAGTTCACTCAGGAATACCTTCATCCATCGAAAAGCACTGTAAGGCTACTAGTACAACTTTTCTGCCGGTGATTGGGCTCAGTCTAATTGTATAACTCGCGGAAAGCTACGCCCATTTGGTATCAAGACTTGAGAAAAAAAAAAAACAGTATTTTGGTATTTATATAGCTTATAAAATTTATTTATAATTGCTTTATATTAAATCAAATTAATTATGTCGGTAATGCATCAACGTACATTAGGATCAGACCATAACCAGCAAATCCAATTTGCAAGTCCACGATCTTGTTGATACCTAATTTTTCAGTTAAGGCACTGACTCATTATGGATTCTCATGTCCTGCATTTTCCCTCACTTGCTGTAAAAATATCTATAAATTTCTCACAATGTTTCTCCCGCAACGAGGTGACAAGGAATAGAAGAACAATGGTGGAAAACCCAGTTGAGCAATCCTTTGGGGCTTTCTTCGAGGGCTGGCTTTCACGCATGCGAGACTTACTCGAACGGCTTCTTAGTGTCTCTGTTTCACTCTCATTGCCCCAATCTGCTTGCAAAGTTGAAGAACAGCGGAAAAAGGTGATTGAGCAGGTCCTGTCTCATCACGAACAATACTTCCATGAGAAATCCAGAGTGGCTGACGTGGATGTCTTCCTCCTCCTCTTCCCAACTTGGCTCTCTTTCTATGAGCGAGCTCTGCTTTGGATTGCTGACTACAAGCCCTCCCTGCTTCTTCGACTTGTTGACTCCGCCGTCGAGGGGTTAACGGCGGAACAGGATCGGAGACTGGAACAAGTGAAAGCGTACACCAGGAGAAAGGAGAGGGAGTTGACGGTGGCAATGGAGAACGTTCAGGAGAGCGTGGCAGGCCCGTCAGTGCTGGAATTGGCTAGGAGAATTGGCAGGACCCTGGACGGGGAGATATCGGTGCTCAACTCGTCAATAGAAGCGCTCGAGAGGGCAATGGCTGGGATTTTGGAGAAAGCCGATCAGCTGCGGGTGTCGACGGTGACGAAAGTGATGGATATATTCAGCTTAGCTCAGACAATTTCAGCTGGGCATAAGGAGTTTGGGGGTGCAGAGGGACTCACAACCTCGGAGGGTATGGGTGGGCTCCACCTGATCCGAATGAATCCAAATTTGCGTCCATTCCGATTATCTTTTAAAAAAAAAAAAAAAAACGACGGCTACACAAGGTTGTCTTCCGTTGTGACCTTGAAGGAGCATAGAATCGTTCTGGTGAGGGGAGGGCAATGGAGCGTGAGAGAGATTGGACTTGGGTGCTGGCAGTTGCAACGCAAAGAAGGCGAAGAATCGATGACCACTGACCCACTCTGGCTAGATAAGAACGGACAGTACAAAAAATACCTTATCTATTTTTAGTCAAAAATAAATAAATTATTCATTTAGTTAATGAATATTTTGTATTTTAAAATTTGTCTCTTTATTTTTCTTTTCTGTTTTATATTTTCTATTTTTTTATGCTTCCCATTTAATTGTCTTACTTGTTTCTTAATAGGAGTAGGGCTGTGCCAAAAACAAACCACCAACCGAAATCGGCCAAACTGAACTCAAATTCAAACAAAAGGTTTGGTCGGTTAAAAGCAGTTCACTCAGTCAGTTACAGTTAAAAATATAAATGTAAGCAATTTTTATCGGCTGGTGTCGATTTGAAATTCTTTGAATCGAATATAATTAAAACCAAACGACAATATTGGTTCTGAAATAGGTGGCTATCATATTATGCTATGTGATTTAGTTGTTTGTGACATTATAGAAGTGTTGTGTTGTTTTAGACTTTCTCTTTTGTAATTGAAATGAAAAGACCTCTCCTTTTTCTTCCCCGTTACCTCCTTTCCCCAAAATTCCCAAACCCAAATTCCAGACTTTGGTAACTCGTATATGCTTTTGTAGTTGCTCAGGTAAGGTAAGTGAAATGCTCCATTTTTTTATTTTTTTTTTCAACTTAAAAGGAATATGAAAAGGCCAATTGTGTAAGTTGAGGAGTACTATGAAAAAATAAAAAATTACAAAAATTGGAAGCTTAGTCCAACATATTTTAAAATTTAGAATCGTGTGGATTAAGGACTATTTTCTCTCTACTCCTTCTCTTTTGACACCCTCTCTTCAATTTTATCAAGTTTCTCTCTATCTCTGTTATTCTGTTATTTATAAAGGTTTGTTCTATTTTTTTAAAGGAGGAAACATGGTTGTGACAATATTATACAAGTCCTAAATTTTATTTGACCCTTTGACTTTTATCTTAAGTTTTGAGATAATGCTACTCATGCTTTAAATTTCAACATGTATAATCTCTATGTAATTTTCACTTGTTCAGTTGCAATGAATTGAAAGCTGCATTATAATTTTTTTAGATTTGGTGTGTTGATTATCTTTTAACTAATCGAAAACCAATTGAGTAATTGAAACACACCAAACCATCGGTTTAAGTGGTTTTATTCGGTTGAGAAAATTCATCTCTTCGATTATGGTTGATCTGTTTAAGGAGAGCAAAACTGACCAAAACTAATAGGTGTTCATCCCCAAATAGGAGTGGGCTAAGATTATTGACAAAAAAAAAGTTTAATTATACTTTTAGTGTTTACCGTTTCATCTAAAATTAAAAAAGAGCCTTATAATTTAAAATGTTAAAAATTAATATTTATAGTTTATAAATATTTACAAATTAGTCATTATTATGTAACTTTGTTAATTAACTCCATATTATTGATCGTCATAGTTTATACAAAATTTAAAATAATCTCTATAGTTTTAATTTTGTTAAAATCATTCATGAATTTTACAAATATTTATATTTATAAAATAGTCTATATTAATAAATAAACATTTATAAATTATAAGAATTACCGATAGGAGTTGAGTGTAATAGAATAGACTAGTCTCTCACGTAATAAATTGGAGTTCAAATCCTTGTTAAGGGATGTGTTCATCGAATAAAATTGTCTTTAATTGTAAGATATTTATAAAAAATCAAAAAGAAAAAAACTATAAAAATTACTTTATAAATATTTATAAACTATAAGAATTAATTTGTAAATATTTGTAAGTTATAAAAATTAATTTGTAACGTTTTAAACTATAAAATTTTTAAAAAATTGTTTGAAAATATAAAAAAAGTATAATTAAGAAAAAAAAAAAAAAACCAAGTGCAAACAAAGCCTTGTCCAAGGATCGCCTTCATTTTGTTGCTACTAAAGCCCACTGGCTGGGCTTCGAATAGATGGTTGTAATATGTAAATAAGTTTAGTTAGGGTTATAGAGGAAGATAAAGTGTTAAATATTAAATATAATTTTATTAATTTAAAAGTGTCAAAAAAAATTAACAGTAGATAATATTGAGAGTGAAAATAGCATTTTTTCTCTTTTTAAATTTCATCTGGAAGAGTCTATCACCCACCTCCTTTTTTGTTAAGATCAATTGATCAATGACATTGCAACATTGTTATCTAGGCAGTTGACTTACTTCTTGTGAAATAGCTAACATACATCGTTATACTGACCGTATAATCAGATTGACAGATTATGATGTCTCAACTCTCTAGTTCAATGTCTAGGTTAATGGGCACACTTTATGTGTGTCGCTGGAAAAATATGAAAAACCTTACTTGATCAAAAAAAAAAGGAGAAAAAGAACAGTCAAAAAAGAAATAGAAAGGTCATCTGAAACTGAAAGCGATAATATTGTCATTCGTTTTTTGATAGGATTTTTTATATAACTTTTTGAAGTTGAGTTGAACTGCAGTTATTATATTACAGAACTATTTGTTTTTTTAATTTTTGGCCAAAATATGTAATTTGTTATTAATTAAATAAGTTAATTTATTGAGTTAAGTTTTATTAAAGAATTTATTGTTTTATAATTATAAAAATATTATTCTAATTATTAATATAAATAACTTTTACTATTAATAAATAAAATACACGTATCACTGGGTTACGCGTCGAGTCATCTTCTTCGATTTGACCTCTGTCTTATTTCTTATGGAATCTTCAGCGAGTTACCTCAATCCAGTCTCTGCTATCCATTAATTAGTACATTGAATTTGTTCGGAAATAGCCAACATTCACGATTTCGTCTAAAATTGTATCACCCGTCGTTTTTCTTCCAAATCACTTTTTTTTTTTTTGTGTCACTTTCTAACTTTTTTCCACGGCATGCTCGTGTCGGTGTGTGTATGGCACGTATTCGAAGTTGACGATGCGATCGGATCGTTTACGTGTATCCCCAGCTCTCCACTCTCCTCTGCATACTTATTTCACAATAATGATACACAATTTTTTGATGCTAGGAACAGGATAGTATATTTTTAGAAACACGCGTTCTAAAAACTAGCATGCGTCTGAAAGGCAAGGTAAATCATTTGCTATACTACAAAATGCCAACAAGAGGAAGAAAATAACGGAGTTATAATTCAATGATTGGGTCAATGGCACTAGGAAAAACACGAACAAGGGGTCCCTTAAGTTAGTGCATCATCACAATTCAAAACTCTGTCAATTATTAAAGATTGGTCCAATTTCAGGTTGTAAGAATTAGAATTGCATCGGATGTGGTACTTTTTCAACACATAATCTAGTCATATATCACTCACCAATCAGATTCAAATTCTGGTGAAATCCCATTTATTCGATGATCTGATTGTGCATTCAATATATGCTAATATGCAAGTGGAAAATGAAATGTGAAAGCAAGTAGGGAATTCTTGTTCTTACCTTCTTGTGAATCTTCTCCACTAGTAGTAGGGTCTTTCTTTTGCTCTCCAAGTCAAGTCAATGGTGGCTGCTTCTGGCTAGTTTCCACTCCCATTCATGCCGAGGCTAGCTCGGTGACTCATTCAGCAGTGGAGAGACCAGGGTCACTGTCTTTAGTGGCACGAGATTACATGAAACAGTTTTTTGCCTAGAGTAGCATTAAACTGTGTAGAAAGGACAAGGGAAAGAAAGCGACCGTTGTAACAGGTTGCAACGATCGTTTAAAACCTTTAAAGTAAACGAGGATGCTTCACTCTGTGGATTAATGTGACCGCGCACCGACCGTCTATTTTTTCGATTGTAACTCTTGAATTCGTTCACAACATAAACACCCAAAATTGGTGTTAACTCCTTTCGTGCACGCTCCCTCATGTTAGCCACCGCCACGCCTTCCCGGCAAATCTCTTTTCTTTGCTACCTCCTCTGTTTTCTTTCATTGCTCGCCGCTGGCCTTGAATCCGATGAACGTCAAATTCTGCTCGGACTGAAAGTTGCACTTGAGAAATCAAATGCCAATGTGTTCGACTCATGGAATGAGACCAGTTCGTTGTGCAGTTTCCGTGGAATTATCTGCAATTCAGAGGGTTCGGTGAGAGAAATCGATCTCTCGAATCAAAAGCTATCCGGGCTGCTTCCTTTTGACTCAATTTGCCTGCTTCAATCACTTGAAAAGCTCTCACTTGGCTTCAACTCTTTAAATGGAAAAGTTGCAGAGGATCTGAAGAACTGTGTCAAATTGCGGTACCTGGACTTGGAGAACAATAATTTATCAGGACCATTTCCTGACATATCCCCACTTAGTCAACTGCAGTATCTGTATTTGAAGAAAAATGGGTTTTCAGGAGCTTTTCCATGGAAATCGTTGGTAAACATGACGGGTCTGGTGCAGTTGAGCGTTGGAGATAACCCTTTTGACGAAACTCCATTTCCAACTGAGGCAGTGAACCTCAAAAACCTCAATTATTTATATCTATCGAAGTGCACCCTGACGGGGAAAATACCAGCTGGGATTGGTAACCTCACAGAGCTTATAAATTTGGAGTTTTCGCAAAATTTCATCTCCGGTGATATTCCAGCAGAGATTGGAAAGCTTCAGAAACTCCAACAGCTTGAGTTCTACAAAAACTCTCTTACTGGGAAATTTCCAAATGGGTTCAGAAACCTCACTAGTCTGAAGAATTTTGATGCCTCCGGCAATTTACTCGAAGGTGATCTCTCTGAGTTAAGGTTTTGGACTAATTTGGTTTCTCTGCAACTATATGAAAACAATTTTTCAGGGCAAATTCCGGAGGAGTTTGGTGAATTCAAACAGCTCGTGAACCTCTCTTTATACAGAAACAGATTGACAGGGCCTCTTCCTCAGAAGATTGGCTATCGGTCTAAATTATATAACATTGATGCATCTGAGAACTTCTTAAATGGTTCTATTCCACCAGATATGTGCAACATGGGAAACATGAGTTATCTGCTTTTGCTTCAGAACAAGCTTACGGGCGAAATTCCAGCTAGTTATGCGAACTGTTTGACTTTGCGAAGATTCAGAGTCAGCAATAACTCGCTTTCAGGTGCCATTCCTGCTGGAATATGGGGACTTCCACAAGCAGAAATAATCGATATCGAGTTAAATCTATTAGAAGGCTCAGTTACTTCAGATATAAAGAATGCCAAGAACTTGGCTCAGATAAATGCCAGAAAGAATCGGTTGTCTGGTGAAATCCCAGAAGAAATTTCAAAAGCTTCAAAATTGACGAGAATTGACTTGAGCGAGAATCAAATTTCGGGGGAAATCCCGGTGGGTATTGGCGAGCTCAAACAACTCAGCACACTTCATTTACAGAACAACAAATTATCTGGGTCAATTCCAAGTTCTTTGGGTTCTTGCAATTCTCTCAGTGACATCGACATGGCCAAGAATTCTCTGTCCGGCGAAATTCCTTCATCCTTGGGTTCTTTACCGTCTCTGAATTCTCTGAATTTGTCCTACAATGATTTCTCCGGCGAAATTCCTGTGAGTTTTACATCCCTACGGTTAAGCCTTTTGGATTTATCAAATAACCACTTAAGGGGTCCAATACCACAAGGTCTAGCTATTCAAGCTTACCAAGGCAGCTTAAATGGAAACCCAGATCTCTGCAGCCTTGACGAGTTGAGCTCCTTTAGGCGTTGCTCTGCAAATTCTGGCATATCGGAAGCCGTTCGAACACTCATAATTTGCTTTGCAGGCGGTTTGATTTTGCTGCTCGTTTGTCTGGTTCTCTACTTACAGTTAAAGCAGAAGGAGAAATATCGAGAACGTTCTTTAAAGGAAGAATCGTGGGATGTGAAATCCTTCCATTTGCTAAGTTTCACAGAGGATGAGATTCTGGATTCCATCAAGCAGGAGAATCTGATTGGAAAAGGCGGGTCCGGCAACGTATATAAAGTCACACTTTCGAATGGTAAAGAATTGGCCGTTAAACACATCTGGAATACTGATTCCACTGGCCGGAAAAAGAGCCGAAGTAGTTCCCCGATGCTCGCGAATCGCAGTGAGAAGTCAACGGAATTCGACGCAGAGGTGCAGACACTGAGCTCAATAAGGCATGTGAATGTGGTGAAGCTTTATTGCAGCATAACAAGCGAGGATTCAAGCTTGTTGGTTTATGAATATTTTCCAAACGGTAGCTTGTGGGACAGGCTTCACACTGGTAGGAACATGGAGCTTGATTGGGATACAAGATATGAAATTGCTGTTGGAACAGCTAAAGGGTTGGAGTATTTGCATCATGGGTGCGAGAGGACAGTAATTCACAGAGATGTGAAATCAAGTAATATTTTGTTGGATGAGTTTTTGAAGCCCAGAATAGCTGATTTTGGGCTTGCTAAGATTGTTCAAGCCAAGGTTAGCAAGGATTCTACCCATGTCATTGCTGGAACTGTTGGGTATATTGCTCCTGGTAAGTTTTATCTCTTTTCCTTTCTTTCCTTATCATTTTGTCTGGTTGAGGAAAAAATGAATAATGGTCTAATTTTCCATTTCAATTTAATCTTACCATGTTTTAATATGATGTTCAAATTGGTCCAGAATATGGTTACACTTGTAAAGTGAATGAAAAAAGTGATGTATACAGTTTTGGAGTAGTTTTAATGGAGCTGGTAATTGGGAAAAAGCCAATCGAACCAGAATTTGGAGATAACAAGGACATAGTCAGGTGGGTGTGCAGGAAAGTGCAGAGAAAAGGCTGCATGACTAGTGTGGTGGACTCCAGAATCCCAGAGTGGTGCAAAGATGAGGCTATCAAGGTGTTGAAAATTGCTATTCTCTGCACTGCCGAGCTTCCAGCCTTAAGGCCAACCATGAGAAACGTGGTTCAAATGCTGGAGGATGCTGAGCCTCAATAATTGGTTGGAATTGTCATTAGATAGAATTGTTTCAGCCAAACTCCTGATCAGGAGTTTACAAATTCACACGTGTAGGCAAAATATTTTTGGCCCATCAAGAGAAATCACTCCCACTGATGGCCAACTGAGGAAAGAAAGAAAGAGCTTCCGTTAATTATCTGCAGAATATAAATTTTTCTGGAAGGATTCATTGTAAACAACGTAGGCATGGAGCCACTTTTATGGCAAAGGTGAGATTTTTATTCAAGGTTTAGCAAGAGTGATAAAATAATTTTAGAGTGAACTAATCTTGTCAAGGTTGAGTTGAGGCTAGCTGAGAAACTCCTAGCTATATGCGCAGCCATGAATTGTGCCTTATGTAAAATTCAAATACAGTTTCACCTAGTAATATCTCTTTTCTTTTTCCCTGCAAACCCAAAAGCCTTCCTACTTTATGTACGAACGAGTTAACCCTCTTGGCAAGAAGGGGGTAATGTGTTGCCTGTGCTTTTTTTTTTTTGAAATTTTTTTTGCTGGGGGGTGGGGAGGGGGGGGGTGTGGTATCCTAAAAGTAACCAGAAGGGGAATATGGACTTTCTGGCTATAAATCTGCATAGACCGCTCCGTGCTTGCAAGATGCAGTGGCACGAAAAGCAATGTGCTTGTGAAACAGAGGATGCTTGTCTAAATTATTCTCCTATTTTAGTTGAGTTGTTAATACGAGGCTTTCTTTGTCCTAATTCCAGCCCAGTAAGCGAGACCTATTGGGCCATCATAACTAACCCACAAAAACCCAACTTTTGTCATTTATAAGGAAACATGGGCTTCAGACTTATACGGGAGCAATAGAAAAAGTTTTGGGTTTATACCATAAAAAGGGAGTTGATAATGGAGGAAAATTCTCTATTTCCAATTCCGTTCAAAACCCTGTTTAATGAGAAAGTCATGGGATAAGGTCAAGAGTACCCAAATATTAATTTATGCAGTGTAAAAATTAATCCGAAAAATTGTCTCAGCACTCTTTCAGGGGAAATTTTCTAACACATCTCATTTTTTTTTTTATTTCTAGAAGAAAAGGGATGCGCATAAGTTTCAAAAATCAAAGTGGAATTCATGGCCTAACGCAGAACTATCAACTACCAAATTGTGATCAGTGATTATGATGTCTATGGTTGTAATTGCCCCTTTTAGTAGATTAATATTTGACATGTTCAGTCAAATTTCATGGTTGAAGCTACAGTGAGAACTCAGGGCTAGGGTTAAAGAATTCCATTTTATAATAAAAATTACAAAACTTAAAGACCACAAAATAAAAAAAAAAAATTTGTGATAATAAATTGATATAAATCTGATTATTGAAAATCACAAACAGAAATTCTTGAATTATTTTGTTGAGAATATTTTGAAAAAGCACTAGAGGGAATCCTAAAAGAAAATTCTTAGACAAAATCCAATCATAATTTGAATATCTAAAAGCACCAACATGAAAAAGGTAAAAATATTCCACAAATGAGATTCAGATATGAAGGCATATAACTTTGCCAGCATAACAGAGAATAACAATCAAGGAAAACCAAAAGCCGTAAGAAAATATAAACCAACTTAAGCTTTGCATATTATTCTTAAACAATTATCATAAGACATTTTAAATTTCTAAGTTAAAAAATGCAAATAGAATATATATAATTTTAAATAACACATTAAGTTATAATATGCTGTGAGAATGTGTGCGGCCATTGTTAAATGTTTTTTAAAACATCCTATAATGCAGTGGAGTGGACTATAAACGAATTATCCATCAAAAATGGTTGTCAATTCGTCACCAAAGATAATATTTTCCTATTTGGCACATCCAAAAGAAATTGTCTCTACTGCGCAAAGCAAAAGCAACCAATAAGATATTGCCATGTCATCATTCTTGGCCAAATCAGTACCAAGGTGTTGTTTGGTGTCAGCGCGAGAATAAATGTGAAGAGGTGAGAATTTTTATTTTTCATTTTTCGGGTGTTGTTTGGTGTGGAGAATGGAACTTTTACTTTTACCTCTCACACAAGTAGAGAAGTTTTATTTCCGTTCTTGGACGAAAAATTTTGTTCTCGAAGTATCTTCTATACATAGGACGACTGATTTTAAAAGTGACAAAAAAAGTTTTATTTCCACCCTCACGTTCTCAAGAAACATTCTTTATACCAAAAATACTATTATAATGTAATGACCAGAACATTGTCTTAATGTAACATCTTGTTATCCTTTATGCCTAAAATTAACTTTTTCTTATAATAAACATAAAATTTAACCCTTAATTTTCCCAAAATATTAAAACATTCCTCATATAAACATCATCTAAACTTTTGGACAAGTGGGCATCTTTGCTTTGCACTTCCATCAATGGGCAGTCATCATACAGAGATTCCTTATGATGATACATGGTCTCTATAATCCGTTTTGGGCTTTTATAACGGATCTACCTGATAATAGAAGGTTGGTTTAGTGGCCATAATAAAGATGATAGAATAAAATAAATTATTCAGACAGTTATATGATCAAGACATTTCAAATATTAAATAAAATATGAATTTTTTAAATTTATATTCTATCTTACTCTCATTTTATCTATTGTTATTAATCACCAAGGATCTGGCTTGGGCAATATATAAACTTTTGAAAGAGTCATAGATCAAAGAATATGGTCCATGATGGACTACTCTAACCTCTAAAGTCTACATCATCTCATTCATCTGTATATCAAACACAACTCAAATTGTCTCTATAGTATAAGTAGACGATGCTTATGGAATAATTTAACCCCATTGGTCTCTTCAAAAATGAATGAACTGAGTCCAAAGATTAAAGAGAGTCAAACAAACAAAGATGTTTGCCAGACTAAATATACATTCCTCGTAATCTTAGATCACAAAGCTGTATGCTGGTATACAATAGGCGCAAAAGTTATGGAATTTCACATTCCAGAAATGAGAGGCATCTAATATCAAACACATGCAACATTCATTAGGACATAACATCATTCCCAATTATAATAACAAACGAAATCTTAAATACTTTTGTACTTTATAGCGTATCTAATATCACAAAGATTATGGTATGCTGAATTCATCTGAATATGGTAAAAAGAATTTTGAATAACGACCATCTTCTAGTTCAAACACTCTCTTATTTTCTTATTGTCACACTTGTTTATATTGGAGGAGAAGAATTCTGCTCATCTGCCACCAACATGTGCAAGTTGCATCGATCCAACAATAACACGCCAAAAAAAAAAATGCAACACACTGAGGCCACATGTCTTTCGGCTGAAGGAAAACTGAGTCACAAAATTTCAAGCTTTTCAAGTACATAAAAGTGCTGGACAAGCAGTATAAGAGGGGCAGGAAAAGAAGACCTTATCCCAGTATATTCTTTGCCACTTTCATTTGTTATGAGATAAACATAAAGACCTAATTTTAACCAGAATGGTCCCTAAGAATGGTTAGCGGCTGGATTGATCAGTATCCTCAGAATAGAACTACTAAAGTTCTGTGTCGGCCTTATTCTTATTCGTGAAACATCCAACGTTAAATAAAGCATTTGCTTTACCAACAGAAGATAATAGAATATAGCACTTGTTTAAGGGAAAAGAAGAAGAAAATAAAACATACAAACAAACAACAGTTTGCTTAGGATGTCACTAGTTACCAAAGTGGTCCTTACTCGTGTGATCTTTGATCAAATAAAACAAACCGTCCTAAGAACAATTTTATGACAAAACAAGATGCCCAACTTATCTAACTCTAAACAGTCGCGATTCGTCGTTCCCTCAAACAGGTTGGAAAAAGAAAATAAATAACAACAATCCACAACGAAATCAAATAAAAAAGAATTCACAATAAAAGTTCCATCCAAGGGGGACACATCTAACTGGTCAAACAATGTGGAACTATAGGGGTTCATATATATGCTGCCTTTTGCCTTAAAAATATATCAAACATTTTCTGATTTCTTGAGCATGCCAAATAATCTATAGGATTGGAGTTTAGTGTCACCAGAAATATCCAAATAATATATTGACAATTAGGGAAAACAAAGTGGTGTCCTATACCAATAATTCTTAATACACCACTACACTTTCATGACAATTTTTTTCAGTGGTTTGATATTAGTTGTATTTAATGATAAAATATTATAGTTAAACATTATTTTGGCTCCTTACATTTTAAATTTTTTTATCAATTTGGTTCCTCAAATATTTTTAAAAGATTCAAATTGCTAGTAACATAAATAATCGTAGATATTGATAAATTTGAACGATAAAATTAATAATTTTGAAATGTGAGAGAATAAATTAATTAAAATTTAAAATTTAAAATATAAAAAATAAAATAATATTTAATTCTAAGATATTAGTGTTATGAGAGGTTGAAAAAGTTACATACGTGCATGCTCTAGTGTTATACTAAATCAATCATTCTTTAACAAAAATAGGATATATTTCACTAGGAAATTACAATTTCATATATATATATATATATATATATATATATATATTATGCTTATGATGTGAAGAGAAGAAATTAAGTGACAGATTTAGCAAAAGATAAATGTAAACGGATGAACCCCACAAACAAGCAAGTCTCCGGTTTGAAACCTGGATGTAGGAAAACTTTTCAGCGACAAATGGAAACAGTTGAGTAACTCTTTAAGTCGCATAAAGCTTAGAATATGATCCTGGGTATGAGGAATACAAACACGCACGCTTATTAGACATTTCTATTGAAACAATATAAGCAAATACACACAATCACCGTAGCATATCTGTATGTGAATGTCATGAGCGATATTCTTACTTAGACATGGCGTGGCACACTCATAATCTAGGCGCACATCAATTGTAAAAGTCATGCTAATTAAGTAGTCCAAGCTCTCTTCTAATATAGTAAGATAAATAGGGGTTCCTCCACGACTTCTTAAATGGTATTAGTTATGACTACGGTGTATGTATAAACAATGCCTTGGGCATAGAATTTGGCTGAATTCACTAGATATCCATGATAGCCCACACACATGATCTTTAAGAAATTTGAAGGAATTTATATGGGTATAAAAACAAGTATCAATAAAATTTCATCTTTGTTCAATACGTTTTGGAAGTTTTAGAGTATCACTAAACCTATCCCCAGCTGTCAATTCAGTCAAATAAGACCAACATTTAGAACATACTTGAAATATTTGGTAGAGGAGAAAAAATGGTTTAGGGACGAATAACGCGCTTGTACCAAATTATATAAACGGGCACCTCTTGTTTTATCAAGTTTTTAAATTTGCTCAAAGCAATCTCAACAAGTTAAACTTAGTTCATTCAAAAGAACTCAAAGTGTATTCGTTCGTTCATATATCCCACACAGTTGATGTCAGATATATCTCTTGAGCTCTTCAGTGGGAATCCAAGAGAAAGAGATGGATCCCACTTTCTGGTGAAAGAAAAAAAAATTATTTTCTTCCAAAAGGGAAAGTATGTGGTGATCAGGATCAGATGCAGTTTATTCTACATCCTGTATATGATGTAGCACTATAAAGTACTTACATTGTTGTTATTCTTCCATAAGCTAGTGGAGTATAACCGTAAAGCCTCTTTAGGAAAGATGTTCACCTCTCCCTCTATCAATACTACACCAAGAACCTGCTTTTTCATCGGCAAAGCTAGTTACTGCTGCACCCAGCAGTGATCCACACAACCATTTCATCTTATATACATCTCTTATTCACCTTCTTCCTTGCAACATTTACCCTCACCTCTAGCATATCGTTCTCCTCTTCTCTCAGAAAATGGATCGGCAATCAATTTTCTTTCTTATTGTACTCATTATTTCCACCCCCTATATTACACAAGCCTTCAGCGCCAATCAGTCTCAGTTTTTTTCTCTAATGAAGGAGTCTGTCTCAGGAAACTATCCTCCGGATTGGGATGTCACAGGACAAAACCCTGTCTGCAATTTCACTGGAGTTGGCTGCAACAATCAAGGGAATGTCGTCAAGGTTGATGTCTACGGCTGGTCACTTTCTGGGAACTTCCCGTCAGATATATGCTCTTACATGCCAGAGTTACGTGTTCTTAATCTCAGCTGCAACCTGTTCAGAGGAAATTTTCTTGACAGCATAGTCAATTGTTCCCTCTTAGAAGAGCTTGATATGAGTAATGTGTATCACACTGGGATACTTCCAGATTTCTCGCCTATGAAATCTCTTAGGATCCTTGATTTGTCGAACAACCTCTTCACTGGTCACTTCCCCATGTCAGTATTTAATCTCACAAATATTGAGGTGCTTAACTTCAATGAGAATGTCCGTTTCAAGTACTGGCAACTGCCAGGGGATATTGATAGGTTGAAAAGGCTCAAATCAATGGTGCTGATGACATGCATGGTGGTTGGACGAATCCCGCCATCAATAGGGAACATTACATCCCTTGTTGATCTTGAGTTGAGTGGAAATTTCCTCACGGGTCAAATTCCTAAAGAGCTTGGGTTGTTGAAAAACTTGCAGTTACTTGAGCTATATTACAACCAACTCGTTGGCAATATACCATACGAGCTAGGAAATCTCAGAGAGCTCAGAGATTTGGATATGTCAGTCAATAAGCTAAGGGGAAGTATCCCAGAATCTGTATGGGGCCTTCCCAAACTGGAAGTCTTGCAGTTTTACAACAACAGCCTCACAGGAGAAATCTCAGATGTGATAGCAAACTCAACAACCTTGAGAATATTATCTCTTTATGGCAACTTCCTGAGTGGACTAGTTCCAAGAAATCTGGGTAAACACACGGGGCTGGTAGCTCTAGACTTGTCCGAGAACAATCTCACTGGTCCATTGCCAACAGAGGTTTGCAACGGAGGTAAACTGCTCTACTTTCTTGTTCTGGATAATATGTTTTCCGGACAGCTACCTGACAGTTTAGCGAGATGTTTGTCTCTTCTGAGGTTTCGGGTTAGCAATAACCGTTTGGAGGGCTCAATTCCCGAGGGGATTCTTGGTCTACCACACGTTTCAATCTTCGATTTGAGTTACAATGATTTCACTGGTCCAGTCTCTTGGACAATTGGAAATTCTAGGAACCTGTCAGAACTGTTCATACAGCGAAACAGGTTTACCGGGGTTTTACCTCCTACAATATCACATGCTTTTAATCTGGTCAAGATTGATTGCAGTTATAACCTTCTGTCTGGTCCAATTCCTTCTGAAATTGGCTACCTGAGAAAACTTAATTTGCTCATGTTGCAAGGGAACAAGCTGAATTCTTCCATACCCAATTCACTTTCCTTATTAAAGTCTCTCAACGTTCTTGATCTCTCCAACAACCTTTTATCGGGAAACATCCCTGAAAGTCTATCTCAACTGCTAACCACTTCTATGAACTTATCCAATAATTTGCTTTCGGGTCCAATTCCTCCCTCAATGATAAAAGGAGGATTAGTAGAAAGCTTTTCTGAGAACCCAGGTCTCTGTGTTGTCTACGCTAACTCAACAAACCAGAGCTTCCCCATATGTCCACAGAATTACAACAGAAAGAGGCTAAATACCATATGGGTAGCTGGGATTTCAGTAGTTTTAATCATTATTGGAGCTGTCTTGTTTCTAAAACGTAGATGCAGCAAAGAGAGAGCTGCGGTGGAGCATGATGAAACACTATCTTCATCCTTCTTCTCTTATGAGGTAAAGAGTTTTCACAAAGTATCTTTCGACCAACGGGAGATCATGGAAGAGATGGTCGCTAAGAACATAGTCGGACAGGGTTCGTCAGGGTCAGTGTACAAGATTGCGCTGAAAAACGGTGAATTTGTGGCAGTTAAGAGGCTCTGGAGTCATTTGGCTGCTGAAGATGGATTGGTTTTGGACAAGACATTGAAAGCTGAGGTCGAGACCCTGGGAAGTGTAAGACACAAGAACATAGTCAAATTGTACAGCTACTTCTCGAGTTTGGACTGCAGCCTCTTGGTTTATGAGTATATGCCAAATGGCAATCTTTGGGATGCCCTGCACAAGGGTTGGATCCATTTGACTTGGCCTACTCGCCATCAGATTGCCCTGGGCATTGCACAGGGTCTGGCATACCTCCACCACGACTTGCTACCTCCTATTATTCACCGAGACATCAAGTCAACTAATATCCTGCTGGATATTAACTACCAGCCCAAGGTTGCAGATTTTGGGATCGCCAAGGTTTTACAAGCAAGGGGAGGGCAGGATTTCACAACAACACTTATAGCAGGAACATATGGTTACTTAGCCCCAGGTAATTCTCTACCAGATTCAAGTATAAGGTCATTACAGAGTTCAAATCTGAATAGAAAGTTCATGTCACCAGAATATATTTTCTTCTTCATTGTTGCAAAGAGCATACCCATTATAATACTGCATATACGAAGACAATTCTGCTGCAAACGGTTCTTTGTGAAAGTTGAAGTGATTACATATCCTAATAGTACTAAATTATGTCTTCTTAACGCATAAAAAGAAAAGAAAAAAACTGATTTGTACGAGTAGTACCTTCAGTTTAGTCATCTCATAACTTGCTATTATCTTTTAATTTCTTTAATGCATGTAAGTTCCCAAGAATATTTAATTCCACTTGTGTGTGTTCCTGGCTGTCACAGAATATGCATATTCACACAGAGCAACAACCAAGTGTGATGTCTACAGTTTTGGGGTGATTCTATTGGAACTTGTTACTGGGAAGAAGCCAGTGGATGCTGAATTTGGAGAGAACAGAAATATTGTCTATTGGGTTTCAAACAAAATGGACAGCAAGGATGGAATTAGTGAGGTATTAGACAAGCGATTATATGGGTCATTCAAGGAAGATATGATTCAAGTGCTCCGAATTGCCATCCGCTGCACCTACAAAGCCCCAGCTAATCGACCAACCATGAAAGAGGTAGTTCAGCTGCTGATCGAGGCAGATCCATGCAGATTCGATTCTCCCAAGTTGGCAGATCCAGGCAGACCAAAGAAATGTCAAATGTCACCATAATAAGGAACCCTTTTGAATTATAATTAAGTGAGAAGCTCAGAGGGGTATAGGAGGGAGCAGCATGACAACTACCTAAGCAGTCTCCATCAATGCAATTGATAGACCATTATAAGGAACGACTTACTATCATCTTTCCTAGCTAGATAAGTACTTTGTAGATTCTTTGACTGACTCTTTTCTCTCTTTCGACTTTCTTTCTCATATGCTATTTTGACTCTTGTAAAAATGTACTAGTTCAAGTCTATATCGATGCATTACTAAGCAGCGCATTCAAATTTCATAGGCCTTCACTAATCATCCTCCAACTTGCTTGAGGAGTTCTGTCTTTTTCCTCTCTGCTTTTATTTCATGAGTGATGAAAAAAGGATTCCAATAAAAGGAGCGTATGTTGATAAGCACCGGACGGTTGTGATTCGCAAGAAGCTTCTTTTTATAAAATGGGTTTTAGATTCTGAATACAATATTAAGGCATGATTTGTATATATATGGAGGGGCCCCTTACCAGAGCTCTCCACTGGAAAAGATGAATGGGATGACTGATTGATGAGCATCTTGTCTCCATTTTAGTAGGGAAAGAGAAGAAAGCAATAGCATTTAAGTTTTCCCTATCCCTCTTCCTTTTTAAGGGGAGGTTGATTGATTTGTTAGAACTGAGGTCAAAGGAGAGGAGAGAGGCATCAACCATGTTTTACCGTACATAGTGAGCCAAGAAGCTCCACTCAGAAGTTGGAATACCTTCTTATTTTATTGAAGGAATTTGAAGTGAGACATTAGATTATTCCTTCGTTGAATGCAGCAAATCATTAATCTGCTCTCACTTCTGGGATCATTTAATCTTATTTTCATCTGAAGCTTGATCAGTGGCATATCAACTTGAGTATTTTCAGTCTTTAGCTAAAGGCAGATTGAGGACTCAGCCCAATTTATCACAGCTATTTCAAATGGGATTTTATATATTCGTACAGTAACTAAGTACTGCAACAGCAAAACTGGGTTTCAGCTTTCAATTAAAAATTAGAAAAAAAAAAAAAGGACAAAAAGAATTTGATGAAGACTTTTTATTATGCTCTAAAAGCAATTTGTAACAAGCACAAAACACAAAAACTTGAGCACATGTTTGCTTCCTTGTATGCAAAAATGTATGCATGGTCACCCGTGTGCGTGCGACTGTGTTTCTGTGCATACATTTGCTTTATTAGTGACTGGTGGGGTCACCTAAGAAGAATGAGATTCAACAAGACAACATTTCTTTTGGCCTAGTGGAGAGTCCATAAAGAAAAAGTGAGAAGCTTCGATAAGAGGAATAGTTCTTAAATGAAAAGACAGAGGGCATCCAAACATACTTGGCTGTGAGAAGAAGCTAATTTCAGGACAGATATGTCCTGAATACATAAGTAAAAGTAGCAAAAGCATTAAGAACAAGCAATAAGACACACAGCAGATTTAGCACAGTGCATATTCCAACCTTTCATCTATGATCATAAAAGTCAGAAGTATATCTATTCTTTTCTGGCTTCATAATCAGCATAGCCCCAAAGGGAGGAATAGATAACTTTCACTGAATCAAACAGTTACAGCAATCAAAAAGTTGTATTTGATGTTTTTTTCTTGAACATATCTGTTCGCACAGCAATTAAAATTGTTAAATCAGAATTCAACTCCACTTCCTAAAATGATCAATTAATCATCAATTAGCAAGTGCTGACATTATCAGACATATCAAAATGATGCACTAGAGTGACATAATTGACAACCCGACCAGTAACACCCAAAAATATTATATGAAGAACTGTTGACACGACACGAATCATTATCTATTATAACGAGTATACCACGCAATGGTGCAATCCCAGATAAGGTGGTTTCGTTTAGTTGACAATAATTTCAAGTGCTAATGTGTAATCAATTTGACAAAGTTGACATCAATGTGAGCAATGCCAACTTGAAGCACTTCAAAATTGAAGACACCAAGTGTGTCATGTCGTTTCAGACTGTAATTAGTGTGTTTGATAATCCATGGTACACATCTAATAGTGACGCACCAGAGTTCATATGGTTTCAAACTTCTTGTTTCAGATCTTTGTCACGGTCGCAAAGTCTCAAGCATGTAATGTGCATAGCAAGAGAAAGAAAAAACAGAGTAAATATTGTCAAACGCTAGTACACCGAGCTCAAATGAACCATGAACAATTAAAAATATTCAATTTCCATAGCTACGAAAATACATACCTAAAAAGATGAATGCTAATCGTTTAAATTAAGGAGCATTCTGCTCCCGTCTTTAGCATCAGTCTCAACTGTTGAGTTCGCACAACAAAAGTCCAAACTGCCATGGAACTGTGCAGAGGAGATCGTTCAAGTTTTATTAAAGAACCGATTGCTTAGCGCTAACGACGTTTTTCGGCCCTTTCCATACTGTAAAGATTCTATGTCGGTGTTTGGGAGCGAGCCATGCATGTCAGCCCAAATCTCTAGGCCCAATCCATCTTCCGAATTTTCTTTCGACGTGTAATTCTTTTTTTTTTTTTTTTATGAATTGGATGATTAATTAATAGGAGATTATGTTATATCCTAATGACATGATAACTATATATATATTTTTTATGTGAAAGATATAATTTTATGGGAAATATACGTAATTTTCATGTTGACAATTTCCATGTGATATTACGTACCGTGTCTGTAAATGTTGAAAGTATATATATATATATATATATATATATATATATATATATATATATATATATATATATATATATATATATATATATATATTAGAGAAAATTAATCAATTAATTAATATATCAATGAAGTTAATGATTTTTTTTTTTAAAAAAAAAAAACCAAGTTGATGATTGAACTCACCTAATGCATTACTAAATATGCATTGTTATTATTATTATTATTATTATCCTCACGTTTTTAGATATAAAGCTAGCCATTGTTGAACTGGTAGATAAAATTATACAAAATTTAGCTTTTGATTTAAACAATACAAAATCATATTGTGTTTTTTTTTTGTTGTACCATCCATGGCATCCTTGTTGATCCGCACATGAATTGAAATATAGTTGTTGTCTGTTAAAAAATAAAGAAAGAAAAAGAAATGCCGTTGTTATAAACGACACTGGCCCATTTCTTAAGAAAACATATTAGATATTGGTTCATGTGTTTTATTTGTACAGCACAATATGCAATATATATTAACGTGTTTTTACTTTTAGCCCAAATATAAACATAAATTAAAAATTACAGAAAAATAAATGTATAACCACGCTTCTAAATTGCATTCATTTTTGGAGGGCCAGAAGTAATGGTAGAACCGTAGAAGGCAATAGTTAAGAATGGGCTTAATGTCGGGTCACGGCTGGTCAGTGGTGTTGCATTCTTATTACTGAAAATTAAAGTCAACGATGATCCATAACTTCTTAACCATTTTATGGGCTGGAGTGTTCCACATGGTTTAAGGCACGTGAAACAAAACAGCTTTAGTCTTTCTGTCGTGCATAAATATATAGGGCGGCTATTCTATTCTGTATGTCCTAAACAACGCATTTATTAGTGTTATTAAATAAACTAAACTACTCCATTTACACTCATCTGCCTTCCCACGTTCCTTTAAATGTAATACTTCTTTAAATGTAATATTTGGTTACTTTTTAGTAGTTGTTTGACTTCCCAAAAGCCACAGAGCTGAGTAAGAGACAGCACAGCACTGATACAAGATCCTCAAAAGGAAGCATCCAAACGTAGCGCTGCCAATATGGGCCACCCAGACCTGACACATCCCACCCGTAAGCAGAACGGGCCGGTTGGCCCACAGGCAGAGAAAAAAAGTGACCTCAGACTTCAACCTAAACAAAATGAGTTTATAGGCCCACTTTTAAATGGGTCAGCCAACTAACCTAAATTCAAATTGACAGTTTCTTCCAAATACGGTGATATTTATATTCATTAATGATTTTTGTCTGTGTTAGAATATGGGAGATGATCTATGATAAATAATGGTATATTTAAGAATCAATTATATGTAATGAAACTTTTTAATCTCATTAATAACTATGATTGCCTATCAGAAAGATCTCCCCAGAAACATGTTAATAGGAAATTACGATGATAATGATGTCGGGCAGCATAATAGTACTACAGTGAAATGGTGAATCATAGCCCATTAAGTCCAACCAAACATACCTTTCAATTAATGAACTGCGTAATATTAAACAAACAATTCGGTCTTAAAAACTTCTATCACGTGAACAAAACATATAAGAATGCGATGTTTCATTGGACCTCATCACCCCCAATCAAAACCTTGGTTACTCCACGACCACTAAATTCGAAGTTTCTCCTTTACTATAATTTGCATTGTAACTCAAAAAAAGTTAAAGTTTGCTACTATATTGCTAAAAGAATGGCTTATTATTTATAAAAAAGATGTAAGGATAGTGGTGCATTTAAAAAAGATAATAACTAATAAAATACACTAAATTGAGTTTATTAATTAAAAAATTTATAAAATGTCATATTTAATTCTATAAAAAAGGTAAAAGATTGATATGTTGTGGGTAAAAATAATGGTGGCCGAGCACGGGGAAGTCAAAATTGTTGTGACACGGATCTTGTGTAATTTCAGTGTGAGGACGGATACAACTGAGCTATGTCCTCCTTGATTTGTAGTTAATTTTTATGATGAGCTCTTTTTATTTTATTGGCTATGTAAGTTAAGCAACACAAACAGTAACCACTGCTGCCACTAAAGCACCCCCCTCTCTCCCCTTACGCTTGCGCGTTACCTCTTTCCCTTATTTTATAACATGGAAGCGAATGGGGTAATACTGAGCGAGTCACAGGACAGTGCCAAAAATTAGAAAAACACCAAGGATAGAGAGAAAGAGGGATACAGTAAAGAGGAGAGGAGAGACAAAACGGTGAGTATTACCGCAAGAGGAACAAAGAGAAAGTTGAAAATGGCCTTTCACCGGCCTTCCCCAAATCCAAAAAGCTCAATGCCTGCACAAACTCCCTTCTCCGACCAATCAAATTTCCCATTTTAGACAACGCACCTCTCTCTTTCTCTCTCTCTCTCTCTTTCGCTTTCCCAACTTCATTCCTCTCTCTTCACGCATGCTCCTTCTCTCTAAAATCCTCGAGACTGAGAGGCAGGGCTTCGCTTCGCTTTGGCTCTGACTAGCATTTTCTCTTTGCAATGGCTCTTGAGCTTGAGGGCATGGTTCTCCCCTCCTTACCATGCAATGACCATTCTGCCCTTGCTGTCGGAGAGGTACCCGATGCCCTTCCCTCTGTAAATCGAAGCTCGTCTTCGTCCGATGAGAGCATTACAATGTAGCTCTCTCTCTTTCCCCGTCTTATTCCTCACTTCTCATTGCGTGGAAAAGGCAGACAGGATGGAGCCAGGCAAACATATGTATATGTCAATATATATTTCGGTTTTTTTCTTTTCCCCCTTTTTTTTTCATCAAAAGCTGCAACACTCTTTTCGTTTTCGTTTGGGTTTTACTATTTTTTCCCATTTGCGGTACTTGACATTTTAAAGGAAGAAAGAGGAGCATTCAACTCGTCATCTATCGCGAGTTCTTGTTATTCTACACTGAAATGCCAAGAAGAGGACAGTGTATGAAGGATTTTGATGACTTATTGACTTTCACATGTATGTATTTTTAATGCTGTACCCTTTTTCACTGCTAATGATATGATCATCATGATGATGATGTATGTTTTTCTCCATTTATTTTGTCAGCTCTCTGTTCTTTGTCCTTTCTTTATTTATGTTTCCAATTTTTGGGTTTCTATTCAAATTTCCTGTGCAACATTTTTATTCATTTTCTCCTAGATACCACTTACTAAAGTTTATTTTTTCCATCATTTTCGGGTGTCCATGAGTATATGTTAGTATTTTCCTGGGTTAATAAGGGGCTTCTGAAATTTGGAGGCCGCCCGAGTATAAAACGAGCATAGTGGAAAGTCAGTTGTTTCCGGTTGCGCTGGGGAAATAGTGGAGAAGAAGAGGTAAATGGGAAAGAGAAAATTATTTGATTAAATGTGGCCCAGGAATGTCAGGAAGCACATGAAATTGAAATTGTTTGATCACTGTTCCGTTTTATGCATAATGTTATTCTTGATATAATAATACAAGGACATAAGGATCAGTGGAGCATTTGGAGCATGATTTGACTTTAGTGGGACTTGCATGACCGTAGTGTTTGTGAACTTGTGTTTGGAGGGTTTGAGCTGAATAGAATCCTCATGTTCTTTCATTTATGAAAAGCCTCATTCTTAAGTATAAGAGTCCTGCGGAAGATTGTGGATTCTAGTCTTCTAGACCCATTGGGCTACAGTATTTGTGTCGGTACTCCCTCCCACAGAAAAAGGAAAAAAGAAAAAAGAAAATGTAGGGAAGCGTGAATGGTTCATTAACTGTTACATAAACTTTTTCCTTTCATTTGATTTGATATAATCTCTTTATATTCCGTTGATCTGTCTGCATGCGGATGCATCAGTTGTAGTAATCTGAGAGTAGCCAAACGTATACTCTAATTCTCTCAAACATATAGCTAGGGGGAGGGAATTGACATTACTGTACTTACAGGAGCTGATGAAGTTGGACAATAATTGAAAAACCCCGTCGTCATGATTGATTATTCTCAATTAAGCATGTATTTTAGACTGTCTACATAACTTTTTAATGAAGAGAGATAATCTGCATCCCATTGTAGGATTGCATATATATATAAATGTTTTCTGTTTTACCAATCTGATTTCCAATTCTTTGTAATGTACATAATAACTGACATTACCTGTTGAATTACCTGAACTTTACTCCATAATCATTTTTTATCGTCTTGTTCCTGTAAAAACTGTGCATTATCTCTAATGGCTTGACAGTTTCCCTCATCCTTGACTCATCATGTTAGTTCTTTCTGGTCATTAGAGTTAGATGAATCATCTGGTTATTTTTAACAGCCAAGGCAGGAAAATTGCTATATCGTTAATAATCCTCCCTTCATTATCCACATTAAAAAATATTCTTAGTATTTTCACCTTCTTTATTGTGACAACTGACACACATCGTTTTACATGCTGTCGAGGGGTCCTTCTTCTGCACCTTGTCTGCAAAGTTAGGCCGCTTTCTTTAATACTGTCTCCAGATGTTCCTTGTTCGGAAGTTCTTCACAACTAGGAATGCTAGTTCACCATATTGCATCAGGTCATTGACTCATTGTGACATATTCATTTTTGTTTCAGGCTTACCTACCTTACTCACTTGGTCTCCTTGTCACAAAGATCCACTTTAGAATCGTAGTTCTATTTTTCCTTTAAAACTTTAATTGGAAAAGGGCATGCAATTTAACTAATTTCTTCATTGATAAATTCTAATTTGAAGCATTTTTAGTCACTTTCTCTCTGCTCCTGTGCGACTGTGCGCATGAGTGTGTCCACACATCATGTTAGGCTTAAATCTTTAGCTAATGAAACAGAATGATCTCAGATTTTAGGTTGTAGGGGGAATTATAGATGATGAATGCCTAATCCTTCAAACTGCTTGGAAACCTGAGCAGATTCAAATTCTTCAAAGTTCAAGTGCATGTTGGCTGTATTGTGACATCTGCATTTTCTTGGTACTGCAGTCGCTCCTATGGGTTTGTCATCTACGTACCCATATGCATTTGTCCTCTGCTAACCATGTTTTTATGATATAATGTTCTGTTATTAGACAACTGTTACATGTTGTACACATAAGTCTTCATGTGTTGAAAACATATTTCTGTTGGACATATAAATCTTTGCTAGATTTCATAAGTATAACATATATGTGATCTGAACAAAGCAGCACATTGACAGTTCAGATCGGACCAAGTCCTCTATATTGTCGTGACAGTGACACTATGGCTAAATATCCAATAACTGCTAAGAATTTGGGGAACATGGAAATAAATACTACATGTGAGTTTCATTCTTGTAATGAAATGCTATGCAATATTTTGTTTTGCTCTTTCGGGGGAGGTTCTTCTCCTCCACCTTTCTTTTGCTCTGACTTTCTGCGATTCCAGTGTTTGTCTTTAATTATTGCAATGGTTATGGAATAATGATAGATTTCATGTCACATTTCCCAAAACTAGAGCATTTCCCCCAAGTATGTTAAGAAGCTGCAGAGATACTTGATGAGCCAAGATAAATAAACTCCCTGCCGGTGGTTAGGAATAATAATTAAAGAGTTTTATAGTTTGAAGCTTCTTTTAGTCATGTGATCCGAACATGTTTCTGAGTAGTGGTGTGGCCATTTCAAGTCTGTAAATCTAGGCTTGGAAACTGACAATGCAATCCTCGCTCCCTTCTCTAATTATGTTGAACGAACGAGGCCTAAATTCGTTACCGTTCTATTGCTGTGGGCTGCTCGCTGATGCAGAGTTCACATGTAAGAGAACCTCTGAAGAATTTTGTTTCAAACCACTGTGTTTCAACTTCTTCTGGTTCTTTGTTTCTTATATTTTTCGGCCCATGATAATTATTGATCTCTTTTGGTTTTTAATCTTATTCATATATCACCTAGTTCAAGATATTGATCAGTGTTGATTATTATTATGTCCAAAAAAAGAAAAAGAAAAAGTTAATCTATGTAGAATTGTTTTTGATGGTCTGTCTATGGACAGTATGAATTTTACATGAAATAGGAAAATGAATTTTTTGCAACAACCATCCTGTTAGGTAGTCACTAGATGTATCAGTTCTATATCATCTAACAATTTACTGATTGCACCGGCATCATGATTTTTGACTATTGCTGCACCAAATAATTGAAGGGGTGAAAAAATTAGGTGAAGTTGATACCTGAAAAGCTATTTTGATAATATCATTTAGTTGAATTGAGCCTCTCTTCGTCTGTAAACAAGTACTCTAATTTGAAGAATAAAAAAAATTAAATTCATATTTAAGATCTGAGATGTGATAACAATGGAGAGCATTGTGCTTACGAAACCACTAAATTACACCAGAAGTTGCAGAAATATATATGAATAAATAAGCAGACTTCTCTCTGGAAGGGCCCCATATACTTATGCAGTAGCTGTTCGTTGTTGATAGCACACCCACCTATAACCCAAGACGTCGCATGTGACCAGAATCTGGGCCCTCCTTTCAAATCCAAAACCAAACATAACAAAAATGGCTTAACTTCCTTAACCCAAAAACAAAACCAAAACGGAAAATGAAATTTCTATTTTTTTTTTTTGAAAAAAAGGAGGATGCTAAATGACGGTGTTACCGTTTCTGTAGAATGATTTATTCGGCACACTGTCCCTCATCAACGATGGCTTTCCTGGTATTTCGAGGAAATTCAAATCCATTACCACAAGAAAATCAAAATTCAAATTGGGCGGGGTTACGTCACTGTGGTTTAAATTAACGGTTAGTTAGATCGGACCAGCCTGTGAAATGCCAATCAAAAGCATTTCCAGCTGGCAAACACTCGTTTAAACCAGGGTCAACTAACCCTGGTTAAAAAATTAACCAGATATTTCAAATTTGGCTGTACCCCTCCCTGCCTCTTTTCTCTCTCGTCACGGGGCTATATAACTCACCCAAGAAAGATCTTGAGACACACTGAAATTTGAAAGGCGTCTTGGTAAACGCCGCTCAAAATCTCAATTTCTTAAACGCTCTATTCTTATTCTACCGACGTCTAGAGTTTTTACCCCCTTTTCACGAGAAAATGAGAGAGTGCATTTCAATCCACATTGGCCAGGCCGGTATCCAGGTTGGAAATTCCTGCTGGGAACTTTATTGCCTCGAGCATGGCATTCAGGTATCAACGATTTTCTTCCTCTCTTTAGCTCATTGTTGATAGGTCTCTGTTGTATGATTCCGGTTCCTTCGTTCTTGAAATCGTAATTTCTTTATTAGGATCGCTGGATTGGATCGTGCATGTTCATGTTGTTCAAACTTTTAGAAATGTCGAAACTGGAATTTCCTTAATCCCTCGATCGGTTCTAAGCGATGCTCATTTTGGGCAAAATTTTAGTTATATGTCAAGATCTTTGCTAAAAATTTGTCTTCGTTTGGGGCTTTCAGCCTGATGGCCAGATGCCGGGGGACAAGACAGTGGGCGGAGGAGATGACGCCTTCAATACCTTTTTCAGTGAAACTGGTGCCGGAAAGCACGTTCCTCGCGCTGTGTTCGTGGATCTTGAGCCTACGGTCATCGATGAAGTGAGGACCGGGGCATACCGCCAACTCTTCCACCCTGAGCAACTCATCAGTGGCAAAGAGGACGCCGCCAACAATTTCGCCCGTGGTCATTATACCATTGGGAAGGAGATTGTTGATCTTTGCCTGGACCGTATCAGAAAGCTCGCAGACAACTGCACTGGCCTTCAAGGTTTCTTGGTTTTCAATGCCGTTGGTGGGGGTACTGGATCTGGACTTGGTTCGCTTTTGCTGGAGCGTCTCTCTGTTGATTACGGTAAAAAGTCAAAGCTCGGCTTCACCGTGTATCCATCACCACAGGTTTCCACCTCCGTCGTAGAGCCGTATAATAGCGTCCTTTCAACTCATTCTCTCCTTGAGCATACTGATGTTGCTGTGCTTCTTGACAATGAAGCCATTTATGACATCTGCAGGCGCTCCCTTGACATAGAGCGCCCAACTTATACCAACCTCAACCGTCTTGTTTCTCAGGTAAATTATCCAGCCTGGATGTTGGTTCTGTAAAATTGTGGCATTCCTTTATGGATTTAGTTACTGATTGTGTGAACTCTTAATTCGCAGGTGATTTCATCCCTCACTGCCTCCTTGAGGTTCGATGGAGCTCTGAACGTTGATGTGACTGAGTTCCAAACCAACTTGGTTCCTTACCCAAGGATCCATTTCATGCTTTCGTCCTATGCCCCTGTCATCTCAGCTGAGAAAGCATATCATGAGCAGCTTTCCGTGGCCGAGATCACCAACAGTGCCTTTGAGCCATCTTCTATGATGGCAAAATGTGACCCCCGCCATGGTAAGTACATGGCTTGTTGCTTGATGTACCGAGGTGATGTTGTGCCCAAAGATGTGAATGCAGCTGTGGCCACCATCAAGACCAAGCGCACAATTCAGTTTGTGGACTGGTGCCCTACTGGATTCAAGTGTGGCATCAATTATCAGCCTCCAAGTGTTGTTCCAGGAGGTGACCTTGCCAAGGTGCAGAGGGCTGTGTGCATGATCTCCAACTCAACCAGTGTTGCCGAAGTATTCTCTCGGATTGATCACAAGTTTGATCTTATGTATGCCAAACGTGCATTCGTGCATTGGTATGTTGGTGAGGGTATGGAGGAAGGAGAGTTCTCTGAGGCTCGTGAGGATCTTGCTGCTTTGGAGAAGGATTATGAGGAGGTTGGTGCTGAGTCTGCTGAGGGAGAGGATGGTGATGAAGGAGAGGAATACTAGAAGGCAATACCAAGATGCAGTATCATATGTTCTCTATGATCTTTTTCTTTCGTTTGGACGAATTTTATTCGAGTGGCTTTTCTGTTTTTGGATGTTGATTGAAGTCAATGTATGTGCCTTCTAGCACAAAGTTTATAATATGGCTCCTATTTTTTCTGTGTTCAGGAATTTGTACTTAAATTCCAAGGCCGTCGCCATAAAGAAATTTAAAAATCAAGTTTCGCAACAGTGCATGATCACATTCTAATGCTGGTAACCTATTATAAAATTTTCTTGCATGCTGTGTTTGGTTCAGAAGGAAGAATGACGGAGGGTGGGAGAGGGGAGGGGATGGGACAAATAACCTGTATTCCCTTATTTATTTTGGTGGGAGGGGAAATTAGAATAAAGAAGGAAAAAAGATTTTAATTTGGTACGATGTTTTCTTTTATATAGCAGTTGTCCTTTCGGCCAACATTTAATCTGATCTCAGCAGCGTCCAAGCTTTTGGACAAGACGATTCTCTATCTCAACTCTCTTCTTCATTAACAAGGAATACTTGGAAACCAGCTCGGGATCCCCAGCCTTTACTGAAAGTTTGCATCCTAGAGATGTTTTCTCCAGTCTGTCCATGTACATACTAGCTATGGGTATAAAACTGCCCTTCTTGCTGCAAAGCCAGCCATGAGCAGCCCTCACCGCAGCCCCAAGAGAAGCTGAATCTGTCACAAGTCAAAATAGTGTACCAATTGGCTAGGTTAAACGCAATTAAAAACTGAGTGAAAAATGAAATGAAAATAAAAAATAAGTAAAAGCAATTTAAGCATACATACATTATATGAATAGAATGAAAATAAATCCCAGTGAAAAGACTAAGTTGAAACATGAGTTATCTAAGTTGACTGCGAATGTAGAATTTCATTTCCAGGAAATCACACATTATATTTCATAATTCAAATCTCTGTAAATGGGATGACAGAATCAGCAAAGAAGGAATTTGCTAGTACCTATACGTAAGATACTAACATGTAAATAAGTGGGTCCAACTAACTTTGATATGACTAACAGTGTCTCACTTTGATCTTGCCAACCAGTGATGGGAATAACTCTATTGCTTACCGGGTCTTTGAACTGTATACACATCACAGCCAAAAATCGAAGCTATTGAGCTAAGGAGGTAATGATTTGCTGATGCTCCACCAGTGGCTATTATTCGCCTTGGAGGAGAAGGCATACCAAATCTTTCGGCATGAGCTCGCATTGAGAGAAATTGACCCTCAATTATTGCTCGCACCTGTAATTTAGATCATCACTCAAAAGGAAGTTCATCTAAGATTTCAACTATACAAATGAGCTTCCATGTATGACTAACCTCAGAAGGAGGATCAAATTCCTTCACTTCACGTTCATTCAGTCCATCCAGTGTATCGCCCATAAAATTTTCAATAACATAGCGGTGGAAACCAACTGGGGGATAAAATTTTGTTGAGTAACTCACTAATTAAAGCGAAATGCATTTATAATCTCAATACAAGAAATTTAGTGCGAAATCAAGCAGCCACCTGGGAGAGGGGGTACGATTTCATGCTCCTTGTAGTAGAAACCTATTTTTCCACCTATAAACGAAAAGTCATTTTCAAAATAAGTATAAACAAAATAAAAATAAAGAGAAAATCACATGAATTATATGCACCATTTAGAGGTTGTGTTTGCTGCAGATATTTATTGAAAGTGTCCCAAGATTTCTCAGCATAACGGTTGCGTACATCTGACATTTGAGATGGTCCAAAACTATAAAAATTGTTAATCGGGATCCAAAATGCATACGCAGATATTTCAGATAACAGTACCTTCGCGAGTAAGGGATCCATTTTTGTATACCAACATTACCACGTAACCTTCTGCATCAACAGGATTAGGGAAAACATGTCCTTCTAACGATGGTTTAGGATCTTCAGCAATCATAAATACCTGATAGATAAGTATGCATCTAATGTGATTTAAAGTATATGAGTAAATTCACATTAAGTTAGTTAAGTGTATGATGAGATTTAAGCCTTAAATAGTTACTACCCTTCCATGGGAAAGACATGAAGTTGTTATCATTTCCTATATTTATACTGAAAATAAATTAGGAGAGGGGTAAGATAGCTAAAATTGTACATCTAAACCTACCGTATCACTTGTGCCAAGACTGATTGCCAGATCTCCTGGAATATTTAGTGTTAAACCTGCAGACACAATAATCAATTTTTTAGATGAGCAGGGGGAAAAATAGATGATAAAAGCAGAAGCCATTAACCAAAGAATGAATATCATCGCTTGGACACAAGGGAACAAAATATATTATGAAAGAGTTATGTATGGTTTATCCATGTCTTAATTAAATCTGCATAATTTAATTTATTTGCATCTTATACTGAAACTCAGTTGAAAGTTCACATTGATTAATAATACATGATCTGAATATCATGTATAGACGACAGAAGACAACATCCGTGATTAAAAGACACAATATAGAAATTAGAGAACATGTTAGTAAATGTTAAAACAGATGAAATTGAGGCACCTGCCACACTATTAGGGTTGTCTCCTGACCAATGAACAACCAAACAGTCCTTGCGGAAGTGGTACCTAATAAGAAACAAATAAAGTTCAGAAATCATTCTTAGCCATTGGATACGGTATATTAAGAAAAACAACAGCTTCATAATTGAAACAAAGATTTCTTCCGAGGTTCAATGTCTCGTAAACAATATAGACCATTCTGCCAGCGACTGGTTGTTTGGAATTCTATGTATGTACAGAACAGCATTTGTCCATTGTAAACTTACTGCTGATAGCTATCAGGAAACTAAGTATGCAAAACTATGAAAAAACAGATCATACAGATTTGCGTGAGCGTGAAATTTTATGGAAAAAAAGGCCTATATCAGTACTTATTTCTTGAAGAATATACTCTTTCGCTGTACAATTCAAACAACCAGCACTCAAGTTAGAAAGATATCAAGTCATTGAAAATTGGAGAAATTTTAAACAGAATTTAATCGACAGTAATGCACAAGATAATTTTTTTTTTTTGTCTGTACGAAAGGTTCACTTTTGTTTTAAGTTTGAAATGTGAGAGTTCATTTTTTTCAATTTAAAACGCGAGGATTATTTTTAAAATTGACAATAGTGTGAGAGAGCAAGACGAGAGTCTTCTCTAAAAAAGTGGATGAGAAACCTCAGCTAGTTTAAGTTCCGTTCTAAGTTATAGAACAGACCTCTCTACAAAATATGGAGCAATATTTCCGGCGGCGGTATATGCAGGGGCTAACTTTCCAAGTTTTGACTCCAAACCAGGGGCAGTTGCCTGCAAAAACAATTAGAAATCAAGAAATATTAACTAAACAGAAACTTCTGAATCACGAAACTCCTTGGCCATAATTAATTACAGACCTCAAGTGCTACTTTAGACCATTCCTTTTCCTTTATGTCCATTAAGTTCATGCCTGCACCGTCAGCATGATCAATATTAGCATAAGCGCCAATAAGAAGAGATGCCATGAAGGAGCTAACAAGGGAGATCCTCTCAGTGTTTTTATAAACATCTGGTTGCGTGTCAAATATTTTCTTGATTTGAGGGCCAGTGAATCTTTCATATGCACGCGATCCTGTCACTTTAGCCAAATCCATTGCTCCCCCAAAAGCTTTCTCTAACTCCCTACACTGTGCAGTGGTGCTACTGTCCATCCATATTGGAGATTCCTTTACGGAAAAAGCATTTCCAAGCTGATCCAGCAATGGTTTTTTGGGATCCAAAGATGACAGTATCTGAGAACCACCGCTCTTCCAATAGACGCTACCATGCTGCTGTCCACTACCTGAAACAGCAGCAATCTTTCCAAAATCCAATTTTGATTTGGAGAGCTTTTGAAGCATGAGATCCAGAGCTTCCACCCACATCAAGGTGGGTGAAACAATTCTGCCGTTCTCAGTGGGGTCTCGGTATACACCATCCTTAGTTTTGTAATGAGGTAATTCAGAATCAAAATGAACCAGCTCTGACGAAACAATATTAAGGTTGGAGTCCAACACAGTTGCCTTCAATGACCTTCAAACAAAACAAGAGAAAGAAGAATTTTATGCAATTCAGATAACACCGCAGTGAATAAAACGGCAATGCAGGGGAAACTCACACAGTCAAATGAATAACAATAGTTTAAGAATTATAAGAAAAAAAGGAATTGATCAAAGGTGCATCGATTAATCAGAAAATTGTTAAGCGCAAACTTCCGAAACCTAATCAAATACATGACGATTAAGACTCTAAACATCTGAGAGATTGAAAATAGAACCAAAACCAATTCCAAGAAAACTGATGCACTTTCTGGAACATTGACTCACTGCGTGGAACTATCAAATCCAAGAAAGTACGAATCTTGAGGAAGAGATAATCCCTCCATTAGAGCAAAACACAATACCAGTGCTCTACTCTTCACGCTGACAGTCAGCACGAAAATTTTGTGCTTCTTATTCCCTTTAGCAGAAAGGGAAGCAGTAAATACAAATTTTGACAGAAGTTCAGTTCTAGATAAGGACAAAGGATTTGGGCTAATTGATAAACGAAACCGTATTTTCCTTAAAAAAAAATAAAAAAATCAAGCGTCAAGATTTGTACGGGGTTTCTACTAAAAAAAGCAGCACGGGTTCTATCTTATCCAGCTCCTGCTGATGAGTTCTTCACCGTGCAGTTGACTAAGTAGTGGGCGGTCACCCAAAAATGAATATTATCATTTTAGTCTGAATTTTACCTAGGATAGCTTATATAGTTTAACTCAGAATATTTAACAAATAATTGAATTTTTAAAATATATTAATATGCATTAAATTATATTTTTTACGTATAAAAATGACTTTGTTTAAAGAATACATGCCCACTTTATTATTATTTTTTATTTTGAGAAAATATAAATTTTTTTGCTATCAATTGAAAAATATTCTTAAGGCATATTAAAAATTTATGATTAATTTGGTTCAAACATTAACATAATAATATATTATTAAATAAGTAAATTAATTAATACAAACTTATATGTCTTGAGTTTGAAGATTTCACGTTTCACCTTTATAGTTTAAATTGAATATATATACAGTGAATCCCTGCGCTATATCTATCCAGGAAATTTTTGGGGCATGTGGGATGTCTAAACGGGTATTATTTTATGACTGCATTCTATCTGCTGATCCCTGCTGATTCTGTAGTGGTTACCTTCCTTATCCCCGACAGCCGTGTGTAAAATGTAAAGACTTCAGAAACGAGCACAACAATAAATGGGTCGAGAATATATATATATATATATATATAAATTTAAGCTCCAATAATTACATTGCGACTCGCTACATTACTTAAACTATGTATACAAATAAACATGTTGAAGTCACAAGCCGCCAACTGATGCATTTGGCAAGGTGATTGCCATTCATTGGAGACCCAGGGAAGTGACCGAAATCTGAGCAGTCTTGGTCTCTGAAACTCATAGATAGGAAGAGTTGAAGCCTGTTGGTGTGGTGTTAGGGGCACAGAAGGCAGATCACAGCAATTGTCATCGGAAAAACTCTGGAAAAGACCACATTAAGAACCTGGCAAAAATGTCTGACTCCAAAAAGTCAATATGTGCAGCCCGCCCAATGAAGGAGTCCAAATTCTTGCCGTAGGCAGAGGCATCGAAATTAACATCACAGCGCATGAACATTCGACGCTCGGAGGGATCGGCACGGATTTGGTCCAAGCAGTTGTTTAGCATCTCCAGGAACGCTTTACCCTTCTTTGAACTGTCATGTGAGGCAGCATGGCATGATTCAATTCTAGCAGAATGATAGGGCACATAACCATCCTGAAAATGCATTATCATCAATTAACGGCAACCAAACAGATTCTGAGGAAAATGCTGGGGAAAGGAAAAGAGGAAGAGGGGAATAAACTTTTTTTTTTTTTTTTTTTTTCTGTTAGATATGATTACAAGGAGGTTTAAATCGCTGACTTCCTGAAAACTACTCAAACCTTTTTACGAAATAAAGTTTAGTTCATTAACTAGTATGTCTTAAAACAAAAAATATCTCCTTATTAACTCTAATATTTCGTCAGATCGCAACTAACTCTACCACTAAATGTCTTTAAAGACAATTCAAATTCAGTTCACCTCATAAGCATTTCCAAAATGCATTACTTCAAAAATAATTTGTAGGTTTTTTGGAATTAATCGCACAAAGCGCATGACTCTCTTTAGAACGTATATAATTATGTGACTAGACCTTTCCAAAGTTGATCATGGTTTACATGCATTAATATATGAGATGAAACTCTTATCCTTTAACAGTAACTAGTGTATTGATGTATGATTTTAAGAGTAAAACTAGAAGGAAATACCTGCGGAGAAGATAGCAAGATAATATGTCGGAAATGGTCCAAGGTCTTCTGCTGAAAAAGAGAAATAAGAGAGAGAAAGGAAAAATCATATTAGAACATTTATCAAACTAACCATTTTCATATGAATGATTTACGAATCTACCTTAGCAAATAATCATAACCACAGGCCTTTCACATATAAAAGGAAAAGTTAATCTAATTTTTACTTGTAACTATTTATATGACACTTTCTCACTTGATCCCCAGTTGACTTGGCTTCAATATATGATAAAATTTCAAAAATCGGAAAATTTTATATCATTTTCAAATACAAGATAATTTTACTTGATAAAATACTGAATTATATCCTATTAATACAAAAACTGGAATACAACATGATAGGAACCCAGAATCAGTCAATGGTCCAGAGAAGGATGGACTAGATCAGCTGTTGGAATCTGGCCCAAAGCCCAAGGCCTGGAAGGTTTATTCTAGAAGGAAGCTGCCTGGACCCTCCAACGTGTGATATTGTTGACTTGGCATAGGGGGGGGTGGGGTGTTATTAAGGGATGGTATGCGTAAGGGGTAACCATTGTGAAGGTAGTGTTGTTTTTGTGTGGAAGAGTAGGGTTCTCTAGAGGAGGCCTCCTCCCTGTAGGAGCATCTTGCTCTGGTTGTGCTAGTTTTTCTGCTGTAAATCCTGTGAGTTTTCCAGATACAATAATTCTATTTACCTTGAGTGATATCAATTGGTTCGACCTGCTGGATTTGAAACAGCGACCTAAGGATGGCTACTAGGTATGGAACCTACTACAGGTTATGTGTGATTGGTAAGAGTGACATCTTACAAGTTATTCGAAAGAGTAAGAATTGAGTTTATGCCTGTGTGCTTTTGACCCTTAACCTTCACAGAACGTTCCCTACCTTACATAGTTTGTAGAGGAATGTATTTTGGATATCCGGATCATCTGTGAAAGTGAGCTGATGAATGCACTGAGAGCCTTTTAGTTTCTTCAAGAGCCACAATCCAGAATTAAACAAGGAATTTGAACTATAAAGATACCCCAAATGTGGACCAGATACTGAAACATATGTGTGTAGATATCTTAGAAATGGCTCCATCATGCTATCTGCAAACGTGACGTAAATTTAGAACCAACTGTCAGACTGCCGCAAACATCGCATAGCATTTAAATATATGATCTACCTGCTATTGCTGCTCTTATGATGAGGTTACCAATGGAATGTCCAACAAAACTAAGCTTAATATCCCCTAAGTGCCCAGATCTCGATGCTTTGTCCATTCTCTTTTTAAGAAAAGAAATAACTTCCTCAGCTAGTCTTTGTCCCATTCCTCTGAAGTCTCCAGATGTTTTCTCTTCATTAGCCTGCGACATAAGAATTTCTACCTTGGGATCTATCAAAAGCCATTGATTTCGGATAAGTCGCAGATCCAGATGATGCCCCTACAATGTTTTTGAGTGATGAAGAATAAATAATCTATAGAGATTATCCAATAAACCAAAAATATTTATCGAAAAGAGAGATCAAATTTGTCCATAGATATTGCTCGGATGGAATTGGAACATTTTGATGTCAAGGACATATTTCCAAAATTGATAAAATTGAACATAGGGGATGAAACGACCCAAGCATGTCTGCACAGCACGGAGATGCTCCATATGGACTCAACTTCCGTCAGCTAAACTTATCCACAAGACAAGCTGATCACAACCTTAGGCTTGGGCCAAAAAATTACAAGCTTCAGCATTTTAAAACCGTATTGGTATTTTGCTCATCTATAATTGTAAACAGTGATGATTTTTAACTCGGTAATTTTTTTTTTTTCAATTGAAAAATTGAAAGATAAATTCATGCGACACGAACCTAATTTCATTCAACCATTAGAAGAAAACCATGATCTTATTCTGAAAGAGTTATCTATTGTCTAAATAATTATGTATATATTAAAGGATTCCGGATTGTCCGCCAACTTATGATAAATTCAACATACATCAAACAAACCATAACTCAGGTTAAACAGAGTTAATTTTATTGTCCAATATAATCAATATTAGGCTTGAGACAAACAAACCATAGCTCACGTTAAGCAGGCTCGTAAGCCGGATAATCTGTATTTTATCCAACTCTGAGCCCAGATTTTTGAACTTAAAGTTGGGCTAAATCAAGCTTGAGACAAACAAAATCAAGCCAGCTAAGCCTTGGCAAGCTAAGCTTTGCACATTTATATCTATATTTAAAATCAGCTCTTAAAGCTCAACTTAATTGGTGACAGACTAGAAAATTAAATTAGATGGTTCACTGGTATCTGGCCTGCAGTCATTCCGCTAAAATAGGAGCATGAAGCTAATAAGCTCTAGGTTATCTAAAAAGTAAACCACTGGTTTTGCAACAAATTCCGCATGAGAAAAAGACTTGCCTGAAAACCGTGCACAAAGACGACAATCTTCAGTACATTTGGATTACTTTGTGAAACAGGTTGTTCGCTTACAGCCTCAGAACTAGGCGCTCTTGGCCAGCTAAGCGAACCTTTAAGTTCCACATGTCTTAGGTATGAATTTTCACTGATAGTACGCCGTGGTGCATTCATCGCACGTTCTATAACCACAATTGGCGTGCGTGAAGGATCTTCAAATATATTCATGTCTTGAATTGAGCGGCTGTTGATCTGCAAGGAAGCAATACCTAATAAATAGCCCATATGTAAATGTTCAGTAAGATGCTAGTAGTCCACACACATAATGGCGAAGGCTTACCCTCATTTGAGCAATGCTCTTTCGATGAAGTTCAGCACGTGTAGCAGCAGTCTGAGGAGACTGTACAAATTAGGAAATAAATTCAGATATTTGTAGTAACTGCCATAAATACTTTTTTCTTTACCATTTTCCTCTTCTGAAAGTAAGCTGCAGAAGGCATGAATAAACATACAAGTACTTACCTCATCAGGTAACTTCCACACACTGGAAACTCTTCTATGGACACCATGGTGGGAAGACTCATCACTGCCATTATTTGTATAATGATGAGGCATTTCAACCTTAGAGAACACCATCCATATCGACCACTCATCTTTTCTATCCTTCGCCCATGCATCACGCAAAAACTCCAGAATCTTTATTTTGTTATCCCTAAGAAGTGATTATAGAGTAACTAAACATGCTAAAATAAAATTCCATGATTACAGACTCAAGCTTATATCGACTACAAATTATCATTTTAAGAAAATTACACTAAACGAATCCCGCGAAACTCACTAACCACCACTATTAGCTATTTATGTCCAGCGCTCAAATGATGTGGAAATGTCATGGTAGGAGGGTGAAAAAAATTCAAGTGCTAATATCATAATATGGCAGGATGAATCATATTGTAATGAAATTTAGAGAGCCACGCATGTCCATCTCATATTGTAATGATACAGGATAAGAAGCATACCTATGAAACTTCAGAAATATATTCCATAAATACAACAACTGATCTCCCAGAGAATGGAAACAGTCAAGCAGATCAGTCCTTGACAAGGAATGGAGCTTTCTCGCTTTCTGAAGATCCAGAACACCACTTCCACCCTGTCAAGAAGAAGAATAATGAATAAACGAGGAAAAAAACCATAAAAATAATATGAATAGCAAGACAGATCATGTAATACTCTCCAGCATAAAATAAAAGTAAGGACCTCAAGACCATTTTGTGGCTTGCCTTGTCCTGAAACCTCAACATCTGTAGCGACCTGATTTGCTTGCGGTACGGAATTTACTAACAACATATTATCCATATTTGCCACAAACTCCAAAAGATCAATATCTTCACCAATTGCTTTGCTAAATTTTCGTATTTCTTCAAGCAATATATCACGAGCAGTTAATAATGCTTTAACAAGCAAGACATTTTTCAAATCTACAGAGGTAACACCACTCAATCCCTAATCAATAACACAAAGATTCTGTCAATACATGAAGAAGAATGTCTGAAGACAGCAAGAGAAAAAAAATATATGTTGAAAGGGAAAAGAATCTGCATAAGTCCTGAATACTAAATATAAAATGCTGTTAGTGACCACACTCCCTATATTACGTCTTCCCAATTATTTTCACCCCCAATTTCGGTGCCTGACACGAAGATTTTAAGTAGTCGATGGAGATTTAACATATCAATACTTTTTTTGGTCAGCAATGTTATATGAAGGCAAAACCGTAACATCACATTGAGGTCTTACTAGAAGCATTTACACAAACCTCATTACATCGTCCTTTATTTCACTTAACCATTTCATTGCTGCAATTTTGTGGGAATAAAAATAGCCTATATGGGATCTTATTGAGGAAGCTAAATACATGTGCAAAGAATGGAAGTATGAAGACTAATAAAACTCTCGAACTTTTTATTTCAACCCCTCTTTTACACATGGCAGCATTTGGATTAACTAGACCTACCAAAACATTTATCTGACAGGTAACAGCTCAAGTTAACTCTAAAAACAATGATGTGATTATATCATTTTTCACGTACAAAATAGAAAACTACAATCCCATGAACATAATTCCCATGCCGTCATGCATGTATAAAGTGATTACGTGTACACAAGAACTTTCTCCTTTTTTGATTAGGCATGATTGAAAACATTATAAATGATAACGCAAAAGTGAAAAGTTATTTGCGTAAGCAGCAGGTAGCTTGCCAGAAACCTAGGGTAGACAATGAAGTGAGCAAGAACACAAACAAGAAATAATGAAAAGAAAGAAATGCAAATAGTTTGAGCAATAATCATTCTAAAATGGTGTCTGCTGTTCAGAACATACTTTGTTCAGTGTGGCATTGCTTCCATCCGCAACAACTTCAGGTCTGTCAGAACTGCTAAAATGGATCAAATGAACAGGTTACTCTATGCTATCACACATGCATAATAACAGGCTTGCAGTCAAAGATGCTTCAAAGTGAACATACAAGTTAATAATGCTAAAATGACAGTCCAGCTCATCAATATTGAAAATAAGAACGTGTGACAAACCTGGGTACCTTCCATGTAGTTGGGCAAGAAGCAGCTTTCAATAGACTGACATGCACACTTACATCAACAAGCACTGCGTGTAAAGCATCAAAATGGACAGGACAATATGAATGCAATCCTAGAAGAGCTTTAGGAGGAATTCGAAATTCATGAACAGCAGCAGGGTAAGCATCCAGAGAAGATTGCAAGTCAGCACTGTAGAAGGTGCATTCCAGCCGGTAACCAGTGTCAACAAAAGGATACCAAACAAAAAAATAAAACATTTATTTTACTCAAATTGATTGCTGAAGAAATATATTTCTTATGAACTCACCCATTCTCAAATGTGGGAGCAAACATAAGCTCAAACTTCAAAATAACCGCAGCTGTTGGTGGACCCTGAAATTATGAGCCATATAGAACAGTTCAAATATTGAATGAGATAAGGAAATTAATTCTAAAATAAAGGAAGAAAGAGAAATATAAGTAGTACGGTTTTCACTATCGGGAAAGGTTTTCTTTAATTTTAGGTACTCTAGAGATCATCTTAGCATAGAAAAAAACTGCTGAATTCGTCCAATACTCGGTTATCCTGTCATCAGGTATGTTAGTCGATCCAAGAATCACCACATGCAAAATTCAATCCAACACATGTGTCTTTGCATATTAGGCAATGGAGATGCCAACCTTGTCATAAGGGATCTCCCTAGCATATTACTTGATACATAAAATACAAATGACATTAGGCTACTCTTCCATTTAATAACTCCCGGGAGGTAATAAATTCAAGACAACGAGACATACGTGTGTGTGTACATATATATATATATATATATATATAGAGAGAGAGAGAGAGAGAGAGATTAGTACCTCAAATCTACTAAGAGATAAATTGAATGAGATCATCATACATAAATGAATGTCCTGCCTAGCATATTTTATCCGGAAGGGTTGCGTGGAAAAACTGTTGTCTGTATCATCAATCCTCCATATACCATATAAAATGCTAGAACCCAGATCAGGAGCTGCAGCACAGAAAGTTTTCCACGTTGGTTATTAGGTCATCTTAAGAATAAGCCTTCTGAAAGTTTTTATAAAAAGAAAAATGTAGAGCTAGAAAAATTATATCAAAAGAGAGAAGAGGGGGAAACGTCTTAAGTAAAATGAAACAAGCAATCTGATGTTCCGCATATCTTTATTAAGTAATTCATGAAACAACCAAGAGGGTGCAGGAAAAAAAACGCAAGTGAAATACATACCATAATATTGACAAAATTACCTTCATATTGAACTACTCTTGCTGGAGTTCCAAAAGATATATTATCAGTGTCCTCCCATTTCATAGTAATCTTAATCTGATACCATCTATATAAAACATGACAAAGATATAAGTTTATCAGGTAATAAGTTCAAAAAGAAAATTAAAGAGGAACAATAATTTTTTTTTTTTTCCAAAAATGTACACATACCCCTGCTGGAAAAGGTCAAGATTATGGAACCTATGAATATAGATGGCAATCTCCTGTATAGCTTCCAACATAGCCACTGGCCTGACTCTGACCGATGCATCAGGCAACTTCTTTACTAGCCAGCTTTTATATTTACGGACAACAAATGATCCTAGTTGCTCACACATACACACAACATAATTACCAAAGCGCTCATCTCTCTTTTCTTTCAGTCAATAGTAGTAACAGCTCCAAGTTCCTCTTTTAGATGTTTACATACTCCCATCCACACAAATTCTTGAACCAGCTGTTAAAATGAAAACTTGATTGTAAATTTCAGCCCTAAACTCCTTCTATTGTTTGTCAATATGAGAGCATAACTAAGGATAATTGAAGAATCAGAGGTAAGTCTGACTAGAAAGAATACAGGTAAAAAGAAAAAGAATCAGAAGTGAGCCTGTATTAAAGGAAAGGACTTAACAAGAATTAAGAAGCATTAATATCTAGCTTTTTCTAAGAAGCATCTGCCACAAACACACACACACGCAGAATATGTCTCAAAAATTGAAAAATGTAAGTCCCTACCTATGATTAACAATGCCTATGCATACATTTAAGTGAGAAAATAGATTTCTGATTCACTGCCAATTTAAAGTTAGAACTCCTGTAACCTGCCTCCTAGGCGAGACGAAATTAGCTTAATGCATCCATAACACAAGCCTCACAGTCCGAACTAATACGTGTTTGCAATGTCTTAAAAATGAATGAAACAAGGAGGAAACGAAGTAAACTTTACGTTTAATCCAACTTCAAAAAGGTTTTACTGTGTAAGCTAGCAGCAAATGCTTGAAATTATCAAGTTCGGTGCCCTAAAAGACAAAAAAAAAATGCCAATGCACTTCCATAAACAATTATTATGGTTGCTAAACTGATTCATTGCAGGTCATTGATCACATTTCCCCAATGGAATAGAAACAAGGCGGAAATTCCTCAAACATGTGGTGGCCACATCTAATTGTCTCGCAATTCTGACAACGGAGCTCGTAAAATGGAAATCGAGGTAAAAAAAATGTGGAATGAAAAGTTAAAGAGGAAAAAAAAAAATGATTGTGTGAAGGCAAATACGGAAAAGAAAAGAGAGAAGACGAACCAACAAAATGTGAATCGGAAATTGTGATGAAGAGGATTCAGGATTTTATCCAGTGCGTTTTCCAGGGTCTCAGAGAAGGAGAAAAGGAAGATGAAGAAGAAGAAGAAATCTCGGAGATGTAGGGCGCGCTAATTGCTCGTGTATTGTTAAGCCATGCTATGTCCGTTGAGGGTGGGTACCACAGGATTGGGATGTTGGGACATTAACGACATGGCGCGCTTGTTCGTTTTGATTGGTTTGACTTCGCGCCACAATACGGCGCTCTGCGCTGCGCTGCGTTGCGTTGCCTTGTATGATTGCAGACACAATTAGCTTGAACATGTTGAATTTTTAACTTTTTGAATCCTAAAAAAGGAAAAATGGTGAATTTATTATCAAAGCCGAATTTAAGATTAACTAATATTATACATACACTTCCTAATTTAAATCTATTATATATATATATATATATATATATATATATATATATATATATATATATATATATATATATCATTTACTTTATTTTTTTCTATTTATAATTTCTTTCTACAATTTGATCGCATTTATCTAATTAATTTTTTAAAAAATTAGAATGTTCACGTTATTAGCATTATATTATTTCCTTTTATAATTTTTTAAATTTTCTTTTCACATAACACCTCGCTTTCTTTTCTTTTCTTTTTTTTTTTATCATTTTCAGAAACAAATATCTCTCTTATCTTTCTCCAACTAAAATTAATGAATTTAAGCGGAGAAAAATTAAGAAAAAAGTCGGAATAGAAATACTGGAGTGTTAAAAGAAATATCCTACGTTTAATAATCTATATGGGCCGAACATCCCAGCCCGGATTGCGCCGCCATTCCGGGAGGCCCAACCCACTTAGCTGCATGATTTGGACAAGAAAGAACCTTAACCACCCGAAACAAAGAAAAAGATGATAAAATTATTAGCCCCTAACATAATTTTTACTAAAAAAAAATTCACTAAAATTACAAGGTGCATATATAAGATGTACCGATCTGCTCTGCTTAACGTCAATAATGAAATTTACAATTAACTAATTCCCTTAATGATATGATTCCTTATTTTTCTTCCAATAATAGAGGAATCACATGCAGGTATAAAAAAATGTGCGTGATGAATGCTGGCCAGAAAAAAAAAATTAAAAAAAAGAAGATAAACCAGCAATCTTCCTCTCTTGTGCTTATGGGAAAACTATTGACCATTACATTCTGAGAGCTATATATGGGCAAGATGGCCATTTTCGATGAGATATATATATATATATATATATATATATATATATATATATATATATATATTACAACAAAATAATATCCTCATTAAAAAAGCTAAATAATATATTTTATTACCATAAAATACTAATCATGGTAAAAGAAAAAGAATTTGTCTCTTCTATGGATGTCTTTATTATCTGGCTGGTATTAAAAAAAAAAAAGGCACATTTGTGTGGCAGCGGTGGAGAAGGGACTGGAGGATATGCCTCGTGAACTCAAACCTTACCTCCATCTGTCATTATCTCATAAAGAAGAATATTAAAAGGAAATACTCCGCTTTGCTTTTTACTGTCCACATATGAAATTTAAAAGAGTTGAGAACCAATTATTAATAATATTCAATGTCTAAACATTAGTCCATCACATTTATTTTTCTAAAAATATATATTCCGAACATGTGAAGAAATCTAAACAATCAAGCATATAATTCAGATTTACCTAAAATCAAACCTTTCCCTCTACAATCAGAGAATCCAAATCTAGAAGGAAAAGGGGACCAAGAACCAATTATTAACAGTATTCAATGTATAAACCTTATTTTAGTTTGTTTTTCTTAACATTATATATATATATATATATATATATATATATATATATATATATATATATATATATATATATATGACCCGTTAAAATTTATATATGACTCTTTACCCAAATCCCCATATGCGCGCGGAGACTCAACTGCTTAGCAAAGCCGTACGTCTAATCCTTATCAGAAAGCGATCGATATAACTTGATCATCTCAAAGTGTGTTTGGTCTTGTTTGTTTGTAGACATAGTACTTGACAATGATTAATGTTATAACTGGTGTACTGCTAAGACAGGTTTGAGTCAATTAATTAAAATTGGGACCAGACAGCATGAAAACTTGTTGATCTTCTCTTTCTTTGCCAACGTTGGCTTTTGTCGTTTCTCTGCCAACCTCTACCTCTACCTCTTTCTATAACAACGCTTGCATGCAGTTGGTATTCACAACTCTTACACTTTCTTTACTTGAACTCTTTCATTTCCTTACGCCTCTTCAAACATGTACATTTGTGGTCGATCCACAGTACTGACAATTTTTGAAACGTGTCTCCTAACACTGAAAAGCAATTACGACATTAAATTTAGACGTATATATGGCCTACTTCTTGAATTAATGGACATTAATAGTTGCCTATCCTTCATCCTTGAGTTTTACATCAAGTAAGCCTAGCTAACAGAAAACATGCACGTGGGGTAGATGAACCCGTGACTGATATTACCATGAATATAGGAAAAGATTAATGATATGATCAAATAAAAGTTAGAAGCCCAAATGAGTTTGATTTTGTGTTGAAAAACTGGGCATGAATGGTCCCATTTACTACGAAAAAATTCTCTGTGAATACAGTTAATCTTTTTTTGGTTAAGAGGGAAATTCATATTTCTGTACTGCATATATATATATATGTACAACAAAATCTCGAAAGGGTATATAAGGAAGCTTCTCTAATTAAAAAGTGCGATTTAAAAGTCTCATCAGTACAGAAAACATATACATACTTTATCGGATTCGTTTCAAGGACTGGAACTTTTAATATTATACACAAAAAGGAGCTCTAGTCGTGAAAGGACATTATTATTATCATTTTTATTAAAACTGCTAAAAATATTCTGCAGAACAAGAATTTTTCATGATAGCGATGAGTTCGAATATTTAACCTTTATCAACAGCGCATGCAAGAATTTTGACCCTCCAATATAGTCCGTCCATTATTTTAGAAAAAGGTATCAAATTGACTAGAGCTCTCCATATTTCTGACATTTATACGACTCTGTTCACAAATTGTCGGCAACACTCTCATGCCATAACTCTGCTGTTACTCAACTTGTCGCTTGTTGGTAATGGCAAATAGGTCTAACGGTCAATGTTTAACAATACAAGGCAGCTTTCAAAGTTTTGCAACCTTAATTAGCTCATTTTGGTTTTCTCCGAAACCTTGGATTCTATAACTTAAAATCCTATTCTATATTTGTCGTTGAGACAATTCAGTAATTATGTATATTTGTTTCATTATTTGGTAGAGTCGCTGAAAAAATGACTACATATATATATTAACCAGCGAATAAATTTCTCAAATTTTTCCTTCACTTCTAGATTGATGTTGTGGCATATATACCCGTTCACACAAGGGACCAGCAGCCCTTATCAACCGGTGACTACAATGGGGAAGGAAAGGACAACTAGGCAAAGGGCCACATTAATTGAGTACACGAGTTATGAAGCACTGCAGATAAGCACAGACGCAGATAGTGATGCACCAGTGCCCATATTGATATCAAGAAAGCTACCCCTCTCCACAGTTTACTAGAAATTGATATATCATTTTCATACCGATCATATATCCTGCAAGTTACTGAAAAGATGAAGAAATCCATAAAGTGGTGGACATAAATTCGATTCTTTAAAAAGAAAAAAAAAGGGGAAACATCTCTTTTTGTATTTTTTTCGATATATATATATATATATATATATATATATATATATTTTATTTTTTATTTTTTTTTTCTTTTTGATCATTTATTGCCTCTCTGAGATCGTATGGGGGTGCTTACTCGGTGTGAGGTCATGTAGCAGAGTTCATCTTCATCTGATTTTCGTCATAACACATGAATTATAGTAAGAAAAATTCAGAAGCTAGCTAGTTAGGTCAACGTTGACGTCTCTGGAAACCAATTTTTGCAGTGCGTGTAATAAAATTGAAACGTTGCAAGACCAAGAAAGAAAACGTAATGGACAACTCAATTACTACTAAGTAGAGTAGTAGTATAATTTAAGTGTTGAGAGATAGAGCATGCATTATGGCGATGCCATAGTCAGAGGGATTTCTGGCACTTTCCCAACCCATAATCAGTGGCTGCCATAAAAAAGTCTCCAAATGGATGGTTCATAACCCAAATTCACAAAGTGTGGGGTCACGTGTTCTTTCCAGCCAGAGCAAAATCTGCCACCTTCAATGGTCGAGAGCTGTGTCAAAAATTCCACCCCAGCAACCCACCTATCAAACCAAGTCCCCAATTTTTTCTATTATATTTCTCTCTAATTCATTTGTCTTTCTTTAAAGTTAGCCGCTTTTGTGTAAATTCCTCACCAATCGTTGGATTACATGTGCCAGCAGTGCCACTCGTCGCATTTGACTTTGCTTCTCCCTCTCTATTTAACCCATTATTATTTTTCTCACTGATTATCATACCATCTTGCTTTTTCTCTCTTATTCAAAATATATAAATCTCTCTTCAGTGAACTCTTTCCACCACCGAGGAGCACTAGAGCTTACCTGAACGCCAAAGAGATACAGACAGAGAAGCCCTTTTGCGCGTGGTCACACAGTCTCACATCACATAGATATGGCCACTGATCGTCAGTTCCAGAAGAACAGCATGTACATAGAAACCCCAGAAGATGCAGTCAAGAACTTTGACGACGACGGACGAATCAAAAGAACTGGTATACTAAAAATGATAATAACAATTATTTCTGTCTTCTTTTTTTTTTTTTTTCCCTTCTGACCAATTTTTTTTTTCTTTTGTTATGGATGTGAAGGGACATGGGTGACTGCTAGTGCCCATATCATAACGGCCGTGATTGGTTCGGGAGTGCTATCACTTGCATGGGCAATAGCCCAAATGGGTTGGGTGGCTGGCCCTGCCGTCCTCTTTGCCTTCTCTTTTATCACTTACTTCACCTCCACTCTCCTCGTCGACTGCTACCGTTCCCCTGACCCTGTCCATGGCAAGCGAAACTACACCTATTCCGAGGTTGTCAGAGCTGTCCTAGGTAAACATTTTCCTTAGTGCCAAGTAAACTAGGTTAATGGCTATATCTTTTACTAGAAAGAATATATATATGCCAAAATGCGGCAACATCGATCATGTTATGTCTCATTCTCGTCATGAGATGAAAATGTTATCCCACGAAAATAAAAAAATATATATATAAAAATTTAATGTAAATTTGTTGTTTCGTAGGAGGGAAGAAATTTCAGCTGTGTGGATTGGCTCAGTACATAAATCTTGTGGGTGTGACAATCGGCTACACAATAACAGCGTCAATTAGTATGGTGTAAGTTTCCATACAAGCTTTGACCCAGCTTGGTATTTATTTTATAGATATGAATATTCTTGATTAGTAATTTTTTTTTTTTTTTCTAACGGTGATATATATATAACCAATCAGGGCGGTGAAGAGGTCCAACTGTTTCCACAAACATGGACATAATGACAAGTGCTACATATCAAATAACCCTTTCATGATCATCTTTGCGTGTATCCAAATTGTGCTTAGCCAAATCCCAAACTTCCACAAGCTCTCATGGCTCTCCATCGTCGCAGCCGTTATGTCCTTTGCTTATTCTTCCATTGGCCTCGGCCTCTCCATAGCTAAAGTTGCAGGTTAGTGTACATAATATATATTATCCATGCACGTTATATATATTACCTTGCTTTTACGATAAAATTTAAGTCTAATTAGAGTTTGATACTGTGAAGGAGGAGGACATCATGTTCGGACATCTTTAACTGGGGTGCAAGTTGGGGTTGACGTGTCTGGATCAGAGAAGGTTTGGAGGACCTTCCAAGCCATCGGTGACATTGCCTTCGCTTATGCTTATTCTAATGTTCTCATTGAAATTCAGGCAAGTTATATAAATTTATTGCATGCTTCTTATCTTATATTTATATTATATTATGGTTATTGTATTGTATGCTCAATAGTTGAAATGTGTGCCTAACTGAGAAACAATGTTAAAGAGGGAAATGAATTCTATAATATTGAAAATTGGTGTCTATGAAGAGAGATTTCTCCGAAGACACTGGCGGATACCTTATCGGTAAACATGACCAAAATAATTCCCTTTGCGGGACCAGGTTTAATTAATATTGACAGGTTTCTGTCAAATACAATGTATTTCCCTTTGAAACAATAGAATTTATTCCCATCATTTATCAGAACTTAGATTCTTAATCTTTTTTCATATACTTAAAGGTAGAAAGTGAAAAGAAAATTATACCTTCGTACAAGTAAGCCAACATCAATCAATCTAAGAAAATATGCCAAAAGAATATTATTTACACCTGCCTGTGGCGAGTGCATCACTGAGATTCCCCAATTTTTATGGACCATGACCTTCTCTATCTCCAATACTTTTGGTTACTGAGTAATGCCTAAACATCATATTCTCATTTTTATAATTATATAAGTTGATAACATTCACCTACCCTATAATCATTGCTCCCTTTGTCATCTGGTATTTATTTGTAATATCTTTGAGGTATAGAATACGACTTAATGATGAGTTCAAATTTATTTTCCCATTTAGTATTCAATTCATATTCATATTCCACTTGTTGTTTGATAAAAAATAAATAGATAATATTACAAAGTGCACCACTAATTATAAATTAAAAAAGATATTATAATAGCGGATTATATGATTACAATTTACAGGATACCCTGAAATCATCCCCACCCGAGAACAAAGTCATGAAGAGAGCAAGTCTCATTGGCATTATGACGACAACTATATTCTATGTCCTATGTGGGTGTATTGGTTATGCAGCATTTGGAAATGACGCGCCAGGAAATTTCCTCACAGGGTTCGGCTTCTATGAGCCCTTTTGGCTAATTGACTTTGCCAACGTTTGCATAGCCATTCACTTAATTGGGGCCTATCAGGTAATTAAATTAAGTTGCTATTGCCCTTTTAAGATTGACTTTTGTCAACATAGTTAAAGTTAACATATTGATTTCTATATGGCTAGGTCTTTTGCCAACCCATATTCGGGTTCGTGGAGAAATGGAGCAGCGAAAAATGGTCTGAGAGTCAATTTGTTAACGGCGAACATGCTCTCAATATTCCGTTCTGCGGAACGTATAACGTAAACTTCTTCAGGGTGGTGTGGAGGACAGCCTATGTTATTGTAACTGCTGTTATAGCTATGATATTTCCATTCTTCAATGACTTCTTGGGACTAATTGGCTCACTGTCGTTTTGGCCATTAACGGTCTACTTTCCCATAGAGATGTACATCAAACAATCAAAAATGCAGAAGTTTACCTTCACATGGACATGGCTCAAGATATTGAGTTGGGCCTGCTTGATCGTTTCTATTATCTCTGCTGCTGGCTCCATCCAAGGCCTCGCCCAAGATCTCAAGAAGTACCAGCCCTTCAAACCTCAGCAATAATAGTCAGTTCCAGGGCAGGGCTATTGTTTTTCTTTTTTTGTCAACTATTTTTCTTCCTTTTCTTTTTAATAAGTTACCAGCAAGTCTATCGTGTGCCCATGGAAAGAAAAAATACAAACCTAGCTAGCTGGCATGTACATGTAATCCAAGATGGTTAGGAAGTATCTGCAGTATCATCTAAGCATAATACACACGCCCATTTGATTTGACAAGATCAAGCACTAAACTTAATTCTGCGCATAATTGTATTTTAATAGCAATAAAAGTTTACTATAAATCTAAACGAATTTGCTTGAAACAGAATTTATCTTTGAACAGCATTAACATCAGTGACCAAGATTATGTTTCTTGGCTGGTTCATATATTTGTCATATATTGGAAGATGATGTCAAAAATTACCCATGCAGAAATCTTTAGAGGATACACTCTTACCTACCAACTGATCGTGAAATCCTGTAATGTCATAAGCAGGAAGAGGTTACAAAGGCAGTAACTAGATAAATTGCTGTCTGTAGACCTGATTCTTAAGCTACTAGAAAACAATCACCGTGTTTATGATGGCAAGAAATTAGTACTAGCATATCTGGGTATTTCAATCAGTAACCAGATTGTCGCTGGATATGCTTGTTCCACTTCCAACTGTCCTACGTAGTTGATGAATATATACCATGTCAATTAAATGTCCACAACTTTTCTCCATGTTTCTTTGCAACAATTGATCAAATACTATATGAACAATTGATCAAATAATAACGAACATCAGAAGATGGAACGTAGTTTTTAAATGGGGGAAGTTGAACCACGTTCATATAAACAGCAAAGCGAGGATGCAACCCTGTTTCTATAGAATATATTTAGCATCTCATATCACATCCCTTCTAGAATTTATAGCGCGGTGAAAGTAATAGTTAGCATAAAGATTGGCTCAACTATAACGGCCAAAAGAAAGAGAGAAAGAAACAAAGTATTACCCAAATAGACACATCAACCAGACTCCCTCTCACACATGACAAAAGCCTGAATAAGACTCTGTGCGGCATGAGTTTGCTCTGGAGTTCCAGATATTATAATTGTAGTTTCCACTGCTCCAGGCTTTGACTCAGTAATTGTGACTTTTGCATCAGAGATCTGGTAAGTGAGATAATATTATAAATGTCAAAATCATCAGCAACAGTTAAATGGACGTCCAAATTAAAATCATAATTAGCTAAGTGCACAAGGTTTTATGACTTCAGACGCCTATTGCTAGACCAAAAAATTTACCTGACGTATTTGTTTGAGGCATTCACCATCTTCTCCATATATTTCAGGCACTACAGTACAAGGAACGACTACTTCTATCGTAGTGCTTGTGATAATTGGTTGATGACTCCCTCTACATTATTAAATTAACAGTTATTATCGAAAACCTAGAAGAGTAATCAGAAAGCGATTTGAGATATGATAACGGTAAGCATAATAATGACAATGATGGACACACCCAACAAATCCTGAAATTCTTCTAGCAGGCCCTCCTGCAAAATCTGGAAAGCCCATGGGTCCGCCACCTTCAATTAGCCCCTACAAACCAAATACTAATTGGACAATTAATAGCTTTATCATGGTGTGCCAAAATGAGATGCTTCAACTTTCAATGAAAGAATGATATGTTATTCTACCATTGGGAAAAAAACAAACTAAAGTGGTCAGTCCAACTACTTGATCCTCTATTTTCCAACTCAATTTTCAGAAGAATGGTTTCAATATTCTACCCCAGCAGGAGACAGAAAATAGCCTAAATGGCATGAAGATACAATGTAAAGGTAGTGGTTAAGCTAAAATTAGCAGAAATGAGAGCAAAAGGGAGTCCAATACCTGAGGACCCCAAGGTTTCCTTTCAGATATGTGAGGAGGAACACGTGGCCTAGGCACATTATGCATAAATAGAGAATGATCATCATGAGGAAAACGACCATGTCCATGTGGAGAAGGAGCATTGACACCATCAAACTTGTGAAATTGAGGACCTAGGTTAGCATACATTCCTGGAGGTGAGAGTTCCCTCCTTCCCAAGTACATCGGGAAAGGAGGACCTTGATCCGGAAATGCAGAATTTGAAGGATATTTGATAGAAGGGTATGCATCGCGAAAGAAATGATGCCGTAGTCTAGTGGTTATTTGCAATAGAGCATCCTGCACAGCCTCAAAGTCCCCACTTACCTGTAAGAGAAGAAGCACGATAAGCAACAAGCGTGCAAAGCATGAATTAATAATATGGCAAATTTAAGTTAGCAGCAAGGCCAAATTCAGTGAGAAGACAGATATGGCAACACACCTGAACTACTTCTTCATCTTCTGAAGCACTCTTTGGAACCTGATCCTTTCCTAATATACGAATATATGCTCCAGATAACTTTCTCATTTCAGTAATGATGGAACCACCTTTGCCAAGGAGACAACCTATTTGATTGGAAGAAACAATAATCCTTGCTACCATGGGCTCTTTAGCATCGGGAATAGCCCTGACAATTCTAGTTTGCACACGGAGTACTGCATCTTGCACGGGAGATATCCTATCATCCGGATGCTGCAATTAATAATATACCATCAGTGCAAGAAAAAATGTGGCTTCTAATGAGCAAATGGGAGACTTGCACCATACCGCTGGACCAGATATGACAACAATACGGTCCTCTGGATCAGAAATTCCTTCAATAACATTGATTTCACTTGCTGTCTCTTGCTGAATAATCTTTATAATTGCTCCACCCTTACCAATTATATTTCCTACCCTCTCAGCATGACAAAATAAACGAAAAGTAAGCATTTCCTGTGAAGGTTGATGTCGACCATGGATGGCACCTTCATGAAGTTTGGGAATCCGAGGATGAGGAGCAGAATGAAAATCAGAAATATCACGAGACGCCACAGTGTAAGGTCCTCCCTGGGCAGCAAAGGAACGGTTGGGACCAAATGAACGAGAAGAGAGTCCTGTGGGATTGACAGGTAGAGATTCTTGATCCCGAGGTGGATTTTCCAAAAGCTGCTGCGAAACAGATTGAAGAGCTTTCCTGACAACTTCAACTCCCCCGGTAATCTGCAGCATAGGATAAATATGGGAAATAATATTGAAGCAAATCATGTACAAATTTCAGTGGTATGCACCAAGAACTACAATCCCACTCATTGAGGTCAAGTACTGCCTGATCCCAGCAAGGATTAAGATCCTTTATTTCCATTAAAAACCCAAAAAAAAAAAAATTAAATTAGAGATGTAAAGAATTAATAACTCAAACAAATATAGTGGTAAATTCCTAGTGACTGAGAATGAAGGAATGTAGTTTGCATACAAGGACAGAGTACATAACTTAGTTAAACGGGTAGTCTATCACAGTTAAGACTAGCTTTCATTTCAACTCATGGTACATGAAGGCATTGAAGATAATTTACTTTTATCACTCTAATTTTTGACATAGAGACTAATATACTTATAATTGGAAATTATACTAGAAAGTTATTCGCAAGCTTAAAAAGATTAGCAGGGATGTATATTGATATAGTGACAAAATGAAATATCATAAAATTTACCTGAATCAAATCATCAGAAGATGATGCGCACAGGGGAAGTTTGTCCCTAGGAAGAATCCGAATCTGCGCACCACTGTCGGCTGACATTTGCTTGATTACACTACCGCCCTTTCCCAAGATGCAGCCAATTTGACTAGAGAGGACAAGTAGTCTCAGAACAAAGGAAGAAGGCTTATTATTTTCATCACCACCTTCAGCTGTCTCCTCTTCTCCTTTAACTATCCTCTCAAAAATAAGTAATAGAGCCTTCTGAACAGATGAAGTTCTCTTCTCAAATTTTGAATCTTCAACAGGAATAGAATCTTCATTGTTATTATTATCATGATGATCTTCTGTGTCATCACCCTTCTCATTGTTATCTGTGTTTTCTTTGCAAACCTCCTTGCTCTCATCAGTATCTTCAGTCTCTTTATCAGAACCTTGAATAGTGATAAATCTTTCATCGCATCCAGGAATTGTATCTTCAACTTTAATTTTTACTCCAGTTTCCTGACGAATTTCTGATATGGTGGCGCCACCTTTACCAATAACACTACCAATTTTAGAAGCATGACAGAGCAACCGGAAGACAACACTCCCAGAAGAAACTTTCAAGGCTTGACTCGGTGAATGAACGCCTGCTAGCTTTTGCCACTTCCCTCTCCCATTTGACTCTGCAGGGCTCCTATCATTTGGCCTTTTAGAAGGTGTCAGCGGAAGTGACATGACTATGAAATAATGCCACACCTATTTTATGCCATTTTCACAATATCAATAAAACTACAACCAGGGAAATAAATTCAGAGCACAAATTTTACACAATTGAAACTCTAAAAAATGAAGCACATCTATGGAAAATACAACAGATTGAATAACAATCGTTTCACTAAGACTATGCGCTCTGGGAAGTTATGATGTTTACACAAAACATGGCTAGTCTGCTTACCCGATATATAGGAAATAAAAACAAACTTTCGAGATCTATAGCTCCTTTCGTGTTCTTTTTCAGCTGAGGAAACAGTGAAAGTTCTTAAATTGAGAGATAGAAGACTCACAATGAACGAAGGCGACAACTCCCTGAACGCCCAACGTCGATGAACGAGGGGTGACGGCGACGGGAAGCGGAATGGAGAGATTATTCAGTGACATAAGGAGTTCGCTTGGGCCAGAATATTATTCGCCAAGCCCAAAATTGATAGGGCTCTTTCCCGACTTTTATAAATGGGAATTGATTTGTGCACCACCCTTTTAATACTCTCACCACCCCTTGATTTACCGAAATGTAAAATCACTTCCGGAATTATATAATTCCCAAAGTGTGCAAAACTTAATCCCGGTGAAGATAGGGTTTCAAGAATACGATATTGCCCAACCCACAAGTAAATATCATATATAGATTTGGATTAATAGAAAAAAAGAATTTGTCGTACTTGAACTATTCAATAGTTTTGTATAATGTGAAATTCATAAATTTAATAATTGAATTAAAAGTTTTAATTGTTTCATTTTATTCCATTTATTAATTTTTTTTTATATAGTCATTTATCGTCTATCACCTTTCTTAAGTGATTATCATTTTCCACCCTTTGATATTATAAAATGTTCTAATTTAACTATTTTAAATTTTTAAAACAAGCATTGTTCTATGAAAAAAGAGGAAAAGTCACATAAAAGTTTAGCATAACTAAAATATAAATCCATAAAATTAGTCATTAACCATACTTCTAATGTTGAGTTTAGAACTCATTGATAAAAAAAAGTATATAAGTTATATATATATGTGCATGCATTTCTTCTCGACCAAGGCAAAAAGAAGAAAGATCATAAAACATAATTTATCTCTAAATCCATCTTTGAATCTGTTTCTTTCAATTTCTCATTTTTCTTTGGGTTGAAGAAAACAGTTAATTTGGTAGTGTTAGGTGATTGAACGTTTATCCCTTTTTCTTGAAATTTTTTTCTTAATTTTCTTATTTCTACAAGAAAAAAGGTTACATTCACTTAAAAAAAAAAACACTAAATATAATATCTAAATTATTTATTTTTTATTATGTTTGGATCTTTTTTTTTTTTCTTCTTTATGGTGAAACCAAAACATGTTGAGAAATAAGAAAATCATAATTGTTTTATTATTGAATAAAATTAGTCATTAGTCATAAATTTAATTTAATATAAAGTATGATATACATAAATAAATAAAAGTAGTATATAATTTAATACCATGTTTGTTTTTAATTATATATATTTCTTATAGACTCTTATTATTAAGTCAAAGTGAAATTGTATATTTTAGACAAAGAGAAGGAATGTCATAAATAGAATGCATCTTTGAATACATCTCAGAAAATGAATATGTTCCTTTCTATTTCTCATCTTTAAATTAAAAGTAATTTTTATTTCATTTTAAAAGTTGAGATAATATAGTTTCAAAACCACCTAAAAAATGTAAGCATAGCCTTAGCATTTTGTTTTTAAAAAATAAACTACTATATAAATTAATGTTATATATTTATTTTTAATTATATTTTTTCTTCTAGACTCTTATTATGAAGTCAAAGTGGAATTATTATACATTTAAGGCAAAAGAAGAAAGATAGTAAAACAGAATTCATCTGTAAATCCATATCTGAATCTGTTTCTTTCCATTTCTCATTTTTCTGTGGACTAAAGAAGACAGTGAATTTGGTGCTTTGTATCGTGGCAACATTTAAACCCTTGAAACTTGGCTCCCAAGTTACTTTAGCATCGACCAGATGCATAATCCTAAACTACAACATGCTCCAACGCCCCTCCTTATTTATACGACTCACTGAACATCTTCGCCCACAAATATCCACAACAGTAGTAACGTAAATCACCAAAATTACCTCTGGTTGTCAACTGAAACGGTCGCCAGGTTATTCTGTCATTTTAACTTTACCTAGCGGGTGACGAAGACGGTTCGTATAAACAACCGCGCGAATAGTCAGTTCCTTTGGTTCTGCTCATCGTGTTGCGAACTTCAGAGCCCATTTCATTTTCAGGACAACCTAGAATGGCAGAATCCGCGGCTCCCCGGATGAACCAGAAGATGAAGGAACCAATTACTGTTAGGGTTCCGCAGAGTTCCTCGCCGCCCTCATCGTTGAAGATAAATCATAAGGTTAGTTGCAACAATGCTTCCGTGTGTTCTTCTGCTCATTTGATTATGCAGAACCACACTAACTTTAAGGCTAGCGCTGCCCCTGCGCGTTGCATGTTCTACCATGGAGGTTCCTGGGTTGATTTCCAGAGCGATGTGGTTGAATCCTGGCGGTCTGCATTCCGCGAGGAGAAGCCGGTGATTGAGCTGATAATCGGGGGAGCCAAGTACCTTCTTGACTTCCTGCGCATGGTTCAGATTGATCTTGGGTCCGGATATCAGAGATCGATTGCCTGGATCGATGAAAATGATAAATGTTTCTTCCCGAAGGCTTTTATTGGCGAGGATTTCACGGAGGGGTTTGAGAATTCAATAAATCCCAAAATTGAGATTGATATTCGGATTGATGGGCTTAATGACGATGGTGAGAGAAAGAGAGCTGCTTCAGACATGGACGATGGCAAGCATAAGAAGCATAAGGATGAAGAAGCAAGTTCCAAAAGAAGGAGTTTAACCAATGCGAAGTTGTTGGGGAAGGAGGACAGACCATATATACTTGTGAGCAACTTATTTCTGTCCGAGATGAGAAAAGTTGATGTTGGAGTCACTATTACAGCAATTCATCAGTGGGAATGTAAAGGCCCAATTGAGAAAGCTCGTCACGAAGATTTTCAGAGGCAGATTGAGATTACAAAAGCTGCTAGAGGTGCCTCCAATACAGTTTTTGCTTGGTATGCAGCACCTGCAAATAGAGTGTCTGACATTTTGACTTACGGATTTGGCTTCCCTAGCAATACTTTGGGGTCACCTGCTTATGGGGTTGGTATATATTTGTCCCCTGTTAGCTTGCCCCATCTTAGGTAATTCTATGATTGATTTAAGGTGTGTTTATGTGATCAACAAGGCGCTAATTTGTTGTTGCTATTAATTTTTTTTTTTTTTTTTTGAGTTGTGTTGTAGTGTTGCGCAGTTGGAGGAAGATAAGAACGGTGAGAAGCATATCATATTATGCCAAGTTATATTGGGGAAAGTTGAAAAAGTGGAGAAGGGGTCTCGACAGCGTGGTCCTTCCGGTGCGGATTTTGATACCGGTGCCGATGATCCTAAGAATCCAAAGTGGTACGTGGTATGGAGCACCAACATGAACACACGTATAATCCCCGAGAGTGTTGTGAGCTTCAAATCCGGTAGTAATTTTTTTTTCCATTTATTCCTTTTATTTATTATTTATCTGGAGTTTATCTTTCTCTCTCACTCTCTCTGTTTTTCTTTTTGTCATTCCAGGTCAACTGGGACCACCTACAAAGCAATCATTTGACAAATTACTTCGAAGATGAAGAACTATCTTCCCCTCTCCAAACTACAGGAATCGCTAACTTCGTATGATGGTCACAAGGTCAGTCTCTTGTTTCTTTGTCAAATATATATCTTTTCAGATTGATCCCCTTGTTTTGACATGAAAACAATGACATCCTGACTTGAATTTGTATGTGGGTGGCATCTTTTAGGCTGCAAAGCTGCGCAAAGATTTCACAAGGCAGTTGCGGGCAATTGCTGGGGACAAAGTGATTATGTCCATAATTCGTGAGATACAATGTGCAGGATGAGGTTCTTCCAAGATTTTGTTTCATTTGGAAGCGCCTTAGATGCATATTTTTCACGGCTCATATAATCAATGGAGCAAATGTGATGTTAGTTTAGTTCTAGGATAAAAGCTGGACCGTAAATATGGTGTTACTCAGTAGTAAGATTAGTGAAAAGAAAATAGCTCATCAAAGAAAAATTAATGGGTAGTTTTTTTTTTTTTTCAAAAATAATAACATTAAATGTTTTCTCTCTTTACAAATGTAGCAACTATGGTGTAAGTTCACTGGGAATTGTTCTTTCCTTTTCCTTGCATGTTTTTGAGCGAGTTTTTTCTTTTTAAAATTTCTCTCTATTTGGCATAGGTGATATGAACTTTATATCTTTGACAATTCAATTGGCGGAAGGTTACTTGGTTAATGATTTGTCCCATAAACAATGATATGGGAGCTTAAAACTCATAGATAAATAAGTAGTGATGCAGCGTGTCAATTTGCTGGGTGTGCATGGAGATTGTACCGCATTTGCAATTGTGTTGTCAAGTCGTTAGTAAGAGGTTATATTTATGGAAGAAATGGATTTGAAGATTTTGAGTCCACAGGGAACGTGTAAGAAGAAAAATGCACGAAATGAATTAAGTTTCAATACACTAGTGTCTCCATTACATCTTTCGTGACATTATTTATGGAGAAAAGCCTAGCAATCAATAAATTTTCTTCAATCTAGTTGAATGCTTTTCAACTATTACTATGTATCATGTATTATAGTTTGTAAGCAGGGTATATACCCAGTAGAAGTCAGGGTACTAGGGTTAAAGTGGGTGTTTTGCCTAGTATTTCCAAGTAAAACTGACATGATCAGTATAATTCCTTCTATATTTGAAGCAGCTTGATTTAAACCAAAATATTGACAATTTTTCTAGTATCTCATACTTCGGTATAGGATGTTGAGAAGGTGTCGTTGAAGGAATGTTCAAAATTTTATATAATAAATGGTCCAAAATATATGTCAATTTTATATCCAGTTCTCGTTCATATTTGTGCATGCTACTATGGTTCTGAATATTTTAAGATGTTGATGCATTTGATCCTATCCAAGGATAGTGAAAAATACAAATGTTAGATTATTGGTATTGTTTTACCAATTATAGTGGCTATTCTCTCCTATGTTGGAGGTCCATAATCTTTTGGTTTGTGTTGGAATCGTTATTTCTATGGTCTATTTTACTCACTTTTCCATATAATCAAAGAGAATGACTGAAGCAGGTGGTAAGAATCAGTTTGCATTCAGTCATTTTGTTTTGATTTTAGGCCAAGATCTCATGGTTAATTCATATATCAACTCAATCAGTGAAAAGTTAGACGTACGTGTTTTCTGGAAAATGAGAATATGTATCTAAGGGAGGTTATTTCAATAGAATTGGCATCTGAGAGGGCGCTGGGATGATGAATCCGAGTTAAAATAGACGCATTTGACGATTTGACTTGGTCATGGTAGGATAATTATGGCTTTTGCATGAGTACCTTATAAGAAATTCTCTTGATTTCTTTTTAGATGAAAGATGAAAATTTGGATGCTGCTCAAGGTTATTTGCTTGACACAGTTGCACTGGGCAAAAGGGTAGAGTTTTGTCCTAGGAGATTGCTGTTTGCAAAGCTCATGCTTGCGCTTCCCTGTCTTAGGATCTTTGATGAGGTAATCGCGAAAACACTCTCTCCCTGGTTTGATTCCAATACTGATGGAATGTTGTCAAGTTTGATTAATTTTGATGAATAATGTTGAGTTGATGAATCATTTATTTACTCAAGCTTTGAATTAATTTCTTTGTTTCTAGGTTTCTTAAAGGTAATATCTGATCCTCTTATAACATATAACGCACGTGAAATTTCTTTTCATAATATTCTCTTTCTCTTTGAAATGAAATTATTGTTTCGTTGATCGCAATCTATCATTAGACAGTATTAATTAATGATCTTGAGAAAATCTCAGTTAGTGTATTGTATTTGGTATTTTTTGGGGCATTTTTTTGGGCACTATTTCAGTTATAACTACTAATAGACTGGATTCCTTTTTCTCATGGATTATGCTCTAGCTGTGGTTCATGGACATATGTAGGTAAAACGAGATTCTTACTTATTTCATTTCGTTTTCTGTGGTTAATCTTACCTATTTCTTAATTGGTAGAATCAGAACTTGTTTTCCCACATGTAGTTGTTTCATGGTATAACTTGTGCAGTGTATATATTTCAATAGACAAGACATATTTCCCGCTGAATGAACTGTTCTTGACTATTTATTTATTCATAAACATTGTGATCCGTTGACAATTGTTTTGAAGAGTTGTTGAATCCGAATGCTCGAAGTTCCTTTAGTCTTTGGCGCTTTGCTTCTCTCATCAGAGTGGGTGATGGAAGTGAAGAGGGAACTAAAGATTTCTGCGCACCAAAGTGTTATCTTTTATCTGTTGAGGATCTTTAGTCAATTAACAAGTAACGAGAGGAACATCAGAACATGTAATAATGTGAGTTGGTTTTTGCTATGCCCTACGCTCTTGTGCTTTTGGCACAACAACGGAACTGTTTCCTTTCTCTTTTGTTTTTCTGAATGATTGTGGGATACTTAAAGGAAATAGCATGGTGCATTTTTAAGGCATATCATTCTTGTTGCTTATTTTGTATGTCGAACAAGTTCTCTGTAATGTGTATTGTTATGGGGTGCCAATTTAATTGTTGGCTTGCTCTTTGGAAATGAGTTTTGCTAGGAACAGTCCAAAGTCTTTTCATTGAATGACGTGACCCAGGAATCTCCAGAAAATCCAAATTCATAAAGAGAAACTAATATCTCCCTCTCAAGAAAAATGACTGGGCACGGGCGTCAAGAGACTTGCAAAATGCAAAAACTCCCTATGATCTTCCTTCAATTTAGGCTAAAAGCGAACAAAGTTCCGTTGCTGGCATGGGTGATGGATCTTTTTCCGCATATGAGCCGGTGCTCATATGGAGGGAAACAAATGATAATGACAATGAATTTAGACGCGTCTTGCGTCTGGGTACTTTTTTTTATAATTTTTTTGCTTGATGAATTTTGACGTTATTATGGCTGAATTGTTTTTGACTAATGCTCTCCAGACGAAGACGAAACTATTAGAAAATAATAATTCCGTTGCACCGGCACCGGCGATGAAACCAGTCAATGTATATTTCAGCTCCGAAATGCAGAGTCGGACTGCTTTATTTAAATTAAATGTATTCTGGACTTTTTCTCTTCAACAGAAACAGAGTACAGTGTTAGACGTAGAATCACTGTGCTGCCGTTCATCCATAAGTAATTGACTTTTATCACAGAGAATAAAAATGATTGAAACCAAAAGGTTAGGATGGAATGTTTAGTTGCTTTCCTATCTTATTTGATTGCATTTAGCATCTCGCTCTCGCTTGGTCAACTATGCTTCCGTTTTAATTAGTGCTTCAAGCAGCATATCAACACAGTCCTATACTATACTTTTGCTCATGCCGAGAGAAATCGCCAATCTATTGCTTCTAAGTTAATTACATTTTAGGAGGAAATTTGAGAAATGTTAAAGCAAAATTACGAGGGAAATTAAGATGGGGAGTGAAAAGGCATGGATCACGATCTCGTTCTCGATCAAGTTAAGTCGATAGAATTTGAAGATGCTGGAACCACTAAGGTTGTTGCTGGCTGTGAATCTTATTCGCGTTAGCATATATATAATATATACAGGTTAATGTTAAAAATGAGGGGGACTGTTCATGCATGAAGTAGCAAGATTCTGTTGATTAATTAACAAAGCATCTCTTTAAAGTGAATATATACCAATACCAGTACATATATATTTCAGTTGGAATATTATTTGGGATTGGGTAATGCAATATTAAAAGGAATTTGGATTTAGAAGCTTCACTTTTAAAAAAACCTGACTGAATGGAGTTGACCAAACAGATTATGCAGCTTTTATGAGATGAGTTTTGATTGATATTCCATAATGTTGTTGAAAGGAAACTATTAACATCCAATTTCAATAGCACGCGATCGAATTTCTGCCTACAATGTAAAAAAGTAAGCACTGTGTTAATGTTCCTTCAACCCTAGCTAGTCAACATTCTCATTCTTGCACATGACTTGCAAAATTTTTGAACTGAAACTGAAATATTCAATCGGATTGATATGAGATACAAAAAGCTTGGAAAATATATAAGAACACGCAATTCCAAATGAAAATGCTATATGTATATTTATTAATATAAACTCTTTTTAATTTACACCCAAAAAAGTGAAGAAAAAAATACGAGAAATATAGAAAAAAATTTTATAAAAGGCAGTGTACGCATATATATCAGGTGTCAATTACAAAATGCAAAAAATATACGCTCTGTTTGCTGTTTTGCTACTTGATGCTTGTCACCTTCCCATTTCCTGGACGGAAAAGTTCGAGAATGTCCCTTAACATTCATTTCATCAGTTCGTCATCTAGTCTGCACTCAGCAATAGCAGATTCTCTGAATGGCAGGCTAAACCCCAAAATTCTGAACACAGTGCATGAATGCGAGACCAGTATTATTTTCTAACCTACCTTATAACCTAATCAACTTTCATTCTTTTTCTTTTATTAAAAAGAAACCTTATCTAGGTTATCTCAATGCAGTGTCTGGTTTTAGAAAATGACGTAACCATCTTAAAAAAGAGTTGCAATAAAAGATGGTAGACGGAATCCGACTGCACAGTCACAGAGCTAAAGAAAAGTTGTACCCGTAATCCCGCATATAAGCACTTCTAAAGTTTAAACTGCCTTAATGCTTGCCAGAAACTGTGATCAAATCAGGCAGGAGATTTTTTCTGCATAATTTGAAATTTATCAACTTGTTTTTTCCCTTAATATGGAAGAATACCTAATTATCTTTATTCACTGGAACAGCTCATGCTTTGTAGATTCTAGCTCATATTTCCACTTGAGGAACAATATTGCTTCCCTTAACTACTATCTCTGACTGATCTCCTTTCCTTTCCAATGTCTTTCTTGTGTAAAATATGTATAATACGCTAATTATCCACACCTTCTCATGCAGACAACATAGTTTATATTATTGGTTTAAAGTATCTTTTACAATCATTGATATAAATCTATTAGTTGCTGTCTTTTTCAACAGTCAACACTGTTCGCCTGCAATGCACGTGCATCTCCGTTGGCCAATTTGGCAACACAAATTAATTCATTGCCCGTTTTTAACTGGGAAACGCCATTTGTACAAGCTAATCTTCCAATGTTCGTCGTTTTCAACCTAGAAGAAGAAGAAGAAGAAGAAGAATTTTTCTTATGTATATTATGCACAAACATAACAGTTTGGAAGTTTTGCATGTGGCTTATATATATTCAATAATAAACAATTAAAGAGAAACGAACGCTAGCTTATCCAGTTGCATAAAGCATTCGTGTATATAAACTCCATGAATTATTCAGCTAATAATGAGGTGGCTGGCTAGATTATGTGGTTCTCGATTTGCCGAGAGTTTTCATGTCGTTTCAGGAGTGGCTAGATTATATATATTAGTTTTTTCTTGACTAGGTCATTTTTTTTATAGACCTAAGGTCTTTGAAAACAATTGATAGCTTATTATTGTTATTACTTTTCCTGATGTTATTTTTGTGCAAGCAAAACCTACAGGTTGAGTTTGTTTTCTCTGATACAAATATCTAATTTTTTTTAAATCCTTTTATGTGCTATCTATCTTTCTTCTATCAATTATTGTTAATATGTTATGATAAGGACTCAATCCCATCGCGTAGCCAGATGAGCAAGAAGACAACAATATACTCTTGTAATAGCATATATGTATATTACACGTATATGCTACTTGCAACTTTTATAATGATTTTATTAGATTTAATTATTAACTAATAAATGGACTTGGATAGTAACTTTTTACTACCCATCTCAAATTTTTAAAAAGGTAAAGAAACGCCATTACGGATAAACAATGACCTTATCTACTCATCCACTGAGTTCACATGTGGATTCTTCGATCTTCATGGGCATTTCCTTTTTATCCGTATAAAGATTGAAGAGTATATGCTCCCATGGTTTTACCATTTCAAACGATTATTGCTTCCTTCTCAGCAATCTACATACCTTCGCCGCTAGGATAGGATTTATCTTGAACTGAATAAATCTAAAATATTTCATACATAAGTCTGAGAGTTTAAGAATTCCAACTACTTTAAAAGTTTAATTATATTAAAATTTAATAAAAATAATTTTATTATTTTTATAATTATTTTTAATTTAAATTAAATTAATTAATATTTAATATATTACTACATATAAATAATTATAACAAATTGAGATAAGTAGCAAAGTAAAAGTAAGTTAATAGAAGTGGTGATGATAATTGCTTTTATTCCCTCCACTAAATTAGTTCTATGGATTAAAAAAATTGTTAAATTAACAAAAAAAACACAAAAAAAAATTTCAGGTAATAAAACCATATCAGTAACTGTCTAAATTAAAAAAGAAAAAAAATTTTGAGGCCGGCGGCTGGCGCAGGATAACGGTGACGGCGTGACCACACATGGCCCCAGCCCCCAAGCGTAATTCTAACGCGTGGAATTCTGAATACTGCTAAGTATCTTTTTTTTTTTTCTGTACAGCTCACCATCAGACAATCTCTCTTCCCACCGTCTATATAAATACCCCTCCGTTCCCATTCACTGTCTCAGTGTAATGCCTGCCTTGTTTGATTTCGTTTCATTTCACCAGCACACTTGCGCTCGTTTCCTTTTCTTTCTTTGTGGCTTCCCTTCGCCAAGCAATTTTCCTTCTATTTCGCTCCTTGTTTCTCTTCTGCAGCCCTTACATTTCTTTACGTAAACCAATCATTTTCAATACACAGCGGTTTCGAGTCCTAGCTACACTCTCCCCCTCTATCTTTTCTTTTTCGCGCTTTTTTTTTTTTTATTCCCTAGAAAAATACGAGAGCACCTGGAAGAAGTTTCGGTATCTGCCTGAAAAATCAGTTAGGGTTTGGTTTTGGTGTGTGAAAGTGATAGAATGAGACCGAGGGAAGAAAAACCGTATAGAAACGAAGATGGAGATGAGATAGAGGGAGAAGAGGAGGTAATTATGAGCCAAAATCAATGGAGTCCGGTGGTGAATGGTGGATTTTCTTCGCAGAAGAGGGTGATTGTGGTTGGCTATGCCCTCACATCTAAAAAGATTAAGAGCTTTTTGCAGCCAAAACTCGAAGGATTAGCTAGGTAGAAAAATTCACTAACAAATAAAAGTAAACCTTGTTTAATCTGATAATTGAACTTGCGCACCGTGCTTTCCTTCAAGTCCTTTAATCAACCGCAATTGATTTTTTTAGTTATGAAAGGGACTTTCATCATTTGCCACAATTTTGATTTATTTCGAAGGAGATGATTGTGTATGGTTCTTTTTCGTTCATACAGCATGCATCATTTTCGCATGGTCGGCGAGAAAGTGGAAGGGAATTGTGAAATCTCCGGAGTTTCTGTTGATGATGTGAAGATATTTTACCATTTGATAGAATTGAGGAAAAAAAAAGTTCATGACCTCTGGCTTTTTGGATTTTTTTTAATGCAAACGAGGCATTCTAGTATTTTCTATGTGATTTTCACTTCCGATTGCGTGCGTACTTGAAATTTTGAGCACAAAATTATTACGCTGATTTCTTTTCTACTATAATTCAGTCTAATTTTGATATAATGATGTTATGTGCAGGAATAAGGGGATAGTGTTTGTCGCTATTGATCATAGCAGGCCTCTTCCAGATCAAGGTCCTTTTGATGTTGTGTTGCATAAGGTGAACTTTTTTTTTTTTTCTTGTTTTACTGCTTCTCGCCTTATGCACTGGTGCACACAATTCACACAGAATAGTCAAAGATGTTGTGCTCACTGTCTGTAAATTCACCTCATTTTTCTATTAAGTCATTGCTCTCTTCAATTGAAAATTTCTTTTATTTGGTTTCTTGTAAAATGCAGTTATTGGGGAAAGAATGGCGTCAGATTCTTGAGGTTGGTCCAATTTAGATTTCATCATATTTATGATTCTGAAGAACTCCATGTTTAGAATGGATTAACATTAACACTAGCGGTTGTGCTTTCTAGGGGCATTACATTACTTCTTTATGTGTTTGATGCTAATAGGAGGGACGAACTAACCTACTGGAAAGGCTGGTCAACGACCAGTTATAACTTCCTGTCTGACATAATTTGCAGAGTGATTGCTCTTTCTTCCATTATGAGTCATGAACCAATAGTCGAGGTCCAGGCCTCAAGGTTCCGGCAAGTGAGGATGTTACTACTTTCATGGCCATCTATCTGATATTTTCAGGTTTTCTATGGCAAATCTTTCAAAATATTTTTAAATATTTTTGTGAGTGGGTTCATTTCTCCTCGGTGTGCTGCTACCCCATTTTGCTGGATAAGTAATAGATGGCACTTCAAATCCTTTTTATATACTAACCCTCTAGTTTCTTTTAGTGCTCGCTATCGGACTCCTTTTAGCTAGCGGTGATGTAGCTAGTCAAGTTTTTCGTGCTTTTAGGTTGAGTATCTGCGGTATACTTCTCTAACGATCCTGATCAGTTCATAACTATGTACGTGCACAAATTATGATCAACGACTTCGTAATTCTCTGACTATTTCTTACAGTGTAGGTTCCTTCATGTTAATCTTTCAAACCAAGGCATTTTAGTTCAAGTAGTTGGAATGATTGTGGTCAATTTCTGATTTTTTTTTTCCCTTTTTTGACATGAGGAAATTCATGGGTGAAATACCGAATGGAAGAGTTTTCATTAGTTAACTTCTACATTCCAAACACTCTTTTATCAGCTTGTTACTTCATTAAAATCTTTGCAAGTGGCACATTTGATGTGCATGATTTTAGTTTATCAGTGATGTAGGTTGCTTTATGTGAATCCTTTCTTGACTAACACAATAAAAGATAGATGAGAAATGTAGACAGTTATATTAGGTGGTCGTAACATGGAAAAGAATTGTTAGTGATGGTTTTAACCTGTATGAATTGTATACAGAAATATCCTGGTTTGAAAGAAGAAAGAAATTTAAGGAGGTCCAAATATGTGGGAAAGAGCTAAGACGGTTGCGTAGTAGGATTGGTAAGAAATGATAACATATGCAAAATGCTTGGCGAATATTCGCCCAACGTGTGAATGGTCACACAAGCTAAGTAAAATTGATTAAAGCATTAATGTATATCACAGAGATCTATGGTGAAACGTCCTGCCATGAGCGTTAAGATGTTCAATTCTATTATATTGAGACAATCATTCTGATTCTTCCCACAGTTCCCCCTTATTGGTTACAATCTTATGTCCTACCCCCACCCCGAAGCTACTCTTCTGGAAGCCTGAAACATGTTAAAAAAGACTTTCATTTCTTGAGTATTGAATATGATTTTCCCAGACGAAGCCTCATTCTTCCAGAATGTTTGGCTCAATTTAAAATTTTTTCTTACCATTTCATTATCAGGGAATATAAATAAACAAATTGTTCGTGATGTTTTTACGTCAAAATATAAACCAAACTAAAGGATTCTCTACAATTGAGAAGCAAACCTGTATGCTTTTTACTATGATACGCAGATGGATAAACTTTCTGGGAATACATTTGAAGAAGAATAGCATTGTCTTTGCATGTCTATGGCAGTACCTTAGCCGGATATGTTATTTATGACGTAGTATTTTGAAGACCAGCTCTCTCTTTTCTTACCTCCTTTGGTCTATATCTGTAGGATTATAGGCTGTCACATCCTGAAGTTACTGTTCTGGATCCACCTGATGCCATACAACATTTGCGCAATCGGCAGCATATGCTTCAGGCAGTGGCTGATATGAACTTTTCTGATTCCTACGGTAATCTTTTCTTTTTTTTTAAAAAAAAAAAATAAAATTATACCCCAATTGTTAGGATAGTTGGATTTGCTCTTTAAAGTAAACTGTGTGCTCAGTCATGTTAACCACCATACAGGTGCTGTCGGTGTTCCCCGGCAATTGGTTATCAAGAGAGATGCATCGTCTATCCTTGAGTTGGTAAATAGAGCCGGATTGACATTACCCCTTGGTAAGTATGCGTTTTTTATTCAAATTGCTTTGGCTTCAGAAAGGCTTTATGCAATTTTTTCTGAGCGTGGACTGTTCCGTGTTTGTATCACTGACATTATAATTTTTGTTTGTTATGTTTGTAACTTCTAAATCATTTTTAGTTGCGAAACCACTAGTTGCTGATGGAAGTGCGAAGTCCCATGAATTATCCCTTGCTTACGAGCAGTACTCTCTTCAAAAACTTGAACCCCCTCTTGTTCTTCAGGAGTTTGTAAACCACGGTAAGCATTTTCTGATTATGTTAAAACTTGTTATCTATTCAATTTTTAGCAGCTCATCATTATAACAAATTCGTCTTTTTCTTTCGTTGTTGTAGGAGGTGTTCTTTTCAAAGTTTATATAGTTGGTGATGTTATTAAGGTCGTCAGACGGTTCTCTTTACCTGATGTCCACAAGTGGGAGCTCTCCAATGATGCTGGTATATATCATTTTCCAAGAGTTTCTTGTGCTGCAGCTTCTGCAGATGACGCAGATCTGGACCCTAGTATAGCTGGTAAGTTATGGTGTCTTAATCGCTGGTTGGCAATTCATTTTGGCCTCTATTGCCTGAATTAAGCAAGGGGTCGCTTTGATTTGCTGGCAGGCATTTATATCCATGTTCTAGATCACATGGTTCTAAAAGAGTGAGGGCAAAATAACCTCTACTAAGCAAATTAGGTCTTACATTCTAGCCATTGACGATTAATATCATAGGATAATTGGTCCTGATTGGTTATGATTGGCTGAGATGTATTATTTTTGTTTATTAATCACCTCACTAAATTAAATGTTTCAAGTTTTTATTATTCTAGTACTGTGATTTTGTGTCAATTTATTATAAATAAATTGCTAATTCATGCTTTGCCACAGTTGTACGAACTCTAATTTGTGTGATCTGATATGGGGTTGGGTGGTGATGACATGATTTTGGCAGTTGAAAATCTATGCTTTACTGACTTGTTAGGTTTATTTATACAATTTTGGAGGGATATTCACGGGCCCAGGTATCCAAACTAACAATGTATACTGTCGCAGTCTCGAAAGTCTTTTTGTTTGGTCTCAAATATACAGTATTCGTAGTCTTCACTGATTTGCACGATCAATGCCTCCCTGCAGAGCTTCCTCCAAAGCCTTTACTTGAGAGACTTGCAAAGGAACTTCGTTGGCGGCTGGTAACTTCCCAATTCTTTTTTTGTTGATGTCTCAGCTTAATTGGTAAAAGGGCTGTAATAACCAAGCATTCTTCGCGACTGTGTTCACTGCTCATTGCTCGATCCTCACTTTGCAGGGTCTTCGTCTATTCAACTTGGATATTATTCGAGAGCATGGGACAAGAGATCATTTTTACGTCATCGACATAAACTACTTCCCTGGTAAGTGGAAATATTTGTCCCTATAAACGAAGAGATGCTTATTGGCAGTGAATAAATTCTTATTTCTTCTGTTGTGGCCGGTTAGAATTTTTTGAAAAATAATCGATTTTCAAATTTATCGACAGTGATTAACTGCTTATTTCTTCTGGTTTCCCCAACTAGTTTTTTTTCTTTTCCTTCTTCTCCTGGCAAAACGAGTCCTTCTCTTTTTAACGAGAAGATGGTGCGATTCTGAATGCCTTTGCAATATATATTTTTAAAGATGTTTCAACTTGTTGCAGGTTATGGCAAAATGCCTGAGTACGAACACATATTTACAGACTTTCTCCTGAGCGTGGTGAAGGGGAAGTGCAAAAAAAAGCCGGCTGAATTTCTTTGCAACCTTTGTGATACCAGCACCGCTGCGATTTGAGTATCATTTGCTTCTCGTGTTTTGAAGGTTAAATTGAATCAGCCGGACCGTTAAGCTCGAATGTTATTAACAATGTGGTCGGAAAAGAAGCTCATGTTTTGGGAATTCCTGTGTCTGGTTCAGAAGTACTGCTAGTAAAATTTTATGATGGATAGAAAGAAAGAAATGGCGCTGCGATGCGAATGTGTTACCAGCCATTGCTGCAGGACAGGATCATCTGCTCGTTTGAAAACCATTCTTGTGTAATTGGGGCTCGTTTTCTACATTGTAACTGTGCCTTGTGGAATGGGGCATTACAATTGTTGGAGCTGCCATTTGAAGCACGTGTTTAATGACGCGGCGATGGTTACGGAACGCTGATAACCCATTACTTTAAACAAATGATAGTGTCTCACCATGGAAGGCAGATGAATTACATGTACGATACGATGACACTTGTGTATATTATATAACCGCAGGTGAAGAAATGGATTAGGAAGCATCAAAGCAACTTCCCTCTCAGTTACGCATTCATTTGCCTAAATGCGGTCAGTAACAAAATGGAACTCCTCCCCCATTCACTGCTCATGCTAATGGAACTTGACTGGGTTAACGATCCCTGGCAAAGTAAGAATTTAATTATTCAATGAGCTTAATCATTTAATCAAACAATCGAAGCTAATGTAACACGCTGTTCAATAAAACCAACTACGCACTCGTGTGAACTAGCCGTGGTCATTATGCATTATATCGCTGGTCTTCTGTCGTTCCAAGTCTATCGGCTCTAAGGGGGTCTTGAAGAATGAACTGAATGAAAGGCCAAATTTGGATTTACCGCAGCTAGGGATTTGGTGTAACCATGCGAAATTTGCATCGTTTGGATTAGATTGAGGTGAAGTCATGTGGATTCTGCTGTTGGCAAAATTCGGTGAATTTGAAAGCATTTTCCTGATAATTTGAAATAACACAAAGCTTGCATGGTGAGCAGGTTTCATTACTTGGCAGAACAAAAGAAATAACACAAAAAAGAGCTGGCTTTGCCTGATAATTTGAAAGCATTTCATTCCCAAATCAAACGGACAGACCAGCATACAGAGAGAAGCATTACTTTTCAGCCTTAACAAGATAATTTTTTTTTCTTTTTCTCGGAAAATGAAGCCTTAAAATGAGGGAAAGAAGAAAGAAGATAATGGTTTTGTTAGTTATATACTAGGAGCAGTGGCTTGTGGCTGTGGAGAGGGTCCGGAAGGAGGAGGAGAAGAATCAGGTGCTTCAGCTGCAGATGAAACCAGAGTCCAGTCAGGAGGCAGGGGAGGCAATGGAGGGTACACTGTGGGTTTCCGCTTGATATCCCATGGCTGCGTCTTCCTAGGCCTCGTCTTCATATGATGTGCCGTCGCCTTCTTCTTTGGTCTAGATGAGCACTCTATAGCCACTCCACCGCCGCCTCCGGCTCTCGATAGAGCAGAAGTCTTGTTCCAATCACCGGCGCCGAACGAAGACGCGGCCAAGGAATGTGGTGCTATCATCACTCTGGAACCAAATATAGCTGAGACCAACATGGTTGATGCTGATTCTTTCCTCTCTCGCCGATCCTCAGATAGATAACTTTCTACCAACGTCTCTACTCCTTTTTTGATTGGTATTATTTTCACAAACGTTATCTGTTCTCTGACTTCTCTTCTAGGCAATTCCCAAACTAACCTCGCTTTAAGACTTATAAAATACCCGCTCAATTTTTTGGGCCGAGATATAACATTTGGGCCTTAACCCTTTCTAGAATGCACATTTTATGAATGGGGATTTTTTTTTTTTTTTTTTCACATTCCACTGCTTCCAGAATCTTCGTGAATGTAGATATATACAATTATATAATAATAATAATATATTGAATTTCTCTTCGAAGAGCAGGAGCACGTGTCTCTTAGACGCCATATGCTAATGCACGGTACCACTAAACTTAAGGGAAAGGCAAAGAATGGATTGGATGAGCAAATTGACATTTAGCTGACGTTTGAACCTGATATAAGAGCAAAGGAAGTGTAACAGGTGTCAAAATAAACAAATAATAATTAATTAAATTCAATACGCATAACCTTTTCTAATTCATTTTCAAATCGATTTTCATTTCCTTATTGGCCAGACTGTATTTTTGAGATGATGACCAACACACGCAGGAGTTTTAATAATGACAAAACTTTGTAAGATCTGACTCAGCACGACAACACAGTCTTGGCAAGTTTTAAGTTCTTATATAAATTAACGAAGAATTTAACCCGATTTGATTTCATCCATTAAAACATTATTAGGAAGTCAGAAAGTAAATTGCCAAACTCTTTGGACAAATATTAGTTTTATCTTTAAAAAGTAAAACGTGGAGCAGGAAGTCCCTGAATCATCATTGCAATTTAATTTGAGCTTGTTTAAAAGTTAAGTGCAATTCAATGCTAGAAATGAAACTTTTCTGATCAGTATAGCTTTATCATGGTCATCGTGCGGCCACCTATCCATTATAAATAATAAATAATAAATATATAGAGAAAAAATAGAACTGCTGATTCTGATTTTAATATTATTTTTAAAATTCAGAATAATCAGAATGGCATGGCCAGGAATCAAAATTAAACAAGTCCATCTATCTATTGATAAGTTGTTTTATAAGAGATTAAAATAAATAGTTTTAAAGCATTTTTGTAATCCATACAAGGACGTAACATGGCATGGCTAGAGAAGTGTACCCCTTGGTTAGCACTAACAGTCGATTATAGGAGTTTTTTTTTCTGGCTTTTCTTTATTTGTTAATTATTTATACTTATTTTAATTAAAATTTTAGTTTTGGCTCTTGGAAACTAGAAGCAATTTCGTTTTAAGTATTAAAAATTATGAAAACAATGAATGTCTTAATTCAATAAAAAATTGATTAATAGTAATTAATTTATTGACGCACGCATGAGTCATGATACGACGCTCATTACTGGCACCCATAATCTACAGTGACTCCACGTGTGCGAGATACTCCTCAGTCTCCCGCTCATTCATTCACTCACGACATAGAGATTCCCGTCACGTAGACGGTGGATAGAATTGTAGGCTAGCCACTATTGGCCAAGGGGTAATAGGTTAAGTACAATAGACTACGCCGGTATGGGAAAAAAAATAAAGTGGAGCCCACCAGTGCCCTTGGGTTTATAGGATAGAGATAGGAAGAGAGGTTTTCGGTCAGGTTAGGTGAGTGACCTCAAAAACCGTCAACTTCGGTTCCCACTGCCACTAGCGACAGCCTGTACCCAGCTGTAGTCCAAAACGACCCTGTTTTATGCTCAACTAATCCTCCTTCCTCACACGAGATATAGAAAGAGTGAGAAATTGCCCCTATCTGTATCAGTATCAGATGAAGAAACCAGTACTACTCATGAACAAACGACAACCACAACCACAACCCTTGTGCTGCCGTGCTCTTCATACTGCTGCTGTTGTCGTTACTGCCAGTCTACATTGCGCAACATTGGATCTTGTCTCGCTGCACGCATTTCCAGGCTCTGTCCTTTAGCCTTCTCCAACGTTAGACTATCAGTGTTGCTAGTACATTCGCCATTTCTGAACGGTAGGACTAGACTCGGAGTGGGTGAGAGGTTAGGCGGTTACCACCATGGATCCCTGCCCTTTCGTGCGACTCACCGTTGGTAATCTTGCTCTGAAGATTCCCGTTGCTTCTAAGCCTGCTCACTCCGTTGTTCATCCATCGTCTTCTCCGTGTTTTTGCAAAATCAAACTCAAGAACTTCCCTCTTCAATCCGCTGTTGTTCCGTTTATTCCTACAGAGAGCCAGTTTTCTGACTCCCAAGTGCAGCCAATTGCCGCCACCTTTCACTTGAGTAAGTCTGAAATTGACAAGCTCGTCGGGAAATCCATCTTTGCTGGGAAACTGTGTCTTAAAATCTCGATTTACACTGGCCGGAGAGGCACAACTTGCGGCGTTAACTCCGGCAGGTTATTGGGTAAAATATCAGTGCCTTTGGATCTTGCGGGAACGGAAAATAAAACTACGTTGTTTTACAATGGTTGGATTACAGTGGGCAAGGAAACCAAAGGCTCGTCTGCCCAGTTCCACCTGAATGTGAAGGCAGAACCTGATCCTAGATTTATGTTTCAGTTCGATGGAGAACCTGAATGTAGCCCGCAAGTTTTTCAGATCCAAGGCAACATTAGACAACCCGTATTCACCTGCAAGTTCAGTTTCAGGAACAACAGTGACCGGAATCAGCGCTCCAGGTTTGTTTGCTTGAGCTGTCTTTTTCTTACGCTTTCGTGATTTTACTTTACTACTTTCGCGGTTTTCTTTAGATTCCAAAACATTAGCATTAGCCAATTAAAAGAATGCCGTTCTCTACTTGTACGGGCATTCCTTCTGTTAGGTTGATTCCTCACTGCTGTAATTCGAATCCCTGGAAGAGTAAAGTTTGGTAAGGAACTGTACTGTAAAGCCGTTATTTGTACACGTTTAACATACTTGGTAGTTGATATTAATGCACTTTACTCTTTTGGAAAACATCGAATCGAATGCTAAAGTTGAACACCACCTTCCTAAAATTAAACTGGTTTGCTTCAAAATTACTCTGATCCCGAGTGTGATTCCTGGGTATAAATTTGTTCAGGGACCAATGTGTGGGGAAATGGAAAGCTTTTAGAAAGTGAGAGACTGTGATGCTGCGTGGGGATGTTTGTTCTTTGCTTGATGTTTAATCTGTTCTCATGGAATATGCTAATTTTTGCTTACAGATCTTTACAGTCAGATCCAGGAAGCTCTAGAAGTTGGTTGAGCTCGTTTGGAAGCGAGCGAGAGAGGCCAGGAAAAGAACGCAAGGGTTGGTCAATCACGGTCCACGATCTTTCCGGTTCACCAGTTGCTGCTGCGTCCATGGTCACGCCTTTCGTTGCCTCACCCGGTTCAGACCGAGTTAGCCGGTCCAACCCTGGGTCGTGGCTCATTCTTCGACCGGGCGATGGCACTTGGAAGCCGTGGGGAAGGCTCGAAGCTTGGCGCGAGCGCGGTGGTTCAGATGGACTTGGCTATCGCTTTGAGCTTATCCCAGACACTAACGGCGGCATGAGCGCGGCTGGTATTGTTCTCGCCGAGTCCACACTCAGCTCAAGCAGAGGAGGAAAGTTCGTGATCGACTTCGGCGCCACCAACTTCAACGGACGTCCCACGCCGGGTAGCTCCACGTCGCCGGTGTGTAGCCCGAGGAGCAGCGGGGACTTCGGTTACGGTCTTTGGCCGTATTGTATGTACAGAGGGTTCGTGATGTCGGCTAGCGTTGAGGGTGAGGGGAAGTGCAGCAAACCCACGGTGGAGGTTAGCGTGCCGCACGTGAATTTCACAGAGGATGCAGCTGCATTCGTAGCGTTAGCTGCAGCCGTTGATCTTAGCATGGACGCATGCAGGCTTTTCTCTCAACGGTTGCGAAAGGAGCTTTGCCAACAGCAGGATATGCTCAGCTGATCAGGAAAATCTCTTGTCGTTTTCCTGTTTTTCCCCCGTCGTTTTTTTGTTTTTAAAAAAATATGAATGGGGTAGTTAATTTTTGAGGAAGGGGTTTTACTGCTAACAAACATTTTACAGGCTGTACAGGATTAGACTGGGCACTCTTGTTTTTATGTGTGTGGCTTTGTATTGATTTTCCCTTCTTTTGTTTTTTTAATCTTCCGCTGATGGGAAATCAAAGATGCTGGCTTTTTTGTATCAGTATTGTATTGTGGCCACCGACTCATGTTTATAATTTTTATGTTTTTTTTTGTCCTATTCTGATGTGTTGCCTTTGTGACAGTATGTATATCTTTCTGAATTTTAGTTTGAGATGTTAGTATAGTTGTGTTGGAATACGGATTTGGTGCACTTCATTACACAATAGTTATTGTCTCATCGAAGTTGATTTAAGGCTTAAATAAACAGGGTCGAGGGTGGTTGGGGATTGGGTTATAGTGGTACGTGCGTGCACGTTAGGCTTAAATAGAATAGAATGGTAATGTGGACGTTGGTTTACGGTGGTTGGTGATATGAGTTTGTGGCAGGAAGGAAGGGAAGGAGTGTTGGCTTGCCTTGAGTCGAGAGTAAAGAACCTAGATACTACGTCGAAATGAGAGTTGGAAAAGGGGATGCATATGTGGCGTGGTCTCTTCCAACTAAGCAGGGAGTGAGGTGTCGAGAGCCTTTTCCCTTTCCTTTTGGGAGCTGGACCATCAATGTGATGCTAGCTAATATACAAAAATTGAAGATGCTGAAAAAGGAAAGATCAACTCGTATAAAAGTGAAAAAGATGTTAACTTATTCATTGTGTTGGGAGGTGCACTAGGGTTCACAGTAATGGAGTAGCTGGTGTTAGTCGCGGGGCAGATTCGCTGGGGCCGAGAAAAGTGGGGCTGCCTGCCCTGGCTGAGCAAGATCGCAACGACCCGGAGTCCTCGCAGTCTACCGTGCGGTCGTAATCTATTTTTCTTCGTGTGGCTTTGTCCATTAAATGTTGGGTAATTTTTTCCTAAAATTCTTGTTTTTTTTTACTTATTATTTTAATTTGTTTGTCACATAAAAGAAATTAATAAAAACAGAAGTTAAGTTTAAAATAATATACATTCCTTAAAAGATTAAGCAAGTTAAATACGTGTGTTGCTAACAGTCGCGTGGAATGACTCGACTGTCTCGACCTTTTTGTTGGTGAGTGAGTAGTGAGAAAGCGTACGACTCTTCACTCTTATCTCTACTCATCTTGCGTGTACGCACACAGTCAACGATTAATTTTACTAGTACTTATAATCTATTAATGAGATTAATACAATAATTTCCCACGAAAAAAATTCAAAATTTCAGAATAATAGAACTTGACTTGTGGTCTGGCCTGACACGTGTCAGTAATGGAAAATTTGGGTCAAAGTAACTGAACCGAAAACAACCTTAGCTTTGATGTTTCCTAATTAGGTGAGCTCGGATGTATAAGGCGTGGGGTTCAAGGTAAATGAGTGAGTGCATAGGTGCCTCTTTTTCTTCTTTTTGTTAGATTTTTATAGCTCAGAAAAAAGTAGGTCTCTTTTAAGCAAGTATATTACTTTATTGGAATGAAATACAGCTAATGGCATATAATATAATATGATTAAGGAGATGTAGCTTTGACAAATTATAATTCATTGATCTTATGCACGTGTCACTGTCATATAAGACTCGCACAAATGAATGTCTTCGTTCGGGTATCAATCCAATTAAAGTTTCCAACTGGGTATAAATAATGAATGCTGGTGGGAGCTCTTAGATTAGCCTTTGTCTGGTTCGGTTTCTTCAACATTTGGGCTCTTCCTCATCTCTAGTTCCATTTTAAAAATAAATAAATAAATAAATAAATAAAAGCAATTTATTTGATTCATCACTAGTTTGCGGTTATGTCTGGCTCAATTCAGTAGACTCGCTTTTCAAGGATTAACGCTGTTATCAATAAATCAATCCTTATCACTGCATGTTTCAGTGATGGATGTTGTCGGGTATGCACTGTGCTTCTTCATATGTAGATGGAGACAGACTGCTTTTTCAGCGGCTGCAATGGCGTTATCTATTTTCTTTCTCTCTCTTTGTTATTCTGAGTCAACCAAGCAAACTTTAGGGGAGATCCAATGTATAAAATCTTCTGAATCCCAACGCAGAAAAATCTTGTAACTTTCCAGTATCTTTTGGGATTTTACAAGGCAAAATCAGTTTTTTCCTTTTAACAAGCAAACCGGGTCTTTCCTGAGTGGTTTCTAGATTTTCAAATTGCAACATCCTTGTAGTTATTAGTGGAAATATTTCCTTATCGAATGGCTTTCCGCGATGTGATGCATCACAACAAGTTGGCGAGTCATCCAAGCATTTTGATAAAGCTGTTTTCATAAAATTGCTTCAAGAAAATTCATCACAAGAAGAAATATATCGTGCATGAATTTCAACTTTGAGATTATGTCAAGTTACGATCGTATAGAAACTTACACTTTGCCCTTTTGTTTGAGAACAAATTAAGAGAAAGTAAATTTGGGAAGATAGGGAGGGGGTGTCAATTACAAGGCACAAGATGCATTTGACTTGTCTGACCAAAGCTGGACTTTCTAACCTTTAACCTTAATCTTTTCGTGTTTGGCTCTCATAACCCTATGCTTTTCGCTATCTCAAGTCTTCAATTCGTTAACATCCTGCTCCCAAGCCTATTTGTTCTCCAAAAATCAGCATCAGATTGAAGTGATTGGAATATATTGTCCATGCTAACCCCATTTTAGACTACACTAGATACGATTATGTATGACATTAATATATTGTCCATGCTAACCCCATTTTCGTGGACGGATAAAATACATCAATAATGACTTTTGCTGCAAAAGCTTTCAATGTCATATGAATTTCAGAAAACTGATACTTGTAATTATTTGTTGTGTAGTGACGGAAGTTCATGGACACACATTTGGAGTTTGGACACTTTTGACCTGCACTCTTTGTTATCTCTGTGCATTTAACCTTGAGAACAGGTCTCTGTATCTGGCTACTTTCTTGTCGTTCATCTATGCATTTGGTCATTTCTTGACCGAATACCTGATTTATCGTACAATGGAACTTTCGAATCTCACTACTGTTGGCATATTTGCTGGTATTAATAATCCTTTCCATGTTTGCCACCAAATTGATATGCATTTCATTATTGTTTCCTTTGAATTTAAACTAAATGTTTTCAACTTTTATTTCTTTTTTTCCTGACTGGTTATTCTATTTTTCTATCTATGTTTACTGTCAATTGTCTGCTTAATCTTGTGTGCCAAGTTGAACTGATGCTAAACCAAGAATCGTAAATAAACTAAAAAGAAAAAATGGGACTAAAAAACAGAAAAGACCTTGAAGTTAAATATATGTTCTCTGCTGTATTTATTGGTATAATATACCATTACTTTGTAAAGATACTTTCTCTTCATGTTAGGGTTATTTACTTAAATGGATGAAACACACATTTATTTTGAATCTAACTTATAATTCATTATTAGGGACATCAATAGTATGGATGCTATTGCAGTGGAATGCACACCAGAACGTCCACTTGAAGCACTCTTGAAGAATTAACAAGTGACAGTTCCTCCTGTTTTTTCCTGGTGGAGAGGGTTTTAATTACAGGATATGTTCAATGCATATGGAACAAAGATGTCTCCAGAGGCTATGATCAGAGTATGATCCCAAGTTTTTCCCTCTCCAGATAACAAAAGGAAAAAGATTGTATAACATTTTTTTTAATCGTTGGATCTTGTTAGAGGAAAGAGACAAGGCTCTTCAATACCCCTTCCCCATACTTGATTTCATTTAGAATATAGGAGGACCAAACAGTTTTGGGGTAGGGTCGTATGAGTCCTAGTGGAGTGGCAGACTTGCTTTGATGGTCCAGCTCAACAAGCCTTCTCGAAGTTGTTTTGTATTTTTTTTAGGTTCCATTCTATGCGCCAATAGTAAGAAAATAAGGTTTCCCATTTGGTGGTTGTGTGGCTAGAAATTATGGGTGTGCCGAAAGAATGCACCTTTGCCCAAGTTCGTTTATGTTATACCATAGCGAAGCTCACTATCCATATCATTTATGTTATACCATAGTAAAGCTCAGAAAACAAAAGATGGGATGAGACTATTGAGATGAGAGTCGACACGAGACATTTCTTTTGTTCTGTCCCAAATCTCATTCAAACTCAAATTCCTATGCTAATGATGGGTAGATGGGATGGGATGAGACTAAAACTATTCTGGGGATGAGACTCTTGCATTTCTCAGCTAATTTCCACTCGTAATTCATCAACTGCCAACTAAAGGATGGTGTGAATCGACGATGACGATGACAGGGCGACTGACATCATAAATCATAACTTAGCTTCACAATACTGACATTGTCTCAGAACAATAATCAAAAGTGACATTAAATGCTCCTTAGTCTCAATCTTCACCAAGCAAGAAATGCAACTCGGATTCATTTCCCTCTCTAGTGGTCCCAATTAAGCAACGAAAAACGGCTCAAATTAAGCACTTCATTTCGTTTTCCTCTCTGGAAAACCTCACAACTCGGACAGGGAGGCTCTTAACCTGTGATGTGAGAGCTACCGGTAACGTCCATGCACAAGGTGCTTGAAAATTTTCACCATGAAATGTCTGTATCAGTTTCAGTTGTGGTTAATAATAATAAATGGGAATATCTTCTCTTGTATATGAATTAGATCAGATCAGATCAGAATTCGAGGTGGGCTATAACGCACAGCTAGCGACCCCTCTCAATTCTGATTTGATCTGATGCTCATATCTTGTAAGATACAAAAACAGAAATGTACTGACATGTACCTTCTTATCTCGTTTTTCTTTCATTCGCTCCCACCCACTTTCTCAGGTCTTGAAAATTTAAGAGTAAAGGAAAGAAAAGAATATATACCTGAGGCTGAGCTCTTTATCATGGCTAATTATGTATATGTATTCATATATAATTGTTACTAGCTCTTGTTTGTAAGATAAAATTTGCAGTACATAGTAAAGAAAACGAACAGAACAAGCTGATACAATTCTTGGTAAAACTCTAGCATGCATATACAAGATGGAGGGTAAGCTGGGTGTGCACGTGTGAGAGAGAACAGGAGTTTTGTAGTTGAGGTAATACGTTGTTTTTATTTTTTCCGGAAATAATATACGTTGTTATTGTCCACCTTGAAAGTTTGATTCATGGATTGTAGAAGTTGTCCCCACACTTGCATTTCCAACTCATGGGCTTGTAGTTGGAAATGTTTTCTCCTCTGGTGTAAGCAGTGGTGGAGATTGCTGTTGCCACAGAATCCATTCTATGGCTCTGGACTTGAGGTACTGGGACCTGTACTGCTTCACAGTGCACACAATTTCTGCACTTTCTTTCACACTTGGGAGGGCTTGACCCTATCTGAATTCTTTCCACCATAACTAAACCCTCCTCTTTCATGCCCTTCTGCATATATAGGTACTATCCTACGTTAATCACTGACACTTTGAGACAGAAAAAATAGAGGAAAGAAGCTCATAAACAACAAAAATAAAAGAACTAGAAGAAGAAGAAACAAAAAAAAAAGGAAGGAATTCACTGGTTTATATAAATTTCTTACCTGGGCAGCATCAATTAGCTTGGAAATTTCTCTTCCTGCATGCAAATATATGGGAAATTAGCAAAGTTGGACTTGGATGTAAAAGTGTAAGAACCTCTTTCTTAATAATTTTACTAACATGCTGGTACAAGACAACTAACCTTCCGCCATGAACCCAACCTTGGTCGAGATTGAAGATGAAGCAAAGAGAATAAGCAGATATATCATCATTTGTCTATATTTGTTGAAGCATATGTAAATTAGTGTGCTTCCCATCTTAAGGAAAGAGAGTGCAGAAGGAGAAGGGAGCAACTGTTTGGAATGAGAACACTAAAATGTTGATAGGAGGAGATAAATGAAATTCAGTAGACAAGAACTGTGTGTGCTGGTGTAAGAGAGAGCCGAAACGGTGGACATGTGGTAGAACAGAAGGCAGGGAAGCTGAAATTCTGAAAAAGTTGTCCCACGATGGGGTCAGAGAGAGAATGCCACCTCTATCTATTATCTATAATGGAAGAAAGAAGGATCACTCTTCAAATAATAATTTCCCAATCAATTGAGCCTCGCCTCACCTCACCTGACCTCACTCACCCTCGTTTCCCGAGCCCCTAAAAACCCTAACTTGTACTATAAAGTAAAAAAGGCAGGACGGTGCACACAGCAAAGCAATCATACGAAAATACATAAACAAGGGAAAAACCAGAAGAGCAACCACGGATGAGGATTAATAAAATCTTCGTTTCATGGTTTTTCACACATTCATCATCTCTATTCCAGCACCATGGAGGGTAATTAAGTTGAAAAATTAATGGCAATTTTGATGATCACTATATATTTACTGTTTTGTGGGTGTATCCGGAACGTGTAAACGCATGCATGTGACTGTGGCGTTCATCAAATGTTGGAATAGCGGGTCTACTGGTGAGTCTGATGAGGATTAAAGAGTGCCGTCTGCTGGAGACTAGCCGAGGTGAGGTTTTCATTTGCATACTATTACTATTAGAGCATCATGTGCCAGTGGCAGTACTACTTTTACGTGTGAAGGATGATGAAAATAGTGCAAACGATCATATCAAAGCTGTTGCTTCGTTTTTTTGTTTTCCCCTCTGTATCTGTATCAACTGTTTAGTGAAGGATGTCACTTCTTATGAGGAACAACTATGTATTACGTACGTCATGTAACCTTTGCTAGGGATCAGTTACACTTCCCCATGCATTAAATTAAAATTGGAGAATAAATTAATTAAAAAGAATTAGAAGGAATATTGAAAACTTTTTATTTTTATAATTAGTATATATATCATATTTGAATATTAAAAAGGGTCGGATATTAGTAAATTAGATATTTGCAATTTGCAAATACATGTAAGTAGACTTTATAATTCTTTTGCAAGTTCAGTAACTTTTTTCTTTGAGATTTTATATTATATATTTTTAAAGTCTATTTGATAGAGGGGTAAGTTTGCAAAACTTCATTTGTGTATATTTTCGTTTCGTGACTGAGGAGGGAGAAAGGTCTTTCCCTTTGCTTTCCCCTCTCTCTCTCTCTCGGGAGGGGAAAAGTAAATGTTAAATTTTTTTCTATATAATCTATATCTAAACATTTAAATATCTAAAAATTTTCTTTTTATTAAACTTGTGTTGCAGATCACGATTTATTTTTACATAATATTATTATATAACATATTTTAGAATGAATATTTTAAAATAAATCCGAAAAAGAAACCAAAATCTGACAAAAGGATTGAAGCTTAGGTGAGATTAGCTCCCCACCTACGATTATTAAAAGCGAATAAAACAAATTTACAGTCAAAATACAAAGCGAGGGCCAACATGGCTCTTTCCAACTTGCTCTAATAGAACAAAAAATCAGCCCACACACAACCCCTTCCTTCTTCTCTCTTTTCAGGAATCTCCCTTTCTTTCTGATTGCGTGTTGAGAAGCCATGTTAGGATTCTATAATTTTAGCCATTCTATAATTCAAAATTGTCTACCATATGTTGGATAACATCTGCTCCATCTGAATTCATAAAATAGGTATTTACCTGAATAACAACAGAATATTCGTTAAGACAAATGGTATCGGCATAGGTTGTAATACACAAATAGTGTTAGGAAGAAGGAGAAGTGAAAGGGTTATGTTTCTGCATTGCCTGAATGGTATTATGCGCCAGATATTTCTGTCTACTGCCACTGAAGCTGACATCAATACGATCCCAGCTCATTGTTGTTAAGCCTCTGATCATTTCCTCTACAATTAAGTTATATACATGTCAAATTTTTAGTGATGATCTAAAAGACACAATGTCAACATTGTGTTCTTGGAAGGAAGTGTTTTCATATATCCAAGTTCACAGCTTTTACTAATTAATCATTCTTTACAAAATCTGACAAGTTTCATACCTTCCATGTCATTAATTTTCTCGTTCCCGTTGACTTTGATTTCCGCAGGAACATAAGTAGATTTTGCTGTCTCTACATTTACAACATGCGGGTATTTCTCATGTCTTGAAAGATGCTGACGCTGTAGAAAATCTAGTCAGATATAGTTTTGATAGTCATAGCATAATAACTTACTCAAGGAGCTGCATATTTACCTTTGGGAGCTCGTGTCTACGCCTTATAGAGGATGTACTCCATCCAACAAGTTCTATTCAAGAGTCAAGTTGCTCATGTAATCAATAGAGTCAACAGACATATTGTCATACAGAACCCAATAAGTATGTATATGTCAGAATTTGGCCTAAGCAAATAAAAAGAGGGTGGAAGGATACGGTCATGACGAACATTTGCATAGGCAACACGATGTTTGAAGGACTGCAAAGCAGATCTGCAGAGAAAAGAGGTCTCATGATTGCCCAGAGCTACGGCAAGTCACAAAATTCAAAGTTCCCAAACTACGAATCTTACAGGAATTTCATATCTTCACTATCATGAACCATCTGAAGAAGAAGGAGAGGCTTTCCATTGTCACTATCAGCCAAAAAAAGTTGTTTTCCTGTTCTACCAAGAAACCATGAAAGACGAGATGCCACTTTCTCCAGAGTGTGAGATCCAAAAAACATTGGGACCTGAAATATCCAGAACCATGTTATGAAACCACTGTTCCATCAAAGACAAATAAGACGGATAAACTTCACGTATTTGTCAACTAACCATTTACTCCGACCACCATTCATGAGAACTTAATTTGCAGTAAAGAAAATCAGAAACATGTAAGTAATCAAACTAAATCATTTGCAAGAAATCAGAGTTTTCATTCTACTCGAACAAACCAAAATAAATTGTCATCTACAAGTTACAACATAGAGACAAAAACGAACAACTACATAATTAACAAGAAAGACTGTCTAAGGCACCAATAGTACCAACCTGTTTATGTCCTCTTGAACCAAGATGTGGGGTTGCAAAGGTTATAAAATTTATGGGCTCCAGTCCGGCAATTTTTCCTTCATATTTCCTTTCATGACACGCTTGATCTGAATTATCACTCCCAGCATGTCCATTGCCCTGAGTTAAAATGTCTCTCCCGTAAAGTTTGGCTATTGCGTACCTCGCTACCAGGCCACCCAAAGAATGTCCAACAAATGAAATTTTCTTAAGGCCTGGGTGACGTTTTATAACTGAAATAACCTGGGAAAAGAAATGGAAAAGTAATTATTTATCTTCCAGGTTTGATGCAAGTAATGGTTCGAACTCTAAAAAGTGAAAAAGAAGAAAAAGAAGAAGCCTTGCAAACATACAAAGAGATACATGGCTACTACTGAAAGCCAATAATAACTACAGATGCAATCAGGAATTACAAAAGCTGGCTATTGAGTGATAACTTTATTACTCACCTCCTCTGCTAATCTTTCTCCCATTACATCAATTCCATCAAATGTCAACATTGCAGCATTACTATCACTGCCTGCATTGCACGTAGTATTTGCATTTCATTTCAAGATACAATCTTATTTTACTAACTCTTTCCAAACATGCGACAGAGAATAGCATGAAGATAAATTTGACTGCTTTTTTAGACCTTTAAGGCGATTAGAAGGTAAGGAAAAAAGGCGAGTGCTTCTGTATACAAGACCATCCATTTAGTTGACTGGCAGATTAGCAGAAGCTCAACCAACATGATATATTGCTATAATCAAGTTGCAAATAGTTAATTACAAGACAATTATGACCCTTGGACTGATGAACTGTACTAACCCTGGAGCGGATTTTATTCCTGAAAATGAAAATTTTCTGTATATCAGGAGTGATCGACTTACAAATAAACCAAAGGTAAATGCCACACTGCAAAGTTCTCAGTGGTTAATCGTGACCTTGAGTAGGTTTCCCTTTTCTAATTACACAAAGATGCACAATGCTGATCAATGATGCTTGCCATAAACATGCATGCGACTTCTAACTACCTCTACCTAATTCAGCATTGCATTCCAATAGAAGATAGAAAATTGCCTTCATGTTTTGGTAAAGGTAAGCAGGTTTTTAAGGGTGTTGCTGCCATGACTACTATAATGGAAGGTTGTTCAAAATTCACCGAGAAAGGCATGGAACAAAAATGACATAGTTAGGGGCCAAACATTAAAATCAATCACGTATCAATCTCTTTGCAGAACACAGACGAAACAACTACGAATATACATATAACCAATTTAGGAATTACAGTCGCCTACAAAGGAAGCAAGAAGATAATGCAGAGACCAACCATCCGATGACTAATGCATATACAGAAAAATGAGCTACCTGGATTATATGGACTTACAATGTACAATAACATCCTCTGGATAATTCTTCAGGAATTGCTTTGCAGCAAACTTCCAATTCCGAGCACTGCAAGTGCAATAAAGTGAAATAAATGTATGTGCGCATATATATCTACACATATAATAAAAACAGAGCTAAAGCATAAGCACATAACATTTGCTGTAAAATTTGGTTACGTGATTCTGATCAGACAGTTTGGCCAACATCTTATCATATTGAAAAATGGGGAAAAACACGGAGAAGGTAAAAGCCCAGTTGAACTAACCTGCCTATAAGGCCATTAACCGTTATAATCAAGTGGTTGGAATTGGAACGGCTCCTTGAGGCATCAACAACTTCGATATCAAAACCATCCCCAGTCCCATCACGTTCGATTCTAAAACAAGCAAATTTTGGCAAGTATGAACCCCTTCTCTTGCTCTTCTTCTTCCTCCCTCTGTTCCTTTGATCAGTCAGCTCGTTCATCTGCTTCGACCCAGAAGTCTCTTCAACCTCTGGTGCTCGTTCAGTGTCCATGGAAGCGATAGGATTCTAGCACCACAATGATACAGAACAGCTGAGTTCTTCTTAGGCGGCTCTTGTTTTTGAGGTAGTCTGTTAGCCGAAAGCGGGTAATAGCGGCAAAGCACAAGGTCAAAGCGGGGGCTCGCTGGAAGCGGTTTAAGTAGTTAGATACAGCGTTGTGATTAAGAAGTTTTTAATTGGACTGAGACCACCATTGCCGGTCCCCACCGGAAGACGAAGACGAAGCTGAAGCTGAAGCTGAAGCAGCCTTTTGATGACATTCAACTCTTTGACTCTTACCTTTTCTAGACCGAAGCCTGTACATACTAGAAGTAATTAAACTTGAATTTTCTCTGATAGATCGAAATTTTATTGCAAATCCTCAATCATACAGAAATGGATTAATTTCTCAAAATTAGAAAAGAATTTTTTTATTTTTTTTTTGAATGATCACGTGGGATGGTGTCAATTAGAAAGGTCAGGTCGCTGAGAGAGTTTCCAGGGGTTTTTCCACTTGGGGTTTAATTTAATAATGCGTACATGTCATAACCCCTTTCGTCATCATGTGCGTTCTGTTGTTTATAATTTTTTTTCCCCTTTGGTAAACCTTCTCGAAGAAAACAGTTGATGCGTAATTTCTTGTAGTTTTTCCTTTTTCACATTCGGCTTGGTGCTTAGCTTGAAAGAGAAATAACATGTGCCAAAGATCGTACACAGTTTTCGGCTTTTCCATGTTCATGTATTAGAGTTTAAGTAACTCATTAACGGCCCAATAATAGAAGCAACGGTCACTGAGACCACGTCTATAATGGAGAAGCCCAACATCGGCCTTGTCCACCAATAACTGGGTCAGGTGCGGAAAACCGGGGAAAAATAAATTTATCAAGCCCGTGATCTATGGAAGCTTTCTTTTGTTTCTTCTTTTAAAAAAATTGTAATAGACATCATTTTTTTTTTTGGAAAAGATTCTTCCAGCCATTGTTTGTGAGGGAGATTAACAACTGGTGGTGGGAGTGACAGCACGCCATATCCACATTTGGTCTAGTTTTATGGCGTTCTTTCTATATGCGAACTTCAACAAGTCTTTTTGATGGACTGTGTTCCTCTCTGCCTTGCTGAATTCATCAAACAGGATGGGTTTCGGTTTCCGGCTCAACCTCAGGTGTAGTGTTCCAGTTCAGTCTGCTCACTCTTTCGCCAATTCACCTATCAGGCTTTCTTCCTCTTTGGGTCAGTTCTTCTTAAGATTTTTTTTTTGCTCTTTTCTCTCTCGGGGGCTTGATTTCGGCTTCCATGTTCTCTAGGAATTCCCAAGAACCAAGCTTAAACATTTGCAAATGCTTGTGATTATATTACTAACATTGGATACGATTTGATACAGCTAGAGGCAGGGAAACTTCTTTGAACCTCACAAGGTTATCTTTGCTGTCAACTCTTTGTGAGGAGGCAGAAACTTCCCAAAAAGATTCTCGAAGACCATACACTTGTTCATCATCACCTTTGGAAATCCTGGATAATGATTTCGTAGAAATAGAAGAAACGAAGGTTCAGTCACTATAATCATTTATGACAAGCCAAATGATATTACCGCTACTGATGCATGCTACTTCGTTATAGTATGTTATCTGCATCAAATTTTACAGGATTTGTTGTTTCGCAGATAAACAAAACAAAGAGGCCGCGAAGCAGTGTCCATAAAATGATTGACAATAGCCTGATGGCATCTGGAAATGAGATGTCTACGGAATCTACAAACTTTCAACCATTCAGGGCATCACATTTTCGTTTGTTAATGGAAAACCTTGGTATCTTAGAAGAAACTTTTGCTGATTCGGAAGCAGTAAGGTTGAAAAAGGAGATTATATTGCAACTTGGAAAGTTTGGAGCTTTGGAATTATTCAATAACCGTTTGTCAAAGTCTCTTGAAAGCCCATGTGCTTTGGATTGTTCTGATGGACATCCTGAACAAGTTGGAGAGCATCATGCAAACAACAAAGCACATGACCAGTTGGGTAAAGTTGTTGTTCGTTCTAGGAGGAAAAAAGAAAATAAATCAAGAAAGAGACCATTATGTGCCTCTGAAGTTTCATCGTGCCAGTCATTACCTTCAAAAGTTACTCAGGGAAGTCTGTTAGATTTTCCAGATTCATCTGTAAAAAGAGTATCAAATGGTAAAAATAGAAGAGGAATGGTTGCTAGAAAGGAGGCAGAAATGTCAAAAGCAATAAAGGTTAGTTGTTATCTATTGAATAGAGTGCCTTTTTACCCTGCTTGTACAGAAGAATTGTAACATCAAAATTCTGTAATACTCTAGGTGCTAGCGGAATTGGAAAGAACTAGAGCTGCAATGGAAGAGGATACCAAACAAATAGCAAGCTTGAGTGCTTGGGCAGAAGCATGTGGAGTTGATGAGAAGGTGCTAAGGCAGCAATTGCGTTATGGTCGGTATTGTAGGGATGAGCTTATACGGAGTACTCGTTCTTTAGTTCTATACCTGGCCAGGAATTACCGGGGTATGGGAATAGCAATGGAAGATTTGCTCCAGGTTTGTTGTTATTTTATTGTTAGAGAGGGAGGGTTTTCTTAGTTGATCTTCTCCTTGCATGTTCACTTATCATTTATACATTTAAATAATAATAAGAACCTTGGCATTACCAGATAATGTAGTTGGTATTTTATAAAATCAGCAGTGGGCAGCTTGGAAGAAAATCACTGCATATCACTAAAAAAATTTGTGATTGAGAGGGGGAGGGAAGGAAGAACAATGGGAAGTCTGGGTTAGAGGCGTCAATTCACGCCAAATGAGGTTGCATCTATAAATGCCTGTATGTTTTGTGTTTATTGTTTGTAAGAGGCAAAACTGAAAAGCTAAGTCATAGGAAAGTGCCAGAAGTCACTAGGATTTTGAGCCTCTCCGCCAGAAATGTCATGTTACGTGTGGTGACTTTGTTTGCTGCTAGCTTTTAAGGTTATGGCTTGATATGTTTCTGCTATTTATGCTTTCTTTCTTGCTCTGAGACAGAGAGCACTTCGTAAGCTTTATTCAAACGTCCGAGGATCAATGTGCTAATATTTGCGATGCTTTGATCAATGCTTTCATGAAGTTGACTAAGAGTACAAAACTATAATAAATGTAACTAAGCACGCAGCTATTGCATTTTAGCACGTAAATCTTCTTTTGATTATCATTTTACTGAACTATATCTTTTCTACTTTATATTTCATAGGCAGGATATGTAGGTGTTCTCCAAGGTGCAGAGAGATTTGATTGTACAAGGGGTTACAGATTCTCAACCTATGTGCAGTACTGGATAAGGAAATCAATGTCAAGAATGGTGACACGATATGCTCGGGGCATCCTGATTCCTGTACGTTCCTTTTTCATATAGGAGATTGTTTCTTAGTATCAATCTCACGCCAGAAAGACCTTGAGTTTGATGGTTGTGTTTTTTCCCCTTCATATTCCTTTTAGTGGTCATTGAACAGGGCAGTAAGTCAGATACAGAAAGCACGAAAAGCCCTGAAAAGTACTGCCATGAAATCTCCTGATGATTATGAAATCGCAAAGATGACAGGTCTTTCTTTGGATAAAATCAGATCAGCTAGCAATTGTCTGAGAGTTGTGGGTTCAATTAATCAGAAGGTGGGAGATTGCCTTAACGTACAATATATGGTATGACTTAAGATTCTCTCATTCTTTCCCATTCTTCTTTGCCGCTCTTCCTTTATTTGTTTCTTTATGTGATCATACTCGTACTCATACTCCTTTCTTTTTTCTTTTCATCCTTATCTTTACTAAGAAAGAAGCCAAGAAAAGCCTGTGCGTCTAGGCAAAACAAGAAAAAATAAAAATAAAAATAGAAGAAATGAAAATGCGAACATAGCTAAATTCAGTATGTCATTATGTTGAGAAATTCCAAGATAATGTCCATGAGCAAAACAAATCATATCTGCGATCTTTCTCATGCCTGTGATTATCATATGTAAACAAGCTCAGAGTTGAAGGCCGGGGTACAATGTAGTTATGTTTAATACCTTTATGGTTTGTTTTGCATATATCTAGTTTCTGTTGTCTTTGGTGTAATATTTGGAAATACATTCCATGGTTCCCTGAATTCTATATCTAGACATAGTGGCTGTTTAAATATGTCAACTTCATCATTTTTATTTCCCAACCTAGACCCGTTGTGTTTTGCTCCCAATTCTGAATTAAATTCCAATGGCATTATCATCTGCTGCAGCAAGTTATGCCCGATACATCAATTGGGTGCCCTGAAGAAGCTGTTATGCAGCAGCACAAGAGAAAAGACATTTATGATCTCCTGAAAGGTTTGAATCCAAGGGAAAGGCAAATATTAACCCTACGCTTTGGTCTTAATGATCACCAGCGCAGGTCTCTCGAGGACATAGGGAGGGTTTTAAATGTTAGCAAGGAGTGGGTGAGGAAGATAGAGAAGAATGCTCTAACAAAGCTACGGAATGAATCAATCAACTTAAATTTAAATTATTATTTGGATTTGTAGTTTCCATTGGCTTTTTGGAAGGTTCAATATCGTCATTTCTAGTGCACATGAGGGATTTGTACAGACTCTTGGTCCAGAGTGAGATAAATGCTTTATGTGTTAAAGTAAGTACCAACACAGATATCAACCAAGAGATATCTTTTGTGTGATTCCTGACTAAAAAAGCAATTCTAGTTGGTGCAATGGAGTCTCCTTCCATGTCAAAGAAGGTATATTAACTGTATGTAAAAGAGCTCCGACTCTATAATGCCATCGTAAATATATTCATTTACCTTACTGTTCTGAACATAGCTGTAAGCTGGTTTTAATGTTGATATAAATAATGCATTCCCCTCTGTGAAGTAGATTTGGTTGTTTAGACTACAAAAAATATCCAGAATCTTACAAGATCCCTTCCCTGGTTACACTCAAACTACGTGCATTTAATGATAAATTGATTGATAGCGAACTTGTAAATTCATTCATGCATTTCCTCTCTTGTCTTATCTGCGATTAAATTTGGACATGCCATCTGCTCGATTAATTGTACACGAGTCTCATAATTCTTACTGTATTGTATAGAGGATGATAATTGTCTACAAGTTCTCAACAATTCTCATTCGAAAGCAGACACAATTTATTGTTTTTTCTTGTCTTTTCCCTTTTGATGTGAAAGATTTTGAAAGCGTGGATGTTGTCGGAGAAGAAGAAAAGACATGCATACAAGTCATTCCAATACGACATACGTGTAAATCTTACATGCAATTTTTTAGCAATAAGGATATATTATTTTATTTTATTTTAGTATTATAATTATAATTATAATATTGGCAACGTAGTTGGGATTTCACAAAGGGACAAGCATGCTTGCAATCTTTTAACAATAAAAAACATATGAGAAGTTAGCATTTCACAAAAGTTGAAGTTACTTAGATAATATGAACTTGCGTGTGTCTCTTCTCAACGTTTGTATATATGTAAAACTATAATAACATATTAACAGAATTCGATTCTTAATTATTTGCAAAGACCAAAAAATGTACTACTAAATTAAGAAGTCATTGTTGTATCATGAGACATTTCACCTTACATTTTTTTTTTTTTCCCCTAGCTATGGCCATCAGCTAGAGATTCTAAATTGACAATATTGAGAAAAAAATAATATTAAAAACACTTAAAGAACCCAATCTCATAGCTTTATCCCATCCAACCCTATTAAGTTTAAAACACAAATTATTGCAATGAAATTCAATTATGCTCTTATTTTTCTAATAATCTAAGAATTTAATAAGCAATGGTTTTACAATTAAAGCAGAAGCCATTAAGTAACAAACTCCTACCATCTTTAATTTAGGTAATTGAATGAAATCTCTTTCTTTTTTATTACAAAATATGGAAGAAGTCCTTGCCAATGCCAATGCCAATGCCTTCACATCGCTATTCCAAAATAAGCTGAAGCTGTCCTTATTCCATTACTATTATTTTTTGTTGAAGTGTGTTGAATGAGCTTCATCCCCAGACAAAACGACAAGCAATTTTGATTGCGTTTATAATACTGAAGAAGCAAATAATTCGTGAAGGAGTAAAACTCGTCCAATTATAGAAGAAAGCACTTCTCCGAAGCACTTCGAACCTAACAGCAAAGCAGGCGCGGCACGGATGAGTAAGCTCTGTCGCAGTGATTTGGTTCAATGGAATCCAAACGCGTGTTCTAGCTTTACGCCTTTTAAATTTTCAGCCAGCGTCATTAATTCTTGAAGAAAGTGACTTTGTATTAATACCCTATTTGTCGCCAAACACGGTCTCACTACGACGTGGACGACCACACCAACCTCTATCGTTAAAAGAATACGTCAGATGACTCAGATCTCAAGCAACCGTCAGAGTTAGTGGCGGAAGTTGCTCCCCGGTGGTGGCGTGGCTTTTCCACGCGCTCTCTGGGTGCCGCAGTTTTAATTCTGGCGCAAGGAATATAACCTGGCAACATTTAACAGGTCGTTTTGTCACTTTCAATGCCGTTTCGTCCGTTTATTATTTTCCTTAATTAAGAGAGTGTCTTAAACGCTCTTCAAAGCGGCGTGAGGTTTAGTAAATGTGAAAGATCGAGCACGTGAAGTTCTAAATATTTATTTAGATGTGACCAATCAGAGTGACCCAAGTGGAAGAAATTCAAGAAGAGTGAGAAAGATTGCACAAGAGACGCAATGAAAACCCTAGAGAGACAAAGCTCATGTGAACCTTCCCGCTTCTAAACATTTCCTTTATCTCTACTACCAAAATTAATAAAGCTCCCTCTTCTCCACCGTGTTTCTTCTCTTCCATTTGCTCTTTCTTACTCACACCTCTCTCGCTTTCCCCCGCGTGGCTCTAAGCGATATCTAGGGTTTTCAGTGGTAACGTTCTTCCGTACTTCCGCGAATTCACATTTCTGGAGAGGTTTCTTTTCTGTAGTTGCTGGGATAGGTCATTGCATTGGATTCTGAATCAATCTTGCTTAAAGAATCCGAATCTTAGCTCCTCAATGTAATGACTTCCGTCACCAGTGAATGGCTCGAGTTCGTTTTCGGCGTCTTCATTTCTTTACAATCTTCTTGCTCACAGTCCTCTTCTCGAGGAATAGTGTGTGTGGCAAATCGACGAGCAACGATTCAGACCATGATTTTTCGATAACTGATTTTGATTGGAACCTTTTTCATCAGGATTACTCGCCACCGGCTCCGCCACCACCCCCACCACTCCCCCCGTCAGTTTCGTGCACCGATGATCTTGGCGGGATTGGGTCTCTGGACACAACGTGCAAGATAGTGAACCATGTGAACCTCACCCGCGACGTGTACATAAAAGGGAAGGGCAATTTTTATATCCTACCTGGGGTGAGGTTTCATTGTCCGATTCCTGGTTGTTGGATAACCGTCAATATCACTGGCGATTTTAGTTTAGGGGATAACTCATCGATTGTTACTGGAGCTTTTGAGTTGGAGGCATATAATGCGAGCTTACTAAATGGTTCAGTGGTGAACACGACGGCTATGGCTGGGCCGCCTCCTCCACAGACGAGTGGCACCCCTCAAGGCGTGGATGGGGCGGGTGGAGGACATGGCGGGAGGGGTGCGTGCTGTTTGATGGACCCAAAAAAGCTTCCGGATGACGTTTGGGGAGGAGATGCTTATTCTTGGTCTACACTGCAGATCCCAGAAAGTTTTGGGAGCCGGGGTGGGTCGACAAGCAAGGAGTCTGACTATGGTGGGTTAGGTGGTGGCCGGGTGAAGATTCACATTCATAAATTTCTCGAGATGAATGCTAGTATTTCGGCTGATGGGGGCGATGGGGGAATCAAGGGTGGAGGTGGCTCTGGAGGCAGCATCTATATCAAGGCTTACAGAATGTAATGATCTTAACTTACAAATTATTTTGGTTAAGATGTATCATACCGTTATTAATGTCCATATTGATTATTGACAACTGATTGGAAATTTGTGCTATCTTGCTACCATTGTCGTAATCCATAACCCTTTGAAACAAAACTATCTCGAATTTTCTACTGTTTGGGTATAGTGTGCTATCTTAACTTAACTATTATTTTAAGAAAAAAAGAAAATCTAAGTACTTCAGTCTTATTTTTCAGTTAGATTACTTTGCTAAACGGTCTTGAAGAAACATGAGGAAGAATGAACGTTTCTTGTGACATTAAGGCTGCTGTAATCAAGGCTTTGAAGTTGATTTTCTGTTTAATAATGAATCTGAATATCAACATGAAAAAGCATGGCGGAAGTAACTAAAATATGAGCATTCCCTTAGTATTCTGATTAAGGAACAAGAGAGTCAATTTATGTGCCGGAATGAATGTAACTGAATTCAACTTGTTTACTACTTTAAATTTTATGTAGCAGATATGTTCAATTATAAATGTTTTGAATTTTTCTCATCCTGAAATGCAATTGAATATAAACATCCATTTTCTGGGTCTAGGTTTTGTGCCTTCTCTACTGATCTGTTTTTCTTGTGGAGAATAGGACTGGTAGCGGGAGGATTAGTGCTTGTGGAGGTAATGGTTATGCTGGTGGTGGTGGTGGAAGAGTTTCAGTTGATGTTTTCAGTCGACATGATGACCCCAAAATATATGTTCATGGTGAGAGTTTTAGTTTTTTGTTTTTTTCCCCACTGGTTAGCTCTCTATATATGTTTCAAAGAATACCTTGCATGCAAATTAAGAACTTGTATATGCTCCAATAAAGCTTTTCTTTTATGAAAAAGCAACCCATACATGCTAAATTCCTAATATATAATTGTTATATGTTCCTTTGGGTTAGGGAAGCGGGGAAGGTTCTCCCTTTCTTTAATGTATGCTTACATTTGTTAGCTGCACATAACTTATAGCCTCAGATGCTCTTGGTAATTACTGTTATATGCTGGATATGGGCTGGCGGCAGATGATTTTCAAAATTTGCATTATTTTATTCTTGTCTCCAACTGTATTAGGGCTTCAATCTAATCTGCAGTCTTGTTGACTATACAATGATTTCTTAATTTAGGTGGCAAGAGCTCTGGCTGTCCAGAAAATGCAGGTGGTGCTGGGACTCTATATGATGCTGTACCTCGGAGCCTTATAGTTGACAATTATAACTTGTCCACTGATACAGAGACGCTTCTCTTAGAATTTCCTAATCAGCCTCTTTGGACTAATGTTTATGTTCGAAATAAGGCTAGGGCTTTGGTTCCACTGCTTTGGAGTCGTGTCCAGGTTTGTAAATTCCAAAATCCCAGGTTAATTTGCTATTGATTGGTCCATTGTTTCTGTTTGTAAATTTTTTTCCTGTGAGGATGAGTTCCAACTGTCTACTCATTTTGTATTATATAGGTGCAAGGGCAGATTAGTCTCTTGCGGGGTGGAGTATTGAGCTTTGGATTGCAACACTATGCTTCATCAGAGTTTGAGTTATTGGCTGAAGAATTATTGATGAGTGATTCTGTGATGAAGGTAACTGGAGCCTTTGTGCCTGTTTCTCTTTTTAGTTCTACAATCTGCTTTATATTCCAAGTGTGATTTCAAACTTAAGACTCGTTTATTTCCTGATCTTTGTTGCATGTTTTACCAGCAACTATTGAACATAATTTAGAATATCATACGGAGGCTACATTTGTTGCCCCTTTCTGCAAAATTCTTCCTATGCATGATTCAATTTAATTTATTAATGACCTGCACTCCCTAAATTTGTAATAAAAAAAGGTGTACGGAGCTCTTCGCATGTCTGTGAAAATGTTTTTGATGTGGAACTCAAAATTGCTCATTGATGGTGGGGGAGATGCAACAGTTGCAACGTCTTTGCTGGAGGCTAGTAATTTGGTTGTGCTCAAGGTAATTTCAGCTCTCCTGTATGTTACTGCTTTTGCTGTTTTCGTTTTTACATGTCAAGTTTTATTGACAGGAGTCTTCTGTGATACATTCTAACGCAAACCTGGGAGTTCATGGACAAGGTCTACTGAATTTGTCAGGCCCTGGGGATTGGATCGAAGCACAGCGTCTGGTGCTATCACTATTTTATAGTATTCATGTGAGTCAATGTTTTATCATTTCTGATAATGTTTATGTAGTGTGCTTGTTTATTTGGTAAAGCATTCTTTGGTCTTTTGAATGAGTTTGCTTATGCCATTTGTAGGTTGGGCCTGGATCTATCTTGCGTGGTCCACTGGAGAATGCAACAACTGCTGATGTGTAAGTTCATATTTGGTTAAATCACGATTGTTGGACTTTGCATTCTATGCTTAGGCTTTTAGTTCTGCTAAATTTTATGTTCTCGTGATTTGCAGGACACCAAAACTTTACTGTGACAGCAAAGATTGTCCCAATGAGTTACTTCATCCTCCTGAAGATTGCAATGTGAACTCATCCTTGTCATTCACTCTTCAGGTGTGTATGTGTGTTGGAGGGCAGTGAATTGGTTTGTGCTAACATATCTGTAAGCAAGTTGAAAGTTCTGTATGTTTGCCTTTCTAGATCTGCCGAGTTGAAGACATCATTGTTGAAGGCCTTATAAAAGGTTCTGTTATTCATTTCCACAGGGCAAGGACCATAACTGTTGAATCCTCTGGAGCAATATCTGCATCTGGAATGGGTACGTTTCCTATCGCCCACGAGGTTTTCATTGCTTAACTGGAAAATTACAGCTCATTTCATTAATACATTCACTATCTTGAAAAATGAATGTCACAGGCTGCACTGGCGGTTTGGGCCTAGGAAATCTTCTAGGTAATGGTATTGGCAGTGGTGCTGGGCATGGTGGTAAAGGTGGAAAAGGATGTTTTAACGATGATTGTGTTAATGGGGGCATTACATATGGAAGTGCTGAACTGCCATGTGAGCTTGGTAGTGGAAGTGGAAATGACAGCTCAGCTGGTATGACATCTGGTGGCGGAATCATAGGTAAGCTTATGTTTGTCCCAGCAATGGGGTCTTCTTGGAGAGTGGAAGATTCTGATAGCTAGAAGTTCTCTTAAACTTTCATTTGTGTTTTATCTTGAGCAGTTGTTGGATCATTCGAGCATCCTTTGTCAAGTTTGTCCATTCTGGGTTCTGTAAGAGCTGATGGACAAAGTTTTGAAGGGGCAATTAAAAAGGAAAATTTTGCAATATTTGATGGTTTCAGTGGAGGTCCTGGGGGTGGATCTGGTGGTACTATACTTATGTTTATCCATACCTTGGCCATTGGTCAGTCAGCTATTCTTTCTAGCATTGGGGGATATGGCAGTTCTACTGGGGGTGGAGGTGGAGGTGGTGGAAGAATTCACTTTCATTGGTCTGACATTCCCACTGGAGATGTTCATCAGCCCATTGCTAGTGTGGAAGGAAGCATCCTTACTAGGTATATCCTGAGCTTGTTGTGCAACTCTACTTAATGTGCCTTGCCTTTTATTTTTTATTTTACTTAATGCGCCTGGCTAAGTTAATAGATATTGCATTTGTTCGTGTCAGACATTGTCAATTTGTTGAATAACCCAGCTATAAGCTTGTAGTCATCTTATCTACATATCAGTATGTCACTGGCTAAGTTATTATCTGCTTTCCCTTTTACTGGTTTTGCAGCCTTTAGAGAGGCATTTTAATGGAAATCTTTTGATGGATCTAAATGCTTGTGGTAATTCAGTAGGGTTAGGAAAATGGATTAGGTTTCATACATGATTGCTCTCTATATTTGCAATAACACTTCTTGGAATTTCGAGCATACTGACCACTAATTGGAAGTTACTTTTGGAAATGGAGCTCAGACCTCACTCAGGTTTGGAAGTGAGGAAATCTTAGTGTGGGAGATTAATGACGAGGAGTGTATGACATGCACTCGTTGATAGATAACTTGAAAGTTGTAGAATTCATGTATAGTTGATACGTTGCTTGATGATCTATTTTTTTTACATATGTTGATAGCTTCAGTTGCAAGTGATGTTATATTCCTTTTGATTGTTTCTTTTATCCTTTTCCTTTGGTGTTTTGACTTTTTAGCTTGTATATTCTAATGATGTTTCTTAATGAACGGGCATGTGCTTTTAACTGATATAATAGGGGTGGGAAAGGTAGAGGCCAGGGTTGCGATGGAGAAAATGGAACAATCACTGGCAAAGCTTGTCCCAAAGGGCTTTTTGGTACATTTTGTGAGGTAGATTTTCTTTTGTCATTTTGTTCCTATAATTGTTGTAATTTCATATCTGTGCATGAGCTTGGCTTCCTTGTCATATTTTTCTATGTACTTGGAATATGCAACCATATTCTGATTCCTTGGTGGCTTGCCCAAAGTCGTTTCTTTCAATGGCTTAAAATGTATGTATAGAACTTGTGGTCTATATCAGAGTTCAGTTTAGGTTCTACATCATTTATAGTGACCTGAAAGTGTACCTGGTGATGAGTTGCTAGCGTGTGGATTACTTATCTGACAGTGATGTATCCAAGAAAGTTTTCTTTTGAAGTGATGCTAATGTGCCAAGTTGTAGAAGACTTTGTGGCAACTTCATAACTCTACCCTCTTAGGTTAAAGGGAGCTGCCTCATACGAGTAGCTGTTTTGTTTTCCTTCTTTCTCTCCCGTTCTCTGCCTACCTCCTCGCTGTCTATTTTCTTTTGGTGACAAATTGATAACTTCTTTGTTCACTGACTGACATACTTTTTGCTTACTCCAGGAATGTCCAGCTGGCACTTACAAGAATGTTACTGGATCAGATAGATCACTTTGTCACCCCTGTCCTGTTCATGAGCTTCCACATCGTGCTATTTATATTTCAGTCCGAGGTAGATTTTTACTATTTGGTGCCTAGCTTCTTGTGTTTCATATGATGGAAGATAAAAAGTTTTGAGATATTCTGCATTCATGGTTCAATGTCATGTTCTTTTAACATGAAATCCTGTTATATTATTTTGAGATATTTCTGAATGAGATATACAACCAAAATTGAAATGAAATCCATCTTTGTTATATTATTTAGTTAACCAATGCAAAAATTCTGAAGTTGTCCCTTTGTACAGGTGGTATTGCCGAAACTCCTTGCCCTTACAAATGCATTTCAGACAGATATCACATGCCAAACTGTTACACAGCCCTGGAAGAGTTAATTTACACATTTGGTGGGCCTTGGCTGTTCGGTCTCTTTCTTTTGGGTCTCTTAATCCTGTTAGCTCTGGTGCTTAGTGTTGCACGAATGAAATTTGTTGGGGTTGATGAATTACCAGGCCCAGCTCCCACTCAACATGGTTCTCAAATTGATCACTCTTTCCCTTTCCTGGAGTCACTAAACGAGGTTTTCCTCAAAGATTATTGTTCTTTTGTTATGTTTCTTTATTATGCCATTTGAAAGTAATGTTGGACTCCTTATTATTGGGATTTGTGACCCTCCTCCCCACAGACCACCCCCCCCCCCCCCCCCCCCCCCCAAAAAAAGAAAAAAAGAAAATTGTCTACCTTCCCTTTTAAGATACTGATTAGTTGCTGCTTAATGGTTAGGTTTTGGAAACAAACAGAGTTGAGGAGTCTCAGAGTCATGTGCACAGAATGTACTTTATGGGACCTAATACCTTCAGTGAGCCTTGGCATCTTCCACATTCACCTCCTGAACAAATAAGGGAGATTGTGTAAGTGAAAATTTCTTTTGTTGGATTCTTGTAGATTCACTAGGTAGAATTTTAGAATGCCCATTATTTTATTTTATTTTCTTATATCGTGTTTGGGTTTCATGTTGAGATGGAGTTAATCCAATTTATTTGAAATGTTAGATACGAGGGTGCATTCAATGCATTCGTGGATGAAATTAATGCTATAGCAGCTTATCAGTGGTGGGAGGGAGCAGTATATAGCATTCTTTCAGTCCTAGCATACCCCCTTGCATGGTCATGGCAACAATGGCGCCGCAGAATGAAGTTGCAACGTTTGCGTGAGTTTGTTCGATCAGAATATGATCACGCTTGCCTTCGTTCTTGTCGCTCTCGGGCTCTATATGAGGGAATCAAGGTTTGACTTTGAATAACTTATTGGTCAAATGTACTATGGCTTCTGTGAACCACTGATATGTGATAATCAATTGATTTATTGATGAATAACCTTGGATATTAATTGCATTTCTTGATCCAATTTGAGTGTGCATATGCCTGCTATAATTGTCCTCCGTATGGAGCATTTTAGGATACATGGACAATGGACAATAGAAAATTAGAGACAACAATCTTGGGCATGAGAATTTGTGTCTAATCTGTGTATTCAATTATCTGTAACAATGGTATTTGTTATATAAAATTATAGGTAGCTGCAACTTCTGACTTGATGCTTGCATATATGGACTTCTTTCTTGGTGGAGATGAAAAAAGGAGTGACCTTCCTCCTCGATTACATCAAAGATTTCCAATGTCGCTGCTTTTTGGAGGTGATGGAAGTTATATGGCTCCATTCTCCCTTCACAATGATAATATCCTTACCAGTCTCATGAGTCAGGTTTGTTTAATTTATGCAACTTAATGAGTTTGGTTTTTGATGACCAAAATAAAAATTTGGTTTATAATGCACTTGCGGCTTGGACATGTGGGTATTTAGGTAGAAAAAGACTAAATTTTCTGATTCATTCTTGTAATAGTTTAATCTATATGTTTTTTCTTGTTGGGTATGTAAGTGTGTTTTCAATGTTGTTTGCAGTCAGTTCCACCTACTATATGGTATAGACTGGTTGCTGGGCTAAATGCACAAATGCGGTTAGTTCGCCGTGGACGACTAAGAGTAACATTTCGATCTGTCCTCAGATGGCTTGAGACTCATGCCAATCCTGCTTTGAATATCCACGGTGTAAGGGTTGATCTTGCCTGGTTTCAGGCTACAACTAGTGGTTATTGCCAGTATGGACTTGTTGTTTATAATATTGAAGAAGGTAATCCTGCATTTACTGGAGGAAGTTTTGATGGAGCTATAAGAACTGAGGAAAGACCACGGTAATTGTTCTTTATAGTCATGGTGTATAGCTTTAACAGATTCTTGTGAATCAAGTTCAATGCCTTATAGATCATGTTCTCTAAGATAGATTAGGTATGGTCGTGTTTTGTATATCATCACATTTTACCGGTTTTACTCTGATAATAGAGTCCATATTCTTTCTGCTTCAATGTGCTATTATAATACACAATATTAGCATCATATACTTGTGAAGCACATGGACAATATAAACATGATTTCGTGTGGTTAAGATCTGAACAAGCATGTGTAGTGCAATTTTGCCAATATATGATTAGGTGGTCGTTTGACTTGGTTTATTTTATTGTGGGTTCCCAGGGTTTGGAGCCTTAAGAAGGAACATCCTTCTGGGATTCCAAGAGGAAGAGAACACTCGACCCTCAATGAAAGAATTGATGAAAACTATGTGAGGCGAAAGACAGCTGGATCTGTTTTAGATATAAACAGTTTACAGATGCTTGAGGAGAAGAGAGATATCTTTTATCTTCTCTCTTTTATACTTCATAATGCAAAACCTGTTGGACATCAGGTATCTTCTATTGATAGTTTGACTGCATTTCTATTTCTTTGTTTGCATTCTCTTGAAACTTTATTTTTTCTTATTTTCAATTTTTTTGGGGTTAACTGCAGGATCTTGTTGGTTTAGTGATCTCGATGCTGCTTCTAGGAGATTTTAGCTTAGTATTACTCACTCTGCTTCAGTTGTATTCCATTTCATTGGTGGATGTCTTTCTTGTTTTGTTTATATTACCTTTCGGGATTCTACTCCCATTTCCTGCTGGAATTAATGCTCTCTTCAGCCATGGACCAAGGCGTTCTGCAGGACTTGCTCGGTTGTATGCTCTGTGGAATCTTACATCCTTCATTAACGTTGTAAGTTGTCTGTCTGTCGACTTTATCATTTTGGAAGTCCAATTAGATTCAGTTGATTGGGGATTACTTCATCCTTATTTCTTGTCTTGGGCTGGAATTAATGTTATGTTAATTCCCCCCCAACAGGTGGTTGCATTTCTTTGTGGATACATTCATTACAGCTCTCAATCATCCAGTAAAAAACATCCCAGCTTTCAGCCATGGAGTATTAGCTTGTAAGGGGCATCCCTTAGCTTCCATAAAAGCTCAATTTATCTATAGGAAAAAAGCTGATTAGCCTTTCTGTTTCTCCACTGGTTGTGAATGCAGGGACGAAAGTGAATGGTGGATTTTCCCAGCTGGATTGGTTCTGTGTAAATTGTTCCAGTCTCAGCTCATCAATTGGCATGTTGCCAATCTGGAGATTCAAGACCGTTCATTGTATAGTAATGATGTTGAGCTGTTCTGGCAGTCTTGACGGGGTGCGTCCACGGCATAATTCCACATTAACAAGTTTTTGTTCGGTCACTTTTTTGCCCCCTTTTATGATACGTCACGTGTTCTTTGAATATGCGAAATCAAGAAGAATAGGTCAATGATTGACATAGCAATGTAGAAAAAGAAAATGCAAGGTGGGGAAAATAGTAATACAGAAAATTCAAAATAGAAAAGGTAAAAAAAAAATTGTAGAGCCATTCATTACCGTAACCCCTAACGTTTGTCGAGTTCGTTTTTGTTTCCTTGAATTCCCCTACCATGTAAATATAAATTCAATGAGCTGTTGTTTTGGAGTACCATGCCGTCTTAACTCTTGCACATTGTTCATTTGGCGTGTCCTTCAAATCTTGACTATCGCATTAAGTAAATCCTTGTTGTATTTCACATATGGTAATAAGAAAAGAGTGAATACTAATATGGTAACATCCTGCGCTTGTCAACTTAAACTCGGAAAGCTGACGCCAATGCCATAGCGGATTGTAGCATCCTATAACTGAAGTTCTCTAGTGGCCATAGCACAGCCACAGCGGCAAATGAATAACGTGATTTCGTCTTTCATGGCCCTCTAACAAGATTTATCTTTGTATCACAATTACTTCCACAAAGCCATGTGACAGACTACTCTATTAGTTGCATGTTAGCTGCCACGTTTTTTTAAAAAAAAAATCTCACCAGAGGCAGGAAGTGAAGTTAGGTTATTGCTGCCAAGAAAATGAATTAGACATACCCCATTCTGATCACATGTATATCAACTAGATAGTAGACCCGTGCTTTGCACGGGGTGTCCAATCCAAATCAATACACCAAAGTAGTGATAATTTCATATACTTGTAATCAATTAGCATTAAGAGTGATAAAGTTAATTATTTTTTTACGTACCAAATTACAAATAAGGACTATTAAAAACACTACTACATAGTAAGAACAGCACAAGACATTAAGATATATATATTTGCATTCAAGATGTGAGAGGAACAGAACTTAGCTTGTGAAAACTTCTAGCAACGTGAGAGGAACAGAACTTAGCTTGTGAAAACTTCTAGCAACGCTTCACCTTCTTTCTAGCATTTCAGACCATGATCTTTGTTGTATGTCTGAAACATTCTAATAAATTTTTTGAATAATTTGTAGCAACATAAACATGAGTAGTACATGTAACTATATTAGTATAAGTATTATTAATTTGGATAGAAATAACACATAAGAATTGTTGTTTTACACTCTTTTTTTTTTCCTTTTTAGAATGGAAAATGTTTTATAATATGAGTTCTTTGGATAATATTTCAATGATCATGATGACAGACCAATAAATATAAAGAGTATCAATCACCCATTTTATTCAGAACCACCCATTATATTCGTTCCGCAATCTATAATCAAATCAAACTTTGTATATTTAAGAAATGGAAAATCCTTAGTATATATATTTTATTTATGTTGCTTTTTCTTGTCTTGGGGGTGCAGCTTAGAGATTAATGCAGCTCATAATTTTTTGTCAAGCAAATCCACCTCACTTTACTACATGACAGAAAAGCACAAGAAAAACATTCCAATAATCACAAGAACATATTATAAACCTTGCAAATTGGGCGGTGTGGATCTCGGAGATTCACAAGCAAGTTGTCACTTTTCAAGTCAAAGTGTACTATATTTTTTCCGTGCAGATACTCCATGCCAAAGGCCACATCCATTGCAATCAAAATACGCTTTCGCTTGTCAAGATTCCTAATACGACCACATTAGTGTGAAACTTCTTATTCTTGAACAATATATAAAATCAAGTTATGCAAAGGAAACCTTGGACAGGGAAAGGATGATTATGTACACACTACCTCTCATTCTTTTGCAAGGCATTTCTAAGAGAACCATTAACCATAAACTCTGTTACTGTGGCCACAGAACCCCCAGGCCCATCAAGCACAACACCGTAAAAAGCTACCACATTTGGATGATGCAAGTCAGCAAGCTTGATTGCCTCATTCCAGAAGTCAGCTCTCTGTTTGATGCATAAACCAAGGACCAATGTAACTAAACCATCTTTTATGGTCAGAGAAGAGAGTTTGGGACTGAGGAAACCAAAACCATAATAAAGTAACACAAACCATGCGCTCTTGCTCGGAAGCCTTTCCAGAAAAACATCTATCGTTGATCCGCTTAATTGCCACATCAGTGCCCCTCTACTTTCCATGATAGACAGTCCCAAAGGTACCAGAACCTAATTCTCTCAATTCTTCAAGGTCACAATTCTTTATAACCTAGCAAAATTCCAACAGCAAGGACTTTGCTAAGCTGATTTAATAATATAAAGTATAAACAAAAAAGTAGACATTCAACCTGCAATTTTCCAATGCTATCTGATGTTGGAAAGCCAAGATTTGCCGTCTCTTGTAGCTTGCTATTGACATCCTAAAGAGCAAAAGGGAGGACAACAGTGGGCAATAGTATTTTATATTTGAAAGCATCCTTATGATTGCAAGACTAAGATAAGACACATACTGAGGAATATGTAAACATCTATTGACCTGAGCTTTGGCGGCTTTACTTTGTTTATCTGTTAAGTTGTTTTTGACATCTCCTTCGCCACTTTCTTCATTACCAGACACATTTGCAACATGCAATTCATCAATAGAAGGATTGCTTGATTGCAGAACAGATGCAGCAACACCTTCAGCAACAGCTTGGAGTTCTTGTTTTATATGGTCTTCTACTGAGCCTTCATTAAATAAACCAAAACAAAATGACTATATGTAGCAATAAAGTTAACTATAAATTAGGAACTTAACAAAGCACGGAACCTTGGAAAACTGACCTTGCTCTAAAATTAAATTTTGTTTGAAAGGTTCACAGAGGGCATCCTCCATTTGAGCTTCCAGTTTTTGTTCTTCACAGTTGCCTAACAAATTCTCAGTAAAGTAATTCTTGGAAGAACAGGTTTCTTTCTTCATTGGAACTTTGTTAGGTCTAGGAGATGTTGGAAAGTAAGTCTCATGGTGCATGTTCCAAGGATCTTTATTACTGAAAAGTGAGTTTGAAGAATCTTGCACATCTCCAAGTCTCCCAGATGGAGATAATGAAGTTGGAACAATGTCATCCTTGTGATGGTTTACACTTGTAGATAATGGATTTAACCCGGGAATGCCCCATGGAGATGGTTGTGCCGCCTCATTTGCATCAAGGACAATTTCCGATCTGCCAAAATTGTTATCCAGAAGCACTTCTTTGTCAACTGGCAACTTATACTTATCATTACTTACCTGAACTTCAGGATTGTATACCCCGTGGGTGTCCATCCTCCCATTAATTGGCCTCCGATGGTCATGCGTTACCCAATTATCTACAGCATCTGCTTTCGAAACAAAACCAGCAACTTGGTTAGTTTATTCTTTTGGAAATCCTCGAACCATATACACCTGTCCAACAAAGGAGTAGACACTTTCCAGGTTCCATGATAAACTGTTCGTGAAATGTACCCATTCGCTTGCTAGAAATATCAATCCCAAGGTCCTTAAAATTTGGCAAGCCCTCTACTTGAATGCCATCTCCACATATAAGAAACTGATTCCCAATAATAAACGATCCTGATACCCTAATTGCCACTCCATCTTCACCGTGAGCACGACATTGAAGCGTTTCAACAACGTGCACAAGTTTTTCAGGAGGCCAGTCACCAATTCATGTGCTTCGAATACTTGACGTGGTTGTATAGATATCATTTGGACCAATATGTTCTTTCCCGGAGAAACTGCAAAATATACAAGGTAATATCAGAAAGCTTAGAAATTGCCATAAGTCCTTATCCATTCTAGTCACAGAATAGCAATAGTTCACACCTGAAAGTTGAGCTTTCATTATATAAGTTCCTGGTATGTTGCCAGAGTGCATCTGGCCCGTCAAATAGTAAGTAATAATGTATTGTCAACATCTGAAAAGAACCAAAACCAAAAGAAAATGAACATAAAACATTCAATAGAAATATCTCTAAATTCTCCACATAAACATCAATTCAAATTTCAATCTCAACATATCTATGTGAAAGAAAACCACACTCTACTTCTAAAATAGTGAATGCAACATAAAAGATATAAGTATACTTGCTTAAATAGTATAGCGATAAAAACTGGCAGCTACTTACATCAGCCAAGTCCTTCAATCTGTGTGTTGGATCAAAAACACTTCGGACAAATCCTGCTAAATCTACCTGGGCCTTCTCATATTTTGTAATAAAGGGGTGCAAAAGCAGCTGCAGTTAGACAATACTAATTAATCAGATGGAGTGCCTGAAGACAAGATTGACATAATAAGTTGTGTGTAAAGACACATTCTAAAGGAAATGAATTCATCTTTATACCTGGCAAGCATGTGCATGACCAAGAAGCATTCATGGTAAATAAAGGGGAATAAATTTGTGCAAAATAGTATATCTATGTTCTAGGTAGATGGAGCTTTTTAAAGCCATAAACCCAAATCATACAAATTAGATATCATGACTAAATATTAGGGTTAACATCACAATATTCTCAGCAAAAAATAAAAGAATATCTTAATATATATCTCTCTTACCTGGTCTGCAAATGGCCTTGCATCTGGATCTTTCTGTAAGCAGGCATCAACAAAGGAGCAGAATTCAGGTGAAAAATTGTGTTTTGTTAGTGTTGGTGATGGATCATCTAAGATCTGCCACAAAACCCAGTATAAATATTAGCAAATGGAGTTTGGAGGAAGTACACGTAAGCAATCAAATAATAGAATGGAATTGTCATTCATTAGTAGCAGGGTTGGACTATATTTCTCTATCAGTGATCACTATAAGTGTTATTGGAAATGTGAGCCCTGTGGTTAAGATATATGTGTAGAAAAATGAAATGTTTTCTATAAAGCATGAAATGTTTTCTATAAAAGAACACTTTGATATCTTATACCACACATTCAAAATAATTCTTCTAACTAGAAATTAGAATATTATATAATAAAGCATGAAGACTATACAAAGAGAATAGAGAATAAATAGCAATTACTAAGAAAAAAATAAAGCATACCTTGGAAAAAAGAAATTGAACACTACTAATGCTTACAACAAAGCACAAACTGCAATTAAAAGATGAAGTATCAGCATTTGTAATTTTAACGTAATTCACCAATTTAAAGAGCACATGAACATAAAAAAAAATTGAAGTTAAAAATTAGATAAAGGAGAGAAAAATTTAGAACAAATTAGAAATTAATTTTTGCGACAGTAAATTTTTTTTTTTAAAAAAAAGAAATACCAAGAACAAATAACTTGTAAGAGGAGTAAAATATATTTTTTTTTAAAAAAAAAAAAGAAACACCAAGATGCAGTTACACTTGAACAAATACGTGAGGAATAAAATAATTTTGTTTACTCCCACGTGAGGAGTAAAATAATATTTTTTTTTTAAAAAAAATACCAAGAACAAATAACTTACGTAAATTTTTTTTTTTTTTATAAAAAGAAACACCAATACGTGAGGAGCAAAATAAATTTAAAAAAAAAAAAAGAAATACCAAGAACAAATAACTTGCAAGAGGTGTAAAATATTTTTTTTTTAAAAAAAAGAAACACCAAGAACAAATAACTTGAACAAATACGTGAAGAGTAAAATAATTTATTTTTTAAAAAAGAAACACCAATGCGTGAGGAGTAAAACACCAAGAACAAATAACTTGAACAAATACGTAAGGAGTAAAATAATTTTTTTTTTCAAAAAAAAAAAAATTAAGAACAAATACTAACAGAAATAATTTTTTAAAATTACAGGGAATTATGTGTGTCTTTCTTTTTTTGTGAGGAGTTTTTGTCAACATATATATACTAATAACATATATTCACGGGAGCAGAAAAAATAAAAACTGTTAAGGAAAAGAAGAAACGGAGACGAAAGACCAATTTAGAAGAAATGGGAAACTTATCTCTCATTTTAAAAAATTATATTCATATTTTTTATCCATTAAAAAAATGTTTCTCTCATTTCTTTTCAATACTGAGAGTTCATCCGTGCAAACAAAGGCATTTTAGTCAACACTATAAAATTGTCACCTACTTTTGTAATATATTAAAATTAAATCTTGCACTGTAAACATATAATTATATACAAATTTTTTAAGAAATATAAGCCATCTGACTTCTTTTACTTTTGTACGCTTTCCGCATGTCAAGGAGTAAAAGAATTTTGCTAACATAAGCTTGACATGTGTCAAGCAATGAAGGCTATATTTTCTAAGTATCAACTGAAATAAAAATAAAGATATATGTGCATTTTAGCAAAACCCATCCAAATGAATGCAATGCACCCAGCACAAGTTGCTCCATCTTTACCGTTACCTACAACAGTAAACTTAAAAAGACAACTCAAGGCTAAACAATTTAAGGTCCCTACTTCCCTAGCTTCGATATCTGTCTGGAATTCCCTTGGATCTCCGACGCCAAGCGAGGGAGAGAGAGAGGCGCTCTGAGAAGAACCACGTTCAACAGCAGGAGCAAGTCGCTAAACGACGTCGTGCCTCTGGATTTTTCTATTATTTTCCTATTTGCTCTTCTACTTCGTCGTGTCGCCTCCTGAAAGTCCCAAAATTGTTGGTTCCTCTCTCTGACTTGGCATGCTATTTCTGCATTTTTTTTTTCTTCGTTTAGATGACACTAAAGTATGCAAAACAGAATAAATTTCATCTGCGACATGCAGTTTTATTTCATTAACACAACATAAAATTCCAAAGTGAGCTTGAATTTCGAGTTTGGTTATTATGGCCAATGTGTCATCTGAATTTTCGGCGAAATGTAATCGAAGATAAATGAGCGTTGCACTTGCATATGTATTGTTTGACAAAATGCGTTGATTGTTTTAATCCCGGGCATGTCCTGCTATTGCCACTAAGGGATTTGCCTTCCGCTCTCTCCACCTTTACCATCCACCATCTCCGACGCTTAATAATTTATCAAAATACCCCTTCATACCCATCACCCATTGCCTCCCCCCCTTCCAACCCACGACACTTTCTTCTTTTTCATCGCGTGGAACCCTAGCCCTACCCCATCGCTGCAAGTGTTATTCCTTCCTTTTTCTCTCGCATTGCCGTAGCTCTATTGTGCATTTTGGTGGAGATTTTTTATCAATTTAGACGATTGAAAAATGAGTGGTTAGTGCTAGAAAAAATAGAAATGGTGGCATGAGCGAGTAAGGCGAGAAACGACTATATAAGGCCGTGTAAAGAAGCAAATGGTTATGGAGAGTCATTTTCTTCTTCACACGGTCATGTAAAACCTTTTTGTGGTGGAAATATGTGGGAAGGGGGCGGAACGGTTGTATAGAGCCGTGGAGAACGTTATACGGCTATGGACATCCGTTGCATAACGACATCCGTTGCATAACCAACCAAACGGCTGAAATGAGCTGTTTTGATTATTTTTTGGACTTGGGTAGCCGTTTTTAGTTGTATAAGTAACTATGGCTTCTGCGCCACGGGAGGGGGGGGGGGGACAAGGGAGGGGAAAGCTTCTTTTGTTTAAGCTCGTAAGGGCATTTGAGATACTTCACATTGTGAAGGGTGGTGGATGGTAAAGGTGGGGAGGGCATAAGGCAAATCCCTGCCACTAAATCATGTTACTGTTCTGGTACCTTGCTCATTTTCACTTGCACAAGTGTGCTTCCTGATTACAATTCCATAGCCAATCCTTTTATATGTTTCTACTCTCTTCACTCAACTAATTTTTTCGTATTGAACTCTTCGATGAAATTTATCAGTCTCTTGCTTCATTGGAAATGGTTTAGTCTGTAGTGAAACGCATATTTTCTTTTTCGTACGTCATAGGTGAAAGAATTGAGTGTCTCCTTCATCAACGATGCATCACATTCGCATGTAGAATATGCTTATTCTGCTTTGCGTTCTCCACACCGTCATCAAGTGCCCAACAATTTGCTCTGCCAATAAGTCGGTGAATAAAATCCTCAACTATATCTTTATTTGATTGGACTTACTCTTTACAAATAAGCGGCCTCTTGTGGAGGACAAAATTTTGAGAGTTGGTGAAGAAATGTGGAGGGAAAATTTGCCATTAGACGGAGGTTCTCGACTTTATCAGTTACAAGATCTGAAACCCCCTTTCGTGGTATGAAGTGAAGATATCATATCCAGCTTCTGTATGTATATTATGTCTTGCTTCAGTTGTCTGTGGCGGATCGGATCCTTATTCTAGACTATTCTGACGTACGTGTCGTAACACCAGATACCCACTAGCTTTTCCATACAGCTGAAAAGAAACAAATTGGATATGGCTCTGAACAATAACAGAAGGTTACCCAACACTGAAAATATCATTTTCAGGACCGAGAACGGACAGGTAAAAATATGGCACTGTCTAAAATTGTGAAATTTTTATTAAACCATGATGTCATGTTGTATTGTTAAAAATATGGATAGTATTCAGGATGAACTATTATCCATAATATAATACTGGTATGCTAAAATGCTTCAATAATCTTCCTTGTTATGGCATCCGAAATTACTCTTCTCTATTTTCTTTTTTCTGTTTTGCTAGTGTTCTGATTTTATTTTTTTTTCCTGTTGATTTGACAGTATGTGATGAACTACCCCACAAAGCTTGGTAGGGTTTTACTGGCGTTGCTCTGTCTTGGAATTGCATTCATTCTTCCCTATTTCCTTCCATCATATTTATTACCGAATAATCAAAGCTCAAAGCCAGCTGATCATGATGTTTCAAAAACTTCTTGATGTACTTCCTAGTAAGATAAAATGCTTGTAGGGTTACTTGTTTAACTCATTTGGAAACAGATGCTAGTGTTTCATTACAATTTATCATTTTACCTACTTTGATATCTCTCAAGAATTTTTTGCCTTGTGACGAAACAGAGCAAAGCTCTAGCTGCTAGTTTCCTTGATTCTAGCAAGGACCTTTGGTGGTGAAAAACTACTAATCAATAAAGCAGTCCATCACGCATTAAACAAGAGGAAGCAAAAGAGATACGACAGAAAAGCTGTAAAGAAGAACAGAATACAAAAACTGAATCAACAAACAAAAGACAACAACGAAACATTACAAAGACGAACATGCAAATTAAAGTATCGTCCGTGGCACCGGCGTCAATTCGTCTTGAGAATCATAGTGCCCGTAATCCTTGGCCATATCCTTCACGGCACTGGCCTTATCTGATATCACCGATGAAGCGTAATCAAGCCGATCAGAGCCCGGTGGGTACTTCCCTGCGACGTAATTGTACATCCATGTCAACACAGTCGCAGCAGCAACGCCGCAGCCACCGGAAAACATGAAACCGGTGGCGGCGAGGAATAGCACAATCGCAGCAGGGACTAGGATCGGACTGAAGAGAACTAGAAGTGGGGTTGCCAGGATCAAGGATATGACAGTCCCAGTGAGGGTTAATGCAGAGAAGAGCAAGAGTGTGACGCCAATGGTAACGGCGGTCACGAACTTGATGGTTTGGCGTGAAGGATGGGTGGACTTGGACTGGGACTCGTAGAGTCCATGGCCATAGCCATAGGTTGATCTTTGTTGATCTGACATGGAGGCCCGGATTGAGAAAATGGATTAGGGGGCAAAGTAGTGAGTGGTATATACTATCGATGAATAAAGGCCAGGCGAAGGGAGATTAGATTACGCGGCAAAAGTTGAGGCTGTGTGGCGTCTCGTGGCGGCTTTGCATGAAACTTCATAGCAGAGCGCCAACAACTGTCCCAGTAATTGACTGGTGTCCGGTAATGGCAACGATTACATTTTTTTTTCCCAAGAAGATAAATGCTTGATTTTTTAGCATAGAGAATTAAAAGGAGAAAAAAAGTTTAGAGATTTTTTATAGTGTTTTTTATGAAGATGATGATATTTATAAATCAACGTTATGCAACTAAATTGAATAATATGATTCAAAAATATGGAAACATCACTAAATTTTAATACGAAGACTTTATGGTAAAAGTTTAAGGTGACATGAATGATGAATGATTGACTAATAGAAAAATATGACCATGCAATTAAAACTTGATTAATTTTTTTAAAAAATTATTAATGTTTTTATACGCATTAAAAACATACAAACATTTTGTTTTATGCAATCATCTTCGTTCAACGTTGAGATGGAAATGTTCCTTGTATTTTAAACTGAGTTGAGTAAGCTTGTTTACAAAAAGTTCAATCTTCTACTGTGTATATGTAAGTAGAAAAATTTTTGTTAAGATAAATATGTTTATTTTAATAATCTTTTATTTTAGATAAGATTAATTTGTCACTATAGGCTAAAAATATCGTTTGTGTATAAAAAGAAAATTTGAGTTAAGGAACTTATAAAATGCTGCTAAAGACGGAAAGAAGAAAAGGACAAACGATATTGGACCACGTGGCCCCTACTAGCTGTCAAGTCAGACAAGCAAGCACGTGAAGATACTAGCATTATTACTACTGATTTAGATCTTGACAAAGACGCTCCTCTTTGAAAAAAAATTGTCAAAACATTTGAAAATCATTTTGAGCGGTATTGGACCACGTGGCCCCTACTGCTTATTCGACCGTTGTAAAGGCGTTTATTGAAGGATCATCGTCCGGCCGTTACCCTCGCTTCGTTGTAGTGAGCTCTTCATCTCCATCTCTCTTTCCTACATTCGGATATTCCCTCTTTGGAATCCTCTGTCATTCGCACTCTCATGGCGATTGCAACAGAGACCCAAACACAAGACAAGGTAATTTAGATAATAAATTGCTCCTGAATGTCTTTAATTTGTCATGATCGGGGTTCTTGAATTTCCGGTTTGTAATCTAGGTTTTTACCTTCAACGACGAAGGTATTGAAGTTCGTTTTGTTTGAATCCTTTCGTTTCTTAGAGCTTATATTATGATTGTAACTGCGTATTTGGAAAGATGTAAAAGATGTCTGAATTTATTTTTAGCAAGGTTCTTGAACCTCCAGATTTTGACCTTAGGGTTTCATGACGAAGTGCATAACAACAATTGTGAATAGTTAAATCGTATTTCTAGAAGATTCCTGAAATTGCTAGAGGAAGAGGCGATCTCAGCAGCCGTAATCTCTTTTCCTCATTTTTCTTTTTCAAATTTATTCTTTCCCCTGGACTTAGATCTCAGATTAGTTAGAATTTAAATCTAAGGCATAATTAACGTCCGATTGAATGTTGAGGGATGTTGTTTTTGTTTTCCTGAAATTTAATTAGTGATAGTGCTCATTTCCCGCAAGATAAGGTATTAGACTATTAGATGTCTTATTTGTTTCATACTTTATTTTATCAGAATTCTTCGGAGGTTTCAGCCTTGGAAAAGAGGAGATGGATCCTTAATGACTTTGACATCGGAAAAGCTTTGGGAAGGGGAAAATTTGGTCATGTCTATCTGGCTAGAGAAAAGAAAGTGAGTTTTTCTAAATTTATGATTCAATTAATCAGAGCTTTTGTGCCTGCTTTTTGTCCATTTACTTTACACATATAAGAAATTAAAGTAAAACAGTAAAAGCTCCGTATATATCACGTATATCTTTTGTTGTTCCTTCTCTCTATATGTTTATATGATTGTTGTATAAGTTGTGTATTTTGATTCTGGCACATCTTCCGTTTGATATAATATATCATCTTGAAACAGAGTAATCATATTGTTGCTTTGAAAGTCCTATTTAAGAGCCAATTGCAACAGTCCCAAGTTGAGCATCAGCTTCGGCGAGAAGTAGAAATTCAGAGTCATCTGCGACATCCCAACATCTTACGGCTTTATGGATACTTTTATGATCAGGTATCCTTTCTGGTTCTGCTAAGATATGCATGAACCTGTACATGTATTGCGGAAGGGGGAAAATATTCTTCGATTTCACATTTTCTTTTCGAAATAACTTGATTGCAGAAGCGAGTTTATCTGATCTTAGAGTACGCACCTAAAGGTGAACTTTACAAGGAATTACAGAAGTGCAAATATTTCAGTGAAAGACGAGCAGCTACTGTAAGTCAAGTCGTACAGCTTTGTCCTCGTTTGTGAATTACAAGATCTTGTTGTTAGTGGCCCGTTAATAAAAAGCAACCAAACACTGGATTCATAATGATAACACACCTTACTTTGGTAAAATTGAACATTCTGGCAAACATAATTAAGCCTTTTGTCTTATTCTTTAACTAATGAGTTATTGTTCCAATTTGTGGTTGAGGTAGTATGTTGCTTCATTAGCCCGAGCACTCATATATTGCCATGGAAAGCATGTAATACACAGAGACATCAAACCAGAGAACCTTCTTATTGGTGCACAGGTAGTCACCATCATGCGGATTGCCTTTTCTGTTAGTTGAGTTTACCTTGTACTTGTACTTATTACGTCTCTTTATTTTTTGGCTAGGGTGAACTAAAGATAGCAGATTTTGGGTGGTCGGTGCACACATTTAATCGCAGGCGGACCATGTGTGGTACTCTTGATTATCTTCCCCCTGAGATGGGTATGTATGTATTAGTGTGTTTGTTGATTTCAACTTTACATATCATCCATTTAATTGCATCTTTCACATAATTATGAATCAATTATTTTTTGACTTGATTATAAATAATTTTTCTGTCTGTCTGTAAATGATATTTTGGGTTTCAATAGTGGAGAGTGTAGAACATGACGCAAGTGTGGATATATGGAGCCTCGGTATCCTGTGCTACGAGTTCCTCTATGGAGTTCCTCCTTTTGAGGCTAAGGAACATTCTGATACGTATAGAAGGTAAGCAAGAATTATAAATTATAGATAGATAGATGAATATCATATGTTTCATACTACATGAACTAACTAACCAATATGGTGAATATGAAATCAATTTTATGTGTGTGATCTTCTATATTTTATTGCAGGATAATACAAGTGGATCTCAAGTTTCCTCCCAAGCCTATTGTCTCTTCTGCTGCAAAGGATCTCATCAGTCAGGTTCTCTTCCACTCTTCTTTTTTGTGCATTTCAAAAAGATAGCAGTCGTGTGAACTCTTGTGATTTTCATACCAACAGATGCTGGTCAAGGATTCCTCTCAGCGTCTACCATTACACAAACTTCTTGAACACGCTTGGATTGTTCAGAATGCTGAGCCATCTGGTGTATATAGGGGATAGTGTACATCTTCTGTTGTTTGGGTTTGGTAGTTGTGGGAGCCACCGGATTTAGCAGCTTTCTGAAATTACTTGAACAACAGCGTATTGGTGAGAAATGCTGCAGATCGTCTCAACAAAATTATTAGTCACGACTCCTTATTTGACATCCAGCATATTTTCTTGCATTGTTATCCATCGTTAAATATATGTTACTGGTGCATATGATTTGATGGTAAACCCTGCAAAGGGGAGAAAATGATTTGTTGGATCTAATTCATATCTGATAATATATCTTACCTTTGCTTTGTGCCGAATATGCCTTCTTCTCTGTAGCTCGTTTTTCCCCAGAAAGGAAAAGAATAGATATAATCTTTGCCATACTCGTTAACATCACAGCTTAGAAGCCAAGGTATAAACTTTAATCAATTAAATGAATATGAAGTTTGACATAATGCAAGATAGTTTCAAGCGCATATCTGCCAGTTGAATCTAACACGGCTCCCACTTGGCATTTTTTTTTGGACTCAGCAGTTGTCTTCACACACGCACCATGATTTCCTGATCAAGTGTTAAGTAGTTGACTTCGAGCTTGATGATACGAGAAGCTTGACAACTTCTTTAACGAAATAAATTAAAAGAAATATGAATATCAAACTCACTCAAACTTTTTTTCTGGTTGAAAAGAACAGAGAAAAAAACTCGAACTCAACTCATCCAACATAGGGAATAAGTTGAATGAGTGAGTTGACCATACCTCACCTACTGAATAGGGGACTTAAAACTAACGAAACTGCCCAGAAGAGAAAAAGAACAAAATAGAATTAGAAGAACATCCTCCCATGTTGGATGTCAATTCTTCCATACCGTTGATAGATTTCGTGCATGAGACGTTGCTTCCGGGTGTATCCAAGTTTCTCAAACACAAGTCAACCCGTTTGCCACATTGTATGCTGATATAAGCACACAAGTCTTTTTCTACACATTTAAGCAAAACTTCGAGAAAACACAAATCACTAATTCAGGATACTATATAAACGATAAGGAACATAACAATCCCCAAGCGTTCTTAGCTTGGAAGGTGCCTAGCTTGGTCAAGATGATACCTAGCAAACAGCAGAAAGACAAAGCCAGTGTCTAGCTTTTTGTTGCAATATGATTTTCTGATTGGTGTTCATCTTTTTGTCCATCTAACAGCTGAATCGGAAGTTCTGTTTTCTTGGCCACATTATCATCTTTGGGATTCAAAAAGCTTGGCTGGTTGGTTGACGAAAGAAGTCTTGCCCACATCCTATCAGTAATCACGACCTGGTTGTGACTCTCAGTGATTCGCTGCATAACAAAATTTAAACCATATGGTCTAGATTGTCAGAAAAATTCTTATATTCTGAAAACTCAAGCTCTGAATAGAATGCATAGAGGAATAATGCAATATAAGCTGCTTTTGTTCATGTCTGCAGAGCAATGAGAATGCATGACAAACTTAGATGGAATGCATCATTATTTCAACTCAATGAAAATGGCAATTTAGATCCACAATTTACAAGAGGATCTCAAAAGTAAAAAATAATTAAATTTAAAGTGCAACCATAGAAATCTATTTAGATATTTGCAACTGACATTGAATGGAATATAAGTATGTCTGCCATTGACCAACCCAGCAGTGAAACCTGTATACCCTGCCATTGCCCCGTGAACTGCACTCTGAGCAAGAAGTGTACAGTAGACATTGTCGGATGCATTGCTTGGAATTGCCCGGATCATGTATGTAGGATCTGCCAGATGGATCAGTTAAGATCTCTACAAATAATTGACTAGGTTAAATATATCAAACTTCAACCGTACCTTACCTCAGCTCCTCCAATCCAATTAGAAGAGATAAAGGGAAGTGAATGCCTTTAGAGAAACTGACCTATATATTTAAGATTGATGACCGTGTTCTTTTTCCTTCCAAAATGATCCTAACATAGAAGAAGATCGCCAAAGGATGGAGAGAGGAGGGAAAAGAAAAAGAAAAACCAAAGCAGATAGAAACAGAGAGATGTAAGCACGAATGTCGGATAAAAAATAAACAGACACAAGCAAGAAGTAGAGCACAAGGTTGAGCACTATATATATATGGCAGATTACCATCGATAAAGGCATGAATATGCACCATAGTCACAGTATTGTGTGAACAAAAGTCAAGAGACCAACCCATCTTAGAACAGTAGCAAGAACCTAAAAACGTACCGTTTCTCATTTTATAACAGTTTAATATTCCAAAAATTATCGGATATGCTTTTGAACTTGCAACTCTTTTTTTCCATTTTCCAATTATATTTGAAAGTAATATGCATTAATATTAATTATTAAGAGGCATCAAGAGGTATTTACTTAAAATTGACCAATAAAATCAGAAGAAAAAACAGATAAAATATCAAGAAAGTAAACTAACAAGGTTTACCAATTTAATTAGTTTATAACATTATATAGTGAAACAAATTCTAGATTACAACATAAAGTGACTCAGTGACAAGGACGCTTACTTTAAAACAAGTCTAGCAGCCAGGTAGCATACTAAATTTCCTAATATCGGCCTCATGCCAAGTAGTCCTTTGGCTAAAATTCTTGTCAAATCTGCCCACTGGTGGGGATTGGATTACATTAGGTTAAACTATCTCAAGCTGTAGATACTGGCCTCGCAAAAGCCGAGATCAGTCGAGTGAAACTTGTCTAATCCTTGTCTGTCTAGTGAATTCTAATGGCTAAGGACTGCAATGACTGTGCTAGGGAAAGCCTCCACATTGAGGAGGCTCCTTCCTTCAGAAAAATAGAGGTATTGATCCAGAGAGTAATTAACTCCTCAGAAGGGTGCTTAAGGAGCCAAAGCATCTGGACTAAGCAAACTTCAGAGGGTAAATATTAGATTTAATTTATTTGAAGAATAATTTTAGTCACGAGTTATACCTTAATCCTGTGAGATAACCATAGCCCAACATCCTGAAGTAACTTGTTTCCAGAAGCGTCTTTCTGGTTCATGACTTGCATACTCTCTGTGACAAGATCTTGTCCTGCTCCTTCAGCTGTGACTATAACCATATGTCCATTTTCTTCTAGTGTTTTTTCAATAAATTCAAGAAGTCCTCCCTTCCCTTCAAGATAGAAAGGTGACTCTGGAATCAAGCAACAGTCCACGTCTCTACTAGCAAGAGTAGCATACATTGCAATGAATCCTACAAGCATAGATACCCATTAAAATATAGAAATGAAAAAGTAACAAATATTATTGAAGAGAACAAAGAAAGAACTTCCAAGTCCTTTACTTTAGCAGCAAATAATTAATTGTTGGATAAATTTCCATATCATCCAAATTAGAAGCGTACAATATATCAAACATAAACAGCAACCATACCACTGTAACGCCCCATTAGCTTTACAACACCAATTCCATTCTCAGCACCTTCAGCTTCAACATGAGCTGCATTAATGGCACGTTGAGCCTCCTCAACCGCACTATCAAAACCAAAGGACCTATCAATAACCTAAAGCAAAAGAAGGAATTCCACACAAACTTGCTTCAGAAAAGGATTAAGCAAATCATGAGATGTAAATCTAAATGATAAAAAGAGACTTCGGTGAAAATGAATTAAAACAACATGATCAAGGATACCGGGATATCATTGTCTATTGTTTTAGGAATCCCAGCAATTGCTACTTTCAGACAGCGCCGCCTGACTTCCTGTATGATAATTGAAATCGACTCAGAATCCTCACCGAATATGTTAAAAGATGACATGCCAACAATAAAGAATAAGAAACCATCTATTCAAAGTATTAGTCTACAACTGCCACCACATTTAGACTTTAATTACATCATTACCATTTATTCTGTCGTGTAAAATTCAGAGAAGGATTAGAAAATTTAAGAATGCAAAACAACTCCATAGATATTAAAGATACATATCCCAAAAGATGTTGATTAAAACAAGCTTTCAAAATTTTGGAACGCTAAAAACGTGTATATCGTCTATTTGATCTCTGTAACTGTCTGTGTACGGGCGTGCAAATGAAACGCTACCTCATAAATCACAGATGCTCCTCTCAGAGTTCCATCTCCTCCAATAATATAAACCTGCAACATAAGCAAAAGAATTACAACCATGTCATTACACGAATCTACACGTTTAAGTACATATAACGGATTGTTAATATATGATAGTAGCATTCACCATACTAGAAACTTCAACTGAATATAGTTAACACAAGTAAACCTGATTAATTCCACGATCGTGGATGCTGTCAACTATCTTTGCAGTATCATGCCCTCCTCGTGATGTCCCAAGAATGGTACCCCCACGCTTATGGATATCATTAACCACCTTGGGTGTTAAAGTAATCGTATTATCGGAATAGAAACCTCTATAACCACCCTGCATATAACCAGGTATAATTAAGTAAGAAACCAATGAAGCAAAAGATTACCTCAAGTTATAAGACCAAATGGAAATCGCCTAACCGATATGAAGAGGGAATTCTGTTTGAAAGTAATGTCCAATACCTTCTGTATTATTTTTATTCGTTAACACCTGTAAATCCCATGAAATGCCCGAGTCTCTCATGCAAATACTATATTATGTTTCATCTCCATAATTCGTGTTCTTGAAGGGGTGAATCTCCAAATGCAGAACATATATGATATCTATTTAATATATATATATATATATATATATATATATATATATATGCTATCATAGCAGTCAGCAGCTACCGTTATCAGTATCATATATAAGCTTTTTCTTTACCGGCACATACCATAGTCTCTGTTCTAGAGCTACAGAGATAATGCCAGGGATGTAAATTAAGAGAGAAGTTACGGCTTACATATATACCAATGACTTTGTTGACTCCATACATGTAAGAAAGGCCACAGACAATTTCCCTTATGACAGTGTTGAGCCCAGGGCAAAGACCACCGCATGTAACAATGCATGCAAGCACATCATCCGATTTGAAATACACCTGAGCGACATAATATGTCTGCGTTATCTGAATGTAAATTCATGCTTCTCAAAAATATATTTACATGTGAAAGGAAAAGTTACCTTTTGGCGTGGTCCTGCACGTCGAAAATGAATGCCTCTTGGACCACTCTTGTGAACCACAACCTACGAAGAGATAAAATAAAACCAACGCATTATGTTAATCTAGATAAATAAATATTTTTCTTCTTCTGCATTGGGAAAAGAAAAATGGAGGCGGCAGCCATTTGCCTCAGTTTTTTGTTACAATACCAGGTAATCAGGTATTGGAAATACTACCAATGAGCAACGACAGACACAAAAACACAGAGGCAATTTAGTTAAGGGGAAATCTAAGTTACCCTATGGGTTAAACTACCCCATTTTGAATGAGTCACTAAAATTATAAAAAGTGTATGATAGTGGGATCCATATATTTAACCAACTTGCTATTAGTATTAATGGTTAATATAAATTTCTGCAACAATATTTTCATTTATTATAAATCAATCCTCATTATTTTTAAGGTTTTAATTTTCATCCTCCTTTATTTTTTTAAAAAATTTCCACCATTTCTTTTCCCTTTATACGTTTAAGAAAATTTATATAATAAATTTTAATTTATTATTTAATAATTTTTTTATGCCAATAATATTTTTTTCTTAGAAGTTATTTTTTAAGAAAATAAAAAAATAAGTTTCACATATTTTAATTGACATCAATAATAGATAAAAAAAAAAAAAAGCCTTTAACTAATAATTATTTTTGTTTTTTAGTTGTTTTTTTTTTAATTTTTGAGTATGTAGTTTTTCTCTTGTGCATGAAGAGAAATAAATGGGAGATATGAGAGGGGAGATGAGAAATGGGAGTGAGGAGGACAAGAAAAAAAAAAAAAAAGACTTTATGTAAATTTTAATAGTTATGTGGTTCAATTTGAGAAATGAAATAATATGGATATTCAAGTTAAATATAAGTTAATCTTTACCATCCATTGTACTATTAATAGTCATGATTAAGCCACATAAGATAAGGTAGTTTAACCCTATTTGTTACTTGGGATCAATTAGACTCCCCTTCAATTAAAAGTTGATAAATCAGGTAAACTAATAGAATGCATACAGAAGACTTTGGAGACAGATGGAAAATAAACAAGATGAAGTGCAGGATAGAACCTTCTGAGGAACGGTATCATCCGCGTCAACAAAATACTGCCTGAAGAGTGACGAGACAAGGAAAAAGAAAAACAACAACAATCAAACAAAAACAAAAACAAAACATTGTATAAACAAAATATGGAGGGCTTCACTTACTTAACAACTGAGTAAGCTGGATTGGATCGCAGCAGATTTGGATACGTCTGCAAACACAACCAAGGACACACCAGAATTAATAAAAGTTAAAAATAAATAAACAAATAAAAGATTGATGTGGCAATCAATATTGCCGCAAGCATGTGAATCTAACTTCTCTTAGAAACATACGAATCTCAAATTCACATTTCAAAGGTATAAGCAGTTTGATACTCGCAATCCGCCTCCAAAATGCCATTCCAGAAGAAAAAGAAAAAATAACAGACATGGAATAAAGGAGAGAACGAGATATACGAGAAGATTAGGAATATAGTCGGAGAAGTGAGGAACGTCTTCGAGGATATAACCGGCCTCTCCATGAATGATCTTCATATGAGGATCACCGGAACCCATTGCTATTTTCTAGTCCCTAAGAGATCGTAAACTTGTTACTTGGCAGCTCAAACCAGGGTCGGGTCCTTCAGTCTGTTCACAACTCCCCTTCTTTCCCTCTCTTCTATAACCGTTTAACAGTAGGGCGTTTTTGTAAATTGGGGGAAAATGGAGGGTTCTATTAACTTATATACGTACATATGTTCTTTTCCCGCGATGGCGCGATCCGCTCGTAGACAGCGACGTTCTCCGATTTTGATTGTCCATATTAATTCTATTTCAAATGATTATTAACGGTCCAGATCTGTTGTTTATATACGCACTGATTCTGGAACGGTGGAATTTTTTTATGATATTCTTTGCTTCTTTTTTTTTTTTTTTTTATCCCATATGCATAAAAAATTGTAAATTTCACAATATATTTACAGTAAATTAAAAAAAATACTTCTTACCAAAAAAAAAATATTAAACCATGTTTGATGTCCTAATGATATATAATCTTGGCAGCAAGCATAGTTTTTAATTTGTAAATTCTAGCATTTTATAAAATAAAATAAAAATCTAACATTTTATATTATATGGATTGAATCCTCGTGTCAATTATATGTGGCACAAGCTCAAAAAATTGAAAGCCTAGTAGTATATTTACACTAATGGTAAAAAGACTTTCAAAATCAAGGTATTATAAAAAAAGAAACTCCATTATAAAAAACGGTACATAAGATTTAAAAATTCTAGCTCTCATTTTTTTTTTTTCTTCATATTTTACCCAAATTTTATACTAACTTTGGTGTCCGAGTATTACCCGACTAACCCATTCCTTTCTAGACTTGCAGGCAGGACGCAATCCAACACAAATCCATTCTACTTTAGCCAAACCTTCCAACATCCTTTCCAGTTGAACATCCAACATATATATATATATATATATATATATATATATATATATATATATATGATATAAATAACAAGTAATAACATAGAAGAAATCAGCCACAGGTTAATTTAGTTGATAATAATATTTTATATATAAAATTTAAGTTTAAATTTCATTGAAAACAATTTCTGAGTAAGCAATTTATATATACTATTACAAGACAATTATTAAAGCCTATTTACATGCGCAATCTAACAATGTGATAGAGGAAGGAAATGAGGTGGAAGAGATTTAATTGTATAGCGTTTGATTTTGTTGTTAGTTTCTTTTTCTTCTAATGCAATAAGATATTAAATTTCGATAAAAATAATCTATTAAATTTTATAGATTTGACTGTATATTTATTTTTCTCTCATTCCAATTTTATGAAAATGGAATTAAATTAAACTAGAAAATACATATTCCTCTTTAACAGGGGATTTAATTTTAAATTTATAAAGAGATAATAGATAATTATCTTTCTAAATTACTATTGATTATTGTATGTGGATATGATTTTTATTTTTCTTAATTATTTACAGAGCATAAATTATTGTTGATTTTAATTAAATATAATAAGTTTACTAGAAAAAGAGTGTTTCTACTTTCTACTGAACTTATTTTGAGAAAAGAAATTAAAAATATCTCATACGGACACTCGAAATGTGAGAAGGTTCTTCAGAAAACAAAACACCGGATGGCGCATGCGCACGCTTGCTACATCAAGGGTCAGGCTAGTTTACAGTACACTACAGTGTGAAGTATAATCTAAGTGCTCTCATTCTTACTTGTGCTGAAACTCCAGAAGCTTCCGTCTCTCGAACAAAGAAGCAGTGAAGAATACCTGAGGCTCAATCCTTCAACATGTCGTGGCAACAGTACGTAGATGCGCACTTAATGTCCAAGACGGCACCGTATGGGCACATAGCTCAACCTTCCCGCAGGTTCTCATTTCTTCCCAATTTTGCTTTTTTCTCTACTTAGTTCTTGAAGTTTGGATTTTTTATTTTTTTTTCGAATGATCTTTTTTTTATCTGATCTGAGAGCTTCCCTTTCGCTTCGTTAATTTTGCTTAGTTTTAATCGTCTGGAAAGCTGCGGTCTTGGATTATCAATTGACTGCAATCATAAATGATTTTGCTGAACATATTCATCAAACTGTATTTTGTACTGTGATAATTCAAGCCTGAAGAAGTAACTGCCATCATGAATGATTTTGCTGAACCTGGTACACTTGCTCCAACTGGCTTATACCTTGGTGGGACAAAATATATGGTTATTCAAGGTGAACCAGGCATTGTCATCAGAGGAAAGAAGGTGATGTTATGTATATATGATTAATTTTCCCATTATATGATTATAGAACTTGCATGTTCTGAATTTAACTCTTGTTTGTACAATGTTGTTCAGAAGGGAAATGAAATGATGTTAAAGATGCATAATTTACCGTCAACTCTTGTTGAAATTATGTGAAGTTTGTCTGTGCATGAGGTGATTGTGCTTAGACCAAATGATACTCAAAACTTCAATTCATATTAGAAAGGATTGGCACTCTACAGTGATTGCTGTTTTCTTGGATGCCCAGTTTTCTATACAAGATTGTTGAGATTGATTTATGATCGGCATCACTATTAAGAAGACGAACATGGCATTAATAATCGGCATTTATGATGAGCCTTTGACTCCTGGTCAGTGCAACATGATTGTTGAAAGGTTGGGTGATTACCTAATTGAACAAGGTCTCTAGTTGCATTGGTAAGTCTATATACATTTTCAGTTGAATTTTTGCTCTAATTTAAGTTCCAAGTGAGATTTCAATAACCTCAAGCTCCTTTTCAAGTGGAATATTCAAACAAAACTCAACTAGTATATTGTGATATTCACATTCTGTAATGGAATATCAGCTGTATGGATTATGAAGTTACTCAGTTATGGGATGTGATTACAGTGCTACCAAATTTAAGCTTATTCCCTATAATTTTATTTGATTACAGGGGAGGTTCGTGCAGTTTCTGAAAATTGGATGGTTGCAATCAACATTTCTTTTTCTTGGTGGCAGTGAATGATTAGAATTCATGAGCTATGCAGTCTGGAGAGTGGTTGCTGATTGGAAGGCGATGATAGCCTTTATGTGTAAACTATAACCTATCTGCTTTTGTATTCTTACACCTTTGAATTACATCTTTTTTGTGAATCATAGTATTGAAGTTCGCTAAAACATATGCTCCATTGTTGTTTTCTGATTCTTCATCCCCTCGAATGTTTGATACTTCTGTCGAATTGCTTTATTTTTTTGTCCCCTCGCTCAGTAGCTGCAACAGAGTTATTGAATTTGTCTTAAAGCAAAGTTGGGTTGTTTGGGCTAGTGACTCGTGGGGGTATCATGGCCCCTGGCTAAGATGTCTTCACTGTGGTGTTATGCAATTTAGGATATGCTCAACACATCAATTTGTATGATTTGTCTAAATAACATGCCTAAACCTTTAAAGATGTCTCCTTCTCAGTGAAAAGCTTAACTCAATGGTTAAACAAACTTGAACCAACAAAATCTGAGGATAGAAACCAAGAATAAAGCATAAAAAGAAAAGAAAAGGACATAAGTGAATTTTTCACATTTAAAGCACAAAACAGCCCGAGGATTTTTCGTTTGAGTCATAAAGCCATAATATCGCTGGTTTTGATAGGAAATTACATAATCTGCAAAAAGGCTAAAGAATATGTTAAACCAAACGTTCTGCTCTTTCTGCATCTTTTGTATATTTGACAGCCACCGAGCAATGCTCCCCAATATTAGGCTGTGCGGCTAAGAAGATCAACCATAAAATCCGTTGTGTTGAATCTTCCAATAAATTCAATATACTTGATAAATACTTAAGACGCTATTTTACTGCCCCACGAAGGTCATTTAGTTTGGCATCGCTCCACGTTCAAGCTTTTCATCAAAGCACCTGAAAATGAGGGACATTTGGGTGATCGGTAGAAAAGGTTTTATGATTGCTTCTCCAGTCGAAAAGTAGAAGCTTGTAAGGGGCAGGCAATGCACGAGCGGTATGATTAATTTTACCGTATAATATAATATGTTTGAAATGTGTTGTTCTCTGAGAAATTGTTTGTAACAATTACAAATATATTTTTTTTTTTACTGCGAAACTTCAAAATTTTGATTTTCAAGCTATTTTTGCATTCATCTTCTTGCCGGATGAAACTATTTCAACCTGCTATGAAACTTAGATCAGCTAGTAAAAATTGTTTTAACTTAAATACAAATATCAATTTTGAGTTGTTTTAAAATTTGAAAAGAAAATATTTATTATCATATGTTCTTATTAGATTTAAATTTAGATTAATAGATATTAAAAATATTACCAAATATCATATAGTTTTAAAAAAATTATTTTAACAATAATATTTTGTCTTTTTCTATTTGCAATTCGATTTGATTTATTCGGTAGGATCCAAGTTATTTGGTTTAGTATTGTCAATAACTATCTCAGTGGCTGTGAGATAGCTTTGTGAAAGTTTAACAAATTGTGGCAAATGATTATTTACAGATTTCTGCCAAATTCCAATGCAATATAAGAAATCAATCTCTTGATCGTTTTCTTTTATTTGTGTCCATGATTTCCATTAATAAACCAAGACAATGTCATTACTTGTAGACTGGACATAAGTAACATGTCTTATACCATTTAATCTTTGCAGAAGGTCTCAGTGAAGGACTCAAGTCAGCTGCCATTGCGTGCGTTCTCAGTGCTGCGACTGTGGAATTGTGATTATTATCAGTTTAATCCAAGGGCTTATGATCCTCTGTTGTTCTTTACCATAGATTTGATTTGATACATGATAGCACTTTCACACCAATGGTAAAATTTGGTTTGAGTTCAGGACTGGTGAATTTCTGAAGCCTTTTCTGCTTACCATGTTCATAATCATAAAACCTAGCTAATTAAAACTTGTCAACAATCAATCTGCAGTTCGTAAGGTTCCATGGGCAAAGGCTAACATTAATCATACTGGTCAGGCGCTCCTCATCTCTACTGGTATGATCTCTAAATTTTATTTTACAAGTGAATTCAATTCAATTTCAGAAAGAAATTCAAAGTCGTCTACATATATATATTGGCGTTTATAGGATTGCTAACATTGAACTCTGATTGGTGAATGAACAGCATGCATAGCTACATTCTGTATCTCTGCTGATCAAAATACCTTGGAGTGTGCAAAGAACAATTCTCTGCTCTTAGATGCTATGAGACTTTAACAGCAGAGTGGACGATGATACAGTTACGAGTTCAGAATTTGCAGTATGCATGCCCAGATACTGGAAAATTTTCTTTACTCGCTCTTTTTGTTTGTTAAATAAAACATTTTAGTCTCTTGTTTAGCCCATGTCTTTGTGCGGCTGCAAGTGATGTAATTCCTTGTATTTTTGTCGCCTTAGAAAAACGGCTAACTGAAAAGAAAATTTGAATAGATAATAATTCCTGGGCTATTTTATATTAAATCTAATCTAATTCTAATTGTCTATGATGTTTCATACCCAACCTCCAATGGTTAAGTATTTCCCTTTATTAAATTATTAAAAATATCTTTCTGACCAATCTAAAAAGAATATAACAAGAGATGAGACAAAAATGTTATCCTTATATTATGCGTGTCAAAATGCTTTGTGCTGCAAACAAAAACGAGTTCTCTAAAGCAAGCATATTCATAATAGATAATGCTCTGCCAAATTTTCTTTTGGATTTTAGCTGTCTCAATTATTTTGCTCAACCTAACACGTCAAAAGAGCAATGTTCAACTCATGGATAAACTTTCCAGGCCATTACGATTGGTGCTACTTGGGAGGAGACCTTTATTACTTGGAGAGGTTTAAGGGATGGTAAGCATCTGAATATCTTAATTCTCAGAGCTGACACGCCTTTACGCATACACCTGGTGCAAACTTTGCTTAAATAATACAAGAATTCTTTACAAATTCTTCGAACTACAAACATTTGCGTCATGGTATACTTTCTTGACCTTTGGTCCTTCCTTGCGGAAAAAGAATGGCAAAATCAATCAGGGTCAACGAATCCCTGGATAATTATTATTTGCTGTTTTATCATAGTTTTCTGCTTTATTTGCAGCTCAGAACGCATACCGGTAGATGGCATCGGCTGCACCTTCTTCATCATTGCTCAAACCAATTGCATCAGCCACGGCTTTCGTTTTCTCTGATCCATTACTAAGAGCAATGCCTAGGGAAGCTAGTTTAAGCATCTCAATATCATTTTCCCCATCACCAATAGCCATTATCTACAAGTAAATAATTAGGGGTGGGAAAATGTTAACATGGAAGCCAATATTGCCGCATCTCTATTCTAAGAGATGAGTAAGAGTCACACCACGAATCCGCAAACATACTTCATTGGCAGGCCTTTCTAATGCATCAGTTTCAACGATTATAAAAGTACAGTTTTATCCCCTCAACGGAAGATTTTCAATAGATATATGCGCTACCATGTGAAATGCAATCATGAAATTAAGTCCTGGAAGGCTATAACAATATTTTAAGCAGAGGATTAGTTAAAATGTATTGTCATTCAACCTGCAAGATATTCCTATCATATTTTAATTCAAATATTATGTCAACTTTCACAGGTGGTTAATGTTATTATCATATTTCCGGATAGAAAAAAACGAAGTAAGCAATGTCATAAAGGAAGGGAGCAGGTCTTTGTAGTACCTCCTTAACAGTAACCCCCAAATGATCCAGCAGCATTTTTACTCCATTCCCTTTTGATGTTCCCAAGGGTACAATTTCGAGCATGTCTGGCACAGCTTGTACAACAGTGGCACGATCCTTTGTTACCCCCGACCAGTGTGGCCGCAATATAGCAGCCACTCTCTCAGCAGTGTCAAAGAAAATCATTTTCTGTGAAACCGAAAGATAAGTATTAACAAGTACCAGAATGAAAAGAATAATAATTGAATTCAGTTAGGTTCTTCACTACACTTCTAATGGGGTTTCCAGAAGGGGCCTAAATTTGGCTATTATAGGCCATCCATGTGTACACTATGCAGAAACTGAAACCACGGGTAAAAATTTATACCTGTATGTCAGCAGCAGCCAGGAGATGTTCAGTAGAAGGCATGACCTCTGCCTGTAGAGGTATTCTCGATGAAACACAGGAAATGACAAAATAATATAAGCAAGGATATAGAATGTTGAACGCGAGGTACCTTAGGCTCATGGTATACTGTATGCAGTGAATCGACAAGTGGGTCTTCAAAAAGGGTTAGGCAGCGATTCTCACAAAATGCAACAAGGGGAACCTTATTCTCCAAAGAGTAAAGACATGCCTGCATTTTAAAGGAACGTAGCTCTTTCTTTTTGTACAGTGACAAGATGAATATTCCCACAAAGCAATGAAAATCAATAATGAATAGTTACATACTCGTTAGAAAGTTGAAATTCTAAATAATTTTTAATAGAACTGGAAAGGCTTCCATAGATGCAAGAAACTGGGTTAGATAGAAAATACAATTTTCTCTCCTTTAGGTAGAAGAAAACCAGGATTGAAAACCCTATTGAAATCCTCATAATAGGAGAAACATAAGTGGGTTTTATTAAGGATTATACAAGGGGTCACGGTGTGATTTGGGGTAAAAGTACAACAACAACATCATCGGCATGATATTAATTAAAAAAAAAAAAAAAGAGAGAGAGAAAACTGGAACAACGCTTGGAGTGAATCAGTGAGAGGGTACTATAAGTCTATAAACCACCGGAAAGGGGGGTGGGGTAGACAGCAGCGCATTTAAATCAAGAAGGCATATGTTGTTTGCTATAGATAAAGTTGTTTGGGGAACAGAAAAAACGAAAGTTACCTCTCTACAAATATTTGGATCTAAGTTGCTTCTAAAAATTTCCCCACCTTGTCTACCATAAACAAGCAATCCCTGGAATAAATTTGTACATGGAATATAAGGAACAAGACAATGAAGCTCACAAGTTAAGACCAATTAGTAGCTATACAAATACATTACAGAATCGGAAAACATGCAATACTAAAAGTTGGAAATTTCATGTCATTGGATATGCAATTTATAGCAATATGAGTTTGATGCTGGATTCTTCAAATTATTAATTTTCACATTATTCAGATAATAACCTTTGAGAGATACTTTTTCGCTTAGGGAATGAAACTTGTGCTCCTACTAAAGGAACATTATAGGGGAAAACTCATATTTGGATTACTTTTATTATGGTTGTTTGAATGATGATTTACCGGCAGACATGGATTTGTCTTGATGAATCAATTTATGTCATGAACACTAAATGGGAACAGAGAACACTAACTTGTAAGAAGACCCCGGGAGAAAATTCTGAAACAATGCCATCTTTTCCAGCTAAACCCACCATCTTGAAAATATCTATTACTGCTGGCCGGGCCTATTTCCAAATGTTCAACACCCTGATTAGAACATTTGCCAAATTATATATATATATATATATATAAAAGTTAGACAAGTCACTAAGATATATATTTTGACCAAAGATTAAATGTCTGAGCTCATATGGAATAAATAAGTAGCAAACAAACTTCTAACATAGTATCCCCAAGTCATGAAACTAAAATGATCTTACTTTTCCCGTGGCTATCACAATTTTGATACCCCTCGATAAGGCCTCTCTCAAGGCCTTGGCAGTTGTTGGAGAAATTTGACTTTTGCTGTTCAGCAATGTTCCTTCATATAATACAGGAGTACGTTATACCAGCCAGAAATAGGGTCAAGGAATATGCAAAGAGTTTGCCTCAGTATAATCTTACCATCCATATCACAGAAGATATAGCTGAACTTTGGTTTATAAAATCTAGTTCTGCCTTCTTTCTTCCTGTCTTTAGACAATTCATCTGTAAGATTATTTCCCCACATACTTTCATATATGCAAATTGCAGTAATTGAATAAGCAGCAAGTGTATGAAACTGAAAAAAGATACAGCTTGAGAAATGCACAGATCAGCAAACAGTACAAGTACCATCTGAATTGTCTCCAAGAGGATTTGAATTGGCTTTAGCATCATATGCACTCTGTATCAGCCCTTTTCCTTTCCAACCAAGACTCTTTAAAAGGAGTTCCTCCTCTTTCTCCATCTCTGCTTCAGCCTCTTCACTAATTTCATGATCAAATCCCAAAAGATGTAACAAGCCATGAACCTGCAAAAAGATGAAGCAATTACTCTTCTCAAACTTTGTCACAAAGTCCTACAAGATAAAAGTCGAATATCTTGCCTACTTTTATTTTTGGGCTACAGAAAATGGAAAACCAGCTCACCTTCATCTTTCATCTCATCCGAAACAGAAAAAAGCGGGAAAGAGAATCCACGCTTAAAAGTTGCTTTGGAGAAACATATAATGTAAACCCAGTTTTTGCTTCTCCATGAATCCCAAAATTCCTTTTCCATTAAGTTCAAAACAGAAATGGGAAGTCAAATAAATGCTGCAGTTTTCTTTTTCAGCAATTTGATTGTTTCAATCTAGGGGTTTTGTAGTCATCGTCATCATTATCATCTTCTTCTTCTTCTTCTTCTTTTGGCTAGCAAATACATGTACTTGATTAGTGCCTGCATTAATTGCTTTATTTTTATTTTTTTTCCCTTTTATCTTGCTTCTGTGTGTTCCTATTGTTGTCTTATTACAATCAACCAAAACGTAGACAACATTACATGAAAAAACCGAGATTAAAGTAATCTGCATACAGCAGACAACAGTCAGAATATTATCAAACCCACCATGAGGATGCGTATTTCATCAAGAAGAGCGTGCCCTCTCTCCTCTGCTTGTCTCGCAGCCGTCTCAACTGAAATGACAATGTCACCCAACATAAGCTGCAAATGACAGAATTCATCAGCGCTTATCACCATAGGTTTTATCTATTAGGTCCAGAACCCAAGATATCATCAGCGAAAAAAAAAAGTATGTACTCTTACAATAGGAAGCTTAAGCTCAGGGACATGTTGTGACATTGAAAGAACATCAGTGGGATGATCCTCATCCCTCCACTCCTTATTAAGTTTGCGAATAAACTCATCATTGCAAAGAAGCACAGAAAGCTCAATGCTTTCAAAACTACCAACATCAGTTATAGCGGTATCTCTCGTTTTATATCCTCTATCTATTAGTCTATCAAATGCCGACTTCATTGCCATTGCTAAATTTAGACGAAGCAACTCTGCAATGTTCTGCAGTCAGGAAAAACAAGGAGACAAAAAGGACGAGTTAACAAGACAATCATTTATGTTAACATACAGATACAGTAGAACCTCATTGTATGTAAGTCTCTTAAAATTTAGGCGGTTAAGAATCCAGATTTCAGAACTTACAACAATCTGAGTTAAACGTCAAGGAACCTTTGTTCCATTTACTCCATAAATAATGTTAATCCAAGACTTCCGATTTTTAAAAGCTTCATATTATCATGCTCACAATTTTATTTTTTTTTAAAAAAAAATCCAATGGTTTTTCAAAAATCTTAAAGCTCAACATCAACCTAGAATTTCACAGTTTATCATCCGGAGCCAAAAATCTAAAACATGAAATTGACGAGTTCTCTACCAAAATCTCAGGATCGTCAGGCAATTCTTCTTCAATGCAAATGTTGACATTGAGTTCCAAGTCCTTCTCTTTGGTCTTCCGTGCTCGCTTTCTCACCTTCCGATACTCCCTCTGCCCGGCACGAACTGCCCCAAATGCCCCCAAATATTTCCCTTCATTTCGACACGGAACATGAAATCTCCGATCGAATAGAGAGGAATTGATAAGCAAAGAAGCATCGAAACGATGAGAAAAATAGACAGAAGGAAAATGCAAAGAGGAGCGAACAGAAGTGGCATTGTTCGGGGCAGGATAGAAATGAAGTTGGGTGGCGCAAGTACTGGCACGCGCCATTACAGGAACAGAGGCCAAAAGACGAAGGTGGAGCGGGCGGAGGATAAGAGAGACACGAGGAGGCATGTATTGTAGGAAAATGGAAAATTTGTTGCCTTTGCTTTGAGCTAGTGACAGTGACCTGAACCGAAGTAGGCGGGAGGCGAGAGAAGATGCTCTGATACTTCCCTCCTACGATGAAAGGGGCCGTTTGTTTTAGGAGTTAATCCATATTTATTCTGATTAGACATACAAACTTAGCCATGCATATTGTCCAATATTTAATTTATATAAATAAATTGCATATTACATTCACCTTGGGAAATTTATAGGCTTTTTTAGAGAATAGAAGTGATTCTGAGTAAAATAAATAATTTAAAAAATAAAATAATCAAAAGAATAGTGGAGAAAAAGTGGGTGAGAAAATAGGATGTGATTATTTTGGGAAAGGAAAAAAAAATTAGTATAGTATAACATTTTTGGAATTTATTCGGGAGTTATAAGATAAGGAAGTAAAAACTGAATATTAAAGAAAAAAAAAAAGAAAAAGAAAAAAGGAGAGAGCGGAAGACAGCTGAAATAGTTGAACTAAGTAAAGATATAACGTGTAGTCTGCCCCGGACACTCCTGGAGCGTTAATTGAATCGAACACTTTCGGCATCTGATATTTTTATTTTGCAAACGCTCCCTTACCCCACCGAAACCCCAACCCCAAATTCTCCTCCGCCCTTCTCCATCTTTCGGATTTGGTCTCTCCTCAATGTGATTTTGGTCATGTTCCTCAATCTATCTCACCAGTTGCTATCATCTCACTGTTCTCAGTGCTAATCATTCAATTGCGATCTCCCTCACTTTTCTGTTTTCCTTTTTCGTTCCGTGTTTGACCAGCTTGAATCAAAGTAGACCTTACATTTCTGTAACGCATCGGCGTTTCTCATTCTAGTTTCCCCTTTATTCAGCTCAATTTCACTGACGCTGATCCGGAAAATCATAAAATTTGGTGTATATATATGTTTTCTTGTGAACATCTTGCTCTTTGATTTGCAATTGTGTGTAAAAACGCCTTTTTTTTTTAATTGTTCAAGGTACTAGTTTTGTTCGAATCTAGGTTTTAAGTGCCCATTGTGTGGGTTGGATATGGTGGGTTCCGAGACTCCAAGTCCAAACGGTGCTTCACCGCCGCCACCTCAACAAGAGAAGAAGCATGGGATCACAAAACCCCTCTCTCTTGCGGGTCCCACCGAGGCGGATTTCCATCGCAACAAGGAACTGGAGAGGGTATCTTTCCCCACCTCAGTGTTGATAATTTTGTTTGATGCAATTTACTTATTAGTTTTCGTGTCAGTTTTTGGTTGATTCTGGTCTTTACGAGAGCAAAGAAGAAGCTGCAAAGAGAGAAGAGGTCCTTGGGCGCCTTGACGAGGTAATTGAAATTGGATCTTGGTTTTATCGACACTATTCTGCGCAGTATCTCTCTCCTCTATTAGAACTATCTTTCTTCTATTTAGTGTTTGGAGGTGCTCAATATGATTATTTTCTATTTGAAGGCTCTCATAGAGCATTTGGCATGGTGGGCATAGGCGCTTTATATTTTAGTTATTTTTATGCTCTTGTTTGGAATGTAAGTTTGCACCAATGTGGCAAATGCTTCTGTGATTTCAACCTCCTGAGATTAAGGTCGAAACAAGAGAACAGCTTTGTTCTTTTATCTATTTTGGGATAGATGCTGGAAACATCAGTTATTTCATGTCTCCTTGCTCATGGTGACCTAAAGTGGAGTGTTGCAGGAGCTGGAAGGTTGCATAACATCTAGATTGTATGCTTTAATTACGACTAGCAGATCCGTTCTTATCAGTTTCTGCCAAGTTTCTGATAATGTGTCGCTGAATTCTTTCAAGAAGTTAACCGATCTCAGATAGGAGAAATATACGGCCCATGAACTGTTCTAAAAGAGAATTATAAACTAGAAGGGACTGTTTTAAAAGAAGTCAGATTGGAATGCTTTTTTAAGTTTTAATTGAGTTGTTTCTATTATGAAAATTACTATATTGACAGAGTCAATTTGTAATGTAGATCGTAAAAAGCTGGGTGAAGCAGTTGACCCGCCAACGAGGCTACACAGACCAGATGGTGGAGGATGCAAATGCTGTCATTTTTACTTTTGGTTCCTACAGACTAGGGGTGAGTATACTGTAGTGTAACTAATGTTTGCATACCCTGATTATTATGAACACGGACTGCCTGCTTTTTACACACTGCTGGAGGAATGTCTCGACTCTGCAGTTTAGTGGACTTGGACATTCTAGGTGCCAATTTTATTTTTCCATTTATTCTTCTATTTTTCTTTTCGGGGAATAGAAGGGAGGTAATATGAACTCTTTCTTGTGCGTGTTTGAACATTATTGTATTTTCATGTGTGGCTGTTCTATAAATATTTGCATATATAGCAGTTGCTTACTAATTTTCAGGTACATGGACCTGGAGCTGACATCGACACTTTATGTGTTGGTCCTTCTTATGTGAATCGTGAGGTAATGAACTGCAGCTTGTTACTTTTTCTAATTTCAGCAAATTGTAAGTACAGAACGTATTATAATAATTTATCTAATTTCTCTTGCAGGAAGACTTCTTTATCATTTTGCATAACATCCTAGATGAAATGGAAGAAATTACTGAACTTCAACCAGTTACTGATGCTCATGTCCCAGTAATGAAATTCAAGTTCCAGGGAATATCAATAGATTTGCTCTATGCAAGTATATCACGTTTGGTTGTTCCACAAGTGAGTTAAATTTCCTTCTTTTGCAGGGGAGTTGTATATGTTATGGTGCTCATTTTTGTATATGGTCTTTTTTTTTTTTTTCCTTAATAGTATTCCTCTTGCCTTGGAGTTAAAAGGCCAAAGATCTGCTGATATGTTGTTTTCAATGTTCTGAACTCCTTGGATTTTTCAAAAATCAAAGTAACCATGCCTTCCATGTCATAGAAGGGGCTAGCTTAACATCCTTTTTTTCCCCCTACAATAGTTTTATTAATTTCTGTTCTCTTTCCTCCTTGCTTTTCCTTAATCTTTTTGTGTTTGTTTGACTTGCTTTCAATTTGCTCTTGTTTTGAAACCAACTTCTAACAGGACCTTGATATATCGAATGAGTCTGTGCTGTATGATGTTGATGAGCCAACTGCTCGGAGTCTTAATGGCTGCCGGGTGGCAGATCAAATTCTCAAGCTTGTTCCAAATGTTGAGGTTGATATATATGTTCCTTACTTTGATTTATTGATGTATTTCATTTTTATTATGATCCTTCAGTTTATTAATTTGATAGTTCTTTAATTCTTGACAATTTTAGCACTTCTGCACTACACTGAGATGCTTAAAATTTTGGGCTAAAAGGCGTGGTGTTTATTCAAATGTAAGATCTACTACCTTTAATGACATTCATCTGATCAATGACATTTACTTTTACTTATCTGTCTTAATTTTTTTCTTTTGGCATGTTTAGGTTACTGGATTCCTTGGCGGTGTAAATTGGGCTCTTTTAGTTGCTCGAGTTTGCCAGCTTTATCCTAATGCAATTCCTAGTATGTTGGTTTCTCGGTTCTTCAGGGTATATACACAGTGGCGGTGGCCAAACCCTGTAATGCTATGTGCTATAGAAGGGAATGAACTGGGTTTCGCTATGTGGGATCCTCGTAGAAATCCTCGTGACAGATTTCATCACATGCCAATAATTACTCCTGCATACCCTTGCATGAATTCCAGCTATAATGTCTCAGCAAGCACTCTTCGTGTTATGGTGGAACAGTTTCGTCGTGGTAACAGGATATGTGAGGTAAGAGAAGTGCCTTTATATTCTTCTCTAGTTTTTGTTATTTTGCTGAGCTCCTCAACTTGATTGATACTGATGGTGTATTTATCTGCTTTTAGGAAATTGAACTTAACAAAGCCCAGTGGAGTGCTCTTTTTGAGACTTATCCCTTTTTTGAGGCATACAAAAACTATTTACAAGTGGACATAGTTGCAGTAGATGCTGATGATTTACTTGCTTGGAAAGGCTGGGTAGAATCTCGGTGGAGACAGCTTACCTTGAAGGTAAAGTCCTATGATAGTCTGACATAACACATTTCTCCACTAGATTTAGTCCATATCTGTTCTGTGTTTATTCATGATGGCCATCTCAGAACATTTTAGCGGGCTTTCTCCTTGTTGCTGAGCAGATAGAGCGGGACACAAATGGGATGTTACAATGCCATCCTTATCCACATGAGTATGCGGACTCCTCAAAGCCTTGTCCACATAGTGCCTTCTTCATGGGCTTACAAAGGAAAGAGGGAGTCAGAGGTCAAGAAGGGCAGCGATTTGATATACGTGGAACGGTTGATGAATTCAGGCAAGAGATAAACATGTACTTATATTGGAAACCAGGGATGGAAATCTATGTTTCTCATGTTCATCGAAAGCAGCTTCCTGCATTTCTTTTTCCAGATGGTTATAAAAGGACTCGGATATCAAGGCATATAAACTGTTCTACTGAGAAAATGGGTGAAGACACAAAGTGCCATTCTGGGTCTGCTGAAAGGTGCATCAAGAGGAAAAATGATCCTGAAATGGTTGATGAGAAGCCAGGAAAGCCAGAGAAGCGGGCCTCCATTAGCCCACAGAGGATAGATTCTGTCTTGCCAGAAAGCATAATTAGTAGATCTGGTGCTGCATCTCAGATGAGTATTAATTCTATAGAAGGAATTAGGTTAGGAAGTTCAACAACCATCGATGCAGATAACAATTCTGAAACTACGTCGTCTGATGGATGCCTAGGAGGCGCAATGGGTACTTTAGGGAATAACAGGCAGAGTAGTAAAACGGGTGGCGGTGAATCCACACTAATTGAACAAAAATCTAGAAGCCCAGAAGTTCAGAATGAGGTAAGCCTTGAACCAGAAGAGCAACCTTCTCTCAGGAAGTTGTTTGCTTCATGCGAAGTTCCTTAATTAGAAGTTGGTGATACATTTCAGAATGGAGTCAGTGGGTACAAAGTTCAGAATTTGGATTTAGATTGCTTGGGAAGTGCTGAGAGTTCATCTACCAAAACCTTGCTGAACTGTAAAGGGGGTGCTGTTGATATGGATCAACGACTAGTCAAAGTTTGTAATTTGACAAGGGCTGAAAATGCAGAATATGTACCAAGTGCTGGTGCCCAGAACCTCAATCATGAGGTGAGTTTCTTCATCCGAGGACTTATGGATTAAGAACTATTGTGGATGGCCGTTAGAAAACTGGAAGTCAGGGAGATAGTGAGAGTCAGGGATCTTTGCAGGGTGATATTTGTGTGGCAGATCCAGATACTATTTTGAAGAGTGGATGTTTAGATGGAAAAAGGGTATTTTTTACTCAAGGCTGAAGAATTGAAGGTTTTTAAACTTAACTTCTAATCTCTTTTCTTTTTCTCCATAATATCTTCTAATTGTACGATATACTCGCCTTTCTGCTTTAGTACTGATTCATTGCATAACTTTCTAGGGCTTTTTGGGAAAAGTCTGAGGGCGATCTAGTAGTCTGTTCTTTTTTGATTGATTTGATTCTTTCTGGATTCATCGTTGCTTTATCTAATCAAAATGTGGTCTGTCCTTATCCTTTTACAGTCTTGTTGATTGTTTAAAGTTTTCACTATGACCCTCCGCTTTTACATGTATAGTACCCCTGTTCGTTACAAATTGCTCTTGGTTATCAATTCCATGGTTTGATTTTCATAAACAATCTTCTGACTGGTGATATGTGGTCGCAGGGCCTGCACCACTATACGTGCTATCTTTCCAGTAATTAACTGCTTATGAACCTGACTAGTTTTGTATAGAGACTCAGAGACGAGATCTTCCTTCTTCTTTTTTCTCTATATTTTTAAGTGATGGTTTGTAAGCTAATATTGTTCTTTATATTTTCCATATTGTGTATAGCCAGATATATCAGGCTCGGTAGTGTCCTATAACCTCAAGATGGAGCTAGGTCAGAATCTTTGCAGAAGCTAGTAACAAGGCATGCTTTTTAACTCTTATTGACAATGTATATCAATATATGTTTATACTGCCCTGTTGGTTTGTTGTGGCTTTTTGTAGGAAAATGAATCTGGACTGAGTTACAAGACATTTGAAAGGGGAATCACTGAGGTCTCCGCCCACAGTTGCACCTTATGCTGTATTTGAACTGTTGCTGCACTGAGATCTGGCGTGGGAGATAAGGGTTGTGAAATTGATGGATATTAACAATGAACAACAGATGCAGACGAGAATGGTGAAATTGGTTGCGGTTTCGGAGATAAGGGTTGTGATGATCGTGTATGTACATAGATGAACAGCATGATGGCGATGATGGTGTGTTCTCATCTTGTTATCTGTGAACTTGGTCTCGTCTTTGGAGCGGTGAATTGTCTAGTAAATCTTGAATATCCATGTTTTGTAAGAGGTTTTTGATGTGACGTGGTTGATCGTGTTTCCCAGAAAAATCCTTCTTTTCGTGGAGAAATGCTATATTCCAGCGTAGGGCATTAAGTTTGTCAATCGTAAGAATATCCACCGATTATCTATTATCCATTATATATACCACTAAAGTCACCCGATGACATATATATATATATATATATATATATATATATCTTAAAACATTTGTTGTTGTTTATGAATATACTAAGAAATTTGTCGTTTCCATTTTTTCATTAAAGAACCCAAAACCCTTTGAAAACATTTTATTCAAACTAGTCGAAGAGGAATCCTTGCTAGGTCATATTCTTCAGTACTAATCAGGAAATTATATAAATAGGACAAACTTGAAATCTAAATGCTTAGATCATCATCTTTAGGATATCAGTAGTTCTCTCATAATTTGCAGGTAAAAAATAAAAAAAAAAACTAGTTTGCATTCTATTCTATTCTTTATACATAAAGGGCTTGTATTTGGCAAGACCTCTGCTCAAGCCACGAACCGCAGCACATGCTGTAGCCACTGACACAAGCAAGCAAAGCAAGCTAAGAAGTTGAAGCCCGAACCAGCGCAATGATCCTTTTTTGGTCTTTAGGTTGACAATGGACATCTCAACTGGGAAATACACCACCAGAGGCCAGAACCCCAGAGCTCCAAGAAGGGCGAGCATGTCATTAAAAAAGGGCATTGCCATAGCAAGCACAGTTGCCACCACCACAAATAATGTCCTCCAAACAAGCCTCAGCATATTCACACTGAACGTTATTTTGGCAATTCTCAGAGGGTACTCCCTTGTCACAAAACTTGAACTTGGCCATGTTTTGGCAGCGAATGTTTCAACCCCACGGTAAACTGGTTGCATAATTACCTGCCAATACATATATCCAAATTCAGACGCCATTGTTATCATTTCTAATTGCTAAAACTGATTTAGTTTATTGGGTAAGAACAACTTTGGAATTGAAAGGATAATAGATGAGAACCTGATAGGCTCCAACCAAGTGCACCACAATAAATACATTGCCCAGGTACATTAGCCAGAAGGGCTTGAGAGGTTTAGGGCCGGTCAAGATGTTGCCTGCAGTTTCTGCCCCAAAAGCTGCATAACCAGTGCATGCACACAAGAGAAAGAAAACTACCATTGTGAATAACCCTATTTTGGTAGCCTTCTTCATTTCTTCATTTTCTGGCTTTGATGACTCTAATGTGTCCTGTATAATAAATAAAAGGATATAATAAGCAGAGCAAGTTTGGTAAATAATAAACAGAGCACACTGAAAATGCTCATTTTTCATATATACCTGGATATCAAATAAAATTTGAGCAAATGCACTAGCAAGTGCCACATTTCCCAATGCAACCAGCATATTCCACACCCTGTCTGCTCCACTTTGATCCTCACTTCCCCCAAGTAAAGAAGTACTCTTACCTTCGCCTGTCAATAACATAACCAGTTATGTTATTGTCCTAAGGACCTAATCCACAGTGAATGCTACTCAGTGATAAATGAGTAAAGGAGGGGATGGAACATACCACTGACGATAATTGAAAGAGAGAGTGCGATACCAATGGATGCATACCCAAAAGACATAATCGCTGCTATAATGGAAAGCCATGACAATTTGTGAAAGTTGGGTATTTGGGACAGAAAGATTTCAACAATTCCAAGCCCAATCATAAATGGGTTATTTGAAAAATGGCATGAAGCATCAACCCCATACTTCTGGAAGCAATTGAATCTGCGTATTGCCCTGAAACATGCATTATTATTTTAATTAGCTCTATATATATATGTGTGTGTGTGTGTTTGTGTGCAATAATCATGGCAATTACATTACAGCTATCTTTTTTCTCTATTAATAACTTACACCATGCTTGTGGATGTTGTTATTGTATAGCCGATTGCGAAGCAAGCAAGATTAGAGTACTGGACTATTCCACAAAACAAGTTCATTCTTCCACCTATTATATACAAAGTTGGGAAACGTTAGAACTAGAGGTCTGTGTTATGTGATATGTGCTGTAAAGTCTAAGAATGTAATTATCACCTAAATAGGCTTTGACAGCGTCCATGTAGGTGTAGTTCCTCTTGCCAGTAACAGGGTGTCTATAGCAGTCTGCTAGAAGGTTGGAGGTGTAAAGAGTGACGACAGTAAAGGATAAAAGAGAAGCAAGACCGATGATCCAACCCAACTGAGCCATGGCCCATGCCAATGACAGCACTCCAGCCCCAATCACTGCCGTTATTATATGTGCGCTCGCAGTCAGCGCCGTCCCTGCGCCATGCCATGCAAACTAAACCATTCATTCACTGCTTATCTCGTTCTTCTAATTCTAAAACAAGACTGACACAAGAGGATTTCTAATATTCTACAACAATTATTGAGTATTAATTTTTATGATCTAAACATTTTTATAGTTAATAATAATATCTGTTTTGGAATGTATGAGTGTTGTTTCATCGGATATTTAATATTAGTAATTGTTTGATATTTGTAGGAAATTCATGCGAACAAAATCACGTGAGTACTTTAATGCAATTAAGAATCAGGAAAAATAATGACATAAGCGAAAGGGTCAACCTTTTTGTTGCGATGTCAATTAAGTAAGAGGTGAAAGTGAAACTTGGAACCATGCTCAAATTAAAAGATATTTTGGAATTGATAATATTAAAAAAAATTAATTTATATAAAGTCAAAATTTAAGATAATTAAAGCAATTTAATACTAATCCGAAGATTATTTTAGAAAAAAAAAAATGCTAGAAGTCAAATTTTAAAATAACTTATAATTCAGTTTAATATTAATCGTGTGTTGAAAATTTTATATGACTATCATATGCATTTTTTATTGGTTATCATGTTCAAAATTAACATTAAAATAATCACTATGTAACTGACTAGCGAAAAAAACAGGTCAGGTTCAATGCTCTGTGTCTCACTCCCTTACTGTCACCTCACCCCACACAACTAAAGATCAGTTTTCTTTCTGTTTGGTTTGCATGCATGGATGAGAGAGAGAGAGAGAGAGAGAGAAAACTGACCAGTTCTTTTGATTCTTCCATCATCGTCGAGTTCTGGTGTCCTGAGAGTAGCCGCAACCGATTCAACATCCATCTCTGAATTGGTAAACTAATTAGCTCTCCTCGCAACTTGAATGAAAGCTAGCTGTATCAATTTTAATTGGCAGAGAAAAATGAGAGGAGATGTTGCTGTTGTCAACAAGTGACGAGGCTGTCTTAGGCGGTGACACTGACCAAGTTCATTCAAGACAAGACAGGGTTGAATATATGAATCTAGATATATACAGAAATTCAGGTTAGCTTGTGAGACAGCTGCGCGCTCTCTCGGTGCATAGAAGGGATAGAGAGATTTAATGTTGTAGCCCATCCTGCAGGACTCCCTCCCATTTATAACCCATTCATTAATTACCCACATCACCACAATAACCGTAGCTATTCAAAAAATGAACAAAATTTTGTTACAAAATGTTATTTTTTTTGCATTGCTGTTGTAGAAATTTCTGTTGCAAGATGTGTTTGTGACATTTTTTTAGTATTGCAATGATGTAAAATTTGTTACAAAGTATAGTTAAAGAGTATAACAAATTGTTGTTTCATTGAGTTTTATAACATATATTTCATCATTCGCAACAATTTATTTGGTTATTAATCTTTTGCAACAATATTTTATGCTAAAAATAGTATTTTAAATGTAATATTTAATCAAAAATTACTCACAATAAAAATTATGATATAAACATGTAAATAAATATAGACATAATTGATTGTATTCTGAAATTTAATCATGTACGTTGGTATAATATTTTCATATGTATATGCTGAGATTCTTTGCAGATTCCTTGAATTAGTCCACGTGTAAAAGAATCGTAGCTAGACCATTATTCATAATAGTTTGCACAGTGAACAAAAAAGAGGAGATAATTTATGGAAAATTGAAGAAAAGGACCAACTCGAAATGTGAATGGTTAGATCACCGTCCATAAGATATCAGATGGTAATTCCATAATTTGCAACTCAAAAAAGAAAAGCTAGTTGGCAGACTATTCTCTATACATGAAGGGCTTGTATTGGGAAAGACCTCTGCTCAAGCCACGAACAGCAGAACAAACTGCAGCCACCGACACAAGAAAGCATGACAAGTTGAGAATTTGGAGACCAAACCAGCGCAATGACGCTTTTTTGGTCTTTTGGTTGGCAATGGACATGGCGATTGGGAAATAAACCACCACGGGCCAGAACCCCACAGCTCCAAGAAGCGCAAGCATGTGATTGAAAAAGGGCATTGCCATGGCAAGCACACTCGTCACCACCACAAATAATGTCCTCCAAACAAGCCTCAGCATATTCACACTGAATCCTATTTTGCCAATTCTCAGACTGTACTTCCTTGTCACAAAACTTGAACTTGGCCACCTCTTGCCAGCAAATGTTTCAAACATACGGTAAACGGGTTGAACAAGTACCTGCCCAAGATTTATGATTTCTTAGAAATGTTAAAAGCGATTTCTAAATTTTGGAATCGAAGAGCAATAGATCATGAGAACCTGATGGGCTCCGACCAGGTGCACCACAATAAAGACATTGCCCAGGTACATTACCCAGAGGGGCTTGAAGATTTTTGAGCCGGTCATGATGTTGCCTGCAGTTTCATCCCCAAATGCAGCATAACCAGTGCATGCACACAAGAGAAAGAAAACTGCCATAGTGGTTAACCCTATCATGTTAGCCTTCTTCATTTCTTCATTTTCTGGCTTTGACGACCTTAATGTGTCCTGTAATTCATGCATCACCAATGATATAATCCAATCAGAGATTTGGTTTTCTTCATGTTAATGAGCAAAAGGTTATAAGCAGAGCAAGTTACACAAAGCACACTGAAAATATACCTGGATATCAAATATAACTACAGCAAATGCACTAGCGAGTGCTATGTTTCCCAAAGCAACGAGCATATTCCACATCCTCTCTGCTGTAAACTGGCCCTCGCTTCCCCCAAATATAGAGGTACTCTTTCCATTACCTGCCAATCACTCATTATTTTTTCCAGAAATTAATATAAATCCACGTAACCATATTTTGAACCTCAAAGAACAGGAACATACCTCTGATGACGACCGAAAGAGAGAGTGCAATACCAATGGATGCATACCCAAAAGACATAATGGCTGCTATGATGGAGAGCCATGACAATTTGTGGAAGTTGGGTATTTGGGACAAAAAGATTTGAACAATTCCAAACGCAATCATAGATGGATTATTGGAAAAATGGCATGGAGCATCAACCCCTTGTTTGTGGAAGCAATCGAATCTTCGTATTGCTCTGAAACATGCATTATTAATTAGTACTGTGTACGTACAATAATCGTAGCATAGCAATTACCGTCTTTTTTTGTTCTGCTAATCACTTACACCACGCTTATAGATGTTGTTATTGTATAGCCGATTGCGGAGCCAGCAAGAACAGAGTACTGAACCATTCCACAAAAAACACTCATTCTTGAACCTAAAGTTGGGAAACATTAATTAGAACTCGAGGTCTATGTCATGTGTGATATGTACTGTAAAGTTTAAGAATGTAATTGTTACCTAAAGTGACTTTGACAGCGTCCATGTAAGTGTAGTTCCTCTTGCCAGTGACAGGGTGTCTATAGCAATCTGCTAGAAGGTTGGAAGTGTATAGAGTGATGATAGAAAAGGCTAAAATAGAGGCAATACCAATGATCCAACCCAGCTGAGCCATGGCCCATGCTAATGACAGCACTCCCGCCCCGATCACTGCCGTTATTATATGTGCGCTTGCAGTCAGCGCCGTCCCTGTGCCATGCAAACTAAACCATTCATTCACGGCGATTTCTAATATTTTAATTAACTTCAGATGTTGATGTACTATGTAATACAATTATTGGGCAATAAAAATTTTACTATCTAAACATACAACATTTGCTCTTGGGAATATCTTCTTCGTGCGTATGCTGTTTAATATTTGTAGGAAATTCATGTAAATTTACAATAGTAATGTAATTACGAGTCAGGAAAAATAATGCCAAAAAAAATAAGGGTCATACTTTTAAACAAGCAAAGCATGGCCCAAACATATATAAAATCCACTTTCATGATCCCCTTTTGTTTCCATAAAAAAATCGAAATTGATATTTTTTTTAAGCCATACAGTACATAACTCAAATTTTAAAACAGTTGATTATTTTTCGTGATAATTATTGATTCTTTTTTTTTTTTGGTAAGATTCCTTTTTTTTTCTTCTACTATCCTGTTTATATATTTTATAGGAAAATAAATGTTAAAAATTAGAGGCTATGTATATTTAAATATTTTTTAACGACACATATTTTAAAACTAACATCACACTAAATGTTAAAAATTAGCGACTAGGAACAGTGGCAGTACCCTTTTAAAAAAAAATAAAAAGGGGCAGGGTAGCATAACATAGACCTTCAGGTATAATATTAAATTAATATACCATTGTTTGACCAGACCAACGGACGTAACCAAGTTAGTTATAATTAAAATGGGAAAAGGAGGTAAAATGATATCTCCGAATGTGGTGCCAGTGATCCCCTGAAAAAATGGGCACGGGCATATTTGTAAGACGATGTAACTAGCACGAAAGCAGGTCAGGTTCAAAGCATTGTGATACTCCCTCACCACACACTTAACTCGATCTCAGTTTTCTTTCTGTTTGGTTTGCAAAATTGCATGCACGGACGACCAAGCCAAATTAATATAGGTATAATACATATGAACACTAGTGCACTGTATAGTATAATTAGTGACATTTTGGAATTAATTAGATCGAGAAAGATGAGGAAGCTGACCGGTTCTTTTGATTCTTCCATCATCGTCGAGTTCTGGTGGCCCGCGAGCACCCGATTCAACATCCATTGTCTGAATTGATGGCCCCTCCTCGATCAAAACTCTAACTAAAATTGAATATTGAGAATCCGTATCAAGTACTTTAGGAATGAAAAATGAGACGATCGAGTTGTTGTCTACAACGCAAGACGAAGACGAAGACGAGACCAAGGTGACGAGGCTCTGCTCTGTGTGAGGGTGATGACTCTGACCGAATGCATTCAAGACGATCGAGACAACGTACAATGAACCAATGAATCTAAATCGAGAAATGAAGGCAAAGGGTAGCTAGCTTGTCTTGGGACACAGCTGCTATTGCTATTGCTATAGCTATAGCTATATACCTAGTAGAGGCAGAGGGGATAGATAGAGATGATTCAATGTTCCATTTATAAACCATGCATTCATTAATTAATTAGAATCCACTTCTCTCTACACCGCTTTTTTTCTGCTGGCTATGCATTCGTATTGGGCCAAGTAATATTATCGTGTGGCATTCCTAAACTTTCAAAAATTCCATCATAATTCAACTACACTACATTTTCTTAATTTAGAATATTAATCAATTAAGTATATTCTTATCTTTTATAAATTCTTACCTGTGTATTTGTTAGATGTGGAGTTGGGGTTCCTCAATTAATGCCAGGTTCTTATCCACATTCCACATATAGTAGTTTTGTACAGTATTTTTTTTATTTGTTTCCCCTTAAGAATATATATATATAATGAGTACAGGGAATTAGATCTCCGTGTCACCATACATTTCGCACTGTCACACGGTTAATTTTTTTGGGTCTGGGCTTAATTTCAAATAAAATGGGACACTATTCTATTGCTTATACATAAATGGCTTGTATTTGCGGAGATTCTTGTTCAAGCCATGAATGGCACCACAAGCTGCCGTGATTGAAACAAGAAAGCAAGCAAAGCTCAACAGTTGGAGCCCGAGCCACGCGAATGATAGCTTTCTTATCTGTTTCTGAGCGATGTGCATCTGTATGGGGAAAAATACAACCAAGGGCCAAAAGCCAAGAGCTCCGAGCAAGGCAAGCATCTCATTGAAAAATGGCATTGCCATAGATAGAATTGTCGCCACCATCACAAATACTGTCCTCCAAATTAGCCTAAAGGAGTTCAAATTGAATGCTACTTTCCCAACTCTCACTGAGTACTCTCTGTTAATGAACTCTGAATTTGGCCACTTGATGTTTGCACCCGTTTCAACGATTCGATAAACTGGTTGAGCCATTACCTATAGCAAGCAAATTAATTCCAAGCCTCCCAAGTCATTGAACCATGCATGCATAATAATATAGAACTCTTACCTGATATGCTCCCACAAGGTGAATCACAATGAATAAATTTCCCAAGTCAACCAACCAAAACGGATCATAAAATCCAAATCCGGTGAGCATGTTTCCCGGTGTGTGGTCGCCAAAAGCAGCATAGCCAAAGCCACCACATATGAGAAAGAGTATCGCCATTGTTGAGATTCCCATCAAGTTAGCTCTCTTCATCTGTTTGTTTTCTGGTGGGTGTGACCTTAATGTGTCCTAAACAGATAACTTCACCGTGATCAATAATTCCCTCCAATTGGACTGATCACAAAACAAGCAAGTTAAGTCATTATTGGTGTACTTGCATGCTTACCTCAATATCAAACAAAATTGTAGCATAGGAGCAAGCAAGTGCTATGTTTCCTAAAGCACTAAAAACTTTCCAAACTTTATCTGCTGGTGATTGTACTCCGCTTATAGTGGTTCTCTGTCCTTTCCCTGTTGATAATGCCTTTGTAAGTGCAATGCTAGTGGGAATATCGATGCCTTTATTTATTCTCTTGCGTAGTCGCGAATTGCGATATTACCTGAGATAATGATGGCGAGGGAAAGTCCAGTTCCAATGAATGCATAACCAAATGAAGTAATGGCGGCAATGGTTGAGAGCCATGTGAGCTTCTGGAAGTTTGGAATTTGAGATAAGAAAATTTGGAGGACCCCAAAACCCAGCATGTAAGGATTATTCGAAAACTTGCATGTAGTTGCTTCATGACCTCTTTCGTGGAAACAATGTGATTTATGTATTGCCCTGTCACAGACATCAATCATCATTAATCATCATCAACATAAACATAAACATAGTAGTACTAGCCAGGTTGTAACTTGTTAATCTATACTATAATATACTTACACCATGCTTGTTGATGTTGTTATAGTATAGCCGATGACAACCCCAGCGAGCTTGCCATATTGAATCAATCCACAAGCTATGTGCATTTTGCCACCTAATCATCACACGATAATTAAGTCCCAAGTCCAGATCTTAATAAATTATAACATGAAAATTCAATTATATATATATATATATATATATATATATATAGGTACCCAAGTATGCCTTGACGGCTTGCATATAAGTGTAATTCCTGGAGCCAGTGAGTGGATCTGGAGATCTGTAGCAATCTGATAAAAGATTGTAAGTGTAAAGTGAGATTAGAGCAAAGATGGAAAGAACAGCAATGCCTGCTATCCATCCTAGCTGAGCCACACCCCATGGCAGCGCCAGCACTCCCGCCCCTATCACTGCCGTAATTATGTGTGCACTTGCACTCCACGCACTCCCTGCACGTCAACTTTAATTTAACCCATATACATGCAGCATAATCTACAAATACAAGAATCTACTCACATGTTCTATGGATCGGAAAATGATATAAAAAAGGGAAGAAAAAAAATTGTTCAATTCCCATAAAAGCCTTTAACTCTATCTAATGTGTATTAAATTCATATTATGTCCTAAAATTTTCATTTGGTAGATTGTTACCTAGTTATAATTTACAAGTGGCTTTCCTATTTGTGATTCTTCTTTCACCAATCTATGCTATATTGAATAAATTTGAGTTGTGAGATGGGATATATATTGTATGGCACTTACTAATGGTATATTTATTAATTAATTAGTTTGCCATTACTTGGATAGAAGTTACTAAATATTAGAATCAGTAAAAAGCTCATATACTTAATAATGTATTCATGCATATTTTCCAGACCCCAATGTGGTAATGCAACCTTAAATTTTTTATTTTTTTCAATCTCCTACGTAATATGAGATTATATACCAATTCAAGGATTGGACATGGTAGTATTATACCACAAATTAAGAGAACCCAAAAAAAAAAAAATTCTTTGGAAAGGAACAATGTTATTGTTCTGTCTTGTATTAAAGAAAAGAATCTAATTATTTGAGGAAAAAAAGTTAATCTATGGGGTTTATTCGGTTTTTTAAAGTGCATAAGCAGTAGTTGTGGAGGGACCCAAATTCTACTTTTTAATATGTCAAAGCATACCAAATATTAATGGAAAGGAGCATATACACATAATATATATACTTTAAGCATAAATATGTAACCAAGTCGACCAAAGTTACTGTAATTAAGTAAGTGCATAAAACTTTGACTACAGCTACTAATATGTGAATGCACTGAAAGAGGAAAAGACCAATGAAAAGGGAAAAAAATAATTAGTGCATAGTTCTGTGAGGACATGATGTGGGAACATCAAAATAGTAACCCGGAAACAATCGAGAGACGTTACTGGTGATCATGATGAAGATTGATATTCAAACCATAGATACCATTGAAATGGAAAACAATTAAAAAAATAAATATTAACACTATAATTAAAGTGCTGATAAAAAAAATATTATCATTAAAGTGATAGATTTATCGTACGCGACAAAGATTTTTTGTGTCAAGAAGACAGATTTGATATCGATGGAGGACGTTAATTAAGTAAAGAATGAGAAGCGGTAGCACCAACAAAAGACGTGCACAATTATTAAGGAGCACAATAAGAATGTCGGTGCTCTAGTTGGTAGGTTAACTGCAGTTATTTCCCTCTTTACATTCTCATTTTTCTTGTTCCTTAGGTCACAAAACTATATTTTTTTTTAATCATAATGGCAAATATATATATATATATAACCAGAAGATGAATGAATCCCATTATGGTATTTTAATTTATAGCAGATATCTATAGAGAGAATATACATAAATAAATATATACCAGTTCTTTTGGGTTTTCCATCATCATCGACCTCTGGCTCTGCACCAGTCAGTTTGTTGTGAGGATCCAAACCTGAGTCGCGTAGCTCAAGTTGAGGTTGTTTATCTATCACACTCAGCATTATATCTCTATCTTAGTAATGCTTGAGCTAGCTAGCTTGTACTTTCTCTTAATTTTCTGAAACCAAGCCCCAAGATGGACAGGTTCAGCTTGCTGTTATGAACTCCAAGAAAAGGAAGCGCGGGCAAGTAAACTACCAGTCACTACTCCTATTTATATGCATGGAAATTGGAAACCAAAAGGCTTCATAAGGATCTTTTTGGAAGTTTGAAATGAGAAAAAGAAACAAGCGAAGACTTAAAAAAACTCTCCAATCCTTAGTTTGAGAGATTTACTTTAAAAATTAGAAGACAAAGCCTGAAGTTCATTCATGGAGTAATATATAACATATGTCTAATTAATTAAATATTTATTATTTCTTTTACGAGAATCAATTAATCTCAGCTAAGGAGCTACTTACGTTGATGGGAGAAGCAGGAGTACAAAGCTTTAGCATTTTTTTTTTTTGCGAACTTGATGCGGATTGCGACGAGTATAACCATGGGCCAGAAGAGATATAATTAAATTCATTGAGAGACTAAGCGAAAAAAACATGAATATTCCGTAAAATTGGTAAATACATGATTGTAGAATCAAACCCACTAAATAATGTTTTGTCTGTCTGTGTGAGTAGCTAGCTTGGAAATCAAAGTAAGCATGCAGAGTGTGAAGATTTTTATGTAGAATAACATCTCAGCATCCGGTCTAGTCTAGACAATGATATCATTATATCCTGATTCCTGACTTGCCTAAAGAGTTAAGCACAGCTAGCATGCACTAGCTAGCCCCACTGTATCTCATCCTCTGCTTGGAATTGGGATCTTGTCCACTTAAAGTCAAGCACATCACATTGCTAATGGGCTACAGCATAATCAAGAAATTATGAAAAAAAAATAAATGTACGTTTCACTAGATACCTTTGAAGATCAGCGACAAGTTCATCTAATCTGTGAGAGACCCTGGCTAGCATGCTCAAGCTATGAATAGCCACAACACAACCACATGCTGCAACGAGGAGGCAGAATTAATTGAAGGGGCGAATCACCTGAAAGATACTTCTCTAGTCTTTTTTTCTGGGCAACACTCTGCAATATATATATATATATATATATATATATATATATATATATATATATATATATATATATATATATATATATAAAGGGAAATGCAGAGCAAGTGACCTGAACCCAAGTGCTCCAAGTAGTGGAAGTATCTCATTGTAGAAGAAAGGCATAGCCAAGCCAAGAGAGCATCTCATCTCATCTCATGGTGTTTAACACAACTCTCTTTATTATGGCTATGACATGAAGATGGTGGGAAAACATTATTAATGTTAAAAGAACACGAGAGAAACATTATATATATATATAGATATCACAACTTGAGTTCCACTGTTGTACTTGTACGTACACACATAAATTCAAAGAGCTTCTCAACTCCAATACATATAGTTGTTACATTATTGAACTTTTATTTCTTGTTATATAACATATATGGTATATAGCTCAGCTCGAAAAAGCTAGGTTTTTGGCACCAGCCCCATGCAAATATCATTTAAGTTTGTGCAGCTTCCCTTGCTACCTGAAATAAAACAAAGAGAGAAGTTAAGGACGAGACAATAGAGGAATAAAAACAAAAACAAACCTAGGAATAGAAATAGGGTAGGATTTTAAGGATGATGAGCTCTAATAATTGGATCTCGATTTTTTACAATTAAAGATCTTCAATTGGACATTGCGTATTTGTTCTTAGGAAGCCCAGCCGAGCCCATCCCATTACGTTTTATTGCGTTGTGAATGCTAATTAAATTAAATTAATACCTGAAAGTAAGTTTCAAGTTTGTTCTTCAAAGTTGAATACTCTTGCTTGATTTGTTGGAAAGTCCTGACGCATCTGAACAGAACAGTAACAGTAACAGTGTATACTCTCCAAGTTACATATCAACATCAACATTGTAAATAATTAACTAATGAGACAAAGAGTGATACCCATCGGTGTTTTCTGCATCGCAATATTCACTGAACTTAGTGCATTCGTTCTTCACCTTCTTCGCTCCGATGCTGTAGTCATCATTCAACCAATAATTATCACTAGTTGAGTAATTAGCTCTCCTTAATTATATTCTTTAAAAACGTAACACGTAATGTATATTCAAAATAAAATGAACTTTATTTAAACGTTCTCTTTATGAGTAGTAATTAATAAATTTACCTGGAGGAACTTCCCTTGAATTTATGCATGTACTCCTCCAGCTTGGTGAAATCCAGTGGTCTACTCATTCTATATATATGTTGAACTGTTGGTTAGCTTAGCTAGTACATCAACAACAACGCCATAAATGGAATGAAGTGAGAAATGTAAATAATGTTGCACTTACAATGCCTGCTCTATGTTGTAGACCGTTCTAGCCGATTCCTTGTAAAATAATGTCACAATTTCCTCCACAAAGTTGGGATTGCTATCATCCTGCAAATCTTCCAGCTCAATAAATTGCTCATCAAGGTACCCCTACAACACAAACAAAATCAATCCAACAAAATGAAAATAGTTCTGTCTCGCCAAACAAGTAATTAAACCTCTCGTCTTTTGTTGTTTAATTCATACTTAACAATAATCTTTTTTTAATCAATCTAGTATTCTTGTTGAAGCAATAGATAGATAGAGGCGTGCCCAATCAATTAACTTAATTTCACACTTTCATTCAAACCACAGCACAGCAGATATACAACAGTACTGCTCGACTATTCTATCTCACCATGTTTAAGGAATTTGCGGCTTTTATTGAGTAAATTAATGGTAAGGATAAGATCAGATGACCTTAGAAAAAGTGGCTTTCTAGAAACTTGCATCTTCTATCACATAATCTTGTATTACATTTTGGGCTAATCTTTTTTAATTGGTCAAACTAATGCATAAATATTAAATAGAGCATTATCAAGAAATTGAAAATCAATTTTTGACCAAATATCTAAGTAAATAAATTTTAAAGCAAGACATTTATATAAACAAATTCTTTTAGTTAAATTTTAAATTAACTGGCTAGTAGTTAAGCAATATTAAAAGTATTTGCAGGTTTTGTATTTGAATTGAAAGACATAAATAAAATATCATTCTATGTTTACAATACAATATAAACTAGTGTGATAATCACTAATGTATCACCTATATTATTCAAAAGTTAACACGATACTTTCAATGCATAAATTATGTTAACCTGATCAAAGAGTGCCCTTCTCATCGAAGAAGCTTGCCGTTGTAATAGAGACTTGTCCATGTTTCTTTTCTTCTAAAGTAACCAACGAATTTCAGAGAAAATCAAAACAGAGCAAACAAGAAAGAGGGATTGAGTGCTAAAGGATTTTCTGATGACTAACTTGCGTCTCCACTACATATATATATATATATATATATAGTATCGAGGGTGCTGAATTTATAGTGGCAGTACACATACATAATTATTTTGGAGTTTCCAAAATGTTGCAGTACGATTCCAGCTAAAGATATTATGAAAAAAAATTGATGTTTGTGTAAAGTTGCAAAAAATAAAATAATAAAAAAGCAAGCTCCAGTTTCTTTTATATTATCATTGATACCATAGTTCATTTTTATTTATTTTTTCCCCTCACTTGAAATTGCCATCATTCATTTATATGTGTTTGTAAAATTGACAATTTTTCTTTCATGGCTGCATATTCAAAATTGATCACTTTAAAGCTAAGAAGAAGATGCATTTTAAAAGGTAAGTTATTCGACTAGCAAATAACTTTCGAGACTTTGATGCAGACTTAATTTGCTTTCTCGTGGTTTTCATTCAGAATTTACAAGCCTCAAAAGAGGACAATGAAAATAAAATATCTAGGAAAATACTAATAATTTTAAAATAATTCTAAATCTCACTACTTTAAAATAACAGAACCCATTATTGTTTTACATTTAAAAAATCTGCTCCACTCAACCAAATTCACAAAACTCAAAAAAAAAAAAAAAAAATCCATCGAATTCCCATTAGTTTTTTTATTCCAGTTGATAAAAGGTTTATCGAATTAAATGAACCAATCCCTTTTATGGTCCTTATCACATGGAAGCCCATTAACATAGACAAATAAAACGCAGCACAACTTCATGATCAGTGGATGTCAAGACAGAAAAGATAAAATAACATTCGAGATGCCCTTTTAGAAGGCAAGAAGCATTCCAGCGGGCAATGATAGAAAGCCATAAAGCAAGCCAAGGAAAGATAGGTAGTTCAAGGTTCTATTCGGGTGAATGTATCATGTCAAGAGAATCTTACTTTAAATTGGCCAACGATGGATTGAAACTTGTCTTCTTTTACTTTATCTCCACCTCTTCCTGCATTTCTGAGCTTTCTTTTTAAGGGAGAGTCCGCTGATAAGAGATACATAATTTTATTCCTTTGTTATCCGTCAAAGGCAAAGTAGGGAAAAGCAAGCAGAGAGACTATTACTTAGTACAATGCCATTGACCAAAACCTGTCTCTCTCCACTCTCCAGTAGCTTTTGCAGATGCCCGATCACATCTCTTCATTTGTAAAGGAACGAACTGATTCTGTGGGTGTGTCGAAATGCTTCCTGGATGAGAATTTACACGTTATGTATCTATGATTGGAGGCTTTATATTCTTTATTGCAGTCATAATCTTGGACGGCCACGAGAATGTCACTATGGCATCATTAAATCCAACATCAACTGTTACTTCCAGCATCTCAAAAAAGGCATGCTCTGACCAAAGAATTGTCGATGATGGTATTGCCCAAGAATATCAACAGGTAAGGAGAAAGCAACACTTGCCGAGAGATTTTTCCAAAGAACTGAACTATCAACATATGAAAATGCTTGCGTATTGTAATAGTCAGCCCACTTATAGCATATTCAACTTCCATATATAGTACGACGTGATTAAAACTAATTTCTTGCCAATATTATCGCATAATGTCGCAAAAGGCCGCATTCAAAATTACAAAACGATGTATGTGCAATTAGATCAATCGATATATAATTATCACATTAATTTGCTCAAGGTTACATGGAGATATATGTGCAATTGGATCAAACAAAACGATGTATACTAACTAATAAGATCCGATTGAAGAGCTAAAGATTTATAATAAAGCTGCTGTGCCACTTAGTACTAAGTTGAGACGCTAATTTGTTTTCCAGTTGCTCCAATACAACCGCAAAGTCAATAATTAATCTTGAGAAAGCATTATACAGAACAAAATTTGATGGAAAGGATTGGAAAAATGAGCGTGACAATCAATTCATTGAGAATGCAGAATATAAAAATTCACCTGTCCGATCAAGAGATGATAAAGCCCATTGCAACAAGAATTAAAGGGACCTCTCACCATAATCTTTACAGCAGCCGAGTATATGCTCAGAAGTGCATTCCATAATTTTGAGGGTAACGGTCAATCATCCAAATGATAGCTTGAACTTGCTCCCACAAGAATCTTTTAATTTATTCTTCCCACAGCATCAATCATGGTTGTCTCCTCAAGAATCCCATTGCCTGATAAACATTCCGGAGTGTAGCATCTGCTATATCTCCAGCTTTTCCAGCCCCTTATGCTAAAACTTCAATTAACCTCAATCAGACATGATGTCCTTATAGCGAACCTGTCAAAGTTCAAAATCAGAACGATTAGAGGAACCCCATATTCACTAGAAAAATATTAGGAGAAGAAGTTGTTGAGCTTCTGGAAGTAAAACAAAATTATGTCTCTAAAGTAGTAACTAGTGAGAGGGAAATGTAAAACTGTATCAGAAAAGTGGAAAGCAAATTAACTAAAATTTGGAATGTTGAGAATTTCCTAATAAATTATGACTACCAGAACAGCTGACACAGAAACCTCAACGAAGACAAATGAATCATAAGGAAAGAAATTAGAGACTTGAATTATAAGTTGGGTAGATATGCTAAACTGTTGCCTTTGTCAACCCATTATTATCTCTTCACAATTTGAGCATATGAGTTCTGGCACTAAACAAAGGGAGACAAGAAAGTAAATCAGTATATATTACACAACTATTACTTCCACCCAAAATTCAGCAAATTGTCATTTACAAGTTGAAATCTGAATGGGATGCAGATGATCAATCAACGCATCTGTTAAAAGAGGTTTAAATGTGCCCCAGTTCATTTTTTGGCATTCCTGGGCAACTTCCTTTATGTGAAAATGGTTATTAGATATCTCAGAAGTGTAATAAAGCCAATAATTACAATATGATCGGAAAGCATTTTAAGAACAATAAATTTCTAAAAGTAGAGTTCCCCAAGTACAAAAGAGGCCTTATCCGAAAAGTTACTGAGTTAGCGTGTGATCTGTAAATTGAAGTGAATGCACTAGGATTTCGGATGATTTAGGAGAAACTCTAAGCCTGATAAATTACTACCAGCATATACAAGTATCCACATAAATTAATTAGATTTATACTGACAGAGAGGCAGGCAACGCTATATGCAAAACACCTACAACTTTCTTCTTGCTTATGTTGCCTTGTTCAAAAGAAAGAAGCAGATGCTTTGTTTGCAAAACACACACACAATTAAAACCAATAAAATAATAAGATGGCAGTTAAATCGTTGAATGAACAATACAGATTCCAGAACCACTAACAAGACATTCAGAACTGAAACGAAATTATATTAAAAAACTGTAAAATAGAATGCATTTTTCACCTCTTTTGTCTTGTTAGAAACGATCTGGTATATGGAAAGAAGATTGTTACATTCAGGCCTTTCAGGATTATCATATTCCAACCTGTGAGATTCACCATAAAGTTCACAACCAGTAATTTTATAGATTGACAAATAGTAAACTTCAAATGAAGTACATACACAAACTTTTCTTTTTTCTTTTTCTTTTTTTTTTTTTTTTTTTTTGGGGGGGGGGGGGGGGGTGTACGGAGGATAAGGATTGAGACAGGACCTTCAAGTACTAAATCATCATAGCATACAATTATAAATAGAATAATAAAACACTGACCCAGGGAATGAATCAGTTTTGCAACGTTTTATCTTGTTTGCTATAAGCTACAAAAACAAAATAAGCTAACTCAGGGCAAATGAAAGCATATTGTTAATGTCAAGGAAAAATTAGGTATATCATAGTCTTACCATATGTATTCATGATCCATGGTCACTCATTCCTTGAAAGAAACGGAACTAGATCCATTCTCATCCCCCTACGAGGCCAATTCGAAAAAAAAAAAAAAAACATGAATTTGGATCAATGAACAAATACCAGAACGCAAGCTTGGTCATTTTCAATACTTGGTTAGTTGATTATGACATTTTGGCTATGGCTGGTGTTATGATATAACTTAACTGTGTTATGGTCTGGGTGTTTTGCCTAAATGGCTATTCGGGTTATCTAGTTTAGGTAATCTGGTCTACTATTCTGTTATGACTATAATTGTTCTCCTATGATACTTTTGGTATCTGTTATGAGTATAATTGGTATTCTGTTATCTGCACTTTCAAGGTCCACAATGAATAGTGTATCATATGCATTCTGCAAAATTAAAACAGCAGCGTGTGTTAACAAGTCTCGGAAATCTAAATCAATTCAAGCAATTAGTTTGTCATGTTGAAGTCAATCAACCCTTACATATAAGCAAGTTGTACTCTTGTTACTAGGTCATAATTGTTCCCTCACAGCAAAGAGGGTAAGATATTGCAACAAAGAAGGGAAAACGATTAGGTGGGGTCTAGGAAATAAAAAGTGTCCTTGGTTGATAATCTCAATAACTACCACACCTTGCAGCTTAAATAGGGAACTCAAGGTATAGCCGTGCTTTCACCATAAGAGTATTCTGACTGTATGGACACTGACTTGTAGTAGAAAGCATATTAGTGTTGCTCTCAGTGGAAAGTGAAATTCCATATTAGAATTTGTATAGATTCTATAGAACAATAGAGTTGTGCAAGTTATAAGTTAATGTCATATGGTCTTCTGTGGAACGGATAACAATACCCTAATTCAGAAATTACTTAAATCAAAGTTTATGTTTGAGATACTTCACTTTGAGGAGTCAGAAAAAAAAAACAGATCAACAAACTGAAGTGAAACCCAATTCTTTATAGCACCGAGATAATTCCCAAGGTGGATAGATCCAGTGGGCTGAATTCCTGACACTATCCTGCCAAACAGAAGTTGAATGAATGCCATTTGAAACATGCAGATAAAATATCAAAATAGAACACATGCATGTACATACGAGACTATAAATAAAGCAACCATAGAAGTTAAATTTTGGGGAATGTCTAAGTCTTACTTTCCTCGGAAACACTGATTGGCGTGAACATCACCAAATGCACAGAGAGAACCATGAAATATACTCTTATGTGATACTGGCTTACTGCCAATATTACTGATTGAAATCGAAGAAAACAATAGCAAACCTCCATCACATTGATAAATAGTTGAGAGTAGAAGATATAACTAAAAGTAGGGCGAAAAAGTGGTGATTACTTTACAGAGGTCGCAGAAGTCACTGGAAGTGGAACGGATACACTACTAGTAAGACACCGGAAGCTTGAACCGCTGAGGCTAATAGGACGACGAGAACGAAGAAGACTCGAGGCTGGTGCTTTCAAAAATCTCGTCTCAGCAAACGAACACATGCTTGATGTAATAAGAATTAGAATATTACAAGCTAGTGAGCAATGACTATGGGGCTATACAATGGGATGGAAGACAGAGATAGCTTACAGTGAGGGTACGAAGCGTGGAGAAGAAGTAGGTAAAACCAGCAAATGCCATAGAACTGTGCGCCCCATCTTTTACTTCACCGGTCATCTGCCGCCGAGTTTTATCTGGCAAGGTATGCTAGATGAGGATTATGGTTATGACCCGATTACGCGACCCAGCAGTCAGCGCTGACTACATTAATCAACGAATGTTGAGCGATAGACTGCAAGTCGTTTTGAGACAAGGATATCAATTTTTATTTTTATTTTTCACAAATTTTTCTATCAAATTTATTTCTCAAAAAATATTAAAAGAACCTCCCATAAAAATAATAATAAAAGAACCAAATTTATAAAAAATTTAAAATATAAAAAATAAACTGATAAACAAGTATTTCAAAATGATACTTAACTTTATACTATTTTTCTTTAAGATGATGTAAAATCATTTTTGTATATGACGTGTCATTTGAAAATAACAGACAAGGTAAACGCTGAGCAGAATCCGGAAAAGCCGATCGGTGCGCCGTGGTCACTAGAGAAACTTGGCCGATAGGAACGGAAAGCAGAAGAAACTGCGGTGAAGGTATTACGAATGGCGGGCGCACCTTAAAATAAACTTGGTGCTGTTTCATTCTTTGGACCAAAACCTAGGTAGACAATGGAAGACGGGAGAATACTGGAAAGAGAGAGGCTCCAGATCGAGCATATTCAGCAGCAGCTCGATCACGAGGAATTGCAGTTTGAAGAAGTCGATGACCTTCAAGACTCATCCGGCGATGACCAGGACCCAACGTAATCATCGTCCACTTCACTCTTAAAATTCTCCGTCTCCCACTCATTAATTTACTGTTATTGTTTCTGCCTCTAATGGAAGATAAAAATTACAACGTATTCATACTAAAATCTACTTTATTATAACGATCAAACTCTCAGAACTTAATTCGCTGATCAAATTGGTAACTAATATGTTGGAATTGGTGACCTAATTCTAATTAGCGTATGTATGTTTGATTGCCGAGTAAACTAACAAGAAGCAGAGAAATGCATTTTTCATGGACATTCGTTGTAGTTGAATGTGAATTTTGGATATATCTCACAATTCCTACTTAGCCTGCCATATACTTCAATCGACCATCCTATTTTCACAACTTGATGGGGTTGTAAGCTGTAATAACTGCAATATAACTATAATATATCGAAAGAGATCAAGTTCAGTTTTATTTTATTGTGAGCCAATTGGTATCTTCTGTTCATGTTGTTTGGACTACAGTGCTCTTGGTTACGGTGGCGCTGGCACATCTAGTGAATTCAACTTCAATACCAGCATAGCTTCTTTACATACGTATCTCGGTGGTAGGTTATATTTGTTTATTGTAAATGCCCTTTGGTTTCAAGCTAGATTGCTCTAATGTCTCTCGGCATTTACTTCCATGCCACAGAGGTTGAAGACACGCACAACAGAACAGTTTTTTTGGATGGCGGTGCTATTTTGAACCTACCACTTTTCTATTTTGAAGGTATTTATATCTTTTTTCATGCATTTTAATGGTGCTTTACATTTTTCTATCTCTCAAAATCTGTACAGCATTACTCACAGCTTGAGGCATGGGTTCTGCATGGTTTATCCTCCTGATATAAAGGACAGGCAATCATTGTTCCAAAATAGGCATCGTACCTTTGGGACCATGCTTGTACGGTTGGATTGTTATTGTTATAAAATGTTCGAATAAACAGGCTACCATTCAGTCTCGCCATTTCAAGAAGTTTCGTGGTAGTCCATTCCAACTTAGAGTTCCAGATCTCGTTATTTAACTTTCCTTTTGCTTTTCCTTGGGCTCCTTTTTAGTTCTATTCACCCTTCCCCAAATTTTGCTTTTCCTGTAGGAGAACTGAGGATCCTAAGTCCCTTCATTCAACAGCAATGTGCTGAGGTGTTTCTGGCTGTTTTGTCATTGAAGTCTTGTTTCTTGGCTATACTATTGTTGCATATATTCTTGAAAACAAGTCCAATTAAGTTACTTCTAGCATAAGAAGGGGGTAGAACTTAGTGATCTGATAGAGTACATGTTATCTTCTGCTTCTCATTCTGTAATGACTAAATTACAGGGAAAAATTAAACTAATCTTTGCATTATGCAGGAGTTGTACTCTTTCCTGGGGCTACACTTCCCCTAAGAGTTATTCAGTCCAATTTTGTAGCTGCTATCGAGAGAGCATTGAGCCAAGTTGATGTTCCTTATACCATTGGTGTGGTAGGTTAACTCTTCATGACTGCTGCTGATGCGATTACTTCATGCTTGGGATTCTTTTTTGGTTTCTTCTACAATGTGAGTCTGATATGAATGTATGCTCTATCTAGATTCGAATTTACAGGGAACCTCGTGATCTTAGGATGAAATTGGCTACAGTTGGGACAACTGCAGAGGTAGTACCTCTCAACTAATGCTCTATTTATATGCTTTGGTCATAAAACATAATCTGTTTTGTTAAGCATAAACATTAATATCTTTTATCAGTGCAGAAGCCAATGTCTTATTTTATAATTTTTTTGGTGAGTTCATATTGATACTTCGGTTTGTAAAAGTCACTTTGGATGATTTTTTTTTTTTTTTTTTTTTGGGGGCGGGGGGGGGGGGGGGTTAATATAAATTTCCATGGGGGCCATATAAATGTAGATAAAATATGATATCGACAGAGTTCTTTTTCATTCCCCATCCATTACGTCATCAATGTCTATTGGCTTATATTAATTGCTAAACTGATATCTACAGGTTCGACAATACAGGCGACTAGAGGATGGTTCACTAAATGTTGTTACTCGTGGCCAACAGCGATTTTGCCTAAGACGCCATTGGATTGATGTGGAACGAGTGGTTAGAATTTTGTCATATTTGCAGTTATTTTAGATCTTTTGGGGCATTAACCATGCGAATAAAAACTTATTTTCTTTCTTGCTTTCTTTTTTTTTTTTTTTTGGGGGGGGGTGTGTGTGGTTGTTGTTTTTGTTCTTAGCCTTATGGAGAGATCCAGATTATCAAGGAAGATCTACCCTTGAGAACTCCAAGGGATGCTTTTGGTAGATTAGCACCATTAAGCAATCTTTCATCACGTAGGCTGGCTTCAAAGAAATCTATTGCACTAATGCTCAGGTCTAAAACTGGAGAGACTGAGTCAGAAGAAAATTCAGATGAAAGCTTCCAGAATGGGCTCTCACTAACAGAAAGGAGAATTCATCAATCTGTAACTGGTTCCAGTTATGAACATGATACGATGGATGAACCAGCAAGCAGTGACGATGATAGATTCATGTATGAGTCAGATCAGGAAATTAGGTCTAATCTAAATGACTCTGACTCCATGAAAGCATTGCTATCTTATCCTGGGAAGCAAACCGAAATGGACTCAAGAAATGGGAACTGTTCCACTTCAGGAAAACAATCCTGCAAAGTGGAAATGCTTAGTAATTGTTGTAAAAATACAGATGCCTACCTATCACGTGGAATTTCAAGAGCATTCTGGCCCCATTGGGTATATCGTATGTTCGATTCATATTGCCTTGCTCAAAGAGCAGGAGGTATATTTGCTTTTCGTCATCTGACTTTAACTAGATATTTGTTACATTTTAAATTTTTTTCCTCTACTTTCGAATTTAGATCTCATTAAAGAATTATTTGTCAAAAATTTACTTATGATTCCCACATGCATATATGAGCTAAAATTTCCCGAAAGCAAATTTGCTGAAACATATGTGTAATACATAGAATTTTCTTTGAGGTTCATCTCTGATGATAGCCAATCTATTCTTTTGTCCATATCTTAATTTGTTGTAGGATAATTGTTCATTATTTGAAATCATCTGAAAGTTACATAGTTATTCTATTTTTACCACTTTTACAGCGTTTCCATTTTCCAGTTTTAATATTACTTGAATTTTTGGGTAATTTGTTTATCAAAAGCTCTTGCCATATTGTGTGGTTTTCTTATCAAGCCAAAGTTGGAGGGGTTACATCTTTGATAAATCTCCAAGACAGAAGCTTATACGGAGTACTCATCATTGAACTTCAAGATTCATGCGTGATCCGTTAGTCATTAATCTGACAAGATCCTAAATAATCTAATGGTGGAGAGAATAACGGACAGTTTCTTATTCTTGGATAATTGATTGATTTGTCTTATATTGGCTTTGGAAAATGTATCCAATATTACCTTGGTCTATACATAGTGTGTGATAAAGTTTGAGTTTGATCATGAAATGCAACAGAAATATGCTTCGACGTGTAGCACTCAATCCCATCTATGATGATCCTGCAAGAGGAAATTGGAGACATATGGTCTTGGTCGTGCTAGGCGCCCTTTTGATATCCGTCTTACTTTTGTTTTAGTTTGTTCATTATGGAACAGTCTAAATATGTTGTTCGACTCAAATAAATATTCTTGATTGAAAACATGTAGACTGGATATCTTTCTTAGTCATTTTTGTTTTAGTTTCTTCATTGTGGAACAATCTAAATATGTTGTTCGTCTCAAGTAAATTTTTTTCATTGACAATTTGTAGATATGTGGAAGCAGATAGTTGGGGCGCCGAACGTTGATGGTCTTCTGAAGAAGCCTGATCTCTTATCATTTCATATTGCGAGTAAAATTCCTGTGTCTGAATCAACAAGGCAAGAGCTTTTAGAAATCGATGGCATTCCATATAGATTGCGTCGGGAAATTGAATTGCTCGAGAGCATAAATCTTATTCGATGTAAAAATTGCCTGGTAACCATCAGCTCACCAAAGCCCTATGCTTGGTTGTGGATATGTATACAGAGTATTGCTTGTGTTCTTCAAATATACAGATAGAGACAACTTATTTTAATTTATATATCAATTGTTTGCAGACTATAATTGCAAGGCGAAGTGATATGTTAGTGATGTCTAGTGAAGGTCCCCTTGGTGCTTATGTGAATCCGGGGGGTTATGTGCATGAGATAATGACTCTCTTCAAAGCAAATGGGTTAGCACTACAAGGGCCAGCAATCACACGGTACAGTTGGTTTCCTGGGTACGTGTCAGTTCTTTGTTTCCTGTAAACTTTTTTTTAACGTATGAGCTTATTTTTCTGAAACTGTAATTATTGTCTTGTCAGTCCTTTGTTTCCTACAAATGAATTAAGTGATGATTATTTGCTTCTGAAACTCTGTTTATGACTTATTCATTTAATGCTGCCTGCTGTTATATGATAGTATTATTACCCTTACTGGGGTTGTGTCACGAGAAGCTAAAATGCCAATTTGCTACTTTCGACAGGTATGCGTGGACAATCACGAACTGTGCCACATGCGGGACCCAAATGGGATGGCTTTTTACAGCTACGAAGAGCAAACTGAAACCTAGATCATTTTGGGGGATACGAAGTTCTCAAGTTGCAGAAGAAACGCGCTAAAACCAATAATTTTAGTGCTTAGATGCGTTGAGGCCACTTCCCTACGAGCTTATATTCTGATACGGTCAGCTGTCTTCAGCTCAGTGTATACATATGCAGCTGTTATGATCTATATGTATAATGTGCTTGCGATTGAACAATTTACTATTGTAACTTGTAAGAAGATCTGTATAGTTTGGTGACTCCTTTAAGTGGCGTGTACATTTTAGATGTGAAGACACAGCGTCCTTCTGTTCTGTACTAAGATTTAATGCTGTGTTGTATATATCATTAACGGAACAGAAAATGCCGCAAATTTTAGGCTAATGGATGGAGTCGCGAAATGTTTTAATTTTGACCTGAGATTTTCTGCTCCTTGCTACGGTACGGAGATGGATGATTGATGGTCCGCTTTAGGTATCAAACCAAATAGGATAGTTACTTCTTCCAGTAACACCTGAGTTTTTCAAATTCTAATTCATAACTTTCTTATGAACCTTTAAAAATGAAATAATAAGATAGCGTGGAGCCAAAACAGAAATGATTACTTCACATTTCAAAAAATAGTATGAAACAAAGTTAACAAGCTCGAATGAGATAATGTGGAAAGGCCCAATGGGCTACCAAACGCTTGGACTGCTGGGTCTCACTCTCAGGGCCTTCTGTGCCCCGTTTGGTCTATGTTGCGTCTTTCTGGTGTTTATACCAACAAAAAAAAGTGTGAATGTGTCTTTTAACACCCCCAATTTTTCTCATATAACCCGCGGTGCTACGTAGTCTATGCTTGACATTTGGCTTCGGTCAACTTTGAAGCTAATCGAAACGAAAAAATACCAAAATGTACGATCTTGGTCAACTTAGATAATTCGTGGACGAAATCTCTATTCGTTAGTCTCAAACTTTTCCAAATGGTTTTTTGTGTCATATTACATCAATCTATGCTTGACATTTGGTTTCGGTTAACTTTGAAGCTAGTCGAAACGAAGAAAGACCAAAATGGATGAACTTGGTCAACTTGCAAGATTCTTGGACCAAATCTCTCTTCGTTAGGTCTCAAACTTCTCCACATGGTTTATTGTGCCATGTTACATCAATCTATGCTTGACATTTGGCTTCGGTAAACTTTGAAGCTAGTTAAAACGAAGAAAGACCAAAATGGCGAACTTGTTCAACTTGGATGATTCTTGGACCAAATCTCTCTTCGTTGGTTTCAAACTTCTCCATATGGTTTATTATGTCATAATACATCAATCTATGCTTAACATTTGGCTTCGGTTAACTTTAAAGCTAATTGAAACGAAGAAAGACCAAAATGGATGAACTTGGTCAATTTGCAAGATTCTTGGACCAAATCTCTGGTTGTTGGTCTCAAACTTCTCCAAATGGTTTATTGTGTCATAATACATCAATCTATGCTTGACATTTGGCTTCGGTCAACTTTGAAGCTGGTCGAAATAAAGAACAACCAAAATGGACGAACTTAGTCAGCTTACATGATTCTTGGACCAAATCTCTCTTCGTTGGTTTCAAACTTCTCCACATGGTTTATTGTGCCATGTTACATCAATCTATGCATGAAATTTGGCTTCGGTCAACTTTGAAGCTAGTCGAAACGAAGAACGACCAAAATGGAGGAATTTGGTCAACTTGGATGATTCTTGGACCAAATCTCTCTTCGTTGGTCTCAAACTTCTCCAAATGGTTTATTGTGTCATATTACATAAATCTATACTTGACATTTGGCTTTGGTCAACTTTGAAACTAGTCGAAACGAAAAAAAAACCAAAATATTATTGTGTGATGAGCTGGTGGGAGAAAAAAAACTATAGCTGTTTAAAGAAACACCCAAAAAAGAAAGTATTGTCTCTCTTTCACCGTAGGCCCAAATCTAATATATTACAAGCGTCACTAGGCCCATTACATATTGAACAACAGCCGGCTAGGCTCTGTATGGTGTTCTAGAACTGTAACAAGGAAACGGGGTGCTGCATTTCAAATGCTAAGGACGATCAAAGCAAGCTCAGAAACGAGTTAACTAGTAGCCAAAACGAAACAAGGAAGATCAGTGGGGGGTTTTTCTATCCGAATCCCCTCTGGGTCTGTAGACACTGACAGAGAATTTTCATTATTCGAACCTAATTTGTAAGCGAAAAGCGAGGGAAACTTCATGGAACGTTTACGTCCTCGGAACAGACCACTCTTTTCTGGGTTTACAAATGCTGAGGTTAAGATACTCTTTCTTCTTCTCTGAATTGTTTCTTTTCATTCTCCCCGAACCCGGTGATGATTATGGACAACTTGGTTTTGGAAGAAGCGTATTGGCAAATGCATTGATTAAATATACTCTAGTTCCTGTCAACTCTGAGTACCAACTCTGAACTCCCAAAATATTTATCTCATGTCTCTTTGTAACTATAAAACTTTATTAAAGGGAAGTTTTACTGTTAAGAACCTGCCAATTTCCCATTCTCGCCTACTCATTTTTGTCATCATCATATTAAAAAGACAATTTACATTCGGAGACTCGAATTTTCAGTAGTTTCTCGATTCAATGGTGTATGTTCTGTAGTTCTGTGATGTGATTGAAACATATATGGCATTTATTTATCAGCCTACTCATGCTGACGGCATACACAATATGAAGGATTATCTTTGCGATTATTATTTCCATCTTTTTGGTAAAAAAAAAAAAGTCTCTCATACTGAGCAGTTCATCATGTCCAGCTATTGAATCATCACTAAGACATGCTTACTAACTATTATCAATTCCTCTTATCCTTCCGACACATACCACGACCTGAAATTATAAAAAATATTTTAAAATTATATAAGATAATAAGAATGCATTCTATGCTAAGGCAATTTTTTGTTGGGGACAGCGGCAGCTGAATGATTGTATCTGATGAGTTTTCCTTAAATTATGAGAGGTTTGTTTTTTTACCACAAATACGCGAATGGCAGTATCTGCTCTTTCAGGTGGGAGATGTTGGCATGTTGCTAAATTCTAATGTCATACTAATCCAACGACAGAGAAATTCGGCACCTACTTAATACCTTTGATAAGAATTTTTGATAGTAAAGAAAGTGCAATGGCATTTGGATAGCACCATGAATTTTTTTACCAATTATGGGTTTCATTATCATGAGACTTTATGCTCATGACCTTCTCAGCATGCAATTGTGCTTTTAAGTTGGATTTCTCTTGATGATTTTTTTTTTTTTTTTTTTTGTCTTTTTTAGTGTGCTTAGAACAACATTCTCAACCCATTATGAACTGACCTTGCCATGTGCTGCAAACAGATTGAGAAAATGGAGAAAGTGCTGAGGGATTCAGGAGAACAATCTTTGAACTGGGAATTTTGCCAAAAGATGGCAGCAAGCTTTAAGTGAGTTTCATTCTTTTTTTTTTTTTTTGGGTTCAATTTTTTATGTTTGTTCTGTTTCTATTGTGGTTATAAATGAAAAGCCGTGTGTTTTTATTGAGGAGTTCTTGGCATGTCATGTCTCTCTGCAGCCGCTCATCTGGTCGTGCTGGTAAACCTATCATAAAATGGATTGAGGTTATCGCATTTTCTTATCTCATGTACTTCCTCTTCTTTTCGAAAAAATACCAGTACATTATCATTCTAATATTATTAGTTTTTTCTACCAGTAAGGAACTGGTTTGTCTTAACTTGGCTTTTAGTTTTTCTGATCTTAGTATCTAAAAGGAAATGTTGTTTCTTTGTTTGTTGAGAAAATTTTTAGATAAAAAATTGGTTCCAGTATAGGCTACAAGACTCACCAAAAGTTGGCTCTGAAAATAAGGAAGGTGAGAATTCTCCTAGTTACTTTGGTACTTCTTCCAGTTGATGTACGTGGCAGTTCAGTTTCAAATGTTTTTCATTTCATTCTCATGATGTCAAATGATGCACTATTTTGTTTGATGAAAGCAAAATGTTGTTTGAATTGTGATGAACTGGTTTTTATGTTTCATCAAAATAAAGAAATAAATAAGTGGGAATTTTGAGTCGACCTTTAATTGACAGCATTAAATGGCATCAGCTCATACTTTGGTGATTGCCTTGCTGACTAATAGGAGAAATTGTCCGAGACCAATCAGAGTTAGAATTTGAGGCAAGGTCATCAAAAGATGGGGCATGGTAAGCATGCGTTGTTAGCTTATAGTCTGAGCGATTCATTAATGCTGGAGGCATGTATTGAAGTATTTTTCTCTCAAAATCCTGCTACTAAAGATCTTGATCATGGTCTTTCTGAAGCATTTAATCAAGTTATTCTGTGATCTGAATGTTATAACCAGACATTCACATGCAGATATCTATCCAGAAGTAGTTGTATCCGTAAGTGGCTAAACTTGTTTGTATCCATTGTAGGGTAAAACTGTAATGTTGGATAAATTAACAAATTGTACTGTTGAGCTTGTCTTAAGTGTTGTGCAAATATCCATTGTCTTAAGTGTTTGATTCCTTTCCGACAGTGTACGTTGGTGATGGTCTCGACGCTTAAGAGACCATGGTAGGCTATTATTGAAGCAGGCTTGCTATATATTACACGTTCTGAATTTGAGGATATTTTCTACAGGTATGATGTGGAGATGTTTGTTGATCACAGATTTCTTAGCACTGGCGAACCTGTAAGTTTAAATTATTATAGTAATCAAACTTTTGTAGCAAACTGGTCGAACACATCGAGGATTAATTATTGGATTGCATGCATTTTCCTTCTGAAAAGAGGTGGGAACTCTGATACAGCTTTGCCCTTTGTTAAAGGAAGTCCTAGTCAGATTTGTTGGTTATGGAGCCGAGTATGATGAGTGGGTCAATATAAAAAAAGCAGTAAGAGAACGTTCAGTGCCTTTGGAACATACAGAATGTTCCAAACTGAAAGCTGGAGACCTCGTCCTGTGCTTGCAGGTGATACTGGCAAGACCACCTTCATAGTAGTGTTTTTCTGCTCTCTTTTTTCACATGGCAATTTCAAGTGGTTATTAATTCGCAGGAGAGGAGAGATCAAGCAATCTTCTATGATGCCCACATTGTAGAGATCAAAAGGAAAATGCATGATATCAGAGGTTGCAGATGTCTCTTCATAATCCGGTATAACCATGATAACTGTGAGGTAGGTCTTGTTTCTGTATTTGCTTGTGATAGATTGTTAGAGAAAACCCATTCTTTCTAACGGTAATTATTTCCCCAGGAACAAGTTCGCTTGATTAAACTTTGTTGGAGGCCGAATCGCCCGGTGAATAAGCTGTGAACTAAACTCTTGCCAACTTTTTAGTGAGCTGCTATCTCCTGGAGGATTCAACCCATACAACTTAAATGGTTGAGTTATGTGAGAAAGAAAGTAGGAAAATTGAAAGTTCAAACCGTTATAAACGCATTTTTTTATGTTTTTAATTTATGGAAACCAAAAATAAATTGGAATTTGAGCACATTATTGATGGAAACCAAAACTGTTTTGCTCTTTGACGAGAATCGCTTTAACTATCTTGGGGGTTCATAATATCAAGGTAATTACGCAGCAACCAATAGAAGAAAGTACCCAGATATTATCAACAGAATATTAATTCAGACGCGCTAAACAGTGCCTCAGCTCACAAAAACAAAAGCTGGCAATAGAATATGAATCGCTACTTCTCATGTCATTGATTTTCAGATCATAGTCTATAGAATATATTACACTACGGTCGTAGTATCCTCTAACGTCAGCCCTTGGTTTGTCTAACCATGTAGCCGCTATTGGAAGTCCTGAAATAAGCGGTGACATAAATTAGGCATACGATTTGGAAGAGACCAGGGAATGGGTGTGAAGGTGTCAGACGAGACATGGATCCTCAAATTCAGAGACAACATAAATTAACACCAGAGCAAGACGGACATTACCAACAGGAGGAATTTTGAAGACACAAGTATATACAAAAAATAGTTCCAGGCAGGAACTTCCTTCAACAGCTTCATAGTTGTCCACTCCAGTGTCGTGGATCATGGTTTTGAACCAACATGCAAATCTGCAAGTTACCACAGCCAAAAGCTTAGGAAATATCTTAAGAGTCTTAATTTATGTCGATAGATTATGGGAATAAACTACCAATACCGCATTTGAGGGAACAAAGGAAAGCATTTAGTTACCACCAAAATATATCAGGAATTGAAATTCGGTGCTATTGCCAAAATGTGCACATTATGGATATAGAGAACAAAGCATGCAAAAATCCCAGCTTCACAACCATACAAAACAAATTAAATAATTGCTGTAGCGTTAAGTACCTGCTTCTGATGTCCAAATAAACTCAGGTTATGCACAACTGCTTCAGATGTCCATATAAACTCAGGCGATTGACTTCCAATATAGCCAACTTCTTATCAGAATCAAAAGTGCAGCATGCCATGCTTGAGGGTAGTAAAATAATCAAACAAAACAAGCACCCAATCATGTAGAATGAATAACCAACAGCCAATGCACGCTTTGGCTACTGGAAGAAAAAGGGATGTAATTGTCAAAGTTATATAGGCTGCAAATAGATGAAAGTCATTCGCAGCCACATGAGCAGACGCTCACATAGCTCCTGTTCTTAAACAACCAGATGTGATCTATATGGATGGAGGCATGCAGATACCATGACCTTACAACTTTAAACAGTCATGCTAAAGAGGACAAACATATTATATTGATAGCGAAAAACCAATATTGTCAAAAGCACTGGCTAGTTTTACACATAAAAACATGGAGAAAAGATAACAATTCTGGAACAAGTTGAAAGTAGACCACTCCTATCCTTTATTTCAATCCAGCTAATGCCATTTGCATTTCATGAGATGAACCCAGAAAGCATATACAATGATTCTAATGTAACTAGCCATAGAAGGCAATAATATTAGTATTGTGATAATTAATAAGTAATTACAAACCCCTGCCAAAGTATACAACTACTTTCTGTCTTTAAGCTCAAATTCAAACATCCAAAAGGCAGTAAGAGTCCAAAGAAGGGATAAAAAGGATCCAAGTACAAGGCTGCACACAGCTGATGTCCAGTTTCCACTGTAAAATCATAGTTGCACATTTGCAATATACCATCAATAAACAAAACATAACCTGTGCACATGCTTTCAACACAGTAATTATTGTTTGAATCTATACAAACGTCCAAGGATTCATCCCAATGGACACAAAAGACCTACTTTTCCTTAAAAGCATTTTGACAATTGACATACAGTGCACAGGTATTGTATCAAATGATATGTGATGGTGACCATAAAAGAAAGGTTTATCATACATCAATGCTGAACTGCATTGTTCACAAAACGTCAGACAGCAGATCATCAGTTCCCAAGAGGCAGGATCGCACAAGTAAGAAGTCAGATCAATGTCAGCTGGAAACCAGCTCAAACTTCAGCAGCTCATGAAACTGTTCTCCCATAACAAATAGATGCAATATACAGGTTCTTAGCCCATTTTTCCTGTAAAACAATATACAAAAATATAAGTATTTGAGATCGTCCAATGACTGTCAATTGGGAACAATAACATACTGTTATCACCTTCACATGAGTACTGGGGAAAGCAGAGGTGCGGAGTGTCTCTTGAGTTTCATCAGCAGGTTTTCTTCTTGGGACACTAAGAACCAAAGCAGCCTGGTCCCAGGTAGCAGCAGTCGATGTGATACGGTAACCACCATCCCATCTTCGATGAATTCCTTCACTGGGATACAAGAAATCAAGCTCCACAACCTGGCATTGATTTTAGAAGAGGAGAAAAACACAAAAGGGGGAAATGTCAGATTCTTAACAATACCACAAGATTTAAAACCAAGAATTTTCCCTATCCAACAAAAACCTGGTCTGAAAATCCTGCCCCACGGGACATAACAATTGCCCATCTACTTCCAGCAGTGGCCATGGCAGTGACATAAAACCCTTCTCTCCATTTTTTATTTATCCACTTGAACGGAAATGAATCACTGACTTTATAGGACTGCTGTAAGTACTGCGTCCCTGGAAACAATAAACCAACAATTTACAATATATGCAAGACAATAAATTGAACTAGGTACAACTTGCAACACTTGTTGCAGTTGCCTTCATCGAAACTGCCAACAATAACTCTTGCAATTCTAAGTACATAAAGCATCAATATGAAGAATACCCAAGCATACCTTTAGACATTACAACCAATGAGCTCCCATTATTAGATCCTGCTATGGCACTGATGTAATAATTTTTCTCCCACTGTTCCATTATCCATTCCTAAAAAAACGACAGAATTATTGTGTCAACTTATATAAAGTTTGAACAGAGTATGTAATCTTTATCAAACATGAATTATAATAGATGCCAATACGTCAACATCATATGCAAAACATCTCAAAGTTGCAATAAACAGCTATCTTCAACTGAAGAAAAACTCAACCAACCTTGTGTAGAAAGTGCGGCGAGAGTTCATAAATTTGAGCAGTGAAACCAGTGCCAGCATCCATTATAAGTGCCCAAAGGTTAGAACAAGAAGCCACACTGCTGATAAATAACCCATCTTCGTTCCCTTTCTCAATGTGCTGAGACAGACGAATTTCAGCAACATTGTAATGATACCTATACCAGAAAATGAAACCTCAAACTCTGATCAATTTGAAATGAACTTCAAGAGCTTATTTAACTTTTGGGAGTTTTTTGGGGGACCTTTGTTTCATTGGTCGGCGTGCATTATAAACACTAATCCATTGTGTTGCTGGCATTCCCATTCTAATCTTCTTCTTTGGTTGTTCATCATCCTCCTCTTCCATGGTCAATCGTCCTCTCTTATGCCCAACCTGACATATAAGCTTTCACAACACAAAAAGGAGGACAGAAGTCAGGAGCTTGGTATGAAAAAACATTGAACTGAAGACAGTTAAATCAAGAATTGCATTAAGAACCTTTTGGGCACCCTCAGTATTAATCGGTCTGATGTCTGGATTTGGACCAACAATTCCATCAAAAAGAGATATGTACTTGGCATAATTTGGTTCTTCATCAAACTTCAAATTTACCACATACTCAACAAACTGTCGAAAAGGTTGGGGACAAAAGCAACATAAAGTTTCTGGAGAAGTCGCCATCTTTTTTTTGCAGACAAGAAACCCTTTATTTTCTCCCTGTAAAAAACAACTTATTATAACAACAAAATTATTTATTATATAATTTAAAGTGACTAAACTTAAAACAAGGAAAACCTGATATCCCTGCCAGGGTAACCGGCCACGGAGAAGAAAGACAAGTGTGTAAGCCAGAGACTCCAAGTCGTCTCTCCTACTACCTGTTCTACCAAGATGAGCATGTACACTAGCATAACGGACTGTTCCCCTGTAGCAATAATTTAAAATACGCCATCACAAATAAAGCCAAATTCCACTGACCAGATGAAAAAGCAAACTGAATAAAGAAATTACCTAAATACATCAGGACGTTGATCGTACTCAACATGAAAGCCAGTTGAACTATCACGCCAGCGTGTGGCTATATAAGAAGGGGAAAATCAAAATAATAAAAAACCAGAATAGTTTTATTGTTGATAGACATAAATGAAGCTCCCAGTATAAGATGCATCTTACCTAATCCAAGGTCAACGAGAAAAAGTTTCTTCTCATCAGTAGTTCCAGGAGGACCAAGCAAGAAGTTCTCAGGTTTTACATCACCGTGTACATATCTGCAACATGGAAAACCACATCATGATAAATTCTTAGCAACAATTATGATCAATAAATTCTAACAAAAAATGTGAATGTTGTTAAAAGGCGTTAAAAAACATGTCTTTCCAAATTATATAATCTAATTATGGAAAAGCTGCAATTGTCAATTACACAAGATGACACAAGCAGACATAAGGTTTTGATTGGCCATATAGGCAGAAGAAGCTTCATATTTATAGTTTCTAGTTCATTTTAAGTAGACATAACTCAGTACAAGTATAAACATGTTGCTCTTTCATCGTATGGTGATAGTCAATAATGAATGACTGATAACAGCCACTCCCACCATCTAAAGAGCCATTAAAATTTAAAGTATCGTTTAAGCACATCATAACCAGGATCAAGAAAATGAGTATCACCCTCTGGAATGCATCTTCTCCAATATTGAGATTGCTTCAATGGCAATACATGCTACCATTTCTATCGACATCCTGAAACCCAAAAACAAAAAAAAAAAAACGCACAAAGGTTAGATGTCCAATATCCACTGCAAGAGATTTATAAAATAATAGCAATAACAAGACACATTATATTTTACTACATTCCAAGAGCTACTTACGAGTGTGAATTGTTGTTCCACACGTCCCATAGACTAGGGCCAAGCATATCCATAACCTGCATGCCATATCACGTTATTGGAACATTCATGAAATATCAAGTTACCCATATGTTCCTTATTAAAGGAAATTTGGACCACATACCATAACATAGTAATCACCTTGCCGCCCCTTGTAATGAGCTCGTGGAACACCATGACTCCCACCAAGTGCACTGTTAAAGTAATAGAGAAGTTAGAAGTGAGAAACATAACTTAAGTCAACCTAAGAAGAAAATATTGGCTACTTACTTGTAAACCTGCCACTCATATGGCGGTCCATAATTACACCCTTTGCTGGTTCTGTGCTCAAATTTTAGGGCCACCTACAGTAGCAGTAACAAATAAGTAAACATTTAAGACCAACTTATGCAAGTAAAAAAAACTCGTAAACCACATGATACTAATGGTATGTACTTCTACAGCCCCAGGGCCAGTTCGTTCATTTAAATTTGTAGCTCCAACTCGCCGACCAACATAAACTTGCCCAAATCCTCCTTTCCCCAGCTTTCTGTCAATTCTGTAAACCGGTGAACCACCAACCTGGACCTGTTATACAGAGAAACCAAGAGGTAAATGATTTTCCGAAATAAAACAAAACTGACAGATACAGGATGCTTTAAGAACAATCTGTAGTTAATCAAAGGCATAACTAGAGGCAACTTAATGTCGAGATTGACAATTTTGAATACCAAAAGAGAAGGATGTTAACCCGAACTGCACTGCTTGCCATGTCACCTATGTACTAGAGCCACTCGCCACTAAGTAACTAAACATTCTCACATTCGTTAAATGTAAAACTTAGAGGTGCAGCCAATGAAGAAGTTTGCAACACCAATCATAACGGAAGCTAGTTGACAAGGGGGAATGAGTAACCAACAACCATGAAACTCAGACATGGAAGCTCAATTAAAGAGAAAAAGAAGCTGCTTTGTAGGCTCGGATGAATCAAAATGGGCCCCCAGACTTTTTAAACCAACAACCCATGCATGTTATATCAGATAAGGAACAAAATTAAATTTTGTTCTTAAAGTTTCAGGTCATCCAAGAAAAAAAAAAATTAGGTATAACCCGGATAAAATTATGACATCATAGCCACCTTCTCAGGAAGTGGAGCAGTGCTGCCCTCGTCTTCAGCTACCAGAGCCTTATCGCCGCTTCGGCCACCACTGTCGTTCTCATCCATGGCTTTCTCGCCAACTTCCTCTCTCAAAACCTTAAGCGGTGCGTCTGGTAGTTCACCTTCTTTTTCTTCTTCCTTCTCTTTAAAGGTCCTCGCTTCAGGAATGGTACCGACGCCGTTATTCAGAATATCATTGGCTTCATCAGCTCCGATGGTGTTCTTCTGCTTCCGATTCCTCCTATTTTGCGTTGTTCTTCTCCTCTGAGGGGTTCTCACCGCCGGCTTATCAGCTTGGTGTCGTAGCGGTGCTGTTGGTGGCTGCTGTTGGGTAATCGGGTTCGGGTTTGGGTTATCTACTGCCCGGTTTCTGCGTGCTCTGCTACGCAGCTCAGGCATCGCAAGGCTGTTGGCCCATGAAGAGGGAGAGCCCTATGTGAAGATTCATGAAGGTTCCAGAATCATCAGCGGAGAAATCAACCACTGCAGATGAAGTAAAATGAACACGAGCACAAAGACTCGAGACCCAAGAGAGGCTCAAGGGAATGAGCCAGTGATGGATAAATAGACGATCAACAAAAATTTAGGGTTCGATGAGAGGGAATTTTAGAGATCTGTGGAGGGAAAGAAAAGAAAGCGATTCTAGATTTCTAGCATCTAGAGACAGAAAGCCATAGATAGAATGAGAGAGAAGCAATACTCCGTTTTTTTTTTTTTTTGTTTTTCCAAAAAATTCAAAAAATCCTTTTTTTATCTGAAAAAATTCTTTGACTGCATTAAAATGGATTTTCGTCCGTTTTAATTTCTTTCCTTTTTTTCTGCTATATTGTTTTGATAAATCATTTTTCAGCCATTTTGTCTGGATGCTCCGGTTATCCATTTTGATGACAGGCTACAACACAGTGTGGTGCGCCCATTTTATTTTGAAACTAGGTTTCCAGAAACTTCTGACCGTCCGATTTCAAGATTGACCTGATACGGATAAGACGTGCATTCAGTTCTCAGAGGGAGAGTGGTACGGATAATACGTATTTTGCTATTCTGTTTTGTGAACCTTACGTTATTGGAGAAAGTATTTGGCCTAGCAGCTTCAGAAATAAAGTTTTGATATTTTAAAATTCAATTTTTTTAAAATACTTAAATTTGTATTAAAAAACTTGCATCCATCCTGTCCTTTCTACGAAAAAAGAACTTGCGTTACTGTAATAGAGCCGTAGTGAGAGAATTTCAAACTGAAAAAGAATATGGAACTTTAATCGGGTCATTCGGAAATGGTTTTGAGTCGCACTCTTTTGGGTCGAATCTCGTCTACAGACGTATGAGTATATGGGTACTGTTGATATGCATATTCTAACACATCCAAGGCCATGATCCAACTACAATGGGCTTCTCTGTTATTGGATGAAATTGAATAGCACTTGAAAAACGGATCCTCCTACTGATTTCTTTTCACTCCTTTAAAACCCATTGATTTTCTTAGTAGGGTTGTGAAAAGAAATCACCTGCTTATAAAAGCTTTACTGAGATTACCGAGATGAGGGATAACGATATCAATGGGCCCAGATATGATGGTAACCTTGAATAAGAAGCAGATGTTATTGTTAATTGTTAACAACATATACATTCCGCTGCAGCTAAGCAGGATTTGAGTCGTTACTTGTTCTGAGTCGCCACATGGACAGATAGTAACACGTCAGCAATAGTTATCCAGCCATTTCTGCAACCTCAACTCTCTATAAAACTTTTCTATGAACTTCTCGGCTGCCTCGTCCACCCGGTACTCCTCCTCCGCGTCGTCGTTTAACACGGAACCAGTCACTGTCACCTTCGCTCGCCTCGACATTGGACTAGTGTGGTTGTCCGATGTGGGTCTCACTCTAATGTCGCCGCAGCCACATGATTTGACGTTGACAATCCTCTGACCGCATGCTTTTGTTTCACTTTCACGAGAATATTGTGGTCGACGGCCAGTGCTGTTATTGCTATAATTACTATTCATAGGAGACAACCTCCTCTTGCTGACGTGGGAGAGAGTGTGAGATGGGCGAGGTGGACTTCCGCTGCAGCTGAACTGGTACTCCGTGGGCGCCATTGGGGAAACGAAGGACACGTGAGCGGCACGTCAATGCTTCATGGTGGCGCTCCATTAAGTTCTTCCCTCGTTTCATCTTGAGGTTTACGTCATGCACGACCTTGCTTTTGGAGACGCCGTTTTGCAAGACGAAGGCAATCAAACGCGCCGTTTTGCATAGTTTCTCGGCCCGCATGGGCGGTCGACTAGGGTCCATACAAGTTATATCTGCAACATGAACCGGTGGCCGAGCAAAGCGTGTGTGTTTGTGATCAGTTTTCATGAGTAGATGAAACAATGTAGTGGCCCAAGAACTGAGTAATGGAATCTGTGAAGGGGGTTGGATTGGGATTGGGTTGGGGAGAAGAGGAATTTAAAGCAAACAAAAAAGTAAGGATAAGGGCAGAGAATTAATATTAGGAGTTAGATATATGTTGTTAATTATTTAATCGTGACACTTTTTATTGGGCATGTACTTTCTTTTTTTCCTCCTCAATTACTTTCCTTTTTTCATTCTACCTACGTTCTAATACACACCGTCACATTCCTTTATCCTTTAATACCTACTTTTTTTATATATGCTTTTTTCTTTGTTAGTCTTCAACGAGTCCCTATCTTGGTGCTAAAGGTTTCAAAATGCCATAAAATAGAAGTCGTATGAGAGTCACATAATATTTTACTAAAAAATATCAATCGTTAAATTTAACTAAAATGGATGGTGAGGATGGAAAGTAAGTGAATTTCTCAGTCAGACAACCGTGGAAGAAGTTGCATTATTGAAATGCAAAATGATCAATACACATGCACATGCGATATTACGTTTTTTAAAGATAGAAACTGCTCATCAGCTATTGTGTGAGTACTCATATATATGTCTGTTTTTAAAAACAGTCCTACATTGTTAATTTTTTGTCTTCTCAAGATATCCGGACAATCCCTTTTTCATATCCGGACCATGAATTTGATATGAGAGTGCATGATGCAGATTTACTCAATGTGGTGTATAAAATATTCTTACAATTTTAAATACTACATATTGAATAGTTCCTTTAATATTATTGTTTGATGAGTTGTCAGTGGTTTTACTTTTCTACTTAGAAGGCCCGCCATGCAGATTAATTAGAGCCATCGAACATTAATGATTTTAATTAGTTAGTTGAGTTGAGACAATCATCATTTCATCGACGTGTCTAGCCAGAGAGAAGATATTTTGGAAATTAAACAAGAAGATGCTTCAACAGAGTTAATGGAAATTATTTTTCTTCCCAACCATGTGCAAATCTCTTCGTCAATCTCGTACATTACCTGTGTCTTTGAAACGCGAAAACAGTGTACGAGCGACTTCAATATTATTGGTGGGGTGCATTGCGTTGTTTTTCCTGTTCAAGGCGCATATATAATATTTATGACCGATCCTCATGGGGAAAATTTATGATTACTTCTTGCAACACGGTGCTTGTCCAACCCAACAAAAAAACATGAGACCACGCCAAACCGTAACATACAAGCAAACAGATTCCAAGAATGCAGGAGATTGACGAAGAGAAGACAACAAACACTATTGAAAACTTGAGCGAGACTAAAAAATACAAGGTTCCCGCATATCTATACGTCTAACAAAAAACATGAATCATCTATCTGCTTCGTGGTCACCAACCTTAACAAGCATTTTTTTTTTTCCCCTATTCCCCACACCCCCGAAGTATTTAGATTTCGAGGGCATTCAATCTCTTTTCCATCCAGTCGATGATATCCTGCGCTATCTCTTCGCGCTCGGGCTCAAACAATAGGTCGTGCAAGAAGCCATCGTAGAGCTTTATGTCTTTGAACTCTGAAGTTGCCTCAATGTACAAATCCTGCGAGGCTAGTGGATCAGTTACCTTATCAGCAGTTCCGTGGAGGACAAAGAATGGTACTGTCACAGACTTGAAGTTGCGCATTAAATGGGATGATATACGCAGAATCTCATGCCCTGTTCTGACCCTTATGGGTCCTGTGTACACCAAAGGATCAGAGTACTTAGCCAACATGGCAGCTGGATCCCTAGAAACTGGTATGCCCCTTTTGTTCGCTCCTTTAAATTGGAACGTTGGAGCAACCAGAGAAAAAATTGGAGCAATGGCCTGCATCAAGACAGCAAACAATTTGTCAACATAAAGACAAAAACCATAGAACAAACAATGATGAATTCACGGAACAGTCAACAGCTTAGGAAAGAAGTATACAACGCCTAACTTGATGTTAGTTTCACTGTCTCGCAACATACCAGAAGTACCATAATAGCAAATTTTAGGCACAATCTAGAAATGAAAAACTTACCCCAACAATTGGATGAGCTGGCTTAACACGCAAAGCTGGGGAGGTCAATATAATTCCTGCCAACATGTCTTCAATATGACTGTAGGTAGCCGCCTACACAAGATGTAGGAATTAGCTGTCCGTGTTCAAGCCTTCAAGGAAACAAAATTAGTTCAAATTTGGAGCCTTACTTTCAAAACCACAGCTCCGCCTGTGGAATGACCAAAGAGAAAGCATGGTACCCCAGGATTCTCCAACTTAATCTTTTCCAGGAAAGCCCCCTGTTTAGAACGGAAAGCATCAGAGTGAGAATCTCATAAATAACAAAAATCACTCATCATAAACGTAAATTAAAACTCAGACAGCTGAATTACTGAGGAATTACTTGTTACCAAATGTAAACAAAAACATAAAACTTCATATAATGCAAATAAAGACCACCAATTTGATAGAGGTTATAGGTTGAATCCCCTTGCATACCAAAAAGATATAACTCAAGCAAGAAGAGGTTTACATAAATCTCTACTGATCTATTTATATATTTTGGATAATGTTCCATTGTATACAAGAGCACATGCCCGAAGGCAATATTTACAAACACATTGAAGAAAGTAAAATCAAACTTACTGTGTCTGCAACAACGTGATCAAGGGAAGGAACATAACCATGCAATCCATCACTCCCTCCATGACCTGCAGCAAGAAAAAATAATCCAACTTCAGAAAAGGGAAAGTTGGGAAAATTCAGAAGAACATTATTGAAACGCAAAGAAAGGGATATATTGTGCCCATCACTGCAAAGGCAGCTCTAATGTAGATCTTATTTAGGACAGAAAAATATCTTCTTAATAGGAAACTCAAGGGACCAAACGAAAAAGAAGTCCTAGGAAAGTAATTACCTATCCAGTCCATTGCATAGACACCAAAGTTGCAGGACGTTAACCGTCTAGCAAAAGCAGCATACCGTCCGCTAAAAAATGAACAACAATTTTTTTTATCAGATATTAGAACCAAAAATGGGCAAGATTTACAAGTATTGGTAATAAAATTTGTTTCAACAAAATAAGAGTAACAGTTTTCTTTTCTTTTTTTTATAAAAAAAAAGGTTCTTAGAAAAATGGATATTTTAAAAGTTAAATCAAATGGAGAATTACCTGTGTTCATTAAGCCCATGAATGATTATCAGAATGCCCCTGAAATAACATATGGAAAACAAACGAATTTAAGATATATTTGAAGGAGAGCAACAGAGGAAGTACGAGTAGACTTCCAGACTATTTCAGGAACTATAGTGGCATATTATTCAGATAAAGCATATGCTTATAAGCCCAGAGTGACATTTGATCGGATAAGGACAATTTCTATTCAATTATTATGGCAAAATGATTTTTTTTCTTTTTTTCAATATAAAGCGAATGGTAAGATGAAGGTTAGCTCTTAGTTACTTGCTGAATACGTGTTTTTACTTTTTTTTCACATACTATTCAACTGTTAAATAATAGACCTACCAGCAACTGGAGTAGTGCATCAATAGACAAATAACAACTCATTAAGCAGAGGAAACAACATATTCTGACCAAAATGACTAAACCCATTAGAGATCTCCATGGGTTATTGACTTCAATCACTTTCCTTTTCACTCCCTCTTTCCCGGGAATGAATAACATACAGAATCAAAATGCACTCAACTCCAGTCGCTTACAAATAGTGTGCCTATCATTTCAACGAGCTACAGTAAATAATAACTTTTGCCAACGAGGTATAGAAATTCAGCTCATTAATGGTACTTAACGTAGTGACCAGCTAATGTATATTCGGTTCTCTTAAATCCCAGAGTAGATGAACAGACAAATTTGAGCTTTCTATAAGTTGATATAGAGCTAGAACAGTTAAATAGGAGCCTCCCGGAGAACAGCCCCAGAGGATTTCATTTAACAAGAGAATTCTAAAATCAGAGAGCTTTTCTAACCTCAATTTTCAATCTATTAACCGTCATTTTTCTTCAAAAAATTAAATTTAATATAAAGAAGCCAAAGTGTCGAACTTTAAAACTGATTGTATGGAGAACTTTAGAAGAAGAGCTTGCCTAAGATCACCGGAGACGGGTAAGAATGAACGAAAAAATAATGCATTCATTCGAACCCCATAGAAGATAGAAGTAGTCCATCGGCAGTGGCCATCATCGCGGCCCATGTCCACGGCTTCTGCTAAAGCTCTTCTTCTCATTGTGTCCTCCTCTTCTCGAATTAACCATAGCGACCTCCGCTTCAAATGCTTCCTGGGAGAAGAAGGCGGTGCCCCCAACAAAGCAGGTGAAGAAAGGCGGCGGCGACGGGGGAGAATGAACAAGAGGAAGGATAGGAAGAAGGTATAAACGAAAACCAAAGAGGCCCTTAGGGCTTTCAGAATTGGGATTATGCGGTTACTGGCTCCCGAGGTCAGTTGCTCCATTTCCATCTCGGCGGAAGACATGGCAGAGATGGAAATTGGAATCCGAGAGCGAGAGAAGAAGCCAGAAGGAGAGAGAAACAAAAGCAGACGGACAGAGAGCGGGGAAATAGATTTCTTTGGCCTTTGTGGCATTTACTTATATCCTACGTAAACGAATCCCAGCCGTTGGTTACACCGGGACCCAAAGAAACCAAGCGGTGTAGATTGCCCAAGTGGATAGCATTGGCTTTAGCCGGTTACGACCAGAGACAAAGAGAAGTTATGATGATATCGTCGATGGATTTACTAGTTGTGAACGGAGACGTGGCGTCCTCTGATTTGCAGAGGAAAAGAGCGCGTGTTGTAGCAACATGGTCAAAGATTATGGTCTGTTATTGCCAGGTCGTTGGGAGCCGGTGCAGAAAATTGCGTGTATAGTGCGTTGTGTGAAGAAGACCAGATCAGATCAGAACCCTGTTCTTTATTCAAAAATTAAAAATAGTCGTAAATTTATAATTCAATCGAGGTTATCTTCATTAGTTGATTTTGTTTTTTAATTCCTTCAAAACAATCATGTCTGGAGACATGGATACATGCTGTCATGATAATAACAAAAAAGCAGCTGACAGCTTGGGCCGCTCTCTCAATCTCATAAACACAGTCAATGGGATATGTCCACGTGTTCATCCTCTGAACTTATAGAGCGGGGATTTCCATACAAATAGTTTGATAGTTTGATAGTTTGAAGTTGGATTTGACTTTGATTTTTATTAAATTAAAATTATAAATTAGAAACCGATGACTTGTTCTTTCTATCATCAGTTGTAAGAATGAGGTGGAAATTCTCCTACGTAGTCACAAAGGTCAGGGAATGAATTTTGTTTTTAAAATAATAGACATTCAATAAGTGTGATTATTAAAATAAATTACAATAACCATTGAGGAGACAAATATGAGAAATAATAATATAAGGCTCTAAATAGAGAGCCATGAATGATGAATCATTTTATTTTTGACGCGTGTTGATCCGTTCATCATTTTATCTGAATTCTGAATACAAGTTATAAAAATAAAAAGATTATCCAACCTGTAAATTAACTTGTAGGATATTGATATAGCTCAATCAAAAATGTTAGTTTCAAAATTGCACCAGAAAAAAGCATAAATGGAAGAATCAAACAGCGTACGGAAACATATAAGTGGGGACTGGATGCCATATCTCAGATAAAAAGTATATTAAGTATTCATTAAATATAAGAATAGTATTTAGTCATTCTATCCTAATCAGAATTGTGTTACATCTCACATATCTTTTATATTGTATTAAATTATTTTATTTATCTTAATTATATTAATATATAATATGATGCATAAAAATTCTATATATTAAAAAAAATCATTATAAAAAATGTGTTCATGATCACCACAGAGTAGCTTGCACCTCCACGAATATAAAGGACGAAAGATATGTTGAATTATTGCGTAGAATCAAGAGTGGACAAAGAAAGAATATATTAGGAGATAAGGGGTTTGTGGGAAATTCTTTTTCATCACGAAGAACATATTCCTTGGTGAAAGTATTGAAATACACAGTGCAAAAGAAAGTTCAAAAGGTAATGTGATTAGACCCCTATTCCTGTTTCTGTATCAAAGTTGATTTCGAATTAATTGAGTAGTTAATGCAAGATTGTTGAGGGCCAGGGGATCTTAAGTATTTATGATGGCTTTGATTTGGAGATCGGAGGTAGGTCGCAAAACATTATCTCAGTCATCTCTATATATATTTTATTTTTATGTCGTAAGAGTATTTCTTATCTCGTATTAAAAATTAAATTAGTACCTTTATATATATATATATATATATATTTTCTTAAAGTGACTTTAATTAATGCCATTCGTTGTAGCAAGAAAATATATGATATAACAATAGAGTTACTTTGTTTTAATAAGTACGATATTTTCTTAATTATTAAAATTAAGAAAAACAAGATTTTTCTCCAAAAGGAAAAGAGCTCCGGTGGGCCACCTTATTTTTTCATGTCGGTTCCCAATTCCGTGCTGGGTTTTGGAGGCCCACTATCAGTTAGGGCTTGGGCTTTCGAGTGTTAAACACGCAGGGTTGTAATAACTTGACAAAGCTTTCGACTCTATTTTGCATAAAAAATGGTATATAAAGCCGAAAAGAACAACTTTTTTTCTCTTCAATAAATCCTCATTCAAGAAACCTGTGAATATGCACGTCAACTTCCTTTCTTTTCCTTGTCATGGATTCAACTACCTCTCTCCTCACATGCCCCCAGTATCTTGTTTTTCTCTCGTGACTTTGGATTTCTTTAGGTTTATCAGCTCATTGTTTTTGGTTCCTCTGGTAAACAAGCATTAATTTTTCAGAAAGGGGAAGCATTTATTAAGACTCTAGTAATTGTAATATGGTGGGTATTAATGTTGGGGAAAACAACCAAGTCTTGGCACCCACAGTTTTGCCGTATGCTTGTTTTGTTCTTTAATTAATTTCTCATTACTTATTCTGCCATTTTCAATTTTTCCCCTAACAAGTAAGTTAAATGTTATAAATAATTAATTACTGCGTGCATGCCTCACTCTAAATACATATTTTAAGTTTTGCTTGCATCAGGAACACGATCACCTTCCCCTTTTTGGTTTGTCATATATACATTTAACCAAAAAGTGACCTTTGAGAATCTGTGGGTGGATTTGTAAAAATCTGAATTTGAAACCTCGTTAGTTATATCCTCCAACCACCTCTTCGTCAAGAATCCCGGGTTGTGTTTTCTCCCTCTTTCCTTGCTAGATAGATAGATCAGAGAGAAGTCTTACATTTTCTCTTAAGCTTCTAGATAAAACATCAGACGGTATATAAAACAGAGGCCCATGCACGCCTTAAATCCACACAAGAAATTTAAAATACAGCTACGTACTTGAATCTCTCTAAGTCATAGACTTTCACTTATGATATTCCATTTATTGTTAACGATATCCGATATATCCTATGAAATATTCAAAGGACATCACCATGCAACTGATCTTGCAGCAGCACCCATATCAGAGGTTGAGAATGCAAAATGCGAGTGCTGTGGAATGTGCGAGGAGTGCACCCAGGACTACATCAGTCACGTGAGCCACAAGTTCTCCGGGAAGTTCATATGTGGGCTGTGAACCAAGAGATGGACAAGAATGGTGCGAAGCCAGAAGAGGCTTTGGAAGAGCACGCGAGTGCTTGTGTGAAGTTCAACAGGATTGGTAGATCTTATCCAGTTCTGTACCAAGCTCAAGCCATCAAAGAGATCATGAAGACAAGTTCACCAACCAGGGCTAAGTCTGTAAGCCCTAGAGATCATGGTGAAAACAAAGGTGGGATTGCTAAGAGCTCAAGTTGTATTCTAACTATCTTCAAGGTGAAAAAGTGTATGCAATAAGAGAAGAGTAACACTTTATTTAAAATGCCTTAAAACAATTAGACTTAGGTTTTTATTAAGATTTTTTTTTTTAATTTCCAACTATATGAATTATTGTACTTAGTAAATAAATGTTATTGATTAATATTTCAAAGTTTTTATGCGAACCTCTTTGCAAAATGTAATTTCGATCAGAGGTTTATATATTTGAACTCATTCCTGTGTACGTGCTTGGTTTTCTTTTCTTGTTTATTTATTAATTATATCTTCAAGCCTCAGAGCTCAAGCAAATTAAATGCGTCATCAATTTATTCATATAATTTCATTATTAATATATTATTAGAGTTTTCTTGATCTCCGGCTAATGGGTACTGATTACCGAAGTTATTCTTTCCGTCGTTGCTCCACCATATAGGTCCACAACTTATACAGATAATCTATTTTTTATATTTTTCTTATACTTTTTTTTTTTTTAATAAAAAAGGTTCTACTGGAGAGAAGTATATGTAAACTTACTCTTTACTAGAAATAATTAGTTGCTAGAAACGCGTTGTTACTTTTTTTTTTTTTTTCCTTATAAAAAGAAAATAGAAATAGTCGTGGTAACTTCTACAAATTATTCCCTCACGAAACTTAGCATGAAAGAAAGAGAGCTCTTATTTTGTCATTTGCTACCGCCTTACTACGGATACTGTATATATATACGTACACTAGTACTAGTATATGTATACCCTAAGTTTGTGCTCTCGTGAATTACGTGTCGTTCTAGCTAGGCTTTTAGATACCTCCTTTTACGTATTTGTCGCCATCCATGCACGTAATCGATTATGATATACAGTGACCGTAGATATACATAGTCACGTTAGCCATCCACGTACGTTCGTTCTTGCTTGCGCTTATCCTTCATACAAAAGCAACTAGATCTTTATTTTATTTTATTTTTTGGCACAAACTAAATTATTCAAAGCAACACATTTCTTCTACACCACCTGGGTCCCTCTCTCTCTCTCTCTCTATATATATATATATATATATATAGAGAGAGAGAGAGAGAGAGAGGTGTAGAAACAATATTGTTATTGTTATTTCCGTAATCGCGCTACAGGAACACGTGGGTTGCTATCTAGCTAGCTAGGTTCCAAATACATGCACAGCTTCTGAACTTTCCGGAGTAGAAGGTAAAGAAACAGTTGCAATTATATTAGTTTCCGCCGAATAGTCTTGGCAAATAGATAGCGAATTGAATTCAATTGCCTCTACTTGTTTTTCTTCTTTCTGGCATGCAATATGTCATCTCAATCAACAAAACAGATCCATCGTGCTCGTTAAAATAATGCTAGTGGTGCAATTTGTGCATTAATGATGAGTAAAAGCGGACTTTATATGTACAGATGCAGTTACCTTAGTCTGTAAAGGCTTCTGTCATCAGTTGTCACTCAAAGGAATCCTACTAAAAAATCTTATCTAACTTCACTTTACGTTATTATTCTATCATAGGTTACCCTTTGCTGCTTCTGTACTATAAATATAAGCATCAATTTTGTATCTTGAATTAAAAAAATCATCAATCATATCAACGCATAAACATGCTGGACGAAGCAATATTTGTCAAAAAAGAAGAGCTCAAGCTTGTTCCTTTCATGGTACTATAGGCCGTAGTAGCTATACTATTAAATTGCTGTGTTACGTTTCTTGCTTGCTTCTTATTCAATGTATTTATATTTTGACTCTTTTTAATTTCCTTCTTTCTGCGCATGCAGGAGAGTCGGCAAAAGCTTCAAAAGGCGATCTCCGATGTGTCCTACCAAATTGACAAATACTACGATTTGGAGAGCACGAGTGCTGCTGCCAGTATTATCGAAGAAGATTTGAAGCAAGCTGAGTGTCAATGTTGTGGGCTCAAGGAGGATTGCACTGTTGATTACATAACACAAGTTGAGGACTGTTATTGTGGAAATTGGGTTTGTGGGCTTTGTTCTGAAGCTGTTAACGAAAGATTAAAGCGAGGTCCTAAGGTGGACATGCAAGAAGCTGTGAGCAATCACAGGGAATTCTGCCAGATATATAACGCCACCACTAGGCTTAACCCTAAGCTCTCGTTAACTCGTTCCATGAGGGACATAGTTAAACGACGTTCAGAGAATAGGAATTCCATGGGCGTAAACAAACCAAAGATTGCTCGAAGCATTAGCTATCCATAATTCCTGGTGAATCATACTAACTAAGTTAGCACTCTAATTACAATTAATGAAGGATAGATATCTTGAAAGAGATTAGTCTTTACTATTGATTATGAAATACCTTTGATACATAAAAAAATGTCCTTCATAGCAAGTAAAGTATAGTCTGATTGATAACTGTTGCAGCATTGCTTTTCTATATACTTAATTTGCAGTCTATATATTTGGATCCCTTTCTTTCATTTTGGTGTGATCTCTACAGAGATTCTTGCGTCTAATAAAAGTAGAAACTTTCCATCTGACTCTGCATGGATTCTATGTTAATTTCTAGCTTTGAAAAAATAAAAATAACATAAACAATAAAATAGGGGTCCTAGCTAGGTCTATACATAGACTTTTGTTAATGTTGGGGAATATATAATAGTGGTTAAATGGTCCCAGATTAATTAACAAGTCAATCCCCTAATCCTTAAAGTGTATTTCATCAATGGTAGTTTTATAATTGGGGCAACATCTCGATTCTCATATAGCACGTAAGTTGCACACGTGTAATAAATCCCACTTTCAGATTGTATGATGGACCACCTTATCCACAAGATATTGTTTATTATTTTTGACTATTAAAATTTACACAACGAAATCTTTTTTTCAAAAAAAAAAAAATATTGGGATAAATACTCTGCTGCCTTGGCTGGAAGACAGAAGAATGGAAGAAGAAAACCTCTCATGGTCCGCTACCTAATTTGTATAACGGACCACCCTGCTTATTTGCCAAAGCCCATAAAGGCCGCCCACTATGTAATGTTGTAAATGGGCCGATATATCTTTCTATCGTCCCTATTTGAAAAAAATCCAAAATTAGTTTTTTTTTGTTCTGTTTTTATTATATTATATGCCGAGGAAGAGACAAGTGTTGAGTGCCTTAGTACGTGGTCAAAGACAGACTGATCTCCAAACTTATGTAAAATCAACAAATTGACAGTAGACACTACATTGATATCTTATTTCAAATTAATATAATAAAAAATTAAGGTTCGGATCGTCAACTCCAGTACTACTTTATGCTGCATCTACAGTGTGACAAATAAGTAAATTGAAATTAAGCTTTTGACCAGATTTATGATGCAAGTGAAACTTAACATATTTTATTTCATTAATTATTATATGTACATATGTACAGTTGTAGTAATTAATTAATTATAGGATAATTCACCAATTGGGGTCACCCTAGTTGTAGTAAATATGTACAGTTAATTATTATAGACATCAAAATGTGTGCGTGCAAGTGAAAGATGAGAAAGAGCAAGGAGAGTGTCTAAGCATATTTTAGAACGCAATACAAAATTATCCAGTTGGTAAAATCGGAATTTTATCCTATAAGGATACGGAGTATTTTTATAAATATTTTCTAAGTTTTGACAAGTGTTTTATCTTTAATAAATCTTCGAACTCAAGATCTAAACTTTACATAAAGAAACTTAACATGTTAATTTTATATAAATCATCTTTAACTTTATTTCATTAATTGATTGTCTATTTGTCCGCTTGTTTGTTTCATACAGATTTATAGTTTTTGCCAGCTTAAATTCCAACGAATAAAGGGTTTCTAGATGGGTTTCATGTGCATGATTAACAAAGGATTTGACTATAATTCATCACTTTTGGAGGAATCTAAGAGTTTAGACACTTAGTATGACACGGGTTTAGGACATGTGGTGCTCAATTTTGGTTCATCCGCCCACTAATCCCTGTTGGTAAGTTAGTCACCATCTTGTAAGTGGACCCTTTCTAGCTTAATATTTTTAGATTATAGTGCTCTCATTTTTATTTTTATTTTTAAAAAAATGGATTCTGCTTCATTTTATTCACTTTGAAAGTGCATAAAGCTTTTATGTAGATAATTAATTAATCGTGCTTAATCTATCAAAGAATTGTTAAAGTTTTAGCTAAGTGATTGAGCTGGACCACTAAGTAAGAACATGAAGCCCTACAAATTTCAAAAGAGAGATTCAGACCCTTATTCAAGGGATATAGGTCTGCTCCACGTCATGCATACCTCACTTAATTCATTTAAGAAAATAACATATAAATCAGTCCATATATTAATTAGTATAAGTACAAAGGCAAGACCAAAATCTAGTTTTAGACGTCAAAGCTCTTATAGTATATTGGCATAAATCCACTTTTCCATATTAGTTATTTGTGAAGTGGATGCTCTGACTATATGCAGTTAATTGCCTAATCCCGCAAAATACATTTATTTATGAAAGATTCCCAATAAGAGTATATATAGAGCAAAAGTAATGATATCCAAATTTAATAAATGAATTCAATGGGCATATAGCTAGATAAGGAATTTTCCTTATCTACATCTGAATACGCATGATTAGATTTTTGGAGAGGAGGTTTATGCGTATATATGAAACTATGAATTAATGTGGGAGCTAATCAGGCAATTAGTAGAGCAATACTGTTGAGCTCTATATATAAATCTTAATAAAGTTAGGGTTAATTTTAAAGAAGCAAGTGGAAGGAAGGACCAATTAGGAAGAAAAAGAAGAGAAAGAGAAACAAGCGTGGGATGGAATGGAGGAGTAAGGGATTTGGCTGTGGAAGTGTAAAACCCTAGAAAATGGAGAGATGGGCAAAGCATGCTGGGTGTGACAAAGACTACACGTCTGTATATTCCTTCGAGAAAGACACTTGTGGGTCCATCAATATATTCTTCTTCAAATTATGCACACAGACAGAGAAGAACAAGAAGAAGAAAAGAGGGATTGATTAATAATTAATTAAAGCGAATGTGCGCTGCGCACGAGTCCTAGTGAATGTATGTAACGTAAAGACTCATAGCTTTTCCTTTACACTTTTACATTTTTCTTCTCTCTTACTGCTTAAGTGCTCCTCACTCTTCTGCTTATTCCTTTTTGCCTCACAGATAGTTAATACATTATTATTCATTCACTTCGCTATCTCTTTCACAAAGTTTTCTTTTTAGTTTTATTCTTACTATATATTACTGAGAATCCAAGACAAAGTCCAAGCAAAAAGGGTTCAAGAATTTTGCTTTTCTACATGCAAAGTTTGGAAGAAGAAAGCTCGTGCTTCACAAAGTTTGACCCTCATTCATAATATAATTGCATGATAGGACCCACTTCATCACTTTCTACCGTGGGATGTGTCATCAAATAAGAGTTGAAGGATATTAATGAATGATTTTGTCATAAGCCAGTCTTGCAAAATAATTAAACTTGAAGCTTTCAATCTCTACTTCCATTTCATTTTAAGTCTGCTACACATAACCAAATATAGTGATTTTTCTTTTCAAGATTTCCTCTATATATATATATATATCATAAAATAAAACCTTTATTTTTAAGTACGTATAAATGTTCTATTCACGTGCAGTTTAAAGTAAAACTCTTATAAATTTCAACGATCGGATGAACATGCATGTCCTTCGTAAAAATAAATTCTATATGTCAGTCAAAGTTAAATTATATGCATAACATATGGTCGTGTCTTTTCCAAACATATATATATATATATATATATATATATATATATATATATATATATATATATATATATATATATATATATATATATATGATCAATCCCTAAATAGTAAATATGAAACTGCTGCTTGCTTTCAAATTTGCAAACAAAGTGGCAATCTTCATAATTAAACTTGATTACAACGTAAAGAAAAACCTTCTAATCGAAAGCAAAATCCATATTCGTCATTTGAGAACTTCAATAAGTAAATGTTCTGTTAAGTAAATCATGGCAATAAGTAAGTACAACATTAAAGGGATACATATTCGTCCATATGCTCCATACACATTCATCATTTGAGAACTTCAAATATCTTTAATTCTTCAACGTTTGCAGAAATTAAAAATCCATGTCACTATCCCAGTCAGTGAGTCAGTCAAAAAAGAGCATTTTGGTATAATCCGACAAAATCAGAGCCTTTTCCCAACATCTGTCCCTGTTTCTCTTTCAATCCTTAGTGTTCAAACATCCATATTAAAAAGAAGTAAAGGTGCGCTTTCGTAATTATCCCCCAACTCAATGCCCATTTCCGCTCCTTCAACCATGCACCAATCTATTTAAGCATCCATACATCTCCCTCACTCACGTCCAAACCCATACTCTTTCAAATAGTAGTTCAAAACTCAAACCTCTCTCCTCAATTCCTTTCTTTCTTTTCAATCTTTATCTCTCTCTCTCTCTCTCTCTCTCTCTCTCTGTACCTTGTTCTTAACTTCAATGATCAACAGAAGCAACGGCAAAACAAAGCAAATATTCTAGAATTATGTGTTTTTGGTACGTAACCAGATCGATCTTGTACCTAAGTAACTTTTACAGTTGATGTCTCTGTTTAATTATAACTTGTTCGTAGTGATTAACTGATTCAGTTTATCATTCATGGCTAGCTTACCAGCATATGTTGCATGGTTTTCACTTTTGTTAGAGATAGACATATATCTATTCATGAATATAATTAAAGTATGTTTAATACATTAATTATATATCTTTTTTAACTTTATAGACTTTTATCAGTTAAATATTTAAGAATCTCTGTTAACCATCATTCTATGCACTTTTTACAGCTTAGGATCCGAGGAGTTAATTATACAAAGGCAGAGGGATAATTGATCAATAACTAATTGATTCCGAAGAAAAAAGAAACGGCCGCGTGGCAGACATGGCCAAAGGAACTGAAACGTTTCGAAACTGCGTCACGTTCATGTGGCTGTCCATGTTTATGCTCATGCTCAGCAACATTCGAGCATCGGATGAAGGTGAGCTTCTGTTAATGTTGAAAGCTTCTATCAAGAACGACCCTCTTCACATTCTCTCCAACTGGAAGCTTCTCAATTCTTCCAATTCCAGTATCTGCAAGTGGCATGGTATCACCTGCGACAACTTGTCCCACGTTGTTGCCATCGAGCTCCCCGGTACCAACATCTCCGGCAACATTCCCTCTTCCATTTTTCTTCTGCCGCACGTTACAAACATCGACCTCTCCAACAATAAGCTCACAGGGGAAATCCTTCTTGACCCTCTTCCTCTCACAACAACATCTCTTCGTTACCTCAATCTTAGCAACAACAATCTAACGGGTTCGCTGCCGCAAAGACTGTTTTCCATATCGTTTTCCCGCCTCGAAACTCTGGATCTCTCAAACAACGTGTTCTCCGGGAAAATAGCAGACCAAGTTGGATTGCTTTCCAGCCTTAGATATCTTGATCTTGGCGGAAACCTGTTGAGGGGAAAAATCCCAGATTCCATCACCAACATGTCAAGGTTACAATACTTGACCTTGGCTTCGAACCAGTTAGTGGGTGAAATCCCAAAAGGGATTGGCCTAATGAAGAGCTTGAAGTGGATTTACCTTGGCTACAACAATCTCTCAGGTGAGATTCCCAAGGGAATTGGAGAATTAGTTTATTTGAATCATCTTGACCTTGTTTATAACAATCTCACTGGTCAAATTCCTTCGTCTCTGGGAAATCTCACTGATCTTCAGTATCTCTTTCTCTTCCAAAACAAGCTCACGGGTCCAATTCCCCTATCCATTTTTGAGCTGAGAAAGCTCATTTCGCTTGATCTTAGCGACAATTCTCTTTCCGGTGAGATTCCCGGGCTTGTAATTGAGCTCCCAAGACTAGAGATCCTTCACCTTTTCTCCAACAATTTTTCAGGTAAGATTCCAAAGGCCTTGGCCTCTTTGCCTCGTCTTCAAGTCCTTCAGCTTTGGTCAAACAGGTTAACGGGTGAGATTCCAGAGGAGCTGGGAAAGCATAGCAATCTCACTGTTTTGGACCTTTCCACCAACAACCTTTCTGGGAAAATCCCAGACAAGTTATGCGACGCTGGTAATCTCTATAAGCTTATCTTGTTCTCTAATTCACTTGGAGGGCAAATCCCGAATAGCTTGAGTTCTTGCAGAAGCTTAGGGCGAGTGCGTCTTCAGAACAACAGGCTTTCAGGTAAATTACCATATGAATTGACCAAACTGCCACAGATATACTTCTTGGATATCTCTAGCAATCAACTTTCAGGAAGAATTGATGACAGAAAGTGGAATATGCCTATGCTTCAATTGCTGAATTTAGCAAAAAATAACTTCACCGGGGTGTTACCCAACTCGTTTGGGAGCGACAAGTTGGAGAACCTGGACTTATCGGAGAATCAATTTTCGGGTTATATTCCATCTGGTTTTGGAAGCTTGTCAGAGCTAATGCAATTGAAGCTAAGTAATAACAAGCTCTCTGGTATTATTCCACAGGAACTTTGTTCATGCAAGAAGCTTGTCAACTTAGACCTCAGCCACAATCAGCTCAGCGGCCAAATCCCGGTAAGTCTTGTTCAAATGCCGGTTCTCGGTACTCTTGATTTGTCAGAAAACCAGTTTTCCGGTGAAATCCCACACGACTTGGGAAAAGTGGAATCTCTTGTTCAGGTAAATATATCGTACAACCACTTTCATGGAAGGCTACCATCCACTGGTGCTTTTCTTGCCATCAATGCTAGTGCAGTCACCGGCAACGACCTTTGTGCCGGCGAGAGTGATAGCTCAAGCGGTTTGCCACCATGCAAAGGTTACAAGAATCCCTCTTGGTGGTTTATTTTCTTATGTTCTCTAGTAGCATTAGCGGCATTTGCTACGGCTGCCGTTATCATAGTTTTTGTCTGTAGAAGAAGGAATTTGGTGCTGCAAAGAGTGGAAAACGAAGATGGGACCTGGGAAATGCAATTCTTTGACCCCAAAACCTCGAAACTTATCACCATCGACGATGTCATATCTTGGTCGAAAGAACGAAATCATATTTCCAAAGGAAGGAACTGGGTTTCATACAGAGGAAAGTGCATGGCAAATGAGATGATGCAATTCCTGGTCAAAGAAATCAACGATGTGAAGTCAATTCCAGTGAGTTTCTGGGATCAAGCGGTGGAGGTTGGGAAGCTTCGGCATCCAAACATCGTTAGTTTAATCGGAATATGCAGGTCTGTTAAGGGAGTGTACTTGGTTTATGAATGTATCGAGGGAAAGAACCTAAGCCAAGTTCTCAGGAATTTGAGTTGGGAACGACGTCGGAAAATTGCTACGGGGATTGCCAAAGCACTAAAGTTTTTGCATTGCGGTTGTTCTCCCAGTGTTTTGGTTGGTGACATATCACCGGAGAGAGTCCTGGTGGAAGGAAAAGATGTCCCTCGCCTGAGTTTGAGCCCTCCGGGAACGCTTTCTACGGTCGTTAAGGGTTTCATTTCTTCTGCCTACGTTGCACCAGGTATATCATTTGACTATTTTGCCCCCTTCTGCTTTCCTTACGCGAGACTATAATGGAAATTAAGATTATTATTATTATTAATTCTTTTCAGAAGTGAGAAGTAGCAAAGAGGTGACAGAGAAGAGTGACGTATATGGATTTGGACTTATTCTGATCGAATTATTGACGGGAAGAAGTCCGGTGGCGGTGGACACAGAAATGGGGATGCACGACCATAAGAGCATCGTGGAGTGGGCCCGCTACTGCTATTCGGACTGTCTTCTGGATATGTGGATCGACCCGATGATGAAGGGTACTGACGAGTTTGCCTCCAATTCCAAAACTCATAACGACATCGTTGAGACAATGAACTTAGCACTTCAGTGCACCGCCACAGATCCTGCAGCAAGGCCATGCGCAAGCCATGTCTTGAAAACCCTAGAGGCCGTTGCCAGACCCAGTTTTTCCTGTGTTTCAGCTCTAAAACTATGAATCCATCTCCAATCGCTTTTCTTCTCTCTGACACTTTATATATCTTATCTGTTTTGAATTTTGTTTTTTCCTTGTTTATTGAAAATATTGTTATTTTTAGCTTAATTAATTAAGCAGTTAATTTTAAGTGATCTTCCTAGGAAAATGTTTTTCTTTGTCGTATGATGATGCTAGCTCTGTGTTATAACCGAGTGTAAAAGTAAATGTAAATAAATTGAATGCCGTGAATTAATTATATAATATTTCTCTGGAAATTCGTTTAGTGATCATCTAATTAATCTTTTCCAATTAGCTAGCTAGGGTTAGTGCCTTTAATTAGTTCATCGCGCACAGTTTATAATATTTTACCGGCCTTGCTTACGCTCTCCATGCATGCATGCATGCTAGCTAACACAAACTAGTATCTCTATATATATTTATATCATGCTAAGTTTAGCTCCTGATTATGAATTTTAGTTTTCGTTTTTCTAAGTCAACACATTTAATTAGTTATTAATTAATTAAAGAGCTAGCATTGAAAAAAAAAAAAAAATATATATATATATATATATATATATATATATATATATATATATATATATATATCGTGCTCATATATATTGGAGCTAGCTGGGGTTAAGGGACCACTTGTTGAATGATAGTTTTTGTCCCATTGTCGGACAGTCTCTGCAGAATGCCACAGAAAAATAATAAAAGAAAAGATCCAAAGAGAGAAACAGCTTCAATAGCTAGCTAGGGTATATTTATATATATGTATGTAAGCGTACAATCACGCACCACAAAGCTGCATGTCTAAATTCACTTTGACAGTGCGTGAAAGAAGGCCTCAGTGCAGCTCTGCCTACTGCTATATATATCTTGAGATTTCAAAACGCACTACCTAGCTAGCTATCTAGCTGCTAAGTATACACAATTCACAGATCACATTGGATTAGCTAGATTAGGCTAAATTTTGAAAACATGTTTATGTTTGCCAAACACACACTTATTACTATGCATGGCATCGAGCTATATATCAATTACTTAGCCTAAAATTCTAAGTCAGAACTGATATGTTTCATTATTCCTAAATAACTTTAATAATAGTGTTGAAAAGTTGTTTTCTTGTTAATCAAATATATCTCGAGTTAAAGGTGCCTTTGGTTTGGCTGCCACCTAATGATGAAATCACATTCCATGTTCCAATTGCCATAATAATACAATCACAAATCTGATCAGCAGACAGACATTCAAGAGGAGAATCCCGTTGGTATATAGAATCATAAATATAATGAGGTGCTGCATTCCTTTTGGGAGCTTTAGCCATTTTATTATTATTGGAATGATAAAGTTAGGGGGATTTTAGATATCATTTTATCCTTTTTCTGAGTCATGATATATATATGTAGCTAGGTTTGAATCTATTATGGTGGCTGCACATTCACAATCACTGATGATAAGTATCTAAGTCTCTCTTTTAATTTTCACTAATTAAATTAATTAGCTTAAATTAAACTCAACTTTGATTGGCATTCTTAGCTAAACACTATGTGGCATTGCTTTCTTTTATAACAAAGCATGTAAATTAACAAACAAAGGATGTTTTAGTTTAACAAAAAAATTTAAATTTGAGTTGCAAAAATGCAACTATATTAAATTTGATAAGGACAATTTTATTACTCATATGATATTGCCTAACTCAAAATTCTACATATTTTAAACTTATTTTAGAATAAACCTAATAATATTAATATGGAGAAAGAGAACCGATTAATATATGGATTCAAAACAAAACATTAATCCTTATCTTAATCTATATTAACGAATGATTAAGCACTGAATGCACTCCACTTAATTAGGTAAAGGTAGCAGTACATTGGGGATCTTTCCAACCAGGCCTGACCACAAACTTTCTTGTGACCCACGTTCCTTCCATGTTATAATGATAGTGCTGAGTTTCTTTTTCACATTTCTTTCTTTTTTTAAAAAAAAAAAAATTCCACCATTTTATGGCCTCTAGGAAGGTAATGATGGGTTTGCAAGAATCCTCTTCTCTTTTGTTCAATCAGAACTCTTGAAAGGGTTTCCACAGTTGGAAGATTCCATTCAGTAAAGATGAGTCTAAACCAAGAAAAAATATAAACTAGCTGACATTATGAGGAGTAAAACAGCTCAGTCTGGCTGGCATGGATATGTATGATATCTCTTTCGCAATGTTTTTCTTTTTTCTTCTCAAAAGCCCCGAGATCTCAATTATAGCTCTTGGAGACCATGCAAAAGGCTCTTTGGCTTCATTCCTTCAATTTAAAAAGCTCCTTTTTCCATTGAATTTCTTTTGTAAAGTCTTCTTCGTTGGATTTACCAAGAGTTTGAAACATGTCCTCAGAATTTTCTCTTCTCCTTTTTGTTAACTTTGTAGATCAGGACATAACCATTATTCATGCATGCTTCTCTCTTAAAAGACTCCTAAAAATAATTGGATACACGTGCAGTGCAACTCCATCGGATATAGCAACATCCCACCCACCCACTTAACACCATTTATGGAGTAGAGAGTGGGAAAAGATTGTGAAGTGCTAGTTAGTGTTTATTGACAGAAGCACTAGCAACAGTTTAAATATAAAAACTACTATCTAGTATGATTCTTTCATATATTTGTTCAGAATGCTTCATAGATTTATATAGATATATACCTATATTAAGGTTACGTGGAATCATCTGCAAGTTCGTTAATACTGGAGTGATATTACTTCGAATACCCGTGAGCCATGCATAAATGAACGCAAAAATTAAGAAATTTGTGAAAGAACTTTAAATTATGTTTGTGCCTGTGGCCATTGTTCTATAGCTTAATATGGTCAGTTGGTTTATCCCATATTCCGTTCAGGCTCTATAATGTATACTGAAAAGGAAAGAAGATGAGACACTAGAGAGAGAACTCAAGCTATTATGATATGCCAATTATGTCTAGTTTTTGACTTGATCAGATTGAGCTACCGCAAGAGTGGAAATGCTGTCAAGCTATGTAGTAATGAATCTAATTAAAAGTCACTTTATTTTTTTTGAAAGTTTAGACTTTATTCATTGGTTAAAGTGCAGGGTCAAAGATCACATCAGCCCCTACGCATACCCCTCCGAAAAACAAAGAAAGAGACTTGAAACTCTTGGGTCGGTTTCCCTCTCAATTGATAGTGCCGCTAGTAAAGTACCGATATAATACACCAGGTAAAATATAACCAGCAGGAGCTCCTCGGGTTGAGCTTGACCTTTCTCTCTTTCATTGTATGTACTTAGAATTATATATCCGGACACAGTATCCCTTGTGTAAATTACACAGCCCTGTGTATAAAAACCTGTAGGAGATCTAACAAAGCACTTTTTGTGTTACGCAGCCCACATGTGCCCAATTAAATATTTGCTTTTCCCATAATCAAAGAAATTTGATAAAGTTCAAGGGCACTCATGCTCAGTGTCTGCATAGTAAGTTATTGTTTTATCACTTGATAGTTTTTGCTTCCACCATAGTTACGCCGTTTGTAAAGAAATCAACTTTTTTTTTTCCCATCCTTGTCCTTGGGCATAAATTGGGCCTCTTCAACCAATGTCACCACAAAGTAACATGTGGTTTGTGGACGTTTGTCAGACACTGAACCATGAAGTGGGTTTTGACACAAACAGACATATATTCTAAGTGGAAGGTGAAAGCAGCAATCATAGAAAGTATCAAAAATGCTGGAGTACTATATTGTATGTAGCCATAATAAGTAGAGTCTATAGGGAAAATAATAGGTAGGAGATAGGGATCTATGAATATGAAACATCACTGTCAAGTGTCAAACTCTTTTATCAGTGATAATGCATATCGTTAGGACCCACCGTGTGAATAGATGAAATGAAATGTTAAATTATACGGAAAGTAATTTCTAAGGCCATAATTAGAGAATTTTACACACATATCATCGCAAGAAAAAATTATTATTAATATATATTATTTTTTAAAATTTTTATTATTATATATTATTTTTTTAATATGGTACGATAATGTTAATACGGTATTTGGGTAATATTGTATTATCGTAATACGATATTTAATTAAAAAATTGATAACTTTCAAATATTGCATTACTATATTATAATATTAATTAAAAAATTAATTAAATTATTATTTTTTTTACAAATGTGATATTAGAATATCACATTATCATACTGTAATACTAATTAAAAAATTAATTAAATTATTATTTTTTTACAAATAAAATATAAAAAAATTTATAAAAATTTTTAAACATATATATAACATCTCAAAAATTATCACTAATACATACTACTTCTATAAAAATTTACTAATATATATTACTATTAATAAAATTGCATCTCTGACGTCAAGTTGAGAAACAAATTTGGTGAAGCAGGTGTGGTAGAGCTTGGAGAAGGTAGATTCAAAAAAGAATCCTCCGCCATGGAAATAGACCAAGATGGGAACTTTCCTCTGTTCACGGTGTTGAGTTAATTTTGGAAGATAAAGACGAGCATAAATTGAGGGATTTTGTGAGTTAACAATGTCTTTGGATGATGTAATATGATTAACAGTAGTATATATATTAGTAAATATTTATAGAAGTGATATGTATTAGTGATAATTTTTGAGATGTTGTATATATATTTAAAAAAATTTATAATTCTTTTTTTTATATTTTATTTGTAAAAAAATAAAAATAATAATAATTTTAATTAATTTTTTAATTAATATCACATTATCAATTTTTTAGTCAGATATTGTATCACGGTAATACGATATTACTCAAATATCACATTATCGTAATACGATATCTGAAAAAATTGTATATATTAATAAATATTTTTAAAAGTAATATATATTGATAATTTTTTTTTTTTTTTGGTATATGTGTATAAAATTTTCTCATAATTATCCATTGCGTGTCAAGATTATCTCTATAGTTTCAATGCTTTTAGCTATTCAAGTTACTTTGAAATGAAATCTGAGAGTTTTATGGAGCGCTCGGCCAGTTTCTGCACAAGACATCACTATCTTATCTCTTGCCATACTACTGGCCAAAAGTGTGCGATATAATGAGGATGGTGACCTCTTTTGTCCTCCAATTCCATCGGAATGTGCTATTCTACCTTGTGAAAATTAAAGAGAAAGAAAGTGACCCCTCTGGTCATATTGTGAATTGAAACGAGGATCAAACACCAATTAGACATCTTTAAACATGGTGGGTACATATGATAACGATCTTTCTCTAATTAGTGACTACCTTAAACTATGTTGTTTAGTGCAATTTGCTTTATCTAAATATGAATGCTTGATTTGATTGACAGATTCACCATTTCAGGTTTCTAGAAATTTTTCTTTGGCATCAGTTTCACACCGCATCTTTCCCCGTTTCAAACCTCTAAGGAAACACAGCGTTGTTAGGCCCCAACGATGACCAAGACCAAATTGGCGACGTGACCTCCAATAAGAGAAAGGGCAAATAGAGCGTTTACGTTTTTATAAAGCAATGAAAAGAGAAAGACGCACCATTATCCAACTAATAGCATAAAGGAAAATAAGAAGTGATAGCCAAAAAAAAATGGGGCCATAGATGGATTTTGGAGCAGCATGCCCACAACAGTATTAGAGCATTCTAGGGATTCCCCAAAGTTTAAAATTAAAATGAAAAGATACTATTCTGTTCTACTTTCCTAGATCCTATTCTCTTTCTCTTTTAGTGTATCAGAATCAGACAAAAGACCAGTTGATGAACATGAAACAGATGCAATGGGCAGTTTCTTCCTCGTTCATTACTTTCCATGCCACTGCTCTCTCATAGGACACTGGCCTCCCCATGCTGGACAAACAGATACCACCTTGAATACACATGAAACCCTGCATCCAAATACCAACTCTTTAGGAACTCAAAGCCAACTACTTACTTGGAATAACAGTTTTCACTAATCACGATTTTTGGCAGAAACAAGAAAAGAATTCCCACAATTTACACTCTTCCTTCCCAGCTCCATAGCTAAATTGAAATTCAATTTTCTCAAGTCTAGTTAAAATCATTATACCTGCTGCAGTATCTGCGGGAACTCAGAGCACAGGGTTTTCTTTCCGTTGTCATCAAAAATCTTTTCTAGAGTGATGTCCTGAAGAGCAACCAAGGTTGTCTCAAGCATGTCAAGTCCAGCTTGATTTGCAAATGTAAAAACTGGCAGTGCCTGGCAATCATAAAATAAGTTAATAATGAATTCATAAAAGCCTCTATATCAGAACATCATGAGTAAATAATTAACACAAGCAGAAAAATGGACTACTTATCAGAAGATAATAAAACAAAATACCTTTAGAGAGCAGCACAAGACTGCGTCTGAGTGATGCCAAAGGGATTTGAGAATAGATTCACTGCCTTCACATTTTAGTAGTTCTACCCCTAGATAGCACCTGCAGATAATGTTAACATTTAAGATACAACGGACACTAGTACAACTTTATATATAAAGAATAAAAAACGATGAACAAGATATGGCAAAAAATGCAACCCAATAAACTGATAAACGAAGGTCCAACTTCATATCAATGACAGTGTAATGGAATCTACGAGATCACTGGGATTTCCAAATCATAAATAGCAGGCGTGCATAACCAAGGCTTTAAGCGACTGACCTATAACTATGACAGATCCACCGAGCAAGTGTTTGCGCCTCAGGAGAGCCAGGAGGTGGGTGAAAACCATTTTGAGAACCAAACTGTGAAGGGGAGAGAGCCAATGCAACCCTCTGAACAGATGCAATAATACTGCGGACATATTGCCTGGCCATAGTAGTTACATTGTCTTGAAGGTGGACTTCAAATGCAAACTGGAAGGCTATTGTCATTACTGATTTCGTGCTCCCAGAATGACCAGAATTGTCACCAGCTGCTTTGTTTCCTGTGGTTCCAACATCTAGTGCAGATGCAAGATCAAGTGTACGGTTTGGACTAGCAGCATCCTACATCATATTCACGACCAAAAATTCAAGAGCCTCACCAAAACAAGTGGATAGTGGAAAAACAAAGTCAAAACAATAGAAAAAGAATAAAGGTTCTACCATCAAACATGAAGCCTTACCGTAGCTGAATCAAGAGGTATAATGCGAAAACCACAAGGTAAAATGGGTGCATCTTCAGAGAAAGATGCATCAATAGGAGCAAAAATTAGTTCAGAAGAAGTTCCAACTGCATGCTCATCTACTCCGCTGCAAAGCTGCAAATATAAGGACTATTATAGTTCATATTAAACAGAATATCCTAATGTTCAATCAATTGAACTTAGTTAAGCATATATTTATTCTGAAATTATAAGATGGAATCTCTTACAACAATATGAAGATCCAATTCTAGATATATCTTGTTCATCTTATTCTTTGGGGAAAATAATACTCATGAATCGATAGTTAACCGTAGAAGCAAAAACCATAGAAGGCTTTCCATATGATAATATTTCCTTTCAAATCACAATTCTAGAAGGCTTACAGCAGTTTTTATCTTAATAATTGTAATAATGTAGTGCTTCTAGAAACAGAAAATGGTAAAAGTCACGGGATTGAAAATATGACTTACTTGTAAGAGGAAAATGTCACCAGGTATAGTCATGTCATCCCTATAATAGCCCATGTTTTCAAGCTTAATGACCTCCATGAACTGTTTTAATCACCGAGAGTTATTAAATATTGAGAAATTCATTACCACAAACAAGGGAATAGAAATTTAGTCAGTGAGTGCAAAACTAGTGGCAAATAACTTGCCTCTTCATGCTCAATTGTGTGGGCCAGTGGAAGAATAAGCTGAGTCCCAAAACCTCCTACTCGCGCTCCTGGCAAGCTACAGGGACCAGCTTTAATAGCAGCGGCTGAGTACGCATCAATACTACTATCTGCCCATTCTGATCGGTGCTCCCGCAAGAATCTAAGTAGAATTGCTGGAGGGACATTCTACAATGACGAAAAGAAGAGTATGAGCAACTATGTACATGGAAGATGCAATGGAAACGCCTACTTTCCTTTAGCTCTCTAATGATTGCAAATTTAATGTTGTCAATCTGGTGTCAAGAAACAATTCTCAAATATGGTCATTCCGATTGTGAACTTATAACAGTGTGACCTTCTCATGCTTATGGCCTTAATTGGAAATTCAACATATCCATTTCTCTCTGTCAGTGACTATAAAAGAAAAACTTTTAATCTTTCCAAAATCTAATTGCAGAAAAGAATGGTTAAGATTTAAAGTGAATACCTGTAATAACATTGATGCTTTGGCACATAGCACAGAACTGCCCATAGAAGGAAATCCATTGTTATAACCAATATTTGCCCCCATCGTCTTGCTAGGAGATGAATTCACAAGGAGGGTGACATCATCAATGCCATCACTTTCTAACATTGACCAGCCATCATCTGTAAACCCATTCACAGCTTCATTGAAGCCCCTGAGAAAGGCAGAGGAGATTAAGTAAGATTTCGCTGATTAGTCAGTCAATTATTGCAAGGAAGAGAGTGAAGTTTAGCAACACAAACTTGCTCAGCCTCTGACCAAGTGCACGTAACGCTGCAGGCCTTCTTCCCCATCCTGTCACATTTGGCTGAGAAATTTCTTGAGAAATCTGCCTCAAATGACGTAAGGCCTGAAAAACAATTTTGATGTTACCGTTTGAAGAATAAGTTGTTCAAAACCCTCTTTCCATCCCCTTTCAACCCAAATTTGGCATAATGGAAAAGCTGAAAGTTAATGTCCACAAAAACCAAAAACCCATATATTTATGATTTCAATCCATACAGCCCCATGAGTTTACGGTACAAGTTGCCCGCAGAATCAATGGTCTTACCGCCAAAGTTGTCTTTTGAGCAAGCAGCGTTGATGACTCATAAAGTGGGCGCAATACTTCAGGTACACTCCAAGGCTAATTTTAAAGAACCAGAAGGTGAAAAACAAGTCAAAAACTGTAAACTATTAACTACTAAAGCAAGGAAGCGAATTTATTTCACTTTGTATGTGAGAGGATATCTACAAACCTCTAAATTTATATGATCAACAATATGTATGATTGATCCACCTCCTTCACAAGGTCTAATCAGATACCCGCTGGGCAGCATGTCTGCTCTAACAAAATGCTGCACTGGCGGCATTGTAGGACCATTCTGAGTGTTGTTAAGTGATCTTTCACAGATCTGATTATTGTCAAATCACAACGACGTAATGCATAAGTGTCATACAAAGTCAGGCAAGGAAGAAGGAGGGAAAAAGGTGGTAAATTTAGTCACAAGAATCAGAAGTACATACCACAAGACTACCATCCTCCATAAGAGATGTGTAGCGCAGCAACCAGAAGTCACGAGCTGGGGCCAAAGTTGTTGGTGCATACAACTAACAAGAATGAACAAATGTTGAAGAACATTTAGCAAGGCTGCCAAAAAAAAAAAAAAAAACCCCTAAAAGTTTAAACTATGATAGAGTATATATAGCAAGTACCTGCATGTAAAGCAGTTCAATGGTTCCACCATTTCCAGTGGACATTGCATTTAAAACGTCCACAGATCGGCAATCACGGTACCATGATGGCCTATCCTTGAGGATTTCAGCAACCTGAACACAAAGTATTCAATTATTAACAACTCCTTGATAAGAATTGTTCATCCTCTAAAATAACAAACAAGCAAAGGGAACTTACCCTCGTCGGTTCTAGACCCACAAGGCCGCAGGCACGGGCTGCCACTCCAGGGCATCCATGAGAAATTGCAACGATTCCAATAGAATCCGGACCAGGCTGCACATACGTCAAAAACAAGAAAGCATTAAATTATTTTATTAGAAAAGAAGAAAACATGGATTTAACACAAAGAAGAAATTTAAAAGTAATTTCAATGTGCGAAGTTAGATAGGAGATAGAGTGACAATATAGGGAAGAGGAGAAAAAATGTGAAAAAAGAGTGAAATGAATATGTGCCCTCTGTGACTGATGCAGATGATGTGCTCAGCACTGAGCACGTCGCTTACAAGGTTAGCAAAGTTCATGCACTTTAATCATATACTGACAAATAATGACGGAGTGGTGCCAATAGCATACTGAATTGGTTCACAAAAAAATAATAACACACTGAATTGAGGTAATGACAAGGAAAGAAAGAAAGAAAAAGCTGTAACCTTCATCCCAGGCATTTGGACCCACTCCACAGCAGTTCCAGTGGCCTTTGAAAGAAACTCTGCTAAAGTCTCCTCTGCAATGGACAAAAGTCTAGAGAGCACAGAACAAGACAAAGCAAAATATTCCATTAGTCATAATTTCTACAGAGCACAAAGGACAGGAAAAGAAAAGGAACCAACAGACAAGCATCCTCACTAACCCAGCAGGGCTGGCATCCCTTGGTGGATGCTGAGGTGTCAAATGGCGCTGACCGCTCGTTACCACCGACTCGCAACTCGTGTCCGTAGTAGCAAGGGTCGCCTGCTCAACAAGAAACCCCACTTACAAACAAACAATGCAATAACGCCAATGTTAACCAAAAAAAATCACCTCAGCAGCCCCATGCGACAAGAATTTTCAAGGATAGAAATTTCTTTTTCATCTTCAATCATACGGAACCGAAGAAACGGGAAATCATATTATAACGATCTAAAGTAAAAAGGAATCGAAGAGGGAAGGAGTATTACAGTTTGTGTCTGTTGGCGGAAAAAGCCGTTCTCATAAACCAGCTGCGAAACTTGCTTCTGCAATCTGTCATTTTCCTCCATCAATAATTTATTCATTGCATTCAGCTTCCTATTTACAGCTTGCAGGCGTGACGCTTCCTTCCGCTGCTTCTCTCTACATCTGTGAGAGAACAAGGAACAAAGCAACTAATAATTAACCTATGTAACAATTACCAAATATCTCGTGTTAAATAATAAATACCCTGTCTTTTCGGTATAAATATAACTGGGGATGATAAAAAGAAAAACAGGAACTCCAATTTTATCTTTTGAGTCGGTTGGGACGGAGAAAATGTAAATTCAATACTAGTTTTGTGATTCAAATTTCTCAGTGAACTTTTGCTGGTATGATTCAATGTTCTTTGTCTAAGAAAATACAGAACTTTTGATCAAAAAAGGAATGAAGCAAGAAAACTAAAGAAAGACCAAACTTGATTTCAATTGAAAACTTCATTTTTTTTTTCGCTAAGTAAAGATTACAAGCGAAATTAAAAAGGCTAACCCCATAGATAGAATAACTGAATAAGGAAGAAAGCAGATACCTGCGATTCTGGAACCAAACCTTGATCTGCTTAGGCTCGATATTAGAGAGAATGGGACATTCTCTGATGAGCTGTTGGCGGCGCATAGAACTGGGTTTGGGGCATTCATGGTAAAGCCTCTCAAGGGCCTCGACCTGTTCTGGTGTGTAACGCACATACTTGCCATTCTCCATTGCTATCTTGCTCCCATCTTTGCAGGCCGAACTCACCGCCATCATCCCTTTCAAATCCAACTCGGATTTTTTTTTGTCAAAACTTGACAACTGAACTGAAAGTTCATAAATTTGAAAACGAATGAACCGACAAATACAAAGAAAAAGAAATAGAGTTTCTTTGGAGATTTGAGAAGCCTACCTATGGCAATGGTGCTTTGACTTTAGACTAAATTGAAAAGATGCATGAGATGACCAACACCAAGATATTACTCAGACATGTAGGCAGGGAATGAAACTGAAACTTAAAAAGGAGCTAGCTACTCAGAGTTCGTCTGTGATACTTGTATATGTATGGCAGAGGAGGTGAAAATGTGAATGAAAAATGCAGGATAGGGTCCTGTACAAAGGAAAAGGACCCGTGGGTATGTATATTGAGATATTGGGATTGGAACAAAGATAAAGAAGGAGGTTGCTTATAAGAGAAACCCCAAATACCAGACAGAATAAGCAACCATTTGTTGTTTTTCACATCATTTCCTCTTCTCTTTCCTTTTCCTTCTCTGCTTTTCTTTAGCTGTTTTGCCAGTTGCTTTTGCTGTTGCTTTTCTTGCAGTGGTTTTGTTTTGGCACTTTCCAACACTTCAAAAACTCCCTCGCTCCTCTCCCTGCCACAGAGGTTGAAATGAAATGAGAAAAATGCGACCCACACTCTCACCTACAACGCGTGAGTTGTAAAGTTTCTGACTTTCTGGGCATGAGAGCTTCTAGCTCAAATATGGACAAAAGTGGACACCGTTTCACCTCATTTTTAGTATGGCACTGTCGATGTCGAAAATGTACAGTCTCTTACCTCCAATATACCATGTTTGCCCCAAGATTTAAGCATTATCAAAATTAGCTTTTTGTTTGGTTGTCTCCTCAACAAGTTTTTTTTTTTTTTTATGCATTGCAGTATCAGTAACTCAGAATCCAGTTGATTTTTTTCCCTGTTTGTAAGCAACAAGTAAGTCGACATTCTTTTGATATGGATGTGTTACTTGCATTTTTCGTTTTAATGCATAAGGTATTTGTAATTTTACCAAGAACATATTTCTACCTATAAAGCTATATAACTTCTTAAAAGAAAAATAAAAGTGAAAGCTTTTCAAAAAAAAATAAAAAAAAAATACACAACTTTAGAAACAAGTTACCTTGAAAAAAGTTCACCACAGATGCACACCAAATTGAAAAATGTAGCATATATATATAAAAAAAAACGAATATGAAGATTTATAACTTGAAAACTCTGGTTTAAATCCAAAAGAAAAAACAAAAAAGAAATGGTATAAAAGAACTGTAATTATTTATTTATTTGATCCAGTAATTATGTATGTGGCGCCTAGCTAAGATATTTAATCGAAGAGTTGTTGTTGAGAGATAAGAGATGAGAGTGGTGTGTGTGTATATATATATATATGTATAATATATATGTGAATTATAGAGAAAGCAAGAGAGGGGACAGCATAATTAGAATGGTTTGCATGCGGCTCGATCAGCTGGGTTTCATTTCTTCTCAATCACTATATCGACATGCATTATAATCACTTTTATTTTGGAAATTAAACGTCATATAAAATATGTGCATGCATGTAATATATGTTTGGGATCCATGCAGTGCACCACACTATACATGCAAGCATGCGTTTCAAACTGAAATAACTCTTTTCTGTATACACGTTTTCTTCTCCTGATGGGAATGGGATCCAGCGGTCAACATTATCACTCTACGTATACACCTCGTACTAATCAAGTTACTTACGTCAAATATTAATTCACCTAATTAATCAAAGTCCAAATTATGTGCTGAATTAGGTTTTCTCTATAGTTCTTCAAATATCTTGTTTCTGACCCAATACATATAAAATTAAGATCGTAGCAGATACACGAATAGTAAATTACGTAGGCGTACCACAAAGAATTCAATGCAAGGTACGTACGCAAGAGTGATTTAAGAAAACGTGTGCTTCTTTGTTCAAGCGGCCAGACTATATGCAGCTTCCATTGGAAATTAAACACTTAATTTAAACAGATTAATTGGTCAACACATATGCTCTCACCAAATATATATATAATTGTAATTTCTAGACATGAAAATTAAGGCAATTAGTCTCTAATTGTAATAAATGCGTGTGTGTATATATATATATATATATATATATATATATGACATTTTTATTTATCACAAAATAATATATAGAACAAGAGGAAATATATAATGAACTCACTCCATAAAATAAGGCATGAGTTGATCAAAAACATGCATGTTATTAGGGAAGACACCGACCTATTGCAGTGTCTGACAGACCAAATTTTTATGCCTCAACTCCCGCCATTTCGTCTTCATGCGCATGCATGAGCCATGATCAACATATATATATATATATATATATATATATATATATATATATATATTCTGTATATATCCTAAGTATCAAAGTTAACAAATTTTATGAGCTTTCTCGAACCTAATTATAACTCGCTTTTGTTACGAGAAATTCAAAAAATACATATGCTTTTTTAATGGACCATTCTTAAATTTTGTTAGAAGAGAGGAAGTCTACCAAGTCAATGTGATTCAGCCAAATTGAATCTACAAAAGTCAATAAAATAAAGGGTGCTGGTCCATATACAAGCATAATTTTCCTAATAGTGCACCTTGCTTCTTTCCCAACCTTGTCCACCATGGCCATCGGGAAAAAAGAAAAAAAAAGTTACTAAACCACAGATCCGTTTGTTAAAAAATAGTTGGTTGAAAACTGTTAATGGCAGACCATCTCAAGTGGGGGGTTTGATTCTTTAACATTCCGCATCCGAAGATAGAATTTTTTTTTTCTTAAAAAAAAAAAACGTTTTTTTTCAAACAAAAAAAAGTTGATTAACTTACACCTTTACACAGTGTGGCATACCAAAATATTATTTAACTATTGGAATTAGCTGTGCATAGGAGGTGGGTAAGGGTAATTAATTAATTAATTAATGGGTAAGAATTTGACAGCAATAAAGAAGACAAGGATAATGTCCCCATAAAGTGATCATGAGTGAAAGTGAAAACCCCATTGCTTGCTTTTCTTTGCCTTATCAAACTGATAAAAGTCTTAATCAGTGTTTAAAGCTTTCAAACAGATATTCAAACCTTTGCTTATGGAATTATTTTCTTCTTTTTTTTTTTTCCTTTAAATAATATATATTGTATGTGTCAACGGGCTGGTAAAAGCGTTGCAAATTACCCGTCACTCGCGCTAGTGCCATAGAAAAAGTTTTCACTGGCCACTCAATAGTAAGAAGAATGTATGCTAATTATTTTATCTTATTTATTTATATTACAGAAGATTTATTAATTATTTTTGGTTTAGTATAACGGCCTATCAGTTTGGGACAGGTGTCTCGGGTACGCCGTGGGCCTTGAAGCGTGTAATTAACGGCAGCAGTAGAAGACCATATCCGGGAGTGGTCCACAAAAGTGGGCCCACAGATTAGAGTGGCCCATCCACGCGTGAAGCTCTGTTCCCCTTCTCCTTCTTTACAGCCTGCTCTTCACTCCTCATTCCTATCTTTAAATTCTAACTTAGCAAGGCCTTTCTTTTTTTTATCATAGATCTTATTATTACTTTTAATTTTTTTGTTTTTCATTCCTCCCCTGCGAACATGTGATTACTTCTAATTCTTAATTCCAATCACACAATGATTGTACTGAATATGAGTAAACTAATCTATTTCATTATGGGTCGACTCTTTCCCATCGAGCTCTTCATTTTTTAAACCAAAAATAAAAAAAGTTGCACGAAATTTTGTATTCATCTTTTTCTTAGTTACTTATCAACATATAATTAAGTTAGATGGACTTTTGCAAGATATATTTTTTTTCCCATGTGTTATCTTAAAAAAATAAATAAATAATAAATGACTGAAGATATTAGTACTTTGAGAACATGATTAGCACTTGGATTTGTAACATGATTGCCGCTTTAAGAAACAAGGAATGTATTGCTTAACTGAAAAGATTGATGATTATAAATTTACAACATTCATTCAATTTCGTATTAAAAACATTCGGCTGAATTAAGAATGTCCCAGTAGGGGAGCTATAGCAAGCAATTTGATTTGATATTAAAGGTTGGCATAGATGGATGGATCGATACAAGTGTGTGGAAATAAAAATGTAAAAGAATGAGAAAGATTGAGAGCCAGCAATGGAGCAGGAAGGCATAGATAGCATAAGGTGTTCGGTGGTGGTAGCAAGCACGAAACAAGTTGTGAGACACGAGGATGGGACCACTGCTAATGGACCGCGTGTTTTCTTCTGTCCTTCGGCGTGTGCTGCTGCGGTGGCACTACCACTTTGAGTTGGGCGCCCAACATTCTCTTGCATTTGCAGCCTCAGCTCAGCTCGAGAAGCGTGACTCTCTCTCACTCTTACCCTGTCATCTAGTTTCGTCCACGCAACGGAGCTCTCCTTCTCCCTCAAAACGACGTCATATTCCATGCTACGCCTTTATTGTTTAGTTAAAGGTAAATTCAATCGCCAAGACGAGTAAATTGTAAGAAAGAGCCAGCAAAGTTATGATTTGATTACATGAGGTGAATCAGATGCCAGGTAATTCAATAATAGTGGGAATTTGTAAAGGGTGAGATGGATGAGGACGCGCCCAAGGGAAGGGAAGCACAAGTGTGGAATTCCTTTGCTTTTACCCTACATCGCGAAGCACAAGTTAATGGGACTAACAAATAAAAAAGGTAGCTGCCGGATGGGCCGACCAGACAATCACGTCCCACGGAGTGCACTTTCACAACATGCTCATGCCCATTCCTATGGCATGGCATGGCCCCCACACTCTTCTCAATCATAATCTCTTTTATCCCCTCAACGTCCTCCTACATTTTACCCTACCAATTTTTTCCACAGCAGAATTATTAAATCTGCACGTTTTCAGAAAAGGAAAAGAAAAAAAAAAAATTGTTCTAGAATCGAATATTCGGCGGCGGCACGACACTTTTGTTGTGACGCAGATCTCGGATTTGCAGAAAATTAAGTCCACCCTGACCTTGCAGCTGTGACGTGGACGTTTGAAAACTGATTGGCTCCACGCGCAAACTCCAACCGCGTGAGACTCCGTCACTGACTCTTGGGCCTTCTTCGCATTGGGCTTATTTCCTAAGTACGGGCTTGGGTTCCTGTTTTTCAATATCAATATGGAACCTGTATCGTCAATCAGATTAAGGGAGCTGTTGAGGTCCTAGAAATATCAAATTCTCCCCAGTATCATTTTCCGTTGATAATCTCTTTCAGAGAAGCATAATTAAGGATATTTGATGGATGGGTGAATTAAACAAACGACTATAAAGTATCATTACTTCTGGAGCAAGTTAGCTTTTACTAAAACTATTCAGAATATGTCACCAAATAAAGAAAACATTATAATAACTTTTAAGAATTATAAGGATGCATGGTCCATGATCAACAAAATTACGAAATATATAAACTCAGGCACAACTGTTCCATAAAAGCGATAATGAAATTAAACGATTAATTACTATTTTTTTACTATAAACTAACTATTTGCCACAAACATATTCCAGAAGGTACCGATCAAGCTCGAAATGACGAGAAAGAAGTCCCTGCATCACAACAGTTCGTATGATTAGAAATTTAGGTAAAGGCACTGTAAGTCGAATAATAAGAGTGTCCGTGAGTGGAGCACCATGACAAGCCAAAAGGAAAACGAAACAACGCAAGGACAGACAGTTCTAAGCATACAAGACTGGCATTTAGACTTTCGTTGACTAATGCATGAGATCACTAACACAAGTAGTGATTCACTGTATGAAGTAACTTAAAACACAATTTCACTCACAATAAATACCTTTGTAATTGAAGGGTGAAAGAAGTTTGCTTCAAAATCCAACTCTGGCCAGCGTGCAACCTCGGCAGCATTCTCAAATAAGATATAAGTTGGAAGCTGGCTCATGCTTCCTGAGAATAATGATTCCCCACATCAATTGCAAAATAATAAATACAAGTAGCCAGAAAATAGAACTGAAAGTTATTAAATACTTTTAAAAGCGAATGAGAAAAACCCATTTGCATCAAATAAAAATTAATATTACATACCGCTAAGAGATATTCCAAGCTTTTCTGCAGCACTAGGAAAGAGTCCAAGATCAACTATTCCAAAAGATAAATTCTTGTTTGAGTATCTACCATGAAGAGACAAGAACATGCAGAAATTAACAGCACGAGAAAGAAGGTATTGTGTTTCTGTAGAAAATCTCTGAACCAAGTATGGAGGATTTTTTTACAAAAAGAAACATACGTAATTGAGAGCTCAGCAAAGCAACGACTTGAGCGAATGCAAGCAGATGAATAGGAAGCGCGGAACTCCACCTGCCAACTCATACAAAAACAGGAAGAACAGCAAAAGTAAAAACTATTAGTAATAAAGAATGTTATGGCCTTATGGGTGCTACCAATATGCAAAAAGATGCACGTACGTGTACTATTGGAATAGATTACAAGTGCAAAATGATAAAGGAATCCAATTTTACATTGAAACACTACTTAGAGTTAAGATATCATTTCCTCCACTCTATTTAAGAAACATTATTTTAAAAGTTTCATGCAATACAATATTAAACATGGGCATACCAGTAAAATAAGTAAGGGAGAAACAGTAAACAAAAGTTGCAGTCAAATTTTCTGACACTTTTGCAGATTATCAATTACTGCACCAAATGTCTCTATACTTGGACCTTTTCATCCAACGAATTCTCAAATAAAGCTAAAAAAGAAGAGAGAATCTATCAAAATTTATTAGATTACCTAAAATCAAGTTACCATTCTCAAAACCATCCTTCGTTTCTATGCAGAAACTAAAGTTGTGCAGTTATTGTTAAAAACCCAAAATGTTGAAAGGATTCCGAAAGAGATTTTATTGAACTCACCAGCCAGAGTCTTGAAGTGCTACCCTCTGTCAACAGGCTTTCCAATTGCAATGGTGTTAATTTGCTAGAAGTACCTGGAAGAATCAATTGGATAAAACAGAATTTTATCACATGATCAGATCAAAAAGGTAGACAATCTTATAATTAACAAAACATCCATATATATATATTTATTAACAAGCATGTAGAATACACAATTCAAGTGTAAAGGGAAATAAACCAAACCAGGTCATAGTACCTAGTCCTTGGGCTGGAGGTTGCTGCGTCAGTATATGTATCACTGGATTACAGAACATAACCATAAATATACATATAAAATTAGATGATTGAATCACATAAACGGAAATGGATTATATTCAAAAAAAAAACAGTGCACCTCCTGCATATTACCAGAACTCTATGCAAACATAGTTGTACATTTTAGAATAGAATGAGGGATATTCATATCATAAAGCCAAAGCTGTCATTTCTTTTTTCTTTTTTTTTTTTTTAAAAAAAGAATGTTTCATATTAATGCAGACTTGTATCGCAGGAGAAAAGAAACATGGTTTGAACAAAACTGCAGACTTATAACCTTCTTAAACCTCAAAATCTATATCTCACTTGAATATACGGATAATATGATGAAATTACCTACCTAAAAATGCGATAACATACCAGACAGCTAAGCAGCGGTCCATTGTAAAGGCAACAACAAAAAGACAAATCTGGAAAATATTAAGACAAGACAGGGAAGAGCTTAGACAAGGATGTTGTCAAGCAAGAAATGAATCTAACATATAAAACATACGCCCTACAGAAGTGTACAATTGCTGCAAAAGTACAACTGCAGAGAAACCATAACGTGCTCCATAGTTTAACGGACACCTAATTATCCCGAAGTAATTGCAGATTATGTATATCTCAAAACTTTGTAAATGCATCCAGAGTAATCACCTTGGCAATAAAAAGTATATCAGCTACAGACGCTTCCCATGTTTCTTCTCTAACTATCTGCTTTAAATAGAGAAGAAAGCTAGAATTAAAACCATAATCTACAACTGGGCGAGTACCTAACAATATAGAATGAATATTTGCAATTAAATGATGTTCAATCAAAGGTGGCACAAGAATGCTGCCAAAAGAGGGGGAAAAAAAAGACAAACTATAATATCAATAACAGGATTTTATGTGCTTTCAATCACAAGAGAATGGGAAAATGAAACCACTACGATGAATAAAGACATCAAACTAACGAAGTTGCACAGCGTTACCTTGATAAAAACCAACACGGAAAACACTAACAGCGTTAGCATCTCCTGCAAAAGCACCGGAGAGTGAAGAGTAAGTCGTCTGCAAAGGAATTGCACAGCAGAGACAGAGAAATAGGGAGCATTACGCGACGAAATAGATGATAGGTGATGTCAGGAGCTAGGATTTGAGTTGCCGAACTGCGAATGACCAGATAGGAGAAGAAAGTCAAAAAGCAGAACAGATAATAGGGCTCTGAAACCACCAGATTCAGCCATTGCACTGGATTTCCGCCCTCCTTCCCCATTCAAAAACTTCTGAATTTGACAAACACTCTTATGCAAGCAATAGATTAAGTTCCTTTTAGTTCTTCGTCAATCTAAGTGTTATTTCATCTTCTACGGTCCTTTCTTCATCATCTGCGCTTAGCTCTGCAGTTACCGTCTTGCTTGCGATGCGCACAGCGTCTACCAACTGCCCCGGCTCCAGTACGCAGGGCCCATTTTTTGTTGGGCCAGGCCAGTTAATAGACTCGAAATTAATTTTGAGTCGTCCACCCGAGTAATCCGTTTTTTAAAAAAATTATAATTAATGTAACGTGCCTATTTGTTTTTTAACTGTTTTCTTTTTTATTTTTAATGAAAATTGTAATATAATTAAGCCACATCTAAATTTTAGTTTTTTTTTTTCATAGGTATTTTTTATTGGGGCAACCCTGTTTCAAGTACTAATCAGGCACTATATAATGGGCATCTCTCCCGTTAGATTCGAAATGATACTTAAGGAAGGTCACAAGGCATTGAGCCCAAGTTTATTAAGCCCACGCCCCTTCAATATCCTCTGCGTCTGGCGCTGGGTCTTTCCATTTCTGAAGTTTGGTACTTGCTTCTTCTCCAAATGGAAAATTAGAAGTTAAAATGCTCTTTATATATAATGTTAAATTGTAAGCCAAAAAGCCCAAATTGAAGGTGAATTAATAAAGGATTGATCGTTAAACCAGTGAAAAGACCGTTGATGGTAACATTTAGATGAAGAAAATTATAACTTGTATGGTTAAAAATTTAACATCTTTTATGGATTGAACAAGAAATCAAAAGGCATTATAATAACTTAGCCGAGAAGGAGCCAATCATGTTTGCTCGGTTGGCAAAGGATTCACGGTTGCCCCACTCCCTTGTTCTGGCGAGGCTTGTCAAACAAGTTTGTCCATCTATCTACCGTTGGGCAGCAGTTGTGCCTATATTGACCCTGCTATCTTCCCCTCTTCTGTCAATGCTAATTAATCTAACACTCTTTTATCCCTCAATTTAATTGAAACCTTTTTGCTTTAACAAGATATAATACCACCAAACAAACTTAACAAATGAAATTCCTCTCTTTGTTCAAACAGTGGACAATTGAGCAACCTTGGATTAAAATCTTACGATAACTACGGATTAAGACAAATATCAGTTGATTATCTTTTGAAAAAATTTAATCATAGTGTTGAGCAACCAAACAAGGTAGAAGTTGTATTTTAAGTTATAAAATAACTGATAAATAAATAAAGTAATAGTAATAGTATATATACGAATTGCTAATCCGAAAGCAAGACAATAGCACCCACGACTCACGTGACAGTTGGGCACGTGCTCTCACGTTATCGCAGAGTATTAAAAGGGAGGGATATCCATCACTCCACCGAATTAAAGTGAAAGCGATAGATGCTAGCCACGTGTCATTGACCACCGTCAGTTTTGCGCTTTTACACTAGCGAAGCACTCACATGCTCGCTGACACATGATCACTAGTAGCCATCCCCGTCGTCACGTGCAGCTAGGGCCCACTACGAATATATCAGAACAATGTAAAAATCTATCAAAAAATTAAAGAATATTTGTACAATTTTAAAGGGAAAAAAAAACATAAATTTCATCTGGAGAAAAGGGAAACCGCTGCGGCAAGCAACGAGCCTGGTACGGTGTACCTCTCTTTTTCAGGCTTTTCACTTTCAATTCAAGCAAAGAAGTAAATATAAAATAATAAAAAAGAAAGTAATTGGTGAAAGAAAATACGTAGAAGATAACTAAATATCCTGCATCAGTAAATGGGGGACATTGAAAGACCTTATTCTTCGACTAAACTCGCATAGGGATTGGTAACTACAGAGCACAGAGGAAGGGAAGGACCCAGTTCAGAAACACTCTACTTGTCCGTGCATGCCACGTGGAAGCGTGACCGACATTTTACGCTAGGACTAGGATAAGACTATGCGCCCGCCCAACTCACATGCATGTTAAGTTGTTATGCCGGGCAACAGAATGCAGACCCCAAATTATTGACATGAATTTTTACAAAAAAAAAAAAAAAATCAATTTACGAGGATTAATTAGCCAGATCAACGTTGATTATTGTTTTGTTTTTCTGTATAGTTTATTTTGGTTTTACTGTTTTCCATTTTTAAACTGGTCTTTGACCTGGAGTTCTGTTCTACCTTCGTGTCATTTTTTAACGTGAGCCCCTATTACATGTCCCACAAGGCTACAAGTCTAGTTCTTTAACAGCTGACTCGTTCATCGTCCTAGCTGGCAATCTGAGCTGAAAAGTGACAACCGAATTGGCAGGCAATCTGAAGAGAAAGATCCTGACCCTTCATCTCAACAAGCTGAGCTGTAAGCGTTGTGCTTACTGCCGCAATTCCAATATTAAACTTCTGATTTTAAATATCATTAATCATTAATCATAATTAACAATTTTTTTATTTTTATTTTTATGAAAAATTGTGCCTACGAGTGAAAGAGAAAGAGGGACCCGTCTCCCGAGAAACCAAAAATGAAATAAAGCAGAGGAATCGGGTTTGTAAACTTGGACGTTAATGCATGGCTCTACGCGATAAACCTGCTAGATCGGTTCCTCAGGGTTTGAATTTAACTCACAATCACATTTTTATTTCAGTACTATGGTTAATTACTGGTTTAACGAAGCTAGTTAGTTGCCACTTTACAGTTTTACCCCCTTTTTCTAATTGTGTCAGCTTCTTCCTACATTTTATTAAGAATTATGATGCATGACATGACATGATTATGTGCATACATCCCAATGGTTTTGTAAAACTCTTGATCATCAAATTCACGTGTGCCTGTAATTTTTCTCTTATGACTATATTATGTAACTTGGTGGGGACTGGGACATCATTGGAACTTCATTATTCAAATTCCTTGATGAGAATTACTTCATGTTTAGTGTTGATTGTTAAATTAGCTTAAAATTCAAAGTTACAACTACTACTGAGATTTAAGAGAGTCTAGAGAACATAAACGAACTTTCTTTCTTTTTTTCTTTTTTTTTTTTGGCGGTTGGGGTGGGGGGGGTGGTGGGGGCTAAATATGTAAAATATGCTCGTGGAATGAAATGTTATCTTCTCAACAATAAGATTTGGATGATTTGTTTAAACATAAAATCTTTTTTATAAGATTTTTTTTAATCGTTATTCTTTAACAATACAGGAGGAGAGGATTCAGTAATGGCCTACCGGAAGACTTAAGTTCTGAGAACTAAAGGGGAAAACTAGTAAATCAAGCATAAAGCGGCCGGAAAAGAAAAAGGGCAGCAAAGTAACTTCGAACATAATTTCGTTTTGTTTCTTTCAACCCATCGAAAGGCTCTTTATTTATATTTTACTCTATTTTTCTCACTTTTATTTTTTTTAGGCACGAGACTTTTTTTTAATTTTTTTTTTCTTTACTTGGTGAAAAAAAAAAACCTCCATTTTAGCTGTTGGCTTGTCCCCTTCAAACGCAAATAAACCCTCTTTTCTTATTCTCTCTCCGCACTTAGGTCTCCAACTCCCTATACTTTCTCCACTGATTTTCTTACTACTCTGATATCCCGTAACATCTTGCTTCAACTTCGAAAACGTGGAAATTGTTGCCATGGAGTCACCAGAGTTCTTCCAGAACAGCTTTTGCCCACAATTCCCTTCTGATAACAAACCGACCACCACCCCTGGCGTTGGCGTTGCCGACCATTTCATCGTAGAGGACCTCTTCGACTTCCCCACCGATGACAACATCATCACAGACGGTGCCTTGGACTCCATTCCCGGCAATTCGGTTGATTCTTCTGTAACCGCCATTGACAGTTGCATTAATTCCCCGGCGTTTTCCGGGGGCGACACCAACTTTGTCGGTGACATTGGATGCCGGAATTTCCCTGACAGCCATTTCTCCAGTGACCTCTGTGTGCCGGTATATTATTCTTACCCACATCAAATAACGTGCAGAGAGTGAAAATGCTACTGTGTTAGCTGAGCTAATATTAACTCCTACTTTCCACTACGAGAAAAATATTTAATAATTAATAATAGTAATTATTTTATTCATTGTGGGAAAATAAAAGTAATAGGTTATGTGGTTGAATTGTCAAACAGTGCGATGATGTAGCAGAGCTGGAATGGCTTTCCAATTTCGTGGAGGAATCGTTTTCAAGCGAGGACCTGCAAAAGCTGGAGCTGATATCTGGCATGAAAGCTCGAAACGACGAAGTAACAGAAAGCCGTGAATTTCAGCCCGAACAGAACCGAAACAACCCAATATTCAACCGGGAAGTGTCGGTTCCAGCCAAGGCTCGCAGCAAGCGGTCCCGTGGCCACCCATGCAACTGGACCACGCGCCTTGTCGTCCTCTCACCAAACACGTCATCTTCGGAGCAAGACGTCATCATTCCGACACCGGGAAAGAAAGAGGGGAAGCCAGCCCCAAGGAAGAAAGAGAGTGGCGACGGTTCCGGCGGAGACGGGCGCAAGTGTCTGCATTGCGCGACAGATAAGACGCCGCAGTGGCGAACCGGGCCTATGGGCCCTAAAACACTTTGCAATGCTTGTGGTGTGAGGTACAAGTCAGGCAGATTGGTGCCCGAGTACCGGCCTGCAGCGAGCCCAACATTCGTGCTAACCAAACATTCCAATTCGCATCGGAAAGTCTTGGAGCTCCGGCGCCAGAAGGAGTTGCTGAAGACCCACCAGCAACAGCAGCAACAATTTCTACAACACCAGAACATGATCTTTGATATGCCCAATGGCGATGATTACTTGATCCACCAACACGTGGGCCCCGATTTCAGGCAGCTCATCTAACTATCTAGTGCTGTGCTAGACTAGGAAAGCTCCCGTGGTGCTTCGGGTTTGGCTAATTACTAACGAAATTCAATAGAGAATTTCGTTATCTTTTCCCCTCTCCCTAATTTTCATAGGTATTAATATTTTTTCCCTCACTTAATTTTGAGTTTTGTAAACTGGTCTAATTTTCTTTAAGGCATTAATTATTTAGGCCAACATTGGCAAACTTGAAACTCAACATTAACTTCATAATAAATGGAGTTCTTATTTAAAAAAAAAAAAAACATTTGTTCATGATTAATTCATCTTTCCTCCATATTTTTTTTTTCTTTTAATAAATCTTGACCACAAAATTATATCAAAGTATTTGGGTAGTTCAGTATAATTAATCACCGAATATACCAAACTCTTGTTGCCAATTTTTTTTTTTTAAAATAAAATCTTAATGGAGCAAGCTGTATGCATGGACGCCATTGGAATCCTCTTGTAGCAAAATAGGCAGGTATTAGAATGAGATAGATAGGACAGTCAGATGTCATACGTGTATGCACTTTTAGTTGTAAGATTTTTCCTTTATTTTGTTTAAAAACAAAGACAATAAGAAGAAGAGCAGCAGCACAGATATCTAACCTACAAAGGGTACTCGAAAGAGACAGGAAACTACACGCCAATATTTAATTTTTATATAGGTTCAGGAAATCATGAATATTGGAACCTTATTAGTTACTAGTGGTCGTATTCCAGAATTATAAGTCAGGGATATTGTTTTTGGCTTAGGTAAATCAATGTTCCTGTCTCTTATCTTTCATTCTACTCTTATGCTTATCTTCTTATTCTCTAACTGTAACAATTGTAAAACGGGGGAAAAAAAACTTTGGACGTCTATCATAATCAGACATCGACATGGTTGACGATCAAACTAATCAGTAGATCGTGAAAAATGAATTCACGATATAACCAAGGATATAACCAAGATACAAGTGGGTTTTTTTTCTTCTCTTTTTATCGTTTTCAATTGAAACTTTTGATAACTTATTGTGTTTTATTAACATTAATTCTACCTGTTGTTAATGTCATGAAAGACAGTTTTCAATAATTATTCAATACTCAGAAAAATAACATTTCAACAAATGGACGATAATACTATGATAATCATTTGTTTGATTTTTTTTTTTTTTCAAATGGAAGAATAAAATTTCCCATTGAAGATTGTGAGATAGTATTGTTTTATTTTTTACGACTCAAATAATAAGAATGTTAAGAAAGAAGAAAACAGAGAAACCAGTTGCAGAAATCTTTGGCAATCCCAAAATTTGATTTGGCAGGGCCATAATATATATAATGATTAAAATAAAAATAAAATATACATTAATTTCAGTGAATTTCTGTGATTAGTCCTTTAGATAACAGAGTTACTACAGGGAATGTTAATTAGTGGAGAGTGAAAAAGTCTACCCTCGAATCGGTTCTGCAGCATCTGTATCCCTACTTTATTTATTCAATTTATTAGTCATCTTACTGTCCCTTAAGTTTTTAAGTGCTTGAAATTTTGATGCACATGAAAAAATTATTCATGTGATCGGAGATGAGTTATCTAAAGCTCTGTGTACATGGGGTCGCCTGCCGGGGACAGGAGAGAAAATTAACAGCCAACCCTTGCGTATTTACTTATAGTTATTTGGCTAAAAATTCTAAGTCGTGCCTCACTTCTTTAGTAACCAATGTGATTTTCTTTTATTTATCATTTTTATTTTTTGGGTTGGTTCTGAATTTCAGAGACAAATATATAATATACTAGATGTGTATGTACGATCAGAGGCAACACAAATCCATAGTGCTATTATTTAGCAATATTCTAACGTCTTTCCAATTTAATTGTATTATAATCATCAAATTATTCATCTGCATAGTTAGCATACATCAACATCATTATTATTATTATTATATATTCCCGGGAATATACTCTGGCTATTACAGAGATTTATTTATTTTTAAACGCGGAATATATTAATTAATAAATGATGAATTATTAGAGCGAGTAAAAGCTAAAATTGCGGTGGTCACATGACACTCATCCATTGGCTTCATAAACGAATTTACTATCACCGCCCACTACTGATTGATAACTCAGCACACCCACTTGTGCATTTCCTCAACTGACTCTAAGAAACAAAAGGGACATATATAGTTTGAATTGAATCGAAGCCATTCCATTCCATGAATGAAAAAAGCAACTCAATTCCTTCACCAACTGGGAACAGATAATTTAATGAACACGGCTATTGGTAATGGTATTAAATAGGTAGGGCTGCACGTCAATCAACTTGGAATATATTGATAAAGCTTCGCTGCATGGGGAATTTTTATGTGTTTTCCATCTTTGCTTTTTTTCACTTGAAAGAAATTTGTTTACAGTCACAGATGATCAATAACCTTCCAAATGAAGCAACCTCGTCATTTAAACCAGTAATACTAATAATAGACAGAAAATTACAGAGAGACAGAGACTGGAAAGACTTGAAGTACCATCTAATCCATCCAAAGGGAGTTACTGCTGGGTCTGAACTCATATTTAGTACTGCATTTTTTGTCTTTGCAGAAAGCTTACAGTGTCAGTAAAACACTCGACAGGTAAAAAAGATAAGAGGTACCGAGGATAGAGAGTCGCACATGCTCATGTATCGTTTATCTTGGAGACATGGGCGTTACCGACAAGGCTGTTTATAGAAAAATCAGAGACACCGTGACAGTACTCCTCCACTTTCTCACGTGCACGTCCTGTTGCCTGAAAATATATTTAATTCCATAACTACTGGATGCATCGCAAAGTGACCAGACCAGATTCCTTCCCTCCTCTCTAATGAACTTGTTTCATTTATACACGCCTTACTTACCTCACCGCAGAATGGTTCTCACTTCTCTGAAGGAAAAATCAATTCTCAATTTAACTTATGGATCGAAAGAAAACAAAAGAGGATTTGCCTTGATTCTACTGCTGAGAAATTCAGGAACCAAACCAGACATAATAGCACATATGGCCAAAAAAATGTTCTTCAATATTTCATCATTTGCCAAAGAGATTTGATCTTTATAACAATCAAAACAGCCACACAGAAACGTGTTCTTACGATCCAATGCAACAGTTACAGCAAGATGGAAGGGTTCTTCCAACTATGTACCTGTCATACTGAACTGTCAAACAAACTTCATCCCAGCTTAGTGTGATGACTCTAGTCCTGGTCTTCTAAAGACCCATTTCTGAGAAAAAAATAGAATAAGAAAATCATTACATAAGCGCTAAATTACACCAGAGGAACTTGCCTTACAAAAGAATTAACGGCTGAACCAAAAACAACTGATGTAGTAGCTACTCACAACTAGCACAACATGACTTTACAGTGACACATAATAATTAATAACGCTGTCTTTGACCACAACATGACACAAAGTTGTATAAATATTTAATGGTTGAAGTCGAAGGTATAAAGCAAACTATATGTAATCAATAGATTCAATACGATCTCAAGTGTAAGCCAGTTAGCAGCTGCAAGGGGTGAAAGAATAAGCCGGGCAAATATGCTTGGTTTTACATCTTTATCTCATTTGGTAATGGGAAAGGAAAAACTTAGTCTAGTTTTTCAAACACATGAATAAAATTTAATTTGAGTTCCAAGCATAACATTTATCTCGTGTGAATAGAATAGGCAGATAGGCTAGAACACTATGTCAATGTGAAATGTTTCCGCTTATCTTCTTTTGACACTTCGACTTGACTTTAAAAGGCACATTTTCCTCACTTTTCTGTACTACCAGAACAGCCAGGATGATTCATCATCTTTTATCGATATTTTACACCAATGCAATCCGAAAGTAACTTAATGAGTTCATTGTAGTCATCCTATAAATTATCATGGAACTTGTGGTTCATCTTCATATACTTCCTCAGTTCCATACATTTACTCCTTAGTTCTCAACATAAAATAGTTTTTCTCCAATTATAAGAAGTAACAGTTGAGATAGTGGTGTGACAAACGAAGGTTAGATTTTCTGGGTTTTGGCAAAAGATAGATATAGGTCGATGAATTAAAAGCTTGATACCATAGCATTAACAAATAATTCACGCCACAAAAATAGATTAAATAATCATCCAAGTTAAAGTGAGATTCCATTGGCTTTGTGTCGTGCACCTCATGATGATAGTCCTACCATTAAGTGCTTCTAGATTACTTAACATAAACAACTAACAAATGAAAGCAGCCATGTTTCCAGGCCACTAGCCAGTAGAGCCAAGCAGCTAACATGGAACTTTACAGCAGATATCGTATTTTGTGGTGGAGAGGTCTTACTAGGTCCTCAAGCAAAGAAACCTTCAAAATATTTTGCGATACTAAATTTAGCGTCCACACCAGTATTAGTGCTTACATGAGACGAGGGCAACGTGAGAATTTGCAACTACTTGCACATAAGGCAATTATAAATAAAAGATTGGCTGCTGTTTATTTCAAATTATTAAGAATAAGTGAAACAGCCCAATTCTTGGTTTTTAGTATCCAGGGATATGAAAGGAGCTGCGCAGAATCTAAAGACTAAACCAGAATGTATGTTGAGCAGAAGTTGCTTACAAATACAGATAACTAATAAAAATTATTTTTAGATATCAAACTCCGGGGTTGGCACTGCAGAGCATACCCTGAGTCAACGACCTCGAGCCTCTTGAATCGATGCCAAGACAAGAGGTGAGGCGAGCGGATGAGACTGCCGAGTGGAGGGGAAGCAGGGATTGCACACAACCGAGTTGAGCGATCGACCTGCTATTCAAAATTCTGTAAAGTCATAATGAGGATGGCAACCGGAAAAATCATCTCTTTAACGGGAATTTACAGTTGGAAACTAGAAATAGGTAGTCAAATGGCGAAATGGACTTGCCTGGAAACTGTAACGGAGGAACGAGTGTTGAGGATGAAAGGTGAGGACTTTGGCTTAATCGTCGGCTTGGTAATGGTGGACTTAAAGAGAGAGATAGCTGGTTGTGAAATAGATCTATAACGGGACGCCATTTCCAACACTGAACAAAATTTGAATGGGTTAGGGCTTCAGTTTTCAGAGACAGTCACAGTCAACACTCGACAGAGAGCGCACACATGGGTTTTACTGGGGTTTTGCCAAGCTTATTCTCTATATTTTCTTTTTTTGTTTAATTATACTTTCATTTTTTAAGAAAATTGAACGGTGCTGTTGTTCCTAGAAAAAAATATTCTCATAAAAAAAATCCAACAATGGGCCTTTTTACTATAATAAAAAATATAATAAAGTTGGAAAATATTAGAAGATTTGTTTTATTTTTTATTTTTTAATTCAAGAGTGTAAATAACAGCACAATTTTAGCTAACTCTAATTATATCCAAGTTCTCCATATCCTCTGTATTTTTACGATGACAGGTCTTAACATTCCAGTGTAATTTCATAGTTTAAGGAAGTCGTAAAAGAGGCTCAATATATAATCGATGATACATACGAACACAAATAAATCAGAATGCAATTGCCAATTTGCCACCCTAAGACAATGTACATGAAAATAGCGTCAAGAAAGTTAACACACAAAAATAAAAAGACTTCCCATGGAGCTAATCCCAAAGTCTGAGTTGACACTCAAGTAAGACAGGAAAACACTCTGCTTGTAGTTGTAGACCACTGAAGCAAGTAAACTGTTGAGAAACGAAATAAGGAGAAAGCGAGTGTGTCCTTGGCAAGGAAAATGGATGAGGCCAATGGCGATTGAATAGGTATGATGTATGAGGCACCGTAACTATGTTGCATGGGCCATAAGAGATGAAATGACAGATAAAGTTGCAGACCGTATGACAGCATAGCTTGAGTGACTTATCATATTTAAGCCTTGTTTCTTGAATAGAGTCACAGCAGTGGCAACTTTCCAGTCACCGAATCCACAATTGCTTTTGGTCCTAATCGAATTCAGCAATAAATATGTAAGTAAAACTGCAGTGTAATAAAGCAGTATGATAAGTTCAAGCTTTCACGGAGGAGCAATTTTGGTAGCAATTGGCAAGAAGCATACCAGGTCCGATGGCAAGAACAGTCTTCGATCCGGCCGAAACCTGAGAAAAAAATGTTTCAGCCATAATAATAACATAAATAGTGACAAACAACTTCTGATGATGATAGACAATAACAGGAATAACAATCCACTTCTGGAACCAAGATGGTGTAATTTTGAACCACAAATGATCTACACAGTAGATCCAAAATAAAAAATCTTCCAAAATCCTTCTGTTCGGCTAGAAAGTAATATATGCGAGTTTAGTTGAGTGACTGACACATTCACATTTACCCAACTCCGAGGTTCTCCAGGAACAAACCGTAGACCAAACTCAGTCACCCATAATTGCTGTTACTCAAACTCAGGAGCCTGAGATTCGGGGCTTTAGCAAAATTCCATGGTTCCAGAGTAAGGATCATTTTTCTTCATGACAGAATCAATATTAGCTCCTTAAAGCTAAGCTATATTTCAATATCATGTCATATGTAAATTACCTGTGTTCGTCCAGCATCAGAAACAACAAAAGTAGGAAGGCCAATACCTTCAGCCACTTCCCTGAGCTTATTCCTGATTAAAAATGAGGTAATGGGTACAGTTACCAGAGTGCGAACTGAAATTACAGTATTCACAATGAATGCATCTGCTTACATTTCTTGTTGATTCTTACAAATTAGAACAATTTTGGGTTGGCCACAGTGTTCCCAATGTCTTAGAAGAGATCGGTCGCTGCAAAAATTCAGCGTCGAGTTTCAATACTATACCAATAAAAAGAACAAAGAATACCAATTGGCTTAATGTACTTTACAGATGATGATACTGATACACAAACATGGCTATAAAATGTAGTATAACCACCCTGGTTGGATGATTTTATCCCGACATGTAGGTAGAGAAGCTTAGAAAAGAAACAGCAGTTATGCTTCCATTTGATTTTCTCTCCTCCCACACCCCCCGGCCCAAAAACAAAATTAACATGATCAGCCGTGATAAAGAAGACCATCATATAGTATATACATAGATCATGTCCAACAGTTAACAGAGTGTGGTATTAAAGCTTGAAAGTTCAATATTTACATGTCATGCTAATTGAATTTTATTATTTGCCCCTTCTGGCTATGGATGGGAATAGAAAGAAGGGGCTACCAAACAGAAAAGACTCGTATTAGCAAAAAAATACCTTTGCATTAGTTCCGCATACATGCCAGTGGCAGCATCTGAAAGAAAGTAAATCACTAGGCATCAACTAATAAACTAAAATGAAGTACAAGTCCTCAAAAGTAAAAATGGTTCGGTAACATACGAGCACATTGGGATGCAATCTTTCCAGATTTCATTTTCAGGTCTTGTCTAACAACCAGAACCTGGCACAATCAGTTGACCAATTAAATTAGAAATTTCTCAATATACAGCAATGAAAGTCTTCCTGGCAATTATAATATAATTCAATGCATACCACATCTATATACCTTTCCCATACACATTTCTGAACCAAAACAAGAGTAAGATTAACTTAGCCATTTAATACCAACACACAGAGAGAAACCAAGAAGTTTTTCAAAATGGCCAAGTACAGAAAAGAAAGGGGGACGAAAACATTTAAGGAAACTTAAAACTCTTTATAGCAGTTATCCAGGTGATTTTTATACTACAGAAGTCGCTTCAGTGCATAATCACCAGAAGGTTTACTTCTGAAAGAGATAAGGGCAACAAAGCTACCAGTTTAATCTTGATAATAAAATCAGAAGGCTAGAATGCGTTAAATAAATTGTAAAATTAATCTACCAGAATAGAATGAGAACTATTAAATAAATGTAAAGATAAAGACTCCCCAAAATGAAAAGGCGATGATAAAATGAATTCACGAACTTATAGACAAACCATTTTAAGCTTTTGGTCACCATTGCTCGACACTGACAGTTGTCGAAGCTTGTCCGATGAGGATACATTCTTCGTAGAGAGATTCTTATCGGGCTTTGATAAATCCAACAATAACCCAAGAATGAAACCTATAACAAGACCTGGAAAGAAGTTCTCAGGCTTGAAACTTACTCCCAACCATTCTCTTTTTTGCTTTTGTTGCTGCGAACACATACCAAAAGCAATAGTGCTTAGGCAACAGACAAAAAACAAATTAAGACATGATTAAGCAGCTTAGTGGAGAAACGAATGTCATATTATAGAAGCCCGAGAATTATAAGTAAATTTTCGGCTTCTTCAATTTATCAGCAGCAAAAAGCAGAAGCTGATGGACATTTGATTTGAGAAAGAAGCACTTTTTCAGTTGCAATTAGAAGCTAATAAATTTCACTATTTTAAGAGGCATATACAATAAGAAACCAAAAATTCTGGGTTCAAGAGACTAATTAAGCAGTCTCAGCTTTTTTGGGAGAGTTGTAAAGGAAGGCCTGGAAGAAAATCTTTGACGAAGAGATAAGCTGAGATAGAATTTACCTGGTCTCGAGGCTGGCTGGCTTTTAAGAAGGAAAGGACCATTGGCTGTTTCGATTGCTCAAAGTGAAGTCAAAGACATAAATGGTAAAAGATTGAAATTTTAAGTCGCTACTCCCTTCTGTTCTTAGCAGAAAACGGAGACGATAGACCCCTGAGCAAGCTTTCACAAGTCACAAGGTGCACCCTTTCTTCCAACCCCGCTCTTCCCCTCCCTTTGCACTGGGCTTATGCGGCAAAATTGGCTTTGGATTTGGACCACAACTCCCGGATGAAAATCAGCACTAAATTATTCTTCTTTTTTTTTTTAATATATTAAGATTTTTTAATAGAATAATAATAATAATAATAATAATTAGATTTTCATAATTTTATATTTTATAATTAGGTCGCATTTGTGACAAGCACATGAACCTAATAGCAATAATTCTAATATCATCCCATACAAAAATAATTTTAATATCGTATAATTTTTTTGACTAATGAACATGCATTGAGATAAGCAGATAGCTATTGAGATGGTGCAGTAAATGTTGTCGTCTTCCACTCTATCCATGGGTTAAGTTAACCAAGCATGATCAACTTCAAACTTTTTATCTACTTAAAAAAATGAAGATAATATTTCTGGAAAAAGGAGAGAAAAACTAAAATTATATAGTTAATAAATTACAGAAAATGGATGAAGTAATTTTTGGTTCTCTTAATTTTTGATTTATCAAACTAATCAAATTATGGTCTATAATTGCCAGGGTTGCGTATGAATAACTATATTTTCATTTCAATATATCGTTTTTATATTATTAGAAACTATTATTAGTTGCTCAATCTTCACTAAATCAAAGCAATCTACTGTAAATGTAAATAAGAAAAATAGTACTCACAGAAAAAAAAAATCAAAAAATAGTGACTAAAAACCAAGCCATAAATACTGACTTCCCGCGGAAACTGGCTGGGTGGGCCCGGTGGGGCACCATTGGCATGGAGTCATGGATCTCTTTGGACATTTCCTACTCTCTTTTTTTCACTGGGAAAGCCAAACCTTTCCAAAACCCTAGAACACCGACTCTTTCAAAATGCCCGGCGTCGCATCAGACTCCGGCGACGGACGCTCCGAAGTTTCGGTCTCCAGCAATGGCGCTCTGGTTCCCATCTCCACTGAGGCCCGAAACTCCATTGTAGTTTATCCTCTCCACCATGGTCTTGAGCCTCCTATTGCTCGCCTCGCCATCTCCTGGTCCCGAGGCAATTCTCTCCGCGTTTCAGTTTTCAGGCCTCCATCAGTTGAAGGCTCCGGAGAATCTGAAGGCCAAGTGGGCGGGAAGGTGGTTGAAGTGAAGCTCAGTGATGGAGATCCGGAGATCAGTGATGCACAATGGCGAAGAATTGCATACGGCTCAGTCTCTCCATTTGCGCTTCTTCAGAGTAGGAGAAGTGCTATTTCTAGTTTGTCTTGGGGCTCAGCGAGTACGTCGCCATATCATTTAGACTGGTAAGGAGCTTGAAGGTATTTTAGCAAGACTTAGTTGCAATTTGATAGACTTCTGTAGGAATTTATTTGTTTTCTGGTTTCGAATCTCTTAAGGTCGATGTGTGCACCAAAATTTTGAGGATACGCGTTAAGCTGACATTCGTCCTAAAAATGTTCATATGCATCTTTATCTAAACGTCATCATTTAACTATGTTGCTAGTTTGTTACAACTAGGTGGGAGTATGTAATGGAGTATAGCAAGGACATAAGTTCACTTCTTAGTGGGCCAAAGCTGCCTTCTAATCCAATAATTGAAGACTCGAAGACAATATTTAAGGTACTTTGTGTCTTTTCAGGTGGTTTTTAGTTTCTAATACTTACTAACTATATGGAGTTCACCTGAGATAAGCTTTGTGGGATTGTTTGAACTTTGAAGTTACTCTTTCTAAAATCTCCTCACACTTGTTGTAGAAAGGTGAGGAACCTACGTCCTTGAAAGCAGCATGGGAGTTGATGGAATTATTTTACGCAGACAAGCAATCTCAAGCATGGCTACCTGAAAGGCTTGTTGATTGGTTAGCTGTAATGATCTTTTATATTTTTGATTGGTTTCATAAATTTGTATTGCCTTTAATTCCTTAAATCTATCTGCATATGCTTATTTCAAGCTAATGGTGACACTTCCTGGCAGGATTATGATAGCCTATTTTCCAGTACACTGGCCACGACTCATTCCAAACTTGTGGATTTTCAAAATGTGCTTGTCAACTTGCAGGTTTGACCATATTTTGATGTTCCAGCTCATTTTTTTCCCATTATTTTGTAATGAAATGAAGATATCGTTATGGTTTTAAATCTTATGATAGTAGGCCAAATGCATAGTTATATTTCACTGCAATTTGTAGCGGTGTATCCACAAACAGATATGATATAGTGCTTGTACTTTCAATTTGTCATCTTGACTCTTAAATGTGTTATACTAACAGAAGTTATGGGGAATTAATTTCTATCGTATTTCTATTTTGGTGATTAGCTGTTATCTTGAAAGCATTAGCTGAAAATATGATTAAAAAAAGTTTAAATTGATATTGAAGTTTTTCTTTACTACTGCCGCAAATGAATGCCCAATTTTAAAATATTGCAGAAGAATAGGGGTATTCCTTGGTTTGATGATAGGAAAATAAATAACTATTTTGATCAAAATTAGAGCTACTTTTACACTTTATACTTGACTTGAAAGGGGAACACTTACCTAGGGTAAGTCTCATGCTCTAGTCCGATGATCCATTGGCAATTCTATTTTGGATTTGATGAATTTTGACTACATTGACCCCAGCTCTAAGATGTTAGTATATCTTTACAAGATTACATCAAAAGACAATAGTATTCCTCAAGTAATTTATGCTAAAGGCTAAGTTTCCAAATAAAGTAATATGATGATGTGGGCTTCATCAGGCCAATCACGAGACTTTTCTTAGACACAAGTTTCAGGATTGGATTTTTGGGTTTGCAATTTACATTATATACAACGACATCAAGCATAAAGTATACCTTATTAACTCATCTCACATTTTTCTTATGAGTTTTTAATTTAATTAATGCTTCAAAATTGTTGTGATTAATCAAGTTTCTCTAAGGTCGATGAGTATAAGTTATGAGAATTTTTTTGTGCAGGTGATTGAAGATAACCCTAAATATTGGGAAGTGATGTCATCTGCCCTGGCAGTTGGCTGGTTAGATATTGTGGTTAGTAGAGGCTACTGTATTTCTGGAATATTACTTCAGCATATGATGATTAATAGATAAGAACTTTATGCAAGCTTGGTTTCTTGCAGGTGAAAATGTTACGGTTACATGGATCTTACCAGCTGGATCAGCTCAGCAATCGTGAGGTTGGTGTTAAATTTATGGATATTTTATGCAGGAAAGACGCATAAATTTGCATATGTCTTTTGTAAAGTATTTAGTTTAAATTTGACATGCCTAGTGATAAACTACATTGTATTATTAGTAACACAGTTAGATTTTTCATTTGGATTCATACTGCTAAGTTCTTTTCACTGATTTAATTCTTTACTGGTATTATGCAATTGTAAAGTTCCCCTAGCAGTTTCCTTTCCTCCCATGCATATTCCTTTTCTGTCCATCAAGAATGATTTGATTAGTACTTTTATACGTTACTGTTTATAGTCCTGGTATCCGCAGTTTAATGCAATCCAGTGATGCGTTTGCTTTATGATTCAACAAGTTTCATGCTGTTGACTATACTGTGGTTATTTCAAAACAAGGTTTCCTACTATTTTTCAGTTAGTGTGTTGTCCAAACCTTACTAGTCGTGGATTCTGAAGCTATTCCTGATACTGCTAAAAATTATATTTTTCTGTTTTGTCTCATTTTGTTCACTTGTGATTGAACAGATAGAGAATGGGCTTGTAGAGGCAGTTGCTGTTCTTGTTTCTAAAATGCCTCGCTTGCGTCCAGAATCTGCTGCTGGACAATTAGGTGACTGCCTTAAATCCAAGCCTGACTTTATCAAGGTATATCCAGAATATACCATGATGTACTGTTTCATTTGCTTTTTGATACGTTTCTTCCACTGGTATGTCACATAGTGTGTTTTAATTATATAGGCCTGGGAGAAATGGAGGTCTCAAATCACTAAACTGGATTGCAGTGCATTCTGGATTCAGTGTAATAATCATCAAACCCGTGAAGGCTTGAAAAACATGCTACAGATCATGCTGGGAAACACTGAGAGTCTCTGCACGGCAACATGTAATTGGATAGAGTTGTTTATTTCTCATTTTCTATACATCCGACCGTTTACAATGGTAACTTTAATCTACCAATGCAATTTCCCCATTTTGAATATTTATTAGGCCCTGTATTGTTGATCCTCCTCCTTTATCTTTACCCAGGAACTCTATATGATTTTCCCTCTTTCTGCAAGCAGGGTGTAGACAGCATGTATATCCTAGCCCAAAAATGCATCCAGTTGAAACCTGTGTCCAGTGCCCATAGGTTGACAGGGCTTATGATTGGAATTCTTGGAGAAAATACTGAGGTGAAAACTGCGAATTAACTGCTACCGTCTATTCTTCATTATTTCTCTAGATAATAGTGTCAGTTGTACTGCTGCTTGTTTTCTTCTTCATCATTCAGCATTATGTGATTATTTTGATTCACTCCTTCTTTCTCCATTTTAAACTTCATGAGCTTTTTGAATGGTTTAGGTTGTCCTAGCAGAATGTTCCAGAGAATATGGTCCTTGGTGAGCTGCTAAGTCCTCCTCTATTACTTTAGTTTGCTCTAATTCTATTCATCAACCGTCTTTTCTCTTATTTTGGTTTGATGAAACCATGACTTTTTATGTACTAATATACCATGTATCACTAGGATGGTTGCACATGCCATAGAATTGTTGACCGCAGGGAGTGAGCATGCTGAGATTCTTCTACATGAAGAGCGTCATAACTTGGGGGGAATCAGCATTGTGGAGCTGCATCGACTTGTATATGCTCAAGTTCTATCATCCCATGCATTGACTTGGCAAGTGAGTGTAAATTAGTTGATAAACAATATGCTAAGAATTATATCTCCAAGCTGTAAGTTCTGTTGGAAGATTTAAATTACCATCTTAATGCTTGTCATTTGCCAAATGTAAAAGCCAAATTACAGCATCATACATAGGATGTAATATTTTTAAAGAGTGCATGGCATTAGCTGAAAGAAATCAGCAATGGAAAGTGAAGATGAGTGAACACTCAACAACAGTGAAACTTTGAATACTTTGTGCATGTGATTTAGTATGGTCCGCATTACACACTAATGCTCACATCCGCAGATAGCTCCAATATATTTGACGTCATGCATGAAGCAAGGAATGGGTTTGCTAGAGATATTATTGTACAAGCAGCCTGTTCAACATAATGAAATGCTGCTTAAAGTAATTGTTTCGTCTCTTACAGTCTTGTTATTTCTGTTTCACAAGTTGTATTCTCATGGTTTTTCTTTTGTATTATTTGATATACCTGTGAGTGACAAATCATTCTAACTCGTGCAGAACATAGAGATATGTCGTCTGTATGATCTTTATCATGTTAGTTCAAACATTATGAAAGTAAGTTGTAATCTTGATATTTTTATCTTTTGCAATTGTTATTGACGAAAGCAGGATTTAAGGGAATTTTCATGGTTCTTGAATGATTTACTGGAATTGGATGTAAATCATATGGAATATTTAGGTAGCCGGAGTTTATCACTGGAAGCATGGGCGGATAGGTTCTGGAGTATTTTGGCTTCAACAAGCCCAAGATGCAATCCGTCTTCACAAGATTGCCCAGCAGTTATTTGATTCGGTTGGAAAGTCAATCTCTGATGAGAGCTTTAAGGTAATTCCCATACTACATCAATACATTCAACTACAAGCTGAAAAGCTTTCATATGTGTTAGTTTATTGTGAAAAGTATGAAAACTTATTTTCTTATTATTATCTCTGCTTCATTTTTACAGCAATGGGAAGGCTTAATTGAATTATTGGGTTCAGAATCCAAGACTGCAGGGGGTCTTGAATTTTTACGCAAGTATGAATATTTTTTTTTCCTACATCTTGAGTCATTTACTACTGTCATTTAGTTTCATGTCTTTAATTATTTGTCTTCTGTTCTAACATTTTGTGTACTACAGATATAGGGATTTCAAAAAATCCCTTCAGCGGGTTCCTGGGGAAAAATCAATTGATGCTGCTAGGGAAGCTGTTCAATCCCTCATACTGGTATTAGTTATATACAGACATTTTCTCTGATTATTGCTTTAGTTAATTGGTATAGTTATGCCAAGGTTTGAAGTGGTAGGGAGACTTTTCATGGTATGATCAATGATCAATATATGTGCTCATTTTACAGTTTAACGTTTAGACTAAGCTAACAAATAGATCTTTCTCTTGGCAGATATAATGATATTATATTTGTTGCGTTTTCACACTATGTATTTGATACACATCTTTTTATTCTGCAGCTAATGAAAAATCCATCTACCCCTCAGCGCTTTTGGTTGCCCCTTCTATATGACTCGGTGAGTTCATTTTTCGACATGAATAATAATTTTTAATTTTAAAATATCATGCTAAGCAAAATCTAACTACTTATATGTTTATTTATAATATCTTTTAGTCAAAATTTTAAAAGGTGTTTATAGTTTAAAATGTTAAAAAATCATCTTTATAGTTTACAAATGTATACAAATTTGTCTTTGTTATCTAACTCTATTAATTAATTCTATACTATTAATTTTTATAGTTTTACACAATTTAAAATAGTTCTTTATAGATTAAATTTTATTAAAAATTCGTCCTCGAACTTTATAAAGTATAAAGACTTTTTTAAATTTTATTTGAAATTATAAGAACTGAAAATATAATTAATTTTTTTTAATTATTGAAGTGGACACATTGAAAAGCCTAGAATGCGTATTAAAGGAATTGAAATTTTTGAAATGCACCTGGTTTCTCCCGATTCAATTAAGTTCGTTAAATAACTTTCCAAGAGAATGCCGTCTAATACACGCATGTGCGCTTAAAACGCTAACTGCAGTAATTGCAGGTCCTACTTTGTACTACAATTACGTTGTCTTTTCGTACTTAGTTCAACTATTATCGATCGAATTCATTCGTTTTCTTGGCATTATGCATTATGATCCATAAATTTTATCGCCTTGTGTAATTTTAGGTATTGATCTCTTATATATTAATCTGACGTAATCATTTAAATCAAGAGGTATATTGCATTCGATTTATTTTATCTTCTCTTTTTTGTTGGGATCGATTTCATTCGTCTAGGTAAGCTACTTACGATCATATATTAATTATTTATAATTGCTTATTTTGTCATGGTTGATTCTCATGAATTTCTTTACTTTTTCCGATAGTTTCTCCGATTTTATTTCACATGGTCCTTTCGGTCTGTATTTTAATGTACTATGAAGACACGGTTGTTTCTGTCATTCTTGGTTGCCTTACTTTGCTTATTCGTTTCTTTTCTTGTGGGTGTAGTTGAAGCTACTTAATTGGCAGGATCAGGATCATCCTCTCCTAAACGTGTCTGAAACCAATCTTCTTTTGAATAAATTACAAGAGTTATCCTTGGCAAGGCTGCGTCCGGATTTCATAGAGCCCAGCTTACCCCCCAATGCATTAAGCTCTGTTAGGCTGGCCCTAGCTACAAATCTTGGACGTGCAATGCTGGACGAATAGCTTCACCAAATGCCGTTCAACTCCAGCGATCCCTTTCAGATGCAGAAAGGGCTCGTCAGTCGCTAGATGTCCTGCTCCGCAGCTTCCATAATTCAGTGGTACCTCTTGTAAGTTTATATGAATAGCTGTCTCAGATTACTGGGTTTGAACTTTGAACTCAGTTTCAGAGTTAGGCTCTGTGGTGTCTTAAGAGTTTAAAAAACCATTTTAACCTATTCAATCACTGTCTTTTTGGGGGAGAGAGAAGCGAACCATCTGATATGGAATCTTGTACTTGTACCCTAGCTCGGTATAACCGATACACAGATGACAAATGCAAGGCATGAAAATAGTGCGACATGCTTCTTTAGCGCATAGTTATGAAAGAAAACGCACATAGGCCTTGCTTACCAATTCCAATACCTGAAAAGAAACTCAACACATGACAAGCACCACCGTCTCAATGTGAAATCGGCTGTCAAGTCGAATTAGGGTTTTAATATGAAAAAGCCCTTTCATATTTACCTTCCGAGAGGGTATAGAGTTGAACAATGACAGCACTAATAATTACTACCTCATTTTGCGCTTTCTATCAAGCACCCGCACGTATTTCTAGCTATTCACAAATGGAATGGTCGAACACCCTGGACTGGATTCTCCATTAGGATATTTCTGCTGTCCTAACATGTCCACTCTAAAAGAGACTAAAATCAAATAGCCCACTTTAAAGTAGATTTTGAACTAGAAAAATTAGAACATTGTTATCTTCTTATCATATAAGGAACTCCATGCTATTAAACAAGACATCGGCTTGAATAAACAAATATACTGTACAACGCCCCCATTCACACTTGTTTAAATCAGACAGCCCACTCCAAGGGAATTTAATAAAGAATATTGAGAACAACAATATCTTTTATCATCATATATATATAAATATATATAACTCTCAAAGAGGGGGGGAGGGAGGGAGTAAAGAAAAAGTGCGGATAAACGCAGAAGAAACCGCTGGAAATACTATGAAGATGTATCTACCTGCAAAGAATCAGAAAGAATAGTTGAGTACCAAATAAGCAGCCCCAGGCACACTCATGGCTGCACCTCATGCTGCCCCACTCCAGACTGAGACATGCCAGTAAAATCAATAATTTGATGAAGAGATTCCTGTGTACTATACAAGACAGCTGCAATATATTGTAACCCTTGCTCACTGAGGCAGATCTCACCTGCTGCGTAACGTTCTTTGTAAGACTAAATACATTATCCCAGTCTCCATGCCATACACCAGTATTCGAGGTTGTTACAGTTTCTTCGGTAGATTATATGTCTTTCTAAGAAACTTAGTAGCTGAATCATCATTTCTGTAGCACAGAACACGTAACAATGTGTTTGGTTCAGAAGGATTCCACTGTCCAGAAGTTGGAGGTAACGGAAGTCTGGACCTGGCAGAGGAACCATACGTTTCCACGGTTACCCGTCTAAAACGCTCAATGAGACTCTCTGTGTCAGTTCGGAAAAGAGGAAGGACACATGTCGCAGTAGTTGAAAACTTATCTATTAATTCAGAAGGTAAGCCATCCCCATTAGCCCAAAAGAGGTCCTTAAGGGATTTGAAATCATCCTCTATGATCAAAGAGTCCTGCTGGGAAAAAGCACGAGATGGGCCTCCAGCAAGCAAAACCAGCAAGAATCCATCAAAGGAAGCTCTCATTATGTCAGTAATGATGCGTGTACGAACTCTTTCATTCACTGTATCCGAAATTATCATCAAGTTACGTTCAAGTTCTTGCAGAAATGGCTCAATCCTGGAGGATGATGGATCCCCAACATACAAGCCATCCCATAAAGCATGGCTTAGGTCATGGAAGATGATTCTATAGGCCACTGCCTCACATAGTTGCTGAATTCCTTCTACACAAGCAGGTGGAGAGAGTTCAAACTTCTTCGCTAATCCATTTGAAAAATCTTCTTCATGAGCAGATTCAGAGTTTCGAAGAAGGGTAATTATTCTTTTCTCCAGAACATCAAATTCACCCCTGATCCAGTGCAAAGTATTTATGCGAGTACAGAGTTGAGGTATCCCGAATGAGCTATCACCGTTTGTCACAACCTGAGAACTTCTTTTCTGAGTATTTGGTAATTTTTCTTTTTTCTTCCCAAATCCTTGAAACTTCGATCCAATGGTGCATCTAGTCAATGCAGGCAATGTTGGAACAAATGTATTTCGTGATCCTGCACATTAGGACAAAAACAACAGTTACTATAGATACCAAATATCAGAAGTCAATTACCCTATGTCAACATCATTTACCACAGCCAGATTTTGCTTTTGTAACATAATACTGAAGGCATCTGTCAAGGCCATTCATCAATTCAGGAAGCAATGCAGGATGCATTGGTATTGGAAGCTGAAAGAATGCATCCAAAGTTTCATTTACGATTCGCAAAACTTCAACAGCAGACAGGGCATATCCTTCCTGATTTGCTTGCGGACTCCAAACCTATGATATCACAGTAAACTCATTTACTTAAGGCATAAAAGGCAGTCAATTAATGACACAGGAAAATAATTTTCTTTTTCAAAAGAAAAAAACCGAGCATGTCATCAACCAAAATTTTCACAAGTAATAAAGGTAAGTTTTTAGAGGGAGAGAGAGAAAGAAAGAAAAAAAAGTCATGGTGCACAATCTTACAGTTTCATGCAGGATTACTCCCCATAGAGTTTGTGCAACATAGATAATGAGGCGTAAACTATGTCATTTGGGATAAATATCACATCAATAATTATAACTGCAAAAGCAGTTGACGTGGCATATACCAAGTAATCTAGAAACGTCATACCTAATCTAAAAGGAAAAATAAGGTTGAAAAAAAGAGATCAAGATTCCAAAGAGAGCTCAGTAGCCCATTTCAATTGATACATGATATGCACCATTAATTATCAATACATTTAATTGATACCAAATTACAATTTCCTAACTTATATTCATTGCTTAAGCATGAATGACTTCTCTTCTAAGTTCTAAGATCAGATGAGTACACAGACATGAAAAATAATATTAGCTAGTGAATTGGTCATACTCTCCCCAAGCAGAGTGGTTTTTGATAAATACTAATAAACGTCATATACATCAGTAAAGGCAAAACCTAATCCCAGAAGTAGAAGGGTGAATATATCGAAACCAAATTTTACAGTTTGACACAATGTCTTGAGGCTCATTGCAATAAGTCATCACAGAAGTTTGGACACATTAAAAATTGGAACAAATGCTATAGTTATATACTAGACACTCCCATCCTAATTCTATCAAAATATTTATTTCCTATATTTTTCAGGGAAATGAAGTTACAGAAAAAGCCATCAACTGATAACAAAGAAAGAAAAGGTGATGAATGCAAACCTCTTGTTGCAGATTTCTGTCAACCCACTCCTTCAGTCTATCTAATCTAGACTTGATCCAGATTTTCACCATATTGGCAATTGCAGCTTCAGCCTCATATGGAGGCATCTCACGGATTATTGCTTTGCCACCATCATCACTGTCCACTGAATCTTCCACTGCTATCTGTACAAGATCTTTCTCCAACTTATCTGCAGCTCTCAACACTTGTACTGCATCAGGTGTCAATTCAGTAATACCCGAAATGAATTGCTTCAACTCATTTCCATAACAAGCATGAAGTGTGGCCACAGCAACACCTGCTGCCAAGGGATGCCATCTCTTGAGAATTGGACTGAAGACTCGCTTCTCATTAACTGCCAGGTTACCCACATCCTTTGCAAGAATGGCAAGAACAGGAAGAGCGTTTGGCTGATTTTTGGATGCTCTCCTGCTGGAGTCTGCCTTCTCCATTATCTATGTGGCAGAAAAACAGGTATATTTCAACAAACTGTCTGTCAGAAAATATAGATTGATTAAGACGTTAAGACAAGTCGCAAATGTCATTAAGTTCCCAGTCGTCAAAATAATTAACCCACCATGACAGGGCGTTCATTATCAAATTACCTAATAAAGAAGGGGGCCTAACGCAAATCAAATAGACACCCTCACCAATTCTCCAGGGAAAGTTTGTAAATCTGAATGTTGGAATCTTAAACAGAATAGGTCTCCAAGCTTGCATTGGTGATAGACATCGTAAATGTTTGTAGATCAGGAAATGTTAAATATGTAATTTCTTATTTTCCACTTAATCCATCAGCCCAAAGTTGTTGTTTACATACCAACATCAAAGTCACACAGGTTATGTAAGTCAATATTAGAAATGCAAATTCTGTCAACCACAAATAAATAAAATTTTAGTGACTATCCAATTCTTTCACAAGAAGCATAATAACTACTACCACCATACTTTATCTGTGTAGGCCAGAAAATGATATATCCCAAGTCCACGTTTTACTGTGGAGGAAGTCAATGGCATCTAGTAAGAACTTACCTGAGCAAAAGTAGTACGTAGTGATGACCTGATGTAAGTGTCAACTCTTTCACGGGCCACATTCACTTCATTTCTTCTCCTTCGCCGATACTCATTAGATATATCTTCAACCAGAATCTTAGCCGCTGCTACTCCTAAAGACACAATCCCCTGCATGGTTTCAACATTTCCGCTATCAAAGGTTTCATGATATGCAAGAAGCCTTTTCTCTGCCCATCCCAATATTGAACTCAATGTGGAACTCAAAATTCTAGAGTACTCTGGATCCTTTGTTGTCTTTGCGTCTTTTGCAACTTCTGCTAGCTGGGCATCAGCAGCATACAGCAGGTCAATTTCCATCTGACCAGTCACAACAAATTGGTGAAATAAAACCCACGTAAAGCAGAGATTATGAAGCGTTTGGTTCAGTCCAAGGATTCCCCATGTCTTCTTGATCTGTTCCATTAACTCATCAAATTCCTCTATTATAGATGACTCGTCATTAATATCAAAGCAGGATTGCAGAAGCATTTCATAGAGCCGGAGATTCAGAGGAATTCCATCTGCCCAATGGCATGAATCAGTAAGAGATCCATCATATGATCTGCTTGCTAGAGACATGACAGCACTACGAAGAACCTGCATAGACTCATTATTTTTCCCAGTTTCTATAGGCCTATCCAAAGCTCCATGAATGATCTGCCGCAGGTGCTGTGCAGCAGTATTTGACTTATCTGGAGGCAGGTAAGGATGCATAAGTAGACCGGCCTCGAGAACTTTCAAGGTCCTCTTTTGCCATTCTTCGTACTCTTGTTGATCAGCAAAATCTGAAAGCTTAAGCTGCTGCAGTAGCTCCAATGGAACAACCACAGATTCAATCCGTCTTCCAACCTGTAAGAGAGCATATAAAATAATATAAGCATGAGCATTGAAAACATAACCTCGAATAAGAACCTGCACGTATGGAACAAACGGGAGGAACTTACATAAGTGCCTACTGGAATTTATTTATCAACATGTCCATGGACAAGATAAGTGTATTCTCCTGATACACATTTTGTGCTTTATGATAATAACTTAAACTTTGTCCATGTTGAGCAAATTGAAGTTCAAAAACCAGAAATGTAATAAATCCAAAGTTATGAGAGTAATACGATAATTCGGTTATCACGGACAGCAGTAAGAATTGTTCCCAACTGTGTTGGCAAGAATATTTTCATGCGAACAAAAGTGAAATTAACAATTAGAGAAACGAATAATACTCCTCAAATTATAGAATAGGAAGATCAAAGAAATACCAAAATTAAACGAAACTTGAGCTGCAAAGAATTATCAATCCCATTTTTCTTGAGTGAAATTAAATGTAACAATTAAATAACAAGTAACTTTGAATGGAAATCACCAAACAAAGCCACATCAAACATCATTTTCTATATACACTTACATGCATACACACATTCATGTTCTACGATAGATACGTGCTTCAGTGTGTATATGTCTGCATGTGAAAAGTGCATCGGCGAATTAGTTGCTTTCTAATAGATGAAAGTGACTTGGCCAGCAGAAATCCTCAGCAGCGCTCTCCTCACACGTGAATCCATTGCCTCTGAAACCCTCATCTGATTCCGCATCAGCTCCCCAACCGTCAATGGCCGCTTAGACTTAGTCTGACCCGAACCATAACCAGAACCGGAACCAGAGCCAGGACTCTTCTTGGAACCTGAGCCAGGTGATTTTAAGCCGAATGCCTTCTTGACCTTGCTGGCTGCGGCGGAAGTTAAGGATCGCTGTAAGGCGGGGGAGTTAGGTGAGTTGGACGAATGGTGATTCGGAGAGTCGGAATGGTCAGAGGATGAGTTAGGAACATAAGTGAGGGGTTTTCCAGAGGATGTACGGCATGCAGCGACGAAGATCTCGTAGGCAATTAGTCTAAGCTCGGAATCAGTGAGCTTAGCGGCGAGCTGTCCGAGTGGCGAGGGAAGGTCGTCGGCGACTATGGCAGATTTGTGAGGAATTATGGTCGGCGGTGATGCCTCCCTCTTAGAGTGGCCCAACGAGAGGTCTCTGAAGAGGTGAGTCATCGCAGAGAGGGAGGAAGAACGGAAAGAGAATGAGGAGGATGAGAAAGGAGGAAGCAAATAGAGACTGTATAGTCAATAAAAGTGTAGACACAGTCCCAGAGGCAGATCATCTACATTCTCAACAACCCATCTATTTTAGATTTTTCCTTCATCATCACTTTACTTGCATTTGAATGCATTTTCTCTCCCAATCTCGTTATTTCTTTTCAAATTAATGAAAAATTATCATCCAGCGCTGAAGTAACAAAAATGAATAAAATAAATTACATAATAAATACACGTATTCTACAGAGCATTTTTTCCCAGCTGAATAGATTAAAATAAATAATAACATATACATAATTGAGGTACGTATCTATTGGAAAATTTAATAGCCGCACTCACTTCAACATGATGGATTGAACTTGACGTGCTTCGTACTTAAACTAAACATTCCTCTTGTTTTGTTTTGTTGCGAATGATAATTTACAAATTCCACAGAAACCCAACAAATAATTGATAGTTAAAATAAAGGAGAACTTGTAATTTGCACTGGTGTCGGTTGCGCGTTATAGGTGCCAACTGTCACAATCACATTATCCTAAAAAGAAAAAGAATAAAAGAATGAGAAGACAATAGGTGAAAACCAAAAAAGGGTCTTTGATTGCTGCAGTGCTTTCTGCTCTGCATTTTTTTTTTTTATTCGGTGCAGTCGATTGTGAATTATTCGATATAATGATATAATTGATATTATATAATTAATATAATTAATTATAATAATAAATAGATTAAATGACTCGTAATGACTAAATGATATAATCGATTGTGAATAATTTTTTTTTTTTTTTGAGACTAAAATGAATCACATGTTAGTTGATGGATATGATAGAAACTGATTTAAACATGCACGTTTTTTAAACCCAATTGAGATAATTAAATTATTCTTGTTGTCAAACAGTATGCATATACCTGATAAAACAAAGAAAGAAAAATTAAAACACATAAATGTATAGGCGGCAACCCAATTAAACTTCTAATTTTTCATCCACTCGTCACCTTTTTTTTTTTACTAACGTTTAAATGATTACATATTTTATACCAACAACTCTCATAATTTTAAAAAGTAAAATAAAAAAGATTACGCTCATATCATTCAACTCTAGTATTGGCATCAAATGATTCATTCCATAACTAGACAAACTTTACCTCATTCTGAATTTCTGTTTCCCGAACTGTTTTTTTTTGCTGGTTCTGTAAACCAGAGGGGTTAGTTTTGTCTTCACGTTTTTGGTTGAGAAACCAGAATGCGTGGTTCTTATCTCACTGATTGATACAGTGTAAAGAAAGGTGGTCCAAATCCAACGTCAAATGCAGTCCTGGCTGCTGTACTGATGCTGACAAAGACCAACTCCTTGCCATTGCTTTGGAAGCTGGGGCCCAAGATGTAATTGAACCTCCAAGTTATGAAGATGATACTGAGGAGGATATATCAGAAAAGTGATGCTCCGATGTTAATCATTTATTTCCTATTTGTATTTGTGGGCTCTGTCTATAAGATATTGGTCTTAGCATTGGCTTGGTTGCGGAAACCTGTTACCAGCATTGGTGAGGTCATATATTTGACTCATTTAATCTCAAGAAAAATAAAGTTCCTCATTAACTTGATTCTGGAGTTGTCATCTCTTTCTTTTGGTGGTTGATAATGGCTCTGAACTTCTTCCAATAACCACCACTGAGGTCTGTCTCTATTTTTTTTTTTATAATTTAGTGTAGCGAAAAGTTCAATACTTCAATTGAAAATAATAGAGAACTGTTTGGATGTCTTCTTTATAATTTGTATAGAAATATACAAATGTCAAGGCTATAAAGTGTAGTGTCAAGCCCTTTGTTTTTTGGGCCATGCTCAAGCATACTGCATACTCTCTAAAAATCAGAATATTCTCCCCCATTGACTCTATGAGAATGTCTTTGTTGTATGCAGACCATTACCATTATGCTCTTTCATGTCTACACTGCATTATACTCTGTAAAGAAACTCTGTATAGTTTTTATTTTATGGGAGAAAAAAGCTATTTAAATTGTTTGACTATCCCGTCTATTTTAAAAAATGAAAATAGAAAACTGACTAGAGTCAAATATTGCTGGTTTTTAGGTAGACGATGAGGCTATGGACTTGAACAAGAACTCATGGGCAAATTACTTGAGCTGATGATGTTGACGCTGTTTATACAGACCAGAAACGAATCATTTTTGATCTTTTAATAGCTATTGGGCAGATGAATCAAGATTCTAAATTTGACAATTTGAGCAAATGAGCTGTGACTTATGATATGCGCATCTCACTCTCTAATCTGATTTTTTTTTTTTTTTTGGATAATAAAAGCTGAAAAGACGATATTACTTTATAAGAGAATCAAGAACAAAATTGAGATTCATTAGTTCACATCATGAAGATACAAGGATTAACGTGGGAAAAATAATCCCTAATTAATTAATATTAATGACCGAGATGATAAGTATTAGTTACAACAAAAGGTACTTGTTTGTTTAAGCATGTAATTTAGAGTTACTACTATTAATTATTTGTTTGGAACCCAGCATCCATGCAAGCCGTATGGCAGTCCATAAGGTAACCTAGCTCTGGCAATCTCTTGGAAGGTGGAACCATCTAACAGTAACGCATATCCTCCTCCATTTTTCTCACTGATTATGGAAATTACCACACCTGCCATAACCACACATATATATAGAGAGAGAGAAGCAAATTGTAAGGGAATGATAGGAAACTAAGAAGGCAAAGAATAACAGCACAGTAATTAAAACCAAGACGAAGAAGAGAAGATAGGATCTCTCTAATAAAATTACCGTCATCTTCCTCAGTTGCTCCAGGTCTTGCCACAAAGAATGGTTCTGAGGGAACAGCACCTTCATCATACCAGTTTGTTGCCTTTTTCTTCACAAAATCAAGCTGCAGGTAATCAAATTTCAAAGCTAAGAATCTTGGAAAAGGAACCAAAAGAATAGAAACTAAGAACTGAAATATACTTAAGAAGGAAAATTAACCTTTGTGAGAGTGTTGGGGAAGTTACAGGGGCGCTGCGCTCCACATGCATAAGCATATCTGTACTTTTTTCCCAGAAAGTTAGGGTTGATGCTGCACATGTCCATGCCTCTCCCATGTTCATCTGCCTCTAATGCTGCCTCTAACTTGCCATGTGCACTCCCATCCAATGGTATTATGAACCGTCCAACCCTGTCCACCAACAACCCAGTTAAAAATTCTACAGATGATCGACCATGGAGAAATTAAATTTGGAAAAGATCAAACAATTCTTTAAATAACCAAAGAAAAAGACATAAACAGTAAAAGGGTTTGCCCATATATACCTAGCATCTGGTAGCACATCTTCGCCGTTGAACGAGCGTAGATTCTGTAGCCTAAGCCTGTCGAGAATGGTGGTGTTTGCATTGTGTTCACAGCAGTCTGCTATCACTGCCGTTACTCTTCCATCTTCATCTTTCTCCTCATATGCATTTATGAAATGGAATGTTATGAACACAGGCACCTCCACGCTTGCTACCTTAATTCCAACTCATTCATCAATTTTTGTATTAATTAATTCATTATTATATTATATTATATATGTATATATATATATATACACACACACACATAAATGACTTACAATGTTGCCACTGGCCTTGCACATAACATGCATATACCCTTTTGACTCTGGGTGCCACTCAAACTTGTATAATGGTGTGGGCTCAGCCTTCAGCAAATTTTTGGCACAATATCTCAATGGCATTTCTGGCACAATCACGTAGTGTTCAGTCACTGGGAAAGAGTGGACCCACCCGGGGGATCGCCCGCCCCGACAATCCACCCGCCCGATCACCTTCCGTTCATTGGTCCCGGGCTCCATCCTCACTACCAGGTAACCCGGTTTTATCAGGTCTGGTAATAGCGTCAAAAATTCAGAATCCGTCACAATTGGGTGTGCCGAGTGTAGTAGACCTCCTAATGAATCGGTGTATTCGAATTTGCCCAACGTGTCCAACGTTTCCGGTTCAATCACTATGGACCCTTTTTGGGTCTCGGTCAGGCAAACCACCCGCCCGTCACCCAGCTTCACCACACCCGTGTTAGCATTGTCTGTCAATGAAGCACCGGAGAACAAATTAGCAAGCTCCCCCATGTAGGCCAAGAAATTAGCTGGCTTTGGAACTTCAGAAAATTCGCGGTAACATATTTTTTTATTCTTCTTTGCAGCTTTATAGGCTTCCGATTCAATTTGGCGGTGGCCGGCGATTAACCGGTCATTCTGAAACTGGAGCTTCACCAGAGTTGCATAGCCATCAAACAGGTGCCTGAACTTGTAGTCCCCAATTTGCCACTGCCCTGGGCCATTCCTTAGGTACGTTCCGTTCTGCATGTATTAATTATTATTATTATTTGTGAACAACAAAGCAAGTATATATTATTATACATTAGGTTATGCAGACTCTAGCTATTAGATTAGATTCAGACAAATACATATACCTACCTAATGATCAATATATATATGCACATATGGATGCACAGTCATCAAAATAATATATAATATTTTTAAATTAAAGATACAAGGAATATATTTGTTACCTCTCACTACGTGTACAATTACCAGCTAATTTATTAATTTATAATTAGTTGGTTTCTGTATTACTTGCAGGATTTATCAGCTGATCAAATCTTGGTCAAATCTTTGTACTTCCATATTATACCTCATTAATTTTGACATTATTTATTGATGTTGTTTGTAGCTAGCTAGCTAGCAGAAAAGACAATCTGGATATCTTCATGACGACAGCATGGATGGACTCTCTTTTCTTTAATTTTGCACTTTGTCTGTGTTTCATGTGATTCAGTGGATTTAAATGTTTAATTATTAATTATAAGGAATATAGTTAAGAAAATTATTATGGGAATTAAAAGCATATATTAATATATATAAACTCTTAACATACCAGCCATCGTGGTATCTGTCCTTCAACTACTAGCTCTCCTTCCCATCTCTCTTGCAGGATACTAGTCCATGCAACATGGTGGCGCCATTCATTGCTTCCGGAGCTTTCCGGTGGTGGTGGCAGCGGCGGAGTAACCACAGGTAGTGTATGCGCAACATTGGCGACGGCCAAGCGATCTTGAAGAATATCGCGTTGGCTTTTGAAGATGGACTTATTCCCAAATGAAAACTCTTCCTTGTTATTATAACCAGAAGCCACCATGGTTGGATGTGAAAGAGACTTTCTGATCACCGGCAACACTGTGAAACTGGAAGCCATGGATGGTATTTCTGATGAGGTCAAAGATGGAGGATGGGTTTTTTCAGTATATGGAGAGGGAGGATTGATCAATGGGGTATTTATAAACGTGTCAAAATTCAAAACTATGCTCTTGGTTTGTTGGAATCTTAGATTAGATTGGTTGATATTCTTTTTACAAAGAGACATAGCTTAGTTTTAACTTTTTTAAAAGGAATCAATAATAGTTAGAGGGAAGATTATTCCATTTTAAAGTCAAAGCATGTTACTATCATTAACCAAAATTTAAAATGACACTTACAAATAAATTAATTACTTTTAACTAAACAGATTATTTTGGTTAGGTAAAAAGTAATTGTACTAATGTAATATTATATCAAATCAAACAGTGATTTGCACCAAACAGAATCACATTTTAATTATATATAGCAGTATAAGATATTAAGTCAACGAGAAAATTCTTTCGTCATGCATATGCCATTAATTATATCATTCAAATGAAGAATAATATAGTCAATAAAAGTGTAGACACAGTCTCAGAGGCAGATCATCTCCATTCTCAACAACCCATCACTTTACTTGCATTTGAATGCATTTTCTCTCCCAATCTCGTTATTTCTTTTCAAATTAATGAAAAATTATCATCCAGGGCAGAAGTAACAAAAATGAATAAAATAAATTACATAATAAATACACGTATTCTACAGAGCATTTTCTCTCCCAATCTCGTTATTTCTTTGTACTGATGCTGACAAAGACCAACTCCTTGCCATTGCTTTGGAAGCTGGGGCCCAAGATGTAACTGAACCTCCAAGTTATGAAGATGATACTGAGGAGGATATATCAGAAAAGTGATGCTCCGATGTTAATCATTTATTTCCTATTTGTATTTGTGGGCTCTGTCTATAAGATATTGGTCTTAGCATTGGCTTGGTTGCGGAAACCTGTTACCATCATTGGTGAGGTCATATATTTGACTCATTTAATCTCAAGAAAAATAAAGTTCCTCATTAACTTGACTCTGGAGTTGTCATCTCTTTCTTTTGGTGGTTGATAATGGCTCTGAACTTCTTCCAATAACCACCACTGAGGTCTGTCTCTATTTTTTTTTTTATAATTTAGTGTAGCGAAAAGTTCAATACTTCAATTGAAAATAATAGAGAACTGTTTGGATGTCTTCTTTATAATTTGTATAGAAATATACAAATGTCAAGGCTATAAAGTGTAGTGTCAAGCCCTTTGTTTTTTGGGCCATGCTCAAGCATACTGCATACTCTCTAAAAATCAGAATATTCTCCCCCATTGACTCTATGAGAATGTCTTTGTTGTATGCAGACCATTACCATTATGCTCTTTCATGTCTACACTGCATTATACTCTGTAAAGAAACTCTGTATAGTTTTTATTTTATGGGAGAAAAAAGCTATTTAAATTGTTTGACTATCCCGTCTATTTTAAAAAATGAAAATAGAAAACTGACTAGAGTCAAATATTGCTGGTTTTCAGGTAGACGATGAGGCTATGAACTTGAACAAGAACTCATGGGCAAATTACTTGAGCTGATGATGTTGACGCTGTTTATACAGACCAGAAACGAATCATTTTTGATCTTTTAATAGCTATTGAGCAGATGAATCAAGATTCTAAATTTGACAATTTGAGCAAATGAGTTGTGACTTATGATATGCGCATCTCACTCTCTAATCTGATTTTTTTTTTTGGATAATAAAAACTGAAAAGACGATATTACTTTATAAAAGAATCAAGAACAAAGTTGAGATTCATTAATTCACATCATGAAGATACAAGGATTAACGTGGGAAAAAGAATCCCTAATTTATTAATATTAATGACCAAAATGATAAGTATTAGTTACAACAAAAGGTACTTGTTTGTTTAAGCATGTAATTTAGAGTTACTACTATTAATTACTTGTTTGGAACCCAGCATCCATGCAAGCCGTATGGCAGTCCATAAGGTAACCTAGCTCTGGCAATCCCTTGGAAGGTGGAACCATCTAACAGTAACGCATATCCTCCTCCATTTTTCTCACTGATTATGGAAATTACCACACCTGCCACAACCACATATTATACAGAGAGAAGCAAATCGTAAGGGAATGATAGGAAACTAAGTAGGCAAAGAATAACAGCACAGTAATTAGAACCAAGACGAAGAAGGGAAGATAAGATCTCTCCAATAAAATTACCGTCATCTTCCTCAGTTGCTCCAGGTCTAGCCACAAAGAATGGTTCTGAGGGAACAGAACCTTCATCATACCAGTTTGTTGCCTTTTTCTTCACAAAATCAAGCTGCAGGTAATCAAATTTCAAAGCTAAGAATCTTGGAAAAGGAACCAAAAGAATAGAAACTAAGAATTGAAATATACTTAAGAAGGAAAATTAACCTTGGTGAGAGTGTTGGGGAAGTTACAAGGGCGCTGCGCTCCACATGCATAAGCATATCTGTACTTTTTTCCCAGAAAGTTAGGGTTGATGCTGCACATGTCCATGCCTCTCCCATGTTCATCTGCCTCTAATGCTGCCTCTAACTTGCCATGTGCACTCCCATCCAATGGTATTATGAACCGTCCAACCCTGTCCACCAACAACCCAGTTAAAAATTCTACAGATGATCGACCATGGAGAAATTAAATTTGGAAAAGATCAAATAATTCTTTAAATAACCAAAGAAAAAGAAATAAACAGTAAAAGGGTTTGCCCTTATATACCTAGCATCTGGTAGCACATCTTCGCCGTTGAACGAGCGTAGATTCTGTAGCCTAAGCCTGTCGAGAATGGTGGTGTTTGCATTGTGTTCACAGCAGTCCGCTATCACTGCCGTTACTCTTCCATCTTCATCTTTCTCTTCATATGCATTTATGAAATGGAATGTTATGAACACAGGCACCTCCACGCTTGCCACCTTAATTCCAACTCATTCATCAATTTCTGTATTAATTAATTAATTAATTATTATATTTTATATACATGAATGACTTACTATGTTGCCACTGGCCTTGCACATAACATGCATATACCCTTTTGACTCTGGGTGCCACTCAAACTTGTATAATGGTGTGGGCTCAGCCTTTAGCAAATTTTTGGCACAATATCTCAATGGCATTTCTGGCACAATCACGTAGTGTTCAGTCACTGGAAAAGAGTGGACCCAACCGGGGGATGGCCCGCCCAGACAATCCACCCTCCCGATCACCTTCCGTTCATTGGTCCCGGGCTCCATCCTCACTACCAGGTAACCAGGTTTTATCAGGTCTGGTAATAGCGTCAAAAATTCAGAATCCGTCACAATTGGGTGTGCCGAGTGTATTAGACCTCCTAATGAATCGGTGTATTCGAATTTTCCCAACGTGTCCAACGTGTCCGGGTCAATCACTATGGACCCTTTTTGGGTCTCGGTCAGGCAAACCACCCGCCCGTCACCCAGCTTCACCACACCCGTGTTAGCATTGTCTGTCAATGAAGCACCGGAGAACAAATTAGCAAGCTCCCCCATGTAGGCCAAGAAATTAGCTGGCTTTGGAACTTCAGAAAATTCGCGGTAACATATTTTTTTATTCTTCTTTGCAGCTTTATAGGCTTCCGATTCAATTTGGCGGTGGCCGGCGATTAACCGGTCATTCTGAAACTGGAGCTTCACCAGAGTTGCATAGCCATCAAACAGGTGCCTGAACTTGTAGTCCCCAATTTGCCACTGCCCTGGGCCATTCCTTAGGTACGTTCCGTTCTGCATGTATTAATTATTATTATTATTTGAACAACAAAGTAAGTATATATTATTATACATTAGGTTATGCAGACTCTGGCTATTAGATTAGATTCAGACAAATACATATACCAACCTAATGATCAATATACATATATATATCTATATATGTACGTATGTATGCATATGCATGCATAGTCATCAAAATAATATATAATATTTTTAAATTAAAGATACAAGGAATATATTTGTTACCTCTCATTACGTGTACGATTACCAGCTAATTTATTAATTTATAATTAGTTGGTTTCTGTATTACTTGTAGGATTTATCAGCTAATCAAATCTTGGTCAAATCTTTGCACTTCCATATTATACCTCATTAATTTTCAGATTATTTATCGATGTTGTTTGTGGCTAGCTAGCTAGCAGAAAAGACAATCTGGTTATCTTCATGACGACAGCATGGATGGACTCTCTTTTCTTTAATTTTGCGCTTTGGCTGTGTTTCATGTGATTCAGTGGATTTAAATGTTTAATTATTAATTATAAGTAATATAGTTAAGAAAATTATTATGGGAATTAAAAGCATATATTAATATATATAAACTCTTAACATACCAGCCATCGTGGTATCTGTCCTTCAACTACTAGCTCTCCTTCCCATCTCTCTTGAGGGATACTAGTCCATGCAACATGGTGGCGCCAGTCATTGCTTCCGGAGCTTTCCGGTGGTGGTGGCAGCGGCGGAGCAACCACGGGTAGTGTATGCGCAACATTGGCGACGGCCAAGCGATCTTGAAGAATATCGCGTTGGCTTTTGAAGATGGGCTTATTCCCAAATGAAAACTCTTCCTTGTTATTATAACCAGAAGCCACCATGGTTGGATATGAAAGAGAGTTTCTGATCACCGGCAAAACTGTGAAACTGGAAGCCATGGATGGTATTTCTGATGAGGTCAAAGATGGATGGGTTTTTTCAGTATATGGAGAGGGAGGAGTGATCAATGGGGTATTTATAAACGTGTCAAAATTCAAAAATATGCTCTTGGTTTGTTGGAATCTTAGATTGGTTGATATTCTTTTTACAAGGAGACATAACTTAGTTTTAATTTTCTTAAAAGGAATCAACCATAGTTGGAGGGAAGATTATTCCATTTTAAAGTCAAAGCACATTACTATCATTAACCAAAATTTAAAATGACACTTATAAATAAATTAATTACTTTTAACTAAACAGATTATTTTGATTAGGTAAAAAGTAGTTGTACTAATGTAATACTATATCAAATCAAACAGTGATTTGCACCAAACAGAATAGCATTTTAATTATATATAGCAGTATAAGATATCAAGTCAACAAGAAAATTCTTTCGTCATGCATATGCCATTAATTATATCATTCAAATGAAGAATAATATAAAACATGCTTGGCTATGTATGCGATTCGAATAAATCTTTGTTGATTTATATGGGCAATGTATAATTAATTCAAAATTTTCAGTTTTTCTGCCCATTGTTTGACACTGCATAAATCTGTGTCGATCATTACCCATGCATGCATGCATATCTTCTAATTTTATAGATATATAAACCATAACTTGCATGATGATAGAATCATATATTTTCAAGCTCAAGATTAGCATTTATCCAAATAATTTGGTATTTGAGTTGTAAAAGTGGATTTGAATCCGTTCTAAAGTGAAACCTCAAAGCTTTCTGTGTGTAGACGTTTATGTTACCTTTAATTTGTCAAAAACATAATTGCTTCCCCATAATTACAAGAAAACTTACAATGGTATATAAGATTCATGAATGTAACTCAAGTTTAGAACATGTAATTGGAGTCATGCACGAGAGAGTTGGACCTTCCGTTTTGCATAACGCATGAATGCTTCTTTGACCTTTCGAATCTGATCTGATCGATCGTACAAAACCCACATATTTTGTCTCTGTATATATATATATATAATCCATATAGAATCTGCTCTTATTGATTAAAAGGAAAAAAAAATCATTTTAATTAATGGAAAAGGAAGATAAAATTAAGAAATAATAAAAGAGGAAAGTTGATCATATCAGTTAATTTATTGTTAATCAGCAATACGTATGTTCTTAAACTCATGGATAAGTTCGACAGAGATAAATTAAGAGGTAATATCCTTCATAGAAAATCAATCTGAAATCAGAATTAGTTAACATAGAAATAGAAATATATGCAGAAATTATGAATCTAGAGAAGGAAATGGAAGGGATGGCCGTCCAAAGTGGAGGCGAAACAAATTAAAAGAGAGCAATTAATAATAATTCATACATTAATGATGTTTTCCATGAATGAAATATAATAGAGTTGAGTCGGTGTTTTATTTTATTAGGCACTCATAGTACCCTAATGTTTCTTAGTTCATACCCCTTTGGGAAAGTGGGAACCTCCATTCTCCCCACTTGCACTTTTCACTTTAGTTACAGAGAAGAAATTAATGTATAGGAGCAGCTGCAGCTGCATGGTTGTGCAATATATCTGGGTCCCTATGTTGGCCACTCAATCTCCTTTCCTTTCATGTCAACGTTCCTTAAATTAATTACCTATATGTTATATTTCCATATTTTAGACGCACAAACACTTCATCTGAATCATTACATATGCGTAAGCTTAACGTTTTCTTACAGTCAGTTGTGGGCTTCCTTCCTCTCATTCTTTTTCTTTGTTTTCTGATTTTTAATTTCTGAAATCTATCTTAATTTCAACTTATTCGTCCATAAAAAATGCATGAAAATGAAAACATGATTGATCACGAGGAAATAATAATTTCCAGAATTTGATCAATTAGCCATACTTATTAGATTTATGCTTTAAGTATATGTATATACATATATAAGGCAAAAACGATTCTAATTAAGAAGGTATATATATAGGTGATGTATAGTAGGTGGATTACTCGTTTTCATTAGAGAGAAAACGAAGGCCTTTGTAATTGCTGGGGTCTCTTCATGCCATGTTAGATTCCCCCAATTGTCAATGGAAGAACGTATAAATATTAAGTGTGGCAGACAAAATTAGAGTTTCCCCACAACAGGGAACAGTTAATTTGTAATTAGGTCAAACGATTATACAGTAATAAATTAATCAGTGGGGTAGCAAACACAAAACTCACATTAATTAGTATATATAACTATGGGCGGTGCCTATGCGTACTGACTTAGCACAATCCCTAGTTTTTAGATTGTTGTTAAGGAAATTGGCCGATCTGCCTCTGCTTAATCATCAAAACCTTGATAGTTTATACTCATTAGTGGGCTTGGCTTGACTTGTTGGAGAAAGAAGACCCAGATTTTTGTAGTGAGTGCTTTCATGATTTTCTTAAACTATAGTCAATCAATACATAATAAAGCGACTTAATTCTTAAAAAATACAAAAGTGCTATGATCGATCCATCGAGGTGTACTTATTACTTAGGTTTAGATGCTCGTTAATTAATTAAGGGGCAGCCACCTAGCTAATGGATCGATCGAATAGATTCCACCCACAATCTCAAATGTATTCTTTGATGCTTTCGAGTGTTTTTCTGGTTGACATCTTGTGGAGGATTTGATAATGACGGGTTTAATTTATTAAAACAATGCATTAATTATCTCACGCCATACATGAACTTGGCTTTTTTTTTTTTTTTTTGGGTCTAGCCAGGGTAGTAAACTGGACTTTGACATGGTTAAACAAAGCATTATTCTTAACATTCACACTTGTTTTTACCTAGCTAGATTTACTATACCAGTAACAAGATTAAAACATTTCAATTACCCTAAAAATGCATTACAAGAAGAGAAATTAATCTTTTCAAATTTAAAACTTGTCTTCCATTGAGGAATTGGGTTTCCCGTCCAGTCAAACCAGTCCCAAATAATGCCGATTTGAGATAAAACCAGGGCAGTATACAGTTAGGCTGGCTTCCATCACTCTAGACATAATCTTAATTCTCAAACTCTATAAAATGAAACACAAACGAATGATATGTTGTATGTGTGAGTGTGTACGTTGTTAACCCTTTGGCTGTTTCCTTTGCAAGTCCAACATCAATTTATTTTTCTATACTTTCTTTTCTTGATTGATAATAATTTGGAGGGGATTAGGTGAATACTTGCCATTCTAACTGAAATGCAAGTGTCCAAATTAAGCTTGTTTACAGAGTAAAGGTATCAGCAGATTAGCATTATAGCATCAGTACTCAAAGTTCGTACATGATCATATCCAGATTACATCAAGCAGTTTGAATATTTTTTTTTTTTATCAGTTGATAAAAATTAAAAGAAAAAACTGTCATCTACTTTCCCTCGTATAATAATTAAGATTTTTCTAATATACAGAGTTACACGAACTATTTATTCAATCAACTTTTTTTTTTTCTTTTTTTTGGCATGGCTTTAGACGAAAGGTAATTCCGTATAATTACTTAAGAGTAATTCTTCGTTTGTATCTACATGGGTTAACTCTAATTTTTAAACTAAAACCCGTAAACAACAAATTGTAATCAGTTGGGTTTTGCTTCTTGATGTATGGTTTTTAAAGCCCAGAAACAACATTCTTTTGGGTCAAGCAATCCCACAAATTGAATGGGCTTTTAAAAGAATTTTAGGTCTGTCCTGAAGAATATTTTGCATAGTTGTTTTACTAGTTTTGAGTTTGTATGACCAAAGAACGCACGCGTCTTTTATTTTTATTTATTTTTTTGGTGCATAAGAGAGATGAAAAGTTGTAGTAGTCGTGGTCAGTCCCAAAAAACTTGTTTAATTAAACAGAAATCAAGCAATCAATATTTCCAAGAAAGTGGGAAACTAGCAAATAGCAATGCATATAGATAGAATATAGAAGAGAATAAAATGGGAACATGGCCCTTGACTCCCTTCCAAGTTCCAAGCTGGTTCCTCGTCAACGGTAGGTAGAAGCAATTGTGGTAACAGAAGTAGAGCGAAGGGGTAGGTGTTGCTCGATCATATGGTAGCTATCATGCATGCATGCCACACATGTACACTTGGGAGGTTAAGGAAACCCTAACCCTAACTCTGTTTCTTCTATTTTGGTTGCAGAAAAGAAAAAGAGTCTAATCTAGCCTCCAGTACCCTATAAGCATTGTCGGTCTCTGATATATATAGATACACTATACTTTGTCTGCCTATACTCTCCTCTCATAGGCTTTTACCGTCACCGACCCCCTCGTAGTTAGCTAGATTTCCTTCTTTGCTTTTTGTCATTTGCCATTTGGATAGCTGGCCTTGTCTCCGGGGGCCCTTCCTAAACAAATTTACAAATGGGACAAAAAAAATCCCTTCGCACATGCATGCACACCATATCCAATTATCCACTTACGCATACCTCAACCCTTGGTTTATCTTAGGAGCATTTAGTTCGTATCCGACTAGCATATTAAATTAATTAGAGTTGTGAATTTCTGTTTGATTTATTCCTCTTTATCTGTGCCAAATCAAGAACTATATATCAAGATTAATTGACACTGCTTGCTTCCGGTTATTTTTAAGCCATCAATCTGAGTATGTCTGACAAACACACGTTACAGCATTATTAATTTCATCAAATTCTGAACTTAATTAATTTATGAATCGAACATTAAAGGCAGTAAGTAAAAGATTCAGTTTCCAGCTAGGGTCTTATCCTTGAAATCCAATGCAAGTATATCATCCTTCCAGTTCAGCTAAAAAAGAAAACGGTCATCCTCAGATCCTCCCTCCTAGAGGAAAATTAAAGCCAGCGGGGCCAGGCAGAGGCTAGGCTAACCCATCAATGACAATATCATGTATCCTACGTCTCTCGTCTCATCTCGTGCACCAATGACCAAACACACATAATCCATTAAACTGTACACATTTCCAGGTAACACTATTTAAAGCTATGTTTGCCCTGCCTCCATTTTGTTCCATCTATATATGGCATTGCCATTGACATTCACTAGTCACTCTGAGAGACCTAATTAATATCCACTGTCGGCTCTCGTTTCAGTTTGTACGGACTAGATTGTAACAAGATTATACGACAATCTTGTTCTCCAGGGTTAACGATATATGGATATATACATTACATAGTGGCATAATTCATATAAAATATTTTAATTTGTTTCCTTAAAAATTAAGCATACCTTGATTAAATAACAATTTATATATGCTTATTTTTATGAAAGGAGTGAATTAAATTCATTCTTAATAACATCATGGCCGCCTTTTACTTTTTTTTTTTTTTTTTTTTCCATAAAAATTCTCAAATTACGAGAACTGGCAACTAGAGAATAATGGAGAGGAGGTGGTTAAAGGAACGAAACAAGGGATATTATTGGTCACGTGGAACTGTCGTTGACAATAATGAATTGGAACCACAATACCGGTGATCAACGCCGCCGCTATGTTTTGGCCTTCAAATTCAAATCCCAACTGAACCCGAACGATTTTTTTTCCATAAGAATTGGGGACCTCACCTGAAGTTCAGGAATCATCCAATAAATAAGACAAACACGTAACCCGCACCAATATGAAGGGACCATAACATCACTGGCTGATTTTCCCTGTTATGATCTGACGGCTAATAATTACAGAACCGTACCCTGGTATATCGTCGACATGGAGCATCATGGCTATGACCCCATGATGATGACGCTGATGGCCTTTATCGGAGAACAAGCATGGAGACATCGTCATTATCAACCATCCATGTCTCTTTCGTGAAAGAGTTTTTAACATTAAATATTATCTGCTTCATATTTATATTTATAAATAAAAGCATGTTTTATAAATTAGTCCTTTTCTGTGTCAGAGGATGTCGTGGGCTAAAATGGGAAATGAAGAGCTGAACCTGAGATGTCTGGATCAAGAGTGTTGGTGCTGGGGCCCATTGGGCTTGACAGCCCATCAGTATAATGAAAAATGAATTTAATTATTTGTTTGATTTTTGGAGGAGAGATTGATTTCGACAGATAATTTTGGTTTTCGTCAAATCATGCTGCATGTATTGTTTTCTGTCACACAGTTAGGGCAAACAAGAAGGTAGCACCTAAAACTCCAACTCTAACTACTCTATAACCTTCTTTAACTATACATATAATATAGCAAAGCAACTAGAATCCAATAAAACAAACCAATGTTTCGTGTGCTTCCCACGAATGTAAGAGTTTTTTTTTTATGGTGATAGATGCTATAAGCAGATAATATGGCATGGATTACAACTGGCTATAGTGTCAATAGTTATCCATCCTAGCTATTAGTATTATATGTAGCAGCTTTCATTTTCATTTCCCTGCAAACTAAACATACGGTTGTACATTTGATTTTTTTTAAAAAAATATATTTAATATTAACTATATTAAATATAAATTTGATAAAATCATAAAATAATAAAATTTTATATCAAATTTTAATATAATTATGTTTTCAACTAGCCCTAATCTAACAACTTGATGGTACTACATTTGATTTCAGTTCTTTCTAGTTTTCTGCATTATATAAATAAATTGACAAATCAAGTTCTCTTTCTCTGTCACCTTTTGTCTTGGTCACTCCCTTCTCCTCAACTTCCACCTCTACCTTAATTCTTGGAGATGACGATTTGACTATCAGTAGCCTCGTAGCTGTTTAATAATGAGATGTAACTATATGATTTAAAACCAATATGTTAGCTAAGAAGTATTTTTCACTCTTAATTATTACTAGTTCGATGCCTTAACGGACAGCTTTATTTAAGATAAATAAAACAAGAAAATTAAATGCTATAATTATCTCAAAATAATAGTAACAATAAAGATTTTTATTTTTTTCTCTGGACAAGTTGAATTGATTTTTCAAAATAAAATCTATTAATCTAAAACTTGTCTATATTTATATTTATCATAAGAAAATGTTTATGATTGATCCTATTCATGTAAAATTTATATTGTCTAAGACAAATTATATAATTAAGTAAATATTATTTCTTTGCTGATGACCTCTAAATGATATATGGTTATAGAGGTTTTTGGTTGAAATTATGGGAATGAAGCGATAAAAATAGCTTTGTTGCAGTTTTTAATATGTCTGGCTTAAATCTAGACTAATCAATACAACTTAATATCATTTGGTCTGAGAGGGAGATTAATGCAATTAGTAATTTATTAATTTCACGTTTTGGGCTAATTCGGATTTGGATGTAAGGCGGGGCAACAGCGGAGTCCATGATGAATGAAGACGTGTCAGCATCTAACGATGCCGACAATCGCTATCAGAGTGTATTTGGGCCCCAATGCGAAGACAAAGACTATGACCCAAGCCCGATTTGGTCGCCCGTACCGCTCCGAATTCCCCCTCTCCCTGTTCATTCATTCACTACATCCACTACAAATGCACTATTCCCTCATTTTCATTTTCAACATCAACCTTCTGTCTCATTTCTCAACAACCACATATATAAACTACAACAACAATAATAACGTTACCCAATCTCAGTAAATTAATGTTCTTTTGTGAATATATATCTTAGACTTCATTATTCTTACTTTATAAATATATAATAGCTATTCACAAAACATATATATTAATTCAATTAATAATTGACTGTAACAAAATAACTCAACGTTACCAAGCTCAAAAAACGCCAAACACAGCAAATACCATCATTACTCAGAGAGAAATTTCATACATATATGATGACAGAGTTGAAATGTATATATGGAGTGGAGTGGTTCGTATTTTCACGTAATTTTAAACTCCATATATATATATATATATATACTCTAAAAAGTTAATAAAATTCTTAAAAGTATTTAATTAAATAAATAAAACCATTAATTCCTTGTTCTGTCTATTGATAGCAGCAGGCTATATATGTCGTGGAAGGAATCATCTCAGCGATTGAATAATAGTATCTTGTAGTTTTTTTTTTTTTTTTGGCACATTTCATCTATATATATATATAAATTTGTTATAGTTTGTGTATTAATTAATTTTCTCCATTTGAAGTGTGTGTTTTAGCTGTAAAAGGAGGAGAGAATAGTATAGTATATGAAAATTTATTGGCATAAGGATGGAATCTACATATGGAAATTAAGTTGAAAAATAAGAGAAGAGAGAGAAGTGGGATACAACTGCCAAAAACACAAAAAGGTAGCTCGTAATCTTTGCAAAAATCCTCCGTAGAAACCAAGAATCTTTCATCTGTACCAAAAAAGTTAAGTTATATAGAAGCGAAGCGAGCCCTTGGCCCTCACGACTTGGATCGATCGTACAGTACGTTCGCCATTTGTCTCACTGCATGTTTCCTCTTAATTTTCAATAGCCAAAGTGCAGTGCCAGCCATGATACATTCCATTTACGTTCAATTTATACAGAGAAATATTCTTTTTCCTTTTAATCTTTCGCATTATTATTTATTTTAAAAAATATTTTCACATTATAAACTAAATAACTTGAATTCTTATATTTTTAAACATAATTTTTTTTTCTAAAATAAACAATAAATAATGTGAGGAGAGTTTTAAAAAAAAAAAAAAAAATCTCAGCGTTGGGAGAGTTCTTTCCTATCAATCGATCCTTCAAGTTCAAGTTAGGCTCGCACACAATACTGATCTGTAATTTTTTTTTTAAAAATTTAGTTAAGAAAATAAAATTAAAAAATCAATTTTATCATTTAACAAAAACAATATATATAATTATCTTAAAAATCAATCAATATGCGTAGAACTTGGACAGAAGAATCTACCATGCATATTGGTTATGAATAAGTTTCTGATATATCAAGCGCAGAATGGGATTAATCAATTCCAAGTCTACGGCTATAGATAATAGATGGCACTACTCGCTAGCTAGCTAGCTAGCTAGCATAGCATAGCATGCATGAAGGGAAATAATTAAAGCGAAAGAAATTAATTAAGTGGGGTGAGGAAGTTTCTGATTTAGGTATCAATTGGTGGGTTTGTGATTAATTTCAAAAGATCAGAACCTTAAGAAACGCAAAGCCATGCATGTCAATGCTATCATGATGATGAGAAAAGCATTTTTTTACCGACAATAATCGGTAACCAATTTCAACATCTCCCAATCCAATTGCTTTCTCAAAAGCAGGTTCTGAGCGTATATATAATCTCTTCGATTAAGTAAAACGTATGTAGTGGAGGATTATAGCTAGCGTTTTGAAAATCCTCTTTTGACTTTCCTGAGATATTTGTGACATGCCATTGGATACGTACATTTATAGATATGATACCCTTCAAAAGAATAGTCATTTTATCATGAAAATGTAATTACCAATTATATATACATATTCAATCATCATAATTTATCTAACATTATGCTCGTATCTAATAAAAAGAAAAAGAAAAGAATTGAACTTGATGAAACTTCTGGAGGGAAGAGTCATCGGTGAATACATTGATGAATTATTGGGGTATATATATAATGTATCTGGTCGGCCATCCTAAGATTCGTGTTTGTGTTAATTTGTCACTCAGTTAAATTCTAAATAAACTTGTTAACTGGTTGAATATAACGACGTGGTTGATTGTTTGAAATATACATGCCGGTGATGAAATAGTAAATAATAATCACGTCAATTGGATAATGTTTCCCTGAAGAACCGCCCCATGTGTAAAATACTGTCCCTTAATAACAACTTTAATTTGCTCGAAACAAGTTTGGGTTTCAATTATTGAGATGAGATGGAGACTTATGCACGTCTTCACATGAATGCAATGTTATATATATGGTCCTCATGTTGAATATTTGAGGTGAAAGGAGCAGCTGGGGAGGCTATTCTTTCTAGCTAGCTCCAACGCAACACTGACATTATTATAGCGGCTTAAGGCTTTTCTCTCCTTATATATAGTTATATTGTCTTTCTTTTTCTTCGTGTATAGCACTGTTTGGGTTTCTGCTGACAATGAAAGAAAGAGGTCAATGAGCATTTGGGTTAATGAATCCGATCGAGTACGTACAATAATTTATTTAGTCCCCTTGTTGTTCCTCCTCTAACTTCATCATCCAAAAATATAAAAGGAGGAGATATAGTTTTACTTGATGCTGGCTAGGGGACCATCCTATCATAGACCTTTATATATTCAATGATCAAAATTGAATGACAAGTTGTCGCAACCATTGATTGATATATAATTGACTACTCTGCACCTTTGTTTCAATTTCTTCGAACCAACTCTGAGATCACTTGTCAGTGATATAAAGTCGTGAAAACTGCATGCAATAAAATATTCAATATAATCATCACCGTATGACCATAGTTCATAGATTTATACATCCCAATTGCTTAAAGGTTCTCTAAAACAAAACCCTAGAACGTTATATAGATAGGTTGGGGTCTTACTTTATCTCTTGATTCCTCCCCTTCCACCCAAATTTAATTATCTATCTATTTCTCTTATATAAGTATTGATAAAGTTTTTGTAACATGTATATCTGTAAATAAATATTTGACAGTGCTAAATTGTATTAATTACTTATTTTATTTTTTGATGGGCACCTATTATTTACTTCATTTCTCGTTAAAATAGTGTTCTAAATCTAAGAAATGAAACAGACAAAAAGCTACGAACATTATCAATGATTATTAAATAATTGAAACTCATTAGTGATCTGGTTAGATATGTATTTCCTGCGTAATCAAATCAATGAGCAAATTGCCGGAAAGATACGAGGGGTCCACTATCACATATATGCTTTCCATTGTTAGCAAAAGGAAAAATGTTATAAAATGATATTCGCGACAGATTAGGGACCAAGACTTCCTAGGAGGTTCTCTAATCACATTTCGTGTCCCACAATGTTATCTTATAAAATGATTATTTGAGGTAACTGTGTGTTTCTTCTGTAAAACTATGTCGTATCTATATTATTTTATAAAATAAATATAGGTAAATCTTTGGAATCTAGCGAGGCAACCCCACAAGATTGAGATTTTGACTTTACAAAACCTTTTGCATTTGCAGTATCATATATATTTCTAGAAGTGATTACACCCGACTTTCAGTTGCTTTATTTAATAATTTTTTTCTATGTAGCATATATGACTGTTTATGGTTTTATTGCATAAATATCATCATCGATCATCATTATATTATTATTATTATTTCCTTGTTTTATGGGCCAATATCGAGTGAAAAGAAGGGCTTCCATGGAGAGACATGAACCGGGCTGAGGGGTTGTTTGACTGGACTCTATATATATATATTATCAAAAAGCTGTCCCGTTTTTCACTTCTCAGAAAGACTAAGCAACATGATTTTTATTTTGTTTATTCTCGTTTATCTTTAATTATTTTGTTTTGTCTGTAATCCAATATCTGGGGACTTAGCATATTTCCAATGGCTATATATCATCAATTATATTTAATTTTCCACATATTTTATCTTCTAGCCTCATGTTGCTTTCCAATGGCTATATATCTGAGCATTCTGGTTCTTGTAAAAGAATGGCGACTTTCTTTGACACATGATTACGCATCTGCATATGCATATATATATATATATATAGATAGATAGATAGATATATCATAAGAGTTTTATACCTTTTGGGCAAATATTTTATTTTTTAAACATAGATATATTAAATGATAACTCATATAAAAAAAAATTTCAATCTTTAATTGATTTAAAATATCAAATTAATATATTTTCTCGCTTCATGATTCATCTAATTTCACACTTTTAAATATTTCTTAAAAAAGCTTAAAACTCAATCATTAAAATATGTTAAGAGCACTATATATTCGAATTCTATATGCAATAAATTAAATCTACTTAATTATACAACCTCTTTAACAAGTAAATATATAGGACGTTCTTTTGGAGCGGTTGGACTGTGGAATACTCAAAATTATTCCTCATGGTTCTCCCTTAAAGGCATGAAATGGTAAATGATATGCTGAAGCAGAACTGGTCAAGAAGAAAACAATTATGAGTTGGGATTTGGAGAGCACAACTTTTTCCCTACCTTTCGGAAAAATGTATATATATAATTATTTCATTAAAATAAAAGAAAAAGCCTGACAACAAATATTTAATTAATAAAGTAGAAGCAGAGGGGATTGGAAAGGAAAGGTTAAATGTACAATGAATTGGGTTGGGGTGGTGTGTGGGGGGAATGATTTCCCGTACAAGAAGATCAAGGTCTACGAGCGGAGCCAAAGTGCGTTCAATCAAGGGGGGAAAGGGAAGTGGGCTGCAAAATAATGGAGCCTGCTAGCACTGTCTGATATGGTTATGGTGCGCGTTAGCTTTAGAAATATTGTATAAATATAAATATAATAATAATATAGCTAGGTTATAGATACATAGATGATCTTATGATTAACTTGGGCACCGGGCAGTGTTTGTCTGGAACTTAGTCTTGTAAGATATTTCACAGAAGATTCACTATACATAAAGTTTTTGCTTTGATCTTTCTTGCTCAATTATTTGATTTGATTTGATGTGGCCGGCCGGCCGGCCGGGGAATCCCTGCCTCTGGCTACCTTTCTTTTTCTGTTCTAAAAGTCTATGTAGTGTATATATATATATATACCAGATACGGGTTGCTTCAAAATTCAACGGCCGGGTGTTCTGGACTGTCTACTTTTCTAACTCGTAGATCGATACCATACCAGAGCTCAAACGGGCAATGCTTAAGGTAACGTCAATCTGATGATGCATTGATAAGAAGCAAAGAGAAAGGAAATCTCAGAAAGGGCATTTTGTCTTTCTTTCTAAACAATTCATTTCATGACTACGCTACAAATCTATACATCTCAGACGTGGCCCCTTTATCATCATCAACTCCATGACTATTAATGTTTTTCAGTCTATATTTCTCACCCTATATATATATATATATATATATATATATATATATATATATATATATATATATATCACTACTTTTGACAAAGTAAGTCAATCCACCACTTGAGTTGCGTCCTATCATATTGTCAAAGTGCTTCTGCTTTAATAAACAGAAATAGCTTACTCTGTAAGAACATGTGAGCTTCTCCGCAAGATAAGTTTGCCACTTAGCTTTCATATGCCAAAAAGTGGAAATCTCCTGCGCTGCAGAAAACCCTAAATGAGTACTTGGGAGCCTACTGTTACTGGGGTATTAAGGTAAAATAAGGGTTGCAGCTGAACCACCTGGCTAGATAATACATATGTATAATAACTTCTCTTACTATGGCATGAGGTAATTAATCAAAATAAATACGCCAAAATAACGTATAGTTTCTGCAAACTCTCAAGTTTCCTCACAAGAAACTTTACCGCAAAATATATATTGTCTTAATAATGATATATATATATATATATATATATACCAGAAAATTTGTGCCAAAAATACAAGAATTTAAGTTGGCTTTCGAAAAGCTAATCATGTCAAGGCAAAATACAGTGCTGCACCGCTTAAAGAATAATCAGCATCAGCGCCAACGACCGCTAGCTAGCTATGACAGTTAAAAGTGTCAAATTACTTGTGAAAAGAATGAATAAAATATGTATATTTATATAAAATATATTAATGAATAAAGGGGTCTATGTTGCCTTTTATTATAAATAAAAAATATAGCTAACTCTATCACATTTCAATCTTCAACTGATATATATGATTAATTACATAGACATATATATACCAAAGAGGCAATGTGTTGTGTTCAATGTACATGCGTCTGACATTTTGCGGTTTGCCATTTATTTAATCACAATGTTCTATCAGTGAACTAATATTCATTTGTTATCCAGCCATCATTGTCTTATACTCTTCGTGTTCGATTCCTTCCGAAGAAGAAAAAGAACTTCATATTTGATTAAGGAGTTGCATATGCCAAATGACAGTGGCCGTAGTGGTCTGAAACTCTAATTAAAAATGATATCAAGAAGGGTATTTAATTATCAAGTTCTATTCAGATATATGATATCAACGGGTACTAAATTATTATTAAAATTAAAAGAAGGGTAGTAGTAATTAATTAAGAGTTTAAATGAAAACTTAGAACTAAACTTAACAAATAAATCATGATCTGTACACAAATTTATTCCCATTGCATTACACAGTTTGATAATTAGGATATACTGTTCTGTTCCTATTCCCAGATACGCCATTGCCTGGTTTGTGTCTCGCATAACTATTTATTTACCTTACTTGATAACTTCTCAACATAATAAATTATTCTAAGCATAATTTATTTACACCTATATATATATATACATACTGCCAAAAGTAAAGAGCAATAGAGATTCTTAGCCAAACTGCATCTAAACATAGAAAGCATTGGAAAAAGAATCAATGAGAAATTTATACACATATACCAATTTTTTTTTTTTTACCAATATACCGTGATGTAATATCTTATCAAAAATTTAATATTTTACAAATATTGCATCATCGTACTGCAATATTAATTAAAAAAATAATTAAATTATTTATTTTTATTTTTTACAAATAAAAATATAAAAAAAATTTATAAAATTTTTTAAACACATAAACAACATTTTAAAAAATTATCACTAATACATACTACTTCTATAAAGTTATCATCAATTTTTTTTATTTTACACATGTATCATTTTTTAATTTTTTTAAATTAAAATAAAATAAAATACACTAAAAAATAAAAAAAATTATCTTTATTTATTTTAACATATATATATATTTTTATTTTTTAAATTAAAATAAAATAAATAATAAAAAACAAAATCACATGTTTCATGTCCTTGACATTTAATTTTTTTTTTTAAATCAAAATATGCGTGTTTCTCTTCTTCACCACTCGACATTTTTTACTTTTTTTATTTTTAATCTTTTAATGTATTTTATTTTACTTTAATTTAAAAAAAATTAATGATAATTTATAGAAGCAGTATGTGTTAGTAATAATTTTTGAGATGTTGTATATGTGTTTATAAAATTTTTTATATTTTATTTGTAAAAAATAAAAATAAATAATTTAATTAATATTTTAATTAATATCGGTAATACGATATTTATAAATATCGTATTACCATAATACAATATTTGAATATTGTTAGTATTTTGGTCAGATATCGCATTACGATAAATATCGTATTACCGTAATACAATATTTGAATATTGTTAGTGTTTTGGTCAGATATCGCATTACGATAATATGATATTATTCAAATATCACATTACGGTGATGCGATATTATTTAGATATTACATTAATATATATTTTTTGTGGTATATGTGTATAAATTAAAGAGAATAATTTAACTTCATGACCATTGAATCCACCGATTGCCTGACACGAAACCCACATCAAATACATACAAATTAATAATTTTGATGGGGAAAAACAGTGCAATATTAATTAATTTTGCCGATTTGATGACAAGAATGCACGCAAGCAAGCTTGGGTTGCCATTAAAATGTCCATAATTACACTGCAAACAAGCGTGGCATGCCCATATATGTCCCTATTTTCTAAAACAACTCATTAATTACTCATAAGTTAATTGGTTATAGACTTTAAATTTTGGTTTTTCTAAAAGGTGAATCGATCATTGAGCTATTATTTCATTGATATGAAACAAATCACGTCATGCTTTAGACTTTTTGCAGAATTGTTGATGGCGAAGGTGGATCCCTTGACTTGTGTGTAACCCTCTCCCCTCCCTCCTTCAAACCAATTGAGACATATTTTGACCGAGTCTTGTTAATGCTACTAATAATGCCATCCTACTCTCGTATCATATCCCATTTAATTTTAATTTTAATTTTTCAGTAATATATATAATTGTTTTAATATATAGGTCAATATATAAGATTATCATTATTTATAACAAAAAAATAGAAGATAAAAGCAATATCAGTTTGTATCAAATCAAACGTAATGTCCATGCGATGATATTCTGTTTAAACACAACAACACAATGCTATCCTATCCCTATGCGGAGTACAAAATTAAGATTGTTTATGGAGACATTACTAGCAGCAGACAAGGATTATTATTATTATTATTATTATTATTGAATAAAAGGACAAGGTTTGTAAAGGAACTGCTTAACATACTTACCATTTGTTTTAACCACTTGTCTCCTTGCATGTTATATTAGGTCACATACTCGGAGTGTGTTAAGTAACACTCGGTTTTCGTAATTGTTTGATACACATTTCACACTCTGGGCTGTTCATGAATCAATCAATTTTATCAGAGTGTTACTGTCACTTGCACAACACAGCTAGGTACTCCTCACACCCAATCACCACTTGCCATCTGCCATTTGTCTAAAGAAAACCCTAAACTTACACATACGCAATTTATTTTGGACTTTTTGAAGGCCCCCTGCATTAACAGCAGCCCCTTTTAGTAATTTTCTTTTTTATTTTTAAAAAAAATGAAAATTTGACGTAAAAATCATGGAGACAAAGGAAGAGCCAGAGCCATGATTGGAAGATTGGCGTATGGAAACAACACCATGATCAAGATTCCCTTGCTTGTTTTTGTGATCTTTCTTTTCTGATCTTTTCAGTTATGGCTGGCTCTTTCTGGCAAAGATAGGGCACAACTTTCATGTATGAAGCCGTGTTTCAAGCATCTGAGTTTATTGACTTTACAACCAAACCTATTCTTTGACTGTTTTCCTTCTCCCAAGGAAAGCACATTGTGTTCTTCTTACATTGAACTTGAAACAGGGAGCGGAAAATTTATTACATTTTTCCTCATTATTAATTCCTACCCATTTACAAATCGATGCACAAAACAGAGGACAAAATAACAACGAGAAAAACAGAGTGAGTTGGGAGAAATAAACAGAAAAGAATGATTCATGAGAAAAAACACACAAGAGAAGAGAAGAGCTAGTAATTCCACAGCAAACTGTCAAAGCAAGTTGTGTCCTCACTCTGTGGCACTGCAAGCTGATCAACGATATGGGCATCGCAATCTTCCATGCCCTGCAACCATGATGGCTGATACATCCACCTATCATCGCCTGAATCTATAAACACAAACTCCTTCATCACCTCAGCTGTCTCGTCATCTGTTTCCAATCTGGGCAACTCCGTGATCTCGCTCAATTCGTCAGAGGCAGTAGACAAGTCCATTGCCGAAACCAAGGAGGACAACGACGAGGAGGATGACAATGTTGAGCAAGATTTTGATGTCGGGGAGTCGAACTTGTCCATTTGAGCAGCTTTGGCTGCTGCCGCCTGCACATCGCGGGGTGCAAGCGAGACAGGGCGGGGCAGCAAGTGGGCTAGTTCGGGGAAATTGAGAATGGCAGAATTACCTTTGATGCTTAAAGCAGCAACATCATGTGCTCTTGCGGCCATTTCAGGGTTTGGGAATGTGCCCAGCCATATACGCGATTTCTTGCGTGGCTCACGGATTTCTGAGACCCATTTGCCCCAGTTGCGCATACGGACCCCGCGATAGACAGGGTGTTTGTTCGAGTCTCGAATGCGTTTTACGTTTTTGGATTCTGGGTCCTTCGTTTTAGCCTTTGAAAGGGCAGAAGACGGTGATGCTAGTGAAGAAGAGAATGAGTTCGAGCTGCTCTCTGTTTCAGAATTATGGGGTTCAACGCTCATTGTTATTCGTACCTTCCCACAATCAATAATTCTTGTTAGCAAAGAAACAAAGGTGGGGTTTTGGGAATTAAAGGAGTTCTGTAGCGACAGGATGCAGCCAACTGAGGTCCTTTATTTTCTGTACTACAAACTTAACCTCAAGCTTCAGCGAAGGGTTTGTGTGGACAAACAAATTGAAAAGGGGAAGAAGAAGAAAGAGGCTCTTACTTTAGCAAAGCAAGCAAGTGAAATTGATGATCATATTATACTATGCCTTTTTTCAATCACTTCCCAATGAGTCATGATACATATATAACTCTTATAAAGGTTAATACCGGACCCACAGGAGAAATGGGCCAGCCAGCAAGTCCCAGAGCTAAAATGGGTCCAGTGTCCCTTTCTGGAGCCACCTCCTTTTTCATTTCTCTGAATATGTATAACTTAACTGTTCATCCTAATCTTTAACCAGTCTCGTTTCACCCCCATTGTACTGTACTCTTAATTTATTATACCTTGTCCTATTCCTTCATGTTCACCCTTCTCTAACTATCAGGTTTAGGTATCTAATAATCCGTTAAATCCTGGTTGGTAGGATTTATAAAGGTTAACGGCGAGGTAGGAAGATTGAGCCAACAGTGCCATTGGGGCACCGTTTATGATTTGTGTATATTATATTCTGAGGAAGTTTTCCTTCAGCTTCTTTGCTTTCTGATTACATCACAGGGTACTAAACAACTATGTCATCCCTAAGAATTTGGGGCTACAGCTCCATACTCAATGGCGATTGAAATCAATTTATATATGACAACATAAACTGGTTCTAACTCAAACTTTCCAGAAACTGATCACAGTAGTGAGTATATTTGTTGGAGAACGTGAAGCTTGGTGATAAAATGATGAGGTTCATTAATAGCAGCTATATTGTTTTTTTGTATGTACTAAATTATCTGAGTCGATAATAAAAGACTAATTTCTTGCAAGATTAAATAATCATAGACATAAGATGTCTTTTTCAATAAAATATTTTTCATACACATGTCTAGTGATTAAACTTTTCTTATCATTTTTAAGAGATTTATTTATCTGTCTAATTGTGTTAGCATAGGAGTATATATATTGCAGAGATTTTCTATCCAAGCAATGCAAGCCATCAAACCTGACTCCCAACCGCGTTAAGCCAGTGTTGCACCTAAGGTGGCTCGAATAGTGCTTTCTTGCCACATGCTGTATTTGAACAGCTATTAAACTCTAATAAATGGACTAACGCCACTTACCAAATTGACGTTTCAGCCTCAAATTTTTCAAAGGGGCCCTTTTCCTGTTGAAACTTGACACATTATAAATCCTTGTAATTTACAAAGCAAATTACTGGATTACATTGAATTCGATGATAAGTGATTACCCAAGAGCTCGATTCTTCTCTGCAACAACATCAAAATAACTCCAAATGGCTCCCTCTGCTCATTGTTATGCTTTACATAGATAACGACGAATACTAATCTGTCCTTATGGGTGTACTTTTCAGAAAGATGTTGAATTAGTACCTTTGAAATGAGCTGTTGATGGTTACCTATTCGGACCCATAAAAAGAAATTTCATTCTACACTACATGTCTTGTTAGAATTATGATTCCATCCAAAACACTGTTATATTGGTCGTACAATGAAGGATAATCATGGCCGCATATTTTGCTTAAAGAAAAACCATTAGTCGAACTTAATACTTAGACAACTGGACCACATTGGTGTCTAGATTAGCTAAAGACCCGACAAGTCTTCTATCAGATAAGAAATTAGAGTCGATGAATGCATTGGTTTCTGTTCCAAGATTCCCATGGCCATATATACTGTTTTTAGAGGTGACTGCTATTGAAGACACTACACCCTTAATTATCACTTCTTTTCATCAGATTTTTTGTTTACCAATCACCGTAATTCACCCATTATATCTCATGGATCGTATGGTCCCTGAATGAATCTCATGTTCTCTTCACATGCAATTCAGGAGATGCTTCAGGCTCTTGCATGAGCTTTATTTTTTTTCATATATATTAGGATTGCAGCTTTTACTTCTGGATATGCTTTAATCGTCGCATGCAGAAATAGTGTGATCTGACAGAATCTGGTTAATAATGTTTAATTTGGTCTTACTCATAGTTTCATGTTCTTACAACTTGTAAGTCATGCATGCTAATAGCTAAGTACGAATCATATGATTAGCGTCTACAGTGCAGGCTACTGTGCCTTCAGAGACTCAGGATTTTTTTTATTTTTTACTTTTGCTGCAGCACTTTTTAATATGGCTTGTATAGTTGTTTCTGTGTCTGAAAGTCATTAACTTAAAAAGAGAAAATAAGTATTTTTTATGAAAGTGAGAATGCGTAGGAGAAGAACACGTTAACAATGCAGCCAGACAAACGTTACCAATTGTAGGAGCAACAAAATGAATATCAGATCTAGGTTGTGAGGATAACTTAGTTGTCTATCTCATGGCACTGAAATAATAGAGGAAATCACTTTCCACCATTACGCGGAAAGCACTTAAACTGTGACTCCATTATTGTTCAGTAAGTTAGAAACATCACGACTGTTTTAATCTAACAAATGTTAGGTTGTCTGACAACATTTCTTTCTTTTATTTTTTTTTTTCCAAGTTAAATAAAGATGTCAAATGAAGCAATGTCGAACAGTGTAACGTGTGAGCCATATCTTCTTACGCTTTCCTTCTTTTAGGACTTAAAATGAAATCATCATCGTCATCACTGTCGTTGACAATTCTTTTCTTGCTTTTTAAGTCGCCATTCTTTGATGCTTGTTGCTGCTTCTGTGAAGTCTCGGGTTTACTTGGTGGTTTTTGTGGCTTGACAGGAGTACCTGTTCGAATCTCCTTTTGCTTTCTCTGCTTTTTTTCAAATGCTTTCTTAGCTTTTTCAGGAGACAACAATCCATGTTCCATTAACCTGCACATTCAGAAAATGACTGTAACAGAATCCCAAATGAACATAGAACATGAGATGATGTAATCTGTAATATTCACTCATAATGGCAGTTGCAAATACCAAGTAAAAATATCTAGCCATTGGTCAACATATAACAAATGGTAAAAATCCTGTTGATGTATTAACATTCTATAAGATTAGTTTTCTATTTCAGTTACCAAAGATTAACATGGTCCTGCGTTACCATTCTAGAAGCTGATTTGTCTGTCACTTTTGAAATCCAAACATTTACAATGTGTGACTACCGGTTGATAATGTACTCAAGAACACTGACTGGAAAATATCTCAAGTGTTTTATGTTTTAAAAACACTACATTTCAGCAGCCATGTTTGTCAAGACTTGATGCTAACATCTATCATCTACAATCATGAGACTCTTAAATAAATTTGACCATTCTGAGGAAGGACTAAGGAGTTGACAGCCATTCAGAATTGATCAGATAGTGTGAAGAATAGAGCAAAAGCATGCAACGGTTCAATCTGAATTGAATCAAAGGTATATAGTAAAACTTCCTGAGATACAAGTACTATAATACATTGTAATTTTCAACCATGAAGCTATTGAACCACAAAGAAGAGCAGAAAACCCGCAGATAAGTAATAATTAAAAACTGGAAGCTCTAGAGAGATCAAAAAGCAGTGTTGGTAACAGATTATTGATTCTCAGGAGAAGCAAGGAGAAATATTTTTCTTAGAATTGATTCTCAACATTCTCAATGAAAGAATGGACTAATCCAAACTTTGCCTTTATAATTGATAACGAGCGGTACTGAAAGTTCCTTGTAAGGTCCTCAAATCAACGGAAAAATGACATTTTCATTTGTTCAATACAGCTAAATGTAGTAGTACTAGTTCTTCTGGGAAAATTGAAATCTTGTAATGAATTGAATTAGGAATGGAAGGATACTCAAATCAGATGCAAATTTGTTGTTAAGGTTCACATACTAAAACTAGACAAGAAAAGGAATTTTCGAATGGAGGCAGTGGCAGCACTTACAGTTAATGTCTCTCATCAATAGCAGTATAGAATTTTTGGTGAAAAAAAATTAAGGTAATTTATAATAAATACTAAGCATTAATTAATTTCATTAAAACTGAGAATTTATGGTTGCTGGCCAAGTTATAACAGTAGTTAAGAAGCTATTGTCGTGAAAATTGAGTACCGAGCAAACACCTCATTGCAGTCCAGTCTGCCGACCATCGACCTAACTTAATATAAAACTATCATGGATGACCATTGCTATTATTTGTAATTGTGTATTGACTAGAGAATCCAAGTTAGGCGATGCATGGAAACTCAAGATACGAACCAGCAAGAAATGTAGACAAGTCCCAAAAATCAGAACAGAGCAGAGTGAAATATACAACAATTTTTGAACCATATAAAGAAAAGGTTTAAACTTCCAACTGCGTAATATGTAAGCCAATTTCTAGGAATGAAAAATTGAGAGTGAACAACCGTAGGATTGGAAGGAAGCTCACCAGAATTCTGCCATCTGACTTCTTGGTATCTGTTTTGACAATGACTCGTAGAATATCCTCAGGGGTTCTTTCTGTCAACAAAAAACGAGGAAAAATCACAAGGATGAGTGGGAATTCATCATCATATGACAATGTTCACTAATATTCAGTAATGAACTGTAGTGGGTTTAGAACCTCTTCGGGAGGATCATGTTTCTGGCCTGGTAGACCGTAGACTTTCTTCTGTCTCACTTTGGTAGTTGTTGTCTTTGATGACGAGGATGTTGTTTTCAATTTGACCTTCACAATTTCGCAAAAGATTTTTAATTAATTTCATGACCATCCTGATTAAAAATTTAAAATTGACAGAAAACAGGATATAATTTCATCAACAGGAGGGTAATATGGTGCCAGATCCTTTGACAAAAAAAAAAAAAACCGTTAATATAGATGTAAGCAGTTTCCAATGCAAGTTCTTCTGATAAATCACTAAGTATTACTGGATCAATCAAGAAGCTCAGAACCCATCTCCCCACAATGATACAGCATAAAGGAGATTAATACAGTCTTATCAATTCAGAAGCACAGAAATTCCCACCTATCCATGTCAGAATTCAGTTCAATTCAAGAACATCATCTTTGAGCACAAAAGTACTACTTAAACAATCTGCAAACATGAAAAGGTGCTAACTTTTTTGATTGGTACCTCTGATTTTGTGACCGTTGTGACAGATTTCATCTTTGAATCAGCTGGCTGCTTGGTGAGGTTGCCAATCCTCTTTTTGTTAGCTGAAGAATCAATTTTGGCCTTTGAAGAACCATCTTGGCTACTGGACTTGACTTTCACCGTACTGCTTTTAATCGCCGTGGCCATAAACCCGTATGTGCCGATTATCTGCTGCTGCTATAGATCGGATTCAACTTTGCTCTTGCTTCACCCTCTCATATGGTGTTCATCATCAGCTTTGTCTTTCTCTGCCTTCTAGTGAATTCCCCTTCTATATAGATACATACAGACAAATGAATAACGTAAACTTTCAGCTGTGCTGTGAACGAGAAATGGATTTAGGGTGAGATCGGAAAAAGAGAAACATAAAAATCAGAATTGCCGGTTAATGTTTGTTAATTTAACTGCCATTTTCTGTCGTCGCAGACGGATAAAGCAAATGCTTTTGATACGATGAACCTATTTGCACCCAATTGGAGCCTGCCTCAACCTAGAAAGACTCTTGTGCCCTTCAATACCTAGTAGGTCAAGTTTGTTTGCGGGTTTACGATGAGGCCTAAATCAGTCACGTTCCACCGCAAGCGAAGATGCAAGATGTCCGAAAACGAGATTTTACTTTTCTAGGGACTCGTGGGTTCAATATGCAAGATTCATGGCCTTCTTTAAATCTCAGAGAACAGTTGTCTTAAGGAGGGGATGATCTTTCTTTGGTTACCGTATGCGCTGATTTTCACGTGAACGGTGGTCGGAAAACGTGATTTTAAATAAGATACAAACTTACGCTGCTACTTTTAACGGCCAAGGCATGTATGACCGTAGTTGGACTTGGCACGAAAAGGTATCCCCGTTTTCCAACAAAATTTCGGAAATGCCATTTTGTTTTGACAAATTCTGGACCTGGGCTTCTACTGTATGTTTATTTGAGTAAATTATTTATATTTAAAATTTATATTAATTTAATTTTTTATATTTTTAAATTTATCAATTTAATCATTTATATTTTAAATTTATTAATTAGATCTATCACACTTAAAATCTTAATTAATTTAATCTATCACACTTAAAATATTAATTAATTTAATTTTCTAAACTTACAAAACTTATTAATAATCTCTCACACTTCAAAAATATTGATAAATTTAAGGGATAAAATTAATAAAAAATTTAAAGTGTGAAGAACTAAATTGATAAATTTAAAATGTGAGAGATAAAATTGATTAGGGTTTCAAATGTAATAAATAAAATTAATAAACTTAAAGTGTGAGAGACTAAATTAATAAAAGTTTAAATGTGAGGCTCTTTTTCTTTTACATCTGGTAAGTTGAAACCCTTCAAGGCTTCAATTCGACCAAAACCATAGGTGGGGAGTTGTTTCGAGACCTTGGAAACTTATATTTTCTCCTAAATTTTAAAACAAATTCAAGGGCCGATGTCATGTTTGATTAAAAAGTAACCAACAAAGGAAACCATCCAAGTTTAATTAGGGTTCAATTTTAAAATGAATCCAAGACCGGGAACAAGTTCAAACAATAAATTGTATCCTCTCTGCTCTGGGATTACACAACATCAAAGTTATGTTCGTAGTCAACTGCACTGTAAATTCGTAGAAAAACTTTTTATATACTGTCAGCTGTACAAATTAAATGACCTGATAGCAGAAAATCTTAAGAACCTCTCTAAACAAGTCTCGTTTTCTAACAATCAAGTTTCTGTCTAGCTAATTCATCGATCTTGCTCTTAGGGTGAAGACTCTGTTGTACCATATAGAATGAAGTATCATATGAAAGATATCATACTTGACAGGCTTTGTATGCCAAAGGAAATGCTGCTGTACTTTCTTGACTCTCATCTGCATCCGAAGATACCTCTTATTAGGTATAGAGAGCAGTATATTCTTAAGATTCGGAATATCCTTCTCCAACACAAAAACAGCAAAGGATTCCCAATTCAAGACTTCAAAAAATGGAGGCACAAAATTGTCAGATATAATCACTGGAACACATTCATAGAAAATAGCCTCCACGACTCTTGGACTGTTGACTTCGTAACCTTTGGCACAGATACAGTACTTGCTACTCTTCATGTACTGCACGTAGTTCCTATTGTTCTTTGACTTGGCCAATCTCCCAAAGATTTTCATGTCCGGATCTTTGTTTTCCCAGTGCTGCAATAGAATAGGCCGAACACTGCCATGCATTTTCCCTGCAAAAAAAGCCAGAGGTGACTTCTTGGAAGGTGGTTTTCCTCCGAGGTCTCTGGTTGGGTTTTGCATATTGGTAACGTATGTTTCAGGAAGAGATACATCCTTCCCAAACACAAAACCTTCCTTCAGATCAGCATTGCAGAGGGCCTTTATGCACTTATCCAAACGCTCCCTTGTTTCTGCTGGTGCCTGCACATGAATGGCAGCGTTGAGTGAAGAAATGACAAACAGTTATTATAGTGAGAAAACACATAAATAATCAGAAAGCAGGGAAACTATACCCAGTCATGGCAAGCAACGAGAAAATGATCAGCTCCTCCAGTTCTGTTCCAGTAATGATATTTTCCTGCAATCGTGTCTACATAATTATGCAGAAACTGTATCAAGTTCTGGTAACTGTGTGAGTCACGTTCATATAACTTTTCCTCTAGCATTCGAGAACTGAAAGGTAAGTAAAACAGGTGTGCCTTTTCTGGGTCTTTGGTGACAAATCGTTTATCAGCTTCCATGAGCTTCATGAACCATCCCTCAGAAGCATATATACCCCTCAGAAATGGAGAATGCAATATGGGTCTTGCTCCTTCTTTATATACGTAAACTTTAAGAGTCTCTTCCATTAACTCATAGCTCCTGAAAATTAGACAGTCACGGGATATTAAGTATCTTGTTTCATGTGGCATACACTATACAGTTTGGTTGCATCTTTTATAGAATCATAGGCATTTCCTATTATATTAGCATTATAACATAATACCTCTTGAACATGGAAACATTGCTATAAAGGGGAGCGTAGAGACCCGGATCATTCTTTACAATAGGTGCATTTTCAATCTCTGATCTGACCCAGAGTAGTTCCGGATCAGCAGATGAGGACCACCGCGGCATCTGCATACAAATTAGCAACATAAGCAGCAAACAGAGGTTGTTCATTAGTCACTTGTCGGATAAAGATTCATTCAAGTTATCAAAACAAATCTGAAATTTAACACTGTTGTTAGTCATATACCGTAGAGCGATACAAGGCTCGGCTTTGAAGCAGCAAGTTATTCATTTCAGAGATGGTTGTTACTTCAGGAATTGGCGTATGAGAGTGTTTTCTATCCTCAGGGACATTGCTGATAGCTGAATTCTCGCTCATTATGTTGGAAGTGTTTGATAAATCAGAAGTTGTAATATTTGAGTTCACTTTGGTTGGAGGGTTTATATGCGGAGGTGAATCTATTGGTGTCATTGCAGAAGAAGGGGAAGGAGCACTGTGTTCCGATCTTGTTGTAACGCTTTCCTCTGCAGAATTATTTGTCAAATCCTTAGTAATGTTAAAATTTGTCTGTTCAGGTTCCCTAACCTTCTGCTCTGCAGATCCATTATCTGATTTCTGAACACTGTTTCCCACAGAACTTCCATATTCCCTTGCTGGTTCCTTGACAGAATCATTCTCTGGATTTGCATCCTTTCCCTCAGAGTTGCTAGTGTTATTAGCTATCTCAATGGCATGTCCACCAGTATGGTTAAATTGATTCGAAATTGTTAAATTTAAATCATCAAATATTTGAGACTTTGATGGTGGCTCTGCAGTCTGGAAGCTTAAGCTACTACTTGTTGGAAACTTACCCGTAGAAAATAAAGAGAACAAAGCGTTACCATATGGGAATTCTACATATTGGAACACTATAATCACTGTAAAAGTGATGCCAACGAGCCATAGCAACATCCTCGGTTCCACCCGAAAGAAGGATAGAAATTCTTGAACCATTTTACTAAAACTACTGAATGTCAAACATTGGTCGGTAGATTGCCAAGAAAGTCTCTGCAGATTGCACCAAAAACACTAGGTTCAGTTTAAATACCCAAAAACACAAGAAATACTAATTGCATATACTAGCTTCACTTCAATGCAACACTTAATCTACATTTCACCCTTTGCACAGAGACCCAAAACAATTGTGATTGTTTCTGGAAAACAATGTAGTTGAAATTCATAGACGCGAATGGTCAAAGACATACATAGAAAGAGAACGGAAGAAGAAAAGGGCAACTAAGAAAGCAACTACCACAGAGCGGCTCCCTGCTTTCCTAATTCACCACCAGTAACCAACAATCAAACACCAAACAGGCTGATTACTAGGACATGCAAGAAAGAAGGTTCACTTCTGATGATGATATCTAAATCACCATGCAAATTCCAAAATTACAGATACTTAAATTAATTATATCTTTTTTGGATGAATGATAATGGTCAGCGAGCGTAAACCAGAATTCACAAGACAGTTAGAAAAACAAGATACTAAAACATTCAGCAACTGATAACTTTATCAGGAAACAAGCAACATTATACTCCTCTGGTTTTATGGGAAACAGACGAAGGCGAACTAACAAGAATAGAAGAAAAGATTGGTGGGAATCATTCGAAATTTCATTAGCAAGTAGAATTAGATACCAAAGATTTGATCTTTTTCTCTTTTCATGCAGTTCCTGAATAACCGAACGTGTTAGCTTCTTTGTTCTGAATGGAAATCCAAGAGAAATCATGTTGAGTAGTGTACCTAGCAGGCACTGACTCTGACGTTGGAACTTCAACGCTCTTCCTCCTTTGCCGCTGGTTTTGGCGTTTAGGAAAACGTGCTCTTTTCTGGACACAGCCCACAGGGATCGCCTTCTAAATTACTACACTGAACGCCACCGCCTCCAACTTCAATATTTGACCTTCTTTAATAAGAAAGCAAATATTCTCCCACGCGCCCTATTATCGCGTTATTTTCAGATTACTGCAAGAAACAAGCAACATTATCACACGCGCTATTTTGCACAAGTTTATTATTGCTTCCAATTTAAAAGAGGAAAATAAAACTATTTTTTCTTACAACAAATGAAAACATCAACTCATTTTTTTTTTTTTTTAACAAATGGACATCTTTTATTATTTTTCGTGGACATGCGCCTGTTTATTACGTAATCGGGCTATTAGAATCTGCGATAACTTTGAAAACGGACAAAAATCAGAACCCGATTCGCGTAATTGATCATTCTGACTTTTTTTCCAAATTAATTGCAATCTTAAGATTATAATCGATTACTTTATTTCAAAACGCTTGAAATTTAATTTAATATATAAGTTACTAATTATAATTATAATAATACTTACGAAAAGTAACAATATTCAAACAAAAAAAAGAAAAGAAAACAGTCAGCGTGCGGTAATTTAAGGCAGAACACTGAAAAAGTGTCATTCTAAAATTAGCTATCAGTGTATTAAAAATTAAATGGAAAAGAATACGTCTGTTTTTTTTTTTTTTTTGGGAAAATTTTTAGAATACCTCTATTTGTCTGCCTTGATGGGGTGGTAATTCTTTTCTTAGCTTGTGGCAGATGAAATGCTCTGATCTTTTTGCGTTGGTTCTGTTCAGAAGCGGTGGGCCCTCACTACTTCTAATTCATTAGCTTGTCATCAATCCATAATGCTCTTCTTTCATTCATACGACCACGACAAGTCCATTATTTTTATTTTTATTTAATTTTTGTTATTATTATCTGGCGGTTCACCAGCCACGTGGACCACTACATGTCAGTTGTAAGAAAATAAACTCCACATTTGCAATGAACTCGACGGGTGTACATTCAGCTACTGTAGCATGCAAAAAAGAAAAAATCACAAATAACATATGTTTTTGTCTCTTTTTTTTTTTAAAAAAAAAAAATCCTGCAAATTTTCTGTTTGGGTCCATAGTGGATGTCTGAGGGAAAACCCACTAACTAGTGGGCCTAGATGGCCCATCAAGATTTAGTTGTGATATATGTTTTTTATATCTCCAATTTCCAAATGCCTTAAACGATGACGTCATCTCATCCCTGCCCTTATAACATAGGGATTGTATCGATTAGTCATGTCGTTATCTTGAAGGAGAGAAAAATAAGATTAAGGTAGTAGCTATGTGTCATTTTAATGCAATTGGTTGATTATTGACTATGTAATAATATAATGTAAGCTTATCTATCGTTATGAGATTGATGGTTCATGGATCAACTAAAATTATCCCCTTATTTTAACCATGAATCGTATTCAAACATTAATCAGGAAATTAATAATTTTCTATTCATTTATTTCCTTCCATCAGCATTTCACTGCCATTGGTTTCATGCCAATTTTTTTTTTTTTAAAAAAAAGAAGAAAAATAGAGTCAATATTTGGTTTTAAAAATTATAATGTCTATACTAATAAAGTATAGCTTAACTAGTAAGCAAATTGAGCTCAAGAGATCAAAGATTTTTACAATGTTGAGATGAGAAGTAATTGTTTTATTTTTTTTAACAAAATTAATCATATTTTTAATAAAAAAAGGAAATACTTGTGGGTGCTAAAAAAAGAAATTACAATGTCTATCAGTTTGATATAGCAGTCGAGACTTTCCTATGCTACTTAGTGCATGCAATAATTTTTTTTTTTAAAAAAAAGTGATGATATAAAGAAATGAAAATCCTTATACAAAATAAAATTTAGACAAGTAGGTACGAAATCATATAAACTATTTTAGAATTTATAAGTATTTAGTTTTTAGGATCGAATATTATAATTTTTTTGTTTGAATTTAAAATTTTGATAAAAACACTATTATATAGTGTCTTATTATGGCAATCATTAAACAAGATTGTAATGTCATTATTGGAGAGAGTAAACTAATGTACGCTGTTTGTCTGATCGATCTTATGATCAAGTTGATTAATGGTCCAAGACAAGGACAGCATAAACCAACAAGCAGATAATGCTCCCTTTGTGGGGACTTAATATGGTAGCAAAGAAACAAAACTGAAGCCTTCTGAAACGGTCAACACTAGTTATTGGCAGAAGATACTGTCCTGCCCAGATATATTGATTTGGAAAAGATTAGAGAGAGAATGAACGAGTAACCCAGCAAGATCTTGAGAGAATGTCTACCATGTTGTCTGTCCACCTCTTTAAGAAGCGTTTGTTAGTGTTCACTCTGGTTCTTTATTTGCTCTTGAATTTAAATGGAGCCCAAGACAAAGCAGAGCCAGAGACCATGCCAGAGATTCCTCAACCCATCCGTCCAAACAAGGTAACTGTCATAGTAATCCTCTCAATAATGTTTGGGATATCATTTCTCCTACTTGCCTATATCAAGTTCTGCCGAAGCAGCCCTCTTGAGATTCTGAACCCAGGCACCCATCTCCAGAACATTCAAGGGCTTACTCGATCTGGGTCTAGATATTCTGGGATTGACAAGCAAGTGATTGAATCACTTCCATTTTTCAGGTTTTCTTCCCTCAAGGGATCAAAACAAGGACTAGAATGTGTTGTTTGCCTGTCCAAATTTGAAGATGCTGAACTTATCAGATTGTTGCCTAAGTGCAAGCATGCTTTCCACATGAGCTGTATTGATAAGTGGCTAGAAGGTCACACTAGCTGCCCTCTTTGCAGGTACAGGGTTGACCCAGGGGACATCAAGAACTTCACTTGTTCAATCAGCTCAAGGTACCTTAGAGTTCCTTCAAATTTAACAGAGGACCCAAATCTTGAAATCTTTGTTCAGAGGGAGCAAGATCATCAAAGTAACATTGAAAGCAGCTTTCGGAATGTGGACAGACAAGAACTGCTTATAGATCATGGAGGTGGGCTTAATCGGAAACCTTTGCACAAGTTTAATCACAAAATAGTTATCTCTGATTTTGTAACAAGGACCAGGTGGAGTGATCTTAATTCTTCGGACATTTTACTGTCCTTGAACACTGAGATGCTCAATGTTATGTCAAGCACGAGATTCTCCCCTTTGGAATCGCCTAAAATGGTAAAGTTCCTCAGGAGTTCAAGCCATCCAACTAGTTCCAACGAGGAAGACAATTCATTTGCTCTACTGAATCTTGGTGAGAAAAGATCCATGTCTGAGATTGCTAATGTTCCAAGGTTTGCGGAAATCAGCGGACACAACAGAATAAAAGAATCAATGGGATCTAGCAGAGAAGAGAGATTGAGGAGGATTTGGTTGCCAATTGTGCGACGCACGGTGCAATGGTTTGCCAGACGAGAAATAACCTCAACAGGATTACAACACAAACAATTGGCTGCAAACGTTTGATCATTGACGTTGACCAAGTGTTGTGGTAGGTTTTTGAGCACATGTTGCTTCTGTCGGTGTAATCAGAATTTTGATTTTTGTTTTGGTTGTGTGTGTGTGTGTGTATATAATGGATTTAGTAGGATTTCATATCCATGCATTTACAATCAGAGCCAAAGGCCATACGATGCAGATGGATAGCAGCTGCAGGCTAGGCCAGCTCTAATGGCAGTAAAGTTTGCAAAGAAGAAAGGATTAAAAAGTGTTGAACTCGCCTTGGATTTAAACGATGGACATTGCTATTTGCATACCATGTTTACAGAGTATTTACATGATTGTTATTTCCAGTTGTAGAATTTGAGAATTTGACACATGTCATAAAATAGACAGTTTTCCCAATTTATTGCTTTTAAGTAGGGCTCACTTTCAGAGGTTCCCCACTGGCACTCTCAAATCTGCTTTATTCATTACGCAAGGAATAGAGAAATACAAGTTGTGTTATAGATTCAACCATGGAGGGTCACCGGTTTGCAGTTCTTTGCCTAGCAACCGTTGGGAACTTGATATTTAGAGGACACAGAAGAGAGTGAGGGAGTTGTTACCGTCAATGTTTAGCTGTTTTAGATGAGATGCTTGGCTGCTTGCATTGATTGAGATTGAGAAAATTGTGATCGATTTTCTGGTGTAATTTGGACAGAACATTTAAGGTGTGGAAGATTAAGGTTTTGGTTCATGACAACATGTGCTCGGACTACACAGATCAACATAATGCGAGGAACGTTTCTAAGTACGAGAAGAATCCTGCTTTGTCGCCTTCATGGGTGGAGAAGAAACTTAGGGTACCCTTTTCTATTAACACTCTTGACATATCTGTACTGTCTCAGTTAGTATATGCTGGATCTACATGCCATATTATTGGCTTGTTATTAGCTTACGATTTGTAAAAGGACAACTGAATTTTTTGTTTTTTCGCCCACTCCACTCCTAAGCTTATGGAAAGGAAGAATTACCCAAAAAAAATCACAACGGAAAATTAGGGAAGAATTACCATTTCTCCGGCTCCGTTGGGGTAGTGAACAAGATAACAAGCAACTGTCCCTCTTACCTCCATTAGGATAGGTTGACTTGAAGCATTGTAACAGAGGGGAGACCAATGTAAATGTAAATTTTAAGGGACAAACACATAATAATAATTATAATTATATAATACTAACGTAAATTTAGCAACAAAAGCAGTGACATCCTCGATCTCCCTTCTTCCGTCTCTGACTTGATGCTTTACAACTTATTTATGCACGAATTCTAAAAGACAAGAGAGAGATACACAAGAGAAGTAACAAATTGGGCGATGAGAATAACGACTTGAAATCAAGGGGAGAAAGAGTAACTAACTAGTAGGACTAGCTAGTAGTTTTCTTCATCTTGGGGAACCAGAACACGAGATCTGTCAATGAAGAAGTTTTCGTAGATGAAGCCGGCAAGGGCGCCACCGATGAGGGGTCCAACCCAGTAGACCCAGTGATCGGTCCAGTTTCCGCTAACCAAAGCAGGCCCAAAAGCCCTTGCTGGGTTCATAGCAGCTCCGGAGAATGCTCCACCAGCCAAGATATTGGCCCCCACCACAAAACCAACCAGTGTTGGTCCCAGCCCACCTAATGCTCCTTTCTTCGGATCCACCATCGTCGCATACACCGAGAACAGCAAAGAGAATGTTAGGATTATCTCCCAAATTATGCCTTCAACTGGCCCCACTCCACTTGCAAGCGTAATAGCTGGAACACTCTGCAATCCATGAATTATTATTAAATTATTTAAGTAAAACAAACTGATTCCACTGCTGAACTGAACTGAAGAATTACCAGTCCCCCTGTGAGGTACTGAAGAAGAGCAGATGCGGCTGCTGCAGCTAATAATTGGTCAATCCAATACAGGATGGAACGGATCACCGTGATGTGGCCACCAACAAGGAGTCCAAGGGTGACGGCCGGGTTAAGGTGCCCACCGGAAATGTGGCCGGCCGATATCATTACAGCCACCACCAGTGCATGTGCCACGGCAATAGCAAACAACCCCACAAGTGCATCTGCACCCAGCTTATCTGTCAAAGACAAAAACACAGGTTTGCAAAATTAGTTCCATTCACTCTAAATGCTCTTACATACATATTAAAAAAAGAAAAGATCGTGGTTTTGTGAAGCTATAAAAGCAAGCAAGGTACCAGCAGTGATGGCTGATCCAACACCGGCAAAGACAAAAAGAAAGGTGGTGATGAACTCGACCACCAGAGCCTGAATCACGTCAGGCTTGGCGGCCTCTGCGGCAGTTCCGAGAGCGATCTTGGCCATGCTTCTTCAAGTCAAGCACGCACCAGTTATGCAGATGCTTTGCTAGCTACTCCCCACTGCTATATATGTCAATGGCCTCAAACCTCAAGGCTATTTATTATATATGCGCAAGAAAACTACTATAAAATATAATACCAGTATTTCATCCACTTGTTCACCAAGTGAACATATTATTACCACTTGCTACCCAAAAAACTGAAAACCACTTTACTATTATTTGCTAGAAAAGCATCATCAGATTTATCAATATCCCTTCACGCAAGTGACAACTCACTCTAACAAATTCAGAATCTCAACATTAATTAATTATTCTATTTTGTCCACCACCACTGCATATTCCTCAAAGTCTTGGTCATACTTTACAAAGCGTGCATCATGATGAAGCTTTACCTCATTAAATGCATATATTAATCAATCTTTTTTTACCAGAAAACAATCAGAACCAAGAATTAAAAAGACCAATAATGTGATGGTGACTATGCATTGCTTAATTTTGTTGCAATTCTGAGTTGGATTATTATAGAATAGAAAAATAAGTTGACTTTACTTTTTCATAAAAGAAAAGTTTGTAGCAGCTATAATTATGAATGAGTCTAGCCAGGAAGGATGGGACTATTGTGTATAGGGTTGCTCTCTTTCTTGAATTATTGTCCACACATATGATATGATTATCACTATGTTTTGTTGATCTCCAATTCACTATTTTGTCATCTACTTTGTCATGATGCATGGTGGTACACCACTTTTGTTCTCTTCTATCATTTTGTCACCACTTAATTGATTCAAGCAAGAGCTCCAGCTATGTGTCTGATTGGGTCAATGAGAGAATATTCAATATACTTCTATATGCAAGATTCTTAATAAATTTTGTTCTAGTGATGTCAGTCTTGGTACTCAACTTGGAATTATAATAATAAAAAAAAAACTCAATCAGCTCATGTGATAATACAATTACAGATATACTATCTCATATAATGGACGTGGGCTATTTTAATTTAGTTGGGCTTTTTTGTTTGCTGCAAATTTATATGGGCTTTTTTTTGTCCCAAGGCCCACTGCATGTTGTGTTGACTAATGGATCGGATCAGATCAGATCCTTACGAATAATGGGCATTAAGCCCAAATCCTTTTTCATTATTGTTGACAGCACACGGAGGAGAGAGAGAACGGGTAAGGCAAACGCATTCCGGTGGAAACCGTTGATTCGCGATGGCGGCAATATCATCCTCATCGGTGACAGCAGTGGTGAATCTCTCAACGCTTGGAATTTCCGCTTCCAATTCCGCTGCACCATCTTATTCTTCACGCTCCCTGAGTTTTCCATCTCTGGCTCTTCGTAATTCCTCTTGCAATCATTCTCGAAGACTTGCTCTCTTTCACCTTGGCACCGGTACCCGCCTTTCTCTGCTTTGAATCTTTTATTTTGTTCTCTAGAATCATAAAACCTCCACAAAATAAATCCATTCTTCATCTTCGCCTCAGATTGCAATGCATGTTCATTTAACATTAAATATTTGCTATACAAATGTGTGAAGCTTATTATTGGACCAGTTATTTTAAGTTTCCAGGAAGTAGAGTCAGAGTCATGCAGTATTATCAAGCGTCATCTTCAGATTTATTAGCTGATGAATTTTCAGGAAATCATCTCATTTAAGTTATCTGCATTATGCATCATGCTAAAAGAAAGTCGGAATTTCTAAACTGATGATGTCTGTTAATTTTCGGAATCGAATTATTAATATTGTGTACTAAGTTTATCAACATTCTATGGGAAATTTGGTATGTACTAACAGAACTTAGTTGGTTTTCCAGTTTTGCCACAATCAAAGTTATTTGGTGCAAAAGGATCTGAATTGATTAAATCAGAGGGGCACATAATAGAGGCTACTGCTGCAGGAAATCTTGTTCAGCAAAACACCGTCGGTGCTGAACAAAATTTATTGGACTGGGTCAAAAATGACGACAGGAGGTTGCTCCATGTTGTGTACCGTGTTGGGGACTTGGACAAGACTATAAAGTATGCTATTTGGATTAAATAATATTTAACTGATACTTATTCTAAAGAATATACATAAGAGAGGGAGAAAGTTCAAAGTCATGTCAAATTATTTCAAAATCTTGATAGACTTTTGGAATGCAGGTTTTATACTGAATGCCTCGGAATGAAGCTATTGAGAAAACGTGATATACCAGAAGAGAGATATACAAATGCGTTTCTTGGATATGGGCCTGAAGATTCGCATTTTGTAGTTGAACTTACTTATAGTAAGTTGATATTTGAATGCTAATTATATTGTCTTTCTGTACACCATATATATTTTTCAGCCAAAATTTGCTTCTTGTCATATTTACTATTTCATTATGATTGCAGATTATGGCGTGGATAAGTATGACATTGGAACTGGTTTTGGCCATTTTGGGGTTGCAGTTGAAGATGTAAGTTCTTGTATTCTGACCTCAGTTGCTAACCTGATAAGCAATTAGACTATTGGAGAATTAAGTGCGTCCTGAACCTGCAAGCAGAGATGCTTGCACTGTATGAATGTCGAGAATTTAGCCTCTCTTAATGAAGTCTTGGATGAAGTTTTTTGACAATTCCTAAAATTTACTAGAGATAGTATTGAACTTTCAGTGGAAACTCAGCAATGTTTAACAATTAACGGACTGTCAGCTTTGACACCAAAATTGCTTTTTATGGCTTCATCATGTGAATGTCTTAACATCATTAGCTGTTAATGGAAAATCGAAAACATGACTGTAAACAGTCACTTTTGACTTTTTTAAAAGAAAATTAACTATGCATTAACGGTTCCTATATAGAAGTTTCTAAAGTGATTCAGGTTTACTTCTACTATGTAGGTTTCGAAGACAGTGGATCTAATAAAGGCAAAGGGGGGAAAGGTTACCAGGGAACCAGGTCCCGTGAAAGGTGGTAATACTGTAATTGCTTTCATTGAAGATCCTGATGGATATAAGTTTGAGCTTTTGCAGAGAGGACCTACACCTGAACCGCTATGTCAAGTTATGCTTCGAGTAGGTGATCTTGATCGTGCCATAACCTTCTATCAAAATGTGAGTTATGTTTTAAAGGTTTCTTCATGAAGTAAATTTCAGTTTGGTCAGAAACCTACTGATAGCCTAATAATTCTTCATGTCTTTGGTGATTTGAAAGGCTTTTGGAATGCAACTACTCCGCAAACGGGACAATCCTGAGCACAAGGTAATTTTGTCTTCTGGTTTAATGAATAAGTATGGATATTTGTGTTTGCTTGATGTAATTGTTTTGATGTTTATATGGATAGTTATTGTGAAATATGCTGAATTTATAGTTGTATATTATTATCAAACATATTTATGCTGCATAACTGCCAAATATTGACCACCAACTTGGTGACTACAATAGCTCTGGGGAGTAAAAGTATATGCACATACCTAACCTAGGCAGTTAGGTTGGTTACATCGGGTGATTGCTGAATGTGTTTGATTGACTTTGTTAGAGATCTCTACATTTCCCATGTTGCTATTATTTGCTTTTCTATAACAAATTTGAAAACATTCTGCAATTTCTGATGGGTTTACAGTATACAATAGCCATGATGGGCTATGGTCCTGAAGATAAAAACGCTGTGCTAGAACTGACATATAACTATGGTGTCACCAATTATGACAAAGGAAATGGATATGCTCAGGTAAAATTATGTTCTAAAGTGGGCAGTTGTTATTCTTACATGTATTCTACAACTGTTCTCTTGATTTAAGTTTAAGAATGCAACTCTTTTTCTCTTATAACAGATTGCAGTAGGCACGAAAGATGTCTATAAGACTGCAGAAGCAATCAAACTGTTTGGAGGGAAGATTATTCGTGAACCTGGTCCCTTGCCTGGTATCAATACCAAGATAGTAGCTTGCTTGGACCCTGATGGTTGGAAATCGGTACGACCTTTTCTTCTGTTTGTTTCGATGTGATCAGTATCTGCTTTAAACATTTAACCTTCTGCTATCAAATTTGCGCATGGATTGACATAACCATAATAATTCTTAGATGAGTTTGCTGACTTGTATGATGAAAACATCCTTTATTTATAAATTTTGCATATCACACGTCTGTTTAATTAAATAGTTTGACTTATCTCTCACTTCATGCAGGTATTTGTTGATGACGTTGATTTTCTCAAGGAATTAGAATGACAATTGCATGATTTTTTATCTCACGCTTCTTCAATGAAATAATCAGAGTCTGGCGATTTTGTCCGTGAAATCTTAGCCTGACAATCAAGTCTACACCTTTAGAAGCAAACCCCCAGTTCAAATGTACACTAGTAACATTACCTATCTGCCGAGATCCCTCTGTATATTGATATAACAGTGGTTACAAGTTCTTTTGCCACCTACTAATTAACGAAGAGATTGAAAAATTCACTCCAAGTTGATCGAAAGGAAAAGAAAGTTACAGACCATATTTACAGCAACCCAGTTTCAGCCTTTCTGTTTACTGGTTATGTTACTTTGGCACGACAACTCAACATATATTGGATCCCCTCGATCCAAATTTGTTTGTCGCCTTTACTTCGGCATTCGAATTCTATTATTCTGTCTGCTGTTTTTATTCCAAGATAACTCCTAGTTTCATTGGTGTCTGCTCTCTCCCTTCCGGGCCAAGCTGGTATGTTGTCACAGACTCCATGACCCGGTAAGAAACTCCACGGATTCAGATGGAGTTTCAGGTGGGGCACAGGACACTACTGATCAATTTGCAGGAGTATTTTCATCTATGTTCTCCATAGTCTATCCTATGAACTGAGCATTTTGAGTTGTGTTCACTGATCAAACAATTATACGAAGAGTTAGCAATGCTCTATGTTAAAAAGCTAAAGTATAATTTTGGTCAACATTCTGCTTTGTATATATATACTCTTAGCATTTTAGCGCTAGAAAAAGAAAACCCAATATTTGTGTTGATGAGAATGAAGGTTTTTTTGTCATACCAACTAAACGGCCACTTGTCAAGGCCAATGCAAGTTACTCAAGACTTGGAATTGAGGGAAGAGTACAAGTTCTTAAGATAAGTAAGAAAGCAAGAACAAGATCATGATAAGACATAGGAGCAACAGTGAGATATTTAAAAATGTAAGGCAATTTTTAACTCCTTTTTTAATCGAGGAATAGAAATTGATATAGATTCTTTGTGTAAAACAGAAGGACCCAATTTTAAAGGCAATTCATTCTTGTCTCCAACCTTGTGCTTTATACTTAAAGAGCTAAAAACCTGTTTTCATGGCAGCGGCTTCATCGTTACTTGGATTCTCCTTTGCAACCATTATCACTTTCTAAATTAAAAGCTGGGGTCCTGATGTCCCATCCATGCATTGTTTTCATTATCTTGGAAATTTTTTCTTTTTCTTCCCCTATTCTCTCCATAGCCTAGACGTTTAGGATACAAAATAGATAACTAAACATTTGCGGCTCCACCGTTTCATTCCGGTGCAAGTTAGATAGAGTGTTTGCTCTTGCAAGTTGGAAATCAAATTTTAATTCAAATTAACAAAAGCAAAGCAGTAATGAAGAAAGTAAGAGTCTGAAGCTAATTAAGAGAATATTACAAGGACACTGAATTGAGTGACAATTGGTTGATAAATTCAACAACCACTGCCACTGAATTGGCTACAAGAGACAAGAACGAGCCAGTGTAAGCCCTTATAGCAATAAAAGGTACCCTTTGTTGCAGGCATATCAGTGCCACAGCTGCACTTTCCATGTCTATGGGACTTACGTTGAACTTGTCGTGTAAGAAGGTCCGGTAAGCTTGATTGGACAAGAAAATACTCGCGCTTGCTCCTCTTTGGACTCGGACCACCTTGGGCGTGGTTGGCAAGCATGTTGTTGAGTTCAAGCATCTCTCCAGTTTCATGTTCTGCTCGATCAACACCAATAGATTAAAAAAAAAAAAAGCACACAAATTTCTTAGCTTTGCTTTACTCAGCTCATTACTTAGTTACCTCAAGCTTTTGAGAAATTTGGAAGTATTGGGAATCAACAGGGACCCAAAACACGTGCTGCCTTTCTTCAGGAACTCCATCAACAGGAAAAACTTCCTCTGGTTGATACCAGATATTGTTCAGCAGATTGTCATATGAGTTACCATCACTGACATTTACGGTATAATCTGCAATTTTTAGGTACCCTATTTCCCTGGTGTAATCTCCCTCAGCTTCTAAGGGTAACTCATTTTCAGGCCCCTCTCCATATTTCTGCATAATATAATACCACCCAAGATTACAGTTTTTCTTTTAGTTTCTGAATTTAATTTGGGATATTGCAGAAAACAGAATATAGGAGGAATGAACTACCTGCCAATTCCAGAGACCTAAATGTGCCCAGTATTGAGAAATCAATACATCTCCCATATTTATAGATGGGTTTGCATTCCCTGCAGTGCCATAATGCACTACTCCTTCTACTTTGAAAAAGCTTAACAGTAACTGAGTTGTTATTGCTGTATTTATCTATACCAAAAATTAAAAATAGAAAAAAAAATAAAAATTAGGGCTTCATTCGTGGAATGGAAAGAAGCAACTCACTGGTATTAATGTACCATGCCTAATCCTGTCAGGACCAATATAACATGCTTATCGCCAATAGCTCCAAAGCGAAACCTCCTTCCTTCAAATCATTAGTAGCCATGTGAGAAAGATGAACAGAACAGAGAATCATGTTGCTTCTCTCAGAATCTCAGAGCAGGTGAGGTAAGCAAATGGAAACGAAATATAATTTCATTAACGAAAATTTCTACCTGCGAAATCTATGATCTTGCTGCTAGAAATGTAGTTTGGAGAGTTAAGAAGAGGATTCAACTCGAAAACGTTCGGTATTACCAAACCTAGATAAGGTCCATCTTGGTTGGCTTTAGCTATTTCTGCCAACGATTCTGATGTCAAAGCACCATTTGCATTAACCAACATAAATACCAGAGGAAACATACACACAACGCTGCCAACTCTCATCTTCTGCGAGCAAAATGCATTCACAGTCCAACTAGATAAGAAGGAAAAGCAAGCAGGGCTTGAGAAATGGAAGATTCGCTTGCTGGCTGCCAATCTTTCTCGTCGGGTTGGGAAGGGATTAGTATTTTAATAATAGAAATCAGAATCACTTTCTTGGAACAATGACCAGTCCAAAACCCAAAGTAAACCACAGAGTGATCATATTAAGTCCCAAAAAAACCTACATTAATTTTTATACGAAAGATTAACTTGATATTAAATGATTTAATATTTCAAAATTTCTACAATAGTGGTAATACTAAAATTAAAATTAATGTTTAGATCTTTGTGCTCCTAATTATGATAATGTAGCGTAACCGGACCGGACATAGATAATCGAAATAACCGACCCTAGCTCAAATATGATTTGGGCCCAACGTTGTGACCCAAGGAAAAAAAAAAAAATGCTTTGCTCTCTCCTCGTTTATTTAATCAGGAAAAAAAATAAAAATGCAGGGGTTTGGATTTATTTTTCCCCTGTGAAGACGCTCAGCGCATCTGAGAAATGGTAGATAGCAATCATTAGCCACAATCACATGATGAGAACGGGATTGGAGCATTCTAATCAATTTTATAGACTTCCCTTTGCACCAAATCTAACTCTAAATACAAATATTGTGTACTCTTCTTATCAGCAATCCCCTTCTAAATTTTGTCCTTACGATGAAACTGTGGATACCTGCAAGCACCAAAAGAGTTTAGAAGACATCTAAATCATGCCGTTGTCAACTAAATGATCAGATTTTTTTTTTTTTTTAAAAAAAAAAAAAAGACAGATACCTGAGCAATTATTTAGCTATAGGCCAGGTGGTTTGAATATAGGAACAAAATTCAAAATTCCTTCTACGTCTACGGGCAATCCAACGATGTTGTTCAGGATTTCTGGCGCTGTCGTTTTGCCCTTCCAAGTACTGAACCAGGGACCCCCTCCAACTTCAACAGCAGCCATATTACTTGTTACATCCAATATGATCTGTCATTTACCAACAAATCTCACAAATTTACTTATGAGAGACATTAGAAGGTTTCAACAAATGAATGGGAAACAAAGTCATCAAATCTAAAATGCGTTTAAATAAGGTGAGAAAAAGAAAGACGCCTTACCTTTCCTTTGCTTCCATCATATCTTCGTTCCCATATTTGTAATTTGAGCATACCAAAGCACGTATCTTTACAAGCTTGGGAAAAGCCAGCTTCAGCGGTTGGAGCACGCAATGTGGTACCTGGATCATCTGTTGTTGCTTCCAATTCTACCTGCCAAAGATTGAATCTGCATTAGACAAAAGGTGACATATCCAGCTACTTAGTCTCTCTTGGATTGAATAGTATCTTGCCTACACCGACTCCCACTAGCTATTACAGAATTGTTCACTTCCCCATTTCATAAGCAATCTTCAATAGCAACTACAACTAGCAAATATTAAGAATACCCTTAATCACCGGCAAATAATAAAAGAGAATTAGAGAGATACAACAATTACCACATATCTTCCATTGTCTGCAGACATGAACCAATGACCCCAACAAGCGATTTCCCAGTGAACAACACCATTCCATGGCACAAATTCATAAAATTTTCCATCATAATGAACTCCAATCTGCACCAGTTTGCAGCATAGTAATAATTATTACACGATTTAGGAATAGGAAATATGCATGAAAAGACCTGATTTTCTTTCAGTGGGCTACAGAAGATGCAGAAAAGGTGTCCTGCTAAGAGGACCATGGGTATTTTAACCATGACTTAGAACAGAAGAAATCTCTATCTAGCATTAGATGACATAGAAACATGGTAATTTGACAGGAGACCAATCAAATTAGACATTTTTCTTTTTACTTTTTGTTGTCCTTATGTCATCATCGTTAGTTTCATGTGCCATATATTTATCTTCCATAAAGTATGTTAGTCCAATAAAAAGTGTAGCCACATCGACAGAGGAATGCCATTGAACTCACCAATGCAGCATTCTCAAATGTCTCTGTTAGTCCAGGAATTTGCCTCAAGCCACCAGCTGCAGTGAGGGCAACTTCTCCACTAGCCCCTTGAAAAACATTGCATTGCACCTGCATAAGACATCAACAATTGATTCATAAATTGACAAGTATCAACCTGAAATACCAATCTGAAGAGGAAGACTATTAGAAATATTTTGATCAAGGGATAAGCTTTTACCCAAAACCATTTTCTTGGGAATGCTCCACCCCAGTTCTTTTCAGAATAAGATGGGGCATTTTGAAACTCAATCCTTTCGCCATCCCAGTCTATCCAACCTGAAATTCAAATTTTAGGTTAAGCCACGTGAAAGTGTACAAAAATAAGTTAATAATAAGAGTGATTATTAACATGTAAGCTTATCAAAGTTTTATGTTGTAGATAGTAAGTGTCAACAAAATAATATTTAAACCCTCTTATTTTATTGACACCAATAGACTGACTTTCACATGTCTCGTCTTACTATAATTCAACCTTACATCTATGCCATCATCAACTAACTGATCAACATTTGATTCAGCCAAAAAAAAAAAAAAACTCAAAAGCCACAACGAGAACATGGAGATCATTAACAGAAACTTAAAGGCTATCATATCAGCAGAACTGATAATGCGTTGATGTACAACCTAGCTAGACTGCTTTCGGTTTCAGATCAGTTCTTCCTCACTGTGATAACCTCATAACTAGAGGTTTTGAGCTTAAACTTATGCCAAACCCACAGTTAAATGCCAAGTTTAAGTAGATAAGGACCTAAAGGTGAGGCTGTAAACAACTCAATCCTGTTGTCCTCGTATTAGCTCTACATCTTGTAATGGATATAAACAGTGTAGGTAACAAGTACTGCCATAGGAAACTCGCATCAATTGTTCCAACCTCAAATGATCCTTGTTTCCAGATTCAGACCAAATAAGCATATTTCAAAATTAAAAAGCTATGGGACCATGCCTGTTGACAGTCCACCAGCCATGCATATTTGCCAGTGCGGTTCAAATACAGGAAAAGCTGCAAGCCAGCCAGCCGTAGACTTCTGTTTAGAGTCCACATCACCCCAACCAAAAACAGGGCGTGTACTATACTCCCAACGAGCTGTCTTCACTGTTTCCACATAATCTGACCTGTGATTGAAAAATTGAATACGGTAATAGATATTAACAAGGAGGCAATGTTAAAGAATTGATTTAACTGTTACCTTCCATCATCACGAATGAAACCTTGGTGCCAGAGTGGGGTGACTTGAAAACCTTCCAATACTTTAGTATTAAATTCCTGTGCAAAATGACCCAATACAAAGGTTAAAAAGGAAAAAAAATAAGAAGACTTAACAACCTACTTCTATATCCAATAATATGATTATGACAGAACGTAAACCAATTGCATGGCCAGACCGTTCAGAATTTATGGAAGTGATTGTCACCACTGAAACACTGTCAAGAAGGGAGAAAAAGGGAACTGCAAGAGCTGAAGTCCAGAAAAATAACAAGACTGACGACGTTGAAAAAGAATCAACCATAACAAAATAAACTTCTTCGGCAATCAAGTACCGTAAGATGGAATTATAAAATGAAAAGGAACATCTTGAAATGCATACAATTACATGATCGTCTGGACACCAAAAAATTCTGCTGATACTAATTTACACGTCAGACATCAGCCACACACACAGTTGGAAGATAGTATATAAACCTGTGGGGGAACCTCCTTGTCTGTTGGTCTCGAATTATTTTTGGCAATGAAAGTATTCCCCAACATCAGCTCATGCCTGCCTAACATTCGAAAACATGAGCTTAGAACACCAGCCTATAGATCAAAAACACCCGAAGACAAGATGAATATATGAAAATTTCCAAATTTCTAACGGCGTAAAGCGTAAATTCTTACTTCCCCAGAAGTTTTTTGATTCTTCAGAGTATTGGCAAATGTACTTGTCATCAGAACCAAGAATTTGAGCCCCAACTCCTGTAAACCTTGGTCCATGTTGTGCCACTTCCAATGCCGTCAATTTCTTAGGGAACGCCGGATTCTCAACTGAGTACATGAAGCAAAAGCTCTGCCTCCTTTCCGGAATTGACACCTTGAAGTACCAACCTTCAAAAAATTTCCGAGTCGTCCCATCATAATGGTACCTATATACGGGAAACAACGAAATCAATAAACAAGGAATTAACCATCAAATTCTATCGAATTAACTTGTTAACTACCCGCTATGAGGGGTTCGAAGTTCACGATTTGGAGGCGTCGGCGAGTAAATAGGCCTTACAGAACCCTCTCCCCCTTCCTTATCCTCTTTCTTAATCGTTAAGGACTCACCGGAGCTACCATCGGATATCAAACTGCATGCGACAAGACGAGAAATTGATCGAAACCCAAGTTTTACAGAACCCTGGTGAAGACCATTCTTTGAAGCTCGAGGGAGTAACTTAATAGTAGAAGTTGGTTTAATGGTATAAAACCCCGAATGTGGAGAGAAATGGTGAAGCTCGCAGAGGGAGTGCAGCTTCGTTTCCATGGGAGATTTCAAGTGAAGGCACTCATGGGCGGTTACATATATTAAAATACATGTGGTCGTTGGGAGTCTAGCGTGGAAAAATGCAGTCTTTGTCTCTCGTGTATTGTGTGAGAGACAGCGAATCTACTCACTTAAACGACAACGCAACGCAAGGTGTCGTGCAAACGGTGGGCTCCCATTTGTAATTTGCAAACTGACCGAGGAGGAAGAAAACAAATTGAGGAAGAAAAAGGAGACTGTTCTTCTATTTTACGGTTGATTATCGGTTACGCAAGTTTTTTGAGCGAATCAACAAAGTAAGGGAAGCCAATGACATGTGAAATTGGAAAGCGGCTTCTTTTTTCTTTTCTCTTTTATGGTCAATTTTGCAAGTATTTTACAACATTATCTCACTCTGTGATGTGTAAGGATGCGTGAGGTGAGGCGGACTGCTAAAACAACGGCAGGAAATCTTATACTTATTTCAGTAAAGAGACTGACAATAATGAAAAACAAAAACAAAAAATCGTGATACAATCCAAATTTTTAATCATGAATTTTTGTTGTATAGAATTTATACTATAAATTGAGCTGTTTGACATATGTCTTTATCAATTAAAAATAATTCCATAAATGAACATATATACAAACCGGATCCAAAAAGGTCATCTCTGGACAGACTTGAACCTCAAATCAAACTCCTTTTCTAGCTCGTCAGAATAATAGGCATTCATTCAGAACGCCACTGCTAAAGCAAATAATAAGGAATTCCAAGCAAAATCGGATTTGCTGCAGTGTGTATAGTTAGCTATCAGTTGTCTGATCGTCATGCATATGCGGTGAATGTACATTTATACGTAAATCAAACAGCTAATGACCAAAGCAAATGTAGATTCAAAGCTCATATAAGCTTAGGTTTGGCATTGGCAATGGCATTCTTCAAGACTTGAGTATTACTTGCGGAATGCAAAGGCGTTGAACCAGATGCAAAGGCAACAGCTTGCTGCAATAGTCTAAGGAAAATCAGAATCAAACCGAATTCGATATCATCCTTCACCATTGAAAAGTAGACAGAAAAAACTGGGAAGAAATGGAGCAAATCGAAAAGGGAAACAGAGAGGACTGCGAGAGAGAATGCAAGCAAGAGACCAAACAAGATAATCAAGATGACCATGAGAAGCGCACAAGCAATAAATGAAGCATGGAGAAGGGCAATAAGGATGAGGTCCAAGTTGGGTAACATGCCTGGTATGCTATACTCTTGAAAACAGAATTAGAGAAAATTAAAGAGGGTATTGGTTTTTAAATTACAGAGGATGAAACAAGATGAAGTGACTTGCACTTATTCTATTCTTCAAACCCATTTAGTATTCACCAAGAGGGCATTCCCAATACAGCAGCATAATCTGAGCTATTGAGCTTTTAACAATCTCTAGGGAATCTTTTGTAACCCAAAAAAATGGGCTTTAACTGCCACACGAAAATCTACAAGATTCCATAGCAAGGATTTTGCTCAAAGGAAACTGGAATCACTTGCTGAGTGAGATCAAGAATAAAGGATGGCATGGAAAAAAAAAATGAAAACGTCGACAGCAGGATTCGAACCTGCGCAGGCAGAGCCCAACAGATTTCGAGTCTGTCTCCTTAACCACTCGGACATATCGACAGTTTGACGTTCAGTTCTGCGACAACATAATAGATAACCTAAACAACGGCCTAGGCATACTCTGCAGAAGGAAATAGTAACATGTTTCACAAGATACATTTGATATTAATACTAGACAACACAAGTAAAATAGTATAGTATAAAAAATTGAGATATAGTATAAATTTTTGTATTATTTACTGTTTGTTGCTCAATGTACTGAACAAAAAATTTTATATCATTTGTATCTAATTTTATGGTAATACTTTTGTATTACATTGTTTTCTAAAAAATATATAATAAGATTTTAATATTTATAACAATAAAATAATCTATAAAAATATAAAATTTAAAAAAGGGTCGTCGGTCGCTGGCTGTGGCCGATACCTTGCAGATCATCGAGCTTTGCCAGTACCTCATCGGTCACCACCCGTTGTTAGGACATATCGTCATTGATTTAATGAATCAATATATAAATGATTATAGGGTGATTCGAAAGATAATAAGGTTAATATTTTTATCCAATACTCTTATTTCATGGTTTAGTGAGTAACAAGATTCTAATAATTTATTTAGTACTTAAGTCTTTTAAAAAATCAAACATTAACAAAAAAAAAATTATTGTCAATTCCCTTATTTTTTAACAAATCACGGTAACATGTTCCATAGACTGCTTAACAGTCGAGAAAGAGAAAGATATGCAGTAAACAGAATCATCGTTATGGAAAGCAGAAACACCTTATCTCTCTCGTCTCACTTGCTGAAAGAGCTCAGCTGGGTAGATGTCTATGTATCTCGTGTGCTTATTCTGTTTATATATTGGTTTTGAACACGATAGTAATATTTTCCTTACTTTTACTACCACTCTAGATTTGAATACAGAATCTATAAACTTGGACGAGGATCTCAATATTACTTCACCATATAATATATGATATAATAATCATATATCATGGCTCATTAAAAAAAAAAAAAAAAAAACATTTCACATAAGACTGACTAAATTGAACTATTTTTTGTTCTTTCTAAATTTTGGAATCAAACTATAGTCATTTATATTTTAGTTTCGGATATTCTATTATAAATAAATTTAACTTATTATTATTATAAATGAACAGCGTTATCTCAAAAGAGAAAAAACTTTAATTACTGTTACCCTGTTAATATCGTATTCTAATTCTACGTTTTGGGGAAAGCCGGCTGTTGGCTGTTTTAACAAGCACTCTCTCCTTAGTTCTGCAAAGACCATACCCTCTTCTTAGATCCGTCTTTCTGTCACTCAGATAGAGTCTTTGCCGAAATCGCCATGGCCATGGCGATTAGGGCTTTTCTCATTTTTGTACTGTTTCTCTCCTCTACTCAGTTTTGCTTTTCACTTTATGAAGATCAAGTTGGCCTCATGGATTGGTAAGTTGCGTATTCATAGCTCCGCTTGGTCAGCTAGAAGCCAAGGGAAAAATATACGCACTTTTATGAACTTAATCATTACTAGATACAAAGTTAGCTGCTTTAAGTTGTCAGATTTCTTTTCATTCTCGTTCCTCGAGTTTCCTGAATTCAACTTTTTTGATTGTCCATCGCTTCACCCGTCTTAATTTATTCCCGATAGATGGAACCTGATAGCAAAAGTTTTGATTTAGAGATTTCTTAACTAAGAAACCTGGACCCACTTGGTTCTGTTTGACTTAATCTAATGCACATACGAGGTTGATAACTTGATATTATTGATAATTCGAATTCGTTATAACATTCCAGCTACTTGATACTTGATATTTTCAAAATTTTCAATTGTAGTTTCCCTTTCTTTAGCTACAGTTCCCCTGATAATATTGCAATATGGTCTTGTTTTGTATAGAAAATTTTGTTTCCAATTCCTTCACATTTCAATACGTTTTGAAGATTTGTGCCTACTGAATATGAATGACTACTGATTGCAGGCACCATCAATACCTTGGGAAAGTAAAGCATGCAGTGTTTCATACTCAGAAGACTGGACGGAAGCGTGTTTTAGTGTCCACTGAAGAAAATGTGGTTGCTTCACTTGACCTCCGTCATGGAGATATTTGTAAGTCTAATTTATTTAAAGTGCTTTTGCAGGACTCCAGTAATTTACTTTTCAGAAATTTAATAATGTCAATGAAGTTACCAGAGGAATATCACTTGAATTAATGCCCTTTAACCAGTTTCAAAACAAATTAAACGTTCCCAACTAATACCTGTTGCTTGCTTAGTTATTTGATCGGATTTAAAACTTTTTAATTTTTTAATTTGTTATCAAAGAATTTTGAATTATGGTGTTGTATGCAGTTTGGAGGCAAATTCTTGGGACCAACGACGCTGTTGATGCACTTGACATTGCCCTGGGAAAATGTATTATCCGTCATCTGTGATTTTTTGATATTTATTATTATAGAATGTTAATTTATGCTATTAGAGCAGTATTACACTATTGATATACTGCAGAAAAGATATATGGTATTTGTTCCCTCAATCATAATTTTAGTTGTGTTTTTGCCTTATTCATCCATAAATTACGTGCACTTCCAAAGGAAACTTCTATCTGTTAGTTATCACATATTGAATGATGGTACAAATTGTATTTTTGAAAGGAAGTTATCATGTTAACATGTATCATCATCACAGTGATTGCTAGGCTTGAAGTTTTATTAATTGCTTTATGTTTTTTCTGTTGTTACTGTGTAATAGTGATTTTTTATTTCAGCATCATGATTGGATTAAGCATTTAGCCTTTTCATTTGTTTCTTTCAGATATCATTACTCTTTCCTCTGATGGAAGCATATTGAGAGCATGGAACCTTCCTGATGGACAGATGGTTTGGGAGTCTTCCCTTCAAGGCTTAAAGATGTCGAAGTCAATATTAAATATTCCAGTAAGTGAATAATATTTTAGATGCACCAGATCTTTTCTAGTTTTAGTTTTATGCAGTATAACTGTATGTGAGTATTTTACCGAACCTGTCCTTTGTCTTGGGCAGTTGTAAGAATGAAGAAATTGTAGTTAGTAGCATACCAAAATTTTACATAAATATGCAGTTAACTGCAGCTTTCATTTTGCAGAAAAATTTGAAAGCCAACAAGGATGATTTGATTCTTATTTTTGGTCAAGGATGTCTCCATGCTGTTTCCAGCATAGATGGTGAGGTTCTCTGGAAGAAAGACTTTTCAGGTCAAAGGTATACCAGATTGGAGTTTGATGACTCAATTATTCTTTCTGTAGCATGGCAGTGCCACTGATATTTCATATTCATTATGTCTGCAGCATTGAGGTTCAGCAGATTATTCATTCACCCCATAATGATATAGTCTATGTAGCTGGATTTGTTGGTTCTTCTAACTTCTATGTGTATAAAGTCAATGCTAAGAATGGAGAGTTGTTAAAGGACAATAATGTGGAACTTCCCTCTGGTACTTATGGGGAATTATTATCAGTCTCAAGTGATATGTTTGTAGTATTGGAAGATACGAGGTCAAAGATAGTAATGATTGATCTCAAGAATGAAGAGATTAACTACAAGTACAGTCATATTTCAGACCTGATCAAGTATTCATCTGGACAGGCTGTAATATTACCCTCAAGACTTCCAGGGATATTTGCTTTACAACTCAATTCCCATAGTATTTTAATTAAAGTGGCAAATGAAGGTGGGTTGGTGCTGGTGGAAAAGATTAATGATGCAGCAGCTATAAGTGACGCTGTGTCAATTTCAGAAGGCCAACATGCTTTTGCTTTTGTTCAACATGAAGACAATAAAATTTACTTCACTGTAAAGGATGTTGACAACTGGAATGCTGACTTGCTTAAGGAAAGAATAGTAATAGACAATCAAAGAGGGAATATTGAAAAGATTTTTATAAACAATTATATCAGGACAGATAGATCAAATGGCTTTAGAGCATTGATAGCAATGGAGGATCATTCTCTCTTATTAGTACAACAAGGAGATATTGTCTGGAGTAGAGAAGATGGTCTTGCCTCAGTTGTAGATGTAACAACATCAGAACTGCCTGTGGAAAAGAAAGGGGTATCTGTGGCAAAAGTGGAGCAGAACCTCTTTGAATGGCTTAAGGTATGACTGCTGGTGATGTACTTTAAATTAGGATACCATACCGTTAATTCTAGCATTATGTTACTTTTTACATGCTTCAAATCATCAGGATTTTCCAATTTGTGAATTGTGTATATACTAAACATATGTTTTCCATTCTGTTATTTTTATGATCAGACATTAGGAAATATTATATGGATATCATTAAGTACTCCCTGATAGTGTATTTTTACTGCTTGATTTATGTTAAAAGGGACATATGCTAAAGCTCAAAGGAACTTTAATGATTGCAAGCCCTGAGGATGTAGTGGCTATTCAAGCAATGAGATTGAAGAGTTCTGAGAAAAGTAAGATGACTCGTGATCATAATGGTTTCCGCAAATTGCTTATAGTACTTACCAGGGCGGGAAAAGTTTTTGCCTTACATACTGGAGATGGACGCATAGTTTGGTCTGTGCTACTACGCACCCTACGGAAATCAGATGCATGTGAACGTCCAGTTGGGCTCAACATTTATCAGTGGCAGGTTCCACATCATCATGCAATGGATGAGAATCCATCTGTTCTTGTAGTTGGACGATGTGGACCAAGTTTGGCTGCACCAGCTGTTCTTTCTTTTATTGATGCATACACAGGAAGGGAACTCAATTCCTTGAGTCCTGCTCATACTGTTGCCCAAGTTATTCCACTGCCTTATACTGATTCAACAGAACAGCGTCTCCATCTAATTATAGATGTTAATCAGCAAGCATATCTATACCCCAAAACTCCCAAAGCTATTGACATTCTGCAACATGAGTTTTCAAATGTGTACTGGTACTCAGTTGAGGTGGACAATGGTATTATTAGAGGCCATGCCTTAAATAGCAGATGCAATCGTGAAGTAGTGGATGAATACTGCTTTGATTTCAGGGACTTGTGGTCAATTGTATTCCCATCTGAATCAGAAAGGATCATTACGACAACAAGAAGGAAACTAAACGAGGTAGGGTGCCTTAAGTATTTATGTTTTTAAATATAAAGAATAATCATCCTTTGAAATTGAAGTTTGAAAGTTTGGTATCCTTCTTTACAAGATATTACCTCTCGTGTCTGAAATTATGTGGCTTTTCTTTTAGTTGAATGTTGGCACTTTACTTTCTTGCTTTGTTTCTTAAACGTTTCATTTGTATCATATAGGTGGTTCATACTCAAGCAAAGGTTATGACTGACCAAGATGTGATGTATAAGTATATATCGAAAAATCTACTTTTTGTGGCAAATGTGGCTCCAAAAGCTAGAGGTGAAATTGGAACAGCAACCCCAGAGGAGTCATGGTTGGTCATTTACATTATTGATACTGTGACTGGTCGCATTTTGCATCGCATGACTCATCATGGTTGCCAGGGTCCCGTTCATGCTGTAAGTTTCTAAACCACATTCCTCATTTAAATATTTTCGCCCATGGAAAGTATTTCTCTTATTGGAGTACGAATGTTACAGGTATTTAGCGAGAACTGGGTTGTCTACCACTATTTTAATCTCAGAGCACACAGACATGAGATGTCAGTCATTGAGGTGTATGACCAATCTCGTGCGGTATGTCATTAAATTTGTGTGTTTCCAAAACAATATTTTGTATTTTTTATATCTTCATTTTTATTTTTTTTTTGAGTGTGCTATTATCTATATTCATTCTAGACTATATGTTTTCTGAACTTAAAATACAATTTCACAGGATAATAAAGATGTTTGGAAGCTGCTTGTTGGGAAGCATAATCTAACATCACCGATCTCTTCATATTCTCGACCAGAAGTCATAACAAAATCACAATCATACTACTTCACCCATTCTGTTAAAGCAATAGAAGCGACTTCCACTGCCAAGGGTATAACCTCCAAGCAGCTGCTTATTGGAACAATTGGTGATCAGGTTGGGGAAATTTGCACTGCTGAATTATTCGTCTAAGAACCATATTTATATTAGTTATCTCACAATCTCTTTTTCCTCTTGTTTACTTCCACTCTCTGGTAAGAATGTAATTCATATTCTCCTTTGTGTGTTGCACTCTTCAGGTTTTGGCACTTGATAAACGTTTTTTGGATCCTCGGCGAACACTCAATCCCTCACAAGCCGAGAAGGAAGAAGGAATAATTCCTCTTACTGATTCGTTGCCAATTGTCTCTCAGGTAAATTTTCCCTCTTCAAATTAAAGTTCTGTACATGATAGAAACTGAATGATTGTCAGTACTTAGTCTAAGAACCTACTCACAGTACAATTCATGAAATTAGTATAGATCAAACTATAGTAACATGATTCTTAATTATATATACTCTAGACAGCAATGAGAAGATATATGACTTGAACCACCAGTTTTCACTTGCTGTGATTGCCTGATTGGCTAGCGTGTATATTACCATAATTAGTTGTAGAGTTTGAGCAATGCTAGGCCACTAAGTCATGCTTGTTTATAAGTTGATTTCCTCGACAGAAAACTCATACTTTTTCCTGCTTAAATCCATGCAGTCTTATATCACACATTCCCTCAAGGTGGAAGGTCTCCGAGGTATAGTAACTGTACCTGCCAAGCTGGAGTCTACATCCCTCGTCTTTGCATACGGGGTAGATCTATTTTTCACCCGGATTGCTCCGTCAAGGACTTACGATTCACTAACTGAAGATTTCAGCTATGCTCTACTTCTTATCACAATAGTTGCACTTGTGGCAGCCATATTTGTTTCTTGGGTATTATCTGAAAGGAAAGAACTGCAAGACAAGTGGAGGTGATGTGTCGTTCAATTTTGCCCAAGAATTTCTTTGATTTGATCTTTTAACTAGGTTTTCCTCTCAGTTCTGTTGTTTGATTATAAGTTGAATTGGAAGGCCAACTCCAAACTTGCGGCTTGAGATGTAAAATTTTACTGCTATTTACCTTTGTTTTAGTTGTCTCTATTTATATGACGTTGTAAATTGAGTAGAACAAAAGTGAATCATAGTCTTTTCTCTTAATTTATCAAATCATTTTCCGCATTTAATTAGCTACAGATTCAGTTTAGTCTTCTAGCTTTTTAGAATGGTTATAACTTTTAATACACAGATGAGGCAGTCCTTACAGGAACCTGAATTTTCTGCTTCCCTGTAGCAAATCGAGTTACATCATCTCTTCAATTAAATTAATTTGAGTCATTAGCAGTTCTTCACAAGTAACACTTTTTCGTTGCCAAGTCTGAACAAGCTTGAAGCTTCTTTCATTTTATTTATTATTTTTTGATTTTAACTCAACAAAAAAGAAAAAAGATAAAATAAAATCTGGCAGCCCAAGAAAGATGGACTTTTCAGTCTTTCACGTTCTTTTCCCGTTCAGCCCAAGATACATTTTATTAGAGATATTAAGCGTATACACACTGAAACTTAACAAAATATTTACATAGAAACAGTTAATTATCAAACTAGTCTACAACATCTATCTAAATTTAATTAGTTTCATTCAATTATTTTTACATTTTCCTAGTGTAAGCTACCCTCAAGATGACTAGAGCAAGTGCAACATCTTGAATGTAAAGACACATTTTCTGTAGCATGTCTTGTTCCATTCTCTCCATTATGCCCTTATCATTGTTTTAAAATAATAACACTATTTTATGTTTTCTACTAATAAAAAGGTAGATAGAATGACATAATATAAATTAGAGATACCCTACGAGTACACTAATATTTTTACGCTTATTTTTTTTTTTATGTTTTTGCATTTTTCTTGTTCTCTTGTTTACCATTTATACCTATATAGATAATGAAACAGGTCGGAAGATATTGACTCGCTGGGTACCATATATCCTCCCTCTCCAAATATAAATATGAAAACCACAAGGATTCGCCACGTCATGCTGACCAGCTGTATTATTTTGTCACAGAAAGGTAACAAGAAGAACGTTGTACTGGTACTACACTACTAGTACTAGATGTTGGCATGCTGTTGCATACATACAAGCAGACAACCAGAGAAGAAGAAGGAGCAGCTCAGCTCCACTCTCCACAATCTCCCACCATGAAAACCCACCAACCAAAGCTCAAGACCCAACTATTCTCTTGTGGCTTCTTTCGCCACTGCGCTCAAACTGTCCACAGTCCCACCGGTGCCACTGCCACCCTCCACTCTCCAACTTTACCTCTCACTCACACCGATTCCTCCTCCACTCCTCCTCCGCCACCACCACCGCAATTTCGTTTAAGTGAGTCCTCCACCTCTTCCTCATCTTCTTCTGCAACCTCCCAGAGCTTCACCCAGTGGAGATTCCCTCTTCCCACCTCAACTCATCAACCTCCATCAGAAACCCAGCAACACCAGCAGCCGCAACCACTGCCTTCTCTCCGATCCCAACCGATCCATTGCCCCAACCTCCAAGAAGTCTTCCACGTCTCGGAGCTCCAACTCAGCAGCGGTTCTGACATCGACCGTATTGCTGCGCTCCACCTTCTAGAACGATCCCTTGTCCCCAACCCACCAGCTGACCAGCCACCCTGCCCGCCAGAGCTCATGCGTGGGCTCATTTGGAATTTGAGAAACCCAACGGGGGCAAAACCGGCAACCAAAATACTCTTCGCGCTTTGCCTGGCAGAGGGAAACCGGCGCGTGGCTGTGGAGGCTGGGGCAGTGGGTGCCGTAATTGAATCTGCGCCCGAGCTGGATGGGCCGCCAGCGGAGAGAGCACTGGCTGCGCTGGAGCTCATGTGTACGGTGGCAGAAGGAGCAGAGGAAGTGAGAGCTCACGCGCTTGCTGTACCTGTGATGGTCACCGTGATGGGCAAGATGGGGGCACGCGGGAAGGAGTACGCAATTGGCGTCTTGGCGGTGATCTATGGCGATGCCATGGGGGATCAGCATACGGCTCCACCGGAAGAAGTGGCGCGTGCGGTGGAGCTGGCTCTCCAAGGGGAATGCAGTGCAAGGGGAAGGAGAAAAGCGGCCCAACTGTTAAAGACGTTGCAGGATTATGGGAAGCCTCAAGTGACAGTGGGAGAAGAAGAGGGTTGATGGTTGATGGTTGAGAATCGCCGCCGATGCGATGCCCATGTTTGTATTTCGTACTATTTATTTATATTATAATGAATCTTTTATAGATCTATCTATGAATCTTAGATCATGTCTTGTTTTTTCTTTTAATTCCATCGTGCCTTTCTTCTTTCATTGTTTATGTTCATCAACCCAATATGCTGAAGCTCAATTCGCCATAAATTATTCTCGTAAAAACTAATTATATTTACGGACTGACTGATGAAGAACTCACTTATTAAACTAAATTTCGTATTTTAATTCTTTTAAAATTGACACTATTGCAGTCACCTCTATAATTAATTGTTTCTTGTATTTATATTTATTGCAGCAAACACAACTATCGTTATTACTGCCATCAACATGGATCAATTAAAGTTCTGATAATTAATTGTTGCAAGTTATTTGGAATTGGATTCTAGCTAGCTCGTCCTACCATGAGATGGCATTTCGATTTATATATGTATGTCAAGTTCCGATCGATATTTTCACAAATATTAGTTTATTTTTTATTTTTTTTACGATAAGAACTTATACCTTGTATTTATCTACATATATTTTGGTATTTTCTTGAGATCAATCATAATTAACGCGGTAAAACGGGTTATGCTTATGGCAAAATCTGGAAATTAGTGAAGTAAAAGGATTATTTCATCCCTTGATAGAAGGCAATGAAATTAAGGGGGAAAAAAGTTAATGGAGTAAATTAATCAAGTGTATTTTGAAATTGAGCATGTCAGTTTCACGTGTGGTGGGGTTTAATTTCTGAAATTGTTGAAAATATATGTAAGTGACTGTGTCAGATTCGTAGTGGGATACGTAAACACACTGATTTATGTGTGTGTGTATATATATATATATATATATATATATATATATATATATATATATATATATATATATATATCCATTGATGAGAAAAATTATCTGTGAAAAGTAGTTCATTTATATATAGATAACATTGTATATCGATCATTTATATATGTAGTAAAATGCTTGGGGAAGATCTATCTTGATATCTATCTATCAGCAACAGTAAAATATTAATTCAATTTTTATGTTTGGGACCACGTTACAAATAAATATTGAACTTGAAAGACAAAACAGGCAAATTAAGAGTCTGTTAAGTTAAAGCTCTTGCACTCAAAGAATGGTGGCTGAATTGAAGAAGCTGATCCTGTTACTTGCACATCCACATTCATATATATGCCACAGAACAGAAAAGAAATACATAGTGCTTCTTTATTTACAGCTGCCAGCTCAGTTTTTACCCAGAAAGCACCAAACACCAATCGGGTTTCTCGAATTTAGTTTTGGTACTATACAAATTCCTTAACAAATAACCATTTCATAATACTAAAATAACATAAAGTTGATAGTTATAAATAATTAAGATTTCACAATTTTTTGTAACAAATCGACAAGGTTCCACGGGTTAACAAGGCATATCGTCTAATGATTCTGATTTTTCATTTGAGTTGGATTGGTAATTAGCTCTCTATCGCAGAATTTACGTTCAAATTCATTAATACTGAAATGAGAAGAGGGATACGTTTGACCTGTAAAAAATAAGCCAAAAACGGAAGAAGATCTCATATTGAGACAGAATAAAAGATAATAATAACTGTCAATAAACTGAAAAATCTTTTAAATATTTCTAAAATAAAAGTGTTTAGTAGTTTACAAAAAATTTTGGAATGAAACGTTCATGTTTGAACACATTGATACCAAACTGTTAACACTTTCAGAGCTTAATTTACAATTAGTTGAGAAACTTGAATTATATATTTATTTTGTTTTGTCCTTGAAATTGAGCTAGCTTTTAATTGCCTCTGTCGAGACAGCTAGTCTAGCTGCGTTTATAATGATACCAAAGCAGCCACCTAACCAAAGCCATTCCATTTTATTTCAACCTTCATCACCTCACCACCAATAGGCACTAATATTACCAGAATCATCCAAACAAACCTATTGGTCCCCTTCTTGTTGTCATTCACACATATATATATATATATGCTGATTCCAAACCAGCTTGCTTTGACATTGCTCCAACTTCTCCATCGATCTATGGCATTTCCAAGGTTTGTAAACCTTAATATTTTCCATGTTCTGAAACTTAAAAACGTATAATATATATATATATATATATATATATATATATATATATATATTCGCTTCTTGATATCCTTACTGAAAATCCACTGTTTCTGATCTTGCTTTAGGTAATTTTGGAACGTCAAGCCTTTCAATGGTCAATATTATCGATGTCACATATACGTGTATATATATGTACATGTCTTCAATGAGCATTATCCATGAAATTGTAGGTTATGCTTCTTTCCAACTTATATTTTTGCTCAAGTGACAACTGATATATGTGTGTGTGCAGTGTGCAAGAAAGTATGAATCCGTAGACATTACATTAATTAAATGCCTCTGGCGATGGAGTTTATGACTTCATTGCATTTCAAGCTAATTATATTAAATGAGTTGGAGCTATCATCAGGTATGTAACATTACTCTCTTTTGCACAGATTACGTTGACGTATCTATTTTTCTTTCAGCATACAACAACGATTATAATAAATTTGAATGAATGCCACATATAAAAGATAAAATGCAAAGAAATTAACGTGAAAGGAAAATTTACCATGGCAGTTACTAGCTACCATAGGATATATATATATATATATATAGCAGCCCAGCTAATGGATTGAAGAATGGCCTAATCTTCACAAGCAATCCTTGTAGTGGGTCATCGAACCTCAGGGAAGAATTAATGCAGACCTCAGATTGATACTAAATATATGTGCTTGGGATCCAATTCCAAGACTAAACCAGGATATCATGTACGTGGGAAGAACAAGTGGAGCAATTAGCTAGCTAGCGTTCTTCATATATATAATAAGAACAGAAAGGCTATTCCATTTCTGCAAGCAAAGGATAATGTCTACGTACCAGGAAGCTAGAGTTTGTAGGTTTTCAGTTTCACCGATATATATATATATATGTCCTCCACTGCAGGATGTTTCTGGGTGCATAACTTAAATTTTGTGCTAATTAAGGACATGTTCCTCAAAATAGTTTGATGCACAAGCAAAGCAAAGCAAATGCATTAATCGATGTTATCAATATTAATTACAGAGAACAATTGAATAAGAATGTAAATATATAGTATTTTTTTATATAGTATTTATTTTATAATATTTAAGGCTTAAGAATAAATATCATTAACTAAAAGATTATTATTTATATTTGTATATTAATAAAAGTAAAAAAAAATTATATTCATTCTCGTACACAAGAATACGATGTCAAACAGTATAATACTAATATCTTTCTTGCAATAATATTAATGACTCTTGTTTTTAATTGATGCATTATCTTCATGCATGCTGCTCTTGGAAACAACAAGAGTAAGAGTATTATCAGCATGACACATAACCAGATTGATGTCACCTCACCGGCATCCATGCCCAATGGCCTGAGCCAGAAGGTGCATTCACCACCGCGTGTCTTCGTTATGCATGCAGTCCTCTTACATGTTATACCACAATGCATGGCAGCTTATTTATGAGTACTCATCTTTTTTAATACTATATATATATATGTGCATTATGCTGTTAGCCTGAAAAGAGAAATATTACCAGAAAAGGTGTACTTTTCTTAATTAAAAGTACACAAAACTGTTATTATGTATCACTTACCAGATAGTAATCATCATATTTTTATATATTTTGGTATTTTAGTTACAAGTCTACTAAATATTAAACCAACAAATCTAAGAGATCAGTCACTCGGTTAAAAAATACTTTATTTATGATATATTAACCAAGAAAAAGGTCGACAATTAGCGTTTTATACATTAGTAGAGTTATACTTTATATTTCATCATTCATTAAAATCACATTTTCATTTGATTCTGGTCATTAGCGGCATCCATCTAAGGATATTAATTGTGTAACAAAAGCAGAGAAAGAAAGAGGTGAGCCATAACTTGCTCCTGCTTCCAACCGTAGACAGAAATTCGAAAGTGCAGACTGGCTCAACTCGATCGATTATGTGTCTTCAAATTTTACATAATTGCTGCATAAGAAAGGAGAATAAATAAAGGATTAAGTTGACTACTTTTTGTTGCTAAAAAATGATTGATATATATTACTGTTAATGAAGCTAACAAAAATGAAAGTAAACTAAGTATATATGCATGCATGGAGGGAGGGACTGCCGGATTGGAAGTCAGACGTATGTGCCAATTCCTATGGCTTTTTCGTATCAAACACGGAAAAGGCTAGAAATTTCCATTACAACAGATCAACTCCTTTTTTTTTCCTTACAATGAAAATATCAGCTGTCCCAATATCAGTGCGTGGTCTAGCTCAGGATTTCGCTGTAAATTTTGGTGAAAATAGTCTAAGCAAGTGTAAAAGAATAAGCATGTGATGATTTTTAAGTTCTAATATTAGACTTTACTCATCTAATTCTGTTCAGCACAAGAATAATACAACTCCAAACGTTGCACCAATAACAATAAAGTCTTAAATTTATAGTAAATTCTAAACTATCTTTTTTTTTTTTTGTTACTCACTCAATAAAAAACACTTCTTTTGACTTTTTTTTATACACCTATTTTTTTTATCACACTCAGTTATTTTTTTAAGTAGTGTATTTTTTTATTCTTTTTTATTACACATCGTTATTTTTTTAAAATAATGTTATTAAATGATTAAATAAATAATGTACATAAATAAAGTGTAACTTAATAACTCTCAACAGTAAATTGTTTTGACGGACTTATCTAGAAAACAACAACAAAGGAAAACTAGGGAGTATGTGACCGATCATGTCACACCTTTCAATTTTACTAAATTATCGTCATACCCAACGTTGCACTGCCAAAGTAATTCCTTCATTTTCATATCATACCAAACGAGATAAGGAATTCATACATCTGAAAAAAAAAATTACACCTTATACATAAATTATATATGACCACGATAATATCAACACAAAAGGAACACATTGCTAAACCCCCAGAAGTTTCAGTCAGAGTCCTACTTCCACTTACTGACGGGGCAGATACTAAAAAATACAACAAAACAAACCAAACCTTGAGAGCAAAAACTACAGAAAAACTAACTAAGGCCGGGCCAAGGGCTATCTAGAGGCTTCCACCTTAACTAAAGACACCAACTTAGAACACAAAATACATACTACTACTTTTCACTAGGACATCGATTAGACGAAGTTTAAGATACATGCTTGCATATATATAGAGGTCTTCCAGTGCACGCTTTATATCCATCCTCAGCTTGGCATGCGACCAACAAAGATGTTTGATTCTTCTACACTGAAAATCATTTGCTGTATAATGTTCTCATTTTGCATGTAAGATTCCACCTGCTGAATGAAGTTATTTATGGGGGAGGAGGAGAAAGGAAGAAGAAAGTGTCAAATGAAAGCTGTATCATGACTTCAAAAGGGACCATCATAATTCATAACTCTACTAAAGAAAAATCAAAAAGAGGTTCCAGAAAGCTACCGAATTCTGGAAAATTGAGGACTTACAATGTTTTGCATGATCTTTTGTTTTAGTTCGCTTCAAATTTCTCTGCTGTTTGCGTCCATGAGAACCAAGCAAACCGGACCTCACTTGGGGAATACTAGCCTTTTCAAACTTCAAATCTTCACCTCTGATCATGTATAACTCTGCTTCAGGCAAGGGTAAATCAGCTGGATTTTTGTTAGTGCTGCACTGGATGGGCTCAGAACTGTTTTTCATAGGCAGAAAGGTTCCACAATTACCACGAACTTCCAATTTGCGTTGTCTAGAAGTTTCTGTTTCATGACATAATACATTAGGAAATCTTTTCTGAGCATTGTATACAGGAATAGCGTTGCTATCTTTGACTAATTCACCTCGTGAATGCATGGATTTGGGTGATTTACATCTATTTAGCTCATGTGAGTTGGAATTCTTCATCTTCTCTTTCTTCACAAACTTTGAGGAAATTTGACCAACAGCAGTTCTAAGAAAATTCCCATTATGTTGAACGGATGAAGTAGATGCGCCAAAGGTTGGAGTGCCAAGTAAACAGCCATGTGATTTATCAGGAAGGTAATTTTTTCTGCAGTAATCAGTCAATGGGCGTTTGCCAATCTCCAACCTGGTATTGCAATCATCCAGATAAGAAGGTCCCTTAAGCAACTGTGCACTGACACCTTGTTTCAAGGGTATACCTGACTGCATGCCTGCATCCATTAGACTGAGTAAATGCATGGCTGGTATTGTATCGTTAGAATACAAATCCAGAGATCCCTTTAGGTTTTGATGAGATTCGATCCCATTGTTTTTGCAAGGAAATGGATATTCTGAATGGACTTCATTGAATACTCCCTGATCAATATCCCTATTAAGCTTTTCAAGATCAGTAGAGTCTAAATTTGAGTAGTTAAGATCAATATCCCTCTTCAAGTTATGCTTAAACAACGCACCAGATCTAACTGTAGTCACATCATTGTTACCAGTAGTAGACTGAGAAGCCACCTTTGTTGACATATCATATCCCCGGGGTGCATGATTAGGGGTCAAGGATGCCCAAATACGAGAAGCTTCATCATCCTCTTGCAAAATAGTTGTGTGTAGGCTACAGCCACCCTGGGATCGCACTGAAGAATTGGAAGAAGATCCACGTTCAGCATTCCCATTCAACTTCTTATTTTGAGCGCCAGCAAGCAGGCTGGAATGCATGGGTGAAAAATGGACTCCACATGATGTCTTCTTTTGGGACTTGGAAACTTCAATCCCAAAAGAAGACGGAGGTGGATGGAGACCATACATATCCGAACAGTTTCCATCAAATGCCGATACACGGTGAACTGACTTTCTTTTGTGAGGCCTCACATTCTCTCTCGCTGTGACCATGCCATTTTTCCCACTTCTACCATGAGGTTTTTCCTTCTGACCTTCTTGCAATAATGGGAATTCCCTTTTGCCATATAGAGAAGTACCAACTGTTATCTGTGCCTTCCTTCTGACAGTTGATTCTTCAAGCAAGTGGTTTCTGTTCTCAGCATCAGGAAGACACCTCTCATACTGATTTTTTGCCATGAGTTCAACAATTTCCATGGGTATATCATCTACTGTCACCTGATCAGATGCCTTGTCAGCTATTTGATCACCATGCTTCTTCACAGTACCTGTGTTTCTTCCAACAGCAATTTCCTACAAAACAAGATTATTATCTTCTCAGAAAGGTGGTGTTTATTCTAAACCCTTGATTGTCTTAATAAAAATACCTTCATGAGATACAGTGACAAACTTAATTTTCACAATTGTGGTTTACTGCATATTGCAAACAATAAACTAGAGAAACTGTATGGCAAAAACTACGTTATTTTTTCTTTCCATTGCAAAGAGACGTAAAGGGGAAACAATAAAAAGAACAGCAAGTTTTGACATGAAGATTCTTAAGAGCATGCTGATCGACTAGCATATACAAGCACTGACAGTAATTTTGTTACTGAAGAAGCACTTAAAAATATCAAACTTAGATGCTCATCCTGCGGAATTTATAAGGAACCATGTAATTTTTGTTTGGAATATATTCCATTTTGAGAGTTGAAACCATCTTGAAGAAAAGGTGCTATAAATCTGCACTTTCTCCCTTCTCTTGTTAAAGAAAATTCAACCATATATATACAAAGTAAGGTTTATTGACAGTTGTCTAAATATAAAATTACTTAGACATCAAAGTTGTCCACAGTGGAAAATTTCCTAGAAACTAATAAATACAACTGATAGAAAAAATACTAATTAAGAACATCACCACAGCTAGCAAAATAGAAACAGCCAAGCCAATTCACAAATGATTAACCATGATTATCTTAATAGCCAGAAAAAAATAAATAATAATATCAATTGCTGGTCATGGTAATGACCCTCATCTTCAAATGAGAGGTATATATGCTCATGCTTTTCATTGAGAAAAAGTGTTTTAAGGGGATATATGTATATATTGCTACTTACTTCAGAACAAACTTCTTTTCCAGATATGGCACCTGTTCTGTGATTGGAACGAATGCTAAGCTCTCCAACTACATTCGTTCCTCTATCTTCCCTTAAGAACTGATGTACTTTAGAGGTTCCCTCTTGAAAAGGTAATGAGAAGGGTAGCTGATTTTCAATTTGATGGATCAATTTTTTATTGTAAACCTGAGATGCCAAATTGCTGTTTAGAGAAAGATGCAGACCCTCTTCCAGTCCATTTTCATTTAATGCACATTGTGCTGAATGAATTGGGACTGCTGCAGGCATATTCAAGATGACTTTTCCACCTGCAAGCATGTTATTTTTCAAGGAAGATAGAGAAGCCAGATCCCCACCAGTAAGTGACATTTTGCCTTTTCCTTTGCGTAAATTACATTCATTTTCTGTCATTGGAACTTGCCAAGGGGAATTGTCCATCCTTTTCTCTGTGAATAATCTAGAATCACAATTCTTAGTTGCATGCAACTTATTCACGCCATCAATAATCTTGTTACTTTCTTTCTGCTGTTTTTGGTGTGACTCAGAAGTCAAATAATTGTCAACAACTTGAGACTTTTTGCCCTTCTTCTTACCCATGATATGGCTTCTCTCGATTTCTGGCTTACCCAGGTAGCTCTTCACATCATCTTTTAAATCTATTTCAGCATGAACATCTTTAGACCAAGTATTCAGAAAAGTGTTTGTTCCTGCATCTCCCTCAAATTTCTCAAATCCATTTTCAACCTTCTGGGAGCACACTTCTGTGGGTTTTGGATCTTGATCATCCAGAAGAAACTTCCTTTTCCTACTCTGACCCACATTTGTCGAATCTCCTGGAATATTCACCTTATCCTGGGGAATTGACACTGTCTGCAAAGATGCAGAATGACTGGATGGGGATCCTTGTGTAGTCATTTGCTCAGTCCTTGCCTCACCATTATCACGTAACAAGTCAGTCATCAGCCGTACCTTTCTATGTTTCCTTCGAGGCAAACCAGTTGATTTATCCGGCTGATGATCCTGAACATCATTTTCAACCAAACTTTCTGTAGTTTCTGGGACTTTATGATGACAAGCAGCCAAATCCAGAGGAGGATTTCCAGTTGTTTGATTGCTTATATCAGCAGCTTCACTAACTGTTGTGCTTTCCCTTGAAACTGTACAAACTTTGAGATCGCTAGTAGGAAGCACAACAACAGCAACTTCATTATTTTCACAGCCTGTTCAAAAAGTTAATACAATACCCAAATTGTTATTACTTCAATATCTAAAATGGTAAAATTAATGCAATGCTGCTTGACTGCTATCCATTTGAACCTACCTGTCTCATTTATAGACGTTTCCTGTCTGAGTCCTGCATAAACTTTGGGTGGAACACTAGCTGTTTGATGATGGACATCATCCTCCAAGTCAATCTCGTGATCTGGAGAAAACAAAGAAAATCAAACCCTATATAAAATAGTACCAACATACTCATATAGAACTGAGCTTGCAATTACCTATCAATCTGCTTTTTGCAACTTCAGCTTTATTTTCTTTCTCATTTTTAATTGGTTCGTTATAGTTTCCACAACTCAGATCATCAATAGAATTATTAAGATCAATTTCCCTTCGCCTAACAGTGTCGGACATTGGATCTTGCTGAATATTTGAAGGGTGAGCTTCATTGCTGCAGTTTCTGTCAGATTTGCATCCAGCAGTTTGATCATCCTTCTCAGTACTTTCAGGAGCAACTTCTTCTTGACAGTTTCTGCAGCACCACCATCTGAATTTTGGCACATCTAAAGGAGGCAGCAATGATGCTGGGTTCTCAGACTCACTGTAGCTTTCTTTTAAAGGAAACGGCCAACACATTTTCCAATCTTTTTTTCGAATTTCTGACACATATCCACTGTAGTAATAGAAAAAATAGGTGATAAGGAAGAAACTTTTGAGATTCTCTATCCCAGTACTATTGTAAATTAACTAGAGACACCTAGCAAGGATATATAAACTAAGTAAGAATACATATAAGAATAATTGGTCATTCACTTGCTGCTCCTCCCCCCCCCCCCCCCCTCTCTCTCTCTCCAAGAAAAAAGACCTCAATAAACTATACAATAAGTCTAAGAAATTATAATCGAGTCTTTTAAAAAAAGGGCAAACCAAGGCTTACCGTATTGAGAAATGTTCACATTTTCCTGAATCAGTAGTACTCTTCTTATCAATAGAATTGGCGAGATCTATGGAGATCGAGTCAATCTGAATGAAAGACCCCATGAACTTGATGAGAGTACCAGAATCACCTTCAAGATGACTCTCCACAACTATGTACAGTCTGCTGCACGCTGCAAACAACCAGAGCTAGAGGCTTTTGTTCCTGTCTCCTTGTAACTCAAGGACCTAGAGGCACAAATAAAGATATTACTACTCACAGAAAATTTCAAAAAGTAAAAATTTAAAAATGAAAGAAAAGGTCTTAGAATTGAGTTAAGCTATCATTGATTAAATGATAACCTAGTAGTAACAGATCTATATGCATGTTAAGCGAACACCAATAACATATACATGAAATGGTCTTAATCTAGCTACCCGGCAAGTGCTAGGGCATATGAAAAGCTGCCAAGGAATCATAAGAAAAGACAAGCTAACCGTGGGCAGAATTTGTACTGATTAAAATTAAAACTAATTGAACCATGATACATAGTGATTCAGCACATAAAATGACAACCTCTAGAATTATGATAGTACAAAAAAATAAAACCCTAATTTAGCATTCAATAAAACCATCCACGCATACAGAAGCCCAGTGTCAGTAATCTAATATTTAACATTCAATACCATAAACCAAGTAGCCAACCCAACCCATTTAAGTTCACAAAAGGAGGCACGCATATAATTAATAAGACCGCGTATATACTAGGGTTTTGAAATTCCACGATGGAACTAATCTTCAGACAGTGAAAACATCTCAGCATAGGAATTAACGCCAACAAAGCCAGCTCATGAATATTTTCAAGAAGCTAAAACCAGATCACAAAACGATATACATCATTCCACAAGACAAAAAATTAGGGTTCATAGGCAATGTAATTGAACTCTTACAATCGAACTCACTTTGAATTGATAGAAAACAGCCCAGATAGCACTGAAAATATCAGGAAACTGTGAAACGGCAGTAAAAAAGTGAAACCCAGATGACAAAACGCAAAGCAAAAGCTGGACTGGATATGCCATAAACAGTAACTGACCTAAATATCTCAAATAAAAAAATATAAAAAATAACCAAAAGCAGCACCGATCAACAAGGAATCAATCAAAGAGTTCAAAACTAGAGCGATAAGCAACAATCTGGAGACAAGAGCCTACCGGAACTCAAATTAAGGACCAACCCAGACGATCTGCCACCGCGGGCCACCGATTCTCAACGGCTCCTCGGAAAAACGACATTAAAAGATAGAGCATTCGACGGATGACACACCGAGCTCAGCTGTGATATTGGATTCGCAGCTGAGTGAGTATAATTTGAGTGCGAAAGACCGAGAAACCCTAGAGAGAGAGGGTTTTCGATTCTTTCGGGAGGAGAGAGAGAGAGCGAGAGCCGAGAGAAAGGGGGGGGGAGAGAGAGAGAGAATTTTTATCCTCTTGTCCTTGGAAGGAGGGTTTGTTTGTTGTATTAAAAATCATACATGTTAGGCCATACCCATGTCATATCTTATATATGATGCATCTACATAGAGATGTGAATATAGAGAGAAAGGGAGGAGATAGAAAAGTGACAGCCAATCAGTGGTTGCCAAGTGGCAGGTATGTGCGGTTCTTATCACAAACCATTTATAATTTCTGTGTGCGCGCTCTTGTGGACGGCAAGGAAACCCTAGACGGAAGGGTAAAAATTGTTAAAAGGGCAGGTACAGTACCTCACGCGTTGTTTGCACGCTCCCCTTTTATGTGTTTGATTTAACAATTTGTGCCTGTCGTGTCGACGAAGGCTAATTAAAGGCGTTCGTGCCCTTTGCACATAAAAATGCTTTACTTGGTGCGTGAATTTTACTATTGGTTCGGGAGAGTGGCTGTAGCTAGAGAGCTAATCCGAAACCCTAGGTCTTTTTCAGGAAGATAAAACGGAGGAGGGAAGGGTACGTAACCCTAGCACATTGCAACACACAGCTTCCATTAGAAGTAGAAAGGAGATAAGGATGGGCTGGATTGGATGAAAACGATGACCTTCTCAAGTAAAACGTTTATAAGGATATGTGTATTTCACATGACATATACTTTATATCTCAATCATAAATTTTTTTGTTTATATATAAGATATTTTCATATCCTTTTAATTACTTTAAATTAATGCTATCTTTGTTCGAGGCGGTAAATACAAAGCGATGTATCACTCTTGTAACGGTAACACCTCAAGTCAATTGAGACGAATCCGATTTCACATGTTATTTGTTTTGCTATTTTGTTGGTATATAATCGAGTATCGAATCCGAACGTTACTAAATTGAAAAGAAATAAATAAATTATGATAGTAGGTGATGAGCTTTTCCTAAAATTACTAGGATTTTACAAAAGAATTTTTTTATTTTCACATTAAAAAAATTGTGATTTTATCCACATCATTTACCATGGGAAAGAAACTGGATGTGGTTTTATATAGAACAGTGATTTTGAGTTTTCTTTTTCTTACCTAAGCTCATCAACTTGATCTTCTTTTCATTAATACATTTGTAAGGTTCATGAATGTGAAAATAAAGAAGAGTATTTTAAATGTTATATATGTAATTGTATAATCCTTTTGCATTTTGATGATTGGTTTCCTCTCATATTTTTTTGAGATGAAATCAACAACTTTTTCATTATTCACATAAAAGAAAAGTCCATATGCATTTGGTTTAATTAGCTGGGATTCTTGAATGGACAACTTTAAAGCATTAAATTAAAAGAAGTTTCTGAATCTTCTAATAAAAGGGGCATTTCCAATTTTAGACAATGCCACCTACATGATCATCTCACTTTTTCCTTTGTGTTTGGATTTAGATTATAGAGCAGAATATGCTTAATGAAGGTCCTACAACCAAACATAGATGACCAATAGTAAGTACAAGCTTCTTTACATGATGATCAAAAAGGAATGCTATCTAGCTACGCATAAAAAAATTACTTGCTCCAGAAGTTTCTTTGCAACACATGAGCATCGGTTTCTTTTAAAAGTTTAGGTAAATTAAAAATTTCACTAAACATTAACGAAATTTTCACATAATAATAAGAATAATTTAAACTTAAACCTTTAAAATATATAATTTTAATTTTTATCAATGCAATGAGACAAAGAATATATCAATGTCAATCTACAGCACAATAAAAGTTTCTCATCTGTACTGTGACATTGACACTCGTATATCTATTATCATCTGTTATTCTCAAAAAGCTATAATTGTACCAACACATAGACCACATTAACCATGAGCTTTCCTCTTCACTTAAACACCCCCATCCAATTCTCTTCAATTAACTCTTCTCGTTAAGGTAACAATTTACCTTAACCAATGGATAGTTGTTTTTCTTATTAGGACCTGTTTACTAGCTAGCTAGATAGTTGCATGGTCAGTATAGCGTTTGGGCCATTCTTTAAGCCACTTTCTCAATAGGAGAGTGCATGCTTTAACAAACAGTTGAGGTGGGAGAGTGTTTAAAAAAAGAAGAGAAGTGCATTAAGTACTCTCTAGCATTTGAGATGTGTGTTGAAAATTAGCAAGTGAAAATTGACAGATAAGCTAAGAAGTGGGCGATGGTAGGGATAGGTTGCCCTTCTTATATTGGGAGAGGGCCCTGCCCTGTGTGTCATCATGCATGTGGATCCGAAAGATCCAATAAAGAAATATTGTTTATTGTCTCCATGACCCATGCATATGTGGTCATCCCAATATAACCAATGAAAAAAGGCAGTACAAAAAATTCACACTTGTTGTCCAAACCCCTCCACCCACTCCCCTTGTACCATCAACAGCTCTCCCAAACAAAATGACCCATAACCCAGATGTATGTTTCTTCCTTCTTTTTTTTAATCTCTGTAGTGGAATCTAATGCTTTCCTCGACAAGCTTTAATTATCTCTATACCTTTGCGTCAAATGATTCTCATTGACATTAATACATATGTGTGTGTATATATATGTTGATCGGACTTTTAAATTTATATAAAAAAATTAATATCAAAGTCTTAAAATGTAAAGAGTATTTTTAAAGATATTTAGAATTTATTCGTTACTGAAATTCTCATGTTGAGAATGAGAGTTCAACTTATGTTTTTTTAAAAATGCGATTCCGGCCTTTACCATTGGCTAGATTGTTGGGACTTAGATACAGATAGATTATGACTATATTTAATTAAGCAGTTACAATTAATTAATCTTTTCGTTAGAGAATCTCCATATATATTAGTTATATGTTAAGAAAAACTTGTCATTCACTTTACCTATGTGTTTTATATGACTTGTATTTAACTCAAAATGTATAATAATTAGTTACTACGTATTATAATGAGCTTTAAGTGAATTCTTTTTATGAAATAATATACCCTTATATGGAGGGTGTTTAATTCGAAAATTTCCTTTGAAATGATTAATTATAGCTTATATTCAATGGGTGCATGCTTCAACTGATATGCTGGATAAGATATTGTCAAAATTTACTCTATTTTCTCTCTTGGTAAAGATTCATTGGCTCTTATTACAGCAGAGCCGAAGCAAAGAGGAAAATTTCCTGCTAAACAAATGAAAAAGAAGTAAGAGAATAGAAGACAAGGGTAATGATTAATCTGCGTGCATTAACAATAAATGCACATACAGTTCATGCATATTCATTAGAACTTTTTACTGTTAAATTACAAATCTCGATAAGCCCTAACTAGCTTAGCTATCAATTATCCATCCTTTAATGATTATCAGAGTCACCTAGCCATCGCACATAACCCATTCAAACAAAATAAGTATAGTAATGTAGATCTGACCAAATTAATGCACTATAATTCGTAATTAAGTGAATTAATCATACTAAAATTAGATTAAGACAATACTTACACTGTAAGCAAAATGTTAGAATAGACAGTGATTTGTGATCTGTTTGGTTACCCTAATTAATCATCTTCTATATATTTTCGACATATAATGCTGCTAGATCTGCTACGCACCTACCAGTCAATACATAGTTCCAGAATTTTTTTTCTTTCTTCACTGCAAAACCAAACTGAGCTTAAGATTTCGTGACTGTGACAGTAAAGATTAGAGATAACTAATTTTCGGTGGTTTTACCCCTGCTTCAACTTTTTATCTTCATGTTTTTTTCTGTAAGCTACTGAAGTAGTTGGAGGATCGATGGTTGTGGATATGTAAGGGGCTGTTTGGCAGCAGGAAAAGGGGGAAAAAGCCAAGAAGCCATGAAGAGCATTCAAGATCTGCTATTTTTTTCTTTTTTTTCAATTTTGATTATCTGTCATGTCCCTTTCATGTCTGATAATTCAGAAACCTCTCATATCAGGTGAAATGCCAGTTTGGACCAGGAATCGAAGGGACACATATGCATGTTTGGAAACATTTAGTTGTAATCGAACGCTTGGTTTTTACTGGAAAATCTGGCCGCCAACTTAACTTTTCCCATAATAAGATAAGATGGAATTATTGATTTCAAGAGATCCATAATGTAAATTACAATTGAAAAAGAGAAGTCGATCGATCTTGTTATATAGCAATTATAATTGCAAGTAATTTGGTTCCTCTTTTTGGAACAACATCGTACTAGTAAATATGAAAAGAATTATTGACTGGTTTTGATTATTTTTGTGTTGGAATGGGGACAGAGGATAACAGTAAATGGATGAAAACCTAAATAAAAATGGTGACAGCTGAAGTTGGGTGGCTGTTGGGGGGTGGGAAGGGATGGAAAAGACAGCATTTTGTGTTTTCTAATATTTACAAAAAGCCCATTGTATGCCGACTTAAATAAGCTAGCTATTTTAGGCTTTGCAAAATTTGGTGTCAAAAACAATTCAAATTATATATAGTGTACGTCCAAACTTTAAGAATCAATTAAGTAACAGTGAATATGTTTATAAGCATGTTCAAATTAACATGTATACCACATAATAATATTTTTGGAAATGCATATATGTAAGATAATTTCAAAATTATATATCATTACATTTAGGTATAAAGATATTAAATAATTAATATAAACATTAATCTTTTATGTAAGATTTTTAGTAGATGACAGGTATAATAGTATTCCTGGCTAGCTAGTTTTACGGTTACTTTGATTGAAGGTGATGGTGGTAATTATGTGTCGTTGGTTGGAAGGATACATATACACACACACACACACATGTGTGGGCATTCCATGCATTAATTAAGACAGGTCAAATATATGGAAGGGTGCTGCATGTGTCTTCAAAATAAAACTTAAGATATTATTAATTTTAGATTATCACCAAACAAAACTTATAAATTTTATTCTGTGTCTGGATTAAAAAAAAAAATTCTTCTACACTAGCATTTTCATAAAAACATTATTAAATGCTAGTGTGGTTATGGAAATTATATATAGTAATTCTTAGTACATAACTGAAAATTAATTATTTAATTGTTTAAGAATTATATTTAAAAATATTGACATCATTAATTAATAAATCAAAATTAATGGATTAGCAATTAGCATTGGAGAGTGGTGTGGATGACTGCTTTGAATTTGAAGGGATGGGATTGCTTAATATTATATATATTGATTGAGATAATTAATCAACAACACCTCAGTCGGACAAAAAAAAAAAAAAAAGGCTTAAATTAACAGCATTACCCTCGAATAAAAGAGAAAGAGACCTCTTATAAAAAATAAAAAGAGACCCATCCTATTTTCATCTAAGTTTGGTCAATTTCTTTTCTTGATCTTCTCTAGTCTGATCTTAACAATTTTCTTCTGACGATAGTTTTTATGTCAATACTCGTTGTTCTTCGCTCTGACGCCATTGTTGTTTTCTTTAACCCCACACACGTCCCTTCTGTTTTTTTAAACCCCAACTACCTACCTGCTTAATTACTCCAATCTAGATTATTTATATTTTCTTCTCCAGCTTTTCTAAAGTGGTGGAACCTTAGTTTTCAATGATTAATTTTTCTTTTACTAAATAATTGCATTTCCAAAAATGTTACTGCACCGTTATTCTAACGATTATATACATATATATATATATAGTTGTTAAGATAATTTGGGTATGTAACAGCATAATTCCATCCAGATATTATGCAGATAGAGACAAATTCATCAAAGGAATATATTCATTATCAGCTAGTGAATATATTATATATCTTTAGACTTACAGTGTTCATCGTGGAACCTGGAGTAACGCCAGCTCTTGTTAATTTCTTGCATGCCAATGTGATCTCTGTCATGCATGCTATAGCTGTAGCAAATTAAACCTTTATATATTTACTCCATTCCGACAATTAATTAATTAATTGGGTTGAAATTAACGAATCAATTCTGGGTACATATATGTGTGCGCTACTTTCTTAATTATTTTCTGGTATAATATTGCATTTGTCTGAATATATATATATATATATATATATATATATATATATATATATATATATAATAAGTAATCTGATTGATCTAGATCATCAGTAAAATTAATGATAACTGACAATCTGTTCATATTAATTAATTATATATGATGGATTTTTCTAAAGAACGTTGCATCTGAATTTTTGTTTTCTGCAGAACGGAAAGAGTATTGGTAATTCATATATCTACTGCAATTAATCTTCCAGAACGTTCCCATGCATGCTCGTGGAAGTTGATGAACTGCTTATGGAATGCCGATGATATATTTTATCTATCATGGCATGCACTGTTCATGGTATTAATAAAATTATTCGGACATCCGTTATTTCTCTGGTTCATAATCAGGAAGCTTGCTGTTATTGTTAATTATTGGTTTAATCTTTTATTACTGTCGAATGTGGTCTTTGTCCTTGTCAATTAAGCCCCGTTGGCTTGCCTTGTTGCATTCCTTTTGTAACAAAAAAGAAATAATTAGCACTGTAACTGTAAATTAATTAAAAACAAACAGTCAAATATTTTTAATTTGTTTGATAAAGTAATTAATGGCTAAATATGGGAAAAGCACTCTAGACTTTCTTGGAGCATTGAGTTATCCATAATACAATGGGTTAGTGTTGAACCCGCTACCAGAGCATATACACTCCACGAGTGTAAAAGAAGGGGAAAAAAGAAAACAAAAAGAGAATGGATCGTGAACTTTATATAATTTAATATTTTTTAATAAATTACACTTTTTTCTTCAAAAGTTTGACGAAATTACACTAAGTTTATTTTTTATTTTTTTTTCAAAAATTGCATAAATCCCTTTAAGGGGAGGTTTCAATTATATTATAGCTAAATAGTTGTTTATATTTTCTTAGAACAGTTAAAAAAGAAAAAAAAAACATTTTTATACTTACTTTTCCTCCCATTTCCCCCTTATATTTTTCTATCTCTCTCAAAAAGGAATCCAAACAAATTTAAGAGTAATAATATTAATACAATCTAAAGCTAATTAGAATGTTTTATAGAATGTGAAATCAATAAAAGAAAATATTTTGTTTTTTTCTGGGAAAAAAAAGGTGATGATCGGGAGACTTGCCGAGTTAGAACATTTTGAAATTTTATGTTTCTATATATGAGGCCTCCAGATTCTGAACTTGGGTACGTAAGGGTATATTTCATGCAAAGTTATTTTAAATAATTTTTTTCTCTTTTTTTTTTTTTTTGGAATAAAGTGCAAATATATAGCAAGAAGCCAAGAATAGAATATATTCAAAGCGTCAAGCTCCTTTTCCAATCAAAAAAATAAAATGATCAGCTTTTCATATCAGAAAAACCACCCTAATTAATTAATTTTATATATATATATATATATATATATATATATATTCGTTCTTGTTTATCTACAGAAAAAAATATTAAAAAAAAAATCCAATTAATAGGGTCATGTTGCAAAATCACTCCTTAATTATTTCCTGCTTTTGAATATACACGTTGCGGACAAATTCATATTAAATTTTGACAGTCATTATCGATTGTGATAACTTTCAATTCAAATATGAACGAATCAAGCACAATCACCCGTTCTACTTAATTCTTTTGGCTGAGAATATTATACTTCACTTAAGCTAAATTTTTTTTTCTCTTATATTTAATCCAGATCCGTTGGAAAAAGAAAAACCATCACAACTATAGGATTGCTTAAAAGAAATTAAAATTTTAAAAAAAAAAAAGAAAAGAAAAGAAAAGGAAAGCGACCATTATTATTGGTAATCAATCACAACAAATTTAGCCAGCAAAAAAAATAAAAATAAAATAAAAAGCCTTTGTCTTGCCCACCAAATAACCCATGCTGTTGCATTGTCAAAGAGTCTTTTTTTTTTTTTTCTCAAAACAGGTTCGGATAAGATTTGATTTATATATATATATATATATAGGTGTAGGTAGCAGATTTAAATCTAGGGATATGTTTGCATAATTTCTGTAGATTGAGTTCGTCTAAAATTTATCTTTTTTTTTGGTAATGTAAAATTTATCCTTTAGTAAAAGGATATTAGAAATGATTAATAAAGAAGATGAAACAAATAAAAAACTCTAAAAAGAAATAAATAAAAATAGATTTTTTTTTTTGATTTATTTGTTAGCAAGTAATAAGGTCACTTGGATCAAGTTCTTATAATTCACATAAAAGAAGTTTTTATAATTGAAAGTCTATTTTCTATTATTTGGTAACACTAAGAGGAATAATTAAAATTCAAATAAAAAAGGAACAAAAATCGTATTAAAGACTAATTAATATATTATTTCATTCTGAAATGGTAAAATTATCTCAAATTTAAATTGAAAATATTTATCAACTTAAGTTGCAACAAAATGGATATATATTATCTCCCTGTTTCTATTTTCTTCTTATCAAATAAAGAGATTAATAAATCAGATTTTCTAGTTTGAATGTTTGAACTTTAAAGTTAGAGAATCTAACTTTCCTCCTATGAATTTATAAGAATAAGAAATGGTTTTTTTAGATCATTCAAACGGCGCCCTATGAATATGAATATTATGAATATATAAGATAACTCTCAAACATACACGCGTAGGACAAACTAAAACCCCGTCTGCTTCTGGATCAATTAGCGCCAAATTCCATCCCCGTCACTTCCCCGAAAAGGGCGACAGGCCATTCTACTATCCCCCGGGTGACGAGCCCTTACAGCTCCTCCCAGAAATCTTATCCGTTAATTGAATCTTTCAAGTCCGTCCTTGCGATCACCCAATGCCTCATCCCACCGTTCAATTTATTCAATTGAATTTTCAAAATCTCCCGAGGGAGAGGTTGTGGTGGCAGAGTCTTTCTCAAAGTCTCTTGGCCAGATTTTTCCTATCAGCTATTTGGCTGACCAGCGATCGTTGTCAGGTGGCATTGCACCCAGCTGCAAGCGAATCAGGCTTTTGCATGCTTCTTTCCATCAAAGGTAAAAACTTTCTCTCGTAACTAGCACTAATCACGTCTTTGGGGGGACTGCGATGAGTTCTTGAACCTGAATGGTTTTCTGTAACATTCATCAATTTATGGTTGAAATCTGAGCTCAAGATCGTTGCCATTCTGTTTCCTTTGTTACTATTAGTTTTGTTTTCTTTTACCGGTCATTGAAAGGTTTTCTCCTCATGTTTCGGAAATTCAATTTGAAACTGAGTAGTTTCAGAATGACGTTGTGATTAGAAAGAAAACTCGCTATCTGGTGAGAACAATTCTGATTTCCACTGATACTTTTTCAGTTTTTGCTGTATATAGATGGAGCAGAGTGTAACTATTTCCGATTTGGCCCCACGGAAATTGGCGAGGCAATTGGATTTCACTACCATAAGTAGACGTCCGGCCTATGTGGAATCGCCGGAGCCACTCGAATCGCCAACAGAAATGCCACTATCACGGCAACAGTCACAGTCGCCATCACAATTACGAAGTCAAGCGCAGTTACAGTCGCATGCATGTCCGCCACGCTCACCGTTACCTTTACAGTCCCAGGGACGACAGCCATGGTCATATTCACCTACGCTACAGCAGAGAGCCTCACAGTCTGAAGCGACACAAGGGTGGTCACAGCTAGTGTCACCAGTCCGTCGCATTCCGCACCCTGTGCGGAAACTTCTAGTGTCAACATTGCAAGTGTTGTAAGTATTCTTGGCAATTACCTTAGTATTTGCCCTGTATCTCATACATGTCTAAGGAGTTTGGTACACCTGCATATTTCGGATCTCAGTGGGAGATACCTAGGATCATATACCCCTACGTCAATTACTGATAATTTACGATTCTCATGTTTGGTGTGACGATGAAAATCACTCAAGCATAAATAAATAAGATTCTTAAGCACATGGTATTTACATTTCCACGATACTTGCATTTCCAAACATAGGCATCTAAGATGCTGGAGGATATCACTTTACGGTGTGAAAAATGAGGGTGTACAAAGTGCCCCTTAATGATAAGGAATACTGGGATGCTGAAAGGCCAGCATCCAATGTGCCGGTATCATTTGAGGTTTATTATAATCGATCTGATGAGTGAGTGAAAAAAGACTGATTGAAGTGGGAAAAAGAGAAACAATAAAAGTTTGCCATTAATCCTGGGAAATAATCAAGAAACTTAAAATTAATCGGCAGTATTTCTTTTCTTAAATGGCATAATGTGGAAAAAATTTACAGATTGCTGTCAATAAAAGAATTCCAAATATTTATGTCTTTATCAGAAAGATTGGTTCATCTCTTACGCCCTTAACTATAGTTTCACTTTTGACAGTGAAACCTCTTGCCCCATTAATGTTTGAAATATTTGTTTTCCTTCAGGAAGCAAGATTCTCCAGGATCACAACCTCAGAATAATGTGGAGCCAAAAGACAGCACTCCGAAGAAACAAAAGCATTGTAACTGTAAAAATTCTCGATGCCTCAAATTGTAAGTATTCAGTTTCTCCACATGAATATCTTTCATGAAGAAGAACACTTCATCTCATAACATACAGAGTACCTAGTTCCCTTGACTACAAAAGGTGATTCTTCTGCAACGTTAGGTACTGTGATTGCTTTGCAATGGGAATTTATTGCTATGGCTGCAACTGTGCAAATTGTCATAATAATATCGAAAATGAGGTTGCTAGAAGGGAGGCTGTTAAAATAACATTAATTCGTAATCCAAACGCTTTCAGACCGAAAATTGCTAGCAGTCCAAATGAACTACAGGATTCTAAGGTTAGTAATTCAATTCTCTCTAGTCTTCTCGAAAATAGCTTTGTCAGTGCTCTTATGTTGGCTTTAACTAAATAAATTGTTGCTTGAAATCATTGTTTGTGATAATACTTCTTATGTGATGAAGCGTTGCGTCCTTTTTTGCCGATATGTTGTCAGTGTGAATGCAGAATTAAGTACATATTAGATTAATAGTTTCTGTCTTTTCAAATATTTTTGGCCTCCGAAGGATAGTTCGCATGCCTACTTATGAGATTTAAGTTGTTCTTTGCATAAATTTTTTGGGCGGGGTGAGATTTCGGTTAAAATGCTTAAGATGAATGCTCACTAGAGAGCCATGAGTGCATACCAGTGTGCCTAGACCCATATATTATGGGGTTTTGATGAAAGCCTTCTAAAGAATATTTGTCATATATCAAACTAGGATCATGGACTGGCTATTAAGTGTTTTTATGCCAACTATACTTTAATGATATTTACTTTTCTGGGTTCATCTCATTATATTAGCTGATTTTGTTCTTGTGCATTATTTTTCTCGAATAAATTCAGGAGGACATGACTGAAATTCGAGTAGTAGAAAAGCACAATAAAGGTTGTCACTGCAAGAAATCAGGTTGCCTTAAGAAGTATTGTGAGTGCTTCCAAGCCAATATCCTCTGCTCTGAAAAATGTAAATGCGCGGACTGCAAGAATTTTGAAGGAAATGAAGAAAGAAGAGCGCTTTTCCATGAAGAGTATAATGCAACTCACTTAAAACAAGCATCTAATGACACCATTGCTGCAGCATTTGGGTCCTTTGGTTATGAGACCCATATAACGCCCAAAAGAAGAAAAATACAGGAAATATTTTCTGGAAAAGCAGCTAAAGATCAAACTATTAACTTGACTGCTCAAAGTCAACAGGTGCTTTCTTCTTGGCACCCTTGATATTAGGATGTTTAGTTGGCTCCATTTTCTCCGATCCAAACTGTATATAGTAACTATTATATTCTTTTCTTCAATTTATCAGGAAAATGGTCCAGTATCTTTTATGCCTTCTCTACCAGTTTCTATCGTTCCTAATGCTACCAATGCAGCATTTTCAGGGTCTTTTAGATTTACATACAGGTGGCATTTTTTTTATATCTATATATATCAACATATTAGTGGAAGTCTTTTCTTACTTTTTATTTAGATAAAAGAAAAATGCATTTCACAATTTTTCTTGCTGAAGGTCACCTCTCGCGGATGCTCTCCAGGCACAGGACGTGAAGTATCTTTGTTCACTTTTTGTTGTCCTCTCAGGAGCGGCTGCAATGACAACTGCAGGTTTTGACTAACGCAAGTTTTGGTGGATTGTAAACAGCTATATGATGAATGACAGTGATTTTATATGGTATATTTAGAACATAGTTAACATCTTTCTTTTGTTTCCTCTTTTCAGAAGAAACAGGCAAATTAGACCAGGAAAAAGGGACAGAGAACTATGAAGCGTCTATTACTTCATCAGCTCAAGTGCAGAAAGATAATACAGAAGACTACAAGCCTCTCAGTGATGATCGTTTTGATTTAAATGAAGCAGATGTAGGTGAAATCAATGATTCTGGACCTGATGGAGTTGAACCATACAAATATAGTAGGCCATTATCACCAGCAACACTAGCATTGATGTGTGATGAACAAGACGAGACGTTCCTAGCTGATGACTCTGCCAATAGAGTGGCATGCGGTGGTCAACATGTGTCTCAGAAGTCATCTAATGCTGATGGATACACCCATGTTTATGAACAGCAGGAAAGACTTGTCCTAACCAGGTTCTGGGATGTTCTTCGTGGACTCATCACTCGAGGAAGCATAAAAGGTTAGCTCTCTAATGTTTTCATATATGAAGTCTCAATTGTTAAAATTTGTTTTAGACAAAAGCAATCAGGGTTTTCCTGACTGATTCTGATTGTGGAGAAGTCCAATGTGTGGTGGGCAACAAGTTTTTCTTTGGTAGGCTATTGTTCGATTGGATCTTAGAAAATGTAGAATGACCTGAAATGAGATATTAGAACCTCAGTAATTGCAATAATAATAATCTAAAACATCTGGTGTTTTTATATCTTGAGTTTCTAACTTTCTATGAAGCTTTATTGCGCAATTCCACTAAGTGTTCGTAAACTTGGATTGCTAATCTGTAACCGCAGAAACAATGTGTTTGACAGAAGCGGGAAACAAACAAGAACCTGCAGAGAATTGTAATAGTGAAGCTGAAATTGATACCGAGAGTGATGTGAAAATCCAAAGCAACCACATTGCAAAGCCCCCCGTGGGAGAGGCTAATGAAGTATCTCAGACAAATAGTGAAGTAACTAATGGGCATGGTAATACTGATCTGACATTGAGGGTTGGCCTCCCAACTGGAAAGTTGTGGTTACAAAATAGGTTCTCTTTTGAAACGCTTTTGACTAGTCACGAAAATGGCTCCTGATATGCAACTAGGAACATTTTCTATTCATATGCTTAGTTAGGTTAGGTGATGTTTCCTGCCTGATAGAATGATGCCTGTCTATAATATTTGGCTATAGCTGGATCTTGTCTCTCTTAGTCTTAAAAGTCTCGGTCAGTTCTCTGTTTAATTTGATGTTTCCTATATGCGAAAATAAAGATATATATTTTTGGTCTTTTAATCTTATATAGCCTCAATCATTCTGGTTAATAATTCAAAATAAAATAAAATAAAATAAAAAAGGCTGTTTGCAAGCCTAATCTCACCTGCTGTGCCGTCAATGTTGTATTGTTGTGGTTGTTTGGAGGCACTTTCATCTTGATTCTGGCTTTGGTGCAAGCAGCACAGTTTAATTTTTCTGTCATTTTGCGGGGAAATCTTCATACCAAAGAGCTCATTGAGGTTGATAGTTGTAACTGCTCTCTGTACTAGTTTACTTGTACTTATGCTACAATGTGAAGTGACCAGACCTTCCATGCACTTTCCATGCGTTGCCTCATTTGCAATTGATCCTAGTCCAAGTCAGATTTTGCTGAATTCTAAATTGGTATAAAGTATGAATGGTTACCAATTCTCAAGCACTTTTCTCAGTTGCTTCACTCCTAAATTATTAGCCAGACTTGTGGCACTGACAAGAATTGAACCCTTCACGTGCTCACGTTGTACAAAATTATTATTATTTTTTTTTAAGAAACTAGATATTTAGTTATTTTTATCTGAAAATTAGATATTTATAACTTCACCTGCCCAACTTAAATTTGCTTTATTATTATTTTTTAAAGCTTAATTACAATTTTACTCTTTATTTAACAAAATAAACATTTAATCCTATATTTTGAAAATAAATTATGATATGATCTTTCTCTTAATTTTTGTCCGAGATCTGAAGGCCCTACTAGCATAACAACAAAAATAAATTATCTTTTCACCTTTTTCCTCTTCTACCGAGCTTCGGAAGAGCCTTCTAATTTTTCTTTCCCCTTCTTTTCCTTTTAACCAAACGAACGTTTAGTTTCTTACATCAGGTACGTCAGCAAAAAACAAGATTGGAATTTTCCTCTTATGTCTGGAGTCCTGCGCTCGAGAGAAAAAGACAGCGAAAGGAAAATGAAGTAGTAAGCGTTAATGTGGTGTAAAGGAGACAAAGTAAAGGAGTTAGAATAATTAAGCAAATTCTCCAAGGGGAGGAAGAAGCTGAATGATGAGGAGAAGAGAGGTAGAAGAATAATTGAGAATAAAGAAAAAACAATTACAATCGTTAAAATAAAAATAAAAAATACAATTAAACTATTTTTTAACGAAAATAAAAGAAAAAAATAAAAAGAAACATGCTGCTTGTGGCGAATGCCACAGCTGCAACAGAGAATGTTGCTTGGAGCTACGATTCCACAAGCCCATGCGACCCTCTTGTCATTCTCAACTCCCCTCTCGCACGTGCGGACCCTGTTAAGCCACGCATGTCTTTACCATGCAACTTGCCCGTTTGCTCACCCGCCAAAGTTGTTTATTTATTACCAGACGCATGCGTTCAGCATCAGCAGAACGAATTCTCACGTTCACAGCACACCCAGAGAACCTAAAATGGGAGAAGCAATTGATTTCCAGAAGCTCCGTTCAGATTTTCTTCAAGTTCTGCGCAGCAGACGAACTGGCGAAGGTAAACGAAGAATTGAAACCCTTCTAATGAACAAGCTTACGAACTTCATGAAATTATTTGTTTATTTATTCGTTTCATTTCCATACGATCCGAGTTTGTATGTTTCAGAAGTCAAATTTTGGAAAAGCTTAAGATTTTCTTCAAGCGATTTTTGAGTAGTGAAATCTTGAGACTCGATTATTTGTTTAGTTACTTGTTTCATTTCCATTCAAATTTTAAGTTACTTTGTTCCGTTACGGTGAAAATGTAGGAAAGAGCAAAAATTTGAAGGAAAATAAAGAAATTCTCTACTTGGGTAGTTTAAGGAACTGTTTTCTTCAACTGATCCAAACCCAAAAGATACCATGTATGATTGTTAAAAGTCAAAACTCCTTTGCGATGTTTCAGTGCCGCTATCTGTGGAGCTCGGGAAGCCCGTGACCAGCCCTCTTTATCAGGACACTCCTCCAGCTTTCAGTGAGGTTGTAACTTTCAAGTTAGCATTGTCTTGCATTTCATCTATTTGGTTATTAATTCACTTTGTGACTGCACCAGGCAATGGAGTCTTGTCCAAAGGCAAACATAGATAACATAGATGACTTATTGAAAGAGGAAAACCTTTACTTGACTACTGAGGTAACTGAGTTAAATCTGAAAGTATTTAGTTTCACAACAGCATGATTGGAAGTGCTGGTTTTATATGGATTTGAACATGAAGGGATTCATTAACAATCCTCCTGCTTTAGAAAGGAGAGCAAGGGTGCTTGCCTGTGCTGATTTTGAGCCTGAAGGAAAAGAGTGACCAAAGAAGGCCTGCCGTTGTTTTCTTGCATAGTACACATAAATGCAAAGAATGGTTACGTCCATTACTTAAGGTGGATAATTTTGTCGATCTTTCTGATTCTCAGTCCTTTGAAATGTTATAATTGATTAAGATGACACTTTCTGTCTAATGTTTTCAATTTTTTGTTCCTATTCATGTTTCAGGCATATGCTTCACGAGGCTATATAGCAGTTGCAATTGATTCTCGCTACCATGGTGAACGTGCCAGCAGCTCAACCACCTATCGCGAGGTACAGTTTGCTACTTTGCTTTACTACATGTTGAAATCCTGAGCAATGATTTTCACTTTGTTACCTAGGAAATGAGCCTTATGTTCAAAACTTCATATATCTGGTCAATAAGCTATCAGATATTATGCATGTCTTAAGGACTTCTTTTATATATTCATCATGCCTTTAAATGGAAGAAAATAGACTCTTCTTTCCTTAAACCTGAGCCTCCATAAAGTAGACCATTAATTACCTCTATAAATTTCAAAACTCATCCCCCTCCTTTTTTGTTCATTATTTCTTCCCTCTGATAATGCAGGCTCTTGTTTCTGCATGGAAAAATGGGGAGACGATGCCATTCATATATGATACGGTAACTGCCTCATTATCATATATTTGAGACTGAATTATATAGTGTGCTCCAAATTGAACTGTAGTAGATGGAATTGATCTGATTTAGACATAAAATTAGCTTGATTCAGAAATGGTTTATTTCTGGCAGGTCTGGGACTTGATAAAATTGGCCGATTATCTAACAGAGAGGGAGGATATAGACCCTTCTCGGATAGGAATCACTGGAGAGTCTCTAGGAGGTTGGTTGATAGAAGTTCTAAGGATTATTTCAGCCATATATCTGCGTTAACTTGTTACTCATGCCATTTCTTTGTCCAGGAATGCATGCATGGTTTGCTGGTTTTCTTGACACTCGCTATGCTGTGGTTGTCCCTATTATTGGTGTTCAGGTGGCACTAAATGAAACATTTTTTCAACATGGACATGTCCTTCTTGGACAACAAGCTGATCTATTTTGTCCAAAATAACTGCAGGGGTTTCGATGGGCTATAGATAATGATAAGTGGCAGGGTCGAGTTGAAAGTATAAAGCGTGTTTTTGTGGGTAAGTTAACGTCAAACTAAATCAATTTCTATAATCATGTTAACTATTTGACCGTCTATGTTTTACTTTTACTGTCTTTATTTTAATTCCTGCCTTTTCTGCTTTCAATTAATAAAATATTGAAGTTGTTCATCATAAATCATAAGATATGAAACTGAATCATATTCTTCTGTGTATATCTTCAAGAATTATGGCAGTGAATGTATATTCATCCCTAACGCTGTTAGGTTCGTGAATGCAGCTGCTCGGTTGGATTTGGGTAAAGATGCGATCGATAAAGAAGTAGTGGAGAAGGTCAGCAAATTCCTTCTGACTATAACATTGATTTCATCCAAAATGAATTTCTATATGCTTTATCAAACGGGATTGCGAATGCTTTATTCAATGATACTAAACTAAACCCATAAAAGCTACATGATAAGCAACGGGATGTAATTTCCTTACCAGGTATGGGACAGGATTGCACCCGGTCTAGCTTCCCAGTTTGATTCACCCTACTCCATCCCAGCTATTGCATCGCGCCCCCTGCTTATCATCAACGGTAAGATCCTTGTGTCCGCATCTTATTTCAAAGCTTCGAGAGAACAATATATACATATATATAAACATCAGCAAATTATAAGGTAATTTTTAAGTGAAGCGTTTGTTTGGACTTGGAAAATCTAGGTGCGGAAGATCCTCGGTGTCCCCTTGAAGGTATCAAAATTTCAGATTCTGAAGCACGCAAGGCATACGGAGACTCTAACTCCTTGGATAATTATAAGGTATGAGCTTGCATTGTTTGACGGACAATCACAAACTCACAAATATCAATTTGCCAACATCCAATTTCGACAAAACAAAACACCAATTCATCAGAAAAGATCTCAGTATATATTATAGAGCTTCAATTGATTCATTTTCATGGTATCAGGCAAGTTCAGACAATGTAAAAGTATATTTTTGATTTAATGTAGACACGAAAATATCATTTATTTACGTTTGGTTGCTTTGACTGGCAGTTGACTGCACAACCCGAAATTGGGCACCAGATGTCGCCATCCATGGTGAAAGAAGCATCTGATTGGTTTGACAGGTTTTTGAAGCCTTAGCTTGGGTGCTCTGCTCTTACTCTTAGGAGTTCTTAAAATTTTCTACGAACTTGCTGTGTCTTATTCTAGTTTCCTTGGTTATGTGTATCATGTTACAAATAAAATAAATGCGTTACCTTTCGAAAGCACCTTCTGGTTTGGAAGTGAATCTCTTGTCTGCTGTGAAAGTAATTCCAACTCAATTCTATGGTGAGGGAGACATCATGAATGGAAAGGAGAGGAAGGGGTTTGACCAAAAATGATATAATAGCATATCTTCTTCTAATCATCTAATACGAACAAGCAATGATCAATTCAAAGGATACGAGCTCAAGAATACTCGATGTGCTTTGCATGTCTACCCTCCACAAGTTACCACGACTATCGATACAAACAACCAATAAAAATCATCTGTTCATGTATGGAAAATGTACACGCATGAAATATATAGATAGAGTGAGTGAAGTAACAATCGGTGTCAATTTTTAGTTTGTCATGATGTCTTCAAATACAAATTATAAAAACGCATTATACATCCTTACATATAGGTAAGAACATTCCCAAAAGCTTAAGACAACACGGGAACCAAATTATCTAAAAAATCATTCAACCTTTCTTCGGCATTGCTGCAAGCCTAGTGTACATCCTTGCCATGGACTGGTACCCTCTAACATCACCAGAACGCAACAGATTACCTGTTAACCAAAGAATAAAAATTGTTAATTTACTTTCATATTGGCCTGCTGCAGGACTAAGGTTTTCAGCTCACTTTGTCAATTATGAGAAGAAAAATGCATTCGAATGAATGCATAGGCATTGAATGGGTTGAGGACTTGAATTTTGTTTATGTTCCTAGAATACAGAATCACTACAGCAGACCGATTTATAAATAGACGGAAATAAACAAGATGGTGATTTCAAATATCAAATGCAATTGACGAAAATCAAAATTCCAGTCATAAGTCAAATACCACATCTTAGTGCACATGCAAACTTGAATCAAAATTGAACATGATCTCTCGTGAATAATAAGAAGAAAAGTATATTATCATGGAGGACAATCAACCTAAAATCGCATCTCTCTTCTTGTGAAAACGGAGAGAACGTTAAATATATACAAAGAGAAGAAATGGAACAAGTATATCAACCTGAATCACAATTCAATGGACTGTCAGGTTCCGGATGGGCCATCAGAGCGATTATAGCCCTACAGACAGATTGAAGTGTCCAAGCTGGGCTCCAAGCATTTTTCAATATATCAAGACAAATCTCCCCCGTCTGGAGAAAATTAATACGTTAAAATATTACTCATTAACCCATTTTCCACAAATCTTATTTTGAACAGAAGGAAATGATTAATCGATTCACAAACCAGCCAACTCAAAAGTCAAACATCAACTTAGTTCCTTAGAAACCCGAGAGGTGTAGTAGTACCCATAGAGCTTGATCACTTCTAACCTATCAACTTCTAATAAATTATGAAAGTTCATTAATCTTCCTGCAATAGTAATGTAACCCAGACAAAATTGTGCTAAAGAGGACTAATATCTGAAGTAAGAATGAGATCCAACAAATATTATACATGAGCACCAAAGTATGTCTACACAGTAATTTTTTGAAAAGAAATCCATGTAGGCCAAGGGTGAGGAATCATTGTTTACAGCATGGACAACGAGGGACTCAATTCTACTCACTCCCCACGCAAAATACTCTTTTTAAGTTTTGACACTGGATGGGTTGAGGAGTCTTACCTTAAAATGCACATTTGGGTGAAATATCTTTGTCAAGAACCGCACTTGAGGAGGTTGTAGAGGATATTGCTCTGGGATAGCAAATGCAAGCTGGAAAACACCACCCTCGTAAGGAGTCTCTGACGGTCCCTAAACAGGAATAAGAAGAAACAAACCAAATTGAGACACAGCCCATAATATATCATACCTTCTTCAATATGAAGCTGCATACCTTGATAAGGGCAGTCCATTTAAAAATGTTAGAATCATCACAGACTAGCTGAATATCAGGATCAACTGCTTTCTCCCGCTGAACCTCTTTATACTCCTTGAAGAGCCTTGCCCGCGATGCCTTCATCAATGTCACAAATCACAATCCATTGTAAGGAGAAAAACTACGCTCCTTATTATAGGACAAATTATACAAACACTATATACTGAACCAAGCAGGATAGTAGAAAACCTCTAATTTTAGTTGGTTGGAACAAATCACATACATTCAAAGAATATAGTTCCACACACAATTGTTGAATAAAGTATTAAGTACTCGTTCAATGAAATTTATGGAGTTGTTTCTAGTAGAGCATCCTGCTATGTATTGAATTCAAACTATTCCCTCAAAATTTCCGAAAACAATTTCATGCATGCACATGGCCGATAAAATAAATTAAACGTTTGTGTGATCAAACCTGCATACTGATTACTGTTGATATAACGCAGACGAAAAAAAGCAAACCTCGGAATGACTTTTTCAACTGCATGTTCAATAATTCGGTGTATTAATAATGAGAAAATACAATGAAAAACAGAAAATGCGGATATAAACTAGTACCGTACCTAGACAAAGGCTAAACACATATAGAGGAGGTATCAAAGAAATCAGAAATCACGGCAGGGAGCACGATACAAGATATTTGAAGCGAGCAAATCAAAATTACCAAACCTGAAATCTCAACGAATTCCAATCTGAATCTGTTTTTGTGTGAAACAGTGAAAGTTGAGTCGAGAATAATCTTTATTCTTGCTGCGCTCGAACAATCTTTTCCTCTGCGAAGTGCTCGGAATTTCCAGGCAAAGAAAAATAGAAGATACAAAATTAGTCAGATGTGAAACCCCCACGTGCTAATCGGACGACGGGACTGAATCGGTCTCCATTTCTTTTTCTTTTTGTTTGTTTTTTTTTTTTTTAATGCAAAGTATTAATAATAGCTTAAATTTTTTAGATGACTGGAACATACGATCAAAGTTCTTCCTTCTCTTCGTCAAGATATCAAATCCACTGTGTGAGCCGACATGGGCTCAAGGCCCAATAACATAAACTTGTTAGCCCATAAATAACTAGAAACGGAGACTAAATTACACTTCTTCTTACCATTTAAAACAGAGAGGAAGAGGCACAGAAATAACTTCTACTACACGAGCATTAAATTTCAATGAAAAAATATTTTAGTTTGCATTAAGGGTCTTTCTCGACAATCAGAGACTAAAATAATTTTCAAAATGTATTGAATATGTCAATATTTTATTTTATGTAATATTATGTTCATCATATATATATATATATATATATATATATATATATATATATATATATATATATTATTACATAAATGTTTCAAATAACTTTAAGGAAGTATATATAACAGTATTCTTTATTTAATCATTTTCATTTTAATCAAGACTTCTTCTTTTTTTTAATTTCGCATTTCACATTATGGCATGTCCCTTGATCTTTCAAAGACGAACTATCAAGAAAATTAAATTAATACTTTTGTATTTATTCACAAACGCTCGAAAACCTTCATTAAATTCAATCTTCAAATCAGTAACCCTTTTTGCCTTCCTCTCGTACCAAAAAATTGTTAGACAAGTTCGTTAGGTGCGTTTCAAAGGTCTATAAAATCACTGGCTGCCAGAAAAAAGCAAAAATGCCTGATGATGATATTCTATTATTGAGTATTTTTACAATTCCAATTTCAATACAACAAATTTATTTCGTATTTGAATCAATTAATGTCCTTGGAATATGCTTACATCATTTGATTAACAAATTCAAAACAAAAAATAAAATTAAATAAAAAAACGTTGTAACAAAAAAAAATAAAAGAGAGAGAGAAAGGTAACATGCGTTCTACAGTAAAGATTGTTTCATCACATTTCAAATACATCTACCACCCTGAATATCAGAACTAACCAAATCTGATGCCTGCCATATGCACAGCTTTAATTCGAATCCTATAAAAGAAATAAATACGAAACTCCTTCACATATTTTACAGTAAGACCCATTAGTTTGCCCCGTTTGTTTCTGAAAGACTGAAACTACAACCACCTCTCCTGTTATAAATTACACTAGTTCAGAATTCCCTTCACATCTCACTTTGTGGCTAGGGTCTAGCGTGGCATAACGCCCCTAATCCCATGAGAAAAGGGGGAATACAATTGTATGATGCTCTAGACAATTTTTCTTTTTTCAGTGTTTTCTCTAGAATGAATGTACATGATCATAATGCCAGACAAACAACACAATATGGGACAACAGCAAAAATATAACTATATATATTCCAAAAAAAAAATAATGGGAAAAAGGGAAAAAAAAAATCTAGAAAAAGAAAAGGGGGGACGAAAGTAAGCAAACAGGTAAAAAATGCAAACCCAGTCATAGTTTTACATGCTACCAGCTCTACCTGGCGTAGGTTTTGGCTTCACTTTTGCCATGTCAACAAGGTCCCCAAATAACTTATCCTCTGGCTTGGAAGGCTTTCCCGAGGGAACATAAGATGAAGCAGAAACCTGGTAGGAGTTTCTCAAAGCACTGTCATCTCTAACAGATAGACCGTACATTTGCTGCTCAACGTATTGAACTCCTTGCTGCTGACCATAGCCATATCCCATGAATTGGTTGCCATAAATCTGTTGAGGATACATGGATGCCATAGGACCAGCTTGCATTTGATGTGGAAGTGGAACCATACCCATATAGGGTCCTACTCCTCCCTGAGTATACTGAGGGTGCAAACCCGCCAGATTGTTTTGACCGACATGGCCATTAATAGCTGACATATGGCTGTTAGTATTTGGCTGCATATACATACCGACCATCTGGTCGTTCCCAATTGCTTGAGGTCCCTGAGGATGTGCACCATTCTGTAGATGAGTCATAACCACTTGAGTGACCTGCACTTGTTGAGTGCCTGCAACTTGGCTACCATTATCTGTTGGTTGAGCTTCCCAGGGAGGTGGTGGCAATGATCCACTGCTCGATGCACCTGTAAACCATAAAAATTGTGAGGGACGTGAAAGTAAGAAGTATAAAATTTCAGTGCACAAAATTCTGTACATTTACATTCTCTCCAATCCAATGAATCACAAAATCCATAGATCGCTGCCCATCAGTTCAGAAAGATGACATTCAGAACAACTTAATTTACCATGAAAATTAAAATGTAGCGATCAGGATTTCATCAATTGCATTTGCTAAATACAAGAGAATGTAACGGTTAAGGTTTGAGGCAGAAAGGATGTATTTTAACCAAAAATAAAATACACAATGGACCATTAGTTGCACCATAAGCGGGTGATGGTGGTTGTTGCTGCTGTGCAACCTGACCATTCCATGCGGGACTTGTGCTTTGGGAGTACGGTGACTGCTCATACGGAGGTGACCCCATATTTTGGGCACTTCCATTAGGGTAAAATCCACCTTGAGGAGTCATAAAAGCCTGCTGGTGCTGAAACTGGTGTGCCAAGGGACTGTTTTGGCCAGCAACATTAGCTGATTGGGTTGGCTGCGCATTGATAGAATTTGATCCACTGTTACCATCAGAAAGCATGTCAAAAAGAATTAGGGCATTCTGTTGAGACACAGGACTGGCGGACTGCTGTTCTCCTACAGGAACAAGAGCAAGCGAAGTCTCAGCTTTTGGTGAGCTATAGTCATCACCACTGAGCAGGTCAATTTTGGGATCAGCCTTGGCAAGTGGAGCTGAACCATTAGGCGTGTTGGGTGTAGGAAGCAATAGCTGCTTAAATGTTTGGGCCCCTGCATCAGCACTAGAGGCGGATCTACAAAAGAAAATAAGTCAAAGAACTATAAGACACCAGATAGACTGGATTTTGTCAACGCTTCAAACTTAGAATGTGCTTTCCTACATGATACAGCAATCTATGTCTACCTCTTGTGTTACAGGCATTATACTTGTATATGTATGCGTAGATCAATATAAACTGTAAGGCCAAAAACTAAGACCTATAACCCAATTCATTATTGACAAGAGATTTTAATCAACTGATTACTAATGTATGAAGTACATAAAATATCGCATCTTTCAATAGTTACACACAACAATTCAGAGCACAGTGGACTGGCTCTCATACTTCCAATTATGGCGGCTTTGGCTTCCCCAGCTAATCTTCAGATGGAGAAAATAAAGCATCCAAACAAAATTGATAGCACAAAACTTCAAAAAGATTCAGCTTAAATTAAACGCAAAAACCAGAGCTTATTTTCAATTAAGATTTGAAAATTGTATCCAAGAACCTCTTCATAATTGAAAAGATCTTGACTCCTCTAGAAATAATGTAAGTAGAAAGTTGCCAGAAAGGCCAAGAATCAATTAACAAATAATGCCTAAGTTATTATGAATGACATAATCTTACTATAACTAGGAAAATAACTTAAGAATTTACACGGATTCAACATACAAATAAACGCAATAAACATAACACAGCCAAATGTAAAACAACCACAAAGACTACATTACCTCCCATCAGTTCGTTTGCTAGCATCTCCAGTATCAATTAAAGGACCGCCAACATCTACAAGTGCCCCAGCAGGTTCAGGCTTAGGTTTCTCTGTCTGATTTTGAACAGATGGTACTGAGCCTGAAGCAATGGATTCATGCTTGGCAAGTACACGCTGCAAATCATCATTTAGAGCCAGTCCTTGGCACAGCAGAGATTCATCCCTGAAAGGAAACAGCATGTTTATAATTTCTTTTGATTTTCATTTGGGGGATACAGGAAGGAACTTTTAAGAGTACAATCAAAATTAATTAAACAAGTATAAAATTTTATCAGTCCTTACGAAGTTGAGTTAACAAGGTGTACCACTCTCTGTTTGTACATACGACATTGCTCCACCAAATCAACAATAACGTCCTGCCTAAGGCCCTGGAAAAAGAGGAGGGGGGAGATATCAGACATGTCATGGTGGACTTCGTTATTTGCAATCCAATATTTGTAATCTTTTGATTTTAAATGTTTAAGGGAAAATATATTTAGAGAATAGACTGACAGTAACTTCAGAGGTGATCATTCAGCTAATACATCAAATTCTGGGCCATTGTTGTCTAAAAATGATGTCCAAAAGTAATCATGTTGAACCCGATATGTCCACAACAACTAAAGGCCCTTAATCGGTTTGGTAACCAAATACGAAATATTACTGGTTACATTCCAAGTTTTCATCTCTACAAACTTCTATACAGTTCTTTACTTGGATATTGATTTATTATTTGACATCATCTCTTATTCTATGCCTTATAACAGTAACCATAACTGATGGAGATCTGTCAAATTCATGAATACAATTTCCAGAATTATGTTCAGAACTGCCACACCTATATAAAAGAATTTTCAGCAGTTAGATGTATAGCTAATGACTGCAAGGGAAAAAAATCAATTTTGAAAGTAAGAAAAGATTCAAGGTGCTAAAAGTAAGATTTAATGAGCTTATCCAATATAAGTTAAATACATACTCAATCCAACTAGTAGACTACAATAAAATTGTAAGCTAATCATTATAATAAGTTCATCCTAATTTCACCTTTGAACTGAACCACTTACTTCTTTGTTACCCGGGTCTATCGCACTGAGCATTTCTGCAAGAACATCCATAATACCACGTGCATTCTGAATTTCGGACAAACTGGCAATAGAAAGTTCAATTAAAACAAATGTAAAATGACATGGCATAATCTGTACCATATAGTAGCTTAGCAGTTATTAATTTAATTAATACCAATTAGCAGCACATATAAAAGTACATATCAAGGCCTGCATTTTTAATGCCATATACAGAAACAAACAACTGATAGCCTCAAAACCGAATTGCAAGTCACTCTCTTATTCAATGAAAATTTTGTTTGAAAAACTGTTACTCATTAATCTATTTTTGTATTTTCTTTTACTTACCCTTTATTTGCCCAGTCCCAACCACTGCGTAACTTTATTTAATTTCATTTGGAAGAAAAATGACCCAACACCCATCTTAACTGACGAAATAGAATAAGGTTAGGCAATATGTGCCATCTAAGCTGCAAAGAAAATCTGCACCAAATACATAAGATTATGATACGTGACTAAGCTTAAAGTAGATGCAATGTAACAACGAAAATTTTGATTAAGATTATCTGGCAGGCCATCAAGGATACATCTATAGATTGCATCCAGACACTGAGAGATTCAATCTATTAAAAAGAAGGGGGTGGGAGCACCAATCAGGAAGAGACTTCCTTTTACATAACAAAGAATGAGCTAGAAATGAACCTTAGGGTAGGGAACTCAGACTCTGCTGAAGACTCAGCTGTGTCCTGCTGAAAATCAGGATTACGTAAATTTTGAGGATATGAAGCCAATGGTTGTGTTTGGGGAGGTGTAAGAACAGGTGCAGATCGCTCAGACCTCTGAGGAAATACTGCCCCAGCACGCTGAAATAGACAAACAAATTAATTAACAAGGTCAATCTAAATATTCAGCATGTGATCACTCACAATTGAACACTGTTAGATGAAAATATTCAATTTTAAAGGAAAAATATTAAAGCTATTCTTATCAACTGTTCTCCTATTTAAGAAAGATAACTTGACAGAAAAATTACTCATAAAGAATCTCTAAGTAAAGAACTTCTAAATAAACATACCAACAGTTCCTGGTATGCAGCATAGTACTGTGGATATCTTGCCCTCGGTCCTCCAAACGCCTCTTGCCAAGTATCTATAAGACTGAGTATCTTCTCTCTAACTTGCAAATCAGGCTACAATTAGCATAATAAATTACATTACTATTTTACAAAATGAAAACGGGTATTGCATTATATACAACTTCAATTCAATGAAAACATTCTAGAAATGTTCATACCTTCTTCTTTGCTATTCTCACCATCTCATGCAGAACATCTCTCTCTGCTACGTGCATGTGAACAATGTCACCACAATTCTTTATGATTGTTTCCAGTAGCTAAATACAGGGAATAAACCAAAAGAAAACAACAAAAGTGCACCCATCAGTAGAAAATTGACAGTAATAATGATGGAGGTGGAAGTTATGAGTGAACGTGATTGTCCAAGACTAATGAAATAATTAAGAGGATATCTTTCAAATTAGTAAATGCCAAAGCAGCTTGACCACTGTGAATATCTGAAGGGAAAACGTAAGAAATAAAGTGCTCTAATGCTTACAGTCAATGCAAGGAGTTGAACTTTTGAATTCTTACTTCCAATTCGCTTCTTTATACCTTTAACGACATCCTTTGCCAGCCTGATAAAGCATACTCAAAATGAGTTCTCAAGCTATAGCGCATAAACCAAGAAAACCCTTGAAATCATTTATAAAATTAAACATTTCTATCCCAAATAAAGGTATACAATTGACTTGAGCATCTGAACTGCAGAAGTTCATAATTTTGTATGTTCAGACATACATACCTCTTTTCTGAGCTCCAAATTGTAAAAGCACAACCAAATGCGTACAAAGACAAACTAATATAAGTGCAAAGTCACAAGCAGTTTTTTTTTCCTATTAATTTACTCAGTTGATCACAAACTTAGAGAGTGGTTATGATTATTAACCGTCTACGAACAATGATTCCACAAATTCAAAAATCTAGCGAATAATTGCCCTCAAACTTAAGAAGCAGAAAGATTTTATGTTCACTATTCCTATATATATATATATCAATCAAATAGGAGGATGGGATAGAGAACTCAATCAAAGCATTCACTTAAAGGGAGTTTGATCTCAGAGGTCCAACATCTAATTCAAACCAAATTACTTATTCGAGATTTTTCAATATTTTGCCGTTCCATTAAAACTAAGGCAATGCAACAGTGAATTTTCAATCGTGAATAAAGAATCGAAAAGGAGAATTGGCAGGCAAGACCAAGCTTCCCCATTGCGACAAATCAGACTCCATAAGCAAGCTCGGGCGTGAATCAAATTTCATTGGAAAATTTCTATTTCTAATTTTCCTGGGAACCAGGAAGATGACAACTATTCGATCAAATTATATAGCTCAAAAGACCAAAAAAATAAAAATAAAAATAAAATAGAGAGAGAGAAGAAAAGAGGAAAGTCATATTACACAGAAAATCACACATATAGATTAGGTAAGACAGGATGGCAGGGAGAATCCCGTGCTACGCTTACCCAGGATCGTTATTCAGCATATCACAGATCTCGATATTCCTGGCCCAATCAGGGCCGATGAGCATGTCGCTCGTGGCTCTTTCTACCAAAGAATTCACCATTTCCGCAGACCAAGAACGATACGATCAGAAGATCAAAATTATTCCAATGAAGATAAACGAACTACCGGTGAGATCGTAGAGAATTCCGGCGTTATGACAGAATATACCGGCTTCTCTTTCTATTTCTCTTCCTCCCCTAGCTCTCAAACACCGTGTCTGTCCAACGAAGAATGCTGGTTTCCTCATTTCCGTTGAGGAAATTTCTTAGCGATCAAGGGCAGAATGGGAAGTTGAAGATTTACAAATATCAAACTTGCCATATGTCAGGATGTGGGGTCACCAGCCTCGTATCACGGCGCATGCATTTGACCTTGATACCGCTCCTTTTGCAGAGGACTTTGATCGAACGGTGCTGACCAAGTTGAATCCTGGTGGTGCAAGGGACAGGCTAGCAAAACCGAACGCAATGACACGGTTGCCCCTGGGAGGAAAGATATTTGCATTATCTAGTCATTCAATTTAATAATTTCTTTTGACATAAAGGGTTTTGATCCCCTATTAGTATTATTTTTTCTAATAGTCTGTACTACGACTTTGGGTTTAAGTGGAAACATTCTATCAATAATTGTTGTTATTATTAATATTATTATTTCCAGGGAGAGAAAGAAAAGTTCTACCGACATGAATTTGTATTAAGTATAATCTAGTATTAGATACAAATGATTTTATTTTATTTTTTTAAAAAAAGGTATTTTTTGGGCCTCTAAATAAGATCACCCAACCTGTTGTATATATTCGATGGGATATTATATAATACTCGAACTATTTAAATAGAAAGCCAATTATTTCGACTACATCCTTCACTTGTTCACAAAATACCCACTTAATAACTGATATTCACTGTAATTTATATATATATATATATATATATATATAGGCACTTAGATTAGTATTACAAAATTTACATTTTTATTTTATTTGTGATAAATAAAAAATATTTATTAAAAAATTACTTATAATAAGATTTGAAACTTAAATTTTGTAAAGAAAAAAATTTCAACTAAACTAATCACAATTTGATTAAGTCATCCTTGGTGAAAAGAAAATATATGATGCTGGTTATAAATTTAAGAGTAAATATCTATTTTGGTCTCTCACACTTAAAATTTTTATCAATTTGGTCTCTCTCACTTTAAATTTATCAATTTAGTCCCTTACATTTAAAATCATAATCAATTTCATTTTTCACATTTCAAATTTATCAATTTAATCATTTACACTTCAAATTTTGTTTATCAATTTTGTCCCTTAATTTATCAATATTTTTGAAATGTAAGAGATTAAATTGATAAATTTTACAAAGTTAAGAGACTAAATTGATTAAAATTTTAAGTATGAGGGACCAGATTGATAAACTTGAAATATAAGAGACTAAATTTATTAGAGTTTTAAGTGTGAGAGACCAAAATAAATATTCACTCTAAATTTAAACAACCATGTTTTTTCTTCTACTTAAACCGTGTATAAATAAATAAGTGAGCAGAAACAGAAAGGGATGCCGTGCATGTTATTGAAATTATAGTACATAGTATTAAAATAAGATAGTGCACACAACAGAATATACCTAAACCAAGTGGATTTACATTCACTGGTGGTTTTGGAATAACTTGTTGGAACGAGAGAACAGGTGTTTTCTGATATCTCAAAGCAAGTGGGTCATAAACCACACAGAATGATTAAGGTTATATTCTCCCCTTAATTATTTTATCAACCAGTAGTTTATAGTTTATTATAACTTCACATTAAATTACGTTGTGGATTACATCATGTATGTGCCACCATTGATTGACATCCATTTTGGTGTCCACGCATGCATGCATGCATGCAGTTACTTCTGCTGATTGTGCACGGCATACATGCATATATATCTCAAAAAGAAATCCATCGTTCTGCTAACTGAACAACTTTTAGAGAAGAAAAGCCTTTGCTTTTTGGTGAAGTGGTTTCGGCCTTAAAAAACTGATACCGTCAAGAGCCACCACAACAAGAGATGATGACGACCACTTGCACTAGTAAGACAAGATAAGGGAGCAAGTCTTAAAAAAGGATTATGATCTTGTCATGTGAGGGTCCGAATAAGACTAGATCCTTCTTCTAAAAGCTTCATGTTATTATTTATATAGAGATAGTTGAGTTATGGATTTATGTACTCGTTTGTTCAGGCCTACAAATATAATTTTATTTAGATGTTGGTCCACATCATATATATATATATTAATTATTAGATGAGAAAAAGGATTTTGATCTTGTCAAAGTACACAAGGCATATACCATTAGTTCCTCGTCTTTACTAACATTAATCCCAATCAGTGTCAAGTCAAATGCCAGCAAAAGCATCAGCTTTCCATCTTCAAAAGCGCATTTGAATTATAATTGCTTAAAGAGTGGACTGGTCGTAGCCAGAGGGAGAAATGGATCATTGAAATCACCAGGTCCTGCTGAAAGCCAATATCTTACTGATCCTTTCCTACACTTAATTGGAAGCATCAAGCACTCACACTCATGTCTTCTTTCTCTCCTCTTTTGGAGGTGGGTAGGGACAGAAGGATGTGATCTATTGTGAGAGTCAACTAAGATTCCTAGGATTTTTGTGGGACTAGAGAGTTTGTGGGGTGTGTGGAAGAGCGACTAGGTGGCGGCGAAAGATTGATGTCTCTTTTATAGTTTTTCTAAGTTTTTAGGGTTTTTGAGGGATCATTTTACATCGGTATTGAATATGGGGCTGAGCTTATCTTCAGGCTTGTGCCCGTGGCTCAGATAGCTCGGTAAAGGGTTCGCATCATGATCTAAATGTTCTTTCTTGTTTGCGGGAATAAGTGTTTGATCAATTTAAATGAAATTTGGAGAGTTATTAATTTTAAGGTGATCAAAATGAAAATAAAACATTTTCAGTGAAGAAACGATAATTTTTTTTAAAAGAAATAACAAAATTTAGAGGGTAAACATGAGTAAATGTGATCAAATAATATCATTACTATCAAAACTTTATCTATATATTTTAGTGAATTTTATATATATTATTTGCAAAAACAATTAAGAATAAAAGGATTCAATCTCTTCCAAAAATGAGGGCAGTTTTTTTTTTTTTGTACTAATTAAGTTAATTTTGTTAAAAAATTGATTAATTGTATTTATTTATTCATACAATACACATGTAGTCTACCTTTTCATTCGGCCAACAAAGGTACACGCTTGTACGGGCGCCACGGCTATCTTGCTCTATGACGTGCCGAATTTTAAAAGCAACAACTTCGGGTGAAAAAATCTTAAAGCATCGTGAAGGGTGATCTTCAGTTCTAAGTTCCTTTTACTTACCTCTCTTTTCCATATTAGCTGGAATCTTCAATTCTTTTCTTCTTTTTTTCTCGCTTTACAGTTTTCCGGAGACAATTCAAGATTTAAACTCTCCACCCCGCAATCAGATTTTCGACTTTCGAGTTCATATTATCAATACAAGAGATTTCAGGAGTTTCGGTGCCTCGGTGAATTTTTGAAACCCTAGTCTCCGAGAATAACTCTAGTAAAATTACAGTGCAACATGCCACCCAATCTCTATGCACTATCCATAAATCCAAACGAATTGACACTTGAGTCGAAATTTTGTTGAGTAGGCACTACTTGCTAATTGCAACAATGGCGATCATCGGCGACGCTCTTCGCCAAGCGTTCATGCCAAAGCGCGAATACGAGAGCCTCCGGGAAGAAGAAAAAGCATGGGGCAAGCTTCAGAGACCTCTGATTATGTCTTTTGTCGCTGTCATTTCTCTTTTAATCATCGTATGCACAATTATCAGTTTAAATATCGTGTTTCCGGGTAAAAGTGGGACGAGGCCCTTCTGTGTGTATCGGAGGCTTCAACCAATACAGATAAGCATGAAAGGTGGATCCGACTCTGATCCGTATCCGGGAGCTTTCTACCTTACGGACCAGGAGATTGTGGATTATTACTGGATGATTGTGTTCGTTCCTTCGATGATAATTTTCTTAATATCAGCTGTGTATCTCATTGCTGGTAAGGAATCATTTTTATGTTTGCTTTTGGTTAAGTTGCTGTCTGATTAATAGGGAAAGAGAGCAAAATGAAAGCTCAATTTTGGGCGTTTCATTTCATGTTAGATCGCTTAAAATAAGAGAAAGGTGTCTATGTTTGGTCATTCACATATATTACGCTTGTCCAAATTGAGAAAGGTGCATCTACCATTTACCAACTCTTACTATTCTCTTTTCTTGTTATTAATGGAGGGTATATCAAGAGTAGCAACATATCTAGAAGTAATTAGTCAGAAAACAGTGGGTGTAGAAATTTTTAGAAATGAAGAAACTTCAAAGTGGCATGCTGGAAATCTTTTGTAAATAGGAGGAACCTGTCTGCAACATTGTTAGAAGAGCTTCACAATAGGGATCACCTTTTCAATGGAAGTATAGTTCGTAAACTATCAAACCCAACTTCGAAGTTTCAAAAGCACACAATTCGAAACAAGTTTAGTATATAACAAAAATGGTGGTTCTTGTTGTGATGCCGTTTTTATATCTATTTAAATGTGAGAAGATAAAATCAGGAGCAAAACCTTCTTAAGAATGTGTATTAAGCCCAACCGGACCCTTGATGTCAATTAAAGAAAAAAAAGGAAGAAAGAAATACTTCTGATTAGCATAGTCACAAAGGAATGCAGGTTGACTTGGTAAATAAAAAATTTGAGCACTATTGCATGATTTTATTTTTGTGATAATTTGAACACCTGCAACAGGAAAGCAAATCTTTATTTTGATAAATTATTAATATAGTCTTCTTTCTCAATTTTATCCTTAAAATAAGGCCACTAAGCTACCCCTACTTTGAACATGTCGTACTTAGTCGACCTCTCTCAGTCCCAAATACATTTTTGTCTTCTTGGTCATCAATTCTGTCATCTTTGAATTCACTGATTTGTGGTGCCAACAGAGTGCTTTCTAGTTTTATATTTTATACACTAGTTTGTAGTAGCAGTACAATCTCTTTAGTAACATATATCTTCTGGTAGTGTAGATCATGTTCAATCATGTTTTAAAAACATGTCTTGCATAAATACAGCTGTGATGTTACTAGTTTCTCGGTTATATTTTGTTGCAGAGTTCTTAGTTTATTAAAACAACTCGTTTTTATTCTTCTCTGAGTAGTTATTGGCCTTAACTAGTGTAACTTTTTTTGGTTACACTTAATTATACAGTTGATACTGACTTTTCTTTTATGATAATTAACTTGCAGGGATCACTGTAGCTTATTCTGCTCCAACAAAACACGGATGCTTGAAAGTGGTTGAAAATAATTATTGTGCTTCCAGACGGGGTATTTGTTCTTCTTTCTTCTATTCGATTTCTGATACTATAGATGGCAGTTAGAAGAACTATTCTGTTCTCATGTTTGTCGTCCTATGCTTTTTTTCCGAATTATTCATCTGACGATTGAGCACATGTTGAACTAAAATGCTGACACTTTGCACCTTGAATAAGTTATATATTCAATAATCTATTTTCTTTGGGTAACCTACAGGAGGGGTTCGCTGTCTGTCTATCTTGAATCTCGTCTTTTCTATCATTTTTGGTCTTCTTGCATTGTTTCTTGGTTCTAGCCTTTTGACATTGGGGAGCAACTGCTCCGTTCCCCTGTTTTGGTGCTATGAAGTTTCATCATGGGGACTGGTTATTTTATATGGCGGCACTGCCTTCTTCCTGAGGAGAAGGGCAGCTGTGATTCTTGATGAGGGAGACTATAGTGGTCGAAATTATGGACTGGAAATGCTGGAAGCAAATCCCGTGGAAGCCACACCTGAGGTGGAAAGGCGTGTTAACCAAGGGTTTAAAGCTTGGATGGGATCATCCCTTTTATCCTCCGACGAAGAAGATGAACCTGACAGTTATGATGAGGTGTCTCGTGTAATGTAACTCATACTAACTCAAATAGGCAACGAGTCTCACTTCTATAGATCTACTGTGAAGAGTGGACGTGTGCTGGGATAGGATGGACTTCAATTTTGGAAAAATTGATGTCTTCTTATGATCTTTTGACATGTATCATATAACATATAATAGGAACTAATGCTGATTAAAGGGTACGGATTAGTAGTCTTTTAAGTTGTTTCAACTGTTCTATCAGGGAGTCTGCAATTTGTGAATAACTAGTGAATGACAAGCTTTTGTGATATGGTTTATTGCACTTCTTGATCCTGACATATGGCTTATCTTATCTAATTGATGACATTTCACATAAGCTTAAGAAATACAGGTACAAAGTAAATCAACTTTTTTTTTTTTTTTTCTTGCTGAGTTTCCTGTAATCTAGTTTTACTTGCTCTTTTACGTGGTTTGGGCAACTTCTGGGCCTTAGGCTTGCTCCTTTTAGAAAATGTAATAATGCCGATTCATATTCTTTTCTTGAAGTACCTGTAATAATATGTGAATTTAAAAATATAGAATCATCGATAATGCTGTGTTATTATCTTAAATTACCGGGAGGAGGTTTATAATGTATGGAATGGCACGGATGCCATTTGAGAGGCTACACATGTATAATAACATAATACGATAAATTGTAAGTAGTTAAGTACCTTCTAAAAATAGGATGAATTATTCTGATTAAAAAATATGACGAATTATAAATAGTTAACATATTCAAAATTTAAAAATAGAGGTTTATCTTTTTAATATTTGTGTTATATTATGTTACATAAAATTGTCAATATGTTAATTATATGTATAAAAGTTCATTTTGTTAAGTTTATTTTTTTTAAAAAAAGTCTATTTAAAAATAACATAAATTACATATACCCAACAAAGATAAAAATTCTGTATGTTTATATTATCTCATATTAATGTATCATCATATATATATATATATATATATATATATATATATCATGATTTTATTTAACAAGAATAAATATGGTTTTATATCTTCCAAATTCTTACCTGATACAATTCACCGGAAAATCCAAACCCAACCCGACTCCAATCCGGTAAACCCTAAAACAGGCCTCCGCTCCATCTTCGTTGTCCCCTGCTAGCGTGCCTCTGTTGAAAACACTTAACGGACACTAGAGAGCATAGCTACCCTCTTCGAAGTTCAGTCCTAATTTTCAGCCATGGCTACCCACGACTACGAAGGTGCACGCGGCTATGATGACCCAGCCATGGCTCACCGCCAGCCACAAGCACAATCTCAAGACATGGGTTATGACCCGAATTTCGTGCCTGACTCTCTGAAGATGTTCGTTGGGCACCTCTACCGCCACATCCGAGAGAAGAACGTGTACGAGATCCACCAGATGTATGAGAATTCATTCCAGACCTTATCGGACCGTCATTTCAAGGATACTCCTTGGCCGTCTGTGGATGCCGTGGCTCATTACGTCGACAATGACCATGTCTTTTGCCTCCTCTACCGTGAGATGTGGTTTCGGCACCTCTACGCTAGGCTCACGCCAACGCTCAAGCAGAGGATAGATTCCTGGGACAATTATTGTAGCCTCTTTCAGGTTGTGTTGCATGGGGTTGTCAATATGCAGCTCCCTAACCAGTGGTTGTAGGACATGGTGGATGAGTTTGTTTACCAGTTCCAGAGCTTCTGTCAGTATAGAGCTAAGATGAAGAACAAAACTGACCATGAGATTGCGCTTTTAAAGCAGTATGATCAGGTAAGTTTGCTAGGAACTGAGGTTATATATTTATGGTACTGCTGATTTTACCGTCCTTTAGTCAGGGTTTTTTTTTTTAAGATATTATCTTCATTCTGTTTTCTTAGCATGCTAATTGAATAAGAGAGAAATAGGCAACTATTAAAAGTTCCTTTTGTGTCTCGAGTAGTTCAACTTGTGGCTTTACATCACGATGCAGAATTTATCTTCAGAATATGCGCTAAGAGTACAATAATGCTATGTCTCAGGCTTGGAACGTGTATGGTGTCCTCAATTTCTTGCAAGCCCTTGTTGAGAAGTCGATGATTATTCAAATTCTTGAAAATGAGAAGGAAGGCCTAGAACAATTTACTGCTACTGATGGGTATGATTACAATGGAGGAAGTAATGTCTTGAAGGTTCTAGGCTATTTCAGTATGGTTGGGTTACTGCGAGTTCATTGTCTCTTGGGTGATTATCACACTGGTCTGAAGTGCCTGCTTCCTATTGACATTAGTCGGCAAGGCGTTTACACTAGTGTTATTGGAAGCCACATTACCACCATATATCATTATGGCTTTGCCAATCTTAAGTTGCGCAGGTGCGATAACCTTTTGTTTGTGCTGTGTGAATTTTATAACGCTTATCTTCGGTTCACTTTTGATTGTTGGATTTCTTTGGTTGTTTGCTTCTTTTCTATGATGGTGTAGATATTTTGCATCAAAATGTTATTTTCCCATCCAATTGTATCGTTACCTTAGCTCATTGGTCATTGAGTTTTATCTATGAACCACATGTCAATGCAAGCCACCCTTTTATCCATTGAATTTCCCTTCCTGCGCATCAGCCAAGGCAGGAATTGTTCTTGTCCTTTGCTTGTGATAAATATTTTACAAACTGAACTATTTGTACGCTTGAACTGTGTCTTCTGCATTGCATATTGGTCAAGATGTGGCTAACCACATCCTTCATAACAATGTATGTCGTGATAGGCAATAATTATGCGAGCATTCATTGTCACCCTGGCTTTTCTAGTTCATATTTTCATCAAGGTTATAATGTTCTTCCAAAACCAAAATAGTGTTTTCATCAAGTCTCATGTTTTCATCGCATTTCATTTACTTTTGTAAGTCACGAATGAATAGTGTTTTGGTTTTACTCTTGCATTGTCATTCTTCTTCTGATTATATGACCTAGCCTGTAGCCTTTTTCTGCAGATATGTTGACGCAATTCGTGAATTTAATAAAATTCTCCTGTACATCTATAAGACTAAGCAGTATCATCAGAAATTTTCACAGTATGAACAGATACTAAAGAAGAATGAGCAAATGTATGCCTTGTTGGCTATCTGCCTTTCACTTTGCCCTCAAAACAGGCTTGTCGATGAAACGGTGAACTCTCAGTTCCGGGAAAAGTATGGTGAAAAGATGATTAGGATGCAAAGATACGACGATGAGGCTTTTGCTATCTATGATGAACTTTTCTCATATGCTTGTCCCAAGTTCATTACCCCATCAGCACCTAGTTTTGAGGAGCCTCTAGTAAACTACAACCAGGTATGCCTTGGATTCCTTCTGGGCCAATAGAATACCACATTGGATATGAGTACTTGGCCCCATCTAATTTGAAATTACAAGTAGTTTTTTCTTTTTCCACCTGATTGAGATTTGAGAGTAATATAACTGGTGAGAAATTCGCTCCCCTTCTACAGTCTTGAAGGGTGAAAATATAATTCGATTCTCTTTGGATGCTCTCTCTTTCCCTTCCGTAATTTTCACTGTCTCCCTTTGAGTTAATCAATGCTATTTGTTTTGTCAGGATGCCTATAGACTTCAGTTGAAACTGTTCCTTTATGAAGTGAAGCAGCAACAGTTGTTATCAGGTGTCCGGACCTTGAAAGTATATTCAACCACCTCTCTTGCAAAACTTACGAGTTATATGGAAGTGGATGAAGCCACATTAAGGTAATGGAAGATCCAATTATGAATTATTGGAGCATATCCTATAATCATTTTCTCTTTATATAAATAATCTACAAATGTTTATTCATATACTTCTGATGTGGTGCTTGGCAGGACTATATTGATGACATATAAGCATAAGACACATGCTGTTGATAGTGATGGAAAAATTATATCCAATGCTGATGTGGATTTCTACATTGATGATGTAAGTTTGGGTCATTTGCTCCTTTTCTTCGGATGCTTACTTTAATACGGTGCTTGGGAATGTTAACAAAATTTCTAAGTAGCATCAGTGCAAATGTCCATTTAAATTAAACTTGATCTACTTCATAGAAAGTTGAGCTCTTGCTTTCAGAGTTAATGATAAAGTCACCTTGAAGTTAGAACACCAATGACCGAGCATCAGATGTAGTCATGTTTTGGTTGGTCATTCCGTTGTTTTGCTCATAAGTTTTATGTATTTTCACATTATCCTAGTAAAGAAGGATGATAGTGTCCAATGGACTCACTGCTTGATGACTTTGTGCCAATGTATCAAAAATTTGACAGGAGTATATTAAAGTTACCCTGCATGGTACCAAAAAAGGGTTTTTGAAAATGAAACACGTGGTAGCTTCTATCCTGTATACTACCGCAACTACACAGTAACTTTGTCATTTGCTGCAGGACACTGTTCATGTTATAGAGTCTAAGCCTGCCAAACGATACGGGGATTACTTCCTGCGTCAGGTTGTCAAGGTATTGTTATTTCTGCTTATTGATGCAAATTTCTTCGTTTGTAAAGATATTCTTTTATATTTATCATGACTTTTTATTCGTTCTGTGCAGTTTGAAGGGATTATAAATGAGATAGATGGCGTAAAGCTGGAGCGAGTTGCCTAACGGACTTCTTTGCCCTTATTCCCTCTTTCATTTTTCATTTACGAGGTAGAGTTTTATTTAATTTAATTTAATTATTTTATTTTTTAGGAGCCACTGTTGTTTTTAGCCTGAGGTAGAGGGCAAAATTGTATTTTTCTTTTTGGCTTAGTATGTTGCTTGATGATTTATTAAATATCAATTTACACAAATAATTCAATAGCAGACTGCATTTAGTCCATAGATAATTTTATTTATTTCAAAAGCAGACATCATTTATAAATACTCAGAAAAAAGAAGCTATTTTTCATAAATAAATAATTTCAAAGGCTGAAATTTTGAAGTCCCGCTCCCTCGCAAATATAGGAAAAGCTGAAATTTTGTCTTAGACCGGAGTTTGTTAGGAGGCAGACAATATCACGTCAGTGTCACGTGGAATTTCAAGCAACCAACATGTCTTCCGATGTAGGCAGCGCCTGTGAAGACCATCCAATATGCCAATAATATTCTCATAACTATTTATTAAGGGCAAACGTTGAAAAGGAAAGAATAACAAATGTCTCATAGAAATTATAAAATATTTAATAATTTAATAATAACCATTAAAATACCTATATTTACATAATAAAAACGAACATTATACAATATCTATTAATAATTTTTTATTTTCATATTTCGGAAAAATAAAAGGTAAAATTAATCATTAGTTGGATAAATGCGAGCTTGCGTGTTCTTTTTAAGACAGCTATTCGACAAAATGTATCTTTTCCATGAGATTAATCTTAGTTGAATACTTAGTTTATCAATTATTATGACTTTCTCTATTTTCCGCGTAAATACGTAATATAAAATTATTCTCTTAAAACTAATTCTAAAACAACACTAACGATGCAAATAAGAAATCATTTTCATAATTTTCAGTTTCAACTCATATTACATAAAAAATAAAACAAAATATATTTACACAAAATTTGCAAGAGCCCGCTCAGACGGCTTGTAGTGTGGAGAAGAATACAAATGAGGAAAGAAGCACTATTGACCCACGACCCAATCAATATGTGAACGTCCCCGCAAAACGTCATCCATAACTTGCCACGTAAGCAAAGTAGGACCTCTATATAAACGGGTAACTACCCAAAAAGAGTAAAAAATACGATTGAGTCAGCCAGTGAAAAGAGGCAAAGAGATCGTATCTGAATTCTCAATCTCAGCTTTCAATACGAAACCTGTCCAATTTTATTTTTTTTATTAAATTTTACTTTTTAAGGACACTTTTGACGAAGCATGCGCCCACAGCTAACTTCCCCCTGTATTTTCAATTCTACTAGCCCTGCTCCACCTTTTTATTCTTCCCCAAGTGATCGCAGGATCACAACTCTCGCTAGACACCTTGTTCAACCATTCTCTGCTATGGCCTACTCCGATTCCATCTCCGCCTCACCGACCGCCGCCGTCCACGGTGACTCTGTCTTCGCTCACCTCGTTCGTGCTCCCGAAGATCCTATCCTCGGGGTACTCTTTTCCTTTTACTCTCTACTATCCGCTTCTCTGGTTACTTGCAGGAAAATGAAATCTCGACATTTGATCGTCCTAATTTCGGAGTATCTGTGCTATTTTTTTTTTTCTTTCTGTGATTTACGGATAAGAAGAGATTCAATTCAATTTGTTCATTACAGTGAACATGTCTTACTGTGTTAAAAATGGATTATAATGAATTTTTACTTACTTAAGAAGTACCTTAGATCTATAACAGTGACTTGTGTTCTCTACTTGTTCTCGAGCAAGCTCATGCTCGGGATCGTGATTGTGTGCTTGATAGCGATAACCAGGTTGAGCAGTAGAAAGTGATCGAGGAACAAATAGGCTCTGAATTTTCCTGTATTCTCTTTTCCGTAAGATTATATAAGGTTACGAGCTATTTGACCTTTACTAATTATAAGTTATAGAAATCACTGCTCCGTTATAAGTTAAATAATCTAGAGAAATTAACACATGAATAATAAAGCAGCACGGCATCTGCGAGCATATTGCGTGTTTTGGCATTTAATCACTATGGTGAAGCACACGCGATGTCGATACCGACTCAAGCTGGTCTTCATATGCATCTACTTCATACGAATCCTTCAAATCTGTTGTTAGAAAGTTTCTTGGTCGATCAATTAATGAATGTCTTTTGTCTGTCTTTATAAAATAGGTGACGGTTGCCTACAACAAAGATCAAAGCCCAGTTAAGCTAAATTTGGGAGTCGGTGCTTACCGAACAGAGGTGACTGTTAGTGTAGTCGTGGTTCTGGGTGGTTGTTCATTATTTGCAATGGAATGATCACCATATGACACTATAAATTAGATTTGTTCCTTCAATATTGATGAAAATTAACTGTAGTTAACTCAGGAATACATTCAGCTACCAAGTTGTGCAATATGTTTTAACTCTGATTTGATGTATTTTGTCTTGTTTTACTGATGAAATAACAGGAAGGAAAACCTCTTGTTTTGAATGTAGTAAGACGAGTAGAACAGCAACTCTTGAATGACAAGTAAACAATCTTCCTTTGTTTTGTTTTCATGCTGAATTACATTGAATTGTGATGGATTCCATTCTACGTTATTTTCAGGGCTCGCAACAAGGAATACCTTCCTATTGTTGGGCTGGCTGATTTCAATAAATTGAGTGCTAAGCTCATTCTTGGTGCTGACAGGTTGAAAAATACTTTCTGACAGATTGGTTTATTAAGTTGTTGTTTGGTTTATGGTTTTTATCTGGACCAGCGAATAACTGTTTCTTTGTTTACCTTTTTTGATATAGCCCTGCTATTCAAGAAAACAGGGTTACCACTGTCCAGTGCTTGTCTGGTACTGGGTCATTGAGAGTTGGAGGCGAGTTTTTGGCTAAACATTATCATCAAGTAAAATGTTCAATCCTTAACTTTCCTCTCCACTTTGTCCTTTACAATTGAATATTATATGATTATAGTTCACCTTGTTTGGCTTCCTTTTGCTTTTCAGCGGATTGTATACCTGCCTCAACCAACTTGGGGGAATCACCCCAAGGTTTTCACACTGGCAGGGTTATCTGTCAAAACATACCGCTATTATGCTCCAGCGACACGAGGACTTGACTTTGAAGGTTAAAAATTTATTCATCTGAGCTGTGTCATGTTTGATCGTAATCTTCTTTATTATATCTAAGTCCATATGCTTTCTGATACCTAACTTCAAAAGGGTTTTTAGAGCACAAAATTCTTTCTCATTCCTAACAGGACTCTTGGAAGACATTGGTTCTGCTCCATCTGGATCTATTATTTTGCTTCACGCATGCGCCCATAATCCTACTGGTGTTGATCCAAGCCCTGACCAATGGGAGCAGATCAGACAGCTGATAAGATCAAAAGCTTTGTTACCGTTCTTTGACAGTGCTTATCAGGTAGGCTTCTTTGCACATAACAAACTTCTAAGCGGTTTCCCTTTTGCTAGATAAAATTTTATAAGGATGTAGTCCGCCATGGGCTCCTCCAAAGCCAGAAATACAGGGCACTTGAAATCACTTAAAATTCTGAATCTTCGGAACAGAACACAGCCTATTCTTTGATTGTAACATTTTTTTTTTCTGGAATATAATTTTATTTCCACAATAGGGTTTTGCCAGCGGAAGTCTAGATGCAGATGCACAGCCTGTACGTTTGTTTGCTGCTGATGGTGGTGAAATGCTGGTGGCCCAGAGTTATGCAAAAAACATGGGGCTTTATGGAGAGCGTGTTGGTGCCCTAAGCATTGTAAGATTCAAACTTCAAAGCAATAATTATTGACAACTCTGTAGTTTTTAATTAGTAGTTAGGACTGCATCTTAAATGTATTCTATCTCTTTGAATCAGATTTATTGCTTTGATCTCGTTATGGCTTTTTATTCTTTAGCACAGATATGTACTCTTCTCGTACAAAGTAAAATAATAGGTTTTTCTACTGTTTTTAAGGACCCAAACTTTCTTGTTTCCTTCTGATGTCTGTAATTTCTTTTGCCCCCTAAACCTAGGTCTGCAAGTCAGCTGATGTTGCAATCCGGGTTGAGAGTCAGGTGAAACTTGTGATTAGGCCTATGTACTCAAACCCTCCTATTCATGGTGCATCCATTGTGGCTGCAATTCTCAAGGACGGGTAATAAGCCATTAACTTGTCTGGATGCATTTTAAGTGGAATTCGACAAAGTAGATTCTGCATTTTTACTATCATTTTTGCTTTTGCAAGTATTGAACTACATAGGCAGAGGTGGTAAATTTAGTGTCTGCGATTGCCTTAGTATATGTTCTGGCCATGCTTCCGGTATTTTACTTAATGCTATCGGACAGGGTTATCTTAATAAACATTCTATTATACTGACTGTAAAGCTCCAGTATATATATCTTATACATGCTTCAGATAATATCATCAGGAATGAGATCCTAGTACGCATTTGTTTGCTTTAATATTTCTCCCCTTCGTCAAACTATTCTTGTTATCATACCTGTTTTTGCTTCACTTTCAGAGATCTGTATAATGAGTGGACCGTGGAGTTGAAGGCAATGGCTGACCGTATTATCAGCATGCGTCAACAATTTTTTGATGCTTTGCAGGCCAGAGGTCAGCCTTTAGAGTTATTTTTCCTTACATTTCTGTTAGATTTTGTATATCTTAGGTGGTTTCTTATCTCCCTTTTTGCACTACTATATGCGATGTTAACATTTAATTTCCCAACCTTTTGCTTTCTCTCTCTGCCTTGCCCTTCTTTTATTAGGAATTGGGGTGTGCTTTATATATGATGTGCTTACTTTGAGCTATACTTACGCAGGTACACCTGGTGATTGGAGTCACATCATCAAGCAGATTGGAATGTTCACTTTCACTGGTTTGAACCCAGAGCAAGTTGCCTTCATGACTCAAGAGTACCATATTTATATGACATCTGACGGGTAAGACGCTCTATTTCTGACTATTTATTGCGTTAACCTCCTTATCATCATCATTATTACGTTTGAATGAAATGGATTTCACTTTTAAAAAATCAATCCTAATCAAAATATGCATCTTTCTGATTGATAACCGCTTCTTTATTGAGCCAGATAATAACAATTCTCTTGGTTGTGCAGGAGGATTAGCATGGCTGGTCTGAGCGCCAAGACAGTCCCTCATTTGGCAGATGCGATACATGCGGCTGTAACTCGAATTGCCTGAAATATGGCGGTTTCTGAACTTCCATTATTTTTCTTGTAATAATTGTCGTATGAAAAAAAAAGGTTCGCTTTATTTAATGAGATGCGAATACAGCTTATCTGCCCACTGGGCTCTCAGTTGAGATATTGGACCGTTAAGAATTAGAGCTTTTTGTTACTACTACTTACAAGCATTATTTCAAGATTTTTTTTCCTAGCCGGTCCTTTTCGTTAGAGTAGCTTAATTTTGGAAACATTACGACATCCTGCCAGAGATAGAATAGAAGGCATTTGGAACTGAATGATAATTTTTTTTTTTTCATCAAACTATAAAATACAAATGAAGTCTTGTGGCTACCCCAAAAAAAATGACATACTATATATAATTATAAATGAATACTATACGACTTGAATAGGCTTTAGCCACAGCAGCTATCTACAACCCTTCAACAAATATGAAGAAGGGCTTGAGAAGCTCATAGCAGTGGATTTGCTTTTCTCACCCTTACCTGGTGTCCCGCATTCACTGAAGTCCAGTATGCGTCGCTCAATCTGCAATCATATAAAAGAATATTAACGCTAGTTACGGCAATATTTCATGGGAAAATTCTGAGGTGCAAAGTAGATCTTCATAAGATGAAGGGAAGAAAGCCGTAACGGTGAAGAAAGGGGTGAATGGGAATATGTATTCATAGGGGAAAGAGAACAAAGCAGGGGAAAGGGAATATGTATCTTTTTACCAAAGCATTTGAACCCAACTGCGTATGGTTCCCAGTTCGAGTATGATCCTTGTTTTCATGGTCCACGTCGCTGTCGTTTTCAGAAGCATCTTTTAGTAACGCCTTCGGAGTTTCATTTCCCAAAATCTCCTGAGCATTCGCATATGCCGAAGCAGTTTGTTCGCTGATCTGTTTCATCAACCCGATTGCATCATAGCTTCTTTCGTTAGGGCTCATGAATAGCCCAAAATCCTAAAACACATATGTTCACAGTATTAGTCGTGTTGAAAACTGAAATCTACTATCTATTAAAACGACAGTTATTCAATAGAAATTGTATTGCCTCAAAAGTTATTTCAGCATCAGGTATGGGACTCGGCAGAAGAGAGCCAATGAACCAAGGAGACTTCCATGCTGACGGTGATTCAATGCCTCTTCTAAATGGTGTTCCACCAAATCTGGAACCAAATACCGTGAAATGGGCATTCAATCAGAAACGGTAACTCGAGAAGTGAAAGCAAGAGAGAACAATTGTAACATATGTCAGACAAAGTTTATAAATAACGACAAGTCCGGACGATAAATTTTCAGTACCAAAATAATTCCCAGAATGATGGCCATAATCACCCAAATTAAAGAACAGGAAAAGGGAAACAACGGCAGGAATACTAAAAAGTTGTAACACCAAGCGAAAGAAGTAATCTTACATGTTAAATGTTTCAACACCCGCGTGATTCCCCGAATGATCGCCAGTCTTCTCCCCTGGGGTTGATGAACAAGCGGACCGTACACAAGTAACAGTGATTGAAAGATTTTCATGCTCCTTTAAACGAACACAAGGGGATCTAGCAGTCGAGCGTGGATTTCCAGATAAAGATTTAGAAGGAATGCTCTGATCTACACCTTCCAATCTTGTATTTTTCTCAGATTTAGGTGTTCTGGCAATTGAACCCAAAGCTCTCTCTGATTTACAATCTTGATCAGGAGAATATAAAAGCAAGTAATTGATATCACGTTCAACCAGGACTCCAGAAGCATGCTGAATCAGGTAAACAGACACAAGTTAATATATTTAATAATTTGAAACACTTGATTACAAGAACAAAAGAACTGTACTCACAACCTCCGAAGCATCAACATCCAGAGGCGGCTGATCCTTAGAGTTATTTTCACCACCATCTTTCTCTGACTCCACATCTCTCGAAACTGCGCGTTCATTATTTTCTTCTACTTGTACCACTTGTCCACAGTTTTCTTTGTTATCATCAGCAGAGGTTCCAGAAAGCTGCACTCCCCTAGTCTCATTGTCATCAAACATGTCAATCTCAAGTTTCTTGTCCATTCTTCTCTCTGACAGAGGTGATAACAAGTCTCGGTGTCGCTTCTTTAATATTGATGGCGTACCCCTGAAAGTTTTGGCAGCACTTTTTAACAGAGCATCAGGACTATCATCACGAGACGGTGAGTCCCATAGCCCGAAAGGACTTAGACTGTTCATTGAAGACATCATAAACTGGCGGATACCCAGTGGACTAAACTCTTGCTGCATATTTTCCCCAGATTGTATAAGATCACAGCTGAGGAAAGGCATTTCCAAGCTTGGAAAACGGGGAGGTTCATAACATAGAGCTCCTGTGTTCTCCTGCTCTGCATGGACATCAGGCTTTTCAACCTTCGGAAAACAATTTTGCTTGGCATCTGATCTGCAATAGAAAGTATTTAGAGGGACCAATTTTGAATCATCCTCCATAGTATCTGGTGGTTCTAGCATTGCTGCATTGTCTATAGCATCAATACAGGGAGAACTGGATGAGCCGTTATTATAAATGAAGTTACCATGTCCTCCAAATATTTTATTTGCTTCAGCAGTATAAACTGGTCTGCCATCATCAACAGAAATTACTGAAGGAACACATGGAAAAGATTGGGAGCACGAAGTTCCTATTAGGCCATTAGAATTTGGAGGACAAGTTAGGTCCGAAGCTGATGTTCCTTCAGGTTCACGTATCTGGATGTCAGAAGATCGGCAAGGAAATGAAGTGCATCCAGATAAGTCAACCATATCTACACCTTTATTATAATCTCCGGAGGAAAAGCATCCTTCATTAATCGAGTCTTGAAATAGGACTCTACAACATTCATCATCAGATATCAACATGTGCTCTGGTCTAACAGACTCCATACATGCAGGTCCTAGGGATGTTGAAACACTAAACCCCATTGAAGTTTGAAATGGATCATTCACCATGTCATGGCTTTCATTTGGGGCTATACAGTCCATTTGCAAACGTGAAGATTCTTGCCCCAAGTGAAGCGAAGAAATATCGGGTAGGGAATGTATGTTAAACTGGCATTCCCCGCTTCCGGAATTTCCAGCCTCAGCGAATTGAGAAGAGCAAGACTGGCGAGATATGTCCGGGATGGATATAGTGACATCATCAAGAGATACATAATACGGCTCTGAACAGGGTGCTTGACTAATACTATGCTCCTTCGCTAGACTAGAATCTTCATTTACCCTGAATTCCTCTCCAGCATGTAAAACAATATTCCTCATCTCTCTAGCAGATTGAAAGCGACCATTTGTATTAGCTGAATCTTGGCTACACACCGAAACTTCCTCTCGCGCAGTTCCCTTGGGACCATTATCATCACCACTGTACTGCAATCTCGAAGAGGTTGAAACCACAGGTTGATTTGGATGCCCAACAGAAGGTAGAGTTTGGAATTGAGTAACCAAACCTGATGCCAAGTAAGAATCTAATTTCTTTTTGACAGAACTGTTCCAGTGATTTTTTATGGCATTGTCTGTCCTGTTGCCACAGAAGCAGAGTACAACTTCTAAATAAAACAAAAGAATTAAAATTGCACATCAAAATTCCGGGCATATTTCATGTACCTTCCAGGCAAGAACTTCGTCAGTTCAGCCCATCTGTTCCCATATATCTGATGAGCACGTACCAGAGCCAACTCCTCTTCTTGGGTCCATGCTTCTTTGTTTATATTAGGATTAAGATGATTATGCCACCTAATTATAGATTATATTAATGAATATGTAAAATACTTTAAGACATAGCCTCTACTAATGATTTATATATTAGACTACAAGGATAGAAGAAAGTATATCTATAAGACACTAATAATACGTGTACACTAGTAAGGAATCCAGTAACCATACCTTTCTCGACATTGCTTACCAATACGTCCAGGTAAATGCTGTGCAATAGTAGACCACTTTTTTGGCCCATATTTATTTACCAAATCAATAATGATTTCATCTTCCTGTTGTGGTACAAATTAAATCAGCAAGTTCAATTCAAGGTAATGTGACTTTAGGAAGAAGACCAACATAAAGAGAAAATAGACATAAACAAGAAATGATAAGAAAATATTACCTCTTTAGACCAAGGACCTTTCACAAGTTCTGGATTCAAGACTTTTTGCCATCTATGTAGGCACTGTACATCAGTTCTATCCTTGAAACACTCCGCTACAAACAGATATAATTGACAATTAGAAAACTTGGCAGAATCTATTGCAGGCATTACAAAATGCTTAAGATAGTTAGCTTCTCCACAAAATGAAGGAGAGAGAATATGACTGCAAAACTGGTTTTGAAGACCATAGAAAAGGGTTTTATAAGTGATTTTCCTAACATGAAATAGATTATTGTATTTCAATCCACGCAGCTAAGCCTATATTCCAATAAAAGGAAACTCCATTTTCGAGCACACACGTTTTAAGAAATGTACACACACAATGCGCTCTCATGCGCGTACTGTATTGCTAGTCACATGGTCATGACTCATGAATGATTTCATGAAATTATAAGAACCAAAATAATACCTATTTTTTTCCAGTTTTTTCCTTTGAAACGCTGAACAGCCTTCCGCAAAATCTCATCCTGCAGAAACAATATCCATTATAATAATTCTATAATAAATACAATTTGAATATACAGTTATGCTTCTATTTTATGACCTTAAATTAAAAATATGAAGTGTTAAAAAAAGCTTAGGTATATATGGCTATTTAAGATTGCAAAAAACAATCAAGAGAATGAGTAGAAGAACATAAAAGAACGAAACGTTATGAAAAATAATAAGATGTCATACAACATGCTTCCTTTAATTAGTTCTCAAATTTTGATCCATAAATACGACAACATTACACAATTTCATTGCACAAGTAAGATGATGTAATGAAGGAAGCTCTAGAAAAACACGTGTTTTGTAGCCAAAAGATTTACCTCTTCAGGCGTCCATTGTCCTTTTGTAGAACGCCTTGTAGGACCACTAGTCCTCCTACGAATAATAATCAAAAAGTTATACAAATCTTTTCTAATGTCATTGTAAAGCTCTCAATAGATGCATATAGTGTCGTACTTTAGCAGAAGATAAGAATAAGAAAGAAATAGATGACTTGAATAATACCCATGCAGTGCTCTAACTTTCTGGACACCTTCACCTAGCCCAGCAGATGGAGCAGGGGTTATCCTATCACCTTCCATAGTTTTTCGATGGATAAGTTGAAAAGCATATCCCGATTACCAGTCGACTACAGCTCTCTCCAGAATGGGCTCTCCAAATCATTATAAATCCCCGTTCTAGAAGTTGCAGGAACAAACTTCTGCTAACACTGATAGAAGAAGAATTGGAGATAAAGAGAGGAATTAGGATTAATTTTTCTTTTTCAATCAAACAAAGAAAACAAGGATCATACCACAAGCCATTTATCTACTTTGTCTCTGACTTTTGAGGTAGATTAATTAGCATTTTAAAGCACACGCACAGATAAGTTAAATCCATCAACCGACCAGTGTGACTAAATGAATTTGTGACAATTTCATTTTAATAGCACTAAATCTTATATAACGAAATTCAAATTGTAGAATCCAGAGTCCGCAACAAAAGGTACAGTGTTGTATGCTCATTAACTTCAAAACTTATCACTAGCCACAAATTCAAAACCAGTACGCTTATATCGTCACGTTAGGCCCAAGTCCTCGTCAAATCATAACATGCTAAGCATTCTGACAATAGAAGACACCAATCCAAGTATTGAGACAAACCTAAGACCAAAAAATAAAAAGGTACCACAGGCTCCTTCCACAAAAGAATAATTGAATTAACCTAAAAATATCGGATGTCAAAAACTCAAAACGCGATCGAGATTATGTTCATTCCTTAGCGAATTAACCGAAATTAGAAACATGATTAAGATCGTAGAATCAAAACGCAAATTAAGCGAATAGAAAGTCATAGACACCCACCGGACGGAGCTTCAAAATGCGAACGGTCGAAACACCAGAATGAGAAATAAGCGATAATACGATCAAAGTGTCGCGCATTTGAAAATCCAAACCGAAATGTGAAGGAAGATCTACAAATGCACTGCAACAAGCATAGTGATGAAAGACAGAGAGAACGACGAACAAGGAGAAGAAGGAGGAGGGAGAGTAAGTGAAACGGTCCGGAGCTCTATTCAAACATAAAGGGGCGGACTCTGAGTTTCAAACCCTATGGTTAAAAGTCGAACATGTCTAGGTTATGGACGGTTCTGATGTTGACAAGTGGAAATGAAGTAACACATGCAAGTAGACCTTACGTGGTCTTTTTTAAAAGTTCAACGGGCAACTTATTTCATCCTCAATTTGTGTTTTGAGAGGAAATTACTACCGCCTCCCACTCTTTATTTTTAAATTTAATTTTAATGTTAATTTCCAACTAGATCGTAATTTACTTTTCTCCTTTTTCAGGAAAAGGAAATAACAAGAGATACGCGAACTAACTTTCAAAGATTCAAAGGGCCAAGGTTAAGAAAAATTAAATGGTACTAAAAGGTTAGCAAATAAATCTAATTTGAATTATTCGTTACATACATGTACGACATTAGTGAAATTTTATTAAACATTAATCATTTTATGGGGGATTTATTAAAACCTTAGTCTTTGAAAGCCATCTGCCGACATAAATAGTACTTTCTAGAAAGCAGAAAATGCCATCATTATTGTCGTCCATCAAATTTCAAATTAAACCGAAATATGCTTTCCCAGTTCGGAAGTTTTAGTATTAAAAACTGGGAAGTTGTAGTAACATTTTTAATACGTGACATTGGATGATAAAAGAAAGAAGATGCAGGTTATAACTTATACAAGGAAAGTTCAGTGACAGCATTTATTAAAATTGACAATATTATCTTCCTTTAATCATCATTCTAAAGACTCATTTGGATGGAAACTTTTCGATAAAAATGAAAAGAACAATAGATTATGAATGCCAACTTTCTTTTTATTTTTCCTTTTTTATAACATTAGGCTGCCGAGTTTTCATAATATAGAAAGAGAAAACTTAGATAGCTTCTTTATTTTTACTTTATAATTTACAAACTTGAAAACTTATAATTTCCTACACATTATTTTTCATGGTAAACATTTTTTTCATTCCCTTTATTCATTAAATAAAAAAAAATATTAAGAAATGTGCTTTGGATACTCTCCTTTAAAAATGAAAATAAAAATGTATTTTACTTCTGGATGAAAAAGTTAAAAAATGTATTTTTCTTTTTGGTCCAATAATTTCTGGATGAAAAATTACCATATGAACCCTTTTTTTATGGTATACACTACTAAAAATAGTTTGACCATTCTCAAAGAAATATCCAAATATTACTATTTTGTTAATAAACAGAAAAAAAGAGCAAAATCGAAAGAAACAATAATTCAATAACATAGAGAACGGCTCAAGCATAAGTGTCAAAACTTAAATAGCTGAGATTACAGCAGGTGAACCAAAAAATCTAGGGACCCTGAAGCTGAATCTAAACAAAGATGAAACCGGCCTTTACGCAGCTACAATTCTCTGAACTTTATTTGGGCGATCTCTTGCTGAGTAATTCTCCCTAGAACGGGCATGTTTTCCTCCTCTACCAAACCTTCCTCCCCTGGGAAGAGATGACAGGGTTAGCAAAAAAGGAACATAAAAATGAAGAGCTTATCAAAGTGTTATTCGGGTAAGGCTCGATGTTCTCAGTTCACCCACTGACCTTCCTCGGCTACTCTTGTTTTCTCGGTGTTTTTCTTGATTGCCACGGATAGCACTCCAGTATTCCCTTTCTGCCTCACCTGAAGTATGACACAAGAACTGCAGCCTCTCAGCTTAACCCGTAAAATTCACTGATCCCTATAAATGACTTAGCTGGAAATAGTTAAAGTCGTTATTTTTCTTTAGCAAATGGTCCAGTTCAAGTATAACATAGCTAGAAATAGTTATGTTCATGATATGCACTTTTCTATCAACTATAAATAATCTTAAGTCTATCAATGTGAAAGACGATGATGCCAATAGTGAACGCCAAAGCATGAGGACTGCCTAAAGATTATGAATATGGGCACATCACTAACCAGTCACCGGATCTAGAGTAGCAATATAATTTTTAACAACCAAACCACCCTTTTCAGAAAGAACTGCAGCAGCGCGAGCTTTCTGACCAGCATCAGATTCTTCAAACCGGATGTATCCTGAATCAGCTCCAATCTTGAAATCGATGTACTGAACATGAAAATCAAGAACATAAGATTTTTCAAAACTCTAAGTGGAAAGTGCCTTTAACTCCAATAAGATTTTTCAGGTGTAAAATCTTGTTCAAACTGTAGCAGACGGCAAAAACTCCACCAAACATGGTAAGTGGAAAGTACCTTGACAGTACCAAACTTTTCAAAGACACCCTTTAAATCCTCACGCATAACAACATCCATGTTATCCTTGTAAGAAGCGGCTGAAATTTTTTCATCTGTTTCCTGAGTTTTTTCTTCAACTTCAGTGCCTTTTCCTACACTCTCCCCATGGTTTTCTTTATCATCGTCAATATTTTCTGACACATTTTGTTCATTTTCTTCAGCAGCATCTTTTAATGGCTTTTGTTCATCTTTTTTGGAGACACTATTATCGTTATTGGCAAGTTGACAGATACCATCTTTTTCCACTGGAACTCCATCAGACATGCTCTTGAGTTTCAAGGCAATAATTAAGCCCTTAGGATAGCTGTGTTCAACATGAGTGAAGACAGTTAATTTATAAGATAAAAGCACAGTTTTTTTGGTGTAAATGGAAGGGGGTTGGCAACTTCTTACCTTGCTTCCCCATTTGAGTTATTACGGTGATTTGAACTCATGAACGAACAAAAATTTTCATGCTCTTCTAACTCGTTGGCTCTCTCTGCATCGAAATCCTTCCTGAATGAACATAATTACATCAGACTACACATACATCAATATACACTTAGCATGCATGCATCTCTATTCACAGATTTTGAACAGATATGGAAACCAACATCTATTCGGATTGCAGCTCTTTTTTCGTAGATCAGATTACAGTTTGAAAAGAAGACAAGGAACAAATTCTCTACCTTTCATCAATATTTTTGGAAATTAGTCAATATAAGGATAAAATATGAATATTTTGAGTAAAGTTCATCAAAGGTATCTTATTGAACAACCGTAAGCATCCTTACTTGGGTTTTAATTCTAACTTAACCCCTGCATACTCTAACATTTGCTTCATAACCTTCTCAGTATCTTCCTCTGATGAAAACTCAACCAGGGCAGTGCCACAGAAGAATCTTTTGTCTCCAACATGACGGGGCATCCTGACACTATTAACCTGGAAAAAGAAAAAATCATTAGCAAAAAAAAAAAAATTGCACACAGTACTTCATGTATCCTATGAACCATCTGCCAAACAATTTCCCTTTAAAGTAAAAGAAAATCTGAATCGTTTAAATTTTAAGTAGTAGCATAGGGAGTTAAAATTCAGTTTGAAATCAATCACCAAGGTTACGCTCTTTAATACCCAGACAAGAGGCTTTAATAAATTCCATTTGTGCTCAGTTTGCACCCTAATTGGCTCATGCAATGCCTCAAAACCTCAAAGGAATGCAGGGGGAGAATATTTATTTGCTCACTCTTCTCTTTCATACTTCATATTCTATTCTAATCCAAAATTTAATTTGAAGGTAAAGAACAAAAAAATTTCATTTTGCTCCATAACTAATATTAGATAAAGGACAATCCATAACAACAAATTAAAAATTAAGCACCCACATAACATTGATTCCATGATATCACGGATGTTGCTAAAGAAGTTAAAAAGTAAATGATGTCATAGTTGCTACTATTACCTTGGCATATTGACCAAAGAATGTCTCCAGGTCTTCACGCTTCACAGTATATTCAAATGGTGAAGCAGCAATTGTTTTCACATCTACCTGCTCAATAACCTCGTCCAGCTTTGATAGTTCCATAGTCCTGCCAACTTTTTTCCCTGGAACATAGAAATAGAAAAATAATGAAAAAGGTATAAGTGTTCTTTTAAAACAGAATTATCTGGCAGTGGCAAACTATGATCCGCACTGATAAAGTAAAGAGATTAGAAGAAACAAAAGTACAAAGTTAAATTTAAACCCACGAGAATCACCTCCCTCGTTGTTGATCTTAGGATCCCAGAAAACATTTAAAGAACACAATCACTATATTCTACAATAGTCAACAACTAATCAAAGGCCATTACAATAACGAAAGAACTTTATACCGAAGACATCTATACAGGAGAACTCAAGGGCTTCACTCCAAATTAGCTAGAATAGTAAAAGATCGTTTAACGAAATTAAGCAAAGGAACGCAGTTAAGCTGAATACAGTAGCGGTTCTAGGAACCAAGTTTATTCAAATTTAAATAATAAATGAGTGAATATCATCTGAGTAACCATGGATTCTATAACAATAAGAGAAGGCAAAAAAGAAAAGACACAAGCGTACAGAAGTTCGCAGTAACACACCATCTTCAGAGACCTTGAGTGAATCCGATTTTCTAAGAGTTTCAGAAACAGCTTTAACAGTATCTTCAGTCACTTCATCTGGCTTTACATTGCCCAGATTAAGATGATTTCGCATCCGCGTAAACGAACAAATCAAAGCCAAACTAATCACTGTGTGTCACAGTTAAGGTCAACAATGATAACGACGTAAGAGGAACCTAAAATCAATTAAACATACCTAGGCGATTTGGCAACGTTATATGTCAACTTTTAATCACTTCAGACAACACACTGAAGATTTGATAAACAAATATAAAAAATGCACCGCAATATGGGGAAAAAGGTTAAGAACTCAACTAAATACAGAAGAATTGAAGAATGAAGACATGCAACCGAAGCACACAAAAAACACGCATAACTGTAACAATAAACAGGGAGGCAGAATAACAGAATGGCAAGGATACTGCCATCATCGCTTTCCGTGATACATTTCTTCAGAAAATTGTCCCTAGGAAGGTTGCTATCACTGAAGTAGAACTCAATCTGTATGAAACCATGCATAAGCAAATTATGGAAGAAGAAAAATTGCACCTAAATGATCGATCACAAAACCCGAATTGAATAAATACAGTGCAAAATTAAAGTAAAATTGTAATAAATGCTATACCTGTCGTATCACTTTCTTCGCGGTTTCTTCGCCCAGCGACGCTGCCGCCATTGATGTAAGGATTTTACAGAAACGAAACGCGGTCCGCTTGAGTGTGTCTAGGGTTTTGGCGGCAGGCTTCAGCCTTCAAAGAGTTTGAGAGTTTACAGCTTCGGCTTGTTTATAAAGCAGGAGTTCTTAACTGAAACAGGTCACGTTCTCCAACTCCGAACGTGGGTTGTGGCCGCAACAAATTAGCGCTGGATATTCTCATGGGGAGCTGCTTAATGAGCCCCCACTTTTTGTTATACGCCCCCCCTCCCTTAAATTTTTGTTAAAATTCCAAATTTGCCCCTCAGCTCCACGCCCTCCCATTTCTCCCATTTTCTTCCTTTCCTTCAGCAAGCCATCCATCTCCTTGTTGAAACCCTAGCCACCCCTCTCAAGTTCCTCCTTCTTCTCCACATCAACCCCACTCAATCACTCCCATTTTCAACTCAAGATTTCCTCCTTCTTCCATGTCCTTTTATTAATCATTTCAACTCAAGATTACACAAATTTGTATAGTTAATCATCAATTATTATCATCGTAATCAACAATTTCATGTTATTTTATATGACATAAATAAGAAAAAATATCGCCCAACACATGTGACTTAGAAATTTTAATTTAATTTAATAACAATTTAAAAATAAATAAACAAATAATTAAAAAGAGATAAATACAGATAAAATAATAAGATAGAATAAGTTGCAAGATTGAAAGTATTTTTTTTAGCGGTCAATTGTTTTATTGATTTAACTTTGAGGATAGATTACACTCCTAAATACTGAAACCAAAATAAAATTTTAAACTCACAAGCATAACAAATAACACTTAAAGGGAGGAGGGGGGACCTTCATTAGTTTAAAAAACATCGTCTGTAGCAAGGTTGTTAATAGATTGGGTGTAGTGCAATCACCTAGCACAAAGTAAACTATCATTACATTTCCCTTTCTTCATCCCTCAATCATAGTTGCACACATTAGATGGTTTTCTTAATCGAGATACTGCGTTTTCAGCTTCCAGGAGTTGCGTTGTTTGTCTAAATCTGTGAGGCAGCCACTTGGCCACCGTTCATCATACTGGAATCTGACAAGCGAAGCTTACATGAAATCTTCCTCCAGTTCCTGCAATGATTTGCTTGCCGATGCAATTTGTTTATTGGATGTCATGTTTTCAGACACCATCAAGCCCTTGTAGCTCCTCAGCTCTGCTTGTTTATCCTTTTCAAGTCTTTCCAGCTCCTCACGACGTTTCTGCACGTAGAAAGAACAAAACTTAGCATTTGATGGATACATATGGCCAGATATGCAGCCCAGAATAGAAACCAAGCACGATGACAGAAAATTTGTTTCCACAATAAAAGACGGCATCAACGCTTGGGCTGCATTAACAAACCTTTTCCCTCAGTTGTTCTTTTCTCTCTGTTCTTTCTGCTGCATTAACTGCTTCTCGCTCAGCTGAAATAAATATATGCATGTCCACATTAGATGAATAACTTGCATGACTAGAATGGAAGGAACAAATAATGTTCAATCTTAAGATCAGAAAACCTAGGAAAAGAATATGCATAATTGAGAAGCCCAAAAGGGGTTAAAATGGCAAGAAAAATGAAAATATATGAAAACAAAAAGATGCACGGTTTCCTTACGGAAAATGGCATATTCAATTTATAGAACTTGCAATCACAAAGAAAACTGTATGTCAAAGAATGAAAAAAGTAAAGCAAAATCCTTATTACCTTTCAAATCAGGTTTTCTTTCCACTTTTGTCCTGTTCAATCTGTTCACAGTCTCATTGATCCGCTTCTCTACTCTCACAGTTCGAACCTAAAAGTTAAGTATGAAAGCGAGATAATGATCTACTCAAAATGCATGCAACCACGCAATTTTGACCCTTACAGACCCAACAAAAAGAAGATGGAAAGTAAAACGTAGGAATAAATGCAAAATTTAATGTAGAAAACATCACCATCTTTGAATTGTGAAATCCAACTTGACCAACATCCATGGAAGCTGTTTTCCTTAAATTGGACCAGGGAGTGTAAACAACATCAACATTGTTCACCTTATTTCCTAACAAGGAAACAATAGGCATAAGCGTATAAAATTAGACATTACAAGTGAATATATGAAATTAGAGAACAATACTGACGTCTCAGTATCTTTAAATTCAATAAAAAATACAAAGGTCTGGCTTTTATTTGTAAGTATACCTCAAGAAACCTCAATAATTCATATAAGTAATAGTGAAACACTATCTATGTCTAGCTAGACTACAGAACAGTGGCCAATTATATTTGTATAGTCAGGATTTTACCCTGAATTGAATTCGCTTTGACAAGCTGTGCACAGTCCTCCAGTACACCTTCACTTATATCATCGATAGTTTGACCTTTATGTAGCCTGAGATAGACATGGGCGGAAGACATTTTATCCACATGGAACCTGCGACGGATAAAGTTGATATTACAGGTCCAAGAAATTAGAATGAAAACAAGGAGGGCGGGGGGGAACAGGAGGAGGAGGAGGGGAGGGAAACAATCCAACTATCTGAGCAAGTATCACAATGTAATTCAATCACGATTTCAGTCAATCAACTTTTTGGAGGATGTCTTTCAGAGCTTCCATCTTCCAGAAAGAGCAAGATCTATACAGGAACAAAGGGAAAAGAACACGTTTCCCAAAAACAACATCTACTACAAAAACTGATTGCTTTTTGGGAAGGAAAACTATACTCGTATTGTGATAACATAGAGTGTTCTCATCGCAAGGTCCTGAAGAGATTCAGCAACAGAAAGCGGATGAGAGATTCAATGAAACAGGGTAAAATATGATTCTGCAGGATAAATCTCCTAACTTGTAATTTGATTTTTCTTTCGAAATTTCTCGCTGGGATGTTTAACAAAAGAAAACAAAACAAAGATATAACAGTGAAGTTTTCCATGCGAACAATTGAGCATCTTTTTATAAAGAAACCAGATAAAGGCAATGCATATTTCCTTCCCATGAAATGAATTTCAGGATTCCAACAAGAAATTCAAAAAATTGACCAGTAAACTGGGCGCTGGAACAATTGATAAATAGACGAATCACGTGCCCGTCAAACATTTCATTAACAAAAGTTGTGACTTTGCGAATCAAGATATCAGGTGTCTATGAATCAAATATAGCATTAAATTATGTCCCAAACTCTCTTGAATTTCTATTGAAATCGCAAAGGCGAAGCTGGATTACCAGATGTCTTCAAGGAAACCGTACTTGATGAGCTCCTCATTCTCGTACTTGTCAAGACCCATGAAGATGGTGTAATCGCCAGCTTCTGGCCGTGCTTTGAAGTAGAACACCATTGAATTGCTTTAATTTTACGCAATCAAATTCCCCCAGGAGCGAGCAAGCAAGAAACTCTGTTAGGGTTCCGAGTCACGGAGTTGTCACAAATCCAAGTTCGGAGATTGCTGTGTTATCACTATCAGAAGCGCCAGATAAAATGTAACATTTGCTACACTCTTTTTTCTGTATACAATATTATTATGGAAAATTTCCTCCCAGGTTCCAAAGTATTGCCCAAAAAAAAAGTGTTTTGATGATTATATGAATATGAATTTTTTTTTTTTTTAATTTTTCTCGTCCTCAAGTCAACTTCTCCACAGGGGACCCACCTTACCTTTTTATATATAAAAAAAAAAAATTGTAAAAAAGGCTGTGAGTCTTAAAGAAATTAATTAAATGTAATTGTCTCAGATTGTGATTTGAATACAAAAGCATGTTTATGAAAACTTTGTGTGGTTCAACCATGTCCTTAATTTACATTTCAAAGACATGTAAGACCATCGTGCATTATAAAGATGCTCCCATGTAATTAATCACGAATTACCTTCTTTTAAATTTAGGTTTAAATTTCCCTGTTTTTAGTGTATATAAAAAAATATTTTCGATAGATACATTTTTTATTTAATGCATCAAACTTGTTTTTAAGCATTGTTTTCATTTTCACTCAAAATGAAAATAGAAAACAGTTAAAACAAACAAACAAGCCCTTGTATGAGTAAAACCATCATGTATTGTATAGATGCGCGCCTCTAAATTGCTATGTTTCACCTTCCTGGTTGTGTTTCAGCTGGATCGGCTTAATGCTTTAAATTATAATCTTGACTCTCTTTTTTTAATATTTTTTTACACTTCAAGTATTCTCAGACAATGAGAAGAGATAGATAATCCTTATTATTCAACACAAGTAAATGGATTTCAACTGAAGTAATTACTTTTAAAATCCAAGCATCATACATCAAAAACTTGAAAAAAGAATATTCGAGAGTGCAAAAATCTGAATTTCCTATTGATGGCAATTAACGAAAAATTCTAGGATTCTGAAAATTTTGACGACCTTGGCTTTTGGGCTGAGGTAGATGTAGCCACCACAAAATCTTCAGTTAAGTGCTAGGAACCATACTTGCAGAGATTCTCAAATCCCATATATTCATTATTCTGAATCTTGTGGATCATATCTACGATTCCTACTCCACCTACCAAACGAAAGAAAACGTTTCAGAATTTATCTTCAAACATTTTACTCTGTTTGAGTTAATTTGAAGATTTGTAGTAAGAGATAATTGCATTATACCCACCTAGTGAAATGGCACTGACAAATATTGTGAAAGCAAGAATAAAAATGATAAGGGATGCTCTCCCAAATAAGATGATTAGCTTTCTCACAGCATGCTGCCCTACAAGGGCTGCAAAGGTAGCCACAGCAGTGAGGTAAACAGCTGCCAAACAATCCACGAAACTTACAAGTTAGTGTTTATGTGGAAAAGAAAAAGAAAAAATTAAACCAAGTTCTCAAGTGCAAACCATAAGGAACTGGAAAACGTTTCAGCAAGTAATATTCTACGACAGACATAGATGAGGAGAAGGTCATGGCGAAGGTGGCAGTGGCACTTGAGACCTGCATATAGAAGAAATCAAAAATGTTGAAGACATACTAAGGACTGCTTGACGATTCCATGCGTGTCGGCAACTCACCTGAGGTGGGATTCCCAGCTCTAAAAAAAGTGGACCCATAATGAATCCTCCTCCTAGTCCAAGCAAGCCACCAACTATTCCAGCAAGTACACCAAAGGCACAGTAGACTATTAACTGAAGAACACTGAAAGTTGTCCCTTGATCTCCTTTGGAAGCTATTACTCTGTGCCCTTTGTACAGGGCAACTGCCTCATACGTGGATGCCCCAACTGAAACTGGAATCTGTATTACATGGAAAGTATGCTTTAAGCAGATTCTGGGCAATTCTGTATTAGATATCAAAATGCAACTTCATCGCAATTACATTACAAAAGCGCCTAAACTTGTACAAGAAGAGGATTACCTGTAACAAATTCAATGCCCAATATGCTGTCGAACAATTAGATGTATGATTCTGTTTACAATAAGAGAATATTAGTCTCAAGTTATAGAAATGACGTGGTACAAATTGTTTTGTTCTAGAAGATGAGAAAGAGCAAACCTTGGCAATCTGCAGTCCAAGGAATGCCACCCAAATTATAACCAGGAGTCCAAGTTCCTTCCAGCGCACGTTTTCAAGAATAGTCACCTGCAACATGCATACGAATTAGATTCGACAAATCCATGTATCCCAGATAACTCACTAGAGTGTACTGACCTCATCTTTCTTGGTTTCCTTTTGAGTACCATTGCTAGGTCCACTAGGAAGAGGTTTGTATTCTACTTCAGCCCCAGATCCTGCCAAAAGCAAAAACGCAGAGATGCTGATTTAAGAGAGAAAAATAAGCCTGATTCCTTTATTATGTTTTGATTATGAACTCACCATTTGATTGCAATCGGTTAGCAGCTTCCTGAAATGTACAAGAGAAATTCAAATGGTTAGCAATAAACTTTTTTTATAGTGTTTACCACTAAGTTACGGAGAGCTGGCTTAAACTTCAGAGACACCCCTCACAGTAACACAGTTTATCAGAAAAGCTTCAAAATTGAATTGTTATAGTTGCTTAATCCAAATATATAATGTTATTATATATAATTTTTATTTTTTTTTTCCATTTGTACGTTCGAACTATCCAGTGAAAGAATACGCATGCATGAATGAAATAAGAGTACCTTTTTCACTATCGTTTCCTTTTTCCATGTTTCAACGCCCTTAAAGAATGCTTTTGTCGACGTGCCTGCAAAACAACTTCAGTCAAATGTGTAGCAAAAGGAGGATCTCCAATAGTACAATTCAAGCAATGCTTACCTATAAAGAGAATAATAAGCAGTACAGTGACCATCCAGTCAGCAAATATAACGTTAAAGGTCACTCCAATGCTGATGCCAAGCATGAGCATTGGTTGAATGAGCAGTGCCAGATCATAATCAATGATAGGCATATCCAGTGTGGGATGCCTTAGCTTAAGATTGTAGTAAACAGTAGATGCAGCTGCACCCATGATCATACCTGAACATAAAACGTAACATCTGACTTGGTTAAGGTAGTCATATGATTCAAATGCCACGGTTGTGCCAAATTAAGTTTCAATTCCCTTTATGTCCAAGGAAATTACACAGTTAAAAAGAACAGCTTTTTCAAGTATGAATGCTAGGATTTTACTGTCCTTGATTCAAAATTACAGCAAAGTCACTACGAGAAAAACAATAAAAACGTCCCTTACCATCTTCATATCAAATTAGTAGGGTATGAAGAATTAAAAAGCCATTGGAGGGGGGGCTCAAAAAAGGACAAAGTCAACGATAAGAAAAGAAGAAAACAAAGGGCAGAGGGAACGCAATAAGTGTTAAGAACAACTTTATAATAAAATGTGAATCACGTTAAATGCCTCCTCTTACATTTTGAGATAGCTGTGGATGATTTTGGATCAAACCCAATAATCAAGCTAAGCATAGGAACGAAAATGCCACCACCACCAACACCACCTACACTTCCAAAAGCCGCTCCGCAAAACCCAATAAAAGTACCCAGAATAATTTGCCACCCAAATTTCATCTCCTGTAAAAGCAACAAAGTGATGTAAATTTTCCCAGTCATAATCCATCATCCAATTTTTTTGTTTTTGTTTTTACTAGTATAAGAACAATAACAAAAGTGTTTTTTTCTAGTAGAAAGCACAAGCGAAAAGAAACATTTCTCTACCCCAAGGCTATATTTCAATATGCATATAATATTATTATTAATAGAACCAGAACCTGACCCCACCGCGCCCAGCCTCCAAACCAGACATCAAAATTGAAAGAATTGAATAAAACAATAATCTCAATTCCATATTCAACTTCAACTTAGATAAATTTTACAGCATTAAGATCTTACCGGCCACACATGTTGATAACCCGATTCCCCTGCTTGCCATAAGAAATTCACAGCTCTATAAAGGAAAGTGCTGTCATGTTTTTCGCTTTTCGAACTTAACCCTTCTTCTATTTTCAGGCCTCTTTCAGCCGAAACAAATAGGAAAACAGGTAAAAAGTTGAACAACAACACCATCATCAACATCAATCTCTGACCCCTCCGCCATCTAAACGCAAAATCAGCCATCAACATTTTGCCTTAGAAAAGCTTGAACCAGCTTCGGAGTATCGTGGAGAATCTACAAAATATCTTGTAGTCAGAAATTTTCACAAATACAATGATCAAATCACGTGTCCACAGTCGGGGTAGCTTCTTATTCACTGAAGTGTCTCTGGTATCCGAGAAAACTCAGGAAAGAAAATGAAATACACGCATACCCAAAAAAAAAGAAAAAAAGAATAGGATTCTATTAATCCGCCAAATGTGCTGGTGGAATATGACCCCGTAAATCAAATTGAGAGGAAGCATATTTTCTAGAGAAAATGAATAAGCAACGTTACAAGAAAGAATGGATATAATAGACAAAAGAAAAAATTGTTGCTTGGAAGAAAATTCTTAGGTAACTTACAAAAATTAGGAGTGAGTTGTTGCACTCTCTCTGACTCTCCTTCCCTACGTTGACTCGTTCCACTTGTAATTTTTGCATGAGCTTTGCAGCGACCACTCCGAATGCATACAAGGCATGCCGCAATGATATATTTATAGAGACAAAATTTAGAGTCTTCTACTTTGTTTTGTTTCTTTAGAGCATCTATAATGGTGCAACACACCCAAGTTGCATATATTATTATTTAATAATTTTTTTGTGGGTCCCACACTGACACATCACTCTATACAACTTATATAATTTTTTTCTCTACTCATACAACTCTAAAAAAAATTTTAAATGGGTCCCACAACTATCTCTTTTACCTTATAAAACCTTCTCTTTCTTCTTAAAAAATACAAAAAAAATGTTGTGGGTCCCATGAACAGTATAAAGTAGAGGCATTTATACTTACAACCCTTCTTCTTTCTCTCTCTTCCACCTCATCCCCTCTCTCTTCCAACTCATCCCCTCTCTCTTCTATTTTTTCTATACAACCCCCATTAAAGATGGTCTTAATAAAACGATACTCACTAATCCAACGTGTCACACTGTCTTATCCACAAGAGAAATACCATTTTCAAATACTACTATTTACTGGACAGTCAATTTTTTAGGGTACGAGACTGGGTAATGTTCACTGAAAAGGGTCCAACTGCAAAGAAAAATCAGAAAAACTCGTGTATAATATTTTTTTTTTTTTTGTGTTTACGACAACATAAATTTTGAAATATATATAAAAATTATTTATTGATAAGAGAAATTCGAATATTAAAGATAGTAACTATCTAAATTTTATTGTTAATTTTTTTGTTTTTTAAGGGTCAGCCAGTTTGTTTTTAATTTTGGCCGTTGGCACTACCTCGTAATAACAATTTGCAAGTGATTAGCGTGCCACTTGCCGGTTAATGCTATCATGTAAATACGCGAAGTCTTCTGTCATTTCAGTTTTTGAAGTGTTCTCCTTGTTTTATTGATTGCGTTCTAATTCTTCGTTGAATTAGAAATACAAATGCGTAGTAGATCAAGAGGACTGATCATATGGAGCCACGTGACGGTGGGGAGGGAGGCATGAAATGCGCCAGCTCACCACTCTATTTTGATCATTTATTAATGCACTGAATCTATGGAGTACTTGGACTATAACGTGAATCAGCGTCTAAATAAATTATATTTGTGGGTCTGAATAAATAAGCTCATAAATTTATATTTTAATTATTTTTATATAAAAAATAACATAAGACTTTTAGACGAAAAAATCTGATTTCACTCTCACCCTCATGTCGACCCTCACAATAACCCTCACAACAGATTGTATATACAAGAAGAAAGTCCACTGGGAGACATGCAATGGAATTGGAGTATATGTACCAAAAAAAATTAGGAGTTTTGGTTTGGTAATTTTTGAACGAAAAAGTTGTTTAAAACACTCGTGTGTAATTTTTAGAATATGCAAAAGCTTACGAAATATAATTTAAATTATATTCATTAAATGTACCATATACTCCAAAATGCAGTGGAATTGTTCTAGTGGAGAGTTCTTAATTATATTATTATAACATAGTATATATACTATTGACTTGATCTACTCAAGTCAGTAAAGCCACAACTCATCATCATAAAAATAGAATAAAATAAAAATTTGTTTAGTATCATCAAAAGGATTTTTTTTTTTGTCATAAGTTTTAATACTAATTAAAAGATTGTATCATTACATTAAAGTATTTTCTTTGAAAGGAACTTACACTAAAAATTGACTGATTTAGAATTTACACTAAACTCTTAACACTCATTGATTTAAATTTTTATGGAGAAAATTTTATAGCTATTGTAATGCTAAGTGATTAAAAAAAAATAGTGTGTATATTGGCGTATGCCACAAAGTGTACCTAACATTTTTTAAAACTATCCAAATCCTAGTTGTATTGGCGTATGCCATTGGAATATCATATTTATTAACCATCCCACGTTGGTATGATGTACGGCTGGACGCAGGCACGTGAATAGATTAGTGAAAAACAAAATTTAATGGTAGAGTTAAGTTGGTAGTTGGAACATAATAATCCCCTCAACAATTCCAAAAGTTAGAGACCAAGGGCAAAAGTTCCAAATCTGTACCACTTTCTCTGTGCTAAACAGTAATATAATCGTAATCCTCTAATCATCAGTTAATCATGAACAATTTTTAAAAAGGAAATGCTGTTTAAAGTTTCAACCACTCACTGACTGCATGAAAATTACAATTAAGTAATTGGGGGTTAGGTTATAGATCTCTCAACTTTTGGTTCATAAATAATAGACCCCATATTTGACATCTACTTAGACTACTTTCATAAGCACAGCAAGTTTTGACCATTATTTATATAATATAAAGAAATACCATACAAAAGAGAGAATACCATTGTAATAATCTTTTCAATGTGGTCCCCAGTTTGATGTACTTTTTCTCTTATGCTGGCTAATCCAATTGGCTTTAACTAAGAAGTTAGATGCCATTTGTTGATTGTGGCCGATAATCCGCTTCCTTCTACACAGCGTGCTTTGTTAATTTATGGTAAATTCTTGTTATAGCCAAGGCATTTGTATGGTAAATTTTTTCTTGTTATAAACAAAACGGGGACGCAAGGGAGAGGGAGCAGGTTTAAACCAACATATAAAAATTTTCTTTGCTTGTTTTTGCTGAAATTAACCCCTTTTTTCTTGATGTGCACTTCTTCAGCATCAGCCAGAAAGAAAAGTTTTTTATTTTTATTTTTTAAAAAAAGGGCATTATTACATGATCATTCATGGCTTAGTAGTTTGCTTTGCAATGTAAAACATATGGTCCACAATATATGGTAATTTTCCATATAACTATCAAGCACAATGTGAATCTGTTACTACCAAGACATAACCATATGCAACTTATCTTTCACAACCAGGATTACCAAGATAACAACCCATCATTTATACAATGGAATAAAGCATGGAAAATAATTGTAGAATGTAAGTTTTCATATGCATTCTCCAAATTTGCAGAAAGAAAAGAATTGTACAATAGAATCTTTCAAACCTTAAAAATGTGCTACAATAAGTTGACAATGTTCGAATTTATTAACAGGAATAACAAAAAACAGTGACATATATCAGCATGATGCCCAAACGAATCAAGTTAAGAGGGTGTTTAGTTTAATTCTTTTTGTTCAACTTATTTAAACGTGATGGAAATATTCAAATGTAGGAAGATTGCATCATAAAACCTTGTAACCATCTCAGTAATAATAAAAAAAAAATCTCAGAATTCTCCAGTGAATTCACAGATTTGTTTGCTTGATGAAAACCCAAAGTCGAAAGGTTGCAGAATCGGTGCTCCAAGCAACACCGATTCTTGTGGTTGCGGAAACGGTGCTCAATGCTCCATGCGAAAAACTTCTCCTTCAAGTCCCCAAAACCACTGATCCTTGGACGTTCAGGTTGAGGGTGAAGAGAGGCGTAAAAATCTTGTTAGATTTCAGAGAGGCCTTGATGGTGTATTTGTTTGGCGAACTTCGATGAGGCCAGCAGAAAGCATAACAAAGAGAAGGAGGAAAGAGAAAGAAGAGAAAAGCGAGCGGCAATTAATTCACCTTGCGGTGATGGTGTGAATGAATGGGTGTTGACACCTATGGAAGAAGTTATCAAACACCTGACCTATGGGTTATTAAATATAAACTTAGATGGTTAAATTTACTTAGACACGTAAAATTTAAATCCGGCTCAATTTAGATTTATTATATTATTTTTCTGACCCCGATCTTTTTCACCTCTTCACTCCAAAAAAACAAAAAAGGAGAAAAAGCTTGAAGTGAATGAAGTAAATTTGAGAAAACAATATAAGAAATGGAGCATTTCATTGGCAATTTAGAACGGGCAGAAGACAAGGGATGCAAAATAGTATATATAACCGAAAAGGAACGCTAGCATTATTTTCTCAATCACAATCTGTTACAGAGGTGTTAAAGGTGAATAAGTTAACTTTAAAGGCAATGATGTCCCTAGAGAACAGAAAGTATTTCTTTCTCCGACTTGGAAGTATGAGTATTGACCTTTCAACTTATTCAACCTTTTTGCTTGATTTTGCATCAATGTCTTCTTCTTGAGATGAATTGGCAGTCCTGGACTCATCAAACTCCAATAACTGCATGGCAACAATAAAAACTGTTAAAACCTTGGCCAAAGCAAGGCATTGATGGTGTCAATTAGTGTTCTAAATCACGCGCGGGTGCAATATTGTTTCTAGTAATTAACTATTGAAAAAACAAATTAGACACTTCAGAAAGCATTGCCTTAATTGATACAAGAGTAGAATCAAACCTGTTTTACATCACCATTCCATATGCAATGAGCAGCCAAAAATCCAATTACAGCAGGTACAATATATAAAAGCGCAGGCTGAAAAGAAAAATACCAGAAAAAGAGAAAAAAATGACAATAGAGAAGATTGATTGCCTTGTCAGGATCCGAAAATATGATCAAAGCCTCAAAGCCATTCAATAATGATAAATTTGCCAGTAGTGGAAATCATCCCCAAGCATTCAATAGAGGGAAAAAAGAAAAAAGAAAAAAAACTTAAAAATGAAGTGGAGCAGTCACCTGGGCAGCCTGAAACCAGTTCATAACAATAATAGTTAGGATCACGCCAGCAGTGTATCCTAAAAATGCGCTCTTGAAATACTGAGGTCCTTTCCCTCGGGACACATCAAACCGCAAGGCCAATGCTACAAAAATACCTGCTTGGAAATAAACGTGATCACAATTAACGGAAGATCACATGAAAAACTCTCTTAAAGACCAACACTGGTTGGAGGCCTCAAAGTTATGATGAAAGATCACATAAAGGAAAAGAAATATATCATAGGACCACAAGAAGTTTAAATATAGCTAATACAATAGTAGATTCCTATATATATATATATATATATATATAACCTATTATATTTACAGATAAGAAAATACAGCAATGTATCGACATAAAATATTTACCAATAATAATAGTTAACTGTAACATTACAGTTCTCATCATAACCAAATACAACAATATATATCAACACAAAATATTCAACCAACCCGGGATAACAATGTCACCAAGTCCAAGCATCGAGAATGGCCTAGCAGAATCTGCAGTGGGGAATAAAAGCTGCAAAACAATTTGAATAATTGATACAAGGAGCAAATTGTATAACCCATTAAGTCATTCCAATGATATGATACAGCATGTATTATTTCCATATGTACTATGATAATACAAATGAAGGATGGAAAAATAGGAAAAGCTCGGAGACCAACCTTTATTGGAGCATCAAATGACTTTGCAACACTAACCATCACCGGTGTGAAGAAAACCCAGAAAATGTCATAAACAAATAGTCCAGCCTGTGAAACATATGTAAGGGAAAGAACATATCAACTAAAATGATAAATGACAATAAAAACGCTTAGCCTTTTGGCAGTTGAAACCTAGCCATATCCAGCTGGCATAAAAAAGGGGGCGTGCTGGGGATTGTGTTTGGGGGCAGGTTTGCAATGCGCTGACAGAATTAGCCTCATTAATTTAAAACACAACATAAATAAAAACATCATGTCAAAAAAATTGCTATGAAAAATGAAGGGTGTCATTAAGCATTATTTAAAAAGGAAAAAAGGACAAAGAGGATTTTACCAAGAGAATGGCACCAGTCTTGAAGGATCCAAGAGAAAGCATTTCAATACCCTGCAAAAATTGATGAAATAATTAATTTATATTGTGTTTACCCTATTCTAGGTAATCAAACATTTCACAACATAATTCTTTCTCACTAAACAGAGAACTTAAATCTTAAAATTACAGTAAATTTTATGGAAAACTAAAAAGGAAACTTATTATTAGCTAATTTGGTTGAATAGCCGATGCCAACCCAAGATCAATAAAATGGTATTCAAAGAAAGAAAGGTAACTAAGAAAAACAAGACTACAAAAGGGAACCTCCAAAACCAAGAAAATGAAAAGATATCATATGTAAGCAACAAACCTGAATACAGAAGGCTAGACCCAATATATTATTTGCCAGCCAATGCTTTCGTGAAGCATACCATGCACAGAAAAAGGTCCCAGGGATTGCAGCAATAATCTGTGACCTTGTAAACTCAACCTCCAAAGCTGTGCAAGAAAGGTGCAAGGAAATATATCATTCTGCATACAAGCAAGATAATATCAACTAGATCAAACGTAAACTGACAGAACCAGCTAAAAAGATAAAAATGGCAAACCACAAGAATAATATTATCATAATAAAAAAGAATGCATTACAAATACAGTAGCCGATAACCAGTAGCAGGCTATCATATTCGTTTTTGGTTGGAAATAGAAATGCAAGCAACATCAATGATACATGTACTAAAACACATAACCCTGATATGTCTATAGTTCTATGCATTCGTACAATAGGAAAACTCATAACATTACTAACATCAAGTTCCCAAGAACTTCTAAGATAAACAGAAAAGGACTCTCTTTTAAATAATCAGAACAATACCACATCAGATCCATGCAGCAAGAATCCATATAACCACATCTGTACTTCATAGGTTATAGGTCAAAACCAGTTGCAGTTACCTAAAGTAATAACAGCTCATAACTGCCATCATTGACTCATTAAAACATTGGTGAAAACATAAAATTCTGATTCCACAATTCAGAGAAAAAGTAATATCAGCGAGAGTATGGAGAAGCAATGAGACAAACACTTTACGTACAACGAAAATATGGAAAACGCCAGACAATGACGTCCTCGTTCCAATGCTTTGGCAAAAATCGTTTGATGGACGGTAATAGTGTAGCCCTGTACAAGTGGAAGGCAAATGTGAGACTAAATAGCAAACGAATTAGAAAGCTTTTATTGATAACATGATGGGCAAAGAAAAGAACATACGAAAGGGCTACAATCCCGAGTGCAAAGAAGTAGCATGTCAATACAGCATTCACCAAGTCCTTAGATAGAAACTTGAAGAGTAGGAAAAGTGATAATAACATTGCACTCCCAACAAAGGGAAAACGCATGGCATGTTCGTTGGACATTGTCTCCTACATGGTTACAAAAGAATTTAATTCAAAGAAATCAGATCTTAATAAATCAAAAGAGCAACATAGTGAAGAGTATGAACCTAAAGCTTACTACTTACAGAAGGTGGAGTTGGCTTGACAGAGCGATAACAGCCCACAAACACTGTGAGGCAAGCGGTCAAAATAACATTTATATTTGGATTTACTTTCACAACAAGTGGTGCTAATGTTAAACCTGCAGTGACAGATACCATGCGGTCAATAATAACTGATCAAGGAACAGCAACCAGCTTTGCACTGATTTTCTGTTCCAGTTCAGAGTTTAGCACACTAAGATTACAGGCCCTTTCCAACATGTAAAATGAGGTATATAGCAGCTGCATTGCACTAGAATACCTGAGAGTCATAGAGACACAAAAACAAGCACGCGAAAATTTCCTAGTGGGCACATATTGGCACCCGAGATGTCCATTCAAGTACACTTCAAATTCGAAAAATAATGAAAGACAAAGGATCCACCAGAATTCCAACTCCAACCCCCCATACAACTATGATGCGACAACACATCCTTGCTCTCATCAAATTGGGACTATGCACTCTATCACACCAGGTGGAAACAAAAAAAATAAAAATAAATAATAATAAACAGTAAGAAAAGCTAACCTAATAAGGCGAAATTCGCAATTCGCTCCGTGTTCTTCATCTTTATCTCTTCCTAATATCCGAAACTTTCAGAAAAATTCTCGATCTACTGAGCTAAACTCTCCACAATATGGCCTCCCCTGCGATCAGAAACAGTACGAATTTCATAAAAATAAAATAAAATTGATCAATTCGATATGAAATGTCGCAAATAAAAAATCGTACTTTGATTTCAAGGAAATGAAACCTCTTTTGTAGAACAGAATTAACAGCACCGCTAGGCCACAAGACAACTTTTCCCTAAAAATTCACGTCCGTTGCAGATCAGAGAGGCCTAGAGCGAGAATGTGATTCTGATTATTTTGAAGGGTTAGGGTTTTAACTTTTACGCCAAAACCATATCTAGTCACAGAATGAAGAGTTACTGAGCGAGTTTAATGTTTGATATTTAGAGGGACAGAGATTTGAGATTAAAAAAAAATAGTCAAAGGCGTGTCCTTGCATACGTGGCGAGTTATAATTTGTTACTCATCATGATATATATATAAAGAGCTATGATATCAGAAACATGTGTTTTGAAACTACAGTATATCCCGTTTCATGATTTACAGCACACCGTTTCGAGGTTGATTAGTAATTACTACAGACTCGTCTCCCGTTAACTGACCCACGTCAGTTGAGGTGTGTGAACCAATCAGGACTTCAGGAATTGCCACCTCAGAACTGACAAATATCTTCCCATGCTTTGAGCAAGAACAAGAGCACCATCGTACAGAAGCGTTTACCTGTCACGTGTATTCCGGTCTCAGTTTAAGGAAATAAATAAATACTACTACTTTTCTAATTAGTGATGGGATTTTTTGGAGAAAGAGTAATATTTTCCTTATATAGTAGTAGTAATTAAGAAGGGAAATAATTTTTCTGAAAAGAAAATTATTGATACAAAACAATATCTTTGTAAAAAAAAAACAAAGGGCTTGTGGAAGGATGTTTATATCTTTGCAAACCCAATTTTGGTATGCATGGGCCAACGTAACAATAGCCCATGCTGAGCTGAAGTAGTCGTACTCTAGTCGTGTCGTGATCTCCCGTCTCCAACAAGCCAGTTAAACAATATTTTTTATAATTTTTATTAATTTAAATTTATTATGTGTTATTTATGTGATTTAATTTTTTAAAAAAGATTAATAATTTTATTAAGTTTGATGTTAAAATTTATATTTAAAAAGTTCAAATGAATAATTTACATCTTTTAAAAATTTTTAAAACAAAATACACTTCAAATATAATTTAAACGAATTAATTAAACTGTTCTACCAACAATAAGAGAAAATCTTAAATAGCCTCAACGAAAAAATAAAATATTAAAAAGATTTAGTATTTATAGAGAATTCCCTAAATTCCATTGGGAAAGCGAACTAAGAGCCCACATAAATACGGGATAACATTTATCCAGAATGGATAATTCATAAAAGAACGATTTTACCCCGTGGAAATCCAGAAATGCCCGTGTAATCAATATCATAGGCGATATTTCCCAATTTCATTTTTCTCCGAGCAAGGTTGTTTCCTTTCTTTTCTCTCATTTTTCTTCAATGTCTAATTTCCCATGGGAGTAGGATTCCCGGAAAATGATGCTGATAATCCAAAGAGAGGCCATTCGTGTTTCATTGCTCAGCAAAAGTACCTGCAATTGAAGGTCAGATTGGCGATTCATCTTAATATTGTGCTGCCTAATCGGATAATCCTAAAAGGAATCAATATGCATGGTCAATAATCCCTACCATTCCAATTGTTCTCATTTTTTCTGATTCTGTTTGAATCATGATATGCTGAGGCTGTGGAAATGGTACCAGAATTGCTTGGCTGTTCACCCAGTTAAGACACAGGTCATTAGCTCGGGTTTGATATGGGGATTTGGTGATATAGCTGCTCAGACTATCACCCACTCCTCAGTCAAGAGCTATAGTCAAAATGAGGTAGTCTTCACTCATTACTCGTTGAAAAAAACGATTTACATTTCATGCATACATTATATAATCGTGTTCGCCGTTTAGACAAATGGATATTTTAATGTAAATTTATTTGCTTTTTTGGTCAATTAACACTTGTATGCGAGTTTTCTATTGGAAAATTGGCTTAAAATGTGATCCTAATTATAATGCATAACTTGCATTTTGCAGGGGAAAGAAAAGTTTAAAAGGATTTGATACCCAAGTGAAAGATTTCAAACCACTTTCTTTTTCATTCACTCGCGGTGATGTTTGGATAATTATATATGCGTGATGAAAGTAGATTATAATTGTGTAAGCTTTGTCCTAACGATAAAAGATTTGACTTTTAAGTGCGAGGTTTGATAACTATTATGGTGTTACAGCTTTTAAAGAAGCTCAAGTTTTAATAACAATTATGGTGTTACGGATTTTCCCCCGTTTAAATTTTTTAAACTTTACTTTACCAAATCATTTAGAGCTATTGCTTCATGCATAGACCAGCATAGTCTGAAAGTGAAACTCCTTTTGCATGTGCACTCAAAAGATTCTGTTATATCTCTGAACTAATGAGACGAATGGAAATTACCATGAGTCCTTTGTTTGTGACTGGTATCGATAACACTGCAATAAGGACAAAACCAGTTATTCTTCATAGAGAAACTCTGCAATTTGTTCTAAATTTGCTCTTTCTCTCCATGACATTGGTCAATAGTAATCTCTCTTTAATACAGCAGGATGAAGATGAAGAGTTTAAGATCAACTGGAAACGGGTAGCTACAACCAGCTTGTTTGGGTTTGGATTTGTTGGCCCAGTTGGCCACTACTGGTAAAAACCACCATCCCTTTCATAAAATCTTTTGCTTTTTTGCTGAGTAGTTTCAGAGAGTATTTTACAGGGAAAGCTGCTTGAAAAACCACGTAATGTCAATTTTGTTCTTATCATGGTTTTATGATTTCACTTATAGAAGTCAGAATAATTTCACAAGCCAGCCATAGAATGCCAAAATTGTGACAGCTCTGCTCTACAAAATGATGATGGCTTGTTTGTAGAGGCAAACAATTATTGCTAATTGAGAAAAGGTTACTCATTTGAGCAATTCTTATAGACTTGAAATCCATATTCTCCAATCAGGTAGATTCTAGCCATTCTTTTATGACGAAACTGTGTATATCGAAGGGCTTGAAGACTTCTGTACCAACTCGGTGCCTGATCAATAGGATTGTAGTGGTATAGGTCTCTCATCAAGTCACGGCCTGGAACTTTGCTTTTGGTATTCGTTCATACTTCATGGTAGTTTTTCTTAAATTGATTAGAAGTTTAGTTGCTGCTAAGTAGTGTATCAGAAAAAGAAAGATTTGAAAACTTGATACGTGTGTTTCTTTTCTATGTAAGAGTGTATTGTGTATGTGTGGATTTTTATTTAGTTGTTTTTTTTTTTGGGTAAATGATATTTATGTTGTAATAAATTTATAATTTCTTTATTATTTTAAATGTTGCAGGTACGAGGGCTTGGACCGATGTATACGATTGCGACTTATGCTTAAACCAAATTCCTTCCGCTTTGTTGCCACCAAAGTTGCTGTTGATGGGTTTCTCTTTGGACCATTGGATTTACTTGTATTTTTCACTTACCTGGGTTTTACTAATGGAAAGAGTGTTCCTCAAGTCAAAGAAGATGTCAAGAGAGATTTTATCCCAGCCTTTGTTTTGGAAGGAGCGATATGGCCATTTGTTCAAGTCGCAAATTTTCGATTTGTACCTGTGAGGTATCAGCTCCTCTATGCCAACTTCTTCTGCTTGTTGGATAGCTGTTTCTTGTCTTGGACTGAGCAACAACAGGATGCTCCATGGAAACAATGGCTGAATTCTTTTCTACCGGTGAAGGAACAGTAAGCACTAAAGTTTAAGTGGATAAGTGATCTGTCATCTTTTATTCCCAGTCTCACCTGATTCTGGAAGTAAACAGGTTGCGGTGAGAGAAGTCCTAGCATATAAATCATGGTCTGAGTTGGAAAGCTAGAAATGATGGCAATGCCTTAACATGATATGCTTTCCATCTTGACACTTGAATACAACATCACACCTATTTTTTTTTTTTTCCCACTGAATACATGAACCATCGATTTTTTTTCGTACGGCCACGGGGTGTTTTTTTTTTTTTCCAAGTACAGGGCCTGAAGGGTGCCTAGTTATTTTAAAGATTGCAGTTAAAAGGCTCAACGGTATTGCATATGTTCTTCTAGGAAGAGGTTTTTAATGTTCACTTTACATAACACAATTATACTCGCATAAAGCATCAGAAAAATCCAATTTCTCATTTCAACGCCAGGCCGACTCAAAAGTACACTCACTTCTCAATGCAAATGTCATGGTATACAAGGAAAGCTTTGAACACCATTAATTCCAGCCCAATACATCGAACCTCTGCTACTCAAAGATGACAATGGATTGAACATAGGAACTACAAAATCTGAAACAATGAATTGAAATCCATCTGTCATCTTATGTTCTACACTGCGGCGATAGAAACTTTAGGGGGAGTGGGTTGATCTAACGCCATTTTATTACTTGCATATTCTTCCATATTTTTTTCCCGGAGCAAAGGAATTCCGGCAAAATGTCATGACTACCTATTTCCATAGCGCTCATAAGAACGAAAAGTAAACCATCTAAGGCAAAACAAATTTGGATAGAGCTGATTGGAACAATGTTGAGAATGCCTGGGATGAACTTTGGTCATCAGCTTTTATCTTAATCTGTGACTTGGCCGACGATGTGTTGATTATACACTCAACAAGGAACGTTGATTCTTCTTCCGCTTTTTGACCAAAGAAAAAGAACTTGAAGTTGGGGGATTGACCACCTGATGCAATGCAGTGGATCGCATGACCTTGCATGTGCTGGAGGAGTGCGTGGGGAGCTGTCAGTGCGGCAACTCCTTGAGGACTTATCGAATATTCCTGCATCAGATTACGAATGTTATAAATCATAGACAACCCAAAGTATTGGCATTTTTTGTTTTGCAGTAAGGTAGTAAGGGCAAAGAAAAAGAGAAAAGACGAGTGAATAGTTCAAAAGGAAAGGGGGCGGGGGAATAAGAGCTATGTCAATGCTACCGTATTAGAATAATGAAACTGAGGTTATAATTTCAAAGCAAACCTGCGATAAAGAAATAGGCAGTTGGCGCCATTTCTGCTGAAATGTTCCAGGATCCAAATTAGCTTTTGGATTGAGTCTCAAAGGAGGAGATGAAGGAGTAGCTGCGGTTCCAGAAGGAAAACCTAAACCAAGGAGATCATCAATTGCGAAACTAGATGCCGGGGCTGGACCAGATACGGGGGCAGATGCATTGTAGGAAGGAGCACTATAGGCAAAACCGTTGCCACTTGGATCTCTACCATCCTCTTTTTCTGAAACACTTAGAAGCAAATCCTTGTCGTTTTCTGCCACTCTCTGCGCTGGAACAACAGTATCCGCAGGTTCTGCACTAATAGATAAATTTCCAAGTTCATCTGAAAACTCAAATGGTCCCCGGTGTTCTTTATCAATAAACATGTAAGAAGGCTGCAAAAATGTTATTGTTAGTTAGAAGTACTTTAATGAATATTTAACAAGACAGAAATCGTCAGAGAAGTTAGTATTTTAGATACCTTTTGGTATACAACAGACAAACTGTTAAATTCATCAAATATGCGATCTTTGATTTCACTGCTCTGAGTATCAGCAAAGACAGAGACTGCTTGTTTTGGAGGATTCACCACGCGTTCTGCCACTGATACATTGTATTGCAGAAGCCTGTAATACAATAAGGCCCTATCATGAACATCCTGCAAAAAAAAACATTCACTCAACACACTACTACTTAATGTCGATAAATCTAAATATTCGGCTTATTTAGGCAATTCGAATTAGTTATAACAGCAACAGTCAAACCTGGTGAAAATCAGTAAGACCAGCAGCTAATGCAGCTCCCAGTGCTTTCTGAGTCTCGGGTGGTCTCTTAAAGAAACACTTCATAACTGCGGTGAGAAGATGTAAGCGAACCTGCATCATAAGACATGCGTTACCAATCAATAATAGATAAGTAAACGTAACACAGCTAGAGACTTGATTGCAACTTTTAAGAATTAGTACATGCAAGAACACGTTTCTGTAAATTCTAATTGCATGTTTGTATCTTTTTATTTTTCAACGTTGCCTTGGGAGTTGACAGAAAGCAGGGAGGTTGGAGCATATTGCATTTAAAATTGGATTCATTCATTTGTGATGCTAACATTATAAAAGTTAATCGAACATGGATCTCGTCTAAACACCTACCATGCAATGGTTCCATAGTACTATATCGTGTAATTGCTCTCATAAGTCATGATAATGACGAGGGCATGACTAAAGAGGCTGGTCAATGCCTCCTGATGTCTTCCCCCATTCCATCCCAAAAGGATTGACCAAGAAGATGCTAGGGTGCCGCCTAGTACTTTTTATTTTGGGTTTTGGCATTAGGGGCTATAAGGGTAAGGAATAAGGATTCGTGTAAGTAGAAGAAGAGATTAATCTCATGACTTTGTCACGTCATAAAATTGGCAGGACAAAAAAAAAGCACAACTTATCAATTTGGCAACAAAATTGGAAAACAAACAAGATTGAACTACGATATTTCGTTTCATATAACTCAAAATCTCAGGAGGAAATCACACTACTATAAACCATATAAAGGCAATATCAGTATTTTCATCTTAATTAAATAGTGAGATTTTTCATTTTTGAATTCAAAAAATATTTTTTATTTGGAAACATAATATAATATTTAATATTATTGTTTTTTAATATTTTAATCTATTATTATAAATTGTATTGTATGACATAATTTTTAAATTTTTATTATATTAATAAAGGTATCCTACCTCAGCAGAATGCTCCTCATCCCAATTTTCAATTAAGCTCTCCAAGACATAAGGAGCATCATGCATGTCCTGAGAATATTCTCCCAGCATCCATATAAGAGCTGCTTTGGCTTTAGGCGCTTGAACATTTTTGCTGCTGATATTCCCAACTACAGCAATACAATCCTGACTCCACTGGGGATATTTTCTAAGCAGATCTTTCACAAGCACCTGCATAAATAAACTTTCAGTTGAATAAATCCATATTACCATGACTAAGTGAAATCATGCATGTTTAGGATAACGACAAAAGGCAGAGCAATACTACTATTATATGCAACTTCTAGATATCTAGCAGGAAGATTTGTCAAATTTACCAGAGCTTCAGCAGTAACATAGTCCTTTTCCATCTCTAGAAACTGCAAAAGGCGATCAACAATGGCATTGACATCATACTGCTGCAATGCTATCTTCCCAACAGCTCGAATTGACTCCCTTGCAATTGGAATGTCAACATTGGCAGCATATTCACATAATTCCGTTACTGCAATGGACCCAAGAAGGAAGATGCATGATCATACTGAAAACTAAATTGGAAAACACACATATAAAGAGTCTAGGAGAAATGCAATCTTCTTAGTTCCTATATAAATTGCACCTTCGTCCCTCTCTTTATGTAGTCTTTATCCCAGTATCCTAGGGAAAAGATGTCAGGAATTACTTACCTATCTCATAGGTGTTGCTTTCATTTGCAACTGCAGTCAACATTTCAAGCTTCAACTTTTTGACATAAGATGGCTCATTATACTGACAATAGAAGTGTTTGTAGTCTGAGGAAAATATATAAGGTGCACGCATCACCAAGAGATGCAGATGGCTTAGAACTGCATAGGATTGTTCTGGACTTCCAGAACTCACTAGAGTTAACAGAGGAGATTTAATGCGCTCATATACCTAAACAACAAAATTTGCATCAGAAATCACAGAACTTCACAGAAGCAACCAAAACTGATAAGTGCCAGTCAAACAAGAACTCCAGGATAATTCCAAAAATGGTGTAAATTCAATAATAAAAATGATCAAGACATCCAAACCCAGTTATATGTTGTTCAGATATGAATATAACAGACTACATCTTACGGTCAAATATCCTAATTCCAAAGATACGTTCAGAGGGTTTACTAGTTCAAAGGGAAGTCTTCAACAGAAACAAATCAAGCAAGATAGAGACTAGAGGCCAAAATGCATTTTTAAATTCCACATTATGAAACGTCATTGTTCTTTTATATGAAAGATGCAGTTTAAATGAGATAATAACCCCACAGAAAAAGAAAGTACCTGATGATGAACATCAGACATAGACAAAGTCAATTGTAGAAATATTTTGATAGCTGCCAAGACAACAGCACCATTTGCGTGCTGGAGTCTATCTTCAAGAAGATTCATGATGTCAAATATTTCGTTGCTATCGGAGGGAACATACTTGGCCGCCAGCTCCAGCAGAAGACATTGTGCCCATTCACTAAATTCCTTAATTCTGCATATTTAGTGAATCAGAAGTTATTTAAAGATTGACATTTCTGCAATATGTCAGTTACAGATGCTTCTTTCTCACAGAAATTTGGCAGAACCAGAAGCACATTTGACAATCCAATTAGTATGAGGCAAAGAAACTGTGGTTCTGTTCCACATTGCAGATAAACTATTCAATAAAATCATTATCCCTGATGGTAATAAAATGTGTGCAAGTACAAAGAAGGTACTATGTTGGCATATTACATGAAGTTTTGTACCAGTGGTCAAGTAGAAATAGAAAGAGATATGATTTTTTATTTAAGGACTTCCTGGAGAAGGGTAGCCAGAAAGTATCCGTCTACCTGGAGCATGCTGGCAAATGCTAGTTCTTTTACGGAACTTTCCCAGTAATGCTTCAAATTACCACCCTCCCCCAAGAAACCAACATGAAACCAGAACCTTCCCAATTAAAATTCATTAAGATATCATATATTAACATTTTCTCACAAGAAAACTTACCGATTCAGAAAGTAATACACAATTGACTTGCTAAGCAGAGTTTCTCTCTCCCTAGCTGCTTCCTCTGATGTGCTTGCCTCTAAGGTCCAAATCTCTTGTAAGGCAGACAAACAATTTGCAACAACCTATACAATATACAGTTAAAAATGAATAATTTCCAGAAAACAAACACCACGACAATAATCCTTACAGCATAATTAATTAGGTGAGCATTATCATTCAAAGATATAGGTTAGTAACAGAGATAAGAAACCCTGATAAATAAAGAAATAACTGGTGATATAATAGTTTTAGGCAGTACAAACTCACATAAACCTCTAAATCAATGTATATAATTGATTTCAATTTTCGAAACTGCAGACAAACACACACGTGGCAAAACAGAAAAGAACAAAAAACCAAATCACAGCTTCACTGAAGCCTCAAGGTTAAGGGTCACCAGTTGACACAGATTTATAGAAGTTCTGCTTGCCGATAGTTTACAAAGTTTACATTCCCATTATGATGATGAATGTTAATATATTAAGATGACAGACAGAAAATAATCCAAACACAATTAGTCAAGTGTCGATATCCTAGATTCATTAATGTTCATGTTTCTAGAAAAGGACTTCGCCACCCAAAGAAAATATGTATATGAACAAAATTTTATGAATAGAGATGCCAAGGACCCAACCATCTATGGTTTAATCCATCAAGGAAATTATAACGCTCTCAAATTGAACACAATTATTTGCATACATCATTAAATTTACCTTGTGATGTAAATGAAAGAAACCTCACCTGTGTATCAGGGTCGTTAAGCATCAAATACTTTAGAGTTGCTGGAAAATCTGCATCAATGCATGTGGAAGCTGATATATGATAAAGTTTTAGAACCCCATTAACTGCCACCTTCCTCACATAACTATTACTATCCTTTAACCCCAATCCTAAAGGCCCAACCAAATACTCCACCAAGTTTGCCACTCGTAGTGAACACAAGCTCCTCAACGCTAGTCCCCGAATCATTGGATCTTGATCTTTGCAATCTCTTTGTAGAAAATTAATCGTCAAAAGTGCAAGATCAGGATTGACCTTTGCATAATTCCCAACATATAGGTAACACATTTTCTTTAGGACAATGTCTGATGTTGCTGAGCACATCACCATCTCACCAAAGAGAGATGAGACATCAATACCAATTGTCATGTAGGAAATAACCTTCTTGAAGAGCTCGCGCTTTGAATCGTCAACCCCTGGAGCTCGGCTCCCAGCAAGCTGCCGAAGCTGTGATTTAAGATCTGAGACTTCACCTTTGCTGGTCAAATCAAATATTGCATCGGATTTACAGAAAAGACACTCCACGAGAAACAATAAACTACATTGCACTGTAGTAATCATCAGAGCACATTGATGTAGAAATAACACAAGACCAATTCAATAAAGCTAATACAGATGCGTTTTACTCCAAGACAAAGTTTCATAATAGAGACACAACAATAGAGATACATGAACACATTAACCAAGCAGCATTCATAATTGGAAACAACATGGAATAAAATTCAAAGGAAAGCTTTTATCACAAGAAAATCAACGGGTACCATGCTAGCTAAAATCAAAATCTAGAAAGAAAAAAAAAATCGCGTCCAACAAAAAGAATAGAAAATTAAACAGCGCAAATTTGCCAAGCAATTGCTTTCGATATATGAGAATAAATTGTGAATTATTCAAATTTACAAGAAGGTGTCAGAGTCATCTAAGGAAACAGTTAAAGGTTCAAAGCTAGGATTTGACCGTGAAAATTGAGAACTCACCCGGATGGTTGTGACGGTGAGGGATATCGCTGAGACTGTGCTGGTGGAGCCATAGCCACTCACAGTTGCAGAAGGAAACGACAATTAGAAGTTAACTACTGCAACAAACAGTTAGATCTTCCTTGCTCGAAGAGAGAAGATGGCTACTGATTCAGCTGGTGAACTCGCAAATCTAAAAAAAAAATTGTGAATTAGAAACTTGAAATGACATTTTAGAGATGAGAAATCCAAACAAAATACCTGGACACGTATTAAAAGCTGATGAGGAAGGATCTGAATAAATGTATTTTTAAATTTTTGTCCGGTCTGAATAAATGTATTTTTAAACGAGAGTGTCGTTTACTGGCTGGGGCAGCTGCGTCGTCGTCAATCTGACATGCCTTACGTTTCGTTCCAGGCCATTCTCCGCTCGTTCTCGATCTCGTTGTCATTATCAATATTACCTCAATATCATCTCTATCACCTCGTTTTAAGTCGTTGTACTATAGTGATGAGTTCTCCCGCCTGTCACGCGGACTACCCGGGTTCGATCTTCCGCATCTGTTCTTTTTTTGGAACAAAAAGATGCACATTATGGGAGTTCCTAAAAAATGTTAGTAGTGATGAAAAGATTTGTCAAATAATAGTTTTATCAGGTTGTACACAGCAAAGTCGTTGTAGTATAGTGGTGAGTATTCCCGCCTGTCACGCGGGCGACCCGGGTTCGATCCCCGGCAACGGCGGTTTTAATTTTGGTATCCTTTCCATTTTAACCTCATTGCCTTCTTTCTCTACCCATTCTAACCTTAACCGATGGCAGATCATGATTGCTCAATCGCTTGAGCGGCGCAAGAGGCTGGCCTTAACATCAAAGAAACCTGGTGAGGGATAAATGCTTTATCCTCGATTCAATTTTAGGAAAATTTATAGTGTATTTATTTTGGTTGATGAATGGAATGAACGGGTGGAGTGTCTCAGACTATCTTTTGCTGATGTAGTAGACAAAACGCAATGCCTTAAACACTTCCGGTTGAATGAAAGCTATATATGCTTTTTAGTTTCATGTTGAGTATGTTTAAAAATAGGCTTTTTTTTACAAGTTAAAGATTGGAATGGTGACAAATAAATCTGACTTGGGCATTGATCTCTCCCTTTTGACACTAATCTTGAAGTTGGTGACAAATTATATCTCTAAGTCTAAACCATTTCATTCTCTTTAATAGGAACGCAGCTGAGCCATGGGAAATAGAACAGACTGAGCTAAGTTCACTAAGGACTATTTCCTTAATCTAATCGGTCAAACTTGCCAGTTGGCTGGGCTGAATCAGGTACTGTATCAGTTTCTCTATCAATCCTGCAGTTGTTCCAAATTCTTGCTTTGTGGAGATGTAGTCAAGGCATGAACTGTATGGATCTGTTCTGCTCATATTTCTTTTCCACCATTTAGCTTTCTAGGTGCTGTCTCAGACATCTCTAATTGCTAACACGTCTGAGTTACTAACAGTGTCACTGTATCTCCTTATGGTAGGCTAGATATATCTCTTAACTAACATTTGTAACTACTATTTTCAGAATTTCCATGCAAAGATTATTGCGAAAAATGTTTGGCTGTAAAGAAGCAGTGTCTCTTTTTTGTTAGATTCATTCATATGCAAAATGTGAATTTTGCACTAGACAGCATAACAAGAATCTTAATTACTTTCCTTTCATCACAATCCTCCCAATTTTCCAACGCTCATTGTTCGGATAGCAAGCCAGATCACTGGTCTTCAAAACATTGTATGTTATGACAATGCGTCGGAACCATTTTCACACACTTCAAATTTACTGATCAGTTAAAGCTAGAGTAGAGCAATAAGTAAGAAATAATCGCTACAAGGATAAAAAATGCATGACATTTAGCTTGAGTGGCAAGCGTCAATTCAATTCTATTTGACTTCAAAGTTAAGACTAAGTTTTATAATTGCCATGGCCTAAATTGTGGAAAATTACAATTCAAGAAGCAACATATAAGTAATTATAACTCCAATAATCATCAACAAAAGAAAACACCTGTATGATTCCTTTACCTTAATGCATTTCATCAAGGTTCCTGGGTTTGTCGACAGATTTGAAACAAAAAACTCTCGCCGATCTAACATTCCATTTTCCTATAATAGGGTACGAAATTTTGCAGAGTCATCAACAGAAAAGATCACACTGAAAAATAATATCACATGAAACATCAAATTTCTTATAAGAATCCAGGGATTAAAAAAGAAAATCAACTATAAAACGAAGCAGCAAGAAACATGAGAGAAGAGCTTACATTTTCTGATGCGGCTTGCTGGATAAGCACAAGCACCGCAGCAACTCTTCTGGAGGTGGAAGCTTCTGCGTCCGCATCGCACACACAGTGTGTGTGTTTTGTTCTTCCTTTTCCCAAAGGTCCCAATTCCTTGTCCCTGTAAACAGTTGTCCCGTCAAATACACTCACAACAAGAAATTTCACAGACATTACAATTCAGAGAAATTCACATAGAGGCACAGCGAGAAACAAAATCAAGTACCATTCCCTCGTTGCAGAAACCCTAGATGCAGAAATAGATGCTCTAAGCAAAACTTTTAATAACCTGGTTATTATGGCATCCGTATATATCAACCAAATTAGGGTTACCCCTAGGGGTGGGCACGGGCCGGGATTTGGGCCGTCCCGGTCCCGTCCCGAAAATATCCCGGGACAAAAATTCTTGTCCTGGTCCCGTCCCGATTCACCTAGCTGTCCCGGCCCGGTTGTCAACATGCATGTCCCGGTTCTATCCCGGTTATGTCCCGAGTCCCGTCCTGACTTGTCCCGGGTCTGTCCCGGCCCGAACTGTGACAGAACCCAGTCCCTGATTGTTGAACACAAAAAATGGTGAAACATGCAATTTTAGCACAGAGGTACTTGTTATCTACATTAGAACAAATGGTAATGTACACAAGTAGAGTAAAGAAACCGAGTTATTTTCTTTATTGCATTATTTATCCACTAACCTGCTCCATTGAAATGCCAACAATCTCCAAAACCTTTTGTTGTATGTCACGTTTATAAATTTTTAGACTTCCCCCACCAATCTGGCAGAATATTAAAATTAAGTAAATACCACAAGTTAGCATGATATAGACAACAGTAGTAAAATCTTCTAGCTAATAGCTTTTAGAGAAAGGAAATTAATTGAAAAGAGTATTATTTACCTCTACCCCATTGTAAACCATGTCATAAGCCAAGGCAGGGGCAGATGCTAGATCATTCATGTCTTCAGGGTCTGGGGTAGTGAAAGGATGGTGCAAAGCCCTCTGTAACAAAATTTTGAGCATAATGGCAGAAATAAAACGAAAATAATTGAAAACAATACAAGACAAATATCTCATTCACACAAGATCAAACCCTTCCATCCCCTCTTTATGTGAGTTAATAAGAATCATGAATGAATTGATAATTGAAAATCTGCCAATTCATCCCCTCTAAGGAGTCATAGTTGCTGAAAAGTCTGAGGAATCTACGGTTGCAATTGCAGATCTAGTCTTTATAGGCTGTTCAAGACAAAGAGCCTTTGTTGGTTTTCTAGTCAGCTAGCAACCCTCAAATTTCGCAGATTGAACAAGAAAAATAAAATAAAACACTGAAAGGTAAAATAGAAAATCCAGTGGTTGATTGAATTTGACCTTTGACATAGCTTAGGTAATTCATTAACCAGAAGTGTCCCAAGCAATTGGATAATGTCACAACTGCTTCAGACCCAACAACTCACACTCCTCAGTCCACATCGAAAACTTACATGCCATTATAATATAGAGATAATAGAAGGAGCAAAACACTAGAGGTGTTATGCGTACAAAGGACGCCTATATTCATTAAACTACAGAGCATACAATCAAAGACAGATTATATTTGTATAAGCCTTTTAGCAGCCCAAAAAAAAAATGAACGATCTAAATTTTTTCTTCACGGCCAAGATTGTTGGTTTGTTGACCAAGTATTTAAGTGGATGAAGCTAATTTAGGGTAAATATTATATCCCAAGTTTAAAACGCTAGTGTCCATGCAAAGTTAGATTCTGCAGAGGCCATGCTGCAACATCACGCAAGGCACAAATTATGTGCCCTTTAACGAAGCATATCAATTTCTTCTAGCTTTGTATTCTCAGCTTTGAATTGTCAATCTTTTCATGATAGTGTAAAGCCATCATGTCCCTTCTTTCAATGATTTGATGTGTAAGTATACATATAAAAACCCAGCTACTGTGATCAAACAAAAGAAACATTTTTTGTCTAAACAAACACAAGGAACAAAATTCACCACAATTTATTTCCTATTATGATCATACAAATTTCATTCTAAATATCCATGAAAATGTGAAAATGCCAATAAACATATAAAAACCCAGCTATGTTAATTAACAAAAGGATCATAATGAAGTGACCAAGTCGCCTAAAAAGTCATGGAGTGAAGAAACGGGAATCAATTATCTTCAAATGCACGTATATTGTTTTTTAATTGCTTTCTCATATGATATGCTTTTTGATTAACTTATATTAGGATTTTTATTTTTCATCTCCTATATAGAAAGGCAGTTCCAGTATTTAGAAGTCCATCATTACATAGAGGGCAAAATGAAACTTACCGAAAGAAGATCAAAGCCTTCAGGTTCAAGACAGTGAAAATTAGTGGCAGGTCCTGCACAGTAGCAAAAGCAATAGGCAACCGATCAAAATGGCATTCCAACTGAAGGAAAAAAGACTTGGAAAAGCAACAAATCCACCGAGAAAAACAACGACTCTAGTCATTAAATAAAGACAAAAACCTGTGAACAACTTAAGGTTATCTTACCGACGGCGGAAGAGTTAGCAGCCGGGGAAACAAAACCAGCCGACAGTGGCACCTTGGTGTGTTCAACCTTGGATCAGGGGTTTCAAAGAACAACAGCGAATCTTCATATGCGGTGTCGTCACCAGGAATTCCAAGTTTTTGCAGAAGATTTGATTTATAAATATCTGGAATGAGTGTGAAAATTTGTTTCTAGAATAATCCTTGCAGCAACACTGAGTAGGGTTTCCTTCGATGATGAAGAGAAGAGAGAATGAGAAAGACAGAGACTAGTGGACGACAAGTACAACAAGAGAGAATGAGAATTGAGAAAGACTGAATGAGAGGTCGGGACTGAGGCTTGTGCACTTCGGAACTGATACTGGGACGGGCCGGGACAACACTGAATTTTAACACTACTAGGCCGGGCCGCATCTCGAAATTAATCGAGACACCAAAAATTTGTCCCAAGTCTATTTCAAGTTTCGATTTGTCCCGTCCTAAATATGTCTCGAACCTTTTGGGTCGGGCCGAGATACCGAGTTATCCCGACCCATGCCCATCTCTTGTTACCCCTCCCCACTTTAACATTGGCCTCCCCCTCAATTAATTTTTTTTTTCTCAAACTACCCTTAGCCTGTAGGGCTCCCCCAACCTCTTCCTCTTCTCTTATTTTCTTCTTCTTTTGGCTTTCCATCCCCGTTTTTCACACCTAAGACAGATAAAATGAATTATCTTTAATTGTTTGATTTTATTTAATATTAAATATTGTGTTTAATAGCTTAACTAAATTATTTAAATATATTTTAATGTTAAATGATATGTTTAACACATAATCTTAATTTTTTTATTTTATTTGATGTTAAATTATGTGTTTAACAGCTTAACTAAATTTTTTGAATTTGTTTGATGTTAAATGCTTTATTTAATATATGATTTAATTGTTTGATTTTGTTTGATGTTAAATTATGTGTTTAACACTTGAACTGAAATTTTTGAATTTGTTTGATGTAAAATATATGTTAAACACCTTATTTTAATTACTTTATTTTATTTAATGTTAAATAATATGTTTAACATTTAAACTAAATTTGACTTGAATAAAACGACTCTAGAGAGCTAAAAGAAAAAAGAAAATAGTTGTATATAGCTGTTTGAATAGTAAAACAGCTATGGAAAACCATTTTCCTTAATTGAGGGGGCAATGTTAAAGTGGGGGAGGGAGAAAGTTAATACCCATTTATTTTCAAATTTGCTTCAGTATCGGTCACTCGGTAACGTACTCCGGGAATGGACATGGAACTACCAATATCAACGAATTTTGGGCTTTTGGACTTAAAAAACCATATCAAATACATAAAAAAAAAAAAAAATTCTACTCATTGAATAAAATGCCTTATTATATTCAATTTTTTTTATATATATAAAACTCATTCGATTAAGAAAATTTTATTAAATTATTATTTGTAAATTAAACTTGTATTACATTTTTACTGCTAATTTAGATTATTTGTTATGTTATAATTTTATTGATAAACACTCTTTGATAATGTTATACTTGTTATACTGTTTAATCAATTCAATATTTTATTGTGAGGATTAAACCTTGAAGATAAAATGATAGTTGAAGAAAAAATCAAACATGATTTATGGAGTATTATTGAGGATATATATTAGATGATTTTAATCAAGTTAATTATTTTAAATTCTTATTATATGAGTATTGTTGTTTTCTTTTTAAAAAATGCATTTTATGATAAATTTCAAGGTTTATACCTTCGTAATAATCACCTTTTTATAAAAAGAAACTCTATACTTACAATTTTGATTATTGATAATTTAGAAAATAGTAAACCAAGCCAACCACAATGAGATCAAATTTCCGCATTAGTTTATGATTTAATTAAAATATTAATAATAGAATTTATATTAAAAAATTATGCATATTGTTGGATATTTGGGAGTTAGGAGCCCCATAGGCCCAAAGTTAATCGAGGTAATACTGACTTTGGGCCTCAGTTAAATAGAAGAGTCTGAAATTGTTATCTATGTAGATTTTAGCGTTTACATTCAATGACCAATTCTCAGGAGTTTCTTTTAACAGCGCCAATTTTTCTCACATAACCCCCTCTCCCATTCTAGAACATCGATAATCCAGTAGTAATTCGACCACCGGATTGTTGTGTAATGGGGTGGGGTTAAAAACTGTGGGTGAAAAAAGAAACATCCCCAATCCTCGCATAGGCACACAATCCAAAGGCCGTTTTGTAAAAAGCTCGGCGAGGAATTGGTCGAACTAAAAATCTGAAAATTGCATTGCGTGTTGGATCGCTCACCGCATTCTTTTCAATTTTTTTTTTCCACCTTATTTCATATTCTTTTACACCCTTCTTTTTAATTTCCCTTTTTGATTTTCCATTTTGAATAATTTTAAGCTTCAGTGTTGTTATATTACATGCACGATGGATTCGGAGCTTCATAAAGCAATTAATATGATGGGGGTTGTCCACCATCGCTTCACGATGATTATTGATTAATTCACCCTTCAAAAGTTTCTGACAAAAACTAGGAGTCTCTGGCATTGAAATTTAAAATAGACACAAAGAAAAGTGGGAATTATATATAATGGGATTAACTTTTTTCATATGTGGGTCTCGAGCTTTTCTATGTTTATGTCTTTCGTAAGTAAAATTTGAACAGTAAAAAATGATTGGAAGCTTGGTATACATGCACGTTGGAAAGGGGCATTCTGAGTTCTGACTCGAGATCTTGTTAGATTCATACGCAACAGAGACAGTGCAATATAAAAGTAAAAAAGTGAAAAACTATTGTACTTGCCACTAGCAAATTATTCACCGGTGCTGGCGCTGGCGCTGGTGTCTGCCTCAGCCCTACCATGCATATCTTACTGTATAGCTTTGTCGTCAGAATTCAGAAACGCTTACCATTTCGTTGGCATACCAACTACGTACATCGACCATTAACATTAAAGACTGCTATTTCCCTTAATAGACTCAAGCTAAGAAAATCATTTATTTGTACAATCCTCCATATATATAAAGATGGAAGCACCATCTACTCTTCTATCACAGAAGAATCCATGAATAACAACACTAATACCAAGATTCTTAATTAAAGCAGATGAAAAGCAAGAACATCCCCAAAGACATAAATTAACAGAAAAATATATTTTAGACCAATAGAAAATATTCAAAAAAATATGTGAATTATGAGCCGAATTAACCAAAGTAATAGAAGAAAAACATTAAAATAATTACAACTAATAATTAAAAATAGGAACTTTGCTCAGTTTTCGGCATCAGAAGAAAAGTTGATGTTTCTAAAAAAGAAGTTGTTGAGAGAGAAAACCGTGCTTGTAATTCTGATTGCTTCAAAGTGGTGTTGAATTATACGAAGGGATTAAAGAAAGCATATAAATGCTTTCACTAACATAGAAAGTGTACATATGATGGCTTGAACGAGAAAGTTTTCTCCATCAGTTTATAAAACGTGTGCGTGTGAGAAAGAGAAAATTAAGTGGCAACTTCATGCTGTCTTACAAGGACACATCCCTGCATCCATGACGTGCGAGCACTTGCACAAAACAGTGTTCAACTATAATTGGAAGATATTTATCTATTAATGTCGCTGTAACATTAATGCATAATAATGGATGAAGCATGTTAGTATATACGATTTCTGTATATAGGTTTTTAAATAATTTAATTTTTGGTAATTCATGTGGTGCAAAAATTGCTACCACTAGTTATTTTTAAAATAAAAAATAAAAAAATGTTGCTTAATTTCGTTTTTTGTTTAATGTGTTCAGTTTTACAACACAATATGCATTTATAAAATTCAACCACGTATTTTATCATTACCACAGATTGCTTATTAATTTATATTTCCTTTTCTCTAAATAATAAGCATCATATAATTTGTTATATTAATTTCTCATGATTTCTTGGATTTTTTTTTAAAAAAATTGACAATATAGTTGTTTTTATGAAGAACATGATAAGAATATTATTAATTCATGTAGAAAATTGAAAAGTATAAATTCGTCATATAATTTGTTATATTAATTTATTTATTAGCTTGATATATTGATAATTGATTAATAAATATGATTTGGCCCCTCGGTATTTTCGTGAAGAAAAATGTTGGGTGGTTAACTCAGGATCTGGTCCTTTGGGAGACTCTGAACGTTCGCTCTGGATCGGTTGGGTAATGGGGGTGCCTTGTTCGTGGTCCTTGAGACATTTTTCTTAGGGATTTTTCCGGATTTTGGGAATGAACATGTCTTTTTTTTGAAAGTTTATTATTTTTTATAAGCTGTCAATAAATATAAATTGTTAAGCTTATCTCTAAGCTTGCGAGTGGCGGGAGTGGGTTCATATCAAAAAATATCCAAAACAAAATTGATTAGAAAAAAATTTGTAATTTGACAATTTGGAAAATGAACAATTTGACAACACCTTAATTACATGAATGAAATAGCCATGTCCTCAACAAACATTCCAGGAATAAAACGAATAGCGGATTGGGACTCTCTGATGGATGACTTTTTTAGTCGACTCATAACTCATAACTCCTCACCATCTGATTTGATGTTGACCCCTTCGAACCAGCAATTAAATTTTAAAGAAGCAAAACTTGTCCATAAAAGTATTTTTTAAAATATATATATATAAAGCCACAAAAGAAAATGGTCCAAACTGCAAAAACGTTAGCGTAATGAATAGTTTGGACCATTTACAAATAAAGGGTTTTTAGCCCATAAAACCTTGATGGTCCTGAATCTGATTAAGCTGATTAGTCACCATGTGCACCTTGTGTTCGTACCCTGAGATGATCAATTGCCCTATCATGACCTTGCGGATGCTATAAACCTTTGCAGGACCATATATACCTTTAATTTGTTGCTGATTTTCCAAAGTACAATGCTTGCAGATGGATGCTTTTTATGTCCATGTTTTCCCTCTAAAGCAATTGCTTTGAGTTGGTTGATTGAGCCTAATTACTTACACTTCTATATTTTTCATTCTTTGTTATTAATTTTTTTTTCAGTTTTCTTTGAATCAAACCTAAAGTAGATTCCCAACACACATGCACACGCTCATGAGTGCTTGATATGAATTTAATAGGAAATTTTTTCAAATGGGTAATGAGTTATTTTTGAAAAGGATTTGTGTCTGGTTCACTAATCGTTCTAATGTTCTAATGGGTGGTTGGGGATGTTGATAATGCAAGGTGAAGAAATTAAAAATTTAATTTCAATAACACTAGATATTTAAAGTCCAATGAAGTTCTTGTGTTTGTGAGTGAGTGACTCTAAAACAAGCTAGCTTTTGTTTCAGATCATTCCAACCATACATTGGCTGAAAAACACCAAAGTTTAGATCGTCAATCAAAGTTGTAGACTAGAAGTCAGATTAGGGTCGGTTTACGCTGTCGTTTTGCTTTTGTTAAAGGGGGATTCTAATCATAATTACCTTTCTAATCACAGCATAATACTTGGGATTTTAGCAAAAAAGAAAATAAAAATGGGAGACGAGAGAAAGAGGGAAAGGACGGTTGATGGCAATAAAGGCTCGAAGGGGGGGGCCTATGCAGATTGGCCAGTGGGGATTTTATGGACAACTTACGGTCAGCCATTGGTGGCCTCTCTTTCTGCTTGCCTTAAATAGTGTTGCAGGGGAAGAAAGGAAAACTCAGTGATGTTGATCTATGTATGTAACCATGAAATCCGAAATGCTCAAGTTATCGTAAGGTGGTGGTGTCCTTGTTCTGGAGCCAAAAAGACCCATTTTGTGCGCACTCACAAACAATATGCGGTCGGAATAAACCCCACCTTCTGCAAAATTCAAAACACTAACCAACCCATAATCAAAATTCCCATAAATTTCACGGCATGACTAACATACCTACCGAGCCACTATTTAACGCTTAGATCTTTTGGGTTTAAGTTATAGAAATAATATATTCTATATACATCCAATTTTTGTCAAAAATAAATAAATAAAGATATTTGCATGCATGCAACTATGTATGGCTCATCAAATTTTAGCATCATTTTTTTCAATATAATGGCTCTCCTACAAACACTTTTTTTTTTTTTTTTAACAATTGTATTCAACGGTAAATTTTTACTCATATAAACTTGGTTGACTAAAATTTACAGAAGAATGCAAGAATCTTGGCTTCTCCTAGATTTCGGCTGTTAATTTGGGATTCACCAACTCTACCGTTGAAGAAATTTGGATTTGGTTAACTAAGTCAAGGATTGGATTGAATTAGATTACGAATCACGTACGGATAATTCACCTGGATTTTAGGGGGGCCATGTGCTAATTAATTAGGTCTTGGCTTGATCACTGTTTTCTACTTTCTGGCTTATCGTGTAGGCACGGCACGTATATCAGACTCAATTAATCTATTATTAATACCAAAATATTTTCATCTAAAAAAAAAAATCTCTACCTAGTATAAATATGTTCTTCTTCTTCTTGTTTTTTTTTTTTTTTTTTTCTCTTTTAAATGGCCTTCTTTTTTTTTTTATTTAAAGATTTGGATTGGGATGTCTCATATGAACTTGGACATATAAAGCTGCATGACTGAAAGATAAACTTGCATAAAAATTGTTTTGCATTTTTTTTTGTACATCGAAATCTTCATATATATATATTAAGATGAAGTTTATCATTTTTATTTTTTTTAATAAAGTTCACTCTCGATTCATTTTGAATGAGACTTTAATTTGTTTTACTTATTAATAACTTTTTCAGAGGTGAGAATCTAGCTAGTACCTTTTTAATGGAGTATTATTGAGTGTGATCTGATGTCCACTAAGACTCAGAAATATGTTAGAGATCTTTTCTAGATTTATATGGTCCCATAAATTCTATTTATTGGTATGTCGATCTGTGACGCAGTATTAATTCCACAGAAACATCTGTGTACAGAATATTCACTGGATCAAACTCCATAAGCTATAACCCAAGTACATAGTCCTTGGAAAGAAGATGGTGTAAAAGAAGCAAGCCAGGAAAATAAGAGTTTACCCTTTCTGTGAAGGGCGGGTCATAATGAAATGACCAACTAGTTTGGGCCATATTGGGGGTGAAATTGAACAATTTTGGGCATTGCTGGAATGGAGTAAACACTCTTCAGAGCTCAAAGAATTGACAGTTGGACGCTAGCTTTAGATTACAACGTTGACCCTATATATATATATATATCCCTTTTCTCTTTTTTCTCATTATGATTGCAATGAATCAGATCAATGTGACTTGCTAGCTTAATCACTTTACTCAACTTGCACATAACATGTGGGGTTGTCTTTCTGACAAAGCATAGCAAAGATTTGAAGTCACTCTGATCTGAATTATGGCAGAATGATACTGGTGGAGAAAAAGAGAGAGATGGTTTTGCTGCTGCTGCTGCTCTTATTTCATATTGCTATTTGAGGATTCTGATTGTCTGCATTTTAACTAGCATTCCATGAGTTAACTGTATAAGATTGTATAATTAATCATATCAATCATTTTCATGTAATAATTCATAAATTATTATGTCACCAATTATAATAGAAATTAAATAAAGTCGGTGAAAGGAAAGAGTTAACGATAAATGTTTAGCATTAATTACTATGATCGACTGTAAATTCCCTGCGAAATAAATGTGTTAGATCTTCTATATACTGTGTACCTTGTTAAGTTACTGTTGAGAAATGTGGTCCTAACTCCTACTTGGAAACTTTTTGACAACGAAATAACATAGAAGTAGTAAAGAAATTTTGGTACAAGACCTGGCTCTCCATACCAAGCTATACATGCAAGAGTTACATTGCAAGTCATTTGGAAAAGTAGCAAAGAAAGACGTTAGAATGTTATATTCTATTCAACCGAAGAAAAAGAAATTAAGAATCCCTTGGAAAATATTGGTTAAACCACATTCCAATCACATACCATACCAAACACACTCTAGGACTTGCTCCTTAACCACTAGCCTCTTTCTCTGTCACTCTGCTTCCCCTTTCTCTCTAAAAGGTCAAATCGAATTAGAGAAAAATTGTAATGTACAAAATGTACAAATAGCTAAGGCTCCCAGCAAAACAAACAAAAACCACGATAGCTTCCTTTTCCTGGATAGATCATGCAAAATCTGCTTCTCGGTGCGTGGCTGACTGGTAAATCCACGAAAAGCTCCCCAATCTCCATTTTTGCATGTATGGTTAGCACGGGACTGATAGCTAGTTTTAACTAGTTTCTCGCCCGGTGAAGCTCTTCTTCTTATTCAGTGTAGCTTGATCAAAGCCTCAAGGCAATGAGTCATGAATCTGAATGCGGCAAGAATGAGCTAGCGAGCAAAAGCACAAGTAGATTGCTTTGCGTCAATTTTCCAACACAATGCAATATCTTCAGCTATTCTCTTAGCATCCATAGACGCACCAAGTAGTCCACGTTTTGTAAAACCCACTGCATAAAGCCCGTTTTCACCTTTCCAGCCGTTTGGAAATGGCCTCCTTGGGAACCCATCCTCCTCAGAGAACATATTCCCTTCCTGCACATATACAAACCATTCCAATTCATTTTCAGAATTTAGATGCAACCCTTTAATTATTCTATTCCATTTTAATTTTCGCATCTTAATAATAAGTAATATTTGAAAGATAACAAATGATATATACCTTTAGCCAACGGGGTACATTGCTCCTGTAACCAGTTGCCAATATGATGCCGTCAAAATTTTCAGCCCTTCCGTCTACAAATTCCACGGTATGACGTTTTAGCCGCTTTATGCCTGGACGTACCTACATCGATTTTTGAGTTTGACAGATTAAGATTCATTTGCTTATAAAGTTCAAACAAAGGATCTCATGAAAATAATTACTTTTACTAAACATGATTGACATTATGATCTATTTTTTTGTCTCTTGGCTCTTGGAATTTCTCGTAAGATCCACCCAAAAATTCTAAACCTTGTGATTCATGCACGATTTGATTGAAAACACACCGACAGGAATTGTAGCCCAAAAAAAAAAAAAAAATTATTTAAATATATGGGGGTCATTTCTTTGAACATAAAAAGGAGATGCATGTTGGTATGGCATGATGAAAAGAAAAGGATAAAGAAAAAAGAAAATTAGGTAATAAGATTAGTTTTTAAAAAAAGTATGACTATCTAAAATAAAATATTAGTTTTTGTCTGATAAATTAAACTTTTGTATCTAAAAGGTATTAATATAATACTAGACAACTTTAAATTCATTAGTCAAAATATGATTAAATCTTAATACTTTTAATTTCAACACATGATATTAGAAAGATTTATATTGATTGGTTCTTAACATTTGAGAGGGTTATGAGAATTTTAAAAAATGAAAAAAGTTGAATTTGATTTGATAAAAAGGTAAGTACCTTAATATCTCCACTTTTAATCTTGGAGAGGGTACCCATATCGAGCACTGGGGTCTTTCCGGACAGGTTTTTGAGCTGAAGGGGACCCAAGCGCGGCCGGTCCAATCCGAATCGAGCAGTGTCACCGAGCATTAACCATGACACTATGAGCAAAAACCGATCGACAATGCGCATGGGCAGCCACTTGAGCAACCACATGGACAACCCGAAAGTTGATTTTCCCAGCATCCGCCGCGGCAGGACGTGCACCTTCAATCAAATTAACCACAATCCCATTTTAATTCACAAAATCATACCCACTATTAATTCATATGCTAAATTACTGCAGCAACATGAGAGGGAAAACAATGCTGCTGCGTATTCAAGAAATTAAAAGAAAGATCAAATTTTGATAATTTGGGGTACCGGAAAAGATATCTAAAAGTTTCTGATTAGTCTTTCAGCAATCCATTGGAAATTGAAGCTGCAAGAATAAAAGTAGGGTTCTTGTATTTTCAGAATGAAGAAAGATTGCATTTTTGCTTTCAATTGGGAGATAGTTCCGCAAAAGTTTAAACTTTAATGGAAGAGAAATGAGACGTCTCTTTGGGGTTTTGCTGTTGTTATTGATCCAAAAGAAAAACCCTTTTTTAAAACAATTAAACAAGAAATCAAAAAGTGGGTGCCTCTTGCTTGCTCCACTTAATTTAGCCTCTCTCATTAAATAAAAAAATTTCAAAATTGGAGGGACACAAGCCTTTAAACAACACAAAACCTTTAATGAGTTTATAGACATTTTCAGAGAGGGAAAAGAAGAGGAGAGTTTCTTACTGTATCCCTGACCGCAAGAGAAGGACTAGCATTATGGTTGCAAAGATCCAAGCACACTTCCATGCCTGAATTCCCACACCCCACCACCAAAACTCTCTTCCCTCTAAACTCTTGGCCACTTTTATACAAGCTCGTATGCTTAATGGGTCCACCAAATTCCCCCATTCCTTCAATCTCAGGCACCACCGCCTCTGCATTCTCTCCGGTCGCCACGATCAACCACCGGCACACATACTCCGTCACCATCTCCGCCTTGTTAACCCCCTTCACGCGCCAAAACCCAAGCGTGCCGTCAAATTCCGCTTGCTTCACCGTCTCATTGAACCTTGGCCTAACATCGAACCTCTCTGCATAGCTCTCCAAGTAGTCTATGAACTGTTGCTTTGTTGGGTACGTTGGGAAATGGGTAGGGAACCCCATAAGAGGAAGCTCGCAAAATTGCTTCGGCAAATGAAGGCGAAGACGATCATAGGTTTTGAGCTGCCAAAGAGAAGCTATGCAGTTAGATCTCTCTAGTATTACACTTGGGATTCCTTTTTCCTTTAAACATGCTGCTGCAGCAAGCCCCGAAGGCCCTGCTCCTACAATCACTGGCCCCGGAACGCACACGCACCGTGGAGACGATGATGACTTGCTATTCATTTTCTCAATGAATAAAGGGTCATGAGCTTGCTTTCCTTCTATCTCTCGCAGGCAATAGTCCATATCAAGCTAGAATGCAAAATCAAAGCAATAGAAAAAACTCTGTTTCTTTTTGTTTCTGTATACGGGATGGATGGTAAAGCTAGTTAATTAGCTTTGAAGCTGAATTCGTGTGTTTTTTTGAAGGATTAGGCTGAAAAGTTCCTCTCTTTATCTAGAGAAAATTAGGCCTGTGGAGCAATTCCTTGAAATTTGGAGTAAATTGAGAGGGATTTGCTACTAATCCGCTTGAGCGAATGAGTATTTTCCCTGTCTCTCTCTCTCTCTTATAGTTTAAGTTCTTGCGCTGTTGAATGGAAGAGGATGCTAAGCGGGAAGGATGGGCACTAACTCTCTAGGGGGCAAAATCAGCATTCATCACAGAGAGAGAGACCGAGGTGGATGGTGATATGTGGTATATATATATTCCTTGTTTCATGGAACAATTTATCAAGGCGAACGCAAGGTGGTAAAACTAAATAAAAAATAAATACTAATTGTGGGGACAATTTATATTATTAATAATACAAAATATTTTAATCCTTAAATAACGCTAATTACAGTTTTTAGAGAGAGTAATTTAGAAAACATCACTGTGTTCCTCAACATAAGGTGGATTTACTTGTGCGTTAATTTGATGAGAAATTTACACACATATACCACACAAAAAATATTATCAATATATACTACTTTTTCATATATTGCATTACAATAATACGATATTTGAATAATATCGCATCATTGTGATGCGATATTCGTGAATATCACATTACTATAATACGATATTAATTAAAAAATTAATTAAATTATTTGTTTTTTATTTTTTTATACATAAAATATAAAAAATATTAATAAAAAATTTTAGACACATATATAATATCTCAAAAATTATTACCAATACATACTACTTTAACATGTATCATTTTTAAATTTTTTTATTTTACCTTAATTTAAAAAAATTAAAAGATGATACATTTAAAAAAAAATGATGATAATTTATAGAAGTGATATATATTAGTGATAATTTTTTAGATGCTGTATATGTATCTAACAAATTTTATATTTTTTTTATATATTTTATTTATAAAAAAAAAATAAATAATTAAATTAAATTTTTAATTAATATCGTAGTACGATAATGCGATATTAATATCGCATTACAGTAATGTGATATTCGTAAATATCACATTATCGTAATGTGATATTCGTGAATATCGCATTATGGTGATACAATATTTGTAAGTTATCAATTTTTTAGTTAGATATCACATCACGGTGATGCGATATTATTCAGATATCGCATTACCGTAATGCGATATCTAAAAAAGTGATATAAATTGATAAATATTTTTAAAAGTGGTATATATTGGTAATAATTTTTTTTGTGATATATGTGTGTAAATTTCTTAATTTGATTGGGGGAATTATGTTATGGAATGGGTGAAGAGGAAACATTCTCTTTCCCTCCCTTAATTAATGGTTGACGAATCCGAGAAATAATTATGATATTCAAATCATGAGTTAAGTTAAGGAGACATGGAGATCTAGAAGAATATATGTAAGTGGCAGTGATCAATGATGATTCTTCATAGTCAATTGGCAATGTGACCCGACAACTTGGGTCGGGTGGAGTCTGAATTGTATCCAACATCTCCTCCACATTACTTGGATGTTTTCTTCAGATACTTAATTGGGGATTCTTTTTAATCATGACAACAAGGGAAACTTAGGCAGTTAGATGTTATCAATAACGATTGAATCTTCGAAATTAAGTTCAAATTCAAAGGGTTAAAGTGAAAATTTAATTTAAACTAGATATATTCACTATCCAGCTCTGGATAAATATTCAGTTACACTTAGATTTCGTCTTTAATTCAATTCCAGTTGCGAATATTAAAAAAAAAAAAAAAATCTTTACATGCATTATCCGATTAATTATAGGCACTGCCTCGCGGAGACATAATGGATCATATCCAAGAGTTTGTTTGGGTTAATGATCCTTTACGTTGGAAACAGGTGCTAGGAGTCCGTTAACTTTCAAAATTTCAGTGGATATCTTTTAATGATACCTTATCAAAAAATATATTTATAGATATTGAGGTCTTAGTTTATCCTGTTAATCAACAATATTCGGGTAGTAGAAGTTACAATATACGATAGTTGTTAAAATATGAGAAAAAATTTACTCTTTCACTTTTATATTTTAATTTTTCTTTCACTTGTTATGGTTAGTAAAAAATAAAAAAAAAATTACAAAATGAGATTTTTCATTAAGAATATATTGTTTCAGTATATTTTTTGATCACAATAAATTAATAAAACCGATAATAAAACACGAAATAAGATAATTGACTTAAACTCACACCATAGTATAAAAATAATTGCAATGTACGTATGCTAGAATAGAAGTACAATACTAGATTGTTATATTTACAATGTAAAATAGCAGTAATTACAATGTAGAATCGCAACCTTTAAAACATATATAGCAAATTACAAAATTTATATGTTGTGTTTGGCTCACATTTGCAGCAGCATGAGGCTCATCCTCTCGCGTATTTTGGTGGGGCGGGGGCACACGGAGTGGACTCCGCACATGTTAGATGTACGTGGGAGGGGATGAGGAAGGGATGAATCAGAATAACTATAGCTGAATCTCAGTAGATTATGATAATAAGGTCATTTTACCATTTACAATACTTGTCATGATGTAATTTAATTGATAAATAAATTAAATTTAATAATTAAATAATTTTTATAACAGTCAGAAATTAAACTCAAAAGAATTTTAGAAAGATAAATAATTATAATTAATTTACTCTTTAAACTAAATTAATACATCTTTAATATTAGGGGAAGATATTCATAGAATAATTATAAAATTCATTCAAATTTTCAATGTTGACTCTCGATTTCTTACAATGCTTGATCACGAGAACTTCAGTTACTCGTAGTCGTAGGGGCCATGGGAATTGCATTGGTTTGAGACTTTGAGTTCACTGCATCTTGAGCAACTCATTAGATGGCAGAGACCAGCATACTTTGTCTTGAAGTCTCGAGTTGCACTTAATCATAGGAAAATATCAAGAAATTAAGTCTAAACAAATTAAGGCCATGTAAATTGATGTCCTGGGACAAAGAGGCCAACTCTAGACTTGACAGCCTAAGGTGGTCATTAACTCCCCCTTCATAAATGTCTTCTCATTAACTTCCTCTTCTGAGCAAATTATTATATCCTCATTTATTGGTGACATAGGACTATATATGGCATATCCAATCAGTTCATGACGAGTGTTCCCTAACATTTTCTTAGGCTTATTAAATATATGCATGTTTGAATTTAATCTCACTCATTAAAAAGTAAGTATCGATTTATATCTCTAAAATTATTATTTAGCAGTAGTAATATTTTTTAATTATTAGATGAAATTATTATTGTTGTAACAATTTCATTTAACAATTAAAAGATTATTATTATTGAGTAATAATTAATTACAAGAGATTTAAGTTTAGTATGTACCAATAAAAATTAGGTTTGATAAAAAAAAGTTAGTATTGTCCAAAACACGTTGAATCATAGTTCCTGTTGTGAGGGTGGTAACGAGAGTTAGAATGAGAGATAGCTAGTCTGGAGCCTCCACAAAAAATCTCATGTTATAAATAGCTAAGGTATGAGCTTATGAGCTTAACTATTGAGATGTTGGTTCGTAACAGTTCCCATTTTCATTGCTTGGCTAATGAGTGGAACAACATTATCTCACACCTTTTTACATGTGGAAAAACTGCGAAATTTCTTCAATTAATTCATTCAAAAAATCAAAGGTTTAATTGCGTCTTTTATATTCAGCTGGTAATGGTATCCCGGTATTGTTAAAAGAGTAGTATTGCAGTTGGAGAAGAGTTTAATTCCATCTGTTGAGAGTACCGAGTAGGTGAGAAACTGATGGGAAATACATTGGAGGGTCCCTTGCGAACTAGTATTAGGGTCCTTATAAGGTTGACACTCGAAACTTCACGTACAAGTAAAATATTAAATTCACACCGCTTGTCTTTTCCTCAAATCTTAATTAATTTTTCTTCACTTTCAGTAGAAAAAAAAACACAGAACAATTAATGTAAGAGAGAAGAAAGATGGAAAACAGAATAAGGTACGTACATATATATAGCTTAACTTGTCCAGTGGGCAAGTGCCAAAAATGGGAGGCAGTGAGATGTTCAAGTGTGTGGATAGGGATCATTGATATTTATATTGAAAGCAACTTAAAATTAATGTTTGTTTTTATTTGAATGGATAACATGGCTAGCTAGCTAGCAAGAAGCACCTCTATTTATAATTAACCTTGGAAATATATATATATGGTTGATGGTCATATTTATATTTATACACGTGGAGGCTAAGTAGGAGGCATATTTTTAATTGTTGCAATGCAAGCGAGGGCAAAGGTTAGGTTAGCTTAGCTTGGTGCAATTCATCGTTTTCTCCCTTGATCATCATTGATTTGAGCATGAGCATGAGCATGGGTGCTGCAATTTATTGATCAACTAGCTGTAGCTATTTCATTTTCTATAGTGTACGTGCTATATACATAGCCTTAATTATTAGATTGAACAATTTTATGCACATGCTTGTAAAATTTTCAAAGCCATTGATGTGGGCAATGTATTTGTATGTACGGTGCTTAAGCTTAATTATGAAACCAAAAAGGCAAAGAGTAGTGGTGAGCTAAAAAGAAAACGGTGAAAGCAAAGTTAAATTCAGAGAATGTGAGACAATGGTTTTGGTTTATCTCCAATATAAAAGGGAGAACAAAGAGCTAAAGCCAGAGGATTAAAATTAAAAGTTAAAAAAAAAAAATACCAGGAAAGAAGATGGAAATGGAAAAGAGGATTCTATATTTAGCAATATAGGAGTTCTCAAATGGGAACTGGAACTGGAATTTTATACTTTCGTACCCTAATTAAGAAATCTACATCAGCAACAAATTAAAGCATGGCTTTTTCGAGATGGGCCCCAGAAAGGTAGTTCAAAAAGCCCAAATAGACCAATAATCTGGGCTACCTTGACAACGTGGGCTCAAATGGCCATTATGTAGACTCTGAAGCATCATTCATATTCCAAAAGGTGTTCAATTTTTTTATTGTTGTTTTTCAATTACCAAATATTTAATTATCTATTATTATTTTATTACCGATGGTATCTGAAGTTGAAATCATTTAATCAAAACTTTGGCATTTTGATATTGTTAGAGCTGTCTAATCAAGGGTTCATCTTTATTCGTTAGATGATTAATTATTGATACGTACTAACACTATTTTTTTTGGATAATTTTATATATGACTATTGGTAAACTTGGTACCCACTTCATGAATCGTTTGATCACCTCAAATATGCATTACCCGCATGAATTCTAATTAATAACAATCATGTGCCATCATGATCTTGCAAGCTTCATAAACATCCTAATCACTCAATCTAATTGGTAATATCTGGCATGTCGTTTTATTACCATTTTGCTCTTGCTAGCTATATATATACTTTCAAACTTAGTTACTTAATTTGCTTATGTCAAAATATTCATTACTTTTAAAATAAGTCCTTATATTTGAATGATGCTAATCTTGATTATGAGGCCCCGAAAGGTAGAGGTGTAAGCATGTTAAAGCATCATTATTAGAAGGATTAATGAAATTTCTTATTAATTACCCATACAAGTATACTCCTCATAAGAGCACTAATTATAATTAAGGATTCTGCAAAGATAATCTTAATTAAACTTCATACATAGGCAGACTGTTAGACGAAAAAAATATTTCCTATAATGTCATGTTAACGTGAGATTGCAATTATTGTAAAATGAAACACTTAACAAGATTTTCCACTTCTATATTTCCAACTAAGGTTGTTTCTTAGGTCATAGTTCAAATTGGAAAAGAAACAAAGGAAACAGTGGACTTATAATCATTGTCCCAATTCTTGATATGATAACGTGTCGTTAAGTGGTGAAACCAAGTAATTAATTAATTATGTCCATGATTATATGTATAGAAAACTAAGAGCCGCATGCCCAAACTAGTAAATTATTTAACCAAAAAGCACAATCAAATCATCCTATAAAATGATTTGAAGTACTTAAATAAAGCTTAAGCACTTGAATCAATTATTTTCTACGCGTGGGAACAAGATGGTGTCTAGTGTGACAAAGTCCAAAGATATACTATGAAATTAATTAAGCAACTTCTCTCTCAACTTTCAAAGGACAACACCCATTTAATTTATTTGTATTCTTGTGTCGTTTTAAGCTTTTACAAGATGCTCTCACTAACGAAAGCTGAATTGAAAGGAACATTTCGTATTTATTAAGTTAAGAAACATAAAGGGAAGTATAAAATGCATGCATGCCATTTTAATTATGCATGGCTGATCTTTTCCTTTTTTCCTTTTCACAACTTGAAAAGCCATGAGAACGGACCTAATTTTGTATCCAATTGCGGAAGGTGCTCAAAACCCCACTATCTTAATATATTAAACTTGAGAAGATTCCAAGACTAGCTAGTGTTTTGTGTTTTTATATTTTACATTGTATGGGGCTTAATCTTTTCTATTATAATCAGTTTATAATTGAAGGGATTCTCATTAATTTTCCTGCAAAATCTACTATAGATTTTTCGGCTTGTTTTTACTTTACATATATTTAAAACTTTATGGTTCTGCTCATATTGATGACTGCAGATTAGCAATTAAATAAGTTCGAAGATGGGCTTTTTAAACACTTTTTACACAAAAAATTAAAAAAATACTTTAATTTGATTCCATCAAATATCATTGTGCAAAAATCCTGTATTTAACCAAAAGAAAAGTAACTATAAAACAAGTGCAAGGCAAGGCAAAGCAAGCTAAGGGAGCTGGGCACCATTCCATGACCACGAGTCGATCGTCGTGTGGTTAATATTAATAGGAAGGCAAAGAATCGATGGATGTGACTTTATGAATCATTGCGTCCACTCTCTGCATGGAGCAACTTAGATTTTATATTAGAGACAGAATCGACGTGGGTCATGTTCTCCACTTGTTCTCTCAAGCTTTTTAGTTAATTTGAAGAAGCTTCAATTAATGAATTAATTAATTAATTAATCACTACTATACTATATATATAAGGTCACAAAGTTAATACTTGATTAGACAGGCGTGGGGATGTAACTTTTCCATGATTTAAAGCACATTTGTCCAAAACCCTTTACTTTTGCTGATCCCAATTAAGTTGGTCAGTTTCATGATTGCGTCCGTGTTAAGCAATGAATAATTCTCGTGACCATATTAGATTTTCTGAACAAAATCTTATTCACAAACAACTTTGGTTTGGATAATGGAAGCATACAATGCATTCGGCTATACAGATAGCATTAATGCAATTAATTACTTCTATAATTTATCTAAGGAGGGTCTATTAAAACTTTGAATACATTTGTATAATATTCTAGAGAAGTGGATTTGTGGGAGATGATATGCTGGACACTGAAAATGCTCAACAAATGTTTGGACGATTGTCATTAAGCGATGGGAGAAAGCCCCCCTATACTCCTTTCTTAATTTCTTTTATTTTGTTTTGTGTGAAAAATGCTAGCCAATCAAAGTTGCCTAATAAGTTCCTAACCGATCCCATGCCTTCACCACACTTGCTTTCAGTTTTATTTGGTGCATTCTCTTTTGTTGAGGGGTCAATAATGCTGAAAGAGTTCTCGGGGTTTCTAATAATATTTCTTTTTGTCTTAGCTGTTTTCTCTTGAAAATCTCTTGTTATATTTTATATAGAGATAGTAGAATATGAGTCTATGGATCTGTTTGTTCAAATCCACAAGTGTAGTTTGTTTGAACATTGGTCCATATCACCTTTCAACCTTCTGTAATTTATCTAGTATAAGCAGGGTTGTCAAAACTCTCACCTATATGTCTCTATATGTCTCGTTGCATTATTTTTTTTTTCTAAAAAATTAAATTTTATATCGAATATTAATTAATTTAATTCAAACCAGATATAATTATAAGGATGACAATAGTCTTCTTATAAAATTTTAAAATAATGTAACATATTTTATTTATGATATATTTTATTTAAAAATAAAATGAATTTAAATAAAATTATTGTAATTTCAATATTATTCATTACTAAAAATAAATTTTAAATAATTCCCAAAGTTGATCCAAAATAAATTTCTCTTCTCCATAAAAAAAGCACGTTTTTGAGATGGCTGTGTTTTTTTTTTTAACTTCTGAATATTCATTAACCAAAAGGAAAAGGTCACATGGGGCTAGGCCCAAACCTTTTAGAAGAGTGCATGATTCTATGATTGAGATTAGTGATTACCTTCTGCGGCACTATTTCAAGAAAACCCAAAACTTAATGGGCTCATACAAACTCAAAAGCAGAGCCCAAAACCAGCAGAATAAGAAGCAGCGGGTTTACTTGTAGTATATGGGCCCAAAAGCCACGAGTTACCCTCTTAAGTCATGGATCTGTGTTAGATGATTAAGAAAGAAAGCAAGTTTCATAGTTCATACCAACAAGATAGGCGATCCAGTGACATGTAACAGGAGTTAAGTTTAGTTGGTGGTTGAGTTGCCATTTTCCAAATACACCACTGAATCAAGCTATTACTATCCCTGATGCCACGTTCATTACTAGCAGTGTACGTGTATTTATATATATATATATATGCTTCAAATAATTTGAACAAGCTAAAATTAGGATATATATATGATGCATATTTATAATCATATATAGTTACCGATATACCTTAAACTATTTCTGATACGATACTGCTACTGTTATTTTAATTAAAGATATTTGATTGAAACTGGAAGTTTCTCGTCCCGTCACAGTTACTGATTGGAATTTTATGGTGATTTTACTTCCCATGTGTGGTTATAGAGCATGATATTAAATGATCACTAATGAACTAACTTTAGACATATCCCTCTTTCTCTTTCTCTCCTATTTAATGGTGGTAGCAGAATATATGGTTAACAACAAAAGAAGTAAAAAAGTCACATAAATCCTATGTTATGTGTTACAAAAGGATGACTTTCATAGATTAAGAAAAAAAAACAAAAGAATGCACTTACGACAGAAAAAGACATAAAAACGTGTGCTAGAATAACGCCCTTTCATTTCAGCACTGATACCGAAAAGAAGTATGTCATGGATTCATGGGGTATGTGAATCTATCACTCGTGCATGCATACAACTGACAGCACATAGATTTAGCCAGTAATGATAAGGATTTTTAGTTAAACCTCAAACACTCCAAAGAGGATTGAGACATCTTCTCTTCTTTTTTTTTTGCAGCGAAAATCATGATGAATTTATCATACACTAACTGTTGAACTTCATGAGCAATTCTAATAACGTTAAGGTGTTCGGTGCACACTAGGTAAAAATACTACGTGAACCGCAGAATAATACTTACGAATTTAACATAATCGTAATAATTTTAAATTTTAAAACGTGTTAGAGGAATGATTTTTTTTTTTTTTTACATATCTCTTTTACATGTTTTAAATTCTTTTAATGTGAGATTTTCACTTACACGGACGTTTTTTATATACTCAACAACGACCTACGATCTACCCTTATAAATTCGAGTAGTTGTTTGTTATTTGATATCCATCGAAAAGTCTACACAATTTTAGACCATGGCAATACTTCTGTTCTATAAGGGAAAAGCTTAATAATTCTCATTGATCAGTATATGTGATATATACACAACACTAAATGGTTTACATGTCAATAGCAGCCTATTAGGGTTAGGTTACAGAATTAGAGTAACATTAGCATTGTTATAAAGATTAGGATGAGGTGGTTAGTAGAAGATAAGTACGGCTCGATATCTTCTCTCTGTTTATTCATTCTACGAAATAAAAAAAACGCTGCAAAAGGAGGGACAAGCTAACTTAGTTTTGAGCCATGTATTGAACCAATAAGGACACGAGCAATTCCAGTTTGAAAAGCGAAAACAATTCTTGGCCAGCCAAGGGTACATGCCCACCTGCCCCTTAACAAATAATGGCAATTAAAGTCAGTGAGGCAGTGGCAGTTGAAGTTATTATTATTAGCTAGCTGATAAAATTGGTGTAAGTTGCCATTCAAGCTACCGATTCTAGAAACCATTCCTTTTATAGTATATAAATAGGGCAACCCACTTAGCTCTTCATTTCATCCCAGCCTCATTTTCAGTTCATCTCCAACCATTTGGTTCAAGCTTATTCAGTGCTCTAATTAACATGGAGTATCATCTCCTACCCATCTTCACTTTTCTCGCTGTAAAGCTCCATCTCAAGCAGAAGCAGATTTTCTGCTTCTTAATTTCCATACAAGTTAACTTAGTTTTCTTTCTTTACTTTTATTTATGAAAATTGATCTGGTTTTGTATGAAAATGCAGCTTGCGCTGGTGGCAACTCATGCTGCTTTACCTCCTCAACTCTACTGGAAATCGGTGCTTCCCACCACTCCAATGCCCAAAGCCATCTCAGATCTTCTAAACCCTGGTTAGTACAAGCACTCCACGCTATTTATCTGTTACCAAATTTAACGTTCATATAATTCTAGCTTCTTTCTCTTGTAAAAAAAAAAAAATATGAATGTTATAAAGCACAGTACTAGAAATATTTCTACATCGGAAGGTCATTATTAGGCTGTCTAAACTGCTCGCAGATTGGACAGAAGACAAAAGCACTTATGTTGGTGTAGGGAAGGGCGGAGTAAATGTTGATGCAGGAAAGGGAAAGACCGGAGGCACCACAGTCAACGTTGGCAAAGGTGGAGTCAACGTTAATGCTGGACATGGAAAACCTGGAGGCACCAACGTTAACGTCGGCAAGGGTGGAGTGAACGTAAACTCAGGGAATGGAAAACCTGGAGGCACCAATGTTAACGTCGGCAAGGGTGGAGTAAACGTACATGCAGGTCAAAAAGGAAAGCCTGTACATGTTGGAGTTGGCAATTCACCCTTCGATTATTTGTATGCTGCCAGCGAAACTCAACTGCATGATGATCCCAATGTGGCCCTCTTCTTCTTAGAGAAGGACTTGCGTGCTGGTGCTAAATTGAACTTGCACTTCACAAAGAACACTAATCAAGCCACGTTCTGGCCTCGCCGAGTTGCCGAAACGGTGCCGTTTTCATCAAACAAATTGCCAGAAATATTGAACCAGTTCTCTGTGAAACCCGAGTCAGAGGAGGCTGAGATTATGAAGAATACAATTAAGGAATGTGAAGAGCCTGGAATTAAAGGAGAGGAGAAGTATTGTGCAACTTCATTGGAGTCCATGGTTGATTTTACCACTTCCAAGCTTGGGAAGAACGTGCAGGCCATTTCTACTGAGGCAGTGGACAGAGACACCCAGTTGCAGAAATACACAATTGGCCCTGGAGTAAAGAAGGTTGCGGGGAACAAAGCTGTTGTTTGTCACAAGCAGAATTACCCTTATGCTGTGTTCTACTGCCACAAAACAGAGACCACCTTAGCTTACACTGTGCCCTTGGAGGGTGCTGATGGGAGCAGAGCGAAGGCAGTGGCAGTGTGCCACACAGACACATCTCAATGGAACCCAAAGCATTTGGCCTTCCAAGTTCTCAAAGTGCAGCCAGGAACTGTTCCGGTCTGCCACTTCCTCCCTCAGGATCATGTTGTCTGGATTCCCAAGAACAATTAAGTTACCAGTAAACAAAGGTTGCTTAGGCTTAATCACCACCGTCCATCCCTGAATAATTGAATATTAGCATAAACTATACAACTCAATATCTCCATTGATACTTGCCTACATTATATAATGTTATCGTACTAGATTACACTCTGTTTGATTTTAAGCACCCGTGGCGGTTTATGTATATCTGTATTTCAAATAATGTACTAGTATGTTATACAGTGAGAATTTTTCTTTCTGCAACTATTACGTTGCTGTTTATTTTTTAATTGTATTTTTATTTTCACATTTATTTATTTATTTTTTAAATGAAACATTATTACGATATAAGTGAATATGTTGCAATAAAGATTCCAACTTCCTCAATATTTTAGTTGTAGTTTAGTCCTCTCTTCGAACCCTTGCAACAAGGGGTTCATGCTAATTTGAAAAAAATTACAAATTGTAAATTTTGTTATTAGTTTGGAATCTAATTTAGAGATAGTTTGAGAATGATTTTGAGTATTAGTTTAAAGTAATTTAAAAATAAAAATTTCTAATACATATATACTCAGTTTGAGTTTAATTTAATTTAAATAATTTTAAAATTTTTAAACCAACTCTTTATATATATTTAAATTTGATTCAAACTTTTTTCATTTAGTTTGTGAACACTGCAACTTAAAAAGCTCAACCGGTTAATTTTTTTTTTGTAAAAAAAGCCTCAGCGGAACAAATAAATTAAACTTTGATTTGGGTGGCCTAATCGGGCCGGGAACCCGAACGGTGGCCTAAATTGCCACATCTATAAATTGTTCGGACCAGGAATCCATATCCATATATATTTTAAACTCTAACCGGCAAGAGAGGAGAGTGAGCTTGAGGAAGAAGGGAATTAGAGTCCGAAAGCTTTCGGCGCATATCGCTAGGGTTTTTGGATTGCGGGAGGAACAAAAACAGAGCCGGGATCCCTCATATGGAAGGAGTAAGATTCTTTGGAGTTTTAATACCAGCAGCTCACATTATCTCGGACCAGTACTATTTTTACTGCATTATTTATGGGATAGTTCTAGGGTTCTTTTACTTTTTGTTTGTTCGGGGATAGAAAAATTATTCTGGGAGATTCTGGAAAACGATGTTTTGATTTTTTATAAAATCTAGATTTTATGGTCGGAATAGCTTGAAAGGCCGTTACAGTGCATTGTTATTTATTGATAAATTACTGGTATAACGAATTCCCTAAAGCTTGCGTGGCTATTACAATGCTATATCATTGAGTAATACTGACGACTGTATGCGGGTAACGGGACCACTTTTTAACTTATGGTCTATCTAACGATACTGTGGTTTAGTGGTGATTGTTTTGCACTCGCAATTTGTTAGAAGTGTTCTGGACCTGTGAAATATTTGATGCTCTATTTCTTTGTGTATCTATTTACAATACTTTTAAACAAGCTTGTATTTATGAAGTTTGCTTGCATCTGCATGCATAAAGTGCATTATTCTTGCAACTAATGATCTATTCCAAATTTTAAACTTCTTTGGTAACTTCTAATTTATTTTGAGATTTTCAAGAATAGTTTTTTGTTCTGCATAAAAGTTGTCTTGTCATCTCCCACTACTTGTTAGTCTTTCTTGGTGCGTGTTTGTCCTGGTGTTAGGGGGCCTCCCCTACATGCTAGAAGCAATTGTTAACCACATTGGGAACCCAATGTGATTTTGGCCTCCAACCAGTCCATACACCGTGTGCTGCTGTACCTCCCTCATTCTTATTCTTCTTATCATTTTTTTTCCTTTTACCAGACAATTTGATGAGCTTGATTTGGACGAAGTTTGATCCCAGAACATGGCAGAAACAGGCCAAGAAGAGACAATTGAATTCAAATGGGGTAAAAGGAAAGGAATTGGTGGCAAAAAGAAGGATGTGCAATTTTATAAATCTTTTACCTACGATGGTGTGGAGTACGACCTGTATGACTCTGTATATCTTTACAATGAAGGTGAACCTGAGCCTTATATCGGTAAACTCATAAAAATATGGGAGAATGCTGATAAGTCCAAGAAAGTTAAGGTTCTATGGTTTTTTCGTCCTTGCGAGATACTAAATTTCCTGGGGACAAATGAGACATGTGACAATGAATTGTTTTTGGCGGCTGGTGCAGGCACAGGCCTTGCAAATGTCAATCCTTTGGTAAGTAGAGTTTGATTTACTTTTCCGAGTTTCTTTTGCATATTCACAACTATTTTATGTTATTTTTCATAGAAGTAATTACATTCTGACTAGATCTAGAGTTATAACTGTTTTCCTTCATATTGAAAAATTACAGGATTTTTGTTTACTATTTTAATGGTGATATAAATTTCTCTTATTACTTGAGTGGTCTTTAAAAGTTATCAAACATCAAATCTTTAATATCTTAAATTATTTTCTGATTGCATTATCTTCGGTCACATCTAACTTAAGTTAATGGGCTATGCACTGCTCATGTTTGTATATAACATTAGGAAGCCATCTGTGGAAAATGCAATGTTATTTGCATTTCTAAGGACAGCAGGAATAGGCCACCCTCAGATGAAGAAGTTGAAACGGCTGAGTTTGTATTCTCTCGTTTCTTTGATGTTGGGCACCGTAGGATTTTGGATAAGATAGATTATGACGAGATTGCTGGAACGGAAGGTATGCAGTCTTTTTCCTTAGAAAACCATGCTGTAAAATTCCTTTTAGGGGTTCCTTGCACAAATCCCTATGTTTAAGTATTTCTCACTCTCACCTGCATGAAATATTTTATAATTTTTCTTTCTAGGCACGGTCTTTGACAATCAAACTGAAGTTATCATTTTCAATTCTTCAACATGATTATAGAGAGATATGATTCATTGGAAGAGTTCTTTGGATTTAATCAGTTTGAGGATAGATTTTCTAAATAACATATACTCAATGTTTCCCTTTTTGGTTGAGTGTTCAATGGAATATTGCAGTTGTTAGGTGGGCCTATATTTCATTTTCAAAATATTTGTAATGTTAATATTAGAAGGTTTGCAAACTGTTTATATATACACATATATACGTATATTTCTCAAACCATACCAGGTGTAGATGTTCCAAATTTTTTTTATCTAAGATCTAAGTAAAACACCATTAAACTACAGTGCAGAGATTTAAGTGTAGTCTCTCCTAGTGTTGAATTATTGAAGATCTTATGGGATTGTTTCTCTAATTTTTGCAGTTAAATTTTTATTTAACAAATTAGATAGTGAAAAGCCTGCTGAGGTTGTCAAACTTGGTCTAGACAAGAAAGAAATTAATGCATTAGAAAGTAATGAAGTGGTGGCTCCTCCTTCTGGTCAAGAGAAGAAGGAGCATGTAGTTGAGAAGGCAGATGACCATTTTGCTGATGTGTTAGCTAGTGAAAATGCTGATTTGGAGCTTTCATTGTCTAAACAAAATTCTTTTTTGGGAGCAAAACCGACCTTAGGGGTAGGTGTAGAGGAAGTACTTGAATCTAATGATGGACTGCAGAACTTGCTCGGTGGCAAGACTGAGCAACAAGCTAAAGTTAAAAGAAGTGGAGTTTCTAAACCCTCTTTCATTAAGGAAAAACCTTCTCGTGGACAACTAGATGCTTCTACAACACGTTTGGAATTGAGGGAAACAACTAAAAGTCATGAAGGGAACATCTCTAGTGATCAGACCAAAATGTCAAAGGTTGATTCTAAAGGGGGCAAACATCATGTTGGTGCGGATCATGTTGGACAATTGAAGGTTGAAAGAGATGTTAAATCTACGAAGAAAAATGGTGTGGCGGAGAGCAAGCTTTCTAAGGAAGCAAAACTTGGTGATTCTAGTGATATTTCTAATGATAAGGACAATAACAATGGGAAAAAGCGAAGAATCATTTGTGACAACAATGAGGATGATGATGACAAAAACATGAAGACCTTAGCTCCGTGCATTATCTCATCTAAAGATAAATGTGGAATGGATGTCAAATCTACTATGAATAAAGATGGCATGATGGAGAGCAAGCTTTCTAAGAAAGCAAAACTTGGCAATTCTCATAAAATTTCTACTGAGAAGGACAATAATAATGAGAAAAGCCCAAGACTCATTTGTGACAACAATGAGGATGACAAGACTTTAGCTCCACGTGTTAACTTTAAACGTGGAAAAGATTCTTGTGATGTAGAGCAAGGCCCTTCGAAGAAGTTGAAGCATGATAAGAAGCCAATACTTGCTGATGGCAAGTTTTCTAAAGAATCTCCTACGGCCTCTCCAAGTGCAGAACGCAAATTAGATTGTGGTGTGACGGAAGTTACACGAAGACATGATGTTGTAAGTTCTACCACTAGGACTTTCACAATTCACACTATGTTCATTGTTCTTTTTCTTTTTGTTCTGCATAATGCTTTTAGACTTCACCAAACTTCACCAAACAATCAAGGTAGAGCTTTGAAAATAGCTCAACCTTAAGGTTGGCCTTACTAAGTCCTTAAAAGGTTTAAATGATAATGTTGTGCATCTTAGCCAAACTTACCAAGCCTCTTTTTATCTAAAGAGAATGAATTAGCATGACTTGTGAGTAAGAAATTATACTTAATGAGAATGAATGGAATCCATTCCTTGTGGGGAGTAATACGTGCTGACCACATGAGCCAGTTTTTCATATACATTAACCACTCAAATAATAATGTCTCAATTACGTGTTAATTTACCTAACCAATATTTTATATCCTTTCCTTTAGTTTCAAACACTATACAAAATCATTAGGCTTGGTCCTCCTTTTCAAAGGTAGATAGGTTAAGTTAGCTTGTCAAATTAGCTTAATCAAAAGAAAAGAATGGCAAGGAAACTTCTTATGTGGTTGCAATTTTAGCCTAGAAGGAATTTTATGGTGAATAATGTTTTATACTTATGGTTATTGCTAGTCATTTTTTTGTTTTCTATGTTGAATGCATGGATTTTAAATAAGCTTATTTCTTTTGAAGGGAAATTCACATGTAACCCTTTTCATGGCATTTCATTATTTACTCAGCCTCTTAACGAAACCACGTAACCCCTCACATGTATGATATGATTTAGGGACATGTGTTCTATTCGATATTTGTATGGAGGTTTAATGGAGGAGGCTCTTTGTGCAATTTTGTTGCTTTACTAGCAAATTGCTTGACTAGGAAGCGAAGGAGTTAAATTGCACATGGCCCAAAGTTAAAGCCAATTATTTGTAATTTGGCCTTTTTGAACCATCAACGAGGGCATGTTGAGTTAGAGCTTTGATTTTATGGGTGAAAAGGCTCACCTTGTTAGAGTAAAAGGCTAAGCATGTCTACGGGGGAATCTTGTTTGATTCATCATCTTTTTGGATTGTTTGCCTATTTATCTTTTGGTATGTTGTGAGGGAATCTTGTATTTCTTTGTTTTCTTGCTTTTGCTATCTCTACTGAACTTCTATCAAGAAAAGGAGGATGGATCTTCAAAGGTTTTGGAATTTGGCATAGTAGTCTCCTTATCTTTAAGATAACTAATACTTGACTAAGGTTGTAGGTGGCATGATTCCTCAGCTCACTTTGGGTGAAGATCATCATATTATTGATGTTGCTTTGAGTGCTAATTAAGTGGTGGATGAAGTTATAAACATATTATAGGTTTCGATTTTTATGTTGGATTTTGATGGTTGTGAGGAAGAAATGGTTTATCGATAGGAGGAAATCAATTGCGGCCTCACTTGGCATACCTTATAAGGCCTGATTGTATAAGTTTATCTAATAAGATTCATCTTTATTAAGTGTTTGGTGTAAAGGCTATATTGGATAAACTTATACGACCAACTATAGTGAACTTTATTTAAGCCTTCGCTTGCCTTTGATTAAGACTGATTATATAACTAAAATTTTAAAATTTCTCTTTTAAATTTTACTAATTAAGCTTGTATGCATCATGGGATTGACACTAATAGTTTCTTGTGTGTAAGACATCATAAATCTCTATCTATTTGAAATGAAATTCATATGGGAGAAAATAAAGCCTATTTGGATGAGTTTTTGGGTTGGCTTTTGAAAAAAGTAAAAGTACTTTCAAGAGCCAAAATATTTTAGAAGCATGGGGATGCTTCTAAAATACTAGGTGTAGTTGGTTCATGATCGCCCTTTTAATAACAAACTTGTCTTCTACCTCTGGCTACATTTCTTTTGTACCTCAAAAACGTGTTTTTTGGAAACCAATTGAAACACCTCTAACGTCCTTTCATTTTAGACATATTAGTCTATTAATATTGTAATGATACTTTCCCAATAAAAAAGAATAACCCTTATAGAATATTCCTAAGCCATATGGTTACAGTATCCTCTTTGGATTTTAATTCTACCATTAGTTTCCTAAAGTAATCTAAAATAGTACCTATAAAAATTGCATAAAATTTATCAACATTTGATGTGTAATCATAATTGACCTCCCTTAGTTGTCCGACCTCATTTATGTCTTGTATTACTATAGTTTGAAAATTCACAATAGATTGTTTTAGAAGGCTTTTGTTTATTTTATACGTGGACGAACATTTGTTGGTTCCTTGGACCCAATGTTTAAGGAGCGAAAGGGAGGGTAGATTTTATGGACATTTGCTTTGTTTGCTATGATTTGGTTTTTGTGGATTGAGAGGAGCATGAGAATTATCAGAAGTTAAGTGGCTCTCTTCCTTCATTACGGGGTAAAATTGTTCAATATGTTATACTGAGTTTAGCTTAGTGGATTCTCCTTATAAAACTTTGAAAGGAACTAAGGGCATTATTTTCATAGGCCTAGTGGCTTTTAGTTGTTTTGATTTCATGCATTTTATTGTACTACACAAAAGTAACTGCTAGTTTTATCAATTTTGTTTGAAGATGTAATTTATCTTTGATGACTTGTAATTCCTGTTTTCTTTTTCTTTACATTCTTTAAAGCATTTTGTAGTTCTTATAATCTCTTGTTTGTCTCTTGGTGACAGGATAGAAGCAAATGGTTTAGAATTGTAAGTTCTTTCCTTTCGATCTTCTCTTGCAATGGATCTTCATGTTTATCGCTGCTTATGAATGGAACCCACAGAGTCAGTTTTATGTTTTATGCCTCGTAGTCTGTTTTTTCCCATTAGGAGTATGGTTCATCCTCTACCTCTGTACCTTTTTTTTTTCTCCCCAGTGAACTCTTGTCAAAAAGAAAAAGAGAAAAAGATTTTGGCTTTAAATTTTTAGAGCAGTTGATGCTTTTTTGCTACAATTACTGAAATAAGAGCGACTAATCTGTGAATGGTCTTGTATATATTATTTTCAGCCTTGGGAGGAAAGAATGAAAAATGCTCATGATCAAGGAAGACTTGTGCTGTTTCAAAACTTGAGTCCATCAATGACCTCAAAAGAGGTAGAGGTAATACTCATTTCAAAACTCTGGATTCTTATAGACCCTTGCCGTTCGGAATTAAAGATGATCGCTATGCATCTATGCAATTAAATAATGGAATTTTAGGCTGTCCCTTAACTGATACAACGTGAGGGCTTCATGGTAGATTTCATCCTCGTGTCAACTCATGTTTTCATACATTTCATTATTATTTTATAAGATGTCTCTTTGCTATACTTGACTTGCCAGGATATAGTTTGGCACGGCTTCAAAGAGAGTTGTACTGCAAAGATGATGCAGGCAACTGCATTTTCTAGCCCTCATTCTGGTGAGACTGGAATCTTTGAATGCATATTACATTCCCCTCTCTTGATGGATCATAAGCTTTAGTTGAGTTTTCAAGAAAATAACTCTAGTTTCTTGCAACGCCTTATATACAATTGTTAATGTATGTTCAATTTGTTAATGATGCAGGTCAGGCTTTTGTTATATTTAAAACAAAGGCAGGGGCGGAGATGGTTATTAGAAAATTGGACCAAGGTTGTTTATTATTGTCAAATGGGCGGTATGTGCACTACTATAAGGATTTAACCATATTGCATGGTATAAATAGTGTTAAATGTCATAAATCCTGCTGCGTATGATATTAAATATCATAATTATTATCACTGACTATTTTTTTTTTTGTTGAAAGTACTTTTTCAGAATATAATAAGTCATCCCCATTTCATATAACATATCAAAGCATAATATACTTTTGAAAGGACAAGCAATTATCAACTTTTTTATTGTTTGATTTGATTACTTGGCAGTCCCCTCGTTGCAATCATTGGACATCCTTGCTTCCCAGAAAAGAGGCCAATATTTCATGGCCATCTTTCTATTGAACAATTTCGAAGCCAAATGCAACGCGAGATGGTACAATTTCTGGCTGGCATTCTCCAGTTCATGTTTGAAACAGTTGCCTTATTTAAGCTGTTATTTATTCTTATCTGTGTTTGGTTGTATAGAAAGATGCTGTCTCTACTTCACATTGTTCTCAATCTAACAATATTGAATATGATATGGCCATGGAATGGTGCTTACTACAAGAAAGAGCAGACCTCGCATGGAAAAGATTATACCAGGTATTTATATCAAGGGTTATGTGTTAGAGTTTATTCTTCAGCTTTGTTTTACTGTGCATTCTATATAAATTGATGTTTTAATTTCTTCAGCGACATGGTGAGGAGTTGAGAAAGCTAAAGGCAAAGCTAAAATCAAAATGACCTGGTGCCTTTACTTGGGTAAACTTTTCTAGTATAAATATATTCCCTTTGTTGCATAGTTCTGTAATTTTTACTATACTTGACAGGATTTCCTTATGTATAGCTTCTCTGTCTTCATTCCTACAGTGTCGATGCAAGGGATTTTTTTGGGTTTCTAGGTTACATCAAATCAAAGTTATCTTCTGATGATTAGGTATGTGGTAACAACCGCAGCACTCTATTTGTTACTCCTTGGACATGTTTGTGTGCGAAATCTTTTTACATGATGTCAACACTTCTTTCTTTTTATCTACAAACTTTTGTTCCTTAGTTTTTACCTGTGTCAACTTAACTATGTTCAACAATACACTGAAACGTTAACACAGAGCATAGTACATTATTCTTACTATTTGGAGCAACGGAACCTTAACTTGGTTCGGTACATATATGGGAATTATTCTGAACATGGAAGAATAATTTTGTTTTCAATCTTTTTATTGGCAGGCAGGGAGGATTACAGTGTACATTGAGGCATGGCTTGACGAGGTGGCAATTTTTTTGTTCAATCCTTGTAAATATAGTTTTGATGTTTCCAAGGTTTGGGAGTTGGGGATATATATTTGAGCATGTTTTCCACCCCAATTCCAAAGCTCACCTATTTTGCTGCATTTTATTGCCATGTACAACTAGATTCACTGTTATTCTTGTGATGATAGACGTGTATAGTTCTGTTTATATGTTGTGGCCTTCGCTTAAGCTGAATCATTTTGGGATGAATAGATGGCTAGGGATAAAAGCTGGATGATGAACCTTCCCCTAGTTACATAACTAGGCTGCTAAAATATCATCTCAAGTAAAATAATAGTTGGGAAAAACCTTACCCTAGTGACGTGGCTTAATATTGGCCAATCCAGCATCCATGCATTTGCAGCTTAAAATTTTTGATTGAACGTCTGAGCTTGTGAAACTCTTTAACCGAGGCCTGGTTGTAAATTTCATAGGCACTTTCTCCTTTTCGACCTATAGGAGTCTATCATATCACCGTTAGTTAAGCCGACTGCAAGAGTCAGGTTACATGATAGAATGTCTTGCAAACGTTGTTCTGCCTCATTAAATGATGATGTTTGCGATGTCTGATGATGTAATAAAGAAAAAGGGAAACTGTTATTTGTAATTAAGAATAAATAATTTGTAATTTTCATATCCAAAGTTGACTGAAGCACGTGTAACTCACTGAAGAAAATTAAAAAAAATAAAATAAAAGGGAGCAAACCTTTCATTATCATTTATCAGTTCAGTATGTGTTTGCGTCTGGTCTTGGGTTCTTAATCTCTCATCTTTCTTTCTCATGTACATGTCATAAATGTGGGATCATATTTGTCTTGGAATTACGTTTTTAGCAAAAAAGAGAAGCATAATACTTTCTTTGCATATAATAATTAAAAAAATACTGATTTAATTTTGAATGCCATGCATAAGATTAAGATATAACTACTAATTGGAGCTATAGTTTCTTCTTTCCTAATATGATATTGAATAAGACCTCTTCCCTTACGTACAGTGTGAGAAATTCTATACGAGTCATAGACAGTGTGATGTACCTCAAAAAATGTGACCGTTAATTTAAAACGAGAGTGATAAGGACACCTCCTAGACAAATGTTGCAAGTACCCATTCTTTTCCTTATTCTCGGTGATTTAACCAATCACTTCTCTTTCCCCTCTATCATCCCGCTTCTCTGTGCTTGCCTCTCGCTGTACCTCACTCACTTTGTGCTGTACACATTTCCCTGCTAAGCTTAAACTTCCTCTTTTCAGTGCTTTCCTCTCTTTTGCCCCAACTTCCCTCTAAAATCTTCAAGCCATAACATGAGCTCCATCCATTTTTGCCATGAGCAAAACCTCTAAACACAGTAAAGCAAATATCTTTCCTTCTTTAACACCCAAAAGCCAACCAATTTTTGATTTTGATTTTCATTCTATCAAAACCCACAATGGGTTGTGCACAATCGAAAATAGACAATGAAGAATCGGTGGCACGCTGTAAGGAACGTAGGAACCTTATGAAAGAAGCAGTGGTAGGTAGAAACGCCTTTGCTGCTGGCCATTCGGGCTATGCTATGGCTTTGAAGAACACTGGCGCTGCTCTAAGCGACTACGCTCACGGCGATAGCCAGGTCAACTGCGAACTCCCTCAGCAGCCATTGGACACCGCTCCACAGCCCCCACCTCCGCCTCCACCCCCAATGGAGGACAACCTTCCACCACCGCCGCCGCCACTCCCAAATTTCTCTCCAAGTCCACTCAAGCGCGCCGCAACTATGCCAGCAATCACTATACAACACCGAAAGCCCACCTTTCAAATCGATTCTGACGCCATTGCTGAAGAAGGTGAAGAGGACGAAAATGTGAAAGTAGAAGAGGGTAATGGGGGGAAGGCCCTGAAAGAAGGAGCTGGGGTGGTGGGATCGGAAGCATTGCCTCCTTCTCCGCCACGGACCCCAGATATAAAATCAGTGCCGCCGATGCCTGAATCAAAGAGCATGGCTTGGGATTATTTTTTCATGATGGATAATATGCCAGGACCATCTTTGAGTGGGGAAGATAAGATTGGGGCTGTGAATGATGAGACTGAAGCTATGGGTTATGGTGAAGCTGAGAATGTGGATGATAATGAAGGTAATTTGACTAACGCGATTAATGAGATTGAGCCGAAGACGCCGGACAAGGTAGAGGAGAATGTGCAGCAAGAGGAGATAGCAGGAGCCGTTAACGAGAAAAAGCATATTGAACATTCTAAAACAGCACCACCAGAATTTGGGAGAGCAATGAAGGTGGCTCCAAGTGTGACCTTGATGCAAATTCTGAGTGCGCTTGATGATAATTTTTTGAAGGCTTCGGAGAGTGCACAGGAGGTTAACAAGATGCTTGAGGCTACTAGGTTGCATTATCATTCAAATTTTGCAGACAATCGGGGTAATTGCTTTATCTCAATTCTCCTTGAAGGCAATGTAACACCATGCATGCTCACGTTTGCCGTTAGCATATTAGAGTTATAATATTGCGTGGCGCGTTAGTTCTATTTCTCCAATATTTTATAGAACTTTTTTCCCTAAAGATTTGAACTCAGTTGAGCTTACGGAAGTAGAAAGGTAAACCCTTGGACACAAATTATCTGTTCAGGGATCTCAACAGTGGTTACTGCCATTAATTGGGACTCACTTTGTTTCATCCAAGTTGACTATGTAGTAGAAATAAAACCTTTTTCAGTTGCCTGCGGGGGCACAAGTGTTGAGATAATTTGCTTTGACACGTGCAGGACACATTGATCACTCTGCTAGAGTTATGCGTGTGATAACATGGAACAGGTCGGTCAGAGGTGTATCTAATGGTGATGGTGCAAAGGATGATTTTGATTCAGAAGAATATGAAACTTTTGCGACTGTTTTGGATAAGTTGTTAGTCTGGGAAAAGAAACTTTATGAAGAAGTTAAGGTGGGTGTCATCCTTTATGATATTATGACAATTATCAACCGTCGCAGCTCTGCTAGTGTTCGGAAATGCAATATTGTTTTTCCCCATGTATCTTACTTGTTGTACAAGAATACTTTCGTGTCTATAGTTGGCATATGCTTTTCTGAATCATGATTGTGCAAAGCAGATGGCTTATGTTATTATTAACTTATGACTTGTTACCAAATGCCTACAACTTAATGGACGTCATGTCATGTCAACAGCAAGGTGAGCTTATTAAGTTTGAATATCAGAGAAAAGTTGCACTTCTGAACAAGCAGAAGAAACGCGGTGCCAGTGCTGAATCTCTGGAAAAGACCAAAGCAGCAGTGAGTCATTTGCATACAAGATATATTGTTGACATGCAGTCAATGGATTCAACAGTTTCAGAAGTGAATCACATCCGTGACGCACAGTTGTATCCGAAACTTGTTGCTCTTGTTGATGGGTAAGCAGAATAGATTATCACTAAAACTAAGTTGGGATTTTTGTATTGCATCATTTGAGTAGGTTTGTACACTCAAGGGATCTTGATCATAAACCTACATCATATCTCTGTTCAGGATGGCCAGTATGTGGGAAACTATGTCCATGCATCATGACAGCCAACTGAAGATAGTTACAGACCTCAAATCTCTTGATATTTCTCAAGCTCCTATGGAAACAACCAAACAACATTATGACCGCACTGTCCAACTTTGGAATGTTGTCCAAGAATGGCTTTCTCAATTTGAGAAGCTTGTGTCTGACCAGAAACAATACATCCAAGCTCTTAATAGTTGGTTAAAATTGAATCTCATTCCTATAGAGAGCAGCCTAAAAGAGAAAATCTCATCGCCGCCAAAAGCTCAGAATCCACCAATCCATGCCCTCCTGCATGCATGGCATGATTGTTTAGACAAGCTTCCGGATGAACTTGCAAAATCTGCCATTTCCTCTTTTGCTGCCGTGATAAAGACCATCATACTTCATCAGGAGGAAGAGATGAAGCTAAAGGAGAAATGTGAGGAAACCAGAAAGGAATATATTAGGAAAAACCAGGCTTTTGAGGAATGGTACCAGAAATATCTGCTGCGTAGGGGGGCTGATGAAATAGATAATGAAAGAGGAGAGGAAGCAAATCCAAATAATGTTGTTTCAGAGAAGCAGTTTGCTGTTGAGAGCTTGAAGAAGAGACTGGAAGACGAAATTGAAACTCACCAACGACATTGTGTTCAGGTAAGAGACAAGTCACTTGGGAATCTCAAAACTCGCCTGCCTGAGCTCTTTCGAGCCATGTCAGATTATACTCATGTATGTGCTGACGCTTATGAGAAATTGAAGTCAATCACACAGTCACGTGGTGCTGCGTGACAGTATAGAAGGCTTATGGTTTTGCTTAGCAACTAACCAATGTTTTGCTGCGGCAGTCCTCACACTAGAAGCAGAAGGCCTGGTCTAACTGCGTATGCAAATTTAGTAATCTTATGTGAAAATTTTGCCTTAGCTTTCTATCTTCCCCATGGGCAAGAATATTGCTCAAGTGTGTATGATGGATCTTTGAGAAGAGTGACGCGTAATTTATCTGGTGTTGACGGGAAAACTGAGAAAGTTTTGGTCTTTATGTGGTTTCTCACTTGTACTGTGATTTACTTGCATTGTAAGTTTATTCAATTCGTTTATTCCAAAATGCCAAGGGGAATTTACTTGTATCTAGTTTCATGTTTAATTTGTATTGGTGAAGTGTTTTGCAATAATATGAGAATATCGGATTCTTCGTCATCTTCACTTTGATTAGCCTTGTCTCGTTTTTCAATATACCAGTCCACCAGATCGGAATCTGATTCACCTTAATCTTCTCTTTGAATAGCCTTGTTTTATTGGTCCTAAGAGAAGAATTAACCTACCAAAAAATCAGTCAATTTTAGGTGATTAGTCTATTAAAATCCAATTCTTCAAGTGCACGGTTAGAAAAGTCTGTAAATTACAACCAACTTCGTAAAATAACAAGAATCCTCATCCTTGCAGCCGCCGCATTTGATTTTGAATATTTATGTTGTTAGAATAACATAGAAACTCATCCTCACAGGCCACGAGCTTGAATCATCCAATCTTTCTTAGTTTATAATATTTTTAAATTCCAAAGGATCAGAGGCAGGCGGCTAGCAAACGATGACTCTTGCTCTTTTAACAGTCTAACCTTAATCCCTTTTTAAGCCGAAGGTTGTTGTTTGGGTCTGTTCTAGAGATCAACCACCTAATTAGCAATCAGACACCAGTGCCTGGCATCTTGGGCTTTCTCGTTTTTCTCCTTTCTTTCTATGTGCTATTAGACTATTATCGGTGATAAGAATAATAGTGTCATTCTTTATATGTGATCTCCATAATAGTGTCATGTGGCAGCATGCCTATGTAAAGAAAAAAAAAGTTTTCACTTTTCTTGAAACTTGGAAGCTGAAGGTTTAACAGAAAGCTCAAAGAAAAATAAAGTGCCTGGTGCTGTTTGCAAATGGATATCAAGAAGCATTGGTTCAGTGGAGGAAGTCATACAAGTCAGACGATCAGGTTAGGTCGGAGATACACAAGACCCGGGTGCCGAAGCTGTTGGCCGAGCAGCTGTGACAGCACCAAGCCGGCGTGGCAGATGATTTGGAAAAGGATCAGAGGAGATGGAAAGAAAGTTTTTTGCTCTTCTGCTACAAAAATGGAGGGTACTTATGATCCAGAAACATATTCAAAGAACTTTGATGAAGGAATGGGATGGGTGGAACTAGAAAACCTCGGTCGCTCCTTTTCAGCTCGTTTTGCTGATCCATCGAGGATTTTACCACCAAAGCATTTAATGGATATCTGAGTCCAAAGAAATGTCTTTTTCTTCAGGTATCACTTCAATACCTTGTTGATTTTCTTCTGCTTTTGATGCTTTTCTGCAGAAAATTTGACCAGCAAAAGCAGAAGAACTTTCAGGTTAGGTGCAACATCAACAATCAGAGTGACATTTTACATCGATGTGGACCCTAAAAGGCATCCATTTCTTGCTTGAATTGTTTTCTTGACTTCAAATATTCAACAGTAAATGTAAAGCAGATTCCTTCGGTGGATGGAGGCTGCGGTGATCTCTGGTTTTTGACATTAATTGTCCTATAATATGGTTCCGGTGTTCTTTTTTCTAGCAATTTTCATTGTGTTGTATAGATAATGTTCCGATTTTATCATCACAAAATGGGAAAAGAAAGAAAGAAAACTTGAATGCTTCAAGCTTTTCTGCCTTCCTTTAGCATCAAGCAAGTAAAGATGCTGATAGGACTTTCCTCAAGCTTTTTTTTAGTTATTTTTGTCTCAATTCCTCTTTGAAATAAATTGGCAAGTGGAAGAAACAGACAAAAACAAAGAGAATATCAGTCCTTCCTTGCTAATTGTTTGCTTGTCCTCTATACCCCGACGAAACTTATTTTCTACAGTTTCACTTGTATGATTAAGATAATTTCAACTAACTAGTGTGAAACTATATTAAAAAAAAAATTACTCTGAACAATCATTATTCAAGAAATTAGTAAAATAATTTATAATTTGGCACAGATTCTCATTTTTATTATCCTATAATGAGGATGCTTCCGCTTACAAGATAAACCTTCATTTCTATTATAGATTTTGGCATCTATGCATGCAGCAGTTTCATTCTCGAATATACTGTAATGTTGTTAAAACCTTTTTCGTCCATATTAAAGGCCTCAAGACATAGTCACAGACACTTTCCTCAAATTTGAGTGATAGTTCAACGGTTTTAAGTAAATTGCTTTTCTTCTGTCTGATTTTCATTGTTAAGTAAACTAAGCACATAATCTAGTAAATACAAGTTAATTGTCTTTTTATTAACAACCATCAAAACCAAAATATTTTACTAATTACTACCATCATTGCCAAATTATATTATAAATATAATAATATTTCATTAAGTATTATTCATAAATTTCAATTTAACCGACGAAACTCACCTAAATTTAACTGATGAACTAAAAAATTTAAAAATTTCAATACAGCTGAATATTTTTAAAAAGGAATGAAATAAAAAACTGCGAAGTGGCTTAAGTTAAAGTGATTGCAAGTTATTTTTTTTTTTAAAAAAAGAATGAACTAAATTAAGTAATGATATCTAACCAGTGCTATTCGCCAATTGCCACAGCAGGAGAACGTCGCCGTTCGTATGTTTGGCGGGTTACGGTAATGATACAGCGCGGAACTGCACAAAATGGCGCAAAGTTACAAACTGCAGAGTGTCCTATAAAACGAACCCTAGCGCTTTCTTTCAGCACCGGTATCTCCTGTCTCTCTCTGTGTCCCTCGTTCTTCTTCTCTGGGATTATCTGCAGTGCCTTAATCCTTCTACCTCTGTTTGCTGGTTGGAAGCTTGGAGATCAAATGTTAGAACTGTCTAACTTGTTTTTATTGAGTTTCCTGTGAGAAAAATTTTCGTTGCAGATATTAGTGAAGGAACTCAGATATTCTTTGGGAGGGAGGATTTGATTTGTCCATGGTAGCTTTCGAAATAAAAAAATATGGAAAAAGAACAAATGCGGAAGCGGCCTCGTCTAGCATGGGACGTACCCCCGGAGCCAGAGGTTGCTACTTGGTTTGGTTTACTTTGCTTTGTTAGGTTTCTGAATTTGAGTTAGGGTTTCCAGGAAAAGATGGGAAACTTCAAAGATGGTATTTGATTCCTCATAATCTATCTGACATGGAGTTGGGATGCTTCTTGTTGCTTATTTTCTTATAGGCGCAGAGGGCTCTGGAGTTGGGTGGTGAAGGATTGAGAAAAAGGCGTGCATCGCCTCCGAAAAGGGATGACGATCGTGATGGGCATTATGTATTTAATCTAGGCGAAAATCTCACTCCAAGATGTGAGTTTTTAAATTTCTTTGATTGGAATGGATATGAAAAGGGAATCAAATTACATTTTTAGTGTTAACCTTGTTTAAAAAAAAGGTCGCTGAATATGAATGAAGATTTATGCGTGTATTATTAATCAATTCTCCTGTGTTAATTTTTCCTTCTAATCTTGTCAAAGATTTGTCAATTTTATTCCTACTGCCATCGTCCGTTTTTTCCCGACTAAAATCTGTTGAAGATCTTTTTTTTATCCACGCACTTTCTCGCTGGCAGTCAATTCACACCTTTCATTGGCATAACCATCCAAACCTTGCATGGCTTGTCTGTACAAGTTTTCCTTAGTTCTTATATGTAGGCATTTTTTCGTCTTAAAGGCCTCCCATTCCAACATGATGTAAGACTTCTTTTTGTCGAAGGTTAGTCTGCTATACGTTGTGATACTATGTTCCGTGCTGGTCTTCTTTTCATGCTTTGTTGGTGGTCCTTTCTATTGTAATTTTAGGATTTTCCCGTAATGAGATTTCTTTTTTTCCCCTCATTTTCTTTGCAATATTTACCAGATAAAATACTCAGCAAGATGGGTGAAGGTTAGCGGTCAAGTGCCTTGTGAATACAAGATTTTAATTTTTGTGACTATGCTTGTGTCGTTCAGCAAATTGCTAGTGATGTAGGCACATTTGGTCGAGTTTTGGAATGTTGGGATCGTCAAACCAGAGAATACGTGGCTGTTAAGGTAGTCAGAAGCATAAAAAAATACCGTGATGCAGCGATGATTGAAGTAGATGTGCTTCAACGTCTAACTAAGAATGATAGAGGCAACTCATGGTAAAAATTATTTGGACGATAATGGTTGTTACCTGCTAGAAGTTCGTTATTTGGGACAACTAATTTTTGACTCTATCATACATCTTTGCAGCTGTGTGCAGTTCCGGGACTGGTTTGATTATCGGAATCACATATGTATTGTAAGTATGTTAATGATGTATATACACTTTTGTAAACTTTCCGTCGATTTATCATGTTTGTTCAGTTGTCAGGAAAACATTGAATTGAGGTTGAAGTTGCATTTTACTAAGGAGGAGTTAGTTTCTGCATTGTTATTAAAATAGAAGGGTTAATGGGGTAATTTTCTTTAGTGGTGGTGGTTGTTATTTCATTGGGGTTATCTCTTGGTCACTGCATAGTGAACTTTTGTTGACTCTGATATGGTTGTGTTGTTTGTGCCTATTGTAGTTTAGTTTTTTCTGTTTCTTCCATTTAATTTTAGGTGTTTAATCCTACAAAAGTTGTAAGTGAAGAGAGATGTTAAGTTCAGTTTAGCGGATTGTCTTTTTATTCCTCCAAGTGGACTTCATTCATAGATTTGAGAACTAAGCAGAAACCTTCCTTTCTATGCATTTCAATGGTGTTATCAGGTATTTGAGAAGCTTGGACCAAGCTTATTTGATTTTCTAAAGAGAAATAAATACTACCCATTCCCTGTGGATCTTGTTCGGGAATTTGGACGCCAGCTTTTGGAATCTGTAGCATGTCTGTGAATTGTTCTTGTCCTTCAGCTTATGTCTCATATCTATTCTTATTTCTCTTGCTAATTAATTGTCCAGAAATTTTCATGGCCTGCTGTCTTTGTCCAGGGATACAGTTTGTATCTTAGTTGTGTGTTCTTGCTTAACTTGTTTCTCTTGCTGTATTGTATCCAGATATGCATGACTTACGCCTAATCCACACTGACTTGAAGCCAGAAAATATACTTCTTGTTTCTCCTGAATATGTAAAGCTCCCTAGCTCAAAGGTACTTAACATTTGATGATACAAAAAATGATGACATTATGGATTTGGTAGATTCAATTCTAAAATATTTAAGGAAAATACTTGGAATCGTACAGAGGGTTTCCTCAGATGAAACAGAATTCAGGTGCTTGCCCAAGTCTAGTGCTATTAAGCTGATTGATTTTGGTAGTACTGCATTTGATAATCAGAATCATAGCTCAACTGTTTGTACAAGGCATTACCGGGCCCCTGAGATTATTCTAGGTAACATGTGGCTTTGGCTGGTGAGAATATGTTGCATTTTTTGTTTTTATTTATTTATTTTTTTTTAAATACTTCTGTCTATTCTGTGTCAAAGTTCAGTAGGCAACACATTTTGGTTCTTGAGGCAGTAAATTCTGAATGGTAGTAAGGAGAAATATTTGACAGGTTTGAAATTGCTAGCGAGAGAACCTAGAGGATTACTTGGCATTGTTCTTGAATTCCAATTTGTTATGCTTTCTATGTTGATTATTTTAGGCCTTTATACCGTAGGGATTCTTACTTTAGCTAAAAAGCTGAATGTATTTTTGTCTCACCTTATAATACTGACCTTAGGTATTTTATATTTCCTATTAACTAATTACCCTTGTATGTCTTGTTTGTCTTTTTTATATATTTTTCTTCTCCGTTATCATTAGGCTTATAATCTCGTTTTTTGGCATATTTATCTTTTCCGTTATTTTCTCCAGTGAACATTTAATGAGGCAAAAGGTAGAATTGCCTCATATGCTCATATAGTATGTGGCATTTCAAACCATGAATTCTAGCAACTCATACTTTGTAAGTCTGTTGAAGATTCCATTGATCTAGTCCACTGGGATTCCTAATTATTCATATCTTGGTTTCAGAACCACTTGGATTAAACGTCCGATGAAATGGGGTCATTAGGGAGGCTGCACTAGCAATTGTCTTGTGTTATTGACTTGATTGTTATTCTGTTTCACTAAATGATTAAAACTAAGTTTAGGGACTACTATGTACTTATGCATGTTGTGATTTTCTCACCTACATTTGACGTGATAATTGCAGGTTTAGGGTGGACATTCCCTTGTGATTTATGGAGTATTGGTTGTATCCTCGTTGAGCTTTGCACGGTTGGTTTTGCTTGCATCGACTAAGATGTAATATAGTGCATGGCTTGAATCCAGAACTTGTGGTCTTAGTATATGACGTATGGAATTTTCCAGGGTAAAGCACTGTTTCAGACTCATGAAAACTTGGAGCACTTGGCGATGATGGAGAGGGTATTGGGACCTTTACCGGAGCACATGGTTAGAAGGGCTAAGTAAGTATTAAATTTATAGATTCTAGTTCCACTCTTTTTTTTTTAAATAATTATTAATTACGAAGTACATGAACAAATGACTTTAGGAATAGCCATTAATTGGAATTTATAGCTGAATTGATTTATGGTACATGCAGCCGGGGTGCAGAAAAATATTTCAGGCATGGTTCTCGACTGAATTGGCCCGAAGGAGCTATTTCGAGGGAGAGTATTAGAGCAGTAAAGAAGCTTGATTCTCTGAAGGTTTGTTTTGTGTTAAAATCAGGAGTTGGCCTTATTTCATATCACGACGTGTTTCGAGCTTATTAAAATTCTTGATATGACCAACAACAGGATCTCATATCACGACGTGTGGAGCACTCAACTTCATCTTTGATCGACTTGTTACATGGTTTACTGAAATATGATCCTACTGAACGTCTAACGGCTCAGCAAGCCCTTGATCATCCCTTCTTTAGGAATCCAACAAGTTAGAAGCATATGTCTAATGAGTTTGGATAGGCTTATCAATAGCAGGATGACAAACTTCGATACATGCAAAAATCTTTACAGGCATATCACAGATTTCTAACTTCATAGTCAATTAATCTTTGAAGAAATCATTGTTTAGATAAAGAAAAGTGAAGATTTATATGTAAAATGTTTATTAAGGAAACAAAATAATCTGCTTCGAAATTTCTTAAAACAACATGATCATACATTAATCTTGTTTCAAATTGTTTTAGTAGGTTATGTTTCACTTTTAAGTCGTGGGAAAATCTTTGATAACCTAAAATGATGTTTTCTTTTTTTCTTTTTTTATGTGGTATAGGTAAATTATCACAATCACAGATATATACATATGAGCAAACTGTTAATTAGCCAAATTCAACTCAAGTTAAAAACTCTTGGGACACCTTTCATTTCATGGATAAGATATAGTTTTAACCTTTGTCGCCAAATAAAACCTCCTATAATACAACTTTACTCGTTTGCTATATCCATAGTAAGCCATAATATCGTGCTTTGCATTATAAGTGATTCTATTTCAACTTTCACATTTCTAATAGATATTTGTATAATGCAGAGAAACTATGGAATAAATCCTTGTCTTATCCATTAATATAATCCAAATGTGATTTCTTACTAAATTCCATTAGCAGGTATCACTGTGGTCTCATCTATATTTCAGAATATATCCACAGGACAGGATTAAGGCATGTTGTTTCTTTTGTTTTGTCTCTTTATTCATCGTTACATTCCAAGTGCCGTTTGGTGGCAACTGCAATCTCTATATAAACCACCCAACCTAGATATTTCATTTTCAATTAATCTCAGATTTTCCAAGTCATAATCAACGACAGAGCAAGATATGCCCACAAGACTCGGTGTTTACATTTCAAAACTCAGAAACCTAACCATAACTTCATCTACATCTCTTGGTCACAATGAGATCAACGTTCCAGGAGAATCCACCGAAGCGTGTCTGATTGAATCGCCCAGGTACCATGACTCACCCAGAGGACTGCATGCATCCCGCCGTTTTCACGTGCCCATGAGCGCGTCCTCGTCAATCTCCGAAGAAGCACGCATGAAGAGTTGGGTGTCCGACAATACACATCTGGAGCACGTAGTGGATGTTGTCGGATTCGTTGGGACCCACAGAGTTGATTCTGAAATTGACTCACACCTGGAAGATACTTCCAGAAGCGCGTGGAATCCTAAAGCTAATGATCTGCCGGATGGTTCGGTCGCCGTGACGGAATATTCTTCAGATCCTTGCCAAGATTTCCTGATGTCCATGCTGGCTATGGTGGATTCCAGAATGGAGCAAAATCTGACCGTTGACTGGAATTACTTAGAGGAGCTTGCGATGTGTTTCTTGGACCTTAATGTCAGCAAATACCACTATCACATATTAAGTGCATATTTTGATTTGCTCATGATATTGCATCGTTCTAGAGTGCTTTCCTAATTGTCTGAGACCAATCACAAATTAAATGGCAATAAAAAAAATCATGTAGTATGAATTTATTTCGTAAAAAAATAAATACAAATGCATGAATTTACCATTCTACAACTTGATTGTAGTAACAATGTATCTCGATAACTAAAATTTATTGAAGCTGTAATGAATACATTAGAGTATTCACAATAAAAAAAAAAATGGTGTATAGTGTACAGGTTCCAAGTTTTGATCATTTAATTTTATCAGAAGAGCAGTTAGTCCCAACATTTTGTGGTGACATGTTTCAACCGAAAATAGAAAATCAGATAAAAATGACCACTCACCACACAAACCATGTCAATGAAAAATAGTCTTCATCCATGCTATCTATGATCGTCTTGTGCAGTTCCAATAAAAGATGGCTACGATATGATCGTTGAGACGCTTACCATCCACCTATAGGTAATTGATTGGGTAGCCAAAAATGTAATTTACCCCTTGGCAAGGCAAATATATAATTGCAATTTGCAACACATGAAATTGAGGAGAATGAATCTAGGATGTTTGATCAGATGACGCAATACGTCTGAATACAGCTTGGAAAGTTTGACCCTCGTTTCTGGCAACCTTTTGGCCTTCTTCAGTTGCACTACTTAAGAGTTGCACAACTGGATCTGCTTCAAGTTCTTCCTTACTCAGGGCTTCAAACAAGGGGTGATTCTCCAAACACGATTTCATCCAGTCCCCAAGTTCTTCTACATCTGTTATTGTGTATATAATCCCACCAACCTGAAGGGCATAAGCATACTCATCTAGCAAGTGCGGACTGATCACACGGCGACGATGATTCTTCTCTTTGAAGTGAGGATCCGGAAACAAGAAAAACATCTTTGAGAGCTGTCCTTTCTCAAAGTAATTGGGAATGTATTTCATGGAGTTCGTCCGCACCACCGAGATATTTTGGTATTGACCTGGGTTTGCTGCTCTTAGAGCTAAAATCCGTTCCTTGACATACTCTGTCACCTTATCTCTAAGTTCCATTCCAATCATGAGAGTTTCGGGGAAAAGGGTTGACAGACTGAGAAGCAGCCCTCCGAAACCACAGCCAATATCAGCAAACTGGATTCTTTTACAACTATCAGCTTGACCAGATGAGGGGAAATACTGAGGGTAATGGAGGGAATGGTCAACATGACTAGGGGAGATTGGTACAGGGAAGTGGGAATCACTCAGTGGATTACTGTGGGCTCGTGCTCGATAGAAGCGTTTCCGAGGCAGTCCAGTTGACTTGCTGATAGTTGGATTAACTTCAGTCTCTGGCATATTGGTTATTCAACTGCAGAAGAGTAAAACCTTTGATTCAGAAGACTCTTGATAATTGTTGCGCTGATAACGCTTATAAATGCTCTTTCAATTATAAAACTTGAGCAAAAATAAAAGGGATGAAAACATGGTAAGAAATAATAAAGTGGACCATTTTCATGTAAATTAGTTCGCTGACTAACATTAATAATGAACGTCTCAAGAGGAAACACTCATATCAACTAGAGAGACTTGAGTAATACGTGTTTTTCAACCAAGGAACAATCACTCCTTTAACCATGGTCAAGCTATCAAACTTTTAATCTAATTTTATGGAGAGTTGACTGTTGTCGGTGAGGTTTATTGCAGCCAAGAAACGAGGTCAACACAATTCAAACTAATATAAATGAGCAAATTGCATAACAGGTGCAGGCTCAATAAAAACTGGAACTTGGTCTCATATTATGTCTAACTATACTCTATGTCTATGTATCCTCACCAAGCCCCTCCCACATTCGCAAATAAAAAGAAAAGAAAACATGTCATGTAAGATGGTATAGGTGATTCATGAAGCTTATCGTAAACCTCACTTACCCAGCCACTGAGAGGTCAAAAACTATATATCGACCAAACGATGCAACATTACGATAAGAACTCCATGGGATTAAGCACTTGCATTACATGGAAATAGAAGAAACTGATAAGATGAAGCATTGACAATGGAATAAAATTTATTCGTATAGGACTTATATCGAACACCTGGTGTGCGTGCACATATAGCATTTTGAGAACCAAATTAACCAACACGCAACAAAGATATCAAATATTAGATTCAATAAAATCTATTTGATGATATATCTCCTTTCAAAGGAAATTAAATAGCAACGAAGAACAAGTAGGCAAAGAGGATTACACAACACAGGCAATGGGTTATCTAGCATCATCATTTATCAATCGTAAGACACGAGGGAATACCAGCGAGTATAGGGTTCAATTTGATTACCTGATAAAGTAGGACTCGAGGACAGAAGTCCTTCTTGAGAAACAGCCACTTCAGATGGCAGTTTCTTCAGCAGCAGGAACAGCAAGAGGAAGGAAGGAACCAACAAGGTGATCAGAAGGGAACTGGCCCATTTTGGGCTTTGGTTCATCACATGGCCCGTTTTTACTGGATCCAAATGCTTTTCCTTCTTACATTTGGGTTGGGCTATAAGTTTATGGATAACAATGTTGATTTTAGCACCACCCCTTAGCTTCGGGAGGGGTAAAAGGTAGTGCAAATATTATTTTGGGTGGTGCAAAAATTAATCACCACAATGTTAAAACGAGCTAGTCCGGTGAAACGGGCCGAGCTAAAAGAACTTTACTCAATTCGGGCTGGATCAAAGTAAGTTTTATTGGGCCAAAAATGAGGAGAGGGCCCAGCATTTATAGTCCCATTTAATAATCGGTAAACCCAGTTTTAAATATTTTCTTTCATTTCGAATCAAATTTTATAATATAATGAGTCAATGATTCTTCGAAATAGTACGAAGGAAATGAATTAATAGTAGCTCAAAATATTTTTAAATTATAGTAATTTTTTCTCAACATTTGGAGTTTGATTCTTGAACGAAAGTTCAAACCCTAATTATAAGATTGCAAACTTGCTCAACCTTTTTCTCAATGCCTACGAGGTATGTTTGTCCCCTTCAATCATTGGAATTATCCTTCATATATAGTTTTTGCAGAGACAGGAGAGCAAGAAAACCAATTGTAGCTATATCTATCCATATGCAGCAAGGAAAGGTGTAAGTTCTCATTATATCTTCATGATATATCACGCACTCTCACCAAGTTCCATATATATAATCTCAGTATTCAACAAAACTTGTCCTGCAGATGGGTTTTGAGTTTCGGACACTACAAGCTGTGAACATAGTCTACAAAGAATGAGTACATAGACAGATCGATGTGGGCAAAGTTTGCTGTATTTTTCTAACCTAACACATCTGAATCTGATCATCATCCCAAATTGCTTGCAACAAGAAGATGACACGACCAGACTTAAGGGCAAAATTAAATTCTAGTATAATAAAGTCTTGCTACTTTTTTCTATACATGTGCGTTTTCCTCTTGGGCAGCTACTTCTCTGTTACAAGCAAACAGCAATTTTTTGAATATATGGTGGCCTCCTTGGAATGCAAATGTTACTTTTCTTGCTCCTAACTATTCTAACAACTTCAATTGTTTATTTCCAATGAATACATTACTAGAAGTTACCTTAATCATTATGTTAATCATAAATAAAATACTTACTGATCATGAATACATAGCAGCCTAGTATTTTATTTTGAAGTGCTTGACAAGTAGCATAACAAGCATGACTTGCGACAATTTAAGAGTTAGGGTTCTTCTTTGTGACAAATGCCCGTCAATTGCTTCACCTAGAATCGACAAAGTCGTTGCAATTAAGAGATACTAGCTACCAAGCCAAGATATGTATCCTTTCACGTATGTTAATTTCTTTATTCAAAGTTTTTACAATATGATTTCTGTGCATGTGAAAAAAGAGTAAAAAAATAAAAATAAAAATGATTCGTGTAGTCTCTATAGATACATGTCAAAAATTAACACAACATTTAATAAAAGATTGAAATAAAATTTATTTCTACATGAGTTAAAGATTAAGTATATATATATAAGTAAAGAATTACTCATCACACTTAACATTATGCTAATCGAATGAAAATTGAAAGTTTAAAACATATATAGATTAAATAAACTTTTGAATCAATATAATTTTCAATTGAGGTATTGTTTGTTAGAAACACCAATTTCTTTGCATATCACAAAGAGGAATAAGAAAAAAAACCCATATGTATAACCAAAAATATAAATGTGATAAAGTGGCATACTAAATGTTACCTTTTAAAATCAAGATTAAAACTTTCAAATACAGCAACATTTTCGAAAAACTCTTGCTCTTGCTCATCTGTAAAATAATTTTTACAAAAAGCGAAAAAACAAAAAACTCTATATGCACAACTAAATATGTAAATATAATAAAGTGACATATTTGATGTTGCCTTTTTGAATCAAGATTAGCACTTTCAAATGCAACAAAATCCTGGAAAAAACCCTTGTTTATCTGCAAAAATAAGTTTTACAAAAAAAGAAAAAAAAATTAAAATGTAAAAATAATTGAAATTCTAGAATAAATAATAAAATAAATAAAAGAATATTTTTCTGATGACAAAGGAAACTAAGGGGAATTCACCAGAGTAACAAAAGGTACCATGAGTAGAGCCATAGATATCATAGTGACAACAGCCATAAATATCATAGGAGAACACTTTTCAAGTGGGTGTGTTAAAGACTCGAGAAAAACCCAAAGCTTTGAGAGATTAGATAAAAAAGAAGTTGTAGAAGAGGAGTAGAGATATTGCATAGAAGGAGTTTTCAAATAATCGCTTTTGTGGGAAGAAAGTGATGATACGTGAAAGATAGAAGAAAACAATTGTTTGTGTGAAGGAATTGATAATACATGGAAGATAGAAGAAAACAATTGCTTAAAATTTAAAAAACGTAACTGCTCAAAATATGAGAGAGGAAATTTTTTATTTTAAAAAAAAAATGCATGTTAACTAACTTAAGAAAATAGAGATGAGTAGTTCCAATTTTGAGTTCTTTTTAAGAAGATATGATTAGTTTTAATTTTGAATTAGAAAAACGAAGGAAAGAGATGGGTTACGTGGATGGGTTAAATGGCAAGCAAATTCGTTGCAATTAGAGGGATTTTATAGATATAACTTTGATCTGGTAGGGAATTAAAACATTAATCAAAGACGTAGGTATATATATGAAGTCAATTATATGCAATTAGATTATAATATTTTATCCAGTATGTATATATAGATGAATGAATATGTATAAGCAAACTTAATTTATGGATTTTGGTTATATAACAATATGATTTATGAATGCGTCCTAATACTTCAATGTCCACTAATAAGTCAACAAATTAAGTAGCCAGAACATTGTACTCAATCATATATGCGGAATTGCTTTTGTCAAGCTGGCTCTAAAACCCTAGCTAGCTAATAGGGCATATAATGTATGTGATGCTTTTAGATTTTGGCACGCTTGTTATATTTAAGAAGTTCAGCAGTAGTTCACTTAGCCAAAACCAAATTGAATTAGTTGTTTCAATTGATTAATAGGGCATATATATATATATATATATATATATATATATATATATATATATATATATATTTGTCAGCTTCAGCAGGTTTCGAACTTAAAGATCAACTTGTTTCTTATTATATGACTCTGGTTAATAATTCTAGAACCATTTCATATGATTACATGCATCGTATATCAGATCAATTTCGATCTCCTTTGAGATTTTAATTGACTTAAAATATTTCATTGTAGCTGTCGCTTATTAATCAATTCACTCTCTCACTCTCTCTCTCTCTCTCTCTCTCTCTATATATATATATATATATGTCCCTTTTTAATTGTTTATATGGTGTAGTAAAAGCTTCTGTGTGAAGACTGGCGAGGTGAAGGTGACCTCTTCAGAACAGCCAGAAATGATTGAACTAATTAGCATTAGATTATTTGAAGTGAGTGATAAGAAATCAATAACGGATTATGGCGATCGACAAATACTGATAGATTTGTATAGTGTTTCAAAATTCAAATGCATTCTTATTCTTATTGCTTAATAACATTCAAAAACAGTTGTTGAATCTTTACCCACAATTTTATCAAAAAATTAACCAACCTACCTTAGAACAAGTAAAAGACTCTAACTAATACCAATAAATTCAGATACACTTAATAAATAGTTAAGTCTTCTAAACATACATAAAGATTTGATTATTAGTTATGTAAATACAAAAAATGTATATATCTACTTTAGTGGTTTTTATGTCTTAAAAAATATTAGTTTACAGTTGTCAATTGATAAATAAATTGGTGTTTAAAATAAAATTACAAATAATTAAAAGTTATTAGCTGGACGAATTAACATAGATATAATTACATTAATTGAGGTGTCCCTGTGATTTTTTTTTTTAAAAAAAAAAAAATTCAGACAAGATTACTCATTAATTTATCACATAACTACTAGCTCCTTTCATGGGAAATTTTCTATATCCTCAAATGTATGACGCATCTATACAATTAAAACCCTGCACTACAGATAACTATCGTGATTTGCAGAAAATAAACAGAGTTGTTTCATTAGAATTCGAGAAAGAATAACAGAGCAGAAAGAGAAGAAGAAAAACACTAAAATTTTGTCTATCAATAGAAAGTAGCTGATATTATCAAGTAAATGTATAAATTGATTAAAGTAACCAACGCTGTGTGGAATTTTTCTGATGCTGAGTGCCAGTGGCCCAGCCATCGACCCGAACCCTTAAAATTCTAAGAGGTAAAACTAACTACTATGCTCAAGGAGAAACTGGAAGATGTGGAGTTGCTTTGATTGCTTAAAACCCTAATATCTTACACTTAAATGTATAAGAGATTTGAAGCTAGCTTTGAAAATTTAACGTGCTCTAGTTATCCTGCAAAAAGCAGCATATTTTACATCTTTAAGTGCCATTTGTCTGTACCAGGATGCTGGTTTTGTCCTCTAGCTACTTCAAATACTGAAAAGTTGATAACTTAAATTCAGAAGAGGTAGAAACGATTGAGACACTTGAGTTTTATAATTTGAAGTTTAGAATAAGTAAGCAATGGATTGTGATATATATAGTATAGATGGATATGACCATGACATTTGTACAAGTTCTTGAATTAACCCACACTGTTATGGCTTGATAATTCAACGCTAAAGCTCTGAATTTTTCCAATATCATAACTAACCTGCCTTTGAAAAACGTAAATCGACAAATTGAATTAGGTCACTAAATATATCCCGACAAATTAACCTACTTATGAAACACGTAAAATAAGGTGTACTCATGATTTCACATTAATTAGGAAACAATATCATTAGTTATCAATCACTTAATTAACAACAGTAATTTGTGTATATATCCAAAGACTACTTTGTAAATCTTCGTTTAGCCATTGTCTTACACCTGTACGTACATACAGATTAACAAAACCCTATCTCACATCTCAAATCAGATTGAACGCTGGCATCTTTTTGATAAAGAAACCTGGCAATATATATATATATATATATATATGGTGTTGTAAGTATGGCTATACAATTTCTAAAGGCTTTCGTTTGTCTGCCAACCAATTAGTCACTTGAAAACTAGTGCTTGAAACAATGAATTCTTGTTTTATTGGGGTGTGAAGAAGGAGCACCACGATTCAAATTTGTCGACGTCCTTGAATTGAAGGTGTGAAAATAAGAATATAAGCATGCCAATTAAGCCCCCTCATTTTATGACTTCACCTGCAGTAATAATGGGATTGGGATTTATACCAATGAAATGAAACCATCAGGCTTTCAAGATAATAAACAGTGTTTGGGCGTGTTTTACACATTAACTTGGAAAAACAACATATGTATGGGATCTATAGGGTGTGTTTGGGCATTGGATGAGAAAGACAATATAATGACAAAAAGAGGGGAAAAGAAGAGAATTTGCTTTCAGGGTTTCACATTAAGAATCTTCACTCTCTAATATAATATAATATTTTATCAATATGCAGCATTCAGCTAGGGTGCCGATGCAAACCGAAGAGGAAATTGCTATAGCAAGCCTAACAAACATGACTTATGTGCAGAATGTGGACTTGGATATATACACACCACCTGCACACTGATTTCACTTTCTAGATGGTAACAGTAGCTAGCTAGAATTGTGAGAGAAGTAGAAATTAAAAGGAGGCATTAATTGACGATAACTTGGTTCACTGATCTATCCCACGTACGGTAAAATACCTACCAAGACTCACATGGGTCATTGCATGAAATGTATTTTTCCCACAAGTCTCTGTCCATATCCCATCACAGAGAGGGGCTTCAGCATTGGTTGCACCTTCCTTTCCTTTTCTCTCCAGCTAGAAGCTGGTCTTGTTAAACAAATTAAAGGGTCCTGACCTCAAAATAACCGGAAAGAAAGATCATTCAAACTGATATATAAACAATCGGTCAACACAAGGATCTTTCATAGTGTCCTCTCAAAACTTCCAATATTAGCTTCATCGATACTTCGACCAGCCTTCGTGAAAATATTGGAGCACAGCTTAATTAATTTTTGTTTGTTTCTATGGATTGACCTAATCTGCGTTCTGACTATCAAGGGATAGAATTGGCATGAGCACCATTTTCTTGCGTTGGTATGCATGCGCCACCAGTTGAATTTACACCCTTGAATTTATTGAACTGCACCTCCATTTACGCATAACCGTGTAAAGATAAGACTAAATATGACTACTGACCACACAGTTCATTTCATCAATTCCAGGCATGCATTTTTCGTACATATGCTTATATTTATTCATGCATCCTTAATTGCTTGTCAAATCATCAATTACTCAATATAAATTAAGATCACTTATCAAATTTTATATTAGTTAATTGGTCAGGGCATGCATGCCAGTTGAAACGGTTTTCCTTGAATTAATCCAATTTTATAAACCGGTGGTTGCCTGCCGCCTCGGGGCCTCTTCCTCGTGCGTTTGACTTTTTCTTCTTCTTCTTCACTATTATACATGGGTGATCACACATCACAACCATATCATAACGTGGCGTGTAATCATTGGGTATCTCTCATTTGAAAATAGAAATCATATTAGGTAAAAACGGGGCCCACTTGAAACGTATGCATGATTGACTCGCATGCTTTACTATTTTGGCTCTGAAATTCAGGGGGGTTTCTATCTGTGAGGACAATACCTGAAAGTTGAAATTGTGATGTTCATTTTTTTATTTTTTGTGAGATAGGGATTTTATTTTGTTTTTTTTTTCTAAAATAAAACCATTAAGGATGAAATTTAAAAAAAAATAAATTTGATTAACAGATAGTGTGACAGATTTCATTATTGAATTTTTGTTATGTGTGAAAGTTAATTTCTATCTAGTAAAAATGTTAATCATTTTCATAATATGTTACTTTTCATTTAATAATTATTGTAATTATTAATTAAACTTAATTATAGTACATAATAAACTAATTTTCATCTAGAGATTGAAGTGCCTTTCAATGTATATAGGAACTTATAATATAATATTGCAGAAAAAGAAAATAATTTAATGAATCAAATATATAATATGATGGAAAAGATTACTCAAATGTTGAATCATATAAACGCATTAAATTACATAATTACGATGGATGGTCAAGATGGTCATTTTGATTCAAGTTGCTATCTTTCTGTGTAAAACAGCTGGTCTATGCATAACTTGAAGGTGAAGACCCACATTTGGTGAAAGCTTCAGAAACAAAACTTGATCCCTCGCTAGAGTTAGCCCGTTCTCGTTCTCCTTTCATATTAATGCAGTATATATCCCTCAAGTCAGTGTTTCTTTTCCAAGTGAATTAGAGATAACACAAACTATATATATATCAAACGTCAAAACCCCAATTGAAGAGTTGAGAGTTTGTTCTCCATGCAAGTAAGCGGTTGCTTTAGTACTCATTCATTATTATTAACTTGCAGATCCTTAATTAGAGTACTTTTTCAAGTAAACTTGTTTGCTTCCTCTAACTAATATTTGAGCAGGAAAGTCCAAAGGGTACGATTCTCTTTGTTAAAACAACTTATTTGGAGTACCCTTTGAGGATTTGAAGCTCTTGAACCAATAATTTGCACATGATGTCAATTTTTTTGTGGTACAGAAGGAGAAGGAAGGAAGCAAAGTGGTGGGCGCGGATATGGATATGGATATGGGTATGGAAGGTTCAAAGGAGGAAAAGCTACCTCCGGGATATCGATTTCATCCCACCGACGAAGAACTCATCACTTACTATCTCGTCAACAAGATATCAGATTCCACTTTTACAGGAAAAGCTATAGGTGATGTAGATCTCAACAAATCCGAGCCATGGGAGCTCCCAGGTACTCTTCTCTAAAAACCCTACATAGCTAACCAGTTTATGTAAATTAAGTACGCTTGCAGCTACCTCATGATCAAGATTAATTCATTCGTCACTCTTGATTTGCAAAATGTTTACTTAGTTGATTTCTATTACTTTTCCAAACTCTTTTTGATTCATACATGTTCAGTTTCGTTTATCAATTATAATGGTTTTTCTTCTTTCCTTTTTGTACAGATTCTTCCGAAAATTAAAAAACACTATATAGGGTTTGTCCATATAATAGAATATTTTGTTTAATACGCAAGTGATGTGTACGTATCCTAATTTCATCATATTAGAGTATGCTTTGCATGACGCATTAATCTGATTCCATTTAAGATATAGCTAGATCTAAGATACACTAATGACTAATTTAATTCTCTACATACACTCCAGTTTTTCCAAACAAAACCGGAACTTTTTCTTCTCTGAAATTATGACCCATTAATGTTTGCTCATGTTTAATTTGTTTATTTTTTTTTTTCTTTTCCTTCAATTGTCGCATGAAATATAAAGGCAAGGCAAAGATGGGAGAAAAAGAATGGTACTTCTTCAGTCTTAGAGATCGGAAGTACCCAACGGGAGTGAGAACAAATCGAGCAACAAACGCTGGGTACTGGAAGACCACGGGAAAAGACAAAGAGATCTTTAACAATGTCACATCGGAGTTAGTTGGGATGAAGAAGACTTTGGTTTTCTACAAAGGTAGAGCCCCAAGAGGAGAGAAAAGCAACTGGGTCATGCATGAATATCGCATTCACGCAAAATCCAGCCTCCGAACTAACAAGGTAAAGATATATATATGTGCATGAAATCTTTCTTAGTTGTTTTTATCATTTTTCAAACCCTAAAAACAACATTCTCAATGTCATTAAAAAGCATTCTCATCGTTCGGGGTCTCATATTTCATCTATTGAAAGTGGATTATGAGAGAAAAATTTAAAAAAATAATTATATCATAAAGAAATTGGATGTCCATTTTTTCACATGAAGTTATATAATTTTTTTTACACTAGCTAGTGTGTGATGTGCATGCAGCGGGATGAATGGGTGGTTTGCCGGGTGTTTCAGAAGAGTGCTGGTGTAAAAAAGTACCCTTCCAACCACACAAGAGCAGTGAATCCTTATAGCCTAGAGATAGGTCCTAGCATGGTTCCACCACCATTGATGCAGCTGGGAGATCCTGTTGGAGGTCATTTCCTCTACGGAAGAAACTACACGAACAGTGCAGAGTTAGCGGAGATTGCTAGGGTTTTGAGAGGTGCGGGCGGATCAACTAGTGTCAATCTACCAATGCAATCCCCATTTAACTACCCAGTAACAGGAGGAGCTGGAGGATGCTTCACAATATCCGGGTTAAATTTGAATCTAGGAGGAGGAGCAGCGACAACACAACCAGTTTTGCGGCCAATGCCAACACCGCCACCTCAGGCTCACCAGACACCTCTTGCTCATGCAATGACGACTCAACATGACCATGTCAGTTCTAACATGATGACAGCTTCTGAGAATTCAGGATATGTTACGGAAATGGGAAACGCAAACCCTCACAGCAATAGGTATATTGGCGTGGACCATTGTATGGATCTAGACAACTACTGGCCTTCCTACTGATCAAAGGAGTTACCTTCATTTAGTTCTTATAATATAATATGTATAGCTATAGTTGGATCAGCTACCATAACCGTTCAGCTTTTTTCTATGGTGTCATTGAAGTTTCATGTGGGATAATTAAGTGCCCAGCAATCCAAGTCTTTTCTTAATTAATGGAAGGTGAGTTTTAATCATGGATATGTTTCTACCGTCTCTGAGGATCAGCAACAGTTATTACTCTAGTAAATTATTTTGGCACTTGTAGATTGTTTAATTTATCAGTAATTCGATTAATTGCTTGGGTAATTAAATTCGAACATGCTCTTCCATGGAGCAAAGCGGATTTGATTAATGCAGTGTGAATTCCGAAACACTCTCCTTAAATCTATAGTGGATATATAATCAAGTATGCGCTTGTTTTACATTATAATAGGTTTGGAAGTTGAAAATGCTTCTCTTGGATTATACTCTCTATAAACCTAAACTATTCATGGAGCAAGCAAAAGTTTCAATATATATGGAGTCGCACAAAGCTATAAATTTTTCAACTTGTCGATGGCCTGCTTATGATCATTGGAACACGCGTAATCCCATTTCTTATGCAAGTTAACGTGCGCAAAATGGTCAGTCTTAGGCAGCTCAACCATATATATTAGCCTACATCAATCTCGTTTCTTCTATGCCAACAAGATTAATTCAGTATTTGAGAAAAATTTCTTTTTATTTCCTTCTATTATGCTAATTTTTTAAAAAATTATATTTTAAATAAAATAAAATAAATTCTCATATCTTAAAGTAAAAATAAAAATAAACTTTATTAAAATATATAAAAAATTTACTTTTATTCTTATTTTAAAAAGAATAAATCTTTATATTTTAAATTAAAAAATAAATAAATCTTATTAAAATATTTTTTTTTTGAAAGTTAGCACACTTATTTATTTGAATTTACAAGGTGAACTCATAAACTTATGTCTTTGTAATCTGTGATCCGTAGACTATTAGCCACATTTTTCTCATACTTAGCTTTTTCAGTAGACCTCTCCCAATTAGTTACTTCGTGTCTATTATTGCACATCAAATAATAATGTTTTCCCACTTACATTCAAATGAATTTTACTATGTTTCTATTTCTTTCTTTTTTTTTTTTTTTTGCAATGAGTCATTTAGTCCATAAGAAACATTTTAATATAAATATTTATATAAATCTATAAAATTATTTTTGAATTATTGTAATTATTTTTCCTTTTATAATATATTATTCTTCAACTTTTCATGTAAAGTTTACAAATTTCTTTATAAAAGTATTTTTACTCTTATAGTTAGTGTGACACTTATTATTGAGAACACTCATTTATAAGATATTTTAGAGACTAAATATCTCAAAAAAATACATTGGTTAACTTAATTTTAGTTAAATGATATATTTTAAAATTTAATATTAATTGAAGGATATATAACTTTTATGAAAAATATAATTTAACATAAAAAACCAGTTAAATAGTAAATTAATTTTAAATACATGGATTGGTGAAGGAATTAGTAAATTATAAAGATCCCCCAACCATTAAATTTGACTTGCTTACCAACTAAAGTAATTAGTATTTTTACTTCTCATTCATTTTCCCTCAAATATAAAAGCCGAATGTTTAATTTCTTCTCCCCCCCCCAAAACATTTTCTTTTCTCTAACATAGTAAGAGAAAACGTTGGAAATATGCATTGAGACGATAAATATTAAATAGGGTAGTTTCCCATGAAAGAACAGAGAATGAGACTGTACGAAATGGAAGTCGTTAACCGATTCGATGAAGGGAGAGACAATAGTCACAGTCCACGACAGAATTTATGAAATACGACGAATATAAGACTATGGAATTTGTTAATCTAACTTCAAATATTTTCGATTGTTTTCACTGCGAAAAAATAACTTGAACATTCACGTTCATCCAATGAATACGCCAAACAGGAATATACATACATACATATTACAAATAAACACACGCTTGAATCGAGTAGTGGGACCAATGCTAATATTTTAGGGGAATAAAAAAAAAATTCCAATGTGGGACTTGAACCTAATGGAACCATTTGTTTTCGGTGTGCTAAGTGACCAATCCCTCTCATGACAACAAATAATATGATCCGAATTAACATTAGCACGTCAATATAAAAGAAAATTCAAGAAACTCAATAAAGCGATAAAATAATATCATAAGTTCCAGTGAAGAAAAGCCAAGATTTTTTTTTATTAAAGAAGAAAAGCCAAGAATTAGTTTTTTTGTTTTATTTTGAATCTCAATGGGAAGAACTAATTCTGATCTATGAAGTGGCAACTAACTCGAATTAAAAAAAGAGACAGGGATAGAATGTCTGATAACAAATATAACATACAGCCATGATACACGAAAACCTGCACATGTGCTGTGCCCAGCTCTGTGGTGTAACATCATAAATGTTAGCTCACCCAAAAATCAAAGCAGAAGCTTCGAAGTCCACTGCAAAGGATATAAATAGCCCCAAGAAGCCCTTTTGAACACTATAACCATCTACAGGAAACATAAACACTGATTTCAGAGTAATATAATACGAAGATATAAAGATTTGGTACAAAGTTCTATTGCTTCGAGGCAGCGAAATTCCTAAGTATAAAAGAAAATGCTATATTGCACGAGCTTCTTCATACTTCCATTTATGACACTCGACAGGGATATATATATATATATACACACTCTAAGGCGATAATGATAAAGAATACCTAAATTACTCTCCCAACACATAAAGCAGGAAACATGTGCGTGTTATCTATTTGTCCAGACGTTGTTGTCTGGACTTACGGCGTCCATGGTTGTTGGCGTTTCGAACAGGTCTATGTACTTTTTTGCTGCAGAAGAGAAATAAGATTAGTTCGTAACCAGAAATCCCAAATTTCAGAGAGGGGGGAATCATATTGTAAATATCAAGAGGGAAACAAGGATTAACAAAAGGCAATTCATCTTTAAATTTCCAAAGTCACCTTGACCAGAAGATGGCAGACAAAACTCTAGCCAGTAAAATAATAGGTAGCGCCAAGAGAGCAGACGCCTGCAAATGTACAGTGTATTCGTCAAATCACCTGATCTCACTTATGTTAATTTCATCAATTGTTATTCAGGACATATATAACTGATACATACTGCAAACCATTCCAACTCTTTGGTAGCAAGAGGTCTAGTGAGCTCATGTTTTTGCAGTTTCTCCTTGACAATTGCTTGGACCTTCACAGAATAAGAAAAATACTCAAAGAACTGCCAAGGCAAGTATACTGTGCATGAGTGTCTTGCAATAGGAAGAAAATCATGAGAGAAACAGAGTTGTCTTCCTACTTAATTACAATCTTAAACGAAAGGAAAAAGGTAAAGAAAAAGTTGGTCTTTATCTGTTCTAGGCAATAAATCAATAAGGAGGGAGTTCGTGGAGCTGCGCCTTAAGCACTAAAAGTTTCATTTCATCTATATTCAAAGTTTAAATCCACTGAAAGAAAAAGAACCCTACTCCCCATCATACACGTGAAGAAGCACACACTGTTGAAATCAGTTATAAAATGCCAGATGGCTTGAAAATTTAATAGCAACAGAAAAGATGGAGTGATACCTGACTGTGATATATAGTAGCTGATTCCAAGAACTTCCCATAACCATGAACAACCTTCTTTGTGTAGGGCCTCAAAGTCACCTGTACTATATCAACATGAGGTTTTGCTGCAACAGCCACCTGATCAATGTATGGCTTGCTGAACTTTTTGGCTTCCTATGACACGATAGGGAAAAAAAATCTTAAAATACATATATATCATCAGAACAAACAACCTATGAGAAAAAAGCAACATAACATATACCTGATAATAAGGATCTACAATTTCCTGTGCCCGCTGAATTTGTGGTTTAATAGCATTTTTTGATGCCTCATAAGCTTCAATAGTTTTTGTAGTCAATAACTGGATATGAGGTTCAGCATTCGTTTTTACCACAGACCACTGTTCTTTTGCAGCTGGGACCCATTTCTTCAAGTGAAGAACGAGAAATAAATAGTGAGAAAGAATATTAGCTAATTCACTTGCATCTTTAACATATCAGCTGCTTCTTACAAATAGGTAACTCCTTCATGAAAGAATCAAACTGGAAGAGTAAATCAATAACATATTTTGAAGCAAACCTTGTAGCCACAGGCCACAGTTATTATGGTATGACCACTCAAATAATACAATGATTCATAAAAATATAAGTGCCGCCGTGTATAGTCTCCCTTATTGCCACATAAATAAAGAAAAGCTCCTCTTTCCAGGACATATCAAGAATCTGAAAGATATAAAAGGATGACGTACAGTTTTAATTGTTTTCAAATGTGGTTCAGCCCACTTTTTAACCTGTCCCTTTTTCTCTATGGCCTGGAACAAATTGGAAAGACATCAACCTACGTGTATGATTGATCAAAAGTATCCCAACAAGTTTCAAATATATATATATTATCACTCAAATATAAACCCAAAGAATACCTTCTGACTGAGCACCTCCAAAGCAGGCTTTCCGTGTTCATTCCAATGAGCCTCAACAAAGGACTAGCAACAGATAGAATTTTTAAAACACGTGAAGAACACTATCATCACAAAGATCATTAAAGATAAGACGAGACTCACCTTACAGTGGATCAAGTGAACAGCAAGCCAAGGTGGAAGCCAAGCACTATGAACCTGATCATTATTATCAATATGCACCCGTTAGATGCCAAATACACTGCATTAAGATAATTCATAATTTCATATAATCAATTACAATTAGATAAATGAAACACAGTATTCCAAATCTCCCATTAGTAGATGTAAACATCATCCGCTTAATGAAACTAAAATAAAAATCCAATTGCTGCAACGTATATGACTTATGATATTGTTCTTGGTTCATCAGATCTCTATAGACTCTCTGCTATGTTTCAGACTGCCTTTTTTTTATTGCAAGACATTACATATCAAGCCACACGATCAATAGAAACTACTAATAAATCCTCATCTTCATATTGTAATCTTGCCCCAGTGACCTCATCATCATCATATATGAACTCTCTCCATGCTCTTAATAGCATGCTAGATCTTCCATCAGTTCCTACTCCTATGCTTGAATCTTTTTTCGGTTAAATTTCTGGAAACTATATCCAGAAATAAGAATGCATTGTCAAGCAAACAAATCCTTATAATAATTGAGCCAACTGGTTGAATCATAATGTATAATTCTGTAAATGTATAATCCTGTCCCCAACCATAAGAAATTACTAGCATTCAGGAACATTTCAAACAAGAAGTCAGTGCAGCCACTGCCACCCAGTTTACCGCATATAATGGGCCTCAAAGCAGACTAAGCAATGCTATCCTATTGGTCAATAATCATTCACTATCTTCAAATGAAGTGTCAGGATGTTGTCATTTCCAAACAACACGTTTAGCTACCACAGGTGAAATTGTCGACACACTTTCCTTTCTTTATCACAATGGAGATATGAGCAACAGGAACACAGTAAACCATTCACCAATGAAAGATAGTAAGTAGACAGTATTAAGCTGGATAACTCTGGAAATCAGTAAGTAGATGTCAAAATTATAACAATGTAAGAACTGATAATGTGATACACTGAATATTACCTCTACTAGTTCTTTTGTTCTGGATGTTGCCTCAAACTTCGCCTTCCTCATTTCTTCCTAAACAAAAATATTTAAAAAAAAAAAAATTGAACCAAAAGACTACAATCAAAATCATCACCAAGCATCTTGTAAAATATAAACAAGAAACCACTAACATACCTCAGCTACTTTGAGAGCACGCTCAGTTTTACGAATTTTGGTCTTCTTCTCCTCATTAATCTTTTGAAGCTGTGGAGAGTGCACTACTCAAGTCACAACACCATCCTCAAACATTTTTTTTACGATTAAAAAATTTAAGCTATCATTAGTATAAGCAATTGTATGCCTTACAAAAATAAGACATGATTACCAAGAGAGACCACCAACATAGGACATGATTAAAGAAGGATGTCAATGATAAACCCAATGCCAAACACAAAACTTACATCCTCTAACTTTGAGTTCAAATTATGAATATTTTTCTCAGCTTCATTTATGCGGGTTTCCAAGGTCACTTTCTCCCTGTTTTGTATTTCCAATTCCCTTTTAAGCTTGTCCAACTGCAAAGATAATTTCAGAGTGAGCAAAAATGAATTATGCTCAAGTAGATCCTCTAGTTACCTCATAGCTAACCTGATTTTCTAGTTCACCAGCCCGTGCATGAGCCTTCCCAACCTGTTCCTCAGCATCCGATGTACCTTTTTTCTGAGAGAAAAGTTGTTGGGGGGGTGGGAAATTGTGGAAAATTAATTTTGAACAGGCCTTGGTATAAAATAGAATTGTTACTTACAAGAAATTGCAACAAATACTAAAGCTAGAGTATGTGATACTTATCACTAGTGTTGTTAGAATGTTGCAAGAAGAATAGCGGTATAAAAAACATGAAAACTACCCTAGTTTGCATTCTTTGAAGTAAGTTCACCAGATCCCATGAAGACGAGACAAAAACATAGAATGTAACAAGAAAATTGGGCTTGCTGATTCTGGTGCCAACACCTCACCTGGAGAGCAGCGATCTCATTCTGTAAGGACTCAATGCTATTCGAACTATCTTGGATGATCTTTTCCTTTTCTGCTATGATTTCATCCTTCTTCCTCACGTCGCCAGATTTTTCACTGATGTGGGATTCTTCAAGCAAAAGCAGATGTAAATAGGTTAGCCGAAGTATCAAAACCCACCAAAGGATATCTTCATGATATTATTTCTACAAGCAGTAAACAACACACATCATATACCATGAAATGAAATGTGACGAGCCATAAGATTACAAACATTTTTACCAAAAAAGAACAAAAATATTAAACTCATCTAAATCTTGCTAGATAACTCAATTTCGAATTAAGATGAAGCAACCAACAGTAATTTCACGTCATGTTTAGACATGTGATGTGATTTAAGAGAGTTTCAACTTGCACTTCTAGCGATCCTATTCATCCGTTGAATATAAATTTGACAACCTACATTTTCATTTAATAGCAATTTCATCATAATTCCATTCAATCTCATTCAAATACCAGAATATTCATGAAGCATTATTTCTGACAACCCCTGAGAAACTATGTCGAATTAGGCTAACAAAGCAACCTCAGACTTCCGATTAACCAAAAATGAAGTCAAACTCCAGGATTTTCGGTTAATAAATTTTTACTATCAGTTTCCCTAGGAGAAAACTACCGCTAGAGAAAATTGACTCTAGAAAATGTCCGAAGACAATATTAAAGAGATAGAGGGAGAATTCGGTGTTTCATAGTCCTGTCCTTGTTTACAAACACATAAAGATAGAAAGTTGTCCTCAACTCTCGAAGTAGTAAAACTAAAAGAAGAAAATGTACCGTCGATCTCTATTCCCAAACTTCCCTTCTTTTTCTTTTTTCTTTTTCTTTTTTTTTTTCTTTTTCAGGCACCACTTTTCTCAGTAACCGAACGGTTAAACTAAAATCAAAGTAGAAAAAAAAAAACTAGTTTGATTCTGGTATTGAGAACTAACCAAGAGTTTGGATCTTCGCCTTGAGCTGATCCAATTGGATCTTCAGAGTGGTCGAATCGGAATCTTGCACTTTGTTAGCTTGAACTGGTGCATCTTTTTCAACACCCCCTCCGATGGAAGCATCGGCTTTAGCCCTAATGTGCGAGAAGATTAGGGCTAGAAATAGCGTTAATAAAACCATTACCTTCAGAGGCGCCATGGATGCTCAGATTGCCGCCAACACAAACTATGTAAGCGACAAAAACAGAAACAGAAACTCCCTGATGTTCAATACTCTTTGTTAAATATCATCGTAAGCATATCAAATTTATATTAGATATTAGATAGATATTGTTTTATATTTTTGTTGTGTTTATTTTTTTATCAGTTATTTTTTGAGTCTTCGAAACAAGGGAAAAGAAATTCGGTGGTACTAGATTCTAAGAAGGCCGTGTGTCTGTCGTAAGATTGGTCTGGTTTTGGATCGTGAATCTTAACACGTGGGTGGGCGTAGATGGCACTGGCCGTGGTGGAGGATGGTTAGGAATTTGGGAATTAAATGGCATCACCAATCAAAAATAAATTAACCGATCAGCTCCATATATTCACAAAAGAAAAAATAATTAACCTAGTTCATTGGGAGATTTAGGAGAAATTGCTAAAATTAGCGTCATTATTAAAAGATAAAAAAGATTGTTATTTAATATATTTTATCAGTTTCTTGAAAGATTTTGATGAAATTCAAAGTTTAAAGTTAATGTTATGATTCAGATAAAGAAAAAAAAAAAAAAAGTTAATGTTATACTGCTTCTTATTCTAAATATAAGTGTATTTAGTTAATTTACACATTTTTAAAAAAAATTACACATAATTTATTAAAAAATAATATATATTTTTAATTTAATCTTCATTTATTATAATAATTAAATAATTTATTTTAATTTCCCTATTAATAAGAAATAATGAAAACACCTAACTATATATCTTTTATATTATATTATATACTTTTTATAGTTCACCGTATTTATTATCCATATACAATAATTAATATAAAATAACAAACATAAAAATATTTTAAATCTTTTCACGCATTGTTTTATAAAATAAACTAATTTTTTTAAATAAAAAAAACTATTTTTGAGACCAGAGGAAGTAATAGATATAAAAAATATATATTTAAGTTATATAATATATTTTTAAATACATGAATTTTTATTTACCAAAAAACCAACATATTTTTATACATCGTAATCGTAATATTCTTATATTTTTCATAAAAAATTCAAAATTAGCAAATAAATACCAGTAAATCTCCCAATAAAAACAACTTTGCAGAGGCTGGTCTCATTCGGGATGAACATGAATGTTGATTGTGAGAATTCGTTGTTTGATCTCTCATGACACTTATCATTTTCATAATCATGATACGATGTTCTCATCAATGATATATTTTTTTTTTCCCCTGTTGTTGTGTGTGTCCTATGATGACATTTTTTATATGATTTCTTTCGTTCTTTTATCTTTTGAATTAACTTTTTTTTTATTGAAAATTTAGCCCCTCAGCTAATATTTCTTTAATCAAGTCTGTTAAGAAAAGTAACTATTTGGGTTGGCCCACCCATTTTTTTTAGCCCACTGTCCACACATAAAATTATTTTATTTGTGGCATGAAATATTTATTTATTGGCAACAGGCAAGAAGAAGGCCATCAGAATGATATGATTTTAAATATTTATATTTTTTCTGAGGATCTGATTAAACTTCCATGAACGTAGGGATAGAGATGTCCACTGGGTGGGGAAAAGGGACTAAAGAATAAGCCTTGAGTAAGTGACGAGATGGTCTCTATGTTATTTTATTTACTCTATTTTGCAGTGACTTAATTAGAGCATTTGTTATATATATTCTATAAGGTCACAATGTGAAACCACTCTGATGATACATTGCTCCTTTAACAAATTCAATTTTTTGTTTTTTTATGCCAGCCTTGGAATCTATAACATCAGCCGCCCACATTCAATCTAGGGGTGTTATATCATGGCTCTAACTATAAAAGTACGAGATTTTAATGGAAAAATAGTTAGTTAGCAAGCTGCTAGTGTCACAAGAAGTTTAAGCACAATACCAGAACTTGCAGTTGCTTCCGATTTCTGTTAGCACAAATGGGCATGCTCACGATTCCTTAGGGACTTTTTTCAAGCTTTCAGAAGCTCAAAACCTCATCTCCTCCCTAACGATCACCCAAGTTGCAAGTCCCAGCAGAATGAGGTCAAGCGAGTGGTGGAGAAGCTTGGTCTGTTATATGGTTCCGAGGAGGAGAAGCCCTCTAACTTCGAGCTACCTTGTGAGGGTGGCTTAGAGGAAGATTATGTGCCTGTAGAAGAGGTGCTCGATGGATTGGAGGACATGTCAAAGCGCAGCGAGGCATTGCGCGAAGCATTCAAAATCTTTGATAAGGATAGGGATGGATACATTGATGCAAAGGAGTTGAAATGGTTGGGATATGAATGCAATTGAGAAAATGGTGAAGGTGGTCGATTTTGCTGAGTTGATGGGATAGCACCAGTTCATTCAATCATTCATTTTGAAACTGCAGGTACATTCCATTATTCTTTAATGAGAAATCTCAAGAAGATCTGCATTTTTTAGTTGGTTCTCAGTTACGTGTTTGCGAAATCGCCACCCAATACATACATTATCCACAGACATTGCATGTATATTTTGTATCCTTAATCTGATAATTCCTGCCAGGTGTTTGGCACATGAAGTGATGTCATTAATAAAAGCGATCAATTAAGAATAAAGCTAGCTATATTGCTTTGATTCAATCACCATTTGCTTGTTCTTTTCACCTCGCAGTTCTGTTTATTCACGTAAATGATTTATATTCTGACTGACATTATGATATTATTAAGATTTATATTCGAAACGTGGTTTTTCTTGGACCATTTAGAGCAATTATTTGTTATGATACATTCTTACAGCACCTCAAAAGAAACAAATTGAGATCTTAGCCTTCGGTGCAGTTTTAGATAGAAGCAAACTTAACCATAAAGCTTACAGCTACAGGGGTGCAGTCATTAATACTGCTGAGAAATTTAAGTAAGTATTAACAATTAACGAGTATGCCAGAATGCCCTGTTCAACATTTAGATACTAATCCCAGGATTTTACCATCTTGACCTGTTAGGTCTGGTTTCATTATATATATGTATATGGCAATCTAAGATCTAAAACTAGTTTTCCTACAATCAGAAGCGATGGACAGAGAGCAATAGAGTCCTTTTACACAAATCAAATTGAAACAGACGCTACCAACAGAAGACACCTAGTAATCTAATTAGATATTCAGACAATATGAAGTAGAACCCGATTGGATACTACAAATGCAGAGTACTATAGAGAAACTTTTAGGACCAGATATCAGTCACACAGCTCACATTATCACTTATGACTCCATTGTTGAAATTGTTGCTAGTAATATCCAAGTTTCCAATTCCAAGAGCAGAGTTGTGTCCACCGACAACACTCATACCAGGGTATGATGCCTCGTTTCCTTGGACAGTGATTGGGGAGACATGCGCCATGCGACGCAGACTGGTAGTGTCAAGATGCGGTAGTGTGCTTAAGTTACTCTGATAAACAAGTTGATTTAAGTTGCCGAAGGAGCCCCGGGCCACCATATCTTCAGCTAGCTTCACCTAAAATGGACATGTAAATTTCTCCACTCATTAAACACGGGCATGTTTATAAGATTTCCATCTAGCAGCTTTAAATTAACCAATATTGCTTGTTTCGGTTCTAGACGAATATGATTATAAATTCTACAATCTTTGTATAATATACTAGAATAATATTAATATATCAAAGAAGCTATACCTTGGCTCTCAGAGCTTCAACATCGGATTTGAGCACTCGATTATTTGTATCAGCGTCACGAAAATGTTGGCTGGCATCTGTGAGCTGCTTGTACAGGGTTGCACTTTCCACCTTCAGTTGTTCAACCTGCAGTAAAAGCAAGATTCAAATTTTCATATATATCCCTCCATACCTCGTGGAAGAACTACCAGATCTAGCTAGGGATTCTCTTGTTAATTAGTTAAACTACCTGAGTCTCAAGGTCAGCCAACTGCGCTTGTTTCCTTCTTCTTGATCTCCTGGCAGAGTCCCGATTAGAAGCCTTCCTGAAACCATCACAAAGACACTGAATAAATATTAAATACCATCTTGAATATTCTCACAAATAGTTTAATTTACCTTCTAAGGAGCTTGATAACAATAGGATCTGTGCTCTGTTCACAATGGCCGGCTTCATCGTCCTCATCAGACGGTGACTGCGAGGAACCACTCGAAGTTCCTTTTGCTTGATTGTCTCTGCAGCCGATTGGTTGATTTGCAGACACCGGGCTCCCAACTGGCCAGTTCATCCAAAATGTTAAACTACGTGAGTTGCCATGGAGGGAGGTAATTAATAATGTAGCCGACATGCATGCAGGGCACTTTGACGAAAAAATCAAATAATTACCAGTAGTACCACAAATGGATGACTGAGAATCAATGGTAACAGACACGCTAGGATGCATCGGAGTCACGTTCTGAGACCAGAGAATGTTGGTGTTTTCGCCACAATTAGTTGAAAACCCAGTCACTGTATCCTGCAATTTTCAATGGCAGATTTTTTTCGATCAAAAAAATTTTGGTTATATATATATAAGCCCAAGCTACACAATTTATTAAGATTGAGGGCAACCAACGATGTTATCGGGTCCGTGGACTTAAATATTTTTCAATACGAAATTTATTTGAATAAATCCACGTCAGCACGCTTGTTCATCAGTAACTTACCGAAAAGTACAAACAACAATGCTGACGTGGCCCTCCTATTTCCTCTCTTCGCACCTTTATTCCCTTGATAGTAGTCATTTTCGGACGAATCAATATCAATATCTACTGCTTTACTCCACCCAGAAGACACTATCCCCATATTAATTTATTTATTTAAAGCAAATTTGCATACGAATTATCCTTACTAATTAAAAATAAGAGGTTACGTACCTAGATTCTCTTTTTTAAAAAAAAAAAAAATTGACAATGAAAAATTGCTAATCCTAGTTTTTATTTTTAATTTTTTTTTTTCCCATATTGTTTCCATGAAGGAAGGCAGCGTTTTGGCCTAGTAATCCACTTTAGCATGGCAAAGCAGAAGGTTCGAGACAAGGGGCGCTTGCCACATCATCGAGCAGTTGGATGACGTGGCTAAAGAAGCCTCCGCGTCCGCGTACTTTCTGTCAAAGAGGTGAGCGATTCTAAGTGGAAGAGAGAGCACTAACCGGATTTCTTCTGAAAGCATCGTTGAGGTCATCGGCGGTGAAATATGCATCCATTCCTTCGAAGGCTTCGTCTTTCAGACACCGGAAATCGTACGGTTTTAAGTCCTCGTCTATGATTGATCCACTGGTTATTCCGGCACCGATCGCCATCTTCTTTAGGAACTCATCGACATCCAACTCAGTGGCCAGAGATTGAGTTGCAGGGCAAGCCGCCAGAAAGCTGGCGTGTTTCGGCTCCATATCGACGGAGAGAAAACAAAATTAGAGGAGGAGAAAGAGAGGGAGGGAAAAGGGAACGAGGGCAGCAAGTGACTAGGTATAAATAGACAGGAAAAGCAAGCAAAAGTACAGTTGATAAAGATTATTTAAATTTAATTATTATGGTTTTAAAAATAAAGAACAGAAAAAATGGAATTGGACGGCACATGAAGTTAAAACTCACCGGAAAGTTTGTGACGAAGTGAAATCACGAAAATAACCTTTGTTGTCCCGCGTAATTGCGTGTCAGCGACGGTGGGTCTAAGAATCTTTTCTACCAAAGCACTGTCTGTCTGGTCGAGGGGTGTTACGCGAAGAATCTCCGTCTTTTTGCGTTCGAATCTGGGAAGCTTTAGTGAATCGCCACGTAGCAAAGTGAAATTGGCTTGGATTGAGAAATAGAAATATGAATATGATTGAACAGGAATTAACACGAATAGGGTAATGGGAGTTATCCATCCATCTATTTCAATGCATAATGGAGCTTTGATTGAATGAGAATGAATAATGGCATCATCGTCACTTGATTGAGTTAATCATCACCAAATAACATCGTATTAAACTTAGTATTTTAAGTTACTTCTACAAAGCATTTTTTTTTCTTTTTCTTTTCTTTTTTTTTTTAAATAAAAACGAAGTATTTGCTGCTAAAAATTAATCTCGTCCTACCTCAATGGTGCACAAATTCACCTTCGTGCCTTTAAGTTAAAAAAGAAGAAGTGCATGTTACATTCTTATTATACAATTTTAATTTTAATGTGATATTATATTGATAAATTCGATAAAATTTAAATATCATAATAATTATGTCAAATTTATATGATATATAATTAAACTTGTGCTAAAAAAGTGTGAAGGTAGATTGAATACAATGGATAAAGCATTGAGAAAGCTTCTTCTACTAAAGTAGCTATATATAAATCAATCGGGCATCCAATTGGGGAAGAGGTCCAAATTCCAAACTCAGCAAAATCACGCAGCAGACTTTACTTTTAGAAAAGTATAAAAGGCATTTCTGCCTTGATGTGGCACTAAAATGAAAGCAAGAAAAAGCACGGAAAGGAGAGGCAATGCAATGGGCAGTAAGACAACAGTCCAATCCTCTCTTCCATTGCCATAGATTACTACGAGTATTATTATTTTTAATTGCAAAAAAAATAATTAATAAATAAATATTAATTAATTAAAACACAATAATGTATATAATGAAACATAAGTTTTTGACTAGAATGCAACAATAAATATGCAAAGAAAGCAAGTTAAAAAGTGGGTTTCTTAAGGGGGAAGCTCTCCTCTGGGTAAAGTAACAATGTAATGGAGGGCTTGAAAAAGTAATGGAGTTTGATTGAGACAAGCACCAACCAAAACAAAAAGTTGGGTGATTGATTTGATGTTAATAAAAGCAGGTTAACCCTTTCTTCATAGTTTAAAAGTGGTAATGGTAATTGGCTTAGCCACCTTTATCAGTTTAATTATTACTACTAGCTTTGCTTTACTTTTCCTAACTTGGGGACTCTTTTAATTTGCTGACGAAAGAAAGATTTGTACAAATTGCATCGTTTGAATAACATGCATTAATTAATTTATCACCAATGGTTTTCTTTCTAGTTCTGTTTACCTGCACTGCACTTCAAATAGAGAAGGCTTCTTAGCAAGAACCGGATGCTTTTTATACTCTTTTTTTTTTTTTTTTGTTAACTATCAACTTTCCAGCATTACGCCTTTGAGGTTAAACTTAAAGTCATGACCAATATCATAAAGCTAAAGTTGGACTATGATTTGGTTAGACCACTTTGAGAGAGCATCTAGAATCTTGCACTTCAACTCTAAAAGCTTTATTTGATATATAGATTTTAACTTTAATTTGGGAGAACGGCAGGCTTTGATCGAGGACTATAATTAATTAGTCTATCGTCCATTCCAGCTGGGAATACTTCCGGATTAAGTATCCTTTTAGTTCAGCTAGGTAAGAAAGACAGTAATATTTATACTCCCTTTGAGCTTCGTTTGTAACAAGCAAGTAGAATAAAAGGCATAACATAATTTAACATTCAAAAGTTTTTTTTTTTTTGGGTCCACTTGCCGAGGTAAGACTAGTGTTGGTTATCACCAAGGATCCAAAACCCTTTCAAACACCATTCAATTCAAAGGTATTACTTCAGAGGTTTAGGCACAATTGAAATTGATCACCAGACTACAGATTCTTGACTATTATCAAATCAAATTAAAATGATAAAACAGAACAATATGCAGCGGATCATCCAGAAAAACAACAAACTATTGTAACAATGGAGAGTAAGCTAATTCATGCCATTATCTTGGCTGACCTAACATAAAGACTGTCGACGACCTTCCCAATATTGGAAATGGTCTCTAAAGTTGCAGGGTAGATTGCGTCAGTCTTGGGATCGTCAAATATGACGAGGCATCCAGCACCTTGATCCAATGTCCCAGCAAACTTCTTGTCCAAAATCATCTGAGATAGCTTACGCTCCACATGATCAGTGGGAAGTTCAATTAACTCAGCAATATGTGCAATCTCAACCCTTGAGAATGGCTCAATCAATCTGCAAAGATTCTGCTCGAGGAGGGTATCATACAGGGACGAGAGGTGTCTGTGTACAATTGGGTCTTCCTCCAACTGTGCTTTGTAGTCCCGCAATGCAGTCTCAAATAACCTGAGAGATCGCTTAGAATAAGCATCGGCAACAGCTTTCATGGCATCCAAATCAGGCCCAACATATTGCAGGCCAGCTTTAGAAGAAATAATCCCAGCCACATCATCAGCTTGACTAACCATGATCTTGCACAACAACATATACTTTAGGCTATAAACAGCCTTGGGGTCTTCAAGAGCATTGAAAGACTCAAATGCTTCAAAAAAGTAACTATATGCAGTTTTATAATCCTTTTCCTCCGCGTGAAGAATCCCACTCTGCAGATCTATGGCACCTTGTTGAGCTGGGGGCACATAAATAGCATTTGCAGCTGTTCTTGCAGCTGTGAGGGCAGCTTTTGCCTTTGGAAGGTTTCTTAAGGAGAAGTGTAGCTTACTTTCAAGCAAGTCTATGTCTACAAGAAGAAGCTTATCGTCCAGCCTTCTAACCTCTTTGACTAACCCCGTAAGGAGAGTCAAAGCTTCTGAATACTCCTTACTTTCCATCAGAAGTGCTGCAAGCCTTGCCTCAACTCGCTGCCTCAGAAAGGTACGCTTTTCAGCACGAGTCCATTGCACCATTTCTTTGCAGAGAGCAATCTGTAGATCAGACGTCCCTGGTATTTTAGCAACAGAGTCAATTATTCCCCTTACAATTTTAGCAGTCTTTGCCTTAGGGATCAAAGAAAAGAAGGGCCTCAATTGGGTAAGAAGGCTGCGCAGATCCTCTGCCCTATTCTCCTGCCTAAGAAGGTCAGAGAGGTTTGTGATGGCTTGCTCTTTTATGCGCAGAGCTTCTGGAGAAGAAGAAGGGTTGTCGAGTACACGATAGAGAATTGAGATGGCCTCAGACGGATCTTTGGCTTCCAGTGCCTGAGCAAGTGACTCTGTTGTCGCAGGAAGATATGACAAAGACATGACGATTGCTTGGACAAACTCCTGCCAGAAAGAAACGTTGGTCTATGAGAAAAAACATGCAAAACTACTAAAATTTTGCTCTAATTTACGTCACTGCTTTGGAGGTTCTTAAAAATAAATAAAAACTGAATATCTTTGCCTCTTGGCATGGTCATAATTGGAAAGATCCTCATGATGTTAAGAGAAGGAAAGATGGTTTTCAGAACCATCGATGGTCTTTAGCAACAAATATCTCATTAATGATTAGCACAGTGATGCCCAAGAGCAATATTAAAGACACACAATAGCATGGACTGTATAAAGGGCATGGTCATAAACTATTTACATCTTAAAGAAGGTTTTGGTTAAGGATACTTCCAATGTCACAACAAGTTTACCTACTTAACTAAATGCAATAAGAAACATTTATAAAGACAAAAAATAGCAGAAGAGAAGGAAAAGAATCGATGCATTCCCCAGGAAATATAATCAAACCAAAATCAGCAATACGTAATCTTCTCTTCCTCACTTCAAAATTCATGAACTTGGTTGTTCTGCCCCCTCCAATAATCATCACTCCTCCAATAAAGAGGAATTGTGGGGGGAAGGGGATTACGAAAAGGAAGACTATAACCCTCAGGCAGGAGATTCATCAAAATGACAGCTAGTCAAGATATTGAAGGGCTAGTTTGACACTTTTAAACTAAGAAAAGGAGAAACATGTTTTCATACCTATATATAACAGCTGAGCAAACACAAAACAGAAGCATACTGAAGATCAAGGTGCAGTAGTTGGAGGCTACTGATAATTTAATAAAGGCCAAATGAGAGAAATACAAAGTGTTGCCGCGAGGCAACACCAGAAGAAGTTAACTGTGAAAGAATACAATAACAGCAAATGTACAGGATGTTCTAAGTTTGAGAGTTAAAAGACATGAAAATTCTCAAATAAAAGTAAAGAACGTCTAACATGTTGACAAAATAGACGTCTTAACAGAAAATCTTCTGAAAGAGATTAGCGGAAGCTACAAAAGATATAGGTTTTAAAAGCATTGCCTTTGATAGGTGCAAATATTTAATTGAATATGTTCTCGTTGAAATCAAATCCAAAGTATCGTGGTTAATAGATTAATAAAACCCTCCAATTCCAAACACATAAGTGGACCTCAATTCTTCTAATTCTAAATCAACCCAATAAACCACGAGCACTATCAAATTTGTTCACTTCTTAAGAATAAGATACATCCATACTTGGAAATATTCACTATCCTAGGATTTCCTATTATCTCTGCTCCCATAATGGGCGTTTGATAATATTTAAGCCTTTCCCACTTTACAGCTTCCTCAACAGGAGCTTGACAACCCTATTTTAGGTTCTCAGTTTTATACTTCTTATGCATTTTTTTAGAAATTTTTTTTTTTTTAAAAAAAAATCCCCATTACTTTCCCCCTTGATTGTTTAGGGATCCAATGTGAATCCCTACTTTATCATTTCTCTCCAACTACTAACTATCCATGGAGATAGATAGAAAATAACACCGTTACTATTTTGAGTTCAGAAGCTCAAAGCCAAACAGAGGAGTCGACTGATTCGGCAACAAAGCAAGAGAAGTTTTTAAAATTACGGAACAAAAAAAGTCAGAAATACGAGAGTGAGGGTTACCCGAACGAACAAAGAGAGAAAAGAAGCGACGAACTGCAAATAAGCAAAATGAAGCGACGGGCGAAGTCTCCGATGCGCGACGAAGAAAGCCCGATCCGGTAGAGTTGAGAAAAATCCCGATTGATCTGAGGGAATTTTCAGCTTGCTTGTACTTGTAACCCAATTCAGATTCAGGTAGGAACACAGTGAGTCGGTCTTAAAACGCAGAGTTCCACAATTTGTGTTTGGGCAACTCCATTCCCAGTATTCTGTAGACTTTGAAGTGGCCTGATCTGAAAACGGGCCCAAGGAATGGCATTAATTACAGGCCGGCGCTAGGAAGACAGATTAAGGCTCATAATTTAGAAAAGATTAGAAGATGGGCTCAGAAGATCCCGTTATTTAATCGTGGGCCTGTGGGGTAGTTCCTTTTTCCCTTATTGCCCCTGATTTATCATAACGATATATTCTTCTCAAAGCTATTTGTGTCATACATCACCTTAAGCTTCTACTTCAGTTGTTTATCAGGTTTTAATATTTTTTTTAAAGATAAAAAAAGTTGATTTAATTTGATAAAGTTATATTGATAATTAAGATGTAACAAATATGCAGCAGGAATAGTGACATATATACTTGACTGAAAAAACTTAAAACCTAAACCTAAACCTAAACAAAACCAACAAACAACCAGTTCTGTTTTTTGTTTGATGTCACACCAAGTTTTGTTGTTATTTCAGTTTAAGGATATATGTCGGCATGTGTCACAGTATGACCGGTTTGTAAGGTATCAGTTACATTTTTTATCTGAATTAGATAGCTTCTGAAGAAAATACCAACCGAACAGAGCAAGTAAATTAGGCACTTAAATTCATACGCAAGCGGAGAATTCTTATTCTTTAAAAGTCAAATGGGAGCTAGGCTTCGAACATGCATGCGATGGTGCGAATGTGGTGAACTTAGCTGAGTGCCAAAGTTTGGATTTGGTTCAACTTTTGTGATTCCTCGGCACATAATTAATTTTCTGAAGTCAGTCCCATAGCAAAGCATAAATTAAAAATATTCTTTTCTTTTCTTTCCTCCCAAGTGTCATAATCTTATCAAAGTAACCCACACTACTAGCTATATTATTAATTAATTATATATCTCCAGAAACAGAAAGCATTTGCTAGCTGACAAACGTAAAAGATCCACAGATCAAATCGAAATCATGCACCATAGTCAAAACTTGTGGCGAAAGATCAATACAGGAATTGCAGACAGCTGAAATACTGAACAGACATTTTTCATATAAACTGACCGATAAAAAGGATCAACTTTACTCTTATTTATTTAATTATTATATTACACATCATACAAAATCCCTATTACCATTACCATTCCCATTCCCATTCACTTCCATCTTTCCCTTGCCACCATTCACGACGAAGTCGAGGTTGTAAAGAATAGGAACCATAGTAAGAGAGCACAGGAACACCAGAACAGGGCCAAATATCCAGAGCAACAGAGGAAGCGCTGCATAGAATAGCCTGTTCCCGACAGTGTTCAAGATAAAGCCCTTCTCTAGAAGCTCGTTTATGTATTCTGGGGTCACCAAGGACATGGGATCCTGTGGCGTGTTGATCAGAATGTTGACTTGGTTTATGAACCTTATGGACAGAGAGTGGCAGAAGAATGAGAAAAGGAAAATGGTGAGCAGGGAGACATATTTGAGTGCCACCATGAACTCTCCGTGGGCCCCGTAAACGGTGTCGTTCAGCGGCTTCTTCACGCTGTATGTGCTGCTTATCACTGCTGCTAGACCCGAGCAGAGGAGAATGGAGGTTGTGGCCATTAGGGTGCAACCCATGATTGTGTTCCGAAGCGATTGTACTGCTAGGATGTTTTTCTTGTCATTGTCCTGCCATAATCAACGTTATTGCATTTAGTTTTCGACTAGACAACCATTGAAAGGAAACATGTTCGAGGATATGTTTTTTTATAATGCTGTTTAAAGGTCAAAGATGATGCGTTGGATGCGACTAAAAGATGTTGCAAGATTAATGATCAATAAAGCAGATCAGCAGATACATATATATGGTTTTGAAAGTGGTGGTCAATTCTTAATGCAATAATTCTTGTCGCTATAAGGACACATAATTATTTTGTTTTATATTAAAGTACTTTTTTTTTTTTTTGAGTGCAAAACAAATTTTATTTCAGAATAACTATTAAAACTCTAAGGTTTCAAACTATTTATAATGACACATTAACAGTTTCAACCCGGAACATATATGGTTATAAAGATTCATAACCTAGTACAGCAAAAATAAAGTGAAACTAATCTGATTGAAATTATTGGGCATACAGAAACACTAAAAGTTGGTCATCATATCATATAACGCATTAAAATTAAAATAATGAGGAATATAAAAGTATTGATACAACATTTGTGGGAATTGATGTGGACAGAATATATTAGGAACTGTTTATGACATGCAGGGCAGCATAAGTGTTGGATATTCTATTTTAATTATGTGGGTATGCATGCATATCTATAGATCGATCGTGTTATATAGGTAAGAATGCACTTGAATATTCAACCAACTGAGTATATGATATGGGTTTTGGTGGATGGCATTTTATACGGGACTGGGAACAAGAATAAAGAAAAGTTGAATGGTAGGGAGTATATATATAGCATAGAATAAGCTTTCACTTTCACCCCTTCTCCGCGACAGGGAAAATTTCAACCTTTGATTTACAAAGGGGATTCCATTTGCAGCTCTTTACAGGGAAGAAAAGCTAGTGTAGATAATAGAGCATAGTGCTGGACACATGCATTTAAATTAATTAAAATTAAAGCATTGCACGTACGAACCTTACCTAATATGGGAAAAGTTTATCGCACCCAAGTTAATTGTACAATATGATTTTTATAATTTGAGAGTAAGATAAATTAATCTTCTGAACCAACCTTATGATACGATGGATGGATGGATTGGTCACGTATTATTTCTTACGTGTGGAGGTAATTTATTGAAAAGAAGAAAGATATATACCTTCATCATGGCAGCAACCCAGTTCCGGCGACCGCTGGCATTGATGCCAATAATGGTTCTGTGAGGCTGTGTGCGAACCTTGTGCCAGAGCCAAGCATGGTAGCCAATGGTTACCAGAAACCCTAACGGCACCAAAATGACATCCAAATAACTCTTTCTCCATTCCATGGATGGATCTCTCTCTGCTGTGCTGTGCTGTACTGGTTATAACTAACGGCAAAAAGAGAGAGATCGGAGAGATGGTAGCCGATGAGCTTTCTCTTCTCTTTAGTTAATTTTAGTACTGGGCTTTCTCCTTTCGGGCAATGCCAACTATGATATATATACACACGTAGAAACGGGAAAGAAATAATGTATTTGGACTTGTTTTGAATGCGTGGTTCAGCTCCCTATCTAACTTCACTATTCTCAGACCCTTACTTTTTCCACAAATTACAAGTTGGCCAATTTGACCTTTTGTGCTTTTCCTGTTGGGCAATGCTCGGGATTCATTTTTTTTAATAATTTCCACACTTCATGCTTACTTCAATATGTATCGTATTACACACTTCCCACCACCATCCCCAATCGCCAATATAATATATGCTCTATAAGTGACATCTCTGGTGTCATTACAATTCTCATTTTGTTTATTCAAATTATATAGTCCAATTAAATTATATTTCTATAGCATGCAAAATGTTCACGTTGACAGTATTAATGCTATTTAAACCAAATCATCATATGTTTAATGTTGTATTAGATATTAGTACACGGTGATATTTCTAATCATTATTAGAATCTGAAAAACTAAAATTATCATACTGTCTACGCCTGTGCTGGAACAAATTAGCTTAACAGTGTTATGGTTAAGATTAATAGTAAGAAACTTGATTTTATTTAATGAAGGGAAATATCTAGAGCATTGATTGATTAAAGAAAGAATGGCATTATGGTAATAAAGAAAAGAGCGAGGGATATAATGATAAGTGCACAAGGAGTTGAGGAGAGTGATAATCTGACAAGGCCCATTGTACGCAAGAGAAGATAAGAGGAGAAGGAGAAGGAGAAGGGGCCTACGGGGAGGAGCCAATAGCAATACACGCCTCCCCCATGACTGGAGAAGCAAGTGCGTTGCGTTCACTGAAAACATTATTATAAGTATATTACGCCTACAACAAACCAGAGACGTGTCCTTCTTTTCTACTACGTTACTATTACTATTAATATTACTGTTACTAATTCATCACAAGAATTGCTCTCTTCTAAACCTCATGCACTTTAAACGTGCTGCTTTGGATGAAATCCATGCTCATAGTCTTTCTAATTCTATAGTTTATCACTACTCTCTTTGTTTCTCCTCAGCTATAAATGTATTGATAAACACATATATCATATGAGAAACAAAGAGAGTAGTGATAAACACATATACTACCTGTCAACTTAATTATTTATATATCGTATGAGAGAAAATGAATAAAAAAAATGGGATGATTGTGCAAAAATTATATTATAAGTCTTGCTTCTTTTTTTCTTTTTTTCAAGAAAATGATGATACTCGTGAATCAATCAATCCCTACTTTAAGAAAGTTAGTCAAAGTTAAAAAGCAAGTTATAAAAGAAAGAAAGGATAAAAAAAAAAAGTAAAGGCGAAGACAAAGAATTATCGATTTGTTTATCATATGATAAGCTTGGGTTGAAGTTATATTATTCTTATAATTATCTGTGTGATTCTTTTTTTTTTTTTCATTAATGAGAAATGTGATTGAGTTGGTGTCATTTTCTGACAGAGCTTTTGACAAAATGGTAGTGGGTTTGTACATGATTGTTGAGGACACTGCCTATCAAATTACAAAATTTCCAAAGCTGAGGACATGGGCTACAAAGCATTTCTTGTCACACACTAAGCTGAAGGAAAAAGAAAAACAAAAGAAGCCTCTGTCTTTCCCATTGTTTTTCATAATATTATAGATTAATTAATAATTTTTATTAAATATTTAATATAATTTATATTTTTAAATTTTAAATATAAAATATGTTTACAAGATATAATAGCTCTTATTAATTAATTTAGTGTAATTTTTTATTGAGTTAACATGTTATAGGTTTTGTAGATAATATTTCCACCAAAGGAAAGAAAGTTAAGTAATAGTTAATACTATAAAATGGAAATGAAAAGGAAGATGTCCAATCGAAATATGTATATGGGGTGCCATTACAAGTGGTGGGTGGCCAACAAACCTTTGCAATAAGTGGGTAAATGATTTCCACCTAAGTGTCCATTTTGTGTAACTAGTGCTTCAAGATCAAGAGACCAAACTGCAACATAATCTTATTGGTTGGTCGAAGGTATAATTTAATCATGTGGTTACCATTTGAGACACGCCCATTTTATTATTATTCCTTTGTTGATTGAACAAGGCTTCTCCAACATACCTAACAGTGAGCACACGATTCCAAAGGCAGGATTCATTAAATTGACACTCTGGTTAAACCCATTATTGAGAATATACCCATAAAGATCCATGCACGCGTTCATATTTTTCATTGCATTACATAGATAGATAGGTTATAAGTTATCAAAGATACCTTAAATGGTTGATCATGACTTCTCACTTTTCTTCTTTTTTTTCATATTAAAAAAAGTAATCACCAAGAAATTATATGAATTTATCATTTAACGCGTATTTTTTCCTGGGATTTTTTTTGGGGGGGTTTCGGAACATGCCTCTTGTTTTCTTCTTTGTTAGAATTCAGGTGGAAAATGGAAATCTAACGTGTTGCACTTGTAAATTTGACAAGTCATATGCTCCAAAGTCATTAGAATTTGTGTGGATAATCTTAGCAATGTCGTCTGGGAATGATGAGGTCTATCTATTTAAGTCAAATGTGTATCTCTATATAGTAACTATAAATGCCGGCAAAGCTGGAAAATTCATCCCCCATTAATTCCATTATCCCGTGAAACTTCCCTTCATATAAATAGTAAAGCATATAATAATAACAGATGATTTTTGTTTTTCTCTCCCCATGAGATTAGATGAGATGATAGACAAAGTGAATTTGCTTCAAGCTTTTCACGCTATATATAAAGGGAGTAATCTTTAACTAAATTAATATTATGTTTATTATATTAGTATATGTAATAAATATTTATTAAGTGGTCCACGAAATTGAAAAATACACTCTTGCATCAACTTTTTAATGATGGGACTGATTTTGAAAGGCAAAACTTATAAAGCAAGAAGAACGATTTTCCTCCTTTCCAGGGAAATATCATCGAGGGGAAAAATGATGGAGCTCCCTTTTCCACTTTGTATTTTGATACCAATTTTTCTTTCAAAAACCCAAAAAAATAAAAATAAAACGAAAATCAAGCAGCATCTAGCAGTTTTCTGTATCCTCAATTTGGGCCTGCGAACCCTGACATAAAGCCCAAGAACAAAAAATGGGCCCTTGGAAAGACAGTGTCCATACGGCCGAACACATATAGACAACAGAGTTACAGAAACGAAGAAGGGGGGAATTATTATAATATAAATAAATTAACACCTTATAAATAATTTCAACCTCAACCGATAAAACAATGGCATTTCATCTTATATGGCATACAATGTTTCCAACTTTGTTCGTTTAGCCTTCATCCTTCACGGCATTGCTGTGGACTCTATCTTGTGATTGTGCGCTCTTCAACAGTGTAGATTGTCAAACATGACGGAGACATCAGTCTTGCCATTTTGGTGGATGTATAATGTTTTGGCAACACTGCCAGAAGTCGAGTGGTGCAATGAACATCAGACCACACTCTCAATCTTCCATTTGATAAAACGAGTATACCATACTCAGCGTGGACCAGAGCTGGATGATGACGATAGATGACAAAGTCTGAGCTCCTGATCTCACCACCCCATTTTTTCTTTCTAAGATGAGAATAAACCTTACAGAAATGAGGGAATGTTATTTTCTTGGACTTGAAGCAATGCCATAGCTCTTCATCATCAAGGGGACTGGTTTCAGTGTTGCCAACTTTGATCTTGGGGCATTTCAAGGAATGGATGGCATAGGTAGAAGGCTCCCTCTAAGCCCAACTGAACTGCCCGGTTATCCTTGTCTTCTGAATTGACCAAAACATGCACGACCAAGCAGACCAATCTGCTCAGCTTCTACTTCTATCAACACACTATTATCACAGAGAAATCCAATAGTATTTGATTGAACTAGAGAAGATTGAAGTTGAGATTTTATCTTTGACATGGGCTCTTCAAGTGCTCTAGCTTCTGCATCTTTTCCTTTCCATCTGGGTGCCATTTGGTCTTAGTGAGAACCAACAAGATAGATGATTTGATGTAGGAACACTCTGACAAGAGCACAAAGATGAGTAGTTAGGTATGTATTACTGGTGCATAATCAAATTGTTAAGCTAATTATACTACCCAAAGGCCTCGCTAAGAATTACAGAGCTCAGAGAGAAAAGCACATTGAATCAAGGTGAAAATTAGTTAATCTTAAGCAAACAAAGAAAAAAAAATTCAAATTAAAGCTGGAAGAATAACTACAATATATGAATTGATTTGAAATAGATAAAATGCTCCATCATCTTTCAAACTTACGCTAAAGAGTAAAGCTTGTTTGTCAATCCCTTATATTACATACAACACTCAGTGGCGGATCTATGTGGGCATTTTCCCCCACGAAATCACACAATTTTCAATTGCCCTTTTATATCATCGAACAACGAGAGAGCAAAACGGGACTCTTGAAGGAAAGCAACGGCCAAGAAATAAATGCAAAATGGACACAGAGGAAAAGAATTAGACAAATTTGAATTCCTGCTTCTGGATCTGATTAGATCTTTTGGCTTTTGCTCGAGCTCTCTCATTCCATCTTTATTTTAATCTCATTCTCTATCGATTTCTTTTCTCTCCAGTTCCAGTCGCCAGACTCTGCACCCTCCCCTCTATACGAATTTCTTTTTCTTCTTTTTTTCCCCTACTGTCTTTCGACTTTCTTTTCTGTCTGTTGACTCTGTTCTACTTTTCTGCCTCAGTCACAGACTCAGTTCTCTTTCTCTATCGGTATTATTGGACTAGCTTTTTTTCCCCTTTTAATTTAGATAAATTTAGTTCAATTGGTTAATAAATTAACGATCAATTATAAAGTAATATATTGTTTAGTGTCATAATAAATTGTGTCTATAAGAAATTAATGATAAAATTTTTCATGAATAATGTACCCTAGTTTGAAGTGACAAGAGACACCCCCCAACGCGCACACAAGAAAAAAGTCTACTAAGTGATTGATTAGCAAAATCGGTTGGTTCTTTTATGATTCCAGTTAGCTGGCGATATGACCCAACTACATATATAAATAATGCAGCAAAATTCACATTCAAATTTAATTAGTGGAAAACAGCTGAAGGTACATAACAACTTCAACTTCAACTTCTATATAATTAGACATGCATGGAAGGACAATAAATAACAGATCATAGAATATTCAGGTGGTCGGCGATGATTGTTTCGGAATACAAAGAAAGGGAATATAATATATTTCGCTTTTTATTAATTCAAGCCATAGCTGGCCATTTTGGAAGAAATTCCAAGTAATGCAACACTAACTATGTCTTTGCAGGATTTGTTGGATCACTTTGTAAGAACTTCCTAAACAGAGCTAGAGAAAAAGAAGCAGTATTGGCAAAGCTTGGATTTTGTATAAACTCTAATATAATGAAGGAATATCAATGAAGTGAAAATGGAATGAGTAACGTCAAAATATTGTTATGTTATAAAAACCAAGCAATTGGAAAATATAATATCAATGGAAGCATAGTTTGGTCTTAGTATCCTATGTTAGGTAAGTGGGAGATAGACAGATATTTCCAAGTTTGATTTGCATTTGTTTGCCAACAAACATTAAAAAACTAAAGTAATCATCGATTCACCTTATCCTTTCTAAAGCGTAGATGCTATTGGAGGAGGAGCTGTGCATGTAAGACTGCAGACTACATTTATATTTGATTGAGTTAATATTACAATAATATGCTATATTATACTATTACTCTCCAAATGAAGATGAGCAAGTCAACCCTCACAATCACATTAAAATGATCCAACGCATCAAAACAAACGGAACATGCAAACCATATAAACCACATTATTCCTCACAAACAAACAATGGATTAGATTTCAGTTATATCAGAATATGAACTCGAAAAGCCACATATAATAGAAACGATGGTGTAGACTATAGGCCATAGGGCCACCCACTACAAAACCATGATCCATTTTTCTTATTTGAATGATTTGGTTGATTGAGGATTAAGCATAATCTGATGAAATTATTTAATGTATTTCCACACAAAGACCATGATTGGCACTTCCAATATCATCATTAATTTTACGTTTTAAGTTCTCTTAATCGGCGGAACGGAGTGCGGATCATGTTAGGACTGCCTACTGCCTAGAATCATAATCCAATCATTATCTCATTATACAGCTCCAATCAAATGCCTTTTTAAAGTTTATTTTACTAGTACCATCCTAATCTTCAATTAAATCAAAACTGAAAGTATTTTTATGAATTAATTTCGAAGTGAGTTGCTTTTGTAGAGTTAATAATAATCATGAAAAAATGAAGTCTCATAATTAATTTTTTTAAAGAAAAATCATAATTCCTAATGTAAAAGTTCATTCACCAAAAATTATCAAACTTTTACTTGTAAGACATAATTCACTTTAAACCATTAATTTTTCAAATTATACCAAAACATGTTAAGGAATCGGATGAAAACCTATGCAGAACTAGAACTTTCTAATCTCTGTGGTTCTTATTTAACATATTTGGTGCAAAAAATGTATCCTAATCTTCATCTTTCTACTCCCTTTTTCTGCAGTGCGTTGAATTTATAATACCAAGTAATGCACAAGGATCTGAACTTAAAAGTGTACCCGGGAATTTAACATATTTAGTCAAAAAAAATGTATCCTAATCTTCATCTTTCTCCTCCCTTTTTCTTCTGCAGTGCATTGAACTTATAGTACTAATTTATGCAAAAGAATTTGAACTTAAAGTGTATCTGGGAAATTAAACTCTTGAAACTGACTCAGCCTGCACCGTCTGCTTCGTCTTTTAATGCCGTGTCACATGGATCTCTTTGAAGTCCTAAAACCAAAATGGCTTTGTTTCATACAGTCAATATAAAAAGCAGAACAATAAATTATAATCAAGCGGTTGAATTGACTGGTACAATTGTACTGTACGAGATAGGGGTGGTTACTTTGACTGTTAGGGCGGTTTGCGTTGGAAAACCACAACTGCCAATATCAACCACTGACTTTAATCTGCAAAAAAATAGTAAAATAATCCATAATTTACTCATAGAATCTAAGTCTTAGTCATCATTGATTTAAATAAAACCAGCCCCATCCCCCCACATGCATAATGCATTAGACCTTCAAACAAGGAATGAGAGGAAAAACAGAAATTACTCACATTTGAACTCTAGCAGATACAAGTGTTACTCTTTCTCATATAATATATAAAAATCCAAATGTTACTCTTCCTCTGATTTGTATAAATTGGTATCATATGCAGCAGCCCACATAACAGGAGTTAAGCTGTCTATACAGAAAGGGAAAGCCAGCTGACAAACTATCCAAAACCCAGAAAGAGAGACACCAACCATGTCCACGGATCTAAAGAAATCTAACAAGATCAGAGAAATTGTTAGGCTTCAACAGATCCTTAAGAAATGGAGAAGGGCAGCCAGTTCTTCCAACACCAGCAATAGCAGTAGCAGTAGCAGTAGCAGTAAAAGCATCAAGTTTCTGAAAAGGACACTTTCATTGTCTGATCGTGAAGGAGGATCAAGTAACGTTGTTCCCAAAGGCTACCTCGCAGTTTGTGTTGGGGAAGAGCTCAAGCGGTTCATTATACCAACTGATTATTTGGGTCATCAAGCCTTTCAGATATTGTTGAGAGAAGCAGAAGAAGAATTTGGGTTTCAACAGACAGGTGTTCTGAGGATTCCCTGTGAAGTTTCTGTGTTTGAGAGTATCTTGAAGATGGTGGAGAGAAAGGACAAGTCTTCCATTCAGGAATGTAGAGTTAGCGTTGAAGAGATTGCCGGCTATGGCTCATCGGAAAACCAGCTTGCTTATTCTCACCATCCTCATAGTCCAATGTGCAGATAATTCCGGAGATTTTAGATATTTTTATCACTTTCCTTTTCTTTTCTTTTTCTCCTTATTGGAGTAAGTTAAAGTGGCTGTTATTATCAAGCATTGAAGAGAATTTCTATTTTCCACATCTATTATTCTTGAGCTACATTGTTTGGCAAACGCCTGAGAATTATGAAGCAGAAACAGAACTTTCATGGTCTAAGAGTTTGAACCTAATGTTACAGAGCCAAAAATCTTGGGGCATTATGGTGTTAAAACTGTTAGCTCAATCTGCACACACAACAAAATCTCACAATCAATGATGATTTGAATTGCCAAACAAATCTCATTTCTCACTCACTGGACAAATGGTGTTCATGTGCAGTGTATGTAACAGAATTTTGGGGAACCCCTTCCCATCAAAGTGACTTCGTTTTGCACTTTATTGCATGTACTATCTTCGATTCTCAACGAGAAAAAATTATTCAGATTTAATATAAAGAGTATTGTTGAATATTGAAGTTGCCACTAAGGATTAAGCATTCAAACGAATAGCATCAAGAAATCTGAAAACCGAAGGTCAAAGGCCAAAAGAAAAGTAGCCATGCGTACAAGAGCTTCAAATCAAATGAACTGATGAAAAGTGCGTCCGTTGACATGAACAAGTTCTTGAAAATGTTTCTTGGCCGAATCTAGAAACAAATTCTGCAGAATATTGAAATTAAATTTGACAAGCCAGTACAACCTGCCCTGTACCAACTTTCAACCCCCGGAGAAAATAACAACGAATCTATAAAGATGTAATGCATGCTGACGGGAAAAAAAGATCAATCATTGTGTAGTTTATCATTTAAGCTTTTACAAAGCTCACAGATGAGATGTCACAAGTGACAGCTAGAAGTGTACCATACGGATAAATCTACGGAATTGTCCTATGTTAGAAATCTCCATGTGTCAGTGTTTTCCTTAGATTGAGTTCCCTCATAAACGAACATGGCTTTCGTCTCTAGTAAAATTATTGTGGTTGCAATATGGAAGAGCAGTGTCCTATGCACGACGCAAACAAATGTTTTAATAATATAATTAATGATGCTTGACAATATTATATTGCAGTCACTTGAATTGAAATCTAGTTCCTCAGAAATTTCTGCTTGGCATTTTCTCGAACACCTATTATGCAGCTCACATGCAAGCATTCATTTCAGAATCTAAATACACATGTCAACAGTTGATCCCATCGACCCTTCTCAATTGAGAAATATCAGCTCTCGTCATCTGTGATAGAATATAATAAAGATAAACTGAAAAACACTTGAGACTTTGAAATCTTCTATTTAAGTTTCAAGAAGACAACTGTTAACTGTAATGTGATGTAGCAGAAAATCATATTTAAATATCACTGCCATTTGAGTTTCTCAAGAACTTCATCTCTCCACTTCAAGTAAAGCAGTTTGACAGTAAAATTATCAGAGATTCCATTCAAACAAGGTGCAATAATTGAGAAGTCAAATAGTAGTTGCGTACCTTAAAATCAAGATTCAACAGCAACATGACTTCTGCACTTGGATCGATGTGTTGTCAGCTCAGCATTAATCCAATTCGTTAGGCAGCAAAAGGTCAGGTTTTAATAAAACCAACCCAACCATGTGCAGCCTCTGTATGAAACCAGTCATCGTCATGTGTATATGTACCATGTAATTTCATGGTAGCGTACTATGTAATCAAACGGATCCGGATTTGATCCATTTGAAACTGTGCAATCAACATAGCTTAAGCAAATTATACCGTCAAGAGTCGACTGCATTGTGCAGTCGACTCTAGGTAAATCGTTTCGTAATCAAACCGTGGGAAGCACAAGAGAGTAAATTCTGCCATTGGTCATCATGTCATGGGGATGGGCTCACTCGTCACTCGAGTAGGGACGTCAATTGTGGGTCATTTCTTCTGGCACACCCCATGTGTCTAGGGTGTGTGTAATACAGTGTGCCATATGCTCCAGCCCAAAACTATTTTCTGGCTAGGCTTGGGGTGGCCTGATTTCTTTTAGGCTGACACTATCCAATTTGGGTTGGGCCAAACTGAAACTTTTGGGCTGACACTATCCAACAATAAACTTTATTTTTATTTATTTATTTTTTCCTAATTGAAAAGAGATTCTCTAATTTATAAAATATCTTTTTAAAAAAATTAAAGATATGATCTATCATAAATTCATAATAAAGTTACTCTTAACAAATTGTTAGAGATTGTTATTCTTAATACAGTAGTTGAATTCTTGAACCGCCTGATATAGTTGTGTGACCAGAGCTATATCTCTTCATTGCAATTGTTGCTCCTCGTACGTTTTCTGGTATAGTAAATTTTGTTTGAACGATATAACTATTTATAAGATTAATGTTCTAAAAACAGAGAGCTGGAATTCAATCTAGCTTGATCTTTTACCTTGTCCATAAAAAAAAAAAAAAAAACTAATATTTTTCAGTTTCAAAAAATTAAACTATTGATGTTGGAATATTACTTTTTATTAATTTTAAGATTAAAAGTGTACTTGAGCTTACTAGACCAGCTTCAGAGAAAATCTCAGCAAGTCTGAAGAGCAAAAGCAGTCAATCTACGAGCAGTTAAACACCCCGCTAGCCATTGAATTGAATCGTCGCAAGGGGGCTGCCTGAATCACTACTCGATACTCCGACTCTGCCTAAACTCTCTCTCTTAAATTTCACTCAATGAAACCAATTTAATTAGCAAGAACAGGTGCCGACCCTCAAAGATTATCAGTACATGGATGATCCAAAAATTGTATCAACCTCACAAAGAGATCCGCTATCGTCATAGAAACGGCATAGCGAAAATTGGAGGAAAAGATCGATGATTTTGATTTTGGGTGCTGCATTCATCTCTAAGGCACGGTGGTTTCAAGCCAAAGAGCCAAACTCCAGCCCCATTCGGATAAATCAACGAGGGACAAGACGTACAATAATGAAATCGACAAAGAGAAGAAAAGAAAATCTCTACGGCCACCTTGTTTTGTGCTAAGCTGAATCCCTAACCCTAGCCACGGTCGAACTAGAACTCCAGACTGTATATATATAGCCAAGAAGAGGACGGCGAGTTTTTTCTAATTCTTCTTTGGGCTACTTTTGGGCCTTATGTTGTTCCACCCTTCTAACCTAATACGAATTGAGTTACGATAAATAAATATATCCCATTTCGTCTCACCTCTTTTTTCTTTTCACACCCCATCCTTTTTGTTTTCGCATCCTCTCATCCTTTCGATTGGGAGTGTGAAAAGAAATTCTCGACCATATATGTTCTGTTTGGTTACTTCCATTTTTGGGCCTTATGTTGTTAAACCCTTCTCGCCCAATCCAAATTGAGTTGCAATATGTCATTTGATTTCTCACCTTTTTTCTTTTCACACCCATCCATTTTGTCAGTTGCATCCTTCATCTTTTGGTTGGGGGCGTGAAAAGAAATCCTCTACTATATATGTTTCTATTTATAGAAAATCAAAATCTAATCAGTGGCAATTGATTCATGACAACACACAATCCTAACTCTAGGAAAGATGTATATAAACGCAAAGCAATATATGGGTAGCGTCACATGGGATGGGAATCAGTCGCAACTTACTATTTGAAAGGTATTTTTCTTTATAAATACAATCACATATTTTATTGGATTGGATGGGATTTTCCAAAAGTAAATGAAAATACGTACGCATCCTTATCTTCAATCATTATTATGAATAAGTAAATAATTAATATCACTTTAGTGACCGTTAAACATTTTTTATTTTGAGAAAAATAGGAAATTGATGGGATATTTTAGCGGAGGAGATTGAAGCAAATCTCAAATTTGAAAATCTGAACAGCCTAAATCAAGTTTTTTGTGCCATTACAATTAATTTTTTTTAAAGATACTTTTTGCTTTGAACATAACATTTTTGGAGTGACAGTTGTACAAGGAAAAATGGTAACATATTAGCTGACGTGTTGCTGAGTTGGTTTTATGGGGTGGCATAACGGTTAGGTCAATCACTCGGCCCAATACATAGGATAATATCGGCATCCGAGGGTGTGGGTCTGTTCCTAAAAAGGCCAAAACGGAGAACACAGCTTTGGGTGATCGGATCGGAAGCGTGGCGGCTAGTGAAAAGTGAGAACAAATCCAAATATATAGTGTTTTTTTCAACCAGCCCCGCCTTCACCTCGCTTTTCCTTTTGATTAGATAAAGTAACAACATCATCACCACACTAGTCAACTACATTTTAGCTGTTGAAAAAAGATTAAAAAATCTACATTTTGCACGGAACTTGCCCGTCATCTTTATCCACTTGGAATCCCAGTTGTGCAATCCTCTCCTTGATTGCAACATTGGTCTATATTTAGGATTATTACTCATAATTTTTTATAAATTATCATTCCATACGCACAAATTCTGTTAAAATTAGCCGATTCTAAGGTGCACAACGAGAAAATGAGGATTGAGCAGGATAGCGATGGAGTTTCGGCATCCAGGAAGCACTTGGTCTTTGCTTACTATGTCACTGGTCATGGTTTTGGTCATGCCACTCGTGTTATTGAGGTCCCCATCTCAATTGACATTATTATCTGTTTTCTCTTACATTCCTCTCAATGGGTGCTTGATCACTTGGATTTATCCCAGAAAAATCGATTTTTTTTTTCTGCGTTTGCAATGATTAGAAGTGGGATTTGAATTTTGTTTTCCTACCCTGACGTGCGTAGGTAGTGCGCCATCTGATCCATGCTGGGCATGATGTGCATGTCGTTACGGGCGCTCCTCACTTTGTTTTCACCTCAGAAATACAGTCTCCTCGCCTCTTCATTCGGAAGGTGGGTCTCATGATTCTTTTGAAGTCACTCAGAAAGGAAGTTTCTTTTGTCAAAGGGGAAGGAAGTCAATGCCCATTATCTAAAATGTGGCCGTAGCCGATGGTGTAACTTTTGGGAAAGGATTCAAGGAGTGGACAGTTGGTTAAAAAGCTGAAGTTGGTCTGGATAGAGGAAACTTCCTCTGTAGCTATACTTTTTTTTTTTCCTTTGTGAGAATTGCATTCTTAGAGCATCATGCTTCGCTGCATATTAATGTTTTTAAGGCATATTGCTCAAAAAATTTAGAATATTCTCTAAGTAACATGTTTATCCAGCTATTGATATTTTATCAATATGTAAAACAAAGGTGCTTTTGGATTGTGGAGCAGTTCAAGCAGATGCCTTGACCGTAGATCGCCTTGCATCTTTGGAGAAGGTATAGGAGCGTCATCTCTAATTTGATCAGTTGTAGTTGTAAACTATTTCTTCCAATCAGGAATTTAAATTTATTTCTGTTTCTGATTCCTTGTTTTGTATTTTGTCTATCTCAGTATTCTGAGACGGCTGTGAAACCCCGGGCCACCATCTTGGCTAAAGAAATAGAGTGGCTGAACTCTATCAAAGCTGACTTAGTGGTACTTAGAATATTCTTCTCTCATTGATTGGCAACAACGAAAAGAGATTTATTTATTTTTGTCTTAAAGAAAAAGAAAAGGTTTCACATGGACCACTTTGGTAGGAGTCTAATTTGAGTATGAGCTAAAAGCTAGAAGCAAAACAGAATGTTCTTATGAATGTGTTTTATTCTTAAAGAGTACCTTTAAGTAGAGTACGTTGAATCTATTGGTTCCTTGTCAAGCTAATACGAAAAAGCAGGTCTCTGATGTTGTCCCAGTTGCATGTCGTGCGGCCGCAGATGCTGGCATTCGATCAGTTTGTGTTACCAACTTCAGGTAATAAACTGTAATATTTCCTTCTCAATGTTATATATATATATATATATATATATATATATATATATATATATATATATATATATATATATATATATATATATATTTCAAGTTCACTGCCTAAATTAGTTCTTACAAGTAATGAATACTTAAATGTAAGTCACTAATTGTTTCAATGTGGTTTTACTTTTTTCCCCCCTCCTGTAGTGTGCCAATAATTTACGTTATTTCACTTTGAAATATTCAGTTGGGACTTCATCTATGCGGAGTATGTCATGGCCGCTGGACTTCATCATCGTTCAATAGTTTGGCAGGTAACAGCTGTCTTCTTTATAGGAAGTTATTCAGTCCTCTGGGGATTTGTTGTTGCTTCTGGGAAATTTCGCAAGTTGCTAATTACCTATTTTTGAAGTTTTCGATTTTGTGAAACCACGTGACTTGGGTGCAATCAATACCGATACGCTATGCTGATCTGAGCCAGAATCTTTTGGGTTTGGGAGTCTTCAGTGCCCCAGCCCAATACACCTGTGCCCTGTGGATGATATCAGTCATTTCCTTCTGTCTGAGGGGTTTTCCGTGACACTAATTGTGGACTCCCTATATCAGTTTGCTTAGAAGTAATTCACAATGTTGTCAACTTGTCATAGTGCAGCTCTGATTTCATGGAATTCTAGAGTATTATTTTGAAGTTTACAGCTTTCTTAAATTAACAAAGTCACTTGCATGAAATTTGGGACAAATATCGACCTTTACTACTGGTGTGAGTTTTTAATATTTAGCTATTTGCGCGAAAGTTAAGGCTGGATATGAATTAATAGATAGTTGCTTGCTTTATTCTATGTTCTGTCCTTATTCTTACTAGTGAATGGCTTTGACCACTGAAGTTTAACCGTGTTTTTCTATTTCCCTTGCTTAAGTTTCAATTACCAAAAAAACTAAAACTGAATAATAATTTCAAAATATGTTGATTTCAGTTCTCCTCTTAGTTTGTAAAACTAATATGATTTTATGAAGCATACCAATCAATTTGTTGAATGGAGGTAGAAGAAGTTATGAATTTGGGACTTTCATATTTGTTTTCCTGCCGTTTTTCTTTTGGTGCTACATTTTTGTGCCTCAAATGTGCTAAATAAGTGTAGTTAAATAAATGATGATACAGATAGCTGAGGATTATTCCCACTGTGAGTTCCTTATCCGCCTCCCAGGGTATTGCCCAAGTATGTTGCTTCTTTCAAAAATTTCCTGAAAGTTGTGTAATTTCATTCAAGTGCCAACCTAGATTCACAGAGCTTGTGGCATCTCTAATCTTTTACAGTGCCTGCATTTCGCGATGTTATTGATGTACCTCTGGTTGTAAGGAGGTTGCACAAATCTCCAAAAGAGGTATCACCTTAAAATCCTTAGTGGATCTCATCCATAGGATGATTTTATAATTGCTTGTGATTTTCCTGTTGAAGGTGAGGAATGAACTTGGAATTGAAGGCAACACGAAGGTCGTTATCCTCAACTTTGGTGGCCAGGTGATTTCGGTTGCCTTGTTTTGGGCACTATTTTTTTTCCCTATCTTTTTCAGGTGATAAATTTTGCTTTGATTCCTTGTCTCTATGTTGTACTCATCTTCTTGAACTCTGGTTAACTCGTCGAATTTCGCATTTAGGCTTATTTTGTTGATGCATGGTGCAAATTATGGATAATTGACTTTACTAAGAAGCTTCAGAAGCAATTTTTATTTCTTAAGTGGTCAACCCTCTTTCTGCTTGATCCATCTGCTTCTTACATCAGTTAAACAACTACATATCAATGACCTCCATATACTCCACACATGGGGAATTAGTTGTCAGAATTAATTTAACACCCTGTAGCACACTTAATACTAGTTGCAGCAGTCCATGCATGTAGTGATGTACTGGTTACTATATATTATAATGGTTGACTGCATGGTTTTGATGTTAAAACTGTGACAAAGGATTTCTACGATTAAATTTTGTTTGAATAACAAACTTTGTTAAGGTGCTATAGAATGGACTCGTCCAAATCAAATCACATGATTTTCGTGAATATTATATTCGTGGTGTTCAGTCAAGTTGGTAATACATTAGTGTATATGCTTTTCTGCTTTGGTTGAATTATCTGAGGGAACAAGTTTGGTTAGATTGAAATGGATCTGTAGAGTATACAAAGATATTTTACAGGATCTGCTGTTGTCATATGTCTTATTATTCTATTTGTTATCTATAAACCTTTAACTCTAAATTTTTATTGTGTTTGTCCGATTGCACTTTTTTGGGTCTGAATAGATTCAGTCCCAGTATCTGACTTCATCTGCGATGTCTTGTCATGTCTCCAGCCATCAGGATGGAAGTTAAAGGAAGAGTTCTTACCTTCTGGCTGGTTGTGCCTGGTATTTAAGAAACCATTATGCTTCACATCTTTGTCTCATTTAACATTGTTCTTAGATAACTGCTCTTAAGCATTATTTGGTGATGGCTTCTTTTAGGTTTGTGGTGCTTCTGATAGTCAGGACCTTCCAAAAAATTTCAGAAAACTAGCCAAAGACGCATACACGCCTGATATCATTGCAGCATCTGACTGTATGCTTGGTTAGTGTGAAATTCTTAGCTTCTAAAACTGGATTAAGAAGAAAGAACTGTACTTATTGCTCTTTTTCATTTCAGGAAAGATTGGATATGGCACTGTTAGTGAAGCCCTGGCATACAAATGTCCCTTTGTCTTTGTACGCAGAGATTATTTCAATGAAGAACCATTTTTGAGAAATATGCTTGAGGTATTCTTTTTCTCTTGCTTATTTCTATATCTTACTCTGCTATTATCTTTTACGTCTTTTTGTATAGGGCCTCACCTAAGTAATGATCTTGTGGTTTTTAATGTAGTATTATCAATGTGGTGTTGAAATGATTAGGAGGGATTTACTCACTGGTCACTGGAGACCTTATCTTGAACGGGCAATAAGTTTGAAACCATGCTATGACGCTGGCATTAATGGTGGTGAGGTACCCTCTTTTTCCATGCTTTAATTGATTCATTAAAATGTCTTGTTTTGAATCAGATGGGTTGTATTCATATAATTTCAGATATAATACTGGGTCAGAGTGCTAATTTTCCATTTCACCAATGTATCATTGTTTGTTTATTTTGTATCTTTTTTAAAAATCTCATGTAGTCTAATAGAGCATGCAGTTCTGTGGCTCTGGAACTGTATTCCTTAGAGTTATTTAGAATGCAGGAATATTGAATGGAGGTGCAAATGTAATTTCCATTTTTTTCTATCCTATATTTGGATTTGTCAGTATGAGACTGGGAACCTTATTTTAATGGCAATCCCTTCCCTCTATTAAATTCTTTATACAACAGATTTGAAACAAGGAAATATAAAAATCTAGGAGCATGTAAATTTTCTTGATCTAATTACCAAACAATAGACTATTAAACACCTATATTTAGGTGCCTTAATTTGTGATTACCAGGAAATTTGTTCTTTGGTATGAATTTTTCCAGTCCCAAATCCAATTTCTTCATTTCTTGTAATTAAATGAGACCTTAAAGTTTTCAAATTCTATATTTGACTCTAATTTGATGCTTCTCCTTGGTGCTAGCATGAGTTTATGTCATCTTTGAAGTGCTTCTATTTTCCAAATTAGTTGATGATATCTTCATAACCATTTTAAAAATGCAGGTGGCTGCTCACATCCTGCAGGAGACAGCTTTTGGAAAAAATTACGCGTCAGATAAGGTAAATGCTTTTGGTACCCATTAGTTTCAAAGATGATTTTTGTTCACGAAGCAGTGGCAAGCTGCTAGTCAACCAGGTTTCAGGAGGAATTTTAGATAGGGGATATATGCATTTTGATTCCAATTTCAACTAAACAATATGCAGCTTAGTGGGGCAAGAAGATTGCGTGATGCCATAGTTCTTGGGTATCAACTACAAAGGGCCCCTGGACGAGACATTGCAATCCCAGAATGGTATGCAACTGCTGAAACCCAGCTTGGCATCTCATCCCCACCTGCTCATAACTTAAGCTCCCCATTCCAATCGTGAGTATCACTTTTCTTCTAGCAAGTGTTTATGAATTATGAACATATTCATGGTTATATGTTGCTTTTTTATTTCCTAATAGACAAGACTGCATTCTGTTTTGATCTCTGTTTTGCTCTCGTTACATGCTTTGTTCAGGCAGCTTGAAGACTTTGAGATTATTCATGGAGATGTTCAAGGTCTTCCAGATACCGTGGCTTTCTTAGAGAGCTTATCAGAACTTGATGAGAAGCACCATCTGACACGGGAGCAAAAGGCTGCTGCTAATATCTTCATTTGGGAGGTCTTGATCATTCCATATGATGACTTTTTATACTAATTTTCCCCCTAGACTGATCTGACTCAATTGTCACCCTTGAAAAGTATTGAATAGATAGCATATTATCATTATACTTTGTAATGTAATAAATTAAAGTACCTTTGCTCCTGGTAGTTTCATATTCTTCATTTTTTGTTTTTCCACTTCTTTCCATTACTGTGTACAGGAGGAAATTTTTGTGACTAGGGCTCCTGGACGGTTAGATGTGATGGGTGGTATAGCTGACTATTCTGGGAGCCTTGTCCTGCAGGTTGGATCTTTATATTTGCTCTGGGATTTTATTTTTCATTGCATTTAGTTGCAAATCTTTTAAGCTTCATATTCTGAATAAATCAAGTAGTTTTAAAGTTCTGATAATACTTTATTAATTAAGTAGAGTTGTAGTCTTCACACTGTGAAGGTTAGTTTTGCTGAAATATCAACTAAAATTAATGGCATGTTATTTGTCGGATCAATTACCAAAGATTCGAAACAAACAACTATTTTCATTTTCTATTGCAGATTAAAAATTTTAATGAAAATCCTAATCAGATCAAATAGAAGCCCACTGTTGCCAACTTCATCTAATTTGCTTAAAATTGTTATTCGTTGATATTGGAAACTATTAAGCATCATGTTAGACAAATTATAACCCTTCACAGTGTGGTGACTACAACTGTTTTTCTCTTGGAATGGATGGAATGTAGAGTTGTCTATCTGAAGAGAATCTGTTAGACAAATTACAATATTTAAAAGCAAACTATGAAGTTAATAAAAGGTGATAGGCAGGTAAATTAAGGAGAAGGGTTATTATGATATAATGTAATCAGCTACTGGTCAATAAGTCTATATAATAACCATTTAGACAAACAATGTCCTAAATATGTTTCCGCTTTTGTAAATATTTATTTATTTTGAATATGTTATAGAGCTACAACATGTATTCTTGAAATTTGTTTACAAATGTCACTCCCCCCTTATGTCTCATTTTCTTTCTTTTCATTTTGATGCAGATGCCAATAAGAGAAGCCTGTCATGTTGCTCTCCAAAGAGTCCATCCAAGTAAACATAGGCTGTGGAAGCATGCCCAGGCTCGACAGAATGACAAAGGACCAAAACCAAGTGCTGTCTTGCAAATAGTATGTTCAATTGTACTTTTCAGTACATCATTGTAAAAAATTGGTGGGAGTTGGTATAACTCAGCCCAGAGCATGATATTTGAAGAAACTTTATGAGAAAAATAATCGTTATCATAGACCTCTTCATATTTTGGTAATACTTTTTGCAATCTCGGAGATGATAATAATTTTTCTTGTCAGGTATCATATGGCTCAGAGTTGAGCAATCGTGGCCCAACATTTGACATGGATTTGTCCGATTTTATGGATGGAGGAAGGCCAATCTCCTATGAAAAAGCAAAGGCATACTTTTCTCAAGATCCTTCCCAGAAGTGGGTAACACTTTATTGTCATTTATTTGCACGAGGCATTTGTAACTTTCTATTATGCTAATATGATCTCTATTATAGGTGGGCAGCGTTTGTCGCTGGGGCAATTGTGGTTTTAATGCATGAATTTGGAGTGCGTTTTGAAGATAGTATCAGCATGCTGGTATATATTGTTCTCTACCCTAGTTACTGATACTTTTTTTTACTGTGAGAAATAAAACTATCCTGTTAAGTGCTGGGAGAATTTGCTATAAATGTACAAACATAATTGCCAATGTGCTGGGTGTCATTTTTTAAAGTTGTATTAGTACACTACACTTCTTAGAAATATATTATTGATAATATGGTGTTTCAGATTTCCTATTTTTAATGCATGAAAACTGAGAAGTGGATATGTTTTTTGCTCTTGAAACAATTGCTTGTGGTGAAATGTTACTGCAATATAGTTTCAAATCCAAATGTAATTTCTATTTCAATGGAGGTTGACATACGGGTTTCTAGAATATCATTCAGTAAGATGAATGGTGCTACATTGATGATTTAGTGTTGCTTTAACATATATATGTTATCTTGTAGTGCCTGGAAAATGTAACTTATTTCTGAGATAAATGTTTCATTCAGCCCAGAGTTGCCTCCCTTTCATCAGTCAACAGATTTGAATCTCATATTTCACTTTTCTTGAAAGGCTAAGCCTTTTGTTTTCTACTATACTAACTTATTTCTGAGATAAATGTTGCATTCAACCCATAGTTGCCCCCCTTTCACCAGCCAACAGATTTGAATCTCCTTATATTTTCACTTTGCTGAAAGGCTTACGGCCTTTTGGTTTCTACTATACAACTATCGCTCTCACTCCTTGCTGTTTAGCTCAACAACTTTATACATAAAATTGATTTTTTTGGAATAGTATTGCATTATGAGAAGAACTGCTACAATCGGCTATAGCTGGAGAACTTGCTGCAGTTAATTCCTTGTGGAAAGATTTACAAGATTCATATCTAATAGATATTTTGGTTGATGTGTTATTAAGAAAAAAAAAACAGTGTGTAGGCCTATAACTATGCTACTTAGTCTATCCCCAACTCTTCTGTTAACATCTAGATTTTGTGAACAAAATTTTATAGGTTTCATCTGCAGTCCCCGAAGGGAAAGGAGTATCATCTTCTGCTGCTGTAGAGGTTGCTAGCATGTCGGCTATTGCAGCTGCTCATGGTGATTTTTATTTTTTAATATATTTTATATTTTAAAAATTTGCATTTTAAACCTTAATAAATTATAAGTCTCTTTCTTTATTTTGTAGAAAATATTTTCATTTGATGCAGAGTAAAATGATTATGAGCTGGACTTTGTTATCCTATGAAGGAGATATTGAGAGAATTGTTTCTTCCTCTTAAAATTTCTAATTTTGATTCTGGTGTGACATTTTTCGAAAATGGATTAGATTTCAGGGAGTGTCTGGATGTTTCAACAGATTCAGTTTTTATTCACCAAAAAAATTTAACTATATAAATTTATCTCTATTATGCAGGACTGAGCATCAGTCCCAGAGATCTGGCCTTGCTCTGCCAGAAGGTTTGACCTTCTGGAGCCTTCTGATTATATTCTTCTTTTTCCCCAACATCACAGATATTTGGCTACTTGCATCGTCCACATATTGTAGCTTCGCTCATTCTTGTGAAATTTTGATTAGGTGGAAAATCATATTGTAGGAGCTCCATGTGGTGTCATGGACCAGATGACTTCAGCATGCGGTGAAGCGGACAAACTTCTTGCAATGATTTGCCAGGTTTGTATCGTTACTGTCTATAATAAAGCTTTGTTGGTCTTAGAATCTGTGTCGTGATATTGCTTGTTAGTCATGCAGCCTGCTGAGATTGTTGGCCTTGTGGAAATTCCCAGCCATATTCGATTCTGGGGAATTGATTCTGGAATAAAACACAGGTTGGTAGTCTATTATTATCTGCAAATTATATTTAATATGTACTCTTCTTTATATCCATCAAAATGGGTTTTCATATTTCATAAATCCATGAAGGCTGGATAACAGGATTGGAATGCAGGAAGTATGGACCTGATAGTAGGAGTTTCAAGAAATTATGTGGTGGCAATCAAAACTAAATCCTAACTGGTGGTCGAACTTTTATGAGGGTAAAGGGATTAATATAATTGACTGATATTTGGTTGGCTTAGGGCCCGCTTCAACTTAGAATGAGATGAGGTTTTCAACAGACAGTATGACTTTCCAGTCTCCATGATAGGTGCTGGTAAGGATTAGAGGGATAAAATTGAAAAAGATAAACCTAAAAACCACACATAGTAATTTTTTGGGCACCATAGTCATCGACGTTGAGGAATGTATATATAGTGAAATTATGTATTCCATCTATAAAATCAATGTGTATTGTCACCCCATCATGGACTTCGTATCTCTGCAGCTTTTATATATATCATATTTTTTTGTCCCTATGATTACTCTTCTCTCGTCATGATCTTCCTAATGGTCATCTCTTGCAGTGTTGGAGGTGCCGACTATGGTTCTGTGAGAATTGGCACCTTTATGGGTCTAAAGATGGTAAAGTCCAGGGCGACTGAAGTATTGGCCGAGACATGTGCTAATGGGATGAACCGTGATGAAGTGGACAGAGACGATATAGAATTACTTAAAAAAGAAGCCTCATTAGATTACTTATGCAATTTATCACCTCACAGGTAAAGTTTTTTTTGTCCTGGTAAACAATAATTTCCAATAGCAAGATTTATTCTTGTAATCATGATGAAGTCCTTTTTCTTTTGTTTACTTTATTTGCAGATTCGAGGCCCTTTATGCCAAGACAATGCCCGAGTCCGTTACTGGTGGGGATTTTTTGAATAAATACACCAATCATAATGATCCTGTCACTGTTATTGATCAGAAGCGCACATATGTAGTGAGGTCTCCTACAATACATCCCATCTATGAAAATTTCCGAGTCAAGGTTAGAACTTGGTTTAGAAAATTTTAATTAATTACCAATGGCTGAATGCCTGTTCTACCATTTTTCCCCCACAATAGTTATGCATTGTGAAATTGAGGCTTGTTGCGTCTTGGGTCCTAGTCTCTTTGCCTATGGGCGATAAACAATCCAGGTGCATTTCCTTACAAAATAGAAATTATTTAGACATTGAATAGTCACACATTTCTTCTTCAGCTAAGATAATCATTATAGATTATTGTGCATTGGCTATTTTTCCCGGTATATGCCTCATCTTAGTCAGTTGTTCACCGTGATGTTTGTGCAGACCTTTAAAGCACTTCTGACATCAGCAACTTCAATTGATCAACTTGGAGCCCTTGGAGAGTTGCTATATCAGGTTAAAAAGTTTACAGTTTGAACATATAGCGATTGCAGTAATGAAGTTGTTAAATAATGCCGGATGAACATATGTTGAAATATTGGATCAGTATTTATTATTAGCAAGTACGATTTTAGCATGTTATGCATAAGTACCCTATCACATGGCAAAGCATTTACTGACTGACTAACTTGTCTATAGTATGAGAACCCGAAAGAAAATTGTCGTTTAGCTTGTCTACCAAAGGTAAAATCTATACAAGACTGAATTATGTCATTGGTATATTCAACAAAATTTTCTAATTAATGAAGCTTTAGATCAAGACATAATATATTCTTCATTGTCAAAAGATTAGCAGTTTGAGCTCTACCCAGCCCGTGGTTCTAATCTAGGACGTTAAATTGGAAAGCTAGGATTTTCCCATTTATAATCTTAGGCAAAAATCGAGGGTTTTTCCCATTTTCTCAGTGCTGTCTCCATATAATAGTCTGGTGTTAAAGCCAAAAGTAATGTATTGGAAAAGTTTTGATTTTTAGCTATCTTATGCAGTGCCACTACAGCTACAGTGCTTGTGGACTTGGCTCTGATGGGACAGATAGGCTTGTCCAGTTGGTACAGGACTTGCAGCATAGCGCAGCATCTATATCTGAAGGTGGAACGTTATGCGGAGCGAAGATTACTGGTGGGGGCTCTGGTGGAACGGTTTGTGTAATTGGTAGGAATTGTCTCAAAAGCAGCGAACAAATTTTGGAGGTAATTTTATGAGTTAAGTCTGGGAAAAACAAATGTGCTTTAATGAAATAATCTAAACTGTGCTGTGCAATATAATTGTTGATTTCAGGTTCAGAGTAGATACAAAAAAGCCACAGGTTATTTGCCCTTTATATTTGAGGGCTCGTCCCCGGGTGTTGGCAAGTTTGGCTATCTGAAAATACGCCGAGGACGTGCTGCAAGTTAGTTTCAGTTTAAGGGGAAGATAAAGTTGTGATGTGATGGTGGATAGATATTAGATACTAATAGCTGATCATTGATCAAGCTTCTGGCTTATATTTCTCAGGATTTGCTTCATCATCTTTCTTCATAAGAAGTTCTTAGTTATAGTCAAATTGAACTAGTCTCGTCAACGAATAAGATTTTTACTATCTGTCTTCATTACGACTATAATCTTTTATTGCTAATAACGAGGAAAGTTCAATTATAATACAAATAGCAGTAAAAGAATGCTAATCAATTGTACCTTGTGTCCTGTGAAGTGTTTGGACCCAAGCAAATATTTGGAATCAATACTTGGAAGATTTAAGAATCCCAGAACCTTACCCTTTATTGTTGGACGGAGACAAATTTCATGTCGTTCATGGTGTACAGAGACAATCTATACGCAATTGTGGGACGTAGCTCGTTTATCTTTGTCCCTAGGCAGATGCCTTCACTACTATGTTTTCATCCACCCAAAGCATGCAACCCTTTCACATTGAACATTGAAGAATGCTTTGCCTTATTCTATCATCGTCTAAATGATGCCTTCATTTTCTAGGTGTCAAATGTTTCCTCAATATTGCGCCTTCCTCCCTTCTACTTCTGATTTTATTTTATTTTCATTACTATAGTCCAAGCAATCTTATATGTTATCGGCTGCATATACACACGTTCTCACCAAATTCTCATTTACGATGATTCTAAAATTGTCTACCACAACCAAGTTCAAGCACCCCAAAGTTGGTTGAATGATGACAAATTGTGCCATAAGACAGCAAAACGTATGAAGACAATTAAACCAGCTTAACTCCTTCTATCTTCTCTAAAAATAGAAGATCAACTTGAGCATTTACAACTCCCAGAGTTCACTCCCTTTTAACCAAACCAACATCAAAACCCAATGATTATTAGCAGCAAATAGGATTATTTTAGTTGATACATCTAAAAGTGCACATAAATTTTACAAATATTATGCAAGTTGCTTGTCATCGCCTTGATCGAAGAAAGATTCATATGTCTGAACTCTGGGCTTTGACTCTGGCAACTTCAGTTCTTGCATAAAACCATCCGTCATTTTGACAAAATCATTCATATGTGCTTGTTTCCATTCCTTTCAAGTCACAAATGAAAAAAGAATACAACTTTTAGAATATTAGGGAAGGGAAGGTGATAAAGAAGGACTTAATTCTAATGTTGACTAAAACAAAGTGCACGCGAATACATGTTTAATGAAAGGAATACTATAATTTCATGACAAGAAGAACTTTCATCTAATATATGCGGAGGCAACCAGATTATCAAAGTATTCCGAAATCACATCAAGAAAAATCGTTGTTAGTAGCACCTCCTCCTCAATCACAAGATCAGAGTTCTTTTAACTTTCTCAATGTGATTTCAGAATACCCTGTTCTGCCCTATTTAAGGTCATCCCAACTCCCTGAACTAACTTAATACCCTGCTCATGCTTTTATATCTTTTCTGAACAACATACACAGCCAAATTGACTCGCTTTCTTCTACCCAAAGAGCTTAACTATGCAACGTGAATGGTGATACAATAAAACCTTCGGTCAAAATTAACTGAATATTCCCAATTTATAAGTGAAACAAGGAAGAAGAATACCATCTTGATGATCATTACTTGTTTGTCCTTTGTCCTTGAAAAAAGAATTAATTTTGTAATTTGGTAAATAGGGAAAAGGAAGAATAGTGTGCTTACCTCAAAATCCCAATCTCCATATAAGTTTGGATCTTTTAGGTTGCTCCAAACGTAAGCATGAGCTTGTAGCTTTTGGGAACTATCCTGTACCATTATTATCAGCTTCCTTATTAGGATTTTTTAGAAAACACAGAATGTTGAGATAATATAGTACATTTATTATATTGTATCTGGTGAACATGGAAGAATGTGCAGCATCTACTATCAAACTTTGACTTGAAAATCTAATCAACTTCCTATTTATATATAGCAGTAAACCGATGAAACCTCAGTTTTTCTCTGTACAATGTTAATTGCCCATTGAATCTCCTCTTAGTAGGAGGTGTTGATGCCTAAAATGCAATGATGAGTAGACAGCCGAAAAGAAAATATTTCAATTAAACTTGACTTACCGTCAAGAAAACTTCGACATCATTTCTTGTGTATTCAACATCCTCAAACTCGTCTAAAATATCTAATTCCGGACCTGAGATACCCAGCAGGACCTGACCAAAAATAAGAATAGCATCACATTTAGTTTTCCCAGATTAAAGAATTGGCATGATCTCTGTTACTCAAGATTATTTATCAGGGTTTGTATCACATAATAAATTTCTAGCATAGCCCAAAAAAGGGTAAAACTACCAATCAGTTATGTAGGAATGCATTAATATATACTACACAGCATTCATTTCTCACAAGACCTAGCTTTGCTCATGAGATTTTATCAGCTAAATATCACAATAAATAGTGAATTGTTCTTTGGCACTTAAAAAGTTGAAAGTTGGCATAAAACATTTCCACCCCACCTTGAATTATCTAGTTTCCACTGTACAATTAAGCTTAAAAGCATAGATAAGACCAATGATGTAGAAGCTAAGTTACGTTTCATAAGCGGGGAAAAAAAAACATGGAAGGCTACTGAACAGGGTAAATAAAATGCTGATAATAAGAATAGACATGATCAAAAGATGCACCCCTATTATAAAATTCTATGAGATATCATGCAGCCAATAAAATGAAACTGATAATGTTAACGATGTTACAGACCCTCCCAGTAACTTTGTTATTCTCCACAGGCAAAATAGCAGGGTAAACACGACCTTTGATCCTAAACCTACAACTGCAATTCAAAAGCGAGAACCAAGTCAGAGAACATGAAATAACATGTATGCAAGTTTGATATGAAAAAGAACGACAACTCTCGCAATATGCCCATAGCGAATTACAAATGTTAAAAAATTTGGAATTCCCTTACTAGAATTTCTGTGGGTGGATGGTTTTTGGGATTGAAGATTTAGTGATGGTCAGGAAAGAATATGATTCAGAGATGTAAATCGTTGATGAAATTGATAGAGTTGAAATTAAGGGAGAGAAAATTACTGGTCAGGGAGCATCGCAGGTGACGATGGAGGGACGCGCTTCAAGAGAACTTGAACGACCTCGTCGGCTAAGAGGCTGCCATAGACGAAGACGTTGTGAAGGCTCTGAGTCCGGGCAGCCATTGAACAATTCACACTCATCGTCTTCTGCCACTTTAAGCTCAAACTCTCCTCACTCTTTGGAGTCTCTACGCAAATCTTTCCAACGGCCTATAATTATACAAGTGGCGGATCATAAATTTGTACAGTTCGGGCCAGCAATTGAACCTTTTCCGTTTTCTGCTGGCCTATCAAGCGAAAAAGGAGAGCCAAAAATTGTTATATCTTTATTAATGAAAATTATAAATTAATTTATTAATATTCATTATTATGTCTTTAAAATTATGACCTTTTTGTTAATACTCTTAAAAAATATATCCTAGAAACAAACAAACTTTTGCTCCGGATGTGATGAATATCAGAAAGAAAGATCCAAGTTCTTTCTACGTATCTTAAAATTTACAAAGACACAAACTAATAGTATCTATTCTTTTATATTTTCTTAAACTTCTGTTTTCTTTTCATTTACTAGCTAGGCAATGATGAGTGGATTGACCAGAAAAGCTCTATAAATAGAACAAAATAAATGATTCATCCAATACAATGGCCAGATGATCCAACCAAACAAAATATTCGGTTACAGCAACATTGGAAAATGAATCAGGAAGAGATTGCACAAAATATGATTCAGTCCACCAAGAAGCCTATAAAGGGCGAGATTCTTTCTCTATATATTCATTGGCTCAGGACTAGGGGAGGCATTAAGTATGTCCAACAACGAATTCTGAGCCTCCAACTCCTCGTGCCAAATTGGAAGTGTGTCCCCAGGATAGAAATTTCTGGTCACTCCCTCAGAATTTATCTGCAGGTGAAAAGAGGGGCAAAACATCAAAAGGGGCTGCAGAATATAGTCAAATCAAACACTAATTTTGATAATATTAGTCACAGATGCATCTGAAAGAAATCTTACAATTACAGTACGAACAACACCACCACTAGCACCATCACGGGCAATGGCCAGTGAAACTGCCTTGACTACTAGTTGCTGCCATACAACACAAAATACACTGTCAGAACCAAAGCTTACGGCATAAACATGAGAAGTCAAATCAGTTCAAGCCCCCAATAAACTTGCATCCACAGCATTCCATTTGGCACCAAAGCCGATTTACTAATTTATTTAGAATCAAACGATCGGGTAAGAAAAAGGAAGATTCCAAATCCACATACCTCAGCTTCTTCCTTGGTCATTCCTTCTTTCCACGCTTGATCAAAAAATCCATACAAGTAACTGGACCCAGATCCTGTCAAATACAATCAATTAACCCACAGATCCATGAAAAAAAAAAAAAAAAGTTCCCAATAAGCAACAAGTTAGACTAATTCAAGATGTGATATTGTCAGCTAATTGTATTGGCCATCCGTAATGGAAAAATCCATCATGATAGGGATCTTAGTGTCTTTTTACTGTGCTTCAATCTTTTATTTTCTTATCCGTCATTTCTTCATGTCTCAACAGACAATCCAAACTAGTTTTAAGAAGGGGGTTTATACTGCATCAACAATTCTTATGACTTGAACTATATGTATGCCATGCCACAGTCTAGTAGATTGTGATATCAATGTATAACTAGTCTATACAAATATATTTCTAAGTATATGCATACACATGACATAGTGATAAAATACCTCCAATAGCAAAAGGTTGCTGTATTATTGTTCCACCCAGGGGGATTCCAAAAATTTGTCCACCTTCAAATTTGTCCCACCCACCAACAATTAAGCCAGTTTGCAACATATTCTGCCAATGGGTGTAACCCAAATAAGTATCTGGACATTTTAATTGATAAAAAAGGTATAAAAGAATATTTATCAGGAAAATATGCCCAAGTAAGATGGAACGAACAAATAAAAGCTTCAAATTCAAACCTTGTTGTTATAGGATAGAAGCCGAACAAGGTTCGCAGCAACTTTGACAGTCGCAGGGCGTCCGAGCTGTATCCTACAAGGGAAGACAAGTAATTGTGAGGAGAATATCAACGGACATGATGCATTGAGCCATAGAGCAATTTCCGAAGCAGCTAATTGAAAATGTTGTAATTCATTATGTCTGAACAAAAACTTAATTTTACAATTCAGAAGACAATTAACATAAGCTGGAGTCCAGTCACTGACGTGTGTTGATGAAGGAAGTAGCGCACATAATCAGAGACAATCTGAGAATCTGCAGCCTGCAAAGAGAAACTAAATGAGCATTTCAAAATTCTAAAGTAAAAGCTGTGCATGAAAGGCTTTGACATCATTGCCAGAAAATCACCATATGAGCATGCTCTCAGTATCGTGTTTAGAATAAACAACAGACAATATAACACTTGGCACAGGACCTTCAGCTAAATGCTACAAATATATTATTGTAAAAAAGCGATATATATGAAGCAACGCAATCGGATAGCAAAAAGGGGAGCATTACTAATAACGATTCCAACCTTAGCTGCTTTAAAATCATAGTTTTAACAAGCCATGCAACATCTACATGAGAACACTAATATTGCACTAGACAAACAAAAAAGGCCAAATCATAAAAGTAGATGAAAAACAAAAATAAATGAAACAGAAAATCAAATGACAACCAGGAACAACAATTAATCGAAGTACCAAAACCATATGACTCATCAGCCAACCAAAAATACTAGTTATAAGACCGAAAGAATAATACCGATCCAGAACGACAAACATAGACATTATCAGTCAGCTGTGTGATTTTGTCTGATGCCCGATTGGCAACATATACTCCTGAAAACATGATAGTTAGAATAGGGTCAGACAGGGGTCACAATGAAACGCAATAAAAGGAAAAATCAATTTTCAAACTGCAGTACCCCGTTAATATCCAATGGGGCAAATGGGCCAGAAGGAAAACTTGACCAATGCTAAATTAAGTAGGAAAAATACAAACTTAATGACGGATGACAGAAAATACTCAACCAAAGTAATAAAAACTTTAATTCTCAACGAAGATGCAATGAGAAACCTAAATTTTAATACCAAGTCTATGCTATCTTCTTTCCATATCATAAGCCAAATAGACGTTTTACGTAGATTATATGGTCGCAAATTAGTGTACCAGTGCTGGTTCGAGAATCGGCTCCAAGAACAACACCACCGTTGTAAGTGACGCCAATGATTGTAGTCCCCATGGAATGAGGGGCGCTTAGATCGAAGTTTTGATCCATGTTTGGCTACGGGAAGACGCAGAGAGAGGAAGAGAGGTGAAATTGTTCGATGCCCTAGAGCGATGACTGAGATACCTGACGGGGAAAAGAAATAAACCTTGGTATCGACGGACCCGACTTTCCACCCAAGTTTTTCCCTGCCTTTTTTTTTTTATTAAGTAAAATACCTAAATACCCTCTACTTTTAACTTTTTCTTATGCACCCTTAGTTTCAACTTCTGTTCTAATTACATCCTTTTATAATAAATAATAATAATATTTATTATTTTAATGACTAATAATAATAATTAAACACTATTTGTTTGTATAAATCTAATCTAGTATCATAATTTGTTACATTATAAAATAAGTCACGTATCTATAAATTTAATATTTTGTATGTTATTTGAACAACAAGTTCAAAATATGTAACATCAAATCAAATATTTTAATTATTATTCATTTTTTTATATAAATCCTATTTAATTAAATAAATTATAACGAGTGATTTTTTTTGACTTTCATAAAAAATTAAATATGAGTTATTGTATGTTAGATTTTTTATTGTTATAGATGAATGAAAAAATAAATTAGAATAATATTTCACTTGAACATTTAAAAAAATTAAGTTTAATCTCAATGTAAAAATTAACATAAATTTTGAAAGATGACCTACTTGACTTGTCTATTAGAATATAATTAAAACAAAAAATAAATTTAATTTACATTTTACTAAAATTTATAGAAGTAGTAGTATATTGGTAGTGGTAGTCTAATATTTCTTAATATTTTGCTTTGGAGAGCCATTGGTAGGCCTTGGAGAAACGATAACAAATTGGGATTGCTGATAAGTGAATACACATGATCATAATAAGACAATCACTTTTACTAACTCCAAATATATATGATATGGTGTTTTTGTCTGTCCCTAAATCTAAGCATATATCTATCTTATGGGAATGATTAGATATGCCGCTAGGAACCGGGAATTTATGTTTGAAACAGCTCTCTTCCGAAAATTGAATAGGTTGTATCAGTCTCGCATAAGTATTTTTAAACCTCAATCTATGATTCTATCAACTATTACGAGTCCAAGGCGATTGGTTCTGGCAGAGGAAGAAGTTGTTGAAGGGATGGGATAGGCACACGAGGAGGGTGTGCAAGTTGTGCTGGCTCTACCAGCTTCTTCTCCCTTGGTATTACATTTCCCACAATTCCAAGTTCCTTCCTCACTTCATTGGCAAGCTCTATCACATAGTCATCCTCGTGGCCTGCAGATAAAACCTCTCCAAGTTCATTAAAGTGCATATACCAACATAATAGCCAGGACATTAAATGCTAAGCTAGATATAAATGTTTAAACTGCCATATTTCCCATATCAAAGGTTTTATCTCTTTTGCATGTACGAATATAATACAAGAAAAAAGGTAACTCACCAATATCATACATGGCCTTTTCTAAAAGGAAAAGATAGTCCCTGTTGTTTCCGCATGGCCCAAAAGCAGTTGCTATTTGCCTGAATAGATAAAACTGAAATCAGAGGAACGAAAAGAATGGACACCCTACCTTACAAAAGGGTAGAAGGTACACTGGTATACCTGGCCATGTCTTCCAAAGGTGCAGGTCCCAGGTAGTATTTGTTTGCTTTGTCGGGAGTAGACGTGAATCTGTAAGGGTTAAAATAAATTCTCTTAACACACTTATGCACGGAAATCAGAACTCCTTATAACCCGATCAACTTGAGATAGAACGAAAAAGAGAAATAGAAGGCCTGATAACTTACACTATCACGCCGGTCAAAGCGGGGTACAATGACTCCCCTTCCTGCAAGAAAGGAGGATCACAGAGTTGTATCAGCAATAAAGACACACTAAAAATTAAAAAATAAAATCAAACTTGAAGATTGGAGGGTAATTAAATCACAGTCTCACCTTATAGAAATTCACAAGAGTTTTTTTATCATATTCACATTCTCTTCGCTCCAAATACTACATCAGATCAAAAGAGGAGATAAAATGAGCATGCATGCATCAGAAATTGAACACAGTAATTACTTGAACGGGGGAGGTAGGCATGCTTTCGTGAGACAGTTTAAAAGGGTTTCAAGAATGTGCAATTTATTATTAATGTCCACATGCCACACTTGCTATATACAACATTAAGTATGGTTAGAAACTTAAGAGTTAGTACAGGAAATTGTCTTATTAAAAATAGATACCTGCATAGCCAATTTTTCCTTTTCAGGGCCTCCACGAACACAATAAGCAGCACCCCACTAAAACCAGATTGAAGAAGTCATAAGACGCTAATAAATATATAGTGACCTAGTAACCTAAAACTACTGTAGGTAAACAATTCGGGTCAACTAAAACAGATCCTTACGCAAATGGCCCCTTCTTTCTGTTCCAATGTGCAAGTTCTTGCAGGGTTTTCAGGAGTACCTCGGTGATCAATGCATGCTGTCAAAAGGTAATGATCAGTTTAAGCACAGTTACCAGAAATGGTCAATAAAATCAAGATAATATGCATATAAATAGCATGCACATTAGGAAGAGTCTCACCTAAATCAAATACACGTCTGTAGTCTTTTATGAAGCCCATCACTTTCTCATCATATTCAAACCCTGGATTCCACACCAGTGAACCATAGCCGAAAACCCAAAAAACCATCTGAGGGAAAAGTTCACAATTAGTGGATATATATCAAAAAATTAAATAAATGCAGACGAATTTGAGATAATAATAAAGCACTCGTATTCACAGAAATGAATTTAAAATTTAATCTCTCCACTTTCAAGAACACAGAAAGTGCAGAACATTGGCAGTTCCTTTCTCCATACGCCTTGTGATAAATTTAAACCCTCAACCGAGATTGGTTTCAACACAAAATCATGATTTCCCTTAGCCCTCAAACCAAGCTTCCTTTCCTCTACAGCTCTACTGCTTTAATCAAAATCCTTTCTTTCACCATATCTCTCAACCCCAAGAAAAAAGGTGCACAGAGCAGTAGCATATACGAACAGGAAGACTACACTCCATATATATACCATTCTGTTTCCTGTCTAGCAGGGGTACGGGGAACATAGATAATTAAAAAAAATGCCACGGATTCTTACATTTAGATCAGAAAATTTCCCCGAGTGAAAAAGAGAAAGGAAGTTTTTAAGCAATTTCTCTTCGATCTGAAAGACAAAAGGAGATGTTGACTCCTTGGCAGTAATAGGCACAAGAGAGAAACAATGAGAGAAATGCTAAACAATTAGGGTTTAGCAAGCAAATTAGGGATGCGATAGTTCCCTCTCTCTCTCTCTGTATCTCTCTCTTCCTTCTCAACTCTCCTCCTCTTTCTCTCTCTCCTCTTTGGCTCTTTCAACGGGGGTGAGGCATGTTAGGGGTAATACCACCGTATTTATACAGCGAGGCGGAAACTGGTAACTGAATTTAGGGGGATTGGGCCCACAATGACACGTTTTACATCTATTTAAAAAAAAAATTAATAATGTGATTCGACTTGATTACATCTAAATGCATCATTAAATTTGGTGGTTTTCTTTCCATTTATTTTCATTTTACTAAATACAGTGAAAATAATTTAATTTATATTTCATCTTCTAGAGATGCATGGTTTATACTTTATGGGAATCCTCTTATACAAATTTAAGATTCATTGAACTTGGACAACTTGCAACATCGTTATATGTGTTCCTACTGGTTTCTAGCCGAATCCAGTAAACAACTAGGCATAACGTGTGATTGAGTCAAAGAATCACAGCAACTAAACTGATGTCTATCGATACATTGAACCTGGACGTCTAATTATTGCCTCAGAGTTTGGGGCAAGCAGGTAAGGTTTCAGTTGAATAAGTTAAGCTCTCTCTCCTCCGGAATTTGAAGTGGGAAAAAATTTAGGAATTTTCTAATCTGACGTAATATTGTATATGACGTATTAAATAAGACTAATTTTTATATTTTATTGAATATAAATATAATTTATTTTAGATTTTATTCACACACGTGATATGACATCTAAAATTAAGGTCACGTAAATTATAAGGCGTTCGGGTGGAATGGGCGATTGGGTTTGAGCTCGATTCCCCTGTTTCTCTCTCACTACCACTGGAGCTGAATTTTGACTACAACAGGGGATCCAATTTGGTTCCTCTTACCAGAAATAGAAAGAGATAGCAGAAACTGTGCTGCTTTGGAAGTAGGCCACAGCTTGACCCAATGACGGATGAAGTGGGATTCCCTGCCAGATCAACGGCTAGGAATCAAAATCTAGACGTGGCTCTTACTGGTCTTTGACGAGTGAAAGGGCTAGGAATTGGAGCTGCCTGAGAATTTTGACCGTGATTTGTTTAAGGTTAAATAATTATCATAGCACGAGGACAACGTTCTGCGACTGCGACGGACCAAGATACGATCCCAGAAGCAGGGGTCGAGATTATTGACGTGGTCAAAGAATTAGGTACCCACCGTTCAATTTCAGAGCAAGTTTCTAAATGAAGGTCCTTCGTTCTGGTCAATGGTCTTTACAAGTTAGTACTTTGTTAGAATATAAGCCATAGTCAACATATGAACTAGTTAGTCTTGTACGTGTAATTGCGTCAAGTCAAATATCATATATTGAGGTAGGCATTAAGTCAAATAGCAACAAAACAATTGGTAATAAGCAAGATTTATGATCAGGCATCCTTAAACTTGAAAAGGTAGAAATTACAAGAGTTGGGAGAACAGATTCAAGAGAAGATTGGTTCAGAAACAGGACTCACGGAATGTTGAGGACTAATAGTACTGGAAAATGATGGGAACTCTCAAGTCTGAAATAAGACTAAAAATAAGGTTAATCAAGTTAACGACTCCACTGGGGATCGAACCCAGAATCTCTGGTTCCGTAGACCAGCGCCTTATCCATTGGGCCATGGAGTCCAGATGCGAATGTTTAGCCATATATCTTATTTATTATATAAAATATGGTCAAATGATCCTTCACTACATTTCCTTTCAGTAGTTTTTTTCTTTTTCTTTTGATGAATAATTCCCATCTAAAAGCTTGTTATGCATTTATATAAACAATTTTTATGAGGTGAGAATTGCATTCTCAATCAAATTTCCTTAAAAAGATTAAAAAATTTGGCTAAGCCCCTCTTTTCACCAAAAGTCTTCTAAAAATTTTAAAAGTAATTTCCATTAAATGAATTCTACCGAATATGGAGGAGATATGCACAAATCTAGCTAATTTTAAGAGGCCGTTGAACTATATATACAAAAGAACTTGTCTGAAACACTAGTATTACATTCACTTAAAATATTTAAGTATTCAACTTATTCCTTTGAGAAATCTAAACATTCATGCGTAGATTAAATAAAAGTAAAAGTGATATTAAAATAAATGTATCAAAATATAATATTGTTTTGATCAACGAGCGCAACAAGATATGGCATGCATAAGTATCACAGAAGATGTCCACTTGATCATATAATGAGAAATTACATCGGGGACAAGTTATTACCTTATCATCACTCGGTAGTTTGAACATTCTTAAAACTAGAAGCTTCGACACAGGAGTGGAATAATATACATACATATTCAAGACAAAACAACTACTTTACTTAGAATCCACATGACCAGAGAGAACTCAAAGGCAAACAGAGTGTGAAGCAATCCTCGATCAAGCGCGTAACCGTACAGCGTTATTCCCCTATGATTATGCTGCAAATATGTCACTGCAAAAACCCAAAACAAAACTGACTTTGACTATTAATCCATTAAATCTACGGCAGACAAGTAACTGAAAACTGAAAATTAACTTACCCAAAGCTTGTCTGGTTTGAAAGGAAGAAGCTTGTTGCGTGGTCACTGATACGTAGACATCCGAGGGATCTGAATCGGTGTCGCTACTACCTATGGCATCTGGCACTTGGGTTTTCCCCTGCTCTGATTCAGCACGCGCATTAGTCGCCAGCATGTGCCATCTCGTCGCAATTGACACTATCCCTTGCGCTCTGTGTGTGATTCTCGTAGCACCAATTAGACACAAGAACACCCCACTTAACTGCACAGCTGAACATATCTGCATTCCATTTATTTCCCGTCGTGATTCCTCTATCTTAACTAAAATCAATTACGTCAAAGAGATTAGATGGGTTTTCAGTTTACCATAAGATCGCCAGAATTGAAGAAGGTCTTGTCGTATTTGGAAGCCAAAACCATCAACAGAGCGCCGAATTGACTCACAGTCATGGTAACCAAGCACCCAATTATGAAGAACCTGTACCTATGACTTGTAACCGACAATTGCCTTTTAATCCTTACGTGCTCTCTGAATATGACACCTGCATCGGACCCACATCCCTCGAAAAGCTTATGAAGCCCTTCAAACCTCAGATTCTGAAGCTCGCATGTGAGTCTGAATAGAACACAAACCAACAAGAACACCCCTGTTCTGTAAACCCAGGAAACCAACGCTAAAACAAACACAATTGAGTTCAGCGGAAAGCCAGCACTGATATGCGCTACAGATATTTTCACATTCGAAAAGAATATGATTTTGTGCACAAGTTCTAAGAAGAAGGATGGCAAGATTATATATGTTAAGTGTCTGAACGCCTTCTCAAGCTCTCGTGCGTACCTACTTCTAACATATGCAGAGTCTTCCTGCAACTCATCTAACAACAGCAGCTGCCTAAGCCCATACCTGTTAATAGAAATTAAAAAGAAATAGAGGTGTAAATGCCAATTTGTGAAGAATTTTTTTTTTTTTTTTTAATATTCCTTTTTGGGTACCTTCGGAAGAAACACGAGAGAGAGAAGAAGCCTATAATGGCGAGGCCAGACTCTGGTATATTGACAAGCTTGTTGAAGGAGATGGGGTCATCGTCAGGGGAAGAGGCAGGGACTTGGATGCAGAGGGAGCTAAAGAGAGGGACAAGGATGGTGAGGAAGACGAACAAGACAAAGGAAATGAGTTTTCCGATGGAGGAGGAATGATCAAGAGCACACCATTTGAGGCTTATGCGAAAGTTTCTGAGTTCGTCGAAAATGATAGATTTTGATCTGGCATATGATGGCCGCAGGAGCAGGGGAACATTGGTTTGGTCGAGTTCTTCATTCGGGTGGTTGAGGTCGTCAGAAAACGACATGCGTTTGCCAGTGAAGTCATGAGGCGGCGTGGCGGCGGGGGGGTTCATAATTTGGTTTTGCTCTCTAAAATTTGAAAAAAACAGAGATGAAACAGAAAGGCAAGTGTTGTAACTTGTGACTGAAGAGAGGCCCAAGACATGGTTAGTGATTTGTTCCTCGTTAATATACTAGAATAGGAAACAGAGTTGGAAAGTAGTGAGGAAGAAAAAGGTACAAACCTTGCTTCGTCTCGTGAGTGTTCTCTTTTGCCATGAACTAGACTTTCCAGTGAAGCCAAGAATAAAGCGTGTATAAGAACTAGTGACTAGTCGTGTTCATCTGGCCAGAAAGGAGTTTATGAGCTTTCCTTTGCTTTTTTCCATTTTCATGTCAGTATCATATTCATATTCTTTCTTGCATACTATATACAGTCACGTGTTTTCTGTCGTGAAGAAGGAAAAGAGAAAAAAGAGTGATTGCTCAAGAAATTATCGAGGCTGTTGTGGTTGTGGAAGACGGGTAGCAACCTTGCTCCCATCACGGTCCATGAACGGAATCCCACGTAAGAGTTGGTTTTACACGTAGCTCAGTTTGCTGCCACTACAGTTATTAACCAAGTCTTGTAATTCAAAATAATATGTTATGACTTATCATACGTTTCATATATTTTAAATAAAATAAAATCTTATTGTTTATTATGATAAGAATGACGTTAGAGTAAAAGTAACCTGCATACTTATAGTGAATAAAATACAAACATGAAAATTTAATGTAGCCTTGTTATGGAGACTGCAGAGGGACAAAATCAATCAAGAACAAAAACAAAAGTTTATGACATATGTAACAAATGTTGGCTTCAATAACATAGTCCACACAGCCATGTCCATCGCATGCTTTGTAGCTCCAGAAGATGGCAAGCATATCAAACACAAAAATCATAAAAAACAATTCTTAAACCAGCTCATAACCAAGTTAATATATATATTCAAACAAAGACTGATCTTGGCCGGCTTGGAACACAACACAGCTCATTCCTCTCAAGTACCTTGTCATTAATTGTCAATGTCAATGTCACCCCTTAAACCATTAATTCCCCAATTCCTGTGCACATTCCCTTGAATTCCCACTCACCCTCCTGTGAATTCTCATTCCTTCTGTTTGCTTCCTTAAACAAGACCCATTTCATTTTCGATCTTCCATTTATGGCTTTTAACAAAGCCAACAACTGGCTTCTCATGCTCTTCATGCTGGCAATGTTTGTGCCATCAATGGGAGACAGTGACAGTGACCGTCAAGTTCTGATGAAGTTCAAGCAAAACCTGTCCAATTCCCAAGCCTTACACAACTGGGGGAACGACTCTGTCAGCCTATGCAAATGGGTTGGTATTCGGTGCCGAAATGAAAGATTTCACGCCTTGGAACTTGAGGGTAAGGGGCTTAGTGGTGCTATTAACATAGACACCCTGTTGGAGTTGCCCACTCTGCGGATTTTCAGTGTCAAGAACAACAGCTTTGAGGGTTCAATGCCTGATTTCAAAAGGCTTGTCCGGTTATGGGGGTTGTTTTTGTCTCATAACAAATTCTCTGGTGAAATCCATGATGATGCTTTTGCGGGTATGAAAAACTTGAATAAGGTTCACTTGGCAGAAAATGGGTTTAAAGGCCATATTCCCAAGTCCCTTGCTGAATTGCCTAACCTTTTGGATTTGGACTTACATGGGAATCGTTTTGAAGGCAACATACCAGATTTTCAAACAAAGCAGCATTTCAGATTTTTCAATATATCCAACAACCAATTGGAGGGTCCAATACCAGAAAAATTAAGCGATAAGGATCCTAGCTCATATGCTGGTAAGCAATATTCATATCTGTCCCCCTTCTTCTGCTTCAAAGATTCTTCAGCTTTAAATATTGGATCTGCCAAACTTTCCTTGGAGACTTGGGTTGGATTTGATTTTTTTTTTTGGTTATTTTAGAAAATGTCCTCAAATCAAAAGAGATCTACAAAACAAGGGAAAGACTTCATCTAATTTAATATTTACAATGATATCATGATATCTGGTATTGTATGCACGTTGATGCATCAACATTTGGTTGCAAAAGTCAAACAGTCAATGATCACTAAATAAGATATATCAATATGAATGTAAGTCTTCACCTTGGTTTAGTTTATGAGAAATTCATGCTTATCAATTTCTTGTGCAACAGGCAACAAAGGACTATGTGGAAAACCTTTGAGTCCTTGTCCCAGGCCGTCCTCCAAGAGGCGTCGCATTCTTCTAACTGTTATTGTAGTGGTTGCTGTGATTGCCACGGCTGCAACAATAGCACTTGTGTTCATCTGTGCTCGCCGGAACCAGAAATCGAAATTAAAACCCGAACAGGAAGTAAAAACCCAGAAAAATGCAGAATTGAAGGATGCCCCCAAATCCATTGATGCCAAAACTTACTTCAAGAATGGTGACTTGAACTTTGTCAGGAAAGACGGAACGAAATTTGATTTGCAAGAACTACTAAGGGCCTCAGCTGAAGTTCTTGGAAGTAGCAGCTTTGGATCCACATATAAGGCTATTCTCTCAAGTGGAACAAGTGTGGTTGTGAAGAGATTTAAGCAAATGAACAATGTTGGGAAAGAAGAATTTTTTAATCACATGGAAAGGCTAGGAAGGTTGACACATCCTAATCTACTCCCTCTCGTTGCATTCTACTACAGAAGAGAAGAGAAGCTTTTGGTGTATGACTATGTTCAAAATGGCAGCTTGGCTAGTCATCTCCATGGTATGTCCTCTTATCTATCTCTCTTCGATTGATACATTTTGACAAACATGAAATGCTCAAATGTCTTTGTTTTACAGGTCGGCGAGATTCTAGGTTGGACTGGCCTATCCGGTTGAAGATTGTAAAAGGAGTAGCTAGGGGATTAGCACACCTATACAAAGAATTTCCTAGCGAAAACCTACCGCACGGTCATCTTAAATCCTCCAACGTTGTGCTAGACGATTCATTTGAGCCCTATTTGACTGAATATGCACTCGTGCCAGTGATCAACGATAGCCACGCTCAACAGTTCATGGCAGCTTATAAGGCACCGGAGGTGGACCAATCTGACCAACCCAAAGACAAGAGTGATGTTTGGTGTTTGGGGATACTCATTCTTGAATTGTTGACAGGGAAATTCCCAGCAAATTATCTGAGACATGGTAAGGAGAACAACGCAGATTTGTCGACGTGGGTAGAATCAGTTTTGAGGGAAGAGTGGTCAGTGGAAGTGTTTGATAAAGACATAATGGGTACAAGGAATGGCGAGGGAGAGATGCTCAAGCTTCTGAAGATTGGTTTGTGTTGCTGTGAATGGAGTGTTGAGTGCAGGTGGGATTGGAGAGAGGCAGTGGCTAAAATTGAGGAGTTGAAGGAGAAAGACAGTGAAGATGAATACTCTTCTTATTATAGGGAAGGAGGGGATTTATACTCTGGGTCTCTGACTGATGAAGACTACCCTGTGAGTCTGGTTGGGTAAAACGGAAGCAGAAAGAGAGAGGAGCCATATGACTCGTTGACTTGTGTGCATTAGCCAATTTTATTTTTTGTTTCTTTCATTCAAATTTTATGTTTAGATATCTTTGAATATCATTAGCCATTAGGAACATTATTATAAAAAGTAATTATAGATTATTTTTAATAATGTATAGCGATTAAAATTTATTGTCTGTTTTTTTTTTATGATTAATTAAAAAAAATTAATTTATAATATTATTACCTTACTTCGCTTAGTTATTATAATATCATAATATATAAGACGACAATAGATTTAGTTAATCTTTTTATCTCAAAATTAAATTAAATTAAAAATAAAAAAAGCCGTAAGCTGTTGGGCTAAAATAAAACTTGGCCTTGGTTTAACCTGTGGCCAAGCCCATTAGTTTGCGAGAATTCACGGCACCGTTTAATAAATATTCAAAATCAGCGTACTGATTTACAATATTCCATAGATGTAGTACCAATTTTAATGGTGTCTGTGAGTCTCAGTTTCGCACTCCCGCGCGCGCGTTTTTTCGAGAGTAGCCGCATTGTCCACTGTTCCAGCTCTCGCCAGCACTCTTCGGTTGCCATTCGAATTGCAGCTTCGCTGTAAGCTCTCTTTTTTTGTTTGTTATTATTTTTTTTTTTTATCCTTTGGAAGTTTCCACCGACCTACTTAAGCAGATAATTTTGGGGATCGATAACTGCAGTTATGTTTACCCGCCGAAAGAGGAGAAAAATGCAGCTCTTACCCTCACCAATTTCTCACTGTTTTCCTGCTTTGAATACAAGCTGATTTTTCGCGCGTGGTGATTCTTTGTTACAGAGGAAGGAAAGGGAAGTTTCGGAGTAGTGCCCTAATTCTTGACCATCTTTTGGTGACATCTAGGGCTTTGCAAAGTTTTCTTGTACCGTTGTTTGCTAAACCTCTTGATTCCATGAATTGGTGTGAAGGCGTTGATGAACCTCGGGTTCTCATCGCAGCTGGTAAATTCAGTTTTTTTGTGTGTGCATGTATTTAATGTTTTTGATTTTCTATCATCTTTTTCTAAAGATTAAATTCAGTTCTTCAGTTTACCATGCTCTCTGTGTGTGTTGGAATTTGCTGTAACTTAATTGAGTAGTTGAGTTTACCTTGCGCTCTAAAGAATGGATGCCTATGTTCATGATTTTGACTTTTCAATTAATAAATTAAAGATATCTGAGCACTTTTGCTTGTTGACTATTATGTTAGTTTAGGGACCTTTGTTGTTTTGTCTATTCATTTCCAGTTACATGTCCTGCTTGAAACGTTTTAAATTTTTCTTTCTACTGTATAAGTGCAGATCCTGGAACAAGTGGGGATGATTTGGGACACGTGCTATCACTTCGTCATCCCAAATCAGGTGATCTAAAAACAGTTCCGTCATTATTTTTCTTTTTGCTTGTTCATACAACATATGTATGAATTATAGTAATTCGTCTATCTTCAGTACTTAATATGTCGATTAATTCAAAAATATAGTTCTGTAATTCTGTTAATCACTTGGCTACAAACCCTTGAGGGGCTGGATCTTATCAAAGCTTTTGACTGTTCTTTGGCCCCCACCCCCAACCAACTGTCCTTTTCTTTTTAAGCTGTTACTGTTTTAACTTATTTGACAGGAAATGCGACATGCTATCTCTTTGTCAATGGGATTCTTCAGGAACTTCAATGGTTTAAAAAGTCTTATGGATCTTGGTTCTTGGGAGATTATGTTTGTGAAGGTAAATGTTAAATTTGCTTGGCAGCAAGGTTTTCAACTAGAACTCATAGCATTTTGCATGGTTATTTATATTAAACTATTAATAGGCATGAGATATCCTTCCTTGCTCTTACCTCTAATTGGAAAACATTATAACTCCTCTTGTGTTATTTCAGCAGTCTAAATCTCTTTTCGCAGGTAATGAAATGTAGCGTCTCCATATTTTTGATATAAGATTCTTTGCAAATATTTTCATTATCATTATATTTGGTACTTCCGCAGATGGTCGGCTGTATTTTGCCACTCCAGTGGATCCTGTTTTCATTTTGTTGCCAATTTTTGAAGAAGCTAGAATGAAGGTAAATTCTGTGTTTCTTTTTTACAGACATTGTATGCTCTTGTCTATCAGGTCCATAAATCTTCTACTTACTTTTGGGATAAACGATAACTTTTATAGTATTATTGAGGATTGTAATTTTTCCAATATGGTGTAATTTTTTTCTTTTCTCTGAACATGAACATCTCTGGTAATTGAAACGTGTGCAGAAAGGGGATGATCCCGGAAAATTCAGGCTATTGGATGAGATTATGTTTGTTGACAGTTATCCTGGATATCAACACTTGATATCCGTTGTGGAGAACTCTATGCAAATAGTTTGTGATGTCAAAGGTGATCCACTGCTCATACACTACTTATCTAAAACTTTGGTTTGAAGCTTATGTTTTAATTAATTTATCGGGCACATATTGTGAGAGAAAGTGAGAAGTTTGTTATCGACTGATGTCTTTTGTATTAGTTGATCACAACCAAGCATGATCACCTCATAAATTATGTCTTCAGGCTGGGGCTTATTTTTCCTTGATCGTGGTGATTACTGTCTGCATATACGTGCCTAACAGGGATATATATATATATATATAAAGAAAAGAAAGATTGCATCTAAAATCTACCGAGACCACACTTCTATATTATGGTTATTAAATGTGATTGTGGTGTTCAAGTCTGACATCTTCTCTCCCTGTGAATATGCAGAAATTGGGTCCTCAAAGTTCTTTAGGCTTGATGACTCAAAGGTTCTAAGATGGTTTCACTACAAGGTGTGTCTACATACTGTTAATTTAGTACATGATGTAGTTAAGTAATTCGCGCTGATAACTAAGGTGTAATATTTTAACGAATGAGCATTTGAATTTTAAGTTCACGATGTTCTTGAGTATAAATGTGACGAGGAATAAAACATGGTGAACCTATTTGGTATTGATAACCTGGCGATTAATTAATACATGAATTCTTAGGGCTTCTTGCGAGTGTGTTTGCAATCTGGAATTACTGTTTCACTTACAACAAGGTGCATGTTTGGCCATTGTTTATTTGTTTCATTCCTTGAAAACTATTCGCTTGTGGCAAGGTTTATCATTCTGATTTCCCTTATTGTAGGTTTGTCAGCTAAAAGAGACACTACCCAAGCTGGACAAAAACTATGCAGTACTAGGAGAGAAAGACACATGTAATGACAATCATCATTCTGTTCTTTTGGTTTTTGGAAATTTTCCTGTGGTTATCACTTTGTAGTTTTTGGTTTGTATTAGCACCGATGAACTCTCTTTATACCTGGGTTGGTGCATGAGATGCAATGCACTTGCAAAGTACACATCTGCGCAAATGTATTGTTCTCTCTATGCCGATGGTCGCCATCTCTTCTTTACAAGATAGCCTTGATAGTAAATGTTAGTAGTGATGATACTTCTCGTTGTACTTCAAGTGTATGCTCTAATAGTTTGATATGACAGTGTTTTAACATACTCATGTTACTGGTGCAGTGGTTGAAGCAGTCTCAATACTAGGAGAGTACTTGAAGGATGAGCCTTGGTTGCGGCTTCTGTGTGACCATCTTAAGTATACCTCTCAAGATGTCCCATTGCAAGATATATTTGAAATGGAATTCTTATAGATGCCTTAAGGGGTTTTCTATTTTTGCAGGTTAAATATACTTGAGGTTACTGGAAAAGCACAAGCACAGGACATGAGTGTTCCTGGAAGCAACTCTGATTTTTGTAGTAATAAACAGGTATTTACTGAGACACAAGAGGATAATTAAATATTACCTTTGACACTGACTTGGATTTTGCTACTGATTGGTTACTACTGATTTTATCAGGAAAAGAGCGAGGGACAAAATGCAAAAAAGGGAAGGCAAGCTAAGAAGGCAAAATTGGAGACTGGGTCACACAATATCAGTGACATGTTTTCGAGGGCTTCCCGAAAGAAAAGCTAATCTATTGTCTTTGGTGGGGTGGGGAATATCCTTTCTGAAAAAAGGGAAATATCAATTATGTCGTTGTCACCAAATCGTTTTCTTGGCCTGGAGTAGTGGATAAGCGCTGAGTCAGATCTTATTTATTTATTGTTGTTATTATTTTCTTTTCGGTTCAATATCACTTATCTTGAACTTGTTGAGACGTTATTTGATCTTAGAATTACAAGAAAATATTAATGGGATTGAATCAATTGTTAAGAATTAAATTATTGAAATTTCTTGATAAACAAGTATTTTTAAAATTACGACGGTGGTGTTGTATTAAAGGGGAAAATCGCAAAATATCATCTATAGAATAAATGGGTCACTGGTGGATTCAACTTGATGGATCGGGCTTAGGGGATGCGACCGGCCGAGCTTTATCCACTTGGATTGTTAATACCTTTTTGATGATGGACACATTATCGGCGGCCACACGACGGCAAAACTGGCCTACGCGGTGAGCCGCAAGAAATATGTCCATTTGCTCAACCAAGTTTTAACGTGTCAGTGTCCCTGCTAATTTTATTTCCCTATAAAATGAAAAAAAAAAAAAAGAGAGGATAAAGTCCTACAACTACAATATCGGTATTTCATCTTTCGTGGTTATTTTATTCTCTATTTTGTCAAGCTCAAACACTGATTTCATAAAATCTAAATTTAATATTAATCGTAAAAAAAGACGTCTTTTCCCACTTCTCCATCTCCTTTCATCTTGGGAACTCAACCTTCTATTTTTTCTCTGCTGGAGTTCATCTTCTAGCGCAGCCGCTTCAAGGTACTTCCTTGAAGCTGGGTTTTTCTCTATTGATGATTACAGAATCCTGAAAGTCAGACCATGCACTAGTTTCTGAGTTTGCATATTGAGCAATAGAATTAGTGATGATGAACTCTTGGACTGGGTTTGTTTAGCTTCTAAGCAAAAGTTTGGTTGTGCTTTAAAGAATGATTGAAAAGGGTGTTCTTTCTTTCTTTTTTCTTCTCCTTCTTCACCTTTACTCTTATTATGTCGAAATATAAAACGCCGATTCAGTAACATTTATAGGATTTTAGTACGGCATGTTAATTACTAGTTGAATCACATGCATAGAAGTAACAATTGATCAAAACCTATGGGGAGATTCGTATGCATGATGTAAGTGAATAAATAGCCGTAGGGAATGGGATCATGTTCCATTTAGGAACTCGTTCGCGCAACCCATTGCCCAGTTGTAAAGGTTGGAGCTTCCTCCAAGGGAATATCTACGTATTTGCTTTCGTACTGATTAACAACTTTGGTTCACACCAACAAGTTGGTTTCAACTCTGCTGTCTTCGAATGTATGCCTCAATTGCAGGAAAGGAATATTCAGAGAATTTACTGTCAAAGCACAAGATGCCCTAGCATTATAGTTGAATTGGAGGCAGAGGCAACAAAATGGACATAGTGTCTCATGGTAGTAGATTCCATTCTGGATACTTTTTGTAGAACTAATATGTTTCTCTTAATCTATTAGGTTTCAAGAAAGCATATATAAGAGGAAAGAGTGGAGAGTGGAGATCATCGCTTACTTTCTGCTGTTCCAATGGCAGTGCCTCATTATGAAGCCAAGTATATAGATGACCATGACATTATGAAGATCCTTGCAGCTGAAGCTGTTGAATTCCTTTTATCTTCTGAGGGAAAGGTAGCTTAATTTATGCATAGCCTTATCTCTTCACCTCTTTCTCTATATCTCTGTTTATGTAGACAATTGATTCAAATTGTAGATTAACAAGCACTTCAGTAGTCTAATTTTTAGATCGTCCCCGTAAAGTTCTTCTTTTTCTCCCATTACATATAAAAATAAAAATTAAAACCCAATTTAAAAAATTCCTTTCTAAGTATTTCTTTTCACAGCTTGGTTGGTTTTGTAGCTAATGCATAGTCATGTTTGAATCCGGAGATTAGGTACCCTTGTCATCATGCAATGGGAAAAGCATCTGTCTTTTCTTCTCTGCAAACTGGTGCAGGCCTTGCAGAGCATTCATCCCCCATCTGGTTGAACTTTATGACACATTGAGAAAGAGGGGTGAAAGTCTAGAGATCATCTTCATCTCCTTTGACCGTGATGAGGATGGATTTAATGAACACTTGAAGAGTATGCCATGGCTGGCTGTCCCATTTGATGTAAATTTGCATAGAAGACTGATCAACAGGTACCGGGTTGATCGAATCCCATCATTCATCCCCTTATGTTCAGATGGCGTAACAGTTGAAGAAGACTTGATAGCATGCATTGAGGACTATGGTGCTGAAGCATTTCCCTTCACGAGGAAGAGACGTGAGGAATTGAAAGCCATAGATAAAAGAAAGCGCGAAGAAGTCAGTTTGGAAGAGCTATTGGTACACGACGGACGAAACTTTCTCATATCTGCAGATCATAAAAAGGTAGTTTAATGTTTAGAGCTGTTGTTTACAATGCCAGCCTTAACCAGATATATTGCAGATATTGACATTGCCTCATTGTTGCAGGTACCAGTATCTGAACTTGTAGGTAAAACAATAGGCCTCTACTTTTGCGCTCACTGGTCTCCTCCTTGCCGTGCCTTTACTGTACAACTTACAGAAGCATACAACAATCTCATGACTGCAAAAGATCGTCGCTTTGAGACTGTTCTGGTCTCAACAGATAGAGACCTCATGGAATTCAATATGAATTTAAGTACCATGCCATGGCTTGCTATCCCTTATGAGGACAGAACAAAGCATGACCTTTGTAGAATCTTTGATATCAAAGGAATTCCAGCTTTGGTTCTCATTGGACCAGATGGCAAAGTCATTACGATGAATGGGAAGTTTATGGTTTCCTCCTATGGTGCTGAAGCGTACCCATTCACCGAATCACGGATAAAAGACCTAGAAGCAGCTCTGAGAAAAGAAGGAGAGGCTTTACCTCATCAGGTTGAGGATGTGAAGCATGAGCATGTACTGAAGTTGGATATGGCCAAAGCATACGTCTGTGATTTCTGTAAAAGGCAGGGGAGGTTCTGGGCATTCTCTTGTGATGTCTGTGACTATGATCTTCATCCTAGTTGTGTAGAAAAGGTCAGCAAGGATGACTGTTTTCTACAAAATACAATTACAGCAACTCTGCCACCAGAGATATAGACTGCAACAAATTATAGCTTATAGATAAGTTACTTTTGCTAGTTTATTAAGTTTAAGAATATGGAAAAACGCAAGATCCTTGATTCCAATCCTCTTTGCTTATTTCGGTTTCGAGTTATCAAACTATCTCACTCAGTCCCTGCTTCTTACTATGCCATAGAGTCTACTTAATTAGCAGCCGTCCGTGAGCCTGCAATGTTTTAAATGGGATAAGTGTATTTTCAGCTTTTCCCGAATCAGATAAATGGTGTTACCCAGCCCCTGCTTCTTACATACTACTATCTATCACTATTCTATGCTAATGATGTGTGCATAATATGTGTACAAGAAAAAAAAAAAAAATTAAATTTGAAAAATATTTCAAAATATTACAAATAACTAGACAATAATATAGATATGAAACGACAATAGTAGAATGAACAAAAAGGAAAATGGTGAATATAGTTACTAAATGAATAAATGTGTTTTTTTTTTAAAATAAAAAATCAAAATAGTATGAATGTTTTACTGGCTGGCTGGCTGGTCAGCCAGTTTATAAGAAGAGTACCTACGCCCTCAGAGGGACGAAGTCAAGGATAACCCGCAAAATTTGGTTACTCTCTGATGGGGGGAGAGAGAGAAATGTGAGAAATGTTTGTGGTTATTAGATTCGGGAAAAGCTTAAAATAGCTGAAATAACCCAAAAATGGCTGATAATTCCAAAGGGAGGAAGAGTGGCTGGTTAGACAATTGACGCTATTCTTTGTTGTTTAAACAGAAAACGAAACAAGTGAAAAAAAAAAAAAAAAAGTAAAGAAATGAAATGCATACCTCAAGTCCTTTCGTCTCTCTTGGCGGTTTAAGGAGGGACCAAAGAGAGTCAAAAGAAGAAGATTATCCTACTTAGTCTTCATGATGAGGTTCCATTTTTGTCCAAGTGTGGCACGTCTTTGGTTCATTGCAGGATGTCCAGGACTTGCGGGTACAGCATAACAAACACCAAACCAAAAATGAAGATTGAAAAAGAAGGAAATTTTGGGTCTATTATTTCTCTGGGAAGAAACACCACAGAGCAATACATTTGATTTTTGAGTATAGAAAGTTTTAAATTTCCGGGTTTTTTTTTTTCTTTGGTTTTTCTTTCCATTGAAAGAGGACAAAAAAAAAGTTGAAAACTTTGCAAGACATTTGGATAGAAAAAGGGAAAACAAAGAGGAATGTGGTTGCCAAAGAATCAATCCGACAGGAAGGATGGTGTGAATGGATTAGTCGCAGTGGCAATTGACAAAGACAAGGGAAGCCAGAATGCGCTCAGATGGGCAATTGACCACCTTCTCATGAGAGGCACAACAGTGGTTCTCCTCCATGTGAAGACTAGGGCTCTTTCCTCAACACCTGCAACTCCAAGTGAGTACAACTAAATTATACTCTGTGCACAACATGAAACAATCAATATTATAAATAGCAGGAATGCCTCCTCACCTTATTTGTGTGAGTGTTTTTTTTTCCTAGCAACACATAAAAAAAAAAAAAAAAAAGGGTAAAAGAAGGACAGACTTTTAGCACCTCTAAACATGGCCCATTGATCACTTGCTATTCCAATGATTACAAGCTTGGTTTATTTATCTATTTTCACTTTTTTGATTGCAGGGATGGGTGCTGAGAATACGTTGGTATGCAAAGACCCTGATGGTCAATCCAAAGAAATTTTCCTCCCATTTCGAGTCTTCTGTACACGGAAAGATGTAGGTTTTGCTTTTCTTTCAGAAGAAAAGAATAAACACGGAGCCAAAAACTGGGAGAAAACATCAAGTAGCATTTGTGTCATTATCTATTGCTCAATTTTCCCTCAGCACCTAACGTAACCGGGGAAGAAGAAAAAAGACACGTTGATTAATTTTTGTTTAGAATACTTGACATAATTTTATATGTCTTATGACTCTCCCTTCGTTGTTTTCTTTGCTTTGACCATAGATACAATGCAAGGATGTCATACTAGAAGACACAGATATATCCAGAGCTTTAATAGAATATGCTTCTCAGTCAGCAATTGAGCATTTAATTCTTGGCTCTTCAACGAAAACTGGTTTGCTTAGGTGGGCATATTAAATGCCTAAATATATGGCTTGGTTATGTATTCTCACTTACTAAAAAGTTTTTTTTTTTTTAATAATAAGCAGAAGATTTAAGGTGGCAGATATACCTGGAACCGTGGCAAAAGGGGCACCAGACTTCTGTACTGTTTATGTTGTTTCTAAAGGAAAGATTCAAACAATGAGATCTGCATCTCGTCCTGCTCCAGCCATTTCCCCTCTGCGTAACCAGCTTAATCAAATGAGCACCAAGACAGACATATCAGACCAATATATGGCCGTGAATAATAATATGAGAGGTAAGATAGATCTCTTCAAGAGTCATACACATATAGAATATATGTGTATACTGCCTGTGTCCTGCTCATTGAGAAATGTGGTTTCAATCAGGACTTGAAAGGCGATCCTTCGAGGGACCACGTAGATCGAATGGTGAAACAGAAAACTTCAGGTCAGTGACATTGCAGTGTTGGTCTATGATTCAATGTGTAACTTACTTGCATTGTAAGTAACACCTACTTATCATATAAAAACTAAATGCTACCGAAACCAGGTCACCGTTCACTGCTAGGAAAGGTCTATATGGCAAGTCATATGGGGAACTTTCGGTTCCTGATACTGATATATCCTTTGTAAGCTCTGGAAGGCCAAGTACAGATCGGTTGTTCCCTTCATTTTATGATGCAGATTCCGGGTTCTCCCAGCCTCGGCTATCATATAGCTCAGATATAGATAACTATAGCTTTGAGTCAACGCATAATGGAATGATCTCTTCAGACGGAAGGCGGTCTTTGGATATCGGTACTCCTCCTGAATTCTCATCATTCTCACAAGACAGTGACAGACTTTCTACATCTTCACAGACCATGGTAAAGGCATTTCTAGTTCCTACATATAGTAGCTCATGAGCCCCAAATAAATTGTGTTAAATCCATTTTATCATGAAAAGAAAGATTTTCAAGGTGTTCTAATTTATCTTATATAATATAATATTATTATTCATAATAATGAAAAAATAAATATAGAATCAAAAAGAATAAATTAAATTTCCTGCAGTTTTTCTATGTACGATATGATAATGTCATTAATTTCATCTTTAACTTAGCTTAATAAGATTTATAGGAAGATGTGGAGGCTGAAATGAGACGACTGAAGCTGGAGCTCAAGCAAACAATGGAAATGTATAGTACAGCTTGTAAAGAAGCACTGACAGCAAAGCAGAAGGTAGGAATAGCGTAAGCTTTAACATTTATAAAAAAGAACATGAAGGTCTGACATGTTTTGCATAAACAGGCAGTAGAACTCCAACGTTGGAAAATGGAGGAAGAGCGGAGAGTGGAAGAGACTAGGTTTGCTGAGGAAGCTGCCTTGGCGATTGTAGAAAAGGAGAAGGCCAGATCCAAAGTAGCCATAGAGACTACTCAAGCACAGAAGAGAATTGCAGAACTGGAAGCACAAAAGAGACTTAATGTGGAAACGAAAGTACTTAAAGAATCAGAAGAGAAAAGAAAAGCAATCGATGCTTTTGTCAACATAGATGTCAGGTATAGAAGGTATACAATAGAGGAGATTGAAGCTGCAACAGAGTTCTTCTCAGAGTCCCTGAAGATCGGAGAAGGGGGGTACGGTCCAGTATATAAGTGCTTTCTCGACCACACACCAGTTGCAGTGAAGGTTCTTCGACCTGATGCAGTGCAAGGAAGATCACAGTTTCAACGCGAGGTAAGCAAACCCATATATGCAACACTATGAAATTAATACTTTGCATCTAAGTGATGCTGAACGGAAAAGGATTAGACGTTTGTATGTTCTGATGATCCTCTGGTATATGTTTACAGGTTGAGGTGTTGAGCTGCATAAGGCATCCAAACATGGTTCTCCTCCTTGGAGCCTGCCCAGAGTACGGTTGCCTTGTCTATGAGCATATGGCTAATGGAAGCTTGGAAGATTGTCTCTTTCGGCGAGGAAACACTCCATCGCTTCCTTGGCAGCTTAGGTTCAAAATTGCAGCTGAAATTGGCACTGGCTTGCTGTTCCTCCACCAGACAAAACCGGAGCCACTGGTGCACAGGGACCTGAAACCAGGAAACATCTTGCTTGACCGTAACTATGTTTCCAAGATCAGCGATGTTGGTTTGGCCAGACTAGTTCCACCATCTGTGGCTGATACTGTGACACAATATCGCATGACATCAACAGCTGGGACTTTCTGCTATATTGATCCAGAGTATCAGCAGACAGGAATGTTAGGGGTAAAATCTGACGTATACTCCCTTGGGATCATTTTCCTGCAAATATTAACAGCAAAACCACCAATGGGTTTGACCCATCATGTTGAGAGAGCCATTGAGAAGGGAACGTTTACTGAGATGCTGGATCCAACAGTACCTGATTGGCCAATGGAGGATGCTATGAGCCTTGCAAAGATGGCACTTCAGTGTGCTGAGTTAAGGCGGAAAGACAGACCTGATCTTGGTAAGGTTGTCTTACCTGAACTAAATAGATTGAGAGCACTAGCTGAAAATACATTTCTCTATTCCATGAGGCCTGGCACTGTAAGTCCATCCAACCAGAGCCAAGTTTCTGTGGTACTGGTGAGTCTGATATTCCATGCATACTTATATTAATTGTTTACAGCATAAATGTGCTGTTTCATGACTGGTTGAACTTTTGCAGGATGAAGTTCCATATTCTGGTGAGAGTACATGAACCCATCCAGCCCTATCTAACAAGATCAGATCCCATTGAGACGAAAAAAGTTTGTCCAGTGGATTGAGCTAAGGGAAAAGTGTACATTACGTAGGTGGATTTGATGTAATAGTATACGGGATTCTCCAAGCTAAGCAAGCTGAGTTTATTTTACTGTTTCATTTAGACTGCAGAAACAGTTTTAGGTAGAGTTTCAATGGGTTTCATGAAATTGTAAATGGCAAAAATTGTTGCAAGAATTTTCGGTCTCAACAAGCGCAACCCACAAGTAAAAAGAAAAACAGGAAGAGGGGAAAAATATGGGGACCCTAAGCAAGGTCTCGTAATTCGTAATCATAAACCGGTAAAATGAAAAGGGAACGGAATGCTTCTCGAACCCATAACTAGAAAGAGTGTTTATGCAATCAATGTATATAGGTGATTTCAGGATTAACTCCCACCATAAAATTGTTAGGTCAATATCAACCATATTTTCCTCCCTTCGCAAGGCACAATGAAAAGCAAAAAAGTTCTGCCTTGCCATTCCCCTCCGGTGGTTTAAAGTACCTACAATAGATGTGAAACAAATGTAGAATCCTTGCACAAAGATATATTAGGCTCACCAATACTTGCTCTACAACTGCTAAGGTAGAGATGTGTGTATGAGTCCGCGTCTCTATATAATAAAAATCAAGGAGCAAAAGCATCATAGTCTGGATTCTGCTTTTCACCACGAAAATGAGAACATGGAATTATTAACTTCAAAAGTGCCATATACAATACCATCAATGAGAAACTAAAACTCAAAATAAAACACTCTGCTGCACTTTCTAACAAACCCACATTCTCCGTTGGGGTCAAACCCACTTACTTAGATCAGATTACACATATTACAACACGGGATCAAAATTTAAGTAAGTAGTAAGACAAAACGCCTTCCTCAATCAGAAAACCCATTTTTAGAAATGACATATTGTTTACGGGCGCAGGCCAAATGGGATGCATTGATGCCATCAAGAAGGCAAAAATGCACGCGGAATCTTCACTTCCATGGTGTTAACGATAATACATGAGTTGCTGTCTTGATGAATTATTAGCATATCCATCATACAGGGTGTGTGATCCCCCAGAGCTTAAGCCCATGGAAGCAGCAGCGAGGCCATGTTGTCCAGTCATCTGCACAAGAGCTTGACCAGAAAGGCCAGATACAGGTACAGCAGCCTGACTAAGTGCCAGTTGGCGCTGATAAGCCAACAACTCAGCTGGAGAATAGCCTTGGTTCATCCCTGCAGTTGGAAGCATTTGATATGGTTGAGCTGGGGGAGGCAGTGGATTTGAAGCTGTTCCAGGAGGAGTTGGCTTGCTACCCCAGGAGCACTGCACAAATGAATGCAGAAACCAATAAACAATATAGATAATTACTGACATGTAACTAAACCAAGAGTAATCACATGAACACAGGTAGTGATTAGAGTGAACAGAACATTGAGAGTAAAATAATAAGACTTGAATTATTTCTAGTTACCTACATTTACCTTGACATGAGATATCATTATTTATCTGGAAATTTGCATCTAATTTTCATCTGGTTCATTATGTGATGTATTTAAGAACACCAGAGACCAACCTAGATCCATATTTTCAGATGTATCAATTCTTGCCCTAACTCCTCACTTCTACAATGATAGATCCTTAAAAGTAATCTGCATATAATGGTCCTTATATTTGCCTTAAATAACCCCCTATCACGCATTCTTTTGGATCATATTCATAGAATTCCAAGTATAAGGGCTCTAACAAAATACAATCAATTCCATAAGAATAATGAACCCAGCAATGGGTTGCTTGTGCATCATGGTGTTAGAGGGCAATACATCCATGGATTGGCATTGAAATCTAAAATCATTTCAAAACTATTCGAGTTCCAATAACTAAAAAAACTAGGGCCCATAACATGCAGAACAGGAATGAAGTTAAAGCACGCTCTCACGCAAAGCAACAAACTAAGTGCTTATCACCTTCATCGTCTTCCCACGAATAATTCTTCCATTACCCATCTGAATGGCCAATGCTGCTTCGTCATGAGTGTTGTATCTAACAAATCCAAAACCTTTATCCCTCTGAACTCGGACTTCTTCAATGACCCCAGCCCCCAGTGCATGGAACTGACAATGGAGTTCAGCTTGTGTTACCTGAGACCTCAAACCACATTTGTAAGGAAATGGCAAATTACTTATCAGGAAGTGAGTGAATTAAATAATTGATGGTTTGGACCAAAAAAAATTTACCAACGTAAATAAGAATATAGTTCCACAGATTTCTATTTCAAACTCAATCTAAGTAGAAGGAACCAACAAAGAATGGGATTAAATGTCAGGAAAAAGCATTACTCTCAAGTTCCAAAAGTTCTCTTAACACAATGAAGCTGTTACTGATCACCTTAGGATTGATATTTCTATAGGATGTCTTAAGCTTTTTCGGATTTACTTTAGCTTGCGAGATGGCCTTGGATGCTCCTTTACTTACATCAAGGCCAAATCCAAACAAGCCTGGACAGAGCAAAGGAGATCAATGAAAACTGTTCATCAGAGGAGAAGACACTTTGAACAACTTACATGCTAAGAATCTTAAAATAAAAATGGAAATAATGACAACTAAGAAAGTAAATACACATCCGCAAGTTGTTAAAAAATCTTGGAAACCAAATTACAGCACTACACCTTCAGACTACAAATGCTTAATAAATTGTATGTTAGAACCATAAATCTCTACGCAGAGATAGTTTCCATCATTATAGGACTTGGGCAAAACCTTAAGGCTGAAGCTACCAGGCAGTAAAGTCGATAATCTACATATCTAAGGCTCAAGCTACCAGGCAGCGAAGTCAAAAATCTACACATCTAAGGCTCAACTACACTATGCTTGATGAAGTCAGTCAAGTCAATTTTGATGTTTGACTAGTTTAGCAAGATTCTGATGTAAAGTCATCCTGCCCATGTAATGTTATCAGGAAGTTTGACATTATTAATGTCAAGTTGACAGCGGAATTTATAGTGAAACAATAAATACAAGGTTGCTTCAGAATAGGGAATAAGGTAACCAGGATTTGTCCACAGAGATAACCATGGTATTTCAACCTTCAATTCTTTTCACTTACATCATGGGGAAGGTTGCCAACATAAACAGTGGTGTATGCTGAATTGTTGTCAGGAATATCCTCGTTGTTATTTTCTTGACTTCCATCTGCAAAATGCATCCAAAAATTAAAATATATATAAAAAAATAAATGTCAAGTTTTTGCAGAAATCTTTTCATAAGATGCGCATATAGAACAGAGAAGCAAAAAAGGCCCGAGTCAAAATGCCCAACTAAATTCCACTGACTAGAATTAATTTTGGATACAGATACAGTATCCCATTGACCCGCAGCTAATACATATAGCCTTCAAATAACCATGAACTATTCTTCAGGTAAATGTATAAGACTTAGGTCTCACTCAAACTAAATCAAGTTTGCTATTTATGTCTATGTTCACTATTCTACTACATCCGTGTGCTTTCGACACATTATAATAAAATAATACAACACCACGGGTTCTAAATTGTAGCCTGATAACATTTCATTTTAGCACTTCATGAAACTAGTGCCTCACCAACAAACAAATTAACGAAGCAAGGTTAGTGCTATAATGATATTTACTAGAATAAAAGTATCAAATTGTAGAAGCATCTGTCTCTGTCCAACAAATGTTAAACTGCCAGAACTCACACGGTTTCATGATACAAATGATTAATTAGATATTGTATATCAGTATTTCATCTGCACAGCATCTACAGCAAATTCCAGCTATTTGTGATAGCCTGAATCTAGATAAACAAAGAAATCTAAACCAGAACCTGAATTTACACTGCCAAAGTTACACAATACCTGAAGATCCATTTGTAAGCACAACCGCGTTTTGGTTGTCATTGCTCTTCTCATCAGTGGAGCTGGCACCAGCACCCTTAGTTGCCCAATTGCATCGTATTTGCCTATTTCCCAACCATTTACCTACAATAAGCAGTAAAAATCAAAACTTGCAAGGAACCAAAGTCAAAGTAAGAAGAGAGAAAGAAACACAAAAACACACAAGCGAGTAAACTGATAAATTCCTAACCAGTCATATCATTGATGGCATTTTGGGCATCCTGCAGAGAAATTGCACAAGGAACACATTAGTTTACTGACTCCACACATAATTAACATGGCTTCAGAGGACTAATTTTCAGTTGAATTTAACTAGGAAGAGGTTTCACAAATTCAGACTGCTTTTAACCCTCTAACAAACAAAAATCCAAAACCATCTGTACAGCGTTTATGATGTGATCTGTTTAAATCATCAGTAGAATCTTCATATTGAGTTTAATTTGGAGAGATACATCATACACCCTAATGATCGGTTAACGCTATCAACATTCAACAGAACAGGCCATGAAGTTGAAAGCTTCGATGATATTCCTCAAAGCAAATAGATGCTATTCTTGGGCAACAAGATGTTCTGATTCGTTTCTACTAAAGATTCCAGCATAACAGAATAAGCTATACCTGCTGATCACGGAAAGCAACAAAACCATATCCTTTGGAGCGACCAGTTTTATGATCCCACATGACCCTGGCATCACTGCAAATAAGAACAAGGAAGATAAACAGTAAGTAGCCAAACCAATATATCTGGCAAGACTGGGTAACCTGTGGAAGAGTTATCCCCCTGCACCGGAAAGAAATGGCTACCATTCTTCAGCTTGTTGCCAAAGGCCATTACTATAGTCCCCAAGAAAGAATATACAGACCTTCCTCTAGTGACCACAAATTGTACAAAAGGAAACAAAAAAGCAATGAGGAACTCACGAACAACTAGGATAGACTGAGAAGCATGCAAATAAAGTTGCATCAGTAACCTCTGGACTCAAATCACCAACAAATACATTGAAGTGCCCTGATCATTTTAAACTTAAAATTAAAAGGAATGTATAACTAAAATAAAAGGAAAATAAGATGCCGGAAAGAAATTAATCAGACAAAAACAATTAAGATTTGCACTCAAAAGTAACCTGAAGTATCCTCCCTATTGCTATTAGCATATGCCCAATTCACCTTGAGTGCTTGACCATATCTGCAAACGTATTACAATAGACATAGATAAATGTAATGACGTTATCATGTTTTGAATTAAGGAAAAAAACTGTCAATGTGGCATAATTATAATGTCTTCATTGACAAAAAGGTAACAAATCTGTCAAGTAACTATGCCAAAAATTAAAAGTGAAAATAACACCTATACAGCAAGAAAAGACACATGGTGAATGCCATCATATCTAACACAAATACGGCAAGAAAACAGAGTGATCACATGTAAAGTATAATGCTTACAATTGACGTCCGTGCAATGTCATTATTGCAAGGGCTGCAGAGGCTCTATCATGGTAGTCCACAAAACCATAAGAGGACTGCAATGGTTATGTCACAATAGAAAAACAAGCGAAAAAATCAGTGGAAAAGAAAGTAGATCACAGATAACAAATAGGAATAAGGACCATGGAAAAATTAAAAAAAATATAGCATACAAATATGTTAACTTGAGAGCCACTGTCAAGGGAATTTCATAATGTTCCCAATTACAGGAGCATTGATTGCCAACTGACATATAACAGACGTTGTAATAGCCAAAGCAATCTGTAACTAGATCGGACCTTCCAATCTGCTTTATTTTGTCTCTCTTAGGGTCTCAGCTTCAGCATAATAATTTGAGGTTAGAAATGGGCAAGATTGGTAAAGACAACGATAGTAGGAGGCCAAAAACTAAAAGACGAGGAAGGTACTACTGCCCCACTCGTAACACCATGAGAAGATTCCAAAGAGGAGATAGTAAAAGTTCTGATTCTCTGTTATTAAAGGCCAGAATCAATAAATAATTTCTGAACTGACAGATTGCAAGTCAGGTTAGAATTGTCCCACATCTATAAATATCCATTCCATGAATGAAATTCTGATTGAAGCAACTCTAGAACCTTATATGCAACAGACATTTTTTTTAAAGAAAATTTCTACCCACTCATACAAACATAATATCATCAAGTAAATATAAGAAAAGAAACATGACTATCTATTAGCGGATAAGACATGGCTTATGAATAAAATCCAATGGTTATCCACATAAAAAAAAATGAGTTTAAAACTGAACCAACCTTTTCTTTTCTGATGAGCTTGCAGCCAGCAAGAGGACCAGCACTCTGAAAAACTTCAGCAAGAAGTTTATCGGTGACATTTACATGAATATTTCCTACGTAACTGAAATCACAGAACTTCATATTAATTACATGTCAAAGTAGGAAGACTAGACAATATTTCTGCTATTATTGACTATCTAATACCTTACCAGACCTTAGTAACATCAAATTTCTCACTCATAAACAAAGACCATTAGAAGTCATAACATCTCATAAACTAAATTAGTGTTTGCAATGTGTACAAGTTAGTTACCAATTAGAAAATTATGGTATCTAAACTCTCCAGTACATCTATGAACAGAATAATGCTGCGGAATATGAAATAAGCACAAAAAAAGTCTACAAACACAGAATATAGGAAGAAGGAGGGAAATACTCACACACTGCGGCATGTAGTGATGTCAAAACCAGGAGGCAGATTTCCACTTGGAACAGGCTCCATCTACAAGATTTTCAAAGCCAAAATGAAGGAACAAAGAGGGAGAATAAGAGAATCTCTCAGCAACTCTAATAAGATAATTTTGATTTCTGTTATAAAGTAAAGAAATCGTTATTCATTAGTTCTTGTTTAAATGGCACAACTCCGTACTTTTCACATGTTCTTAAGTTAAGCTTTCTTGAAATGATTTCACCAGGATATTGGTTCACTGACAGCATAAAAACAGGAACAAAACTTCAAACATTAACTATTACACTCTACTTCAGCAGCAAGTTCTTAAATTGAGAAAACAAGATAAATATGCAACATAAGTATTAGGAAGTTAGAACAGACATTTTATTTTCCTCTACCTTGTAATGAAAAACTTCAAATGAGAAACAAGGGTAGAAAGTGGCAAAACCGAAAAGCCTACTAAAACTTACTTCTGCATTGACAACAGATTAAATACTTAATATTCTCTTTGAATTAAAATAAATAAACCTGCAAAAGAACTTCACAGAAGATAAATAACATGGAAACCCGCCTGTTTTCTGTTCTTATACCCATCAAAACAGAAGAGATGTAAACTTATTTAAGACTTGAATTTTATAATGATGAGATACTTTTATGCAACATTTGGAAAAGTTATTTTAAACAAGAGGATGATATGATGGCACTGCAATGCAGGATGAAGACCCCCGATCTAGAACATGAGCATAAATAGTCTCATTTTTTCAGCGTTTTCTGCATATACAGGTAGTTTACGTGATCCATTCACATTTTTGGGATTTTTATTGCTAGTCCACCTGTCCATGGCACACTACTCGGGATTGATTTGATTTTTTCTAAAGTCTATAGCTGTTTGATCTATGGTAAAAAGCCCCAGGCAACTAGCCTATTAAAAGCGTAACTTCCCAAAAATAAAGCAAAGAAATATAACATCTAATGCTAAGAAGATTTTAATAACAACATCCCACAGCAACACCACAGTAGGATAAATTTCTAGAAACAGCTGATGTATATTCTATTACATATGAAGGTCTGGATATAGGAAAATAAGCCAACATCTCTGGTTTCGTGAACAACCAGAGATAAGCGCTAACACAGAAGCGTCGGTGAGCAAATTGAGAAGGCATAGAAGAGTGAACCTGAGACATAGCTGTGGCTAGCATCCCAGGGTGGTACATCTGCTGTTGCTGAAGCAAAGCTTGCTGCATAAGGGCTTGCTGTTGCTGTAACTTGAGCCTCTGCTGCATGTTCTCTCTAGACAGAGAGATTGATCAGAACCTAGGGAGTTGATTCAGATTGATTCCTGAGAAAAAGAAGGGAATAAACTATCAAAAAAAATTAATGCGAGCATTTCATAATTCCATGGAAATTGAATTTCCAATATTGTATCTTTGATTTTCTTTTTTTTCTTTTTCCGCGATTAAATCTCGAACTTGGGTCAGAAACCAGAAAGAAGAAATATTTGAAAACGAAAGTACCAAACCCTAATTCGAGGAGAAGACGGGAACTTGTAAAGTGGGTATAGGTGATGGCAGATGGTTCCAATTCTTGCTTCCTGGATTTTGCACTCTCCTACTCTGCTCGATAATACGAATATGAATGTCAACAATCCGAGAATCGGAGCTGATGAATCGGGTTCAGATTAAACCGATAAAACAATGTTTCCTTTTTCGATATTTTTTTCAATTTGTATGTAACCAAAAAAAATAAATTACTATTATCCTCCATAGACACACTTAAGTGAATAATATATTATCAAATATTAAAAGGAATTTTTTGTCATCAATACACTTTAATCATTTCAGTAATGTAATACTTTTTTGCAGTGAAACAAATATTTAGCAAGAATTATAATTTTTTACATGATTCCTATAACTAGAGAAGTTGCTATTAAATCCACATGTGATTAACATTATAAGTAAAATTTATTACATTAAAATGGATGAAATTAAACTCTAAATAACCATGGCACTGGTAAAAAAATAATAATAATAATAATAATTGTTCTATCCTCCACATAGTAATAAGTTATTCCTCTTGGTATCTTGATTTTTTTTTTTTGTTAATAAAAATAACAACAGTGTCAATGATACCTATGTAGTGTTTGGTTTCAAGGGTTTGGACGAGGAAAAGGATTTTGGAAAAATCATTTTGTTTAAGTGAGTAAGTTAAAAGGGAAGGGGAGAAAAAATTAAAGATAAAATTATTATATTTTCTCTTATTTTTTTAAGGAAATTTTGTGTAATTATTGTATTATTTTTATATTATATTTTTTTCTCTCCTCTCTTTTTTTTTTACAAATTAAAAAAAAAAAAAAAGACACCTTCTCTCCGGTAAAATCCCTTCCGTCTCTCCATTTAACCAAACACTCCTTAAAGATCTAATATCTCTACCGCTGAGTGATTACAAGAATCAGTGGTAATGCATTCATTTGTAATTCCTGACCCGAGCTGCAAATCAAATCAGTGATAACAAGTATGACATCCACAGTTCTAGATTTATTAAAATTTTATATTTTAATTATTTATATTATTTTTATAAATTTTATAATTACACGTTATTTTATATAATTTATATAATTTTTTTATTCATATAATTTTAAATTTTTTTTAAATGAATTTTATGAATTATTTTATATTTTTATTTTTAATTAATTTATTTTATAATTTTTTTTTTATAAATTTTTTATTTTTTTTATATAAAATATAAATAAATTTCATTTTTTTTTATCTTAATCATTATATATTTCACCACCTCCCTCCCTCCTCTCTCTTCCGCCTAGCAACCCTCTAACCATGGAATGCACTTCCCTTTGTTGCACAGTGCTATGCTCCCAATTTGCACCTCGATGCTCCAACCAGCAAATCAAATCAAATATGGAATAAAATACTCACGTGCATCCTAAAAAAAGTAGCCAACGCCAAATCTACCTAATCATTTTCCTGCGATAAGATAAACCATTAAGCTTCTACTTCTTACCAAATCATATTGCCATTGTATAGTGTAACGTAATAAATCCTTTTTAATCATCGAAAAAATTAAGGATATGAAAACCTGGGTGTCTGTTTCGAGCAACAACCTATAGGGTGAGTTTTGGAGGTTTTTCGCCATTTTGCAGACTTGTCACCTCAGTGGTTCTTTTCACACCTGCTTTCTAATTCTAACCATTCCTTTCACACAATTCTTAACCATTGTTATTTACATCATTATTCTAGTAAAATGGTTTTACCAAAGATTGTAATTCGTGCTAGCTCATCGCATTTCTTTAATTCCCTCTAACAACTGGGTCGACCTATGGTCTCTATCTGAATATTTTAAAAGAGAAGAATTTATTCTTTTGTATAGTCAACCATTTCTCTACTGGTATGTTTTCTGAATTAATTTGTTTATTTACAGAGATTCGGTATTTGTTTTAATATAATTTATGTAATTAATTTTATTTAATGAGTTAAAACTTGTTGTCATTATACTAGATTCGCTACCTAATCTTTCTGCAAAATCCAATGGGAAGAAAGCTAATGTGGATTATTGGTGAAAACCCACTTGTTATTAGAGTCTCACGCTTACAGCTGCAGATACCTTCCCTCGTAATGTGGCTATCACTGTTAGGTGCTTTCTAGAGTTCATTAACAGTACAAAAGAGACTCACTTACTTCGCGTTCTTGGTCTTTATGTGCTGCATTATCTTAAATGCTGAGCCTTAAAGAGGGTTGTTCTCGTTATGATAGGAGCAAGTCGAAACTTTGGAGTTGTTTTTGAAAGGAGTCTGTCTCGTTTTTATGGGTTTCGAGATCTGAGTCCTGAAAATGTGTATCACAAAAAAATTGATTAAGTTCGTGTCTTGAGTTCCTGGTTTGTGTATATATAGTGTTATTTTTTGTGTGTGATTCTATCTCGAACAGCCACAATGCAAATGGCTCCAAGATTGGATTTTTCCAATTGGTGGATCAAAGATACCCAGAAAAGAACGCCGGTGGTGGTGACAATGGAGAACTCAACTTTCTCTGTTGTAGAGATTAGTGTCGCAGACGCTGGATTCCGACCTGTAGAGAAAAACCGCGGTAAGAATGCCAAGCAAGTTACTTGGGTTTTGCTTCTCAAGGCTCATCGTGCTGTTGGCTCTGTCACTTGGCTTGCTACAGTTCTGTGGACGTTGCTCGGAGCTATTAAGAAGAGATTGATTTATAGGCAAGGAGTAGCTATGGAGAGCGAGAAACTGGAGAAAGGAAAATGGTTATTTGAGTCATTAGAGTATTCTTAGTAGCTTCGTTGGCAATTCTGGCGTTTGAGGTTGTCGCTTATCTACGAGGTTGGCATTTTGGTAATCCCAGGTTGCACATTCCTCGGACTTCGGATTTAGAAGGCTTGCACCACATGGTTTATGTTGCTTGGTTAACGTTTCGTGCTGAATACATTGCGCCCACAATATGAGCACTTTCAAAGTTTTGTGTTGACCTGCTTCTTATCCAATCAGTGGATAGGATGCTGCTCTGTTTAGGTTGCTTCTGAAAAAAATGCAAGAAGATTAAGCCAGAGATTGATGGAGATCACTAAAAGGTGGACGATATTGAAGGATCTGGATACAATCATCGCATGGTTTTTGTTCAAATTCCAATGTGTAATGAGAGGGAGGTAAAGCACCAACCTTCCGTTTTATTTCTTCACATAGCTACTTCCTATAGTTGACAACACTTCCTCTAGTAAGCACAGAAAAGTTAACTCGCTGGTTTTGGGATGCTGCGACTTCGTGCAGGTGTATGAACACTCTATTTCTGCAGTCTGCCAAATTGATGGGCCAAAGGATCGTTTACCGATCCAAGTTCTCGATGATTCTGATGATGAGAGCATACGGTGGTTAATTAAGCCTGAAGTTGATAAGTGGAATCTCAAATCTGCAATGAGTTGTGATTATGCAAAAGATTATGAGTTTGTTGCAATTTTTGATGCAGACTTCCAACCGAATCCTAAGAAAACTACATCTTCAAACATATCAAATAAGTTTCTCGGTAATAGTATGTTTTTTAGCCGATTCTTTTTACCTTCACGTTGTTTTGCATAATTCTTCCTCTAACCATCTTTGTCATTCCTTAACATTTTCCTGCCCCAAAGTGTTTCCCTTTCATTGTTCCTTACCTCTTTTTTGAAAATACCATGTCCGTCACCAAATTCAATGCAATGGTATCTGGACTATTTTTGATAGCAGCAAGGTGGAGAATTAAAAAGAAAACACCCTTTACTTATTCTTAGTCAAGCTTGCATTCTAGCAGCAAAATTACCGAAACTTCTATCCCTTTCTCTTTTGAAATCTGCAGCAAAGGGCTACTTTCCAACTCATCGATTACACAATTTTTTGCTTCTATTAATCACCCTATTCCACCTAGGGCATTGGTCATTATACTCCTCAATGGGTTTTGAATTCTTATTATTTGTTCTAGGCAGAAGCTAAAAAGTTCTTTTTTTTTTCACCTCCTTTTTTAATTCTTCATACTCTTTGGGAATTCAGATTCAAGTTTGCTAATTTACCATGCCACAGGCACGTATTGAATCATGGGCACCATCTTTACGGCGTATGGAGCAAGTAAAACATCACCCAGTTACTTTCTTATTTACCCCAAATTATGTTCTGAGAATCGAGATGAAGGATGGAAGGAAGAATTTGAATGAAGGGAAATGAAATATCATAAAGAAGTAAAATAATCGAGCAAGGATTGGAAGAACCCATTTCCTTTTTGCTCTGACGTCATTTCGTTTTCGGTCCATGTAACATATAAACCAGAATAACAGTAAGAATCGCGGATGTATGGCTATATTAGCTCCAGGAAGCAACTCGTTCACTGGGCATATCGATTACAATACTGAATGATTAATTCGACCATAGCACCACTACCTCTATAAAAACCAAAAAGCATAACAAACTTCCTCCTATCCAATCCAAGACTTACTCATCTCAGACTCATGAACTACTAATCTTCCATACGACACCGTTCTCATAACCCAAATGCAGCGCTTCTCCACTTACTTAAACTACTGCATTACAGTCCGAAACATGTCCCCATAGATGTGATGCCTATTTCCATAGTATTGAATTGTTTGTTGTTCTAGAATCTTACATTGATAAATAAGGCGGGGAAACATCAGATTCAGAGATGTTAGATAGCTATAGCTTAAGTAACTTGTATTAGACTAAAAGTAAAAGGAAGCAAATCGTTCGCCCCATAGATGCATCTCCCCTCTTGACGCCATTCTTGTCAAAATAGATTCGCTCTATAAGAAATTAAGAATGGAGACACCTTACCGCAATAGTATCCACCAGCCGAGCCGAGATAGGTGTCTCTATACATACACGCTCAACTTGGGCAGGTCTACTCACCCCCGCAGAAAGAACACAAAGCAAATGCAGAAACTACTAGTCCTTGCAGCATAGCATGGATAAGCAAAAATAGAAAATACATGAAGAAAAGTAGCATACTATCAAAACAAAGACGACCAGTTGAGAATTCTTTCACATCTCTTTTTAATTGAGGGCAAAGGAAAGAGTCATGTTTACTTGTTTGAGAAATCATAGGAATTTTGATTGACCCACATAACAACCTTATCAATTACTTCTGCACTTCCCTTTATGATTCAAGATTTCATATCATACATCTGAAAAACCCAAAAGCCCAACTTCTGCAGAACAGACATAAGTACCTGCTAGAAGTATTTGATGCAGCCCGTCAACGTTTTTAAAGTGTTAACAAAAAGAAATGTCATTAGAATTGAGGTGCGCACATCACAAGGGGTGACGAGAGTCAATGAAACAGATGCTGGTAGCCGACTGGGAACCACACCTATCCTAAAATTGAAGATCCCAAAGACAGGCAGCCAAGAACCACATCCCAGTGAATGCAGAAGCACTAAACCAAGAAGCAGTACCAGACGACACCTCAACACAGAAAAAAAAAACAGCATAAATCTTAGCAAGATCTCAACTCTTTTTAACAAATTAGTTGCAATTTACCTCAGAAAAACTCTTTTACCTGTGACGAAACTACAAGTAGTCTGCATTAGATAAAAGAACACAAGAAACCAACAAAGTAACTATTTCAATCCAAGAGTAGAGAAGCTCAGGGCGTTGCCCGATTAAACAGACTTCACTCGATTCCAACCACACTAAAGATAATCCCACTATCGTCTTAAACACTACTGCCAGTTCACGTCTCTTAACTTCTGCTTCGGCGTCGCTCCCTTAGTCCATTCCTGCATATCGTTCACAAGCATTGTCTGTTAGTATAAATGTATCATCAATTAGAATTGACAACTCTAGCATGTGTCACTTCTGATTAAACAACTGGACGTTAGTGACAAGAGAGTGTAAGTATGAGGAATGTCGAAGTGGCCAGCCGTAAAGTAGCACTAAAACAGTCCAGACAAATATAAGGAACCTAACCCATTAGCATACGGTGGCTCCTCACGTCCACGGTAAGGTGACTTGCTATAGCTGCGTCCACGAGGTGACAAACTGCGGCGCCTAGGTGACCGCCCGCGAGGACTGTAACTCCTGTTTCATGTCGATGAACAGTGTCAATAACCAACACAGTTAAGTATTTTCACAACTTTTCAAAATAAATCAATCCAAGTAAACTTGTGTCATAAAAAAAAATCACTGAAGCGTGCAGTCCAACAACCAAAGATACACTGCCAAATCATGAAAACAATATAACCACAATATCACGAGTAATGTCTTCAGGAAAGCAAAAGCGTCTACATATTTACATACAGGATCAAAGAAATATCTGAGAAAGTAATCTCACCTTCGCCCATAACTGGGGCTCCTACGGAATCGAGGTGGACTGCGGCTGCGACGTCTCCCTGAACCACCACGCATGCGACATTCACGAGCAAAATGACCAGGCTCGCCACACTCGTAACATTTCAAATCAGATCCACCAGAGCGACCACGACCACCTCCACGGCCACCACCACCACCTCTAGAATTGTGAGAAAGCTCTACCCTCCAACCATTCTTGCCTGTGCAAAGAAACGGCAGTTATTACTTCAAACAAGCAAAAAATTAAATCATGTCAAAGGTAACTTTGCAACGCATACATTATTAAAATGGAAAAAATGATAGCACCAAAGAATCATAACCATGTCAAATCTTTAGCCTGATGATCTTAGTAAGAGCAGTAGTCTAAAGAACATAATAATAAGGAAGAATTACAAGGCGGCATACTTCATCATTAGGGACATAGGAATTGTGTAGGAACAAGTTCTTCATTGTGAGTAAAAAAATATATTTATGTTACCATATTCTTTTGGGGAGTTCATTTGACCACTGAACAATAATGATCTATTGGAGCACCAATTGCCCATAGGAATGTATTTTGAGGCTTGAGCACAGGCAGCACTCACATGGCCCATAGGTTAATTGTAGTAGCATACACCTCATATAACAAACCCATTATGCAACAGATGTGTAGCTTGCCATAACCCTCCAAAGCAGTGCAATTCTTATTTCTCTTTAGACACAGTCAAACTCTACAAATCAGCAGTCTATGATGAAGACTGACAAAAAACCATTACTGCAAGCCTGCTTGAATAAGAGATTTGCAAGGCAGAAGTAGAAGAAAGAGAGCATCTGCTTGCCCAGAGGCCTATGGCATCCTCAAATGAAAAAGAAGACTTAAATACGAAGTTGAGGAAAACCCTTCAACATATCAACCGGAAAAGGGGGAAAAACAATAATACATTAGCAAGTCAAAGAATCAATTACTAACAAAATTTTGCAGTACGCATGCAGGGCTATAAAATTTTGTTCTTTTTAAACATTAGAAGTACCATCTATGTCACGGATAGCATCCTCCGCATCTCTACGATCATCAAAGTCAATAAAAGCATAACCTGGTGGTCTCCTAGCAACCCAAACACTGCATACACAATATTCACGGAGTTATATTATCATCTAAATTTAAATTAGATGAAAAAAAAAAAAATTGTACAAAGTCAATTAATGTTTCTGATACCTCCGTATAACTCCGAATTGACGGAATTCATCTTCAAGCTCTCTCTCGGTAACTCTTGAATCCAAGTTACCAACATACACACGAGACATCGTTCTAGTCTTTCAGACGACGAATCTGCCAGCAAAGACAATATACGTCAAAGGAAGAATATAGTCAACTAGAGAATTCAATGGGAAAAAAGGACCTGGAAGCAAAAGGTAATTTAGATGATTTATCAAGCCGAGAAAAGAAGAGAGATCTGAACCTAAAGCGATGTGCTGCGGAGCCACCAAAATGCAAAACCCTAGCACTAGCAGGCCTCGATATTTGCCTCCTTTGCCCCGTTTCCAGCTACTACGGCAAGCCAAGCCGGGGTTATGTTTTCAGTAGTAAATAATAATAATAATGCCTGGATTAAATAGTTTGTAGTCCACACCCCACAAATAGAATTGGGGTGTGTCAAAAGAAATGACCTTATGCTGATGGGCTCTTAAGCTGTTTTGGGGGGGATCCAATATTAAATGGGCCATCCCACTGATAATGAGACTAAAATAAAAGTTGTTAATATAGAAAGCCGTAAGCCTGAATTTAGGGGGATGGAGGTGAGAGGCAAGGAAGGATGAAGGAAACAAATTTCGGATCATAATCCACGTTTGCAAGTTATAGCCCCTAGTAAGAAGGTTCATCTCCATTTTACTTTTGCTCTCCTCCCTGTCTTCCATTTTCTTCTCTCTCAAAGTTTCTGTCACCAATTCATTTTCATTTTTCCCCCAGTAAGTGACATCTCTCTCTTTCACGAAATTAACAATACAAAATCATCATGAATAACAAGTCAAAGCCCCTTTACAGTCTCCCTCCAAATTAATGTGCTTGAATTTTATCTATTAGTATTTTCTTCAAGAATAGCATGCGTTAATTGTTCTTTCATATTTTGTATCTTTTAAGCAGTTTGGCTGCATTTACAATCTGATATCATTGCTGCATTCTGACCTGTTAATCACTGTAACCTTTTTACTTGCATGATATTTTCTGTCTTACACTAACTGCGTTCCTAAGAAACAAGCTTTTTCTTTTTCCTCATTCTGTTAGCCTTCATTTTTCTTTTGATTCAGTGACAATGACAGACTGCAAATATAACAAATCATAGATCAAGAGGATAGAAAAGTGAAGATCGATGTCGACAGGAGCAGCACCTTATAAACCAAAAAATATTCTCATAACTGGTGCAGCTGGTTTCATAGCCTCCCATGTCACCACCAGGCTAATCAAAAGCTACCCTCAATACAAGATTGTTGCTCTTGATAAGCTAGACTATTGCTCTACTTTCAAGAATTTGGAATCATGCTCTTCATCACCAAACTTCAAATTTATCAAGGGTGATATTGCTAGTGTTGATATTGTGAACCACCTTTTGATAGAAGAGGATATAGACACCATTATGCACTTTGCTGCTCAAACCCATGTAGATAATTCTTTTGGTAACTCCATGGAATTCACCTACAATAACATATATGGAACCCATGTAATGCTTGAAGCCTGCAGGGTCACCAACTGCATAAAAAGGTTCATCCATGTTAGCACTGATGAAGTTTATGGTGAGACTGACTTAGAAACTGATGTTGGCAATCATGAAAAATGTCAACTTCTTCCCACAAATCCTTATTCTGCAACAAAAGCAGGAGCAGAAATGCTGGTCATGGCTTATCACAGGTCTTATGATCTTCCAGCCATCACTACTCGAGGCAATAATGTCTATGGTCCAAACCAATACCCTGAAAAGCTTATCCCAAAATTCATTCTTCTGGCCATGAGAGGTGAGAAATTGCCAATCCATGGCAATGGCTCAAATGTGAGGAGCTATCTTTATTCTGCAGATGTTGCAGAAGCATTTGATGTCATACTTCATAAAGGGGTGGTCGGCCATGTCTACAACATTGGCACCAAGAAGGAGAGGAGTGTCCAAGATGTGGCTCAAGATATTTGCAGCCTATTCAAATTGAATCCCAAAGAAGTTATTGAGTTTGTTCACGATAGGCCTTTCAATGACAAGAGATATTTTCTGGATGATCAAAAGCTGAAGAAGCTTGGATGGAAGGAAAGAACTCCTTGGGAAGTAGGACTTCAGATGACAATTGACTGGTATAAGAAAAACCCAGATTGGTGGGGTGATGTATCCACTGCTTTACACCCTCATCCACGTTTCTCAGCAATGAACCTCTCTGATGAAGCTGCATGGTCTTTTCAGTGTGGATATTCAAGATTGGCAAGGTCATTTACTGATGTTAATCGTAGTTCAGGAGGATTGAAGTTCTTGATTTATGGCAGAACTGGTTGGATAGGAGGGTTGTTAGGAAAGCTTTGCAGTGAAGAGAAAATAGCCTGGGAATATGGGAATGGAAGAATTCAAGACAGGAAATCACTGTTGGAGGATATAAGTAGAATCAAGCCAACACACGTGTTAAATGCAGCTGGTGTTACTGGAAGGCCTAATGTGGATTGGTGTGAGTCACACAAAGTTGAAACAATAAGGACTAATGTAGTTGGGACATTAACCCTGGCTGATGTTTGTAAGGAACAAGGGATTCACATGACCAATTTTGCAACTGGTTGCATATTTGAGTATGATAAGGACCATCCTCTTAAGTCGGGCATTGGCTTCAAAGAGGAGGATAAGCCAAATTTCATTTGTTCCTTCTATTCAAAGACCAAAGCCATGGTAATATTAATATATACTCATGATTATTTCATTTCATCTTTATACCATACGCACCTATATATCATACTAATCGAATTGCAATGCAAATCGTGAATATTGCTGATTACATGGAAAAACATATGCATGCTGGCTGCTGCAGGTGGAGGAGCTTTTGAAAGAATATGAAAATGTCTGCACACTCAGAGTTAGAATGCCAATATCATCAGATCTCAACAACCCAAGAAACTTCATCACAAAGATTTCTCGTTATAACAAGGTGGTGAACATTCCAAATAGCATGACAGTGCTAGATGAGCTCCTACCCATATCCATTCTGATGGCTAAGAAGAAGTTAACAGGGATATGGAACTTCACAAACCCAGGCGTCATAAGCCACAATGAGATCTTAGAGTTATACAGGGAATACATAGACCCGAAATTCAAATGGGAAAATTTTAGTTTGGAAGAACAGGGAAAGGTAATTGTTGCTCCCAGGAGTAACAATGAAATGGATGCAGCCAAGCTCAGGAAGGAGTTTCCAGGTTTGTTGCCCATCAGAGAATCCATAATCAAGTTTGTCTTTGAGCCTAACAAGAAAACTTGAAGACTCAGAGGTTTAGTTTTCACTTTTTCGTGTGATTTATGTATCTAATCTTACAATTTGATGGCTGTTCATAACAATTCAAACATAGGATTGATTGTTCACTTCCTCTTATGCAATTTATACAGACATTTTTTCTTTCCCAATTTTGCTGATCTGATCATTCTGTAGTTTTCAGTTTTTATATATGAATAGAGAATCTCAAGTATTCAGCAAGATATTGGAGTTATCTAGAACTGATCTATGTAATTTGCAGGATTAACATCATACAGTAACTATATTTTAACGAGGCAGATGTATCTTTCATAAAAATCAAAAATTGTTTTTTTTACCCCACTCCTGTGATGATTTATTTTTTCATAAGCCAATTTTTATTTTAACACCGAGACTTTTTTTTTATTTTTTTATCTGAGCCCTTTTTTTAATTCTTTGTCATTTCTAATTGCTAATATATATTTCTTTAAAAGTTTTTGATAAAAATGAATTTAAATAAACTCAATATATTTTGATACATTATATATATTTTTAGTATTTATTGTTTTAAAATTAAAATATAAATTTGATATTGCAATATTTTTAGTGTTTTAAAATTGGTAAAGTAAAAATTATATTAAGTTACCAAAACAAGTAGCAGCATTCTAGATGGATCTTGAGCATTTGTTTGTATTCTTAGCTGTATTTTAGCCGTTTTGAAGCAATGGATTTGGCAAAGTGACAAATCTCTACTGTGTACTTTTGTGATGCTGAAAGAGACCTGGCAATGGCGTGAGTTATTATTGCAGCTGTCACGTTGTTTTTGTCGATCCCAGCCACCATTGCTGAATATTTTAAGGAATCTTGCGAATCATGTTTAATGTTAATCTTCGCATTAATTATGATATCATGGCCCTTATTTTTATGCACATGGCCCATAAATTAAACAAGTCAAGTCAATATCTTTGATTTCAGCTCCGCTTTTATATTATTTATTATTAGCAAACATGATTACAATTTTTAAATTGTCTATGATTTCGCTACTCTTTTCTCCAGAAGCATTTATTCATTCCACATGATCATGTTTTTACCCAACCCAAATATGGTCATGAGAGCAGAGCAGGCCCAGTAGATTTCGTGGTAAAAGATTTCCACACGTTTAATATTTTTTTTTTTCGTTGTCGTTGACAACTCATGAATATGAGATACGAAATTAATTGAAATTATTTTTTAAAAAAATAAATTCAAGTTAATATTTTTTCTCCAAAAGATGGTTAATATATTTTTCTAATGAAAATTTATGTAACACAATCTTGCATATTAATTAATCTGATTCGATTTGATACAGATAATATCACGTTTAAATGATCTCTCTCTCTCTCTCTCTCTATATATATATATATATGTCTATGCCCCTTCGTCACTCTCACCATCTCTTGTTGCCTTGTTAGAGAGAGATGGAGAAATCTGGACGGCAATTCGACGTGATTATCGTCGGAGCAGGCGTAATGGGAAGCTCCACCGCTTACCAAACCGCTCAGAGGGGCCTGAAAACCCTTTTGCTGGAGCAGTTTGACTTGTTGCACCACCGTGGCTCCTCCCATGGTGAGTCTCGCACCATACGAGCCACTTACACTCAGCATTACTACTACCCTTTGGTCATGGAATCCTACGACCTCTGGCTACAGGCCGAGGCCCAAATCGGCTACAAGGTCTACTTCAAGGCTCCTCATTTGGACATGGGCCGTGAAGACGATGACAACCTCCTCGCCCTCATCCACAATAGCCGCAGACACTCCGTCCCCCACCAAGTCCTCCGCCGCCACCAGGTCGCCCAGAAATTCTCCGGCCTCATTGACATACCGGAGGATTGGATTGGGGTTTTCAACGAGCTAGGTGGTGTCATAAAGCCCACAAAAGCCGTGGCCATGTTCCAAACACTAGCTTACAAGAATGGTGCCGTACTACAGGACAACACGGAGGTTACAAATATTAAGAAAGACAACGTCAGAGGTGGCGTTGTTGTTTCTACAGCCAATGGTGAAAGCTTTTGGAGTAAAAAATGCGTGGTTACTGTTGGCGCCTGGATGAAAAAGTTAGTTAAAACGGTTACTAGGCTTGAATTGCCTATACAGCCCATGGAGACTCATGTTTGTTACTGGAGGATCAAGGAAGGGCACGAAGGGAAATATGCTATTGGCGGCGATTTTCCGACGTTTGCGAGCTACGGGAAGGTTTATGTGTATGGAACTCCGAGTCTAGAGTACCCTGGTTTGATTAAGGTGGCCGTGCACGGAGGGAACCCATGTGACCCGGATAAGAGGCCATGGGGCCCCGGAGTGGCTTTAGATTCACTGAAAGAATGGGTTGAGGGCAGACTCTTGGGGATGGTGGATTCCGGCGAGCCTGCCATGAAGCAGTGTTGCATGTACTCCATGACACCGGACGAGGATTTTGTGATTGATTTCTTGGGTGAGGAGTTTCAGAAAGATGTGGTCATCGGTGGTGGGTTTTCGGGTCATGGGTTCAAGATGGCTCCGGTGATGGGGCGGATATTGGCTGACATGGTGGTTCATGGGGAGGCAAATGGGGTAGATATTAAAAACTTCAGCATTTCAAGGTTTAAGAATAATCCTCAAGCCACTTATTCTTATCCGTTATGTTAGTCTCCACTATTGTCCAAAGTCAACTTGTTTTGATAAATCCCAGTTACCCAATAAAATGTTTATGTTAGTCTCCACTATTGTCCAAAGTCAACTTGTTTTGATAAATCCCACTTACCCAATAAAATGTCGATTTGTTGGATAAACTCCCTTAAATGTAAGCCATGCATTGTATGTAAATATAAAGATCAAGAAAAATAAATCTGGAAATTATTAAAGTATATACGATTTCACGTTCGACCAACAGCAAAAGTTGATAATGATTCTATGGTTAATGTAAGAATTAAGAATATAAAGAATGGCAAGTGCAAAATGCCCTGCGGCTAAGCAGATAAAGAAAGAAAGAATTCTCTGTTTCTCTAAACCTAACTGGTTATTTATCCATCCAGCGGTCCTACAAGTATGAGGGACTATCCCTTCAAAAGCTCCTCTGTAATGTATTCATTCATTCTTTCTAAGGTGGAGTGCTTCAGGTTCTTGGCCACAAACCACCGACTAGGCTATGTAGCAAGCTCTTCATCCATTGCTCCTAAGATATTATTGAGCCCTTTACTAGTTCTGTATATTCTCTTTTTACACCAGCTTCGCCTTCTTTCATTTTATTGCAGAATAGACAGTCACAGCAACAGCAGGAGGAAGAGAAGAAGATGCTGTACAACTAATCTTTTTCCTTTATCAATCACTATCTGTTGTCCCTTGAGGGTTTCTCAAACTACAACAAAGGCAAGGAGTGCATGCATTATGGCCCAATAGAAAATAATTCCAAGCCGTAAGGCAGGCTGCCTCATCAGTGCTCGATCGCATGAAACCCTGCAAGATCACATCCATCTATTAATTAAATTTAAACCAATTTAAAAAAGTGGGGGAGAAGATAATATGCCTACCACAAGCCATCAATCATGTCAGTCAAACGTCTTGTAAATCTTGGGACAATTCTTGATGAACTGAGAGACTTGAAACCATGGGCTGTGACACGGGACACCAGGAAAAATACAGTTTAAAAAAAGAAAAGATAAATAAACTCTCTAAATTGACTGAACCAATATACAAACTACGGCTTAAGTATCGTGGAACTACCTTTTTCATCGTCTTCATCCTCTATCATTCTCCTCCTACCAGGGTCCATGTCGTCTATAGCAATGGCAACATGATCGTTATTTCCTTTGCGCAAACTGCGAACTTGCGGTGTTACAGAAGTCCCTGCTGCTGTCCATTTATTCACCTGCGCAAAAGCCAATAAACTCAATGCCTTCAATGTGAAATCAAAACGAAAACCTCACCTGAAAGAGCCACGAAGAAAACCTCAACTGTATCCAATGTCATGTTAACAAAAGAAAATATATAAAATTTCTTCCTCCTTGAGCATATGTACTTTATGTAAACAGCTAGAATTCACTATTATGTTTAATCGAGTGCAAGAGTTGCACCAAAGGAAAAAAGGGTAAAAGGATAGTAGTGCCCCCAAGAACAAATTAGCGAACATAGGTACATCTAAACTGAGATAACTTACGACCACATAATCTAACCATTCATACTCCTAAGATATATTTGTCTAAATTAGCACACATGATAAGGGATTTCTAATCACATCTTTTGAAAGAAAGTTATTGATTTCATGATTTCATGATGGATTTATATAAGATTTTTACACTAGTAATATTTGGAGTCTTGGGTTTGCCTCTGAAAACTTATTATAGAGATAATGCCCTAATGCCTATTAGTCCTCCAGTACCTGTCTTCCACTCGTCTCTCCCTATGTTCTATTTTTCTGACGACCATATATATAGGTGTTTGTTCTCCTATTTCATTGATATGTGTGTAGACAGCTATACGCACAAACATTATGGCCCCTAAGTGAATAAATATTGTTTAGCTCTGAATTCCTTTTTCAAAAGCAAAACGAAAGAAGAAAAGATCAATTGCCTCACCACTGGTTCGACTTCCAAAATTTCTGAGCCCCTACTAGTTCCCCTTCCAGACTCTTCCAGTAAATTTAATCGCAATTCTTTCTCACGCAAAGACCTTTCAAGAGATTCTGCTTTGTGGGTTAACTCAACTACCTTGCTCCTTTCTACTTGCAACAAAGCTTCCTTACTTTCTTCACCTGCCCTTAGATCCTCCAATTCTGATAATGTAGAAATAAGCTTCTGATGAAGAATTTCTTTGTATTCATGAACCTGGTTATTGCTCTTCACATCAGGATGAACATCATGCATTCCTTCTCGAGAAACAATTGCGTCAACCCACATCAAGAACTCGAAGATCTCATCTGAGCTTCTACTGTTCATTTGTGATGCAAGAAGAACATCATTGGTGCATCTAGTCACTTCTTGCCTTAAGAAAGAGACTTCAGCATCTCGTTCTTGCAATTGGGATTGCAATTTTTCAACCTCGGTAAGGAGACTTGCAGACAGGTGGTGAAGCTCATCGAACTTACTTACGGTGCTGGAAAGCTTCTTCGTAATCTTACCACGAGATGCTTCAATTTTCTCTACGTCTAGATCCTTCTGTCGAACAACCTTTTCAAGTTCCTCAATCTTTTTTGTCAGTGTTTCCATTTGCATCTCTTCTTCATCAAGTGCATGCATTAGCGCCTCAATTTCTGCAATAAACCAATCAATAAAAACTTGTAGGTTCTTTTCTATAAAAATAAATATTATAAGTTCACTCGTTTTAAAAACACAAGCAGAGGAAGCTCACCTTGGTCTTTGGTAGCCAGCAAATCCTTTTGGGATCTGATCTTCTCCTCTAAATCGGCCACAGTAACTTGCCTATCCTCCAATTCGTTCAGTCTCTGCTCCAGGATTTTCCTTTCTGCCTCAATCTGCTCCACCTGTTTCTCTAAATTATGCTCTCGTATCCTAGCAGATTGAAGATCTTGAGAGTAAGTGTTAACAGCAGCTTCTGCATCCTTAATCTGATTCACAAGCTCCATGCAGAGCCTGTCTCTCTGAATATCTTTCTCTTGAAGCTCTCTCTGCAAATCTGCTATAGTAGCCTTCATTTCCTTTTGGTTAGCGTCTAAAAACTCTGTTTTTATACCAGCAAACTCTTTCGCTGCAAAAAGCAGTCTATCGGCCACAGTCTTGACATGTTCCTCCGATATTAACTGAATCTGATGACCAAACCCTAGATCAACAGATGCTACGTCATTTCCAACAAGTTCGGCTTTTCCATTTTCAATTACCATGGCTGAATTAGCACATGCATCATGAAGATAGACAATATTCCCACGTAATGCAACAAGCTCCCCATCTTTTTCACTAATTTCTTTCTTCAAGACTTCAAATGAATCTCTTTGGGAAGCCATTTCCTTTTGAATATTCATCACTAGTTTAGCTATTGCTTGGACTCGTTCCTGTGCTGAAATTGAGTGTTTGTCTATGCTTTTATTAAAAGAACCAACCTCCATCAAGAATTCTTGCAGCTTATGCGCAAGAAGACGACAATTTTCAATTATTGCATTATCATCAAAGTGGTCAATTACATCAAAGTCTGACAAAGAATCCACAGGCACAGAGCTATCCTGAAAAGGTGACAGTTAAATAGGAAGAAAGAATTAGTGATATGCTCAACAGTAATAAGAAGAATTGTATTTAAGCTGTTATTGACGCTAGTGCAAGAATTCCATAAATCTGCCCATTACATAGCATGTTCTATTTCTCATTCTCATGATATACCACGTAAGAGACATTTCATGAAACATAGACAAAAAATCAAATACACAGTGAGAGAAGAGGGAGGGCGGAAAAATATATTTATTGGATGAGCACTCATACGCACCTCATTATCAGGCAACCCTGGTAAAATATCAAACACATTTGCAGCCTTGTCGGCTTTCAAACATGACAGAAGAACAGCCTCCAGATTCCGAAAATATTCCATGTCCATGAAAAGGGCATTAGCTAGTGACTTGCCAGATTCAATGAAGCCTAGGCGGACTTGGATTATGCTAGATTTCAGTGCCATGATCTCAGAATATTGATCTTTTCTTTGTTGCATGTGCATGGTAGATAACTTCTCAAGATGTGAAAGAGCTTCAAGTTTGGCAGCCTCAGCTGAATCTCTTTGCTTTCTGAGATCCACAAGTTCAACCGCAACTTTTGCAAGCTCCTCCTGAAAAACATCATTTCTCTCTTGAACCTCATTCAACTCCGCCAGGAGGAGCTCTGAAGCTCTTTTAGATTTCCTTGACTCTTGTTCTAAAGAAGCAACAGTAGAATGCAGATCCGAGCAGAACTTCCCAACCAATTCCAACTTCTTGAGAGGATCATCTGTCTTACCTTCACCATTAATTTCAATCTCTTCTAACTTGTTCAAAATTATTTTCAATGTATATTCTCGCTCATGCATGTAGCGCTCAGTTTCGGCCAAACGATTCTCCAAAAGTGATCTCTCAGATTCAAGAGCTTCTAACCTATCTGGGTAAGCCGAGAAGTCTCTGAATTTCTGTGTATACTCTGCAATTGTATGTTCCCGGTTGTTGATCTCAGATTTCAGTTGCTCCATCTCATTACTCATCTTTTCAATCGTTTGTTTTAGACTATCCCGTTGTTGAACCAACAATTTTCCCTTCCTGACAGCAACATTTAATTTCTCCCTAACAGAAGCCGACTTCTGCTCTTCCTGATTAAGAAGCAACTCCAACTCCTCAGTTCTTTTACTGAGAGCTTCAACTTCAGCAGAAAGTGATACTTGCTTCTCCAAATTTGTATCTCTCTCCAGCTTCACTTGCATCAATTCATGCAAGGCCTCTTCTAAATCTTTTTTCAAACCACCCACCACCGACTCCTCATCAAGAATAACAACGCTTCTCTCCTCATTAAGAGTTACATCATCTTTTTGTGTGTGGTTCCCATCAAGAGCATCCCCGTCAGAAGGCTTCATTGACGAAAGAGTTGCATAATTTTCTATAAGCCTTCTAAGCAATTCCTCAAAGGAATCTATATTATCTCCACCAGAAAGCTGATTTTCTGTTTTAGATTCCTGCAAGGCATCAAGAACTAAATCATGCAATTTTCTGATTTTGTACTCAATGGAGAGAATTTGTTCTTCAACAGCAACGTTCTGCTCCAATTTCTCCCCCAGGCTGCTTATTTCATTATTCAGCTTTAAATTCTGCAGTTCAGTTTGCCTTGTCTGCACCGATAGATTCTCACATTCATACATTAGATCTTCCACTCTTTTGGAAAGATTCTCCCTCTCGGCAGTAACTTCCCTAAGGTCTGCCCGAAGGGCAGACACTCCCCTCTGAGACTCTTCCAGATCAGCATTTAGCAATCCAAAATAACTATCATATTTTTCAATCTTCAGTTGCAGAGAATCTCTGTGATGATTAGCCTCAATAAGTGCTCTTCCTAACCATTCAATTCTATCCTCCGTGTCCATAGACCGCAAATGTGAAGGCAAATCAATCCTGTCAATAAGTTCTTCCCATCTCTGCACTAAACTGTTCCTTTCCATCAATGATTGCTCCAGCATTTCATTTTGTTCAGCCAACCCATAAAACTTACTCTGTAGCTCCTCAAACTTTTTTCTAAAATCATCCCCTGAATCTGATTGCAGTTGTCCATCATCTTTCAAGGAATCCATGACAACAAAACCAGCATCAGAGTACGAACCTCCTCCAGCTGAACTCTTCTGATCCCAATCATTCATGGGCACTGAGTTACCAGCAGCTGACCTAGCCAACCAATCAATCTTTTCAATTATATCTCTGGAATGAAACTGCTCTGGCAGATCCAGGTCCTCCAAAATCTCTTCTATTCTCTGAAGCACCGAATCTTTGAGAAGAAATGACTCTCGCAAGGCATTTGCTGAATTGCGAATATACAAAAGCTCAGATTCCAAAGCCTCCACTCGCTCACCTGCCTCTGCATAGGCCTTAAGTTTTGTTTCAACCTCATGAAGTCTACTGTCCTTCAACCGTAACTCTTGCAAGCATCTCTCCAGTTCACTGGAAGTCTCTGCTAGGGACTGTTTTAGTCCATCTCGCTGCACAATCAACCCCTTCCCCTTGGTAACAGCTATGCCAAGTTTCTCCCGGATAGATGACACCCGCTGTTCTGACTGCTCAAGTTCACTTGTTTTCTCATGCAATTCAGAACGAGCAGCCAAGAGAGCTTCCTCAGCCTGACGTAAGCTTTCCTTGAGAATAAGTATTTCATTTTCATTCTCCACATGCAGTGTATCTAGATGATGCACTCTTTCTTGCAATTCAGTCAATTCCCTCAGCTTATATCCATAATCTTCTTTAGCCATGTGCAACTGCATGTTAGCCTCTCTAAATTTCTGAACAAGAATAGATACTAATGACTCTAAGCAAGCAACAGGTTCTTTACTCATTTCACCGTCATTTTCTTCCATTTTAAGCACAGCCTCAACATCTTCAATTAACTTACTAACAGCCTCTAAACCAAGACTCTTAATGTTCAGTTCCTCCAATTCTTTTTCCCTGCGTATCAATTCCAACTTAAGCTCCTTGGTGATGGATTCAAGTTCCAGCTTCTCATTCAGCATGTCTTCAAGATATTTCATGATGGTCTGGTAGCTACCATAGTTCAGTAGATCAGGTAATGCCTCATTTTGCAAATCCACCTTTTCTACACTCAAAGAACCCCAGTGGCTGAGTACAAGTTTCTTGAGGTCACTGTGTATGTTATGCAATGTACCAACAGCTAATTCATTCTTCCCAAGCAGATCATCACATTGCTCTTTCACTTCTTTAAATGAAGTACAGACTGCTTCATGGTCTGAGTAACTAGCTTCAAGGCTCTTCTGGAGATTCAAAATCACTTCAGTAGCCGCATTAACAGAAACTGCAACCCGATAATTGATGCCCAAACCATCTTGTGCACTGATGGAAATGGTTGAGGAGGAAGTTTCCCCTATTGTTCTATCTAGCTTCCCAAGTTCTTCAACAATGTCAGCAATAGTATTATTCCAGCCACGCTCAAATAGCATTGCCTTCTCAATCACCTCCTTCTGAAAATTTTCCAATTGATCACCAATAACAGAAGCCAACTCATTTGAACTTCGTTGCACATCATATAGTTCCATTCGCAACTCACTAATTTTTGACTGACAATTTCCAAGTTTTTCATAATGCACATTGTTTTTTGCTTTGCAACAGATATCTTCCCGCTTTAAAGCTTCACAGACTTCTTCAAGAACACTTTTCTTTTCCTGAGTATCAGCAAGAAGTTGCTTTATGGCTTCACATTGAACAGAAAGTTCAATATGGGATACTTCCAAATATGAACAATGTTGCTTCAATGCTTCAAACTGATCCATGAGTTCACTGTACTTTGCATCACAAATTTTTCTACCATCTTGCTCCCCCTTAAATAATGCACCCACATTCTGAACATCCAGCCCCCACTTCGTAAATATTGCTCTTAAGTTAAGAATTTGCTCCTTTATCAACATAAATGGATCAGATGGAGACTGAACCTCACTGGAATCCCTTCCCTCTACCTCAATGCCATCTGAATTTACTTTTGATTCAAAGGCCTGTATCAATTTTGACACTGCAGGTGCAGCAGCTTTACCACCAGATCTGGCAAAAGATATTGACTGAGAATGCAACCCATCAATTGACTTCTCAAGTTTCTGCAAAATCTTCTCTACCTCATCCAAGCCCATCTTCAAGGAAACAAACCCAAAAAAATCATCAAAGACTTCCTGTTCACTTAGATTCAGAGGCAGCACACCAGGTTCCCCATCTTCATCTTGATTCTGAGAGATATGCAGAGGAGACTCAGTAAGTGAAACCCTGTCTTCCTCAAGCTTTTTGCTCTGGTCCATTGATAATGCAAGGCTCCCACTTAGGTTGATATTTTCTACCAGTACACTTGCAACTAGATCTTTACTTTCAACCAATTCTTTTGTCAGCCTCTCAATCTCTTGGGAAAGATTCTCAATTTCAGCTTCAAACATATTTCTCTCTTCAGTCACCAAAGACAGCCTCACACTAAGATTAACATTTTCAGCTGTCAAGCCTTCCACTGAATTCTGGATGCCAGCAAATTCTGTTGACAGCTTCTCACTTTCAGAAAGATGAAACTCTTTCTCCTCCACAAGTTTATTTTTTCCTTCAATCATTACAGCAAGTCTTTCATTCATGTCTTTGTTTTCCAACTTTAAGACTGTCACTAAGCCTCCACAAGACTCTTGCGAAAGCTTCTCAATTTCAGCTTCAAACATATTTCTCTCTTCAGTCACCAAAGACAGCCTCACACTAAGATTAATATTTTCAGCTGTCAAGCCTTCCGCTGAATTCTTGATGCCAGCAAATTCTGTTGACAGCTTCTTACTTTCAGAAAGATGAAACTCTTTCTCCTCCACAAGTTTATTTTTTTCTTCAATCATAACAGCAAGTCTTTCATTCATGTCTTTGTTTTCCAACTGTAAGGCTGTCACCAAGCCTCTGCAGTCAGCCAGCTCAGTTGACAGACCTGATGACTCTTTCTGAGACATTTCAAAACAATTCTGAAGTTCAAGCAGTCTAGTAGAAAGTGCTTCAACCTCTGTCTTAGCACCATAAAATTGCTTTTCTAGTTCTTCACTCTTGCTGGCAACATCATGTAGTTCAACACGGCAATTTACAAGTTCTTCAGCAAGGCCTTGATTCTTCTCACTAACTTCGTTGTGAAAAACACGGACCTCAGATAGTTCATTAATCAACTGGTAACGATGATTATCAGACTCCAGTTGTAGCTCCAACTGTTCAGCCAGCTGCAAACTGAGAACATCATTCATAAAATTTGAAAGATATAATTCTTCTTTGAGTCTCTCAAACATTTCTGGAAAGCCTTTATCAGGTATAACTGAATAACAGGCCAAAGGATCTGCATTAGGAACTGCTCCTCTTGACTTGAGAAGAAAGTGATAATCCTCTTCACTAAGCCTCCTTACAACTTCTGTCAGCTGCAAAAGACTGAGTGAGCCCAAATCAGCAATAGGAGAGACATCCAGTGGCCCAGACTTGTTCATTTCATGACTTTGCATCGACAACTCATGGCTTTTATCTGAAAATACCGATCTACCAGGAGCATGTTCCTCATTAAGCTCCTCCTGATGTTCCCTGTTCTCTCCACTGTATTCTCCTCTACTGCTTTCATCATAACTAGACTGAAGAGCCGTTTCCTCATGCCTTGTTTCTGTCTCCTGATTTCTCATAACAGGTCCAGCAGTCTCAATATCATCTTCACGGTCAGATCCCAAAGCAGAAGCTGAGAGCCTATCTGGCATGGTTTCCTCAACAGAAGAAGATACTTCAGCTGCCTCACCAGTTTGTTCCATTCTATGAGATGCATCCCTGATTCTGATCTTCTCCAAAGCAATGGCAATCCCCACAAGAGGCTGATCATCCTCACCAACCTCAGAAAAAGGAAGATTATTTTGACCAACGGTCCCTGTATTGTGGCTTTGAGAAGATCTCTTCATATCTAAACCATGTGCTTCCTGCATTGTCCCTACCAAGCAACAAATGAGAATATAATCATACATCAAATCCACCCATCATGTATCCCAGTCTGCCCAACTAAATTCCAAATATTCTAAGGATTCTAAGGATAGCTTAAATTAAAATGGGAGAGAGAGAGAGAGGTATGAAGAGAAGAGCAAAACCTACATCTGTCACCAGATCTTCCCTTGTTTGCATCAAGGATGATTTAGGAATATCCTCAGATAAAGGCAAGGACTCTTCCTTATCTTCATCCTCTCTCTCAACTCTAACTGCCTTACCTGCTGCAGCATCACCTGGAGCAGGTGGGGTCAGCATGTCAACAGGAGCAGACATAGGTTCGAACGTTGCTCCACCTTCAGAACCCAAGCTTTTTGAAGTTCTTGGAGACACAGCTTTTGCCACTTCAGCATCAACATCTTGACCAATATCCTCTTCATTTTGGATGAAAGATTCAGAATCATTCTCACCGATTCCTTGATTCTGAAGTGCTACCGAGGTATTAGAAGAAATTTTTGTGTTGACTACATCTTTATCTGATGTAATGGCCACCGATGATAAATTATGAGATGGAGCATTATCGTCAGGCATTATTGAGTTTCCCAATGATTGAGATCCTGATATTTCTGTGATACCCAAGTCAGAATCTAAATCAGTTTCTTTCCCATCAGAAAGCTGAGATGATGCCATTGATATAGAAGCACTACTTGCTGCATCAGCATCGGACTCATGTTCCCCACGTTTAGTAGATTTTTTTGAGGATTTCCCAAGGCCACTACCGCCTTTACTGTCCTTGTCCTTCTTCTGGCGAAATTGTTGGAGCTGGGAATGAAAAAACAGAAATCAAAACTAAGAACGAAAAGCATTCACCTGCTATCATGTAAGTCCACAACTGAGTAATCAACACTCAATGCCTTGAAATCAAAGAAATGCAACTCAGTAACTTCTTTAATCAGCGACATTTACTGAGCCAAGCAAGAACTGAAATGTCTACAAAATTAAAAATATGCTTGAATACAGAGAAGATAAAGTGGATAGATACCTTTTTTCTACCAGCTGCGAGCAGATCGGTACGGTTCTTGCTCTTATCCATCCGATCCACTCCGTTATTGCTCCCCACTATGGCTGCAACAATCAGCACAAGCACGTCCCAACCACCATTTATACCCTCCTCTGCTCCAAAAGGAATTGAAATAATCGTGTTACAATGATTAACAAATTAATCTGAATTCCAAAAGGAAAGGAAAGGAAAGAAACCCGTGTTTGCCCACTAGCTGGGAACAGAAATTGTATAACATTGGAGAGTATCGAAACCCACGCCTCCAACCTAACTAAGAAGGATGTACTGTTGCATTTAATTCTATCAGAAGGTTTCTACAGTGCTTGACACCGCCTATTTTCAATTTTATTTCTGTTTCCGCCCTTTCGCAGCAACCAAACAGAAAATAGCAACCAGAATTCAGATTCTGTGCAGCGCCGATTCCCAAATAACTACTGCGCCCACTGACGGATTGAACTTTGAAACCACCCGACTAAAGGGATCATAAACGAGGAAAAGAAAACAAACAAATTAAGCTGGCGTTGGATGGAAGGGAATAAGAGAGGATCACCTTGATTGAGGATTGGCAAGAGCTATCCAACGACGTCGCAGTGGCTGTCATCCGCTCGTGTATGCTGTTGGTTCTCGATGCGGAGTGCCTCTGAATTTGAGAAAGAGGAAGTTCCTTTCTTTCTCTATGCCCAGGCCTTGTCTCTGTGTTTGAGATCTAGAAACGTTTTTTTTTTCTTTTTTTCTTCGCTGGTAAAATGTCGAATCAAGCGTAATTAACAATTTTTATCAGAAAACTAAATAAATAATATAACGTAAGTTGTTTAAATATAACATTATTACATTGATGAATCTTGCTATCTGTTTTTTTTTTTGGTACATGATAAATCTCGTTACCGCACTGACGGATTTCATGACAATTACATTAAATTAAATTATATGAAACAGTGATACTATGAAATAGTACTAGATTGTAAGCACGTCATAATTTCATAATTAATGTTCTTTTATTTTTTCTGATAACATTGTTATCTATCATTAATTTCATATTTAATTTAATGCTGATTACATTAGATAATAATCATTTTTCTAATAAAATTGATTTATCAAAAATATTAGCGCACGGTCTATCCTTGCCTTCGAAGTGATGCCGTAGTTGGTTCTCCCCTTGGTTGGACTTGGACCCATCACTGTGAAACCATTGCTTCCCGCCGCAGTTTCTCTTTTTGTTCCTTTCTGCGGAAGCCTATAGTGCTAAGAAATTACCATGCCGTCCTCGCCTTATTATTTATGCTTTTCCTTTCTTTTTATTTTGTTCGATAAATGGTACGAGAATAACAAATTAGTAGAAAATTAAATTAAATTAAATTTTGTGGTATCGACCAAAACTTTGATATTAAGCATCGAAATAGGTCATTTCATTTCTGATCCCCTCTTTTTTCTTCACACACCCACCCTCTTTAATAACATCACAAAAAGAAAATGAGTAAAGAGGTGAAAATGAGCGGTGTAACTAGAAATGGCCTCAATTTTAAACCTAAAGTCAATATTGAGGCCCAATTTTTTGCAAATTCGGCCCAGACCGATCCAAACGACGGTTGCTGGTTTACCTTATTTTCACAGTGTCCGGATCTCATATTCCTATAAGTCAGACAAAAGAGGCCCATTATTGAAACTATTTTCCTCAGCCCAATTTAACTCAACCCCAACATCAACGTGATTAGCACAGAAAATAATATTAACATTAAATATATATATATATATATATATATATATATATATATATATCTTAATCTTCCTCAAAGATTAAATAATAATAATAATAATTTTGTCTTAAATTTATCTTATACTTTATTTTAAAATTATTCATTAGTGAAGGATATTAACATGATCACAAATAATTTAATTTAATGATTTTGATAAGCAAAATTGACAATTCGTTTCTCACGGAGAGCCTCGGGCATTGATCCAAAGCCATTAAATAAATATTACTGGTATTTACTAACTACCATTTTTTTAACCTTAAAGCTGTATTGTATTGACAATAATGTCGGCCAAATCTGATTAAAAAACAGGTGTGGGAATCTCTATTATAGAGAAGCAACTTGCAAAAGGTCCAATACTTATTATTGCCCTAGTGCCTGCCACATAATGTTCTCTTATTTAATAATAACTTAGGTCAAGGTTTAATGCTGACGGTCCACAAACGACTTATAAGAAATGAAATATGCTCTGTTAAATTATAAAGTTATATATTTAGATAATCCTGAGTTGGACTTTGGGCTTGAGATTCTCATTTACTTTAATAAAGCATCTAGAAAAACGTATTAGGATAAACTAAGAAATACCATTAAAATATAAGAGGTCGTCTCAAATACTAGACAAGACAACATTATTTTATTAGTTAAAGTCATTGGTAACTAGGAATCAAATCTTCAACTATATTATACATAAAACGTTGTTAATTTATTGGCATGACATAAATTTGCAACTACACCTAATTAATCACCAACATTCAACCATTATATTCATTTTTATAGTTTTTCCCATAAATAATTATTTTAACCAATAAAGTTTAACATATGTTAACCAGAAGTTTTAATATTTAACTATGTATACAAAAAATATTTTATTAAAAAGATGTTACATATGTTTTAATAAATTTTTATTTCAAACGAAATTAATCTTTAATTATTAGTTAAGATATATTCTTAGTGCATAATATATTAGTTAAGGTATAAGTTTTCTTAAAATATTAATATTTTAAAACACATTCATGTTTACAAAATAGTAATCCCTTGTTGTTAATTGATACATATTAATGTGAGGTTGAGATGAATAAGATTATTCGCAAAATATAATAAAGCAATAAAAAGCTTATTACGAAAAAGGTGGCTTATTTTATACCGATTGGAGGTCATGGTTGTCGACAACTAATAAAATTATATTTGAAATTAAGTGGTGTTATTAGAATACAATGTATTCAAAGATCATAATAATCAACGACCGTTTGATGGAGATATTTGCAAGATTTGTTCAATCCGCAGGCTTAAGTCAAACCCTTTTACTTTTGTTGTTTATCAAACTCATTTTGATTCGTGAGAATAACCAAATTATGATATGATGGATAAATTTGAATTTTTCTGTCGTCGCTGTAGTCGTACAGTCAATTACAGGCTATCTAATTTTTGCTGATTGTGAAGGTTTAACAAATCAAATTAGACGGTGTCAACTGCAACAACTACAAAAAATTTGAATCCATGACGAATGAGTTCAATGGCAATCAAATTTTTTGTGTATATATTATTTTTAATTAAATAATTTTTTGCAGATTTGTACCCATTAAACAAAAGATTTGCACTAACTAACGAATAAGAATTATTCTAGAAATTGAATCTTTCCTACTTGCACTTCAATTCACTGACAACTCTTTTTTACCACTTTACCCGGTAATTTTTTTCATAAAATAGAAACGTGCTTATTAAAAGTAATAAGTGGCATGGTCGTTTACTCTCGCTAACCATTAATGAGTTTGATGATACGGTCGTACGTGGCGGGAATTTAATGGCTCTTTCTAGTCCTCCACATTAAACAACGGGCGAGAAGTCAACTCTTCCTGTGGATAATGACCGTAGGATTAATAAAACAAAATCCGACGGCCTAACGTTTCATATCAGCACTACCGGCTACAACCGGTGTTTAGATGGATAGTTTTTTCCTTTTTGAAAAAAATAAAGAAAAGGTTGGTCAACAGTTCCAGCTTAAAATAACAGAGGACTCCTACTCCACGTGATCCCCATTTTTGGTCACCTGTCCCTCTCCGACGATTTGGTCTTTCCTTAACGCCGTGATGACGGTCTTTCCAAAAAGTTCATTAAATTATTTAACGATTTAACCTGATTAAATTTTGTTAATATTTTCAGGATGCGTTAATTTAAAATTTATCAAATTACAGGAAATTTTAGCATTTAAGTATACAGTATAATTTCTTTTATATACTTTTTGTTTTATTATAATTTCGTAAAAAAAAAAAAAAGACATGCATGGACTATGGAAATCTGGTGATTATCTTATGATAATTTTGTTAAGAAATTTCCACCATTTCATCTTTTTCAGGAAATACTAAGCAACCAAACTTTTAGACAGAGTGACCAGAATACGCGTAGGAAAAGTCAAAATAATATATCCATCAATGATAGATCACCATTTATTAAGTAACATTTACGCTGTCGATGCTATGGGAAGGTCAACTGTGAGGAATTAAGATTTTCGTAATCGAAACTCACCAACATTGGGATAGGGTTGGTCAAGGGACCGGAATAGGGAAGTCCCGTCCCCATTGTCTAGATGAATATATATATATATTATTTTGATCTTATATATTTCATGTATTAAAAAAATAAAATGTTAAAAAATTTAATGAATGAATTAATCGCATAAATTTTAATTAAAATTTTATATAGTATTTTTTAAAAAAACAAAAATAAAAATAAAAAGTTTGAGATAAAATTTGAGATAAGATCAAAATAAAATTTTGTGTGTCGTCTAATTTTTGAAATAGAATAAAAATGAGTAAAATTTTATCTTATTTTATGTCCACCCCTAAATGAGAATAGCAGCCAATCACTCATATCATAAAAGGGTACATGCTAAATTGTTTATTGTGTGTTTTTTACTCTTATCTCTAAAATATAAATACAAAAATTATTATATATCTCATAAATACATATGTTTAAATTTTCTTATTAATAAGAGTAATTTATTAATAAGTAATTTTGTATGAGCTAAAAAAAAAATTTATGTGTCATTCACTTAATTTTTTTTTGTTTCTAACTCATCGCCCGCCACTATCGTCACTGCTAATACATTCATCTAGTAAAACCATTGTTATCGTTGCTATTGCTGCCACATTCACCTAGCAAAGTCTCTGTTACTTTCACTTAGCAAAATCATCACTGCTACTGCTACTGCTACCATCTCTACTTAACAAAACCACCATTGTTGTTGATGCCACTCTTACCTAACAAAACCACTGCTATCGCCGCTACTATTATCCTCACCTTGCAAATAAGACATGGCTTATTGCCACCAAATATAAACAAGATATATTATATTCTACTTCTATTGTTTAGTTCATTCCAAAAATATGATATTATAACAAAATTTATTTTTAAAATTATTTAATGTGCATCAAATATTAATATCTTATAAAGCATACTAAATGAGTCCTTAATTTTTATTTTTTTTATGTTATCATTTACAAAATTTAACTAATATATCTTGGAGCGTTTTTTCTTTTTATTTTGATCATTTATAAAATCAGGGGTGAGATATAAAGTTTTATAAAAAAAAAATACACATAAATTTAAACTTGTTAAGTCTTTCACTTTTTCCACGAGTGAGTTCTAGACTTGTCAACCCTCCTCTCCTTCTTTGAAGTTTTCTAAAGATAAAAAGGGAAAAAAAAATTTAGAACAAGTCTATTACAAGTCTTTCCAATTCGTTTCCGTCTTTTTGTTTCTTTCCTTCCTTTAGGACCCACCACTTAGCGTTTCTTCTTCTTGCATTTTTGAGCTTCTTTTCTTTTTTTGACTATCCAACATTTCAACAGTGAACTGTAAACACTATACCTCTGTTATCTCTCCCGTGTCTTGACCAGCTATAGAATGATGGAAATCTTCAAACTCATTTGAGCCGTCAGATGAAAAATATCATTTTGACTCCAACCCAACTATTTCTTTCTCCCCTCTTACCCGGTCATCCGGTGACCCTCACCCCCTTATATCTCCCTCGTCCCCTTCATTGCCATTACTCTTTTTCCTTCACGAACCTGAACGCAGCGATCTTTCTATGGCGTATTGAGTTTGAATTCCTCTTAATCGTTGTTTATCATTCCCTTTACTTTTTTCAAACTGAAACTCAGAAAATGGCTGTGGAGCTCCTGGGTTTCCCCAAAATAGACGAGCAGAAGGCTATACAGGAGGCCGCATCAGAAGGATTGAAGGGCATGGAGCACATGATCCGGCTCCTCTCACATCAACCCAACCAGATGGACTGCACGGACCTCACCGACGTCACCGTTTCTAAGTTCAAAAAACTCATTTCCCTACTAAACCGGACCGGTCATGCCCGGTTCAGGAGAGGACCGGTTCCCCCTTCTCCCTCTTCAACTCCCTCCGCTTCTAATTCACCACCACCATCATCCGCAACGCCATCCTCCGCCTTTCTTTCACAATCGCCAAATTTAAATCCATCTCCGGTGCAGTTCAATTCACGGGCGACCGTTGCTCCAGTGTCGATCGTAAATCCGGTGACTGTTCGCCATGTTCCGGTCAATACTCCCACGAGTTTCGTTCCCACTCAGTCACAGAGTTTGACTCTTGATTTTACCAAACCAAATATTTTGAGTTCGAACACAAAGTCCCTGGAACTCGAGTTCTCGAAAGAGACGTTTAGTGTGTCCTCAAATTCATCGTTCATGTCGTCAGCCATCACTGGCGACGGCAGCGTTTCTAACGGTAAACAAGGATCGTCGATTTTTTTGACTCCGGCGGCACCGACGGTGTCCGGTGGGAAGCCACCTCTGTCAGCACCATCATTCAAGAAGAGGTGCCACGACCACCGCGAGCACTCCGATGACCTCTCCGGCAAACAATCCGGCTCCAGCAAGTGCCACTGCATCAAGAGAAGGTAAACCCACTACTCCATCCTGGTATAAACTTCAACTTTATAGAAAAAAAAAAAAAGAAATTAGAAAAATTATACTGAGTTGAGTCATCAACTCGGAGGTCAGAAAATATTTATCCACTAGCTTGAGATCGGACTCGGTCGGGTCCGAGTTTAGTTAGTAGTCAACGATTTCGGTAGTGGTGCAGTTTAGGCATCAATGGACACAGCACGCGTGATGGTGACAAGAGAAGGTGCTGCCTTTGTCAATAAGCGAATTTTTAGAAATTCTGTCCGAGAAAAAAATAATAAAATTTCAAACTTCCAAAACCAAAACACTTTTGTCCTTTTCTGGTTAGACACCTAGACTTCACCTTAATTATTGCTTTGACTCTACACCTGCAAATAACAAATTAATTAAATTAAATTAGTAAACTGATATTATTATTTTAAAAATATTCAGAAAAAATCGGATGAAGAGGACGATTCGAGTTCCGGCGATTAGTTCGAAGATCGCCGATATTCCGCCGGACGAGTACTCATGGCGCAAGTACGGTCAGAAGCCGATCAAGGGGTCACCATATCCACGGTGAGTAGGGATTGATATCTTGTCATTGCTTTTGCGTTGACGTTGGTCAAAGGCAAATTTTTGAACGTTGATTTTGTTGTTTCAGTGGCTATTACAAGTGCAGTACAGTGAGAGGGTGTCCAGCAAGGAAACACGTGGAGAGGGCCCACGATGATCCAACAATGCTTATTGTGACGTACGAGGGGGAGCACCGTCACGGGATCCAGACCACGATGCAGGAGAACGTGAGTGGGACTGTTGATCTGGTATTCGAGTCAACGTGAGGGTAGAATAAAGAAAAGGGGAAGTGGGACCCTTTTTATTTGGTAGTAAAATGAAGGGAGTTAAAGGGGTTGGATTGTAAATTTATTTATATTTAAAAAATGATTCTATTTATAAAGTAGATGTGGAAATTTGAAATTCCAATCTCCCAAGATAGTCTTGCTAACTTTTGATTATTTTGTGAGATTCTTGTAACGAGATTCTCGGGGTACGTTCGGTTGGTTCGAATGAAAGACGTTGGCGAGAATAGAAAATGAAAAGAGAGTGAGAATAGAAAAAAAATGTTGCTATTCATTTTACCTATAGAAGTGTGGAATGAAAGTAAATTTAAAAGACAATATTACCCCTTAAAAAAAAGAACTAACCAATAAAATTAAAATTAAAACAACAGACAAAAATTAAAAAGAAGAACCCTTCTTCTCCAACGAGTTTTTCTCTCTCTAAACTCCGATTACAGTGACACTCTTCTCCACCAAGCAAACCATGCTTATCTGAAATTTGTTTGTAGTGTAGTGGAGATTTGTTCCACTTTCTCCCAAAATGGACATAAGATTTGTTGCTTCAGAGCTTGGAGACATCTGCTGGTGATGGTCCAAATGTCAAAGAGCTGGTTGGACGCTAGTCGGACGTTCTCCGGTGCCGTCGTCGGTGTTGTCTAATCCCTGCTCACTGCTGGCAAGGGTAATTTCGTCTATAAAAGTAAGTTTATTCCCTCAGAATAGAAGCTTTCCTCCCTAAATGGAAGAAAAGGGTCCATTTATATTTTAATGGAATAAAACTCTACACCCTTTCAAGTTTAACAGTAACCAAACACCTTTTATATCACATTCCAACAGAGCATTCCTTTCTATGCTATCCAACCAAACATGCTCTTCGTTTTAAATTGGAGTGAAGTGGCATCCGAGGAGAGGGTCAAATGGGAGGAGGTTTCATAGAGAAACCCAATCAATCAAGTAGGATTCTTTTCTTTGGGATCCAAAGAAGAAAACCTTTTTATTTTGTCGATTGGTCAGAGCATCGTTTCATTCTGCCTCTCTTTTTTTCTTAAGAAGAAAAAAAAAAAAAACTTAGTCTAAATGTATAACACATAATAATACTATTTAAAAAGTGAGAATACATAACAAAAATGTAATAAAAAATTTCAAACCTATTTTAACTGTGTATATATATATATATATATCACTATATAGACAACACTTGGTATGAAAACTTGAATAATAAAGAAGAAAGATAGTCCAAACGGGGCTCTGACCGGAGCTATTCATGGGCTTTGACGTAGTTCAGATTTCATGGGCATATTGGGCCTGTGAATTTTCTATGGAAAGCAGAAATAAAAAAATGGTCATTTCCAAATTCCAATCATTCTGTGATGATGCCTCGGTCCAGTAAAAATAATACCATCCAGATGCAGTGGCGAGGTATAGGGATTGTTTAGGCTTTTAATCACTAAGAAGAAATCATGTGCTATCAAAAGGGAAGGGAACAAACTAGGGCACCGCAATATGATAATTATACTTTTAATTATATTCAGTTATATTTATTTTTTATTTTCATCACAAATATAAATAAAACAATTTGAGTTAACATAACCCTAATTCATTATTATTAGAACCAAACCTGCTGACTACATTTATTTTGGAGCTAATAAGATTTCACTTAGGTGAAAAATGTTGTAAAAATATGAGATATAAATGATAGATTTATATATTTTCCCCTATAATAATACGGTTTTTTTTTTAGCTTTAATGGTATAATGTAATACATTTTTCTCTTTATATCCATTTTTATTCATATCTTTGTTGACAATAATTAATTTCCATTGTAATTTTCTTTGTTTTGTTACGCACCTATAAATGGGATGAAAAAAAGAAGAAGAAGAAATACACAAAGAAAAGAGTGTGCGTATCTTTTTCTCAGGCTCAGGGACTTGCCTTACTGTCATGCACTTTGTGGCATAATAACTCGTCGGATATTGCGAAAGAAGCTGAGTTGTTTCGTAAAGTACTCTTCTCTTCACTCTCCTACTCTTTTACAATTGCACATTTGTTAGGGTTTATCTCTCACACCCCCTGCAATCCAGATTCTGAATCAGAAAGCTCTCCGTTTTTCTTTTTTCTTTTTTAAATATATATATATATATATACCTACACACTCCATTCAAATTAAGCTCACCGGATCAACTCGCTCTCCCTCTCTCAGACAACCCCACTTGGCCTGGTTTCCAAGTGAGTTTAACCTCATTTTCTTTTCCACTCTATCTCCGGAGAAAACCCTGTTTTTGTCCTCTATTTGTGGATTATAGTGGGTTCAGTCCAAATTTCGTGTCTTCCTTGTATTTATTCGGTTTGGTCTTTATTTGGTATAAGTTTGGTGAAGCTAGAGATGCAAAACTTTATACTAGACGAGTCCTGGTTGATTTGAGGTCGAACTCCATTTTCGATGAATCCGATGCCAATTGATGGAGAAGATTCATAGATAAGTAAAATAAGAGATACCATTACTGATTACTTTACAATTCTTATGCTCTCTATTGACTGAGGTGAAGTCTGAATTGCAAATTTTGATTTCTGGGGTTGTCATTGCGTTAAGGGTTTGCAAATTTGAATGGCGAATTCTGGACATGTTAATGGTGATAATAGAATTGAGAAATTGATTTCTGCTGGGAAGTCATTGAAGCTTAGCCTAGAGAAGTCAATGTCGTTAGGGTTAGCGTTAGAGAAAGCAGGGCCAAGGCTGGAGGAGATTAGCCAAAGATTGCCTTATCTTGAATCTTCAGTTCGCCCCATTCGTGCTGATAAGGATGCCCTTAGGGCAGTTGGTGGCCACATTAATCGAGCTGTAGGTCCTGCTGCTGCCGTGATTAAGGTTTTTGATGCTGTTCATGGCCTCGAAAGGTCACTCTTATCTGATCCATGTAATGATCTCCCTGGTTACTTGTCAGTGCTGAAGCGCCTTGAAGAGGCACTAAGGTTCCTGGCAAACAACTGTGGATTGGCTATTCAATGGTTGGAGGATATAGTGGAGTACTTGGAGGATAATGCAGTTGCTGATCATAGGTTTCTATCAAGTTTGAAGAAGTCATTAGAAAATCTTAAGGAATTGCAAAATGATAAGGAAAAGGTGCAGTTGGATGGGGGACTCTTCGAAGCAGCATTGGATAAATTGGAAAATGAGTTCCGGCGGCTGTTGACTGTAAACAGCGTGCCACTTCCAATGTCATCATCACCTTCACTTGGTGAGCAAGCATGCATTTCTCCATCACCCTTGCCTGTCGCTGTTATTCACAAGTTGCAGGCTATTCTTGGTAGATTAATTGCAAATAATAGACTTGAGAAGTGCATATCAATTTATATTGAGGTCCGCAGTTCTAATGTCCGAGCAAGTTTACATGCTCTCAATTTGGATTACCTTGAGATCTCAGTATCTGAATTCAATGATGTGCAGAGCATTGAGGGGTATATAGCCCAGTGGGGAAAGCATTTGGAGTTTGCGGTGAAACATTTGTTTGAGGCTGAGTATAAGCTTTGCAATGATGTATTCGAGAGGATTGGATTGGATGTGTGGATGGGCTGCTTTGCAAGAATAGCAGCTCAGGCTGGTATAATTGCATTTCTTAAATTTGGGAAGACTGTTACAGAGAGTAAGAAAGATCCCATTAAGCTTTTGAAGTTGTTGGATATGTTTGCATCTTTGAACAAATTGAGACTGGATTTCAACCGTCTATTTGGTGGAGCGGAATGTAGTGAAATTCAGAACTTGACAAGGGATCTCATCAAGAATGTGATTGAAGGGGCTGCAGAAATTTTCTGGGAGGTTCTGGTTCAGGTAGAGTTACAGAGACAGAGCCCACCTCCTAAAGATGGGAATGTCCCAAGATTGGTAAGCATTATTAGTGATTACTGTAACAAACTTGTTGGGGATGACTATCAGCCAATATTGGCGCATGTTCTGGTCATCGACCGAAGTTGGAAGCATCAGAAGTTTCAGGAGAGACTCGTCGTCAATGAGATTTTAAACTTAATGAAAGCCATCGAATTAAACTTGGAGACATGGATGAAGGCTTATGAAGATCCAGTTCTATCCAACTTTTTCGCTATGAACACCCACTGGCATCTGTACAAGCACTTGAAAGGAACAAAGCTTGGGGATCTCTTGGGGGATACTTGGTTAAGGGAACACGAACAATGCAAGGACTACTACTCGGCAATCTTGTTGAGGGAGAGCTGGGGAAAGCTTCCGGGACATTTGAGTCGAGAGGGGCTAATTCTGTTCTCGGGAGGGCGTGCCACAGCTCGCGATCTTGTCAAGAAAAGGTTGAAAAAGTTCAACCAAGTTTTTGACGAGATGTACACAAAGCAGTCCAGTTGGATTATGGCAGAAGAAGATCTAAGAGAGAAGACACGTCGGCTTATAGTGCAAACCGTGATGCCTGTTTATCGGAGTTACATGCAGAATTATGGGCCATTGGTTGAGCAAGAGTCAACTAAATATGCAAAATATACAGTGCAAAAATTGGAGGAAATGCTAATGTCTCTATATCAGCCTAAACCATTAAGATATGGCAGTTGCCAATTTAGTGGGAAATTTGGCAATAGAATGAAGGATATTCGTCGTACAGCTTCCGCAGTTGTGTAATTGTCATCCCATCTTATCCTATATTTAAGAACCTACTCTTCTTGTATATAATTCTCCTCATAGCTCTGCAACCATGCATATATCATCTTTTATAACTATCCAACTTAAAGTCATTGCTTTGCTTTTCCTATCCAATCCTATTTCTGGCCACACCATCACACTTTGAAGTTGTCGTTACTGATATCAAAATCCCACAAACTCTTTGTCGTTTTTGTTAATGTTAATGTTAATCGTTATCGTGGCAATTCATGTCGTTTTTATCATATTTATGGTTGCTGTTGGCACCGCAGAATATATTGGAATCTCACAAACTGAGAGACAAAGAAATTGTGTGCAAGAAAAGGATTCGTCGAGTAAATTAGAAAAATAATTAATTTTTTTCTTTCCGAAACAAAAGTAAGTTAGAAAAATCCCTTTTCCTATGACAGATAAAAAATTCCACAAGCATCTTGTTAATTCTTCTGTTATGGGCTTTCTAGTCATTGTGACAAATTAAAAATATTCTTCTCCTTTTTTTAAAAAGAAAGCAAGCAAACAGCACCAAAATTTGGTGGATGAATGATTGATTTAATTAGTCTATCCTATTCCTATCCAAAGAGATAAGATAGGTCTGCTCTGCAAATTGGTTAGTGTAAACTGTAAAGCAACCACTGCTCACACCTCGCATTGACCTAATTTCCTCCAACCAATGGTCATTTCATTATAAAACTCTCTCCTTAGAATATCTGTCTGCCAATAAGGCAGAGTCCTCCAGGATATTCCTTGGGATTTCTTGTCAAAAAGAGGACTTATTGGAACAAAAAAAAAAATTTATATTTATAATTAGTAAAAATATTAATTAAAATTAATATAATTTATTTTATTATATTTTCATTAATCACTTAAATTTGAAATAAGTTGTGAAATAAAATATATTTTTAAACTTATAATTTCCTCTCATGTTTTTCGTTGCTTAATTTAACCAAACAACTAATACCCCTCTCTCTCCTCATACACATGAGATAGAGAAATTTAATAATGGGATAATTAGCAACTAGTTGGGACATTAACAGCTAAGCAAATGTTATTTGGGTGTGGTCTACTACTTTGAATTATTAGGCTTGAAATATAAATAGGATAAAATAAAGAGTAATTATGTGCAATTAAGTAATTAAATTGACCACACTACTAATTGTTAAATAAATTATCACATTATCCATCTAACAACTAATTACTCATTGTCACATCACTCGCTCAAACCCCACTAATATATTCCGTGGGCTATCATATCTTTTGCTTTAATCTCTTACTTTCTTTCTTACAACTAATCTAATCCCACAAAGAAAATCATAAAGATCCTTTTGTTTTTTAGCAATGACACTCGAAAAAAAAAAATGGGACCTCTTATTTGATCAAATATGTATTTGATGATCACAATTAAATGTAAAAAGGAGTTCGTATGAAAATAAACAAGAATAAGAGTCTATATATGTTGAATGAAATGTATCGTTAAGTCAATAAAAATATATTAATTGACTCTTTCTACAGGTCAATATGGAGAATTTTTTTTTCTTTTGGTGTAAAAAAAAAATATTAAAAATATTAGTTATGAGTTCAATTGATAACTGTTGTGAGGATGTCCAAGAATTATAAAATATGAGTCATATTTGACTATTTTCTTAACAATGTAATCATCATAAAAGTTAACTTTACAAAAGATATAATAAAATTCAATTACCTAATTTATATTTATAAATTATTTATTATCATGAATGAGAGTATGCGTGTTTGACTTGTTTAAATTTAATAGATAAATAATATTTATACAATCAGTTTTCATACAGAGGACGCAAATATCTTTTTACCAAGTTAAGGCAAGACTACTCCTGATAACCTCGAGTTTAGCATTGATGTTAGTCAAAAGGTTGAGATGCCCTCTATACCTCAAGACCCAATTATTTGAGTGATCTTAGGTAATATGAAGCAAGTTAAAACATAAAATAAGAGAAGCAATATGGAAAAATAAAAATGGTGAATGCGGCAAGTGGTATATACTATTAAATTAAATATAATTAATAAGGATATTTGGACAAGTTGTGTACTTAGCATAGAAATTGTGCCAAGATTGAAATATTTAAATGGCAGCTGTTAACCTGATTCAATGTACTCTTGGAGTTAAAATTAATGACCTGAGAGAAAATAACCCGATAGTCATTAAAATGTATTATAGTTTTTGTAACTACTGCTTCTACTCTATAAAATACTACTACTATATATGTATAATACATTCAATGAGAAGCTATACTATACTTATACTATATGCTCATAATTGCACTGTGATAAGAAATTCCATATTTTATATTTTATATTTCAGCATGTTCTCCTATCACTTTTTTTTTTTGTTTAAAAAAAATATTCAGCATGTTCTCAAGCCACCACTGGATAAGAGTGAAAATAAATAATAACAGACCGTGACATTTTATCTTAAAACATGCATTGTTTTTATTTATTTATTTTTGATAATAATAAATGAAAGCTTGATATTTTAAGAGACATAAGGGAAAATTTAGAGGGACCAGCTAGAACTTACGAAGCATGTGCTGGTTCTGATGTAATAAAAGGAAACAAACAGGATCAGCATTAGATGAGACACCCACCTAAACCTACACAGAGAAGAAGAAGATATAGATAAAACTCTTTTGTTTTGTCCCTGTTGTTGCCACGTCATCAGCCGGCGGACGTTATCGGCTCACCCTTTCTTTTTTCTCTATTTTGCTGTTTATATTTTCCATCTAGTCACTTATTTTCTTCTCTCTATTCTTCTCAGAATTTTTCTCTCTCTAGAATATAATAAATGAACAGCATCAGACCCTCAACCCATTTCCTCATTTCTCTTTCTTCTTCCCAAGTCTTGACTTTTACCACTGACGGAACAATCTAATCTGTATTTTGCTGCTTATCTCTTTATCTTCTTCTGGTAATCTAACAATTTATGACAACGAGCCATATTACCTGGAAGCCCAAGAGAAAGAGAAGACGAAGGGGACTGGGATACTTTGATTTTACCCCGTAATTCCTCGTTTTCTGAGTCTTCTTTTGCTTGCTTGTTCGTCGATTTTGCTGTAGAAAAAGGTGCTTGGTGCATCATAAATGGAGATTTTGGTGGGACCTACTTTCGCCATCGATGTTTCATCGTCGCCGCCGAGGTACGACAGAGACCAGTCGAGCCCTGAGGCGGACGATCGTGTGGTTCCGTCGTCTTTCTTGTTAAATGAAGTGGATGGGCGCCCCAAAAACGTCGGGTCTGGTTACGGGCTCGGAGGGCGACCCAAGTTTTTCACTTCAGAGTCGTCGGAGAGTTCGTCGTCGATCGGAAACCCAGACGACAGCGACAACGATCTGTCATCTAAAAGAGACGGAGAGGTGGGGGAAGAAGACGAGGTTCAGAGCAAGTTGAAAGAAGGAGCAGTTTCAGTGTTGGGTTCTCTGGATTCCTTAGAAGACTCTCTTCCCATCAAGTTAGTTTCTTTTTCCTTTCTTCCGTTATTTAGATCTAATATCAGATTATTTAGAGATCCTTTTGGCTTGATTAAAATGTTCACTTATCTGTAATCTGAGGTTGAAGGAATATGATTCTTTAGGTACTTAAACTTAGTAGGTTTTGTCTTATCTTCTGGATTCTCGGATATCATCTGCAAATTTTAGATTTTACCAACTTTGAGATTCCATTTTCTGATGAAAATGTCAGATTTGTTTATATCCTGGGAAATTCTAATATGGGTGTTGAACCTTTTTGGTAAACGATGCAGGAAGGGATTATCGAGCCATTTTGAAGGAAAATCAAGGTCATTTACAGATTTATCCCAAGTCAGCACAGTAAAAGAGTTGAAGAAGGAAGAGAATCCATTCAATAAGAGAAGAAGGGTTCAAATTGCATCCAAGTGGTCAAGGAGATCAGCCTTTTATAGCTGGTCCAACCCAAAATCCATGCCTCTTCTTCCTGTGGATGAAGATGAAGATTATTATTGTGAAGAAGAAAAAACCAGAAAAGCACCATCACCATCATCCCCATCCTCACCCTCCGAGGAAAAGAAACAAGAAGATCAGCTGCAGCTGCGACAGAACAGAGTAGCCGAATCTTATGCTGCTAAGATGAGACTTAGACTAGGGAACAACTTCAAGTCGAGGAGTTTTTCTCTCGCAGATCTGCAGGAACATGACGACGAAGAAGATGACGACGATTATTAACAATTAATACAAGACTTTTTCTTTTTGTTCAATTCGTTTGTTGTTGTTGTAGTGGTTGTTAAGTAAAGTTACAGTATTAACTATTTAAAATGAAATTTTCTCAGGGATATGGATATACCCTGCATATCCCTCAACTGTCACGTGCATGAGTCTATCCTTGTAATGGAGCTTCGTGTAATGACAATGGTGCCCTCGTATTTTTCAAGAGTGGATGCATTAAAATAATTTTCTTATACGTCAAATGGTGGGGGCATGGAACAGCGGTGTGTATTAAAGACGTATCTTGGAACAAATCTTATCCAATCCTTTTTTAACAGTATAGATATCTGCAAAAGGTCAATGTTGGTTTAATTTATGGTCGCAAGTTGTCTTTATTGGAAATTTGATTGGATTTGAAGTTGAATTGAAATCCTATTTCCTATTGGCCAAGTAGAGAATAGATAGCACGAGTTTCAAGCATCAGATTTAAAGATCTTGTGTTATGATCCACCGGAAAGAATTCCTGTGAATGGATGTCATAGTGGGCCGCCTGCTTTTCTCGCGACCTAGCAAGAAAGAAAGCATATATGTATTTATGTCTGTTTTTAATATAAATAACATACATTCTGAGCCCAAGAACAACATAAGATGCTTTAAATTTGTTCTTTTTAAAATATTGTAATATTACTGGAGAACAAAAAAGTCTTCTAATTTTAATCATTGTGCACCTCTCTTATTCAAGCGTAGAATCAAATGAGCCAACCAATTCAATATGATTATGATTGTAGTTTGGATTACACAATCTCTCTCTCTCTCTGCTTTGGCATCAATATTCAATGTACTGGTCCGGCATTAATTAAACTTGTAGGAATTGATCTTAACCAAATTTATTGTTTGGTTGGTGATGGGGGGAAATTGTTACATTCCGGGGAACCAGAGGGTCATAACGAAGATTATTAATACAGACGACACGACACCGGGAAAAGTCAGAAATTCCTCACGCCACAAGTTTTTGAATATCACTGAATTTTCTCACAATCTTCCAAACCTGTTGATTTTATACACAAGTTTTCAAGGTAGGTAACCTATAGCGACTAGCTTTTGCTTGATGCTTAGTCGAAGAGAATTTCCGCAAAATGAGTACTTTTTTGGGCTAAAATTCCACAGACTATAACTCCTTCAAGGTTATTTATTTCCTTTCAGACCCCTCAAATGTTGTTCGCACCCCTCACGCTATGTTTGTTTTTGTGTTGTTACTAAAGAGGTGGGGTGTGAAAAGAAACAACCCTTCTCCAAAATAAAAGACCTAGAGAGTGGGCCACGACCGTATTAATGAGCTTTAGTTTACATGTCCGGGTTTGTCTTGTTGAACTGGGCCCAGCGATGCTTGTTCTTCCTTATCTTGGCCCAATATTTTTTTGGAAGAGTGAAGAGAAAAAAAAGTTAAGGATTACTCTCGAGTAAAAATGTTGTAGCATAGAATTCCTTTATAATGGCGTGTACGGTCTCATTGTTCCGTTCTCTTGTGGGTCCGTCCACGGGTTCGTATCATGCTCCCTCAAGCAGGAGAATTAGGGCTGCACAATTACCCGCAGCTTCTTCTGTGTGGAATCGGGCGAGTGGACTCCGCTCAAACTCAATGAGTCAACCCGCTGCCGCTTTCGTCGCCGACGGTGACAGTATTTCCTCTCAAAATGATAGGCCGCCGGAAAACACCGATGTTCTCGTCCAGTATGTAGTGCTCCGGCGAGACCTGATCGATACTTGGCCATTGGGTAGCGTGGTTACACAAGGCTGCCATGCTTCAGTATCCGCCATTTGGTCTAACAAAGACGATCCTCACACGGTAGATTATTGCAGCCCCGAAAACATTGATTCTATGCACAAGGTAAGGATTGAGTTAAAATGTGCTAATGAAAATTTGGATGTTCTATGATCATAAATCATAATATTTGTCTTCATTGTCAAAGTCTCTTTCTTGAGGTTTAATTTCATATGTGGTTAACTTAGGGAAGGGTGAGTGAGGAAATTATTGGAAGAGAATTCAAAATAAAGAAGCATTGTTAAGGGAAGTTACAAAGATTAGGCTTTGAGGTGTTTGGTTAATGAATTTGGGCAGTGGGCGTAGCAAACCATAAAGTTTGTAACTGTTGTCTTGTCTGCTGTTTGTCTTTGCAAGTACATACGTGTTTGTCAATGGCCTTGAGATGGTATCTTATGCCCACTCCGGACATCAACCTAATTTTCTGTAATAAGCTGGATGGTGGATGTTATTATGGACAAAATCTCGAGATCAACGCAATTTTAATTATTATTACTACTTTAAAAAAAGACGATTACTTTAAGTTTCATTAATGGGAGCCAACACATGAACAGGCTTAGTTCAATCTGTGCCAAGAGGGAGATACATTGATCACTGTTTTATACGTTTGAAGTCTCTCACAGTTTGTTCATTTGGCGAAGCACAGATACGCTTTCGCATAGACGGTGTAAACTAGAACTGTTTGTCAATATCTGCATTCTCATGGCGCATGAAAAGTAATTTTACTCTATTAGGAAAGGGGCGAAAATGTGTGCTTTTTTGTTTCTTCTTGATTGATTCCATCCGTCTAAATTGCTATTTCAAGTTTATTCACATGGATCGCAGTTGAATTTGTCAGCGACACTGCTGCTAGAACGCGTAGTTTCCTAGCATCTCCATTGTAAAGGGGTACATTCTAAATTATGGTGCACACTCAACTTTGAGAAAATTATGAAGTCATTCTAGTCGGGATATATGAAACCTGTCATGTACTAAACATGGATTTTACCAAGAAGTGCTGGCACTTTATTGAAATGAAAAGGGAGGCTGAGGCGTGATAATCACAGACCTTCATCAATGTTTGCATGTCTTATCAATTATTCTTTTAGCGTACAGTTTGGTATGACGTTTGCTTCCGGCTATCTGGTTTACCTTACAACTTTTCTCTAACTTTCCTTCTGGTTTACGATTACTCACGAAATCTCATATTAACTTGGAGTATAGGTTACGCTTGAAGTGAAGGGAGAACCCCAGATCTTGAACTTGTCCGAGAAGCTGAAATCTGGTGGCATCATTCACAAAGTATGGATTGAACAACCTGAAAATATACCAACGTGTCTTGCCACAAAACCTTACCCCAGATCAGTAGTATCTTCATATTTTAAGAAGTTGAAACTCTGTAAGTAATCTCGTATTTGTCATTGACTCACTATTTATTCTGTGTGATTATCTGTTATAACTATGACGGGAAATGGAGCAACTGATGAGTAAATTGAAATTCGTTTGGAATCTTATTTGGGCATCAATTGCCGAGCATTCGTGTTTCCTTCTGCTAAATTGAATTGAATTCTGGAAAGAAATCGCTGTTCAGTTTTACTGTTGATGTGCCTAGGAATATTCTTCTTTTCCCTCTAATTACAAGCGATGAAAAAATCTTATTTCCACCCTTGCTTTCCCATGAATGTTAATAGACATTCCTTATTCCAAAGAAGAACGAAGAAAGAATTATATCTGTTACTAAATAGTACTAAACATAGGAAGGAAGAAAGAAAAAAGAGTTGTCCTTGCATGGTGGCTATGGGTCTAAACAACAAGCGCCTGGTACACGCGGTGCAGTAATACCTGTGTTTGGTCTTGTAGTACAAGGGTAGGAAACAGAACTTCCGCTGTCTCTCTACGTACATAGCCTGCACCGACCCTCCACAGCTGCTGGCTGCCTTGAAAGAACCCTTTCATCCTCGTCGCATACAAACACCAAAGACATGTACATGAATGTATGTGTCTTGCTTTGTTTCCTTTCGGAGATGACTTCTTTCGCTTTGGGTTTTACGCGGTATGTGTTTTGACATTTGTGTTAGGCAGTTATTTATGGGCCAAGGTGATAGGGCATAGTATAGTATGTATTTGATACTCCCCCGATCCAAAAAAGAAAAACAGAATGCTAACACGAATGGCTTTAAAAATAGCCATATGTAGAAGTAGAACACAAATAATGAAGACAAGGCCCACCCTGGCTGGCCACTACAATTGCGTAATTGTAATTGTTATTGTTAATCTATCTATCTATCTGTTCAAGCATATAGAACCTGGCAATTAGACGGTGAGAGGTCCCCGAATGCCTTTGGTGCCTCCATCACCTCCCACATCACCTTTACAACTTGTTTCCCTTTGTCTTCTTCAAACACTACGCTCCCAATTGCCACATTCAATCCACACGACACCACGTAAATTCTTCCTTCCGCTGCATTCACAGCGAATGGCCTCTGCATTTTCTCCCTTGGGAATCTGTCCCCACCCACGTAATGCCACGTGTCCTCCTCCTCATCGTACACCTTCACTGGACAGTCCCCGTATTCCGATAGCACCAACACTCTGTTACCCACCACCGCGCTCAACCCCGTCCACCCTTCTCTCATCCCCTGCTTCATCTCTTGCCAACTGTCCCTATCTGCATCGTACGCCGCACCCCTCGGTGAAAAGATGAACGGCCATGTCCACCCTTCCGTCACGTACATCTTGTTCCCCACCACGGCGGAATCGTACAGGGCCAGGCAGGTGTCTATCCTAGCAGCGCTGGTCCACGTGTCCTTTTCTGGATCGTAGACTTCCACTGCTCTAATTGAGTCGCCGGCGCTGGTCCCACTTCCTCCAACAGCTACGATTTTTCCGTTCACGCTCTTTGCCGCAAAAAATGATCGCGCGGTTGGCATTGATGATGCTATGGACCATTTATTTGTTGATGTACGGTACATGATCGTAGTCTGCATGGAAGTTTCCGTGTCGGACCGCATACCACCAATGACGAAGAGCTTCCCCTGACGTTGTAGCGAGGCGCATGCAAAAGCGGGTGGACAAACTTCCTTTGGAGAGGGCATGTCAGGTAGTACAAACCAACGGCCTGATCGAGGGTCCAGCGATTGCCATTGAATCCTTGCCGTTGGTTTGTGAAAGGCGAACACGAAGAGATAAGGCAAAGAGAGTGAAAGAGATTTCCTTGAGAGGAGGAAGGTTGGGTCTGTGATGACTCTGTTCCACGATGAAGAAACAGAGCGCACCAGAGCTTGGTACGGGTACGGAAGATGAAGAAGACACAGCTCCGCGATTTCATTCGGTAACCCAGGAATCAAAGGCTCACAACTAATCTTGTTTCTTTCTTTCTCGGATTCACTATGTTCTTCAGGTAACAGTGGCTTGGGAATTGCCATTCTCAGTGCAGTGGGTGCTTAACCGGGGCACACCAATTGACTGATAAAACGATAATTCTGCAAAATGGGTATAAAACGACTGGAAAAATGAGAATACTTGGTGGGTAATATAGTTTTATTGCTACAACGACACGAAAATATATGTGAAAAGAACCCCAAGCCTTGAGTTTCACCCCCAATTCCCAAGCTATTAAAAGGGAAGAGGGGCTATAAGGTTCGGTCAGTAGTTTAGTTTAATATTTCGTGGGTGGAGTTTAGCGAGCTGAGTTTCTAGAAAAAGGGCGGGATATAAGGGATGCTCAGTGGAGAGAGCAGAGAAGTGAAGGAATCAAATTCCGGCAAATCCGTGATTAAAGAAACAAGGAAAGGTGATTGAAGTTACAGAGGAAGAGAGAACAAGTGACGTAATGGAAGCTAACCGACGAGCAGAAGCGGCCGAACGCCGCAGCCTGTGAAATTAGGATAATATATAGAGATTAAGAGAGTTGGGTTGGAAGACGAGAGAGAGAGAGAGAGAGAGAGAGAGAGAGAGATTCCTGAAGTAAATGGATCCAATCAGTGAGTGTATGTGTACACAAACAGGGTGTAGAGTATAAGAGATAATGGATATTGTGGTAATGGCCAACACAAAAGTACCAATCATTGTGCAGAGATAGATCCCATTTGGGAATTAATTAGGGGAAGTGGGTCTGCTTTTCTTGATTTGTTTATGGCCACATTTGCTGTGCTGTGATGGTCCAAGGACATATTTTCTTTGGGCGAAAGCGATATGTGTCTCTCCAAATCTCCCTTTTTAATATTGCACGGCTTTGTTTTGTGACATTAAAGATGGATGGTGAATCCTCACAACCAATCCATGGCTGATCAGCGGCCTATATTAGTTCACTTGCCAACAACTAACATGGATATGGATTGGGTTTAACAGAAAGAAAGCTATGTTCATATTTTGTATCTGATGGTACAAAAAATAGTTAGCGTAGAAAATTAATGGTGAATTCTAATGTTTATTTATTGTGTAAGCAGGCAAGGCCCATACATGTTCCTTCCATGACTTAATGTCATATAAAACATTTGATTAGACCGATTCCTACCCCAACAACCATGCATTCTTCAACCTTTAGATAAAGAGTTAATGTAGATAGATGGAATCTTTGACATTTTAATCTATTTGGATGAATGCAAAAACTATTTGCAAAGTAGTCAGTCATGAATAAGCGAATGATACAATAGAATATAAATGGGCAAACAAAACACCTTTATGGGCTGCGGCCGTCTTCGGCGAAAGATACATTATCTGCGCTCACATTGCAGAACAAAGTGAACCCATCTGAATTGATTTTGTCTTTTTCACATAAGTTACGTGACAGACAAGGTAAGAATTCAAATTCAAATAAGAAAACAAGAGATTTGATCTCACGCGTGAAACAGAAACATGCCAATTGATATTGTGAATAACGCCAGCAATAAAATAAAAATAATGAAAATACAAATAAAATATTCTTGATACTGTTCAGTTATTCTTTTAGGCTCTTAGCCCATTGGGCTAATCAAGAAGGAGCTAGTCTGCTTGGAAGGCCCAAAGAACATGGCCAGGTGTCATACTTACACGCCCCCACCCACTGAAACTTGGCGATGGGTAGTACTAGCTCATGCTCTGTAACCATAGAAAATGCGTCAGTTGATTCTTTTTACATTACTGCTCCAACACAACGTCGTCGTTTAGTGAGAACCGCCACACGACAACTTTCAATTTGTAAAAGACAGTAGTAGTATATCATGTTATGATAACGAGGTTGGCTAAGGCTTCAGATGAATGTACTGCTGATTAGCCAAATCAACTGCTTGCATCTAATCATTACGGAGGGATGGTGGGATGACGTTGTACCATCTTCTGTTCTGGTCGTGCTCACAATCAGAAACCACGGAATTAATGAATGCTTTCCTAATCAAACTAGTCTTTGTTTTAATAATTTTTGTACTAACATTCCAAAATTATACAATAATATCTTCTTTTTTTTTTTTTTTTTAATGTTTAAAGCACAAATAACTAAAGAAAATATCTCAATACCGACGTTTCTTTACTCGGAAACTCTTGCTTAACTCAAAATTCGTCATGCTCTCAACTGGCCCACCTTAGGCTCCATGGAATGTTCGTTAAGCAAATATTGAAAAAAAATACTTATAATTTTTAATATTTTTAAAATATAAAAATTAAATTTTTTAACATTTTAATTTTATTAATTTAATCTTTAATATTTTAAAATTGTGATATATTCTTTTTTTTTTATCTATTTTCATGAAAAATCATTAACAAAAAATATTTTTTTCTCATATATGTACTATTAAGTATTTGTTAATGTCAAAATTGATATACTTTTAAAATAGTAGAGGCAAAAAATATTTTACGTTAGTATTGTCTATTAATTGTCTGTAATAAAAATAAATAAAATAATTATTTTGTCATAATACTAATAAATACTTAACAGTATATGTAAATAAAAATTATTTTATATTAATATTTTTTGGTAATGACTTGTTATAAAGATAAATAATATAAAAATATTAATTTATTATGATTTTGAATATATTAAAAATAATATAAATTAATAAAATTAATGTATAAAAAATTAATTTGTCATTACGGCAGGAGTCAATATTTTTCTCACGAATATAACAGAAATACCCCGTGTCGAAACAACAACGTTAACTCCTTCCCATGAAAATCACCACGTAAGTATCTGTAACCTTCCGATGTTGTAATCATTTGTGACACATGCACACGGAATCTTGGTGCCCCAGTTAAGGTTTCTACTGGCTTTCCTAAAAAGTCTCTTTTTGTTTTCTCCAATAAAAGCTCTAACTCGCATCACATGCATCTATCCTCAAAGCAAGCTTTCTCTTCAGGAACAACAAATGGGCAGAGCCAATTTTTCTCTCTTAGGACACCTAAAGAGAGCAGCTATGAAGAAATTAAAGTTGCTAATAGCCCTTTGGCAAATGCATTCGAATTCAAATATAGTTGCTGCGATTTGTAAACAAAGAAGAAGGTACAGGTTTGTCAACCATCGAAGGGGCTTGCGAAGCTGCTTTAGCGACGATGAATCGGAATCAAATAACAAGGCAAGATCAGAGTACAGAAGGGCAACAAGTGTTAATGCATATTCTAAGTGGGAGAATAACGATGATGTCGATGTCGATAAGAGAGCTGAGATCTTCATTGCTAACTTTCGGCGTCAACTAAGACTGGAGAGACAAGTTTCTTTGGAGTCAAGTTCTTGCAACAGAGATGGTTTTGAGGATGATTATTAGCTATAATTAGTTATGTGTGCTCTACTTCACATTCACATCGTTTTGGTTTAAACTGTATTCCTTCCAGTTTGTATAGCGTGTGCGATTGTGTTTGAAAAAACACAATATTTAGCTTTGTAGAGTGCCCAGTAAGACTTCTTGGATGCTTCCACGTTACTTTTTTTTTAAGAGTTGTAATACAACCAATTAAACCTTCAAGAAGCGATGGCTATCTGAAATTTTTATTTTCATTCAATTATTACCAAAAATAAATTGACGTACCGTAGTAAAATAAAACTTTTTTACCACCAAAAAAAAATCATCAAATATATGGTTATGATCTCTCCATGTCGGCTTGTCTTGACCACTAAACAAAATTATGTATGAACACATCCAATCCATAGTATATATAAGGAATTAATTACAAATATACAACATAAATTACACTTTATGAACAAATCAAGTGAACTGTCCTGGAAATTAACAAAGTTGAAGGCACTCAACCTGCCTCCAAATCCGTGGGAGAAAGCTTGCCCATTAAAGACTACTCTTCAAACCCCATTTCTTTATCTCCTTAACTTTAGTATAGTTACATATATGTACGTGTGTTAACTAGTTAAAAAGCATTGTATGCATGCATGCATGCAGATTAAGAAGCTAGCTAGCAATGGTTGCTCGATGGATCATTTGGAAGAAGATTCATGATCAATGACAGTTTGGAATGCTCCAACCAATGCACTGACCTTGTTCTTTCTCGCGCCCATCAACTTGTTCTTAGTCTCTTCAATCACATCATTGTATGCCTGAGGACTCTCCTTCCCTTTGCCCTCAGAATCTGTAGCGATTTGCTTCGGTGTTGCCGTTGACTCGTTCTTAGTAGTTTCATCATTCTTGCTACCTTCTTCAGTTACACTATTTTCTTGATGATCATCATCACCTTCTCCTTTCACATTTACCTTCAAATCAACCTGTTCGCTTGCTCTTTCATCACCTTCTCCTTTCACATTTTCCTTCAAATCAACCTGTTCGCTTGCTTTTTCATCACCTTCTCCTTTCACATTTTCCTTCAAATCAACCTCTTCACTTGCTCTTTCATCGCCTTCTTCAGTTACTTGCTTCTCTTCCTTCGCATCACGGTGGCTGTTCTCATCAACCGGTGGTGTCTCATGGTGTTTTTCTTCTTCGTCTGCTTTTTCTTTTTCTTTCACCTCAACTGTTTCTCCTTCAGTTGCAGAAATCTCTTGTGGGTGACTTATCACGTCATTGCTTTTTTCCTCTTGGTTTACATTCTCTTCCACTTGATGCTCAATGTCATTAGTCTCGGTTGGTTTCTCTTCTTCTGCCTTCTCTGTTGTTTCTTGTTCTTTTTCTTCCTCAACACCCGGATCAGTTTTCAACTCTTCTGACTCTGTGGGAATAACCTCGTCATTATCAGCTTTAATTTGAGGCTCATAATCATCATCACGCTCACTATCTACAAGTTCCGGAGTTTCTTCAACAATACTGTCATGACTGGGAACTTCTTTGATCTCTTGTGGATGATCAATTTCTTCAACATTTAGTGTTTTTTCTGTAGTTTCAGCATTAATATTTCTCTTTGGAGCTTTGGTGGATGAGTTAGCAGAAGAAGGCTGGTGCTTATTCCTACTACTAGTACTGGTCTTTGAAGAAGTAGACACTTTGTGGTGCAATTTCCCATCCCTTACTGATGTCTTCGAAATGGTTTTTGAAGAAGCACTGCTGCTGCTTTTGGCCGAAAGAGAAGAAGAAGAAGAGACTCGACGCGACACTGTTCTCTCGCGAGGTCCAGGAGAAACAAGTGCTTTGTGTAGTCTCGAAGAAGAGAGCGAGGATTGTTTCAACGATGGTGGCCGGTCAAAGGACCTTCTTCTGTCCAAATTGGCCTTTGAAGTGTTATGACTTCTGAGTTGGAAGGATCGTTTATGAGGCTCAAGGCGTGAGCTTATTGTAGGCTTCAGATAATTGGGGACTTGTTTATCTGGGCATGAAGCAGAAGCAGAAGCAGAAGCAGAGGAAGCCTTGTCAGCAGTGCTGCTGCTCTTTTTGCTTTGAGAATTCCAAGATGGGACCCTCTTCTCCTTTCCTCTGTTTGTGGTTGCCATGTATTTTCTGCTTCACAACACAACAACCTCTGCATTAGTAAAGCAAAGTGCTTGGAATAATAATGTTTGCAACGTGCTAGCCATAATTTCATGCATGTACTCAACTAATATTTTTTGTACTCTTCGTTGCTGCTTTTAATTAATGTTATGATTTCTAATCAGGTGTAACAGGTTGGAATGTATGTATGTATGAATGTACACGCACCAGAAAAAGCCTGTTTGAACTCCCTAAAATAAAAATGTCACCAAGACATCATGGGACAACCAAGCCCAACAGCAATGGAAAATTCTGTACGGAATTACAAAACATTTACATATACATAGATATAGGTGTAAAGAAGAAAAGGAACCAACCTTTTGAGAAAAGAAAAGGGATGTTCCTTTAATATTCAAAGAGTAGAAGAACAAGGAAGAACATGTGACACAATGATGGGTGCTGTATTTCTCATCTGGCAAAATTCAAGAATCCAAAAACCGTACCTTGTGATATATCAATTCATGGAATGGAAAGATGAGCATATATGTACGCAGAAGAAGAAAACATTATTAATTGGTTGGAAGAGAAAAAACAGAACAAAGGGAAAGGCCTTAATAATAGAGTATCAACCGCAAATTACGCACAACTCAAACCTTAATTAAAGGTCTCTCTTTCTTGCTGCATCCACCAAATTCCGACACATGTCGCCTCTGCACTTGACCTTTCTCCTTTTACTCTGACACGTGTTTTCTACATATAATTTTCTTACTTTATTTTATTTATTAATTATTTATGTTTAAAAAATATTTATAAAATATCTATCAACAAAATTCTCATACGCCTGCAGGCCATATATTTAGTTGTGGCAATTGGCATATATATATATATATATAAATGCTGACACCAATTTTCCATGTTTCTTCCATCAATTTTGTCGCATAATAATATCACGTCCTTCTCGGCGATGTCAAATTAAGGTCGTTGCCTTGCCATTTATAAATTATTAATTTATGTTGAAATCATTAATAATTATTCCATGAAAGAAATTTGAAGGAAATAAAAGTCATTCATATTTAGTTGGATAAAGACATGTTGTACATTCTATTTATTCATCAATGATAAAAATGAAATTAGATAGGCACGAAAGTAACCTCGAATCAAAACTTCAAAGCCTGATAATTAAGCATGCGATCGATGCAAAATTAAGAATATTTATATTTACATTATATTATAATTTTTATATAAAGTTATCTTTATTCTTCTTACAAAAATAAAAAAGTATATATTATATAATTAATGTTTCCCATAATTACCGAATCATTTGGTTGTATTCCATTTTCAAACTATACCAAATCCAACAGGTTCGTGGCCCATTGATCTGGTTCGCCTTGAAGCAATGGTTTTGTTGGTAGAAGGAGCATTCAGATTGAGTTGCTGGTTAAGCCAAATCCTACAACTCAAGGCTTTTCTAGAAATTTTAAGAAATGATTACCGGAGATTTAATTTCTACCGTAAAATTAAAATTAAAAAGTTATGATATTATGTTAAAATTAACTCAATCAAAAAAACATAATTTCTTATGGGTGTTTAATAAATGGATTTATTTTTAAATTTTAAAATTTATGAGAAATATTATGAATTTTAATATTCTTAAAATGTATTAGTTGGCTTTTAAAAACATTTTTAAAATTTAAAACTAAAATCTCACACTACTAATTATTTTTAATGAAATTTGTATTAAAAAAATTGGAAAATATATTTTATGAGATTTTATTTTTAAAAAATATTTTTTTATACCAAACACACACTTAATAAAATTTGTATTAAAAAATCTTAAAAATATGTTTTAAATAAAAAAACAAGAATTTTTTTTTTTAAAAAAAATCTTTTTACCATACACACCCTTAGAGAATGTGTAGCAATGATTTTTATATGATGGCGACAACCAAGAACCATAATCTAGGCAAGTGGGCAATAAGAGTAGCAGTGGACTAAGCCAATTTGTGCATTATTATTGAGTTGAGTTGAATGTTTTAATGAATGAGCAGAAGTGGTCCAAATTGGGCACTGCCAACCCCACTCCACCCCCATTTCTTTTCTTCTCCAATTCACATCTCATTAATTAAATTCCTCACATTTCTTATCTATCTGTTATATTCTATTTAGCTAAAAAACAAGAGCAAAGATCTTAACAAACAAAGGGGGGGAGAGAAATGTTTGATACACTGGGGTGACATGTTTTATTAATTATTTAAGTAGTTAATTATAATCTTAAATTTTATTTTTAAAAGTGAATTAAAATTAAAATGAATACAACTAAACTTGTATTAAAATATTATATTATAGAACAAGAGAGGTTAGCCGGCTGCAATCAGGCAAGGTGAAAACTAAACAGCGACTGAGGTTTTCTCTTTTAAGGGATTTCATTCCTTTCTTTCGACCACACGATGAATCTCACGTTGGTTAACTCAAATAAGGTTCTTTGAGTACGACATCAGAATTAATATCAACCGTAGATTTGTGACCTTTTTACCCAACGGCTTTAATCAGACGGTGGAGTTCCCCTTCAACTAGCTTTTCGATTTGGACGGCACTACTACGTGTATTTTTTATTTATTTATTGAATTTCCTTATTTGGATGATGCATTACACTTTCTCCCGGCATCGGATCTTTCAGACACGTTTTTGCTTCTCTCTCTATAAACTCTCTCTCCTTCATTTCTCACGAGCCTGGCGAGACTTTGATGACTCTCGACTCTTTCCTCTCTGTGCCAAAGGGAGGAGGAGGTGAACAAAAAGAAGAACAAAAGGTGGCGAGAAAAATCCATTTTCCTGCTACTGCTATTTAGTTCTGTTGGTGTTGAATTGAAAATTGATTTTCCTTGTGGTTCCCTCCATTTTTTTGAATAATTTTTTAATAGTCGGAGAAATTGAAAATATGGTTGATTGGAAATTTTGTGTATCGGTTTTCTCTGCGTCGGAGATTGGTCCGTCTAATATATTATCCTACAGTTTAGTAATTTTAACCGGCTGAATTCTTTTTTCTTTTTTAAATAAAGCTTTTTTGTTATTCATTTTTTTTTATATGCGAATTTGTTTTTGTTTTCGGATTGCTTTGTTTTGGCGTTGGACTTCTATTTGAAGTTTTTACTGCACGGATTTTGTGGAGCTATGGAGGAAGTGATTGATTCCCTTTTGTTCTATTGTTTCGGTGAGTGTTCAGCTTTTCAAGAGCTAAAATCACGGAGAGAGGGTCTTCTCTTGAACTTGATTGTGTGGAAAATAATGGAAGTGAAGCTCTTTCCTTCAAAAACGTAGCGGCTCCCCTGTTTTTGGGATAAAGCATTGGCATTTGGCCGTCGGGGTCCTCTTCTTCCTCTAGTCTTCTATTATTTCTTAATTTTTGTTTAAGAACGACAAAATATTACTTTCCTGGAGAGAGTGCGTTTTTCAGCTGGCTTTGACGTACCCTTTGTCCTTTAGTATTCGTATTTGATGAGTTTCTTATGCCTTTTTGGAAGTGGGTTATCCTCATCGAGGGCTATCTGGCTGATTGTTCATTCTTGAACACGTTAATCTGACAGTTTCTTTCATCGGTGATCCAGATTAATTAGAGGGATTGGGTTGCTTAGTTACATGATCAAAATGTCACTTTACATTTTGTACGATAATGTTATTCGACGTTTGTTGTTGATCATTATCTGTTCACTTATTGGTTTCTTCCTTTCTGCTTCATGCAATGAGGTAAAGGATACACCTTAATCGGTCCTTAACGATGCTGACTTGCTATAATATAATCAAGAACTCTCATCCTTCTATGAGTTGCGGCTATAATAATGAGAACGGAATGCAGGCTTCTAGTACCAGAATTAAGGATGTCTTTGTGCCTTTATGATTTGTACATAGCTGTTGGTTTCTGTGCCTGTAGACTATTGACTTTATACTTTTCCATTTGCTAATTTTCTGAAATTCTGTCGTTGTTTTCAAATTTTGGTTTTGGATAGTTCTAGTTAAAGCTTAATTTATTCATCTCAGATATATGTGACAATGTTTTGGTTTGCTTGAAATTTGTTAGTCCAAAAGATTTTTGAATGCAACTTGAGGGAGCGGCTTTTACCTGTATTGCATAATCCATTCATGCAAGGAAGTTGATGCTATATTTGATGATCATCTCTATTTTGCGATTTCACTCATATAAAGACCAACATTTAAGTTTTTGGTTGTTTGCAGATTTGAAGGGAACAAACAATAGATGGATGAATATTCTGGTAAAAGAGCCAACGATGGGGTAGTAGTCCCTAGAAAGAGAATGACTCATGTGTTTAGAGATACTGCTAATACTAGGGATCAAAATGGTCAAGTGTGCAGCCGACTTGGTTGCAGTAGCAGAGTCAACACTCCTAAAGGTGCTCAAATTGGTTATTCTGAGAAAGGCAAATCTTTGAGGTCTTCTGTCAGACCGTCTTCAAAAGGGAAGGAAGCAATTGGAAGTTCCTCTAGAACTGTCTCAGGAACTAATAACCCAGAAAAATCCCTCACTGAGTCTAGGAAAACATTATCCTCTCGGTTAGAAACAGGTTCATCTGAAACAAGCAGCGTACAGGATGATCCACTAGTTTCAGAGCTCATCCCTCAACCAGAAAAAACTCAGAGGGGGCTTCAAGGTGAACTGGAAAATACAGAGTCCAGTAATACATTGCTGATGGAAGTGGGAAGCTCTAGTGTATCAAATACAAATACGAGATCTCGGAGGAACTTCCATCAAAAGCCTGGATTGCGTGGTCAAGAAGTTAAAAGCACTGGCCCATTAACGCGTGGTGGTAGCAGTAGTTATGGTTTGAGGAACCTGCGGTGCAACTCTATATCCGATGCCATCCCAGCTGGCTGTTCTTCATCAGATTCAAGCCTCAATAGAAGAAAGGATATGATAAAAAAGCGATACTGTGGAGGAGAAAGTAGTTCTACTGGTAGAGGGAAGAAGATGGTTGGGTCTCCATTGGAAGGACAGAATTCTGGTTCGAGAAATGGCAAATCCATCTCTGATTCAAGAAGATCCAGAAATATTCCTGCTCACAGGGACAACAACATTGTATCAGTTAGAACTCGAAGATCAGTTAGTGGTCATGCCAGGGGAAGGCTTTCTAGCCTAGGAAATGAAAGCCCCGTGTCATCGAATGACTCCCCAATCATGATACCACCTCTGCCTCATTCTGGTGACCTTACCACTCCTGGTTTATCACTTCATACTTCTTCAGACACTCCTTTAAGTCGTCCAAGCTCTTTTGGTAGACCGAGTACTAGCGTTGAACAGTTACGTGGAGTTATCCCTCCCTCTCCTGCAGAATATGGCATCACTCGTTCATTAATAAACCGGGACAGCTTTAGGCGCTACAACATGGATGGTATTGCAGAGGTAACTTCTCTTATAAAATAAATATGACCTTTAATTAGAGAGCTTATAAACAAGTTACTGTATGTAACTACTGTTTTATAAATGTAGGTACTATTGGCACTTGAGAGGATTGAACAAGATGAAGATCTAACACATGAGGTAATTCTTGATTGAATTTAGAGTTTACTCGATTGATTCGTTCTTTCATACCTTCTTGTGTCTGCGCAGCAAATTCTTTTACTGGAAACCAGCCTGTTCCTTAATGGATTAAACTTCTATGATCAGCATAGAGATATGCGGCTGGATATTGATAACATGTCATACGAGGTTTGTTGATGTCAAATTGTCGCTATTTTTTTTCTCTTGCTTTTATTTCCTTTTCCTTCGTCTACGTTGATGTCCTCTGGTACAATCGTTTTAAATGAAAATACTTTTTAATGTGTTATCAAAGAAATGGATGCTTATCCCTGATGAGTGAGATAGTTTACAGTTTCTTTTTAGTTATTTTCGCCGCCCAACCTTCCATATTCTTAATTCACAGGAGCTATTAGCTCTAGAAGAGAGTATGGGTAGTGTGAGCACGGCCTTAACTGAGGAAGAGTTGTCAGAATGCCTGAAGAGAAGTATTTACCAGTCTGCACATTCAGAAGATGCAACTGAGAGTTGCAATGAGGATAGGGATGATATCAAATGCTGTGTCTGCCAGGTATTTTTCTAACTGACTGAAGTGTTTTTTGTTTTGATGGATGACACTCGTTTGGGACCACGTGCTGCTTGCTGACTCGTATATACCCTTAGGTTTGTCTTTGTACAAGCTCTGATGATTGAGAATTTGAGATGCATTTACTTGTTTTATAGGAGGAATATGTGGTAGGAGATGAAGTGGGAAGTTTGCAGTGCGAGCATAGGTATCATGTGGTTTGCATACAGCAGTGGCTGCGATTGAAGAATTGGTGTCCTATATGCAAAGCATCGGCAGCACCATCATCAAATTCATCTTCACCACCTTGAATGCAACATTATTATATCAGATGAGGGAGAATGATATCTTTTCATCCCCTTTTTTCACTTTTCTTTTTGTACAAAATCCAGTTACCCCTCACATTTTACTGGTCCATATGTATGTACATATCCCATTTATCTTCATTCTGATGATATATACTAATAATTCAAGCCATTGGCTTGATTGTGGAAATTTCTTGTTGAGCAATTTTCCCAGCTAAATTCTTTCCCTTGTTTATCCTTATTATTTGTTAGTCATCTGTCTTTTTTTTCTAGCTCGTTACTTGAAGATATTATCAAGATAAATACAATATCTATAGTATTTTTATACCAGAATTCGTAATATTTCTGATTTATAATTCGGAAATCGCCTAATAATTGCATTGAATTTCGGTTTCCTAACTCAGCAATCACTGTCGTTCGTATACTCTAAATAGCATTTCACATAATTTATTGTAACAAAGGGAGAAAAATGATTTTTTTTTTTTCATAAAGAGATCAAAAATAATTTTTTTTTCACATTTGTTTTGCACTGAATAGAGAAATCATTTTTTGAAATAAAAAAAGAATAGATGCTCGTAAAATATTCAAGAAGCCTTGACCCACCATGACAAAAGTTGACAACAAAAATAAGTATTGAGAAATTTATCTCTCAAGTAAATAAAATGGAATAATTAACAAAGTTTAATACAATTGGTGTTGATAAATGTTCTATTCTTGATCATGTATATAAGAAAAAATAATAAAATTGTTAAGTGTATTGTTCGCTTTAATGATCTTTCCTCGAAATGAATAAATTCTCAACTCTCAACTAAGTATAACATCCTCGTAATAACTTCAGCCTGCTACTTGTCTACGAGAGAGACACACAAAATAAAATAAAATAAAATAAAAAAGAATCTTTCTGTTGTCCGAAACAGTGGGGAAGAGAAACATGTGCACCAACATTACCATGTTAATACTTAACACCTAACTTGGGAAGCCACAAGCTGTCATCAGAGAAGTGCTTATACCAGTAGAATCTGAAAAAAAATGCAACTCAAGGGCTGGATAGCACAGCAATAGCTCAAATCCTTGGGTCTAATGTTCACTTATCTGCATCATTAAGTATCAATAAATCTTCTAAATTCAACATGAGAAATGGGGGAAAACCCTCACAAGAATATTTCTCTTCTCTGTCTAACAATGCCGAAACCTTAAAATTTTCCTCACTTGTAGTAGACTACTCAATCTTCTACAGATGAACAACAGGAATTCTCACGATACAACTGGGGCAGGGCAGCATGCGCTTAACTGTTCGGGGCTTGTTGTGCCGGACTGTTTGCTTCTCAGAAGAATGTGGGTGCAATACCAAGAAATTTTTACCGGTCCAGTTTGAAGGGCATATCCAAAGCTGCTATTCTTATCACACGGGAGCTATGGTAGATTCTTGAGAATTGAAGCATATAACAGTTCTAAAGCAATTTCAACTTCAAATCAATTGGATGACCCGCAAACACATTAGAAATAAAGATGTAACTCTATCTGTCACAGCTCCTACTTGTAGCTTCAAAACTTGCATAGTGCTTCTACATCGTTATCCATATCTTACAAGAGCCTCCAACATTTCGCTGTTCCTGCACAAGAGCACACAGACAATCTCGTATACAAAGCCACTAAGATATACGCATGGCCTTCGGAAATTACCAGTAAAAGGAACCAAGAGGCAGAGTAATATCTGAATGCTTGGCGTTGAAGAGTGAAATATAAATTTCAACCCCCTACTATTCAAATTTGCATGCTCCGTTTTCTAAATCCAACCAATCCCCATATTTTAGCTTACATGAATCTTGTAACTGCAGCTTTTATCCACCATAATTCTGTCCCCATGCTATATATAACAACAGTCTAGCTTCAAAATTTTCCTATATAAATTCTTCTCGTTGGTATAGTACAAAAGAAGCTCAAGGTGTATATTGATGACAAAATACAGCGAAAGACTTTCAGTGCATGAACCAAGAGAACATCAAGTTAAAAACAGCAAACCTAATGCAAGACAATGAAACACTGGAAGAATCAGAAGCTTTTTTTATAAAAAACATTATTTGAAGTAGTCTGATGTTACCGTGAGAACACAAAATACCAAACATCAAATGCGTCAAATAATCTAGTGATAATTGGAATATTAATGTTCAAACTGATATGATTGTTGAATACGGTTCGAATATTCATACACATAGAAACTTAAATTCAATGGCATTTGTGCACTGCAGCTCAATCGTGTATGGATCTTTGTTTTTTAGCAATCTGCAAACTTATACACTGTTAAGAGCTTTCTGGAATATTTATCTAAACTTATATATACAATGAGAAAGTATAGCACCAAGTGACAAGCCACCCGGTGTGAAAGAACCCCGGGATCAGTAGCATGTCATCTCTATGCATAGGGGCTCACAGGTCTCTTTTCTGCTCCACTGCATTCATAAACAACATGCAACAAGCGATTTGCTTATAACTTCCACCAATGCACCTGACTATGCAGCAAGTAACAAAGCAGTGAGGAAGTATTCCAACAGATTCTCAGCGGTGCTGTTGTTTACCATAGTAGCACCTTTAATTAAATAAACATCAGCACGGTCTCATAAATATGCGATCTCTCTAAAGAAAATATGCACCTTAGGCCTATTCTGCTTTTTAATCCCAAAGTTCCCAAAACTTTCCAGATTATACAGAATATCATACACAAATCCAATATGGCAAATTTAATCATCAGTCAAATTTTAGACAAACACATGAAAGTTATAATTTAACAAATAAATAGAGAAAATAACGACTTCTTTCCATGGGCAGGCTGAATCACAGATAATGAAACTAATGAAACCTCTCAAATGGATAAGATATTTCAATTTGTATTCATGAAAAACATGACTTCATATAATAATTAAGTTAAATTACATACATATATATACTTGAAATTTAAATCAATAATATGATTAGAAACTTTATTATCATTGCCACAATTAAACTTGCATAGAAACTGAGAGAGATGAATTAAAAATATGATGAGAAGACAAATTACTACTTCAGGGATTGGTGAAATTAGGTATTATGCAGTTCAAACATAAAATTGAAAATCAAAGAAACTCCAATAGATGTTAATGTGTTATTGATATTGAATTTCAATCAATCCTCAGATTCTTAAAATACATACAGAGCGACCCTGCAGCTCTTATACATGTGATTGTACCTTGGTCCCAGCTAAAACAGTATCCCTGCAAAACTTTCTTAGGTTTCCTTCTCATTGGCTGTAAAGTGAAGAAAAAACCTTGAGATCTTTGACAATGGCAAATACAGCCAACACCAATGCTACACATACAACAAAGCAACCAATCCTGGGCATTCAATTTGACGATACCCCTGGTTGCAGTTAAATAAATTTCTGATCCATCTAGGCCCTGCATTCTGAAGCTGAAAAACCACCATTGCACTGTGGAAGGGCTATAGATCTTCCATTTGGGGGGTCTTCTGGTTCATCCTGGCAATATGAACAGAACTGAGTGGGCTAATGCGCCATTGCCGAAACATTAGAACTAGAAGAAGACCCAACCTTGGCATTGGAAGGCTAATCTTCTCAGAAACATCATTCGTCAAATGCATGCATAGAAATTTTCTCCAACAGCAATGGCCAATCTTCTCCAAGTTGCTGTGGATTCAGCTCCATTGCAACTTTAAAATCAAGCAAAGACACTGAGCTCGGTGGTCTGTGTTCAGTCACAGTTTCAGCTGACCCACCACCGCTCTGTACATGTAAATTATTACTTGGCCACATGCCATTAAGAACTTTACCTTGAATATGCTGTTTGGGAGCAAGGGGCTTTCTTAGCTCATTTGTCGATCTCGCTCCCACTAAATCAATACAAGACCTGATTAACCGTTTCAAGTATACATCCAATACATTATTCAACATATTGGCACATTCCATAGAAACACCCCCAAGTCCCTGTACTGCTGCAATCTGCTCCATGCGTCTTCTCAGGGTGTCTGTATCAGACAACCTACCACTGTCATAATAACTAACAAAATCACCAGTGCTACCCACTGGCAAAGCTTTGCGGGCCCCACCCACGCTTGCTGAGCAAAATGGAATCCCAAGTGGTGCAAGCAGGGGACTTCTAGAGAAACTCAAGCGATTTAACTGCTCCACTTCTTCCCCATCTTCAACAATTGATGCGTCAGTTGGCCCTTTGCCATGTATTCTTGGTTTTTCTGCAGGTCGCTGAACTGCATCTTCCCTTTCATTCTCAGGAAGTTCAGCAACTGCCTGAAGATGCTGTATTGGTCTCTGATAATCACATGGAGTAAGTGTTCCATTCTCCATATCAACCTTGCTACCACTGTCCTCTATACCAGCGGATTGATGAAAAACAGAATCGACCTTCCCATTTGGTCCAAGAGGGCTTGGTCTATCCCTAAGCTTCCGATCACGTATCCCAGATCTTCCCTTCCGTGGAGACACTGGCAAAACCCCATTTGACCAAATGGGCACATTTTGATTCTGATTTTGGAAGCTGGCACCACTCTGCTCATGTCCATCTTCTCTACTAGGAGATACGTTCGTACCATGTATTGAGGACTTTGTCGGACCTGATGACTGGATAGGTGGTGGGGTCTTGGCTTGGCATGCATTCTTCAAAATTGACCTTATAAAATGATTATGTAATGGAAGATTCTCCCTCCCAAAGACCCGATAACACAGCTTATCGAATTCAGTCTTGCTCAGCTTCTGACTCAGAAACCTGCTCAAGTAATAAAAGTACCGTTTCGACTTGTCTATTCCAATCTTCTTAATTATTTGTGCTTTCAATTCACCTAAATCAATTCTTGAGCTCTGCTGGGGTTGCATTTCTCAACAGACAGATTCATACACCACCAACAAAATCACAAATGAACCCACCCACCTGTAACCCCAATTTGAGCCAAATTCCAGCTATTTCTGTTTCCAAAGAAACCTAAACTTCCCCTCCCCCATAGCATTGGATACAAATCAACTACAACAAGCTCTGCATATCTGAACAGGCAGATGCATTAATCATACTAACAACAGTGACCGAAGCAGAATCCCAATTCTGAACCAGATTATAGCTTCCCTTATGTCAAAAATATCCCAAATTCACGCACCAATAGACAATACAATGCAAAGCCAAATCACATCTTCCCGACACCAAAACCCTAGAGATCAAACCGCAACGGAACTCACCAATCCCAATCATAGAATTCCCAAAGTCAAATTATTGAATTCTATGGTAAATCAAAACCCTAAGTTTGAATCACCAAACTCGGGTCGGAAACACCATGCTTGTCTCGAACAGGGTGAAACCAACATTACATCACTGCACAAATTTAACACCCATTGTTTTGACAAATTCAAAGCTCTGAACTTCAAAATTTCGAAATTTGAAGTTGAGGAGAGGAGATCAGTAAGTTGCACAATTTGAGTTGCGAAAATTAAAAAAATACAAATTGAGATGGAACCGAGCACAATGAAGAGCAGAGACTAAAGCTTGCAAGTGTGCTGGGAAAAAACAAAGGGTTTACGCATTGATTAAGCTCTGACCTTTGCCAAGCTGAAGAATTGCATAGAAATCGAACCTCACTTACTGGGTTCCAATCTTTGAAGCTTCGTCTTTCGCTCGCTCCCTTCCCTTTCTCTTTCTTCCACTCTTTTTCTTTTTCTCTCAAATTTTATTTTTTTCAGAGGCTTTGTTTGCTGATTTATTTTGAGCTTTGCTCTGTGTAGCTCGATCGCTGCTAATACTATCCCTCTTCCTTTCTTCTTTTTAGTTTCTCTTTCTTTTGCACTCCTCGTTCTCACGGCTCGGTATCTCTCGCCCAGGTCCTCTCTTCTTTATTAAAATAAACAAAATAAAATTTAATTGTATTTTTGTCTATTTTATATTTTAACTAAGAACCATTGTATTGTTTTCTAAATAATTTTTTTTCTCTATATTCTTCAGTTTTAGTCATATATTAAATTTTCTCCATATACATTTCTAACATGAAAATTATATAACAAGTTTTTTTTTTATGTTTTCTTCATTTTCTTATCTCGTTTCGGAAACTGAATTGCAGTTGACCTTTGAATTATGGACAACAAAAATAGTAAAATTTCACAAGTTTTTTGATAAAATATATTATATAATTTGCCAATATTTTTTTTTTTTTTATATTTTGGTTTTGCATTATTTAGTATTCCGTTGCAGTATTCTCATAAGTTGATCTGTTTGAAATTCATCTAGTCTTGGCATGGGTGTTAGGTCAACCGCATAGGCCTACTAACAGAAAGTGAACAACTATGTGCAAGATACGGATCATGTGTTTTTAAGACAAAAAAAAAAATTGCAATTAATACAATTTTACATAATCTCAGTACGCTACACCAATAACTGAGCCGATCTGTCAAATTTTAAGTACACCAAATTTAGCTTTAGCACTTTTAGTAATAAATGATATAATTCTCTCAATATAGCTGACTTTGCTTCTCTAACAAAGCCATTCATCTAGAAGTATGATATTAGACCCAACACAATGGAATCTTGCAGGGTAGGTTAACTATCCATGCAGGCAGCACCAACTCTCTGAACAAAGCTCAACTGAGTAGACTAGAGTAAGAGTAAGAGCATTTATTTTAAAGAAGTGACCCATTTCAACTATCCCAACCAAAAAGATGGAATTGTATTGGAAGAAAAATTATCATATAAATTATTTTTGTTCTTGTGTTTCTTTATTTATAGTTGTGTCTATGTATGTATGTCTGTGTCTTTTTGCAGCAAGAGAAGCGTGAGTGAGTGAGTCTCAGATATGCTGATCTTGTTTCAGTACTCCCAACTCGAATCAGATTACTAACTTGCATGGCTAATGCAACAGTCCAAGAAAAGTACCCTCGAACGGGAAGGAAGATGGAAGTTTTCCTGTCCCAGTTCACCTAAAATGAATATGCTTTTATTTGCTCCAAGGTGGTGCTTTCCCGATGCAGCGGATTTTTGACTGTCCGTTGCAAGCATTAAAAGAGACCCATTCTCAAGAATATGCTGTTAAATAAAAAAGTTAAATTCCCTTAACCAAATATCACAACACTTTTATTTACATCACCTAGTAATGCTTGAGAGAGGAGCAATGGGAATTAAGACCCAACACTATATTGAAATAAAATAACATTTATGACATCCTTAAAGTACTTGAAAAAAATTTAGGAAGTAACTCTATCAATGATGTTATTTGATACCAGAGGAGAATAGCACAGTACCCCCAGTGATTGACTTGGATGACAAAGGGAAGTATTCTAATCTAAAAGACAGACTAACTTGGAATTCTTCGTCATTATATTTCTTGTGTTGTCTTCTGCTCTGCAGTACTGTTTCTTTTGGAGACAGTTCAAGCTTCTTATACTGTGTAATGTTGCTGAATTGTGTCGATGTCAAGTCCCTTCAGCTTCACCACTGACTCAACATGTCCCTTCAGAGTATGTAGTTCCCTAAGCCTGAAATACCCAAAAAAAAAAAAAAAGATATCGCTATGAAACTTAATGTTATATTGATTTATTCCTAAGTATTTCGACATCCTGAAACCTTTTATTGCAATCACACATGTAGCCGTCTCTACTTGCATAAAGTGTTTAGAAATTAGGCTTACCTTGCAACCTCAGCACGACGCTTGGCTTGCTCTGCAATCTCTGAAAGTTCCCTGTAATTATTCTTGTCATTGAAAAGGTTGGAGTTTTCTGGTGGCTGAAGACCATGGAGAGTCCTCTGTGCAGCCGCCCATTGTGCTTCTCTCTCTTCTTTGCCATAATCTTTCTTTGTAGTGAAGGCAGTCTGTCATGAGAAGAAAGCATATTGAAGTTTCTGGATTAGATCAACAGTACAATGAGGAAAACAAAAAACGAAAAAGGTTCTACCTTATTTTCCAGAAGATTATCCCATGCCTTCCCACTCAGAACATAGCGGATTGCAAATTTGAGTAAATCAAGAGGGATATATGTCACTATACTGTAGAGCCAGATTACTCCAGCCCAACCCCATCCCATTCCCTTTATTCGTGCGAAGCCCCAGTTGGCATAGACTGCTATCAGAGTTGCCACCTGTCATTGCAGAATACATGATTTGATTACAAAGAATAGGCGGAGTACTGATTAGCCACATAAATTGCATTTATTACCCACTTGATTTAAAATACATCAGAGACCACCTTGGTAAATAGGAGGAGGAATAACAGGTTAACGCTTACCAGCTGAGCAATCATAAAAGCACCCAGTAGGAGTAGTCCAGGCCTCTCAACAAAGGACCAACTGCGGGACCTAGTAACAAAAATTAGAGCCTGGCTTATAATACTGACTTGTAGGTATAACGCTGCCATCATTTCATGCTCATTATCCCTGATTCTCCTCACATTAAACTTGTTCTGCAATAACGAAAGTTGGGGATATAGCTCTTAGAACTTGATAATAATATTAACTTATTAAATTAAAGATCAAAAGGCCAAATATAAATTATTACCGGGAAGAAGTCAGTGTCATTCATAGCCCAGAAAAATACCACTGTCATTAAAGCCATGTAACTACCAAGCACAACGCCAGTGGCAAATATCTCCCTAAGTTTCCAGCTGTCTGGTAGTGGAGATGGTTTCACTCGATCCTTGGATATCGTCATAATGGTACCTGAAAGAAATTAGATAAGTCATCTCGGTGAATAACATAAAAGGGGGAATCGAGAAAGGTCAACCAAATAGTAACGTACCATCGTTTAGTATGGCAATGATCAGAACCATGAAGGGAGCAAAATCAAACTTCCAGATCAATGCGATAAACAGGAAACCAAACTGCCAAGATAAAGAAAAGATAGAATAAGTTACGTGATTTTGTCGAATACTAAATATGATGAAATAATTCACTTAATTTGGGTGGACCCCTTTATTTTCTGCACTTACCACAATTCGAATGGTGATTGATACAGCATAGATCTGTCAAATTCAGTAATTAAAATTTGTAACATTGGACGCCTATATATTAAAATAGCATTTAAAACAACCAAAACATGGATGCAAAGTAACTAACAGTGTAGTTCTTCATCCTTTGGAAAATTGCTCGGCTGGTGAGCACAGCACTAACAATGACGCTCAACCCAGGTTCGGTAAGGACAATGTCAGAAGCACTTCTAGCAGCATCAGTAGCATCGGCAACAGCAATTCCAATGTCTGCTCTCTTTAATGCAGGGGCATCATTGACACCATCTCCTGTCATTCCACAGATATGCTTCCTCTCTTGCAGCCTCTTAACGATTTCATATTTGTGTTCTACCATGTCATACCAAAATAATATATATCATATATCAAAATGCGGAAAGATGGCAAAACAATTCTCAAACTAAATTGTATTGTTGAGTAAAGCACCAGTCTACAGTCAGTCAAAGAAGGATGAACACGTAAAAAATGCCAGGAACACTTAGAAACAAAAAAGACATGATGATGTTGACGATAACACCTTTCTGGTTAATTTTTTTTTTTTTTTTTTCTACCTTCATAGTGAATTGGTTAATCTCACAATTCATTAATGACAATTTCCATATAAATGTTTAATTAGGACCTACCGGGAAACACTCCTGCAAATCCGTCAGCCTTCTCAATCAACTCGTCGACAGGAAGAGCTGAAATAGAAGCATCCTTGTCTTGGCCAAGCAATGAAGAAGAAGGGTACATATTTGTCCCCATTCCTAGCCTTCGGCCAGTTTCCTTGGCAATTGCAAGCTGATCCCCTAGAGAAAACGAGAACCAAAAGTACTGTCTAAGCTACAGAATTTCAGTGACAGATGTAAGCGACCAGATGATAGGACTTCGAATCTTACCAGTAATCATCTTAACATTCACACCAAGGTGAAGAGCTCTTCTGATGGTTTCAGCACTATCATGTCTAGGGGGATCAAACAGAGGTAACAGACCAACAAATTGCCAGGGTGCACCGGGAGCGTCTTTCGATTTCTCGGGTACTTCCTGTGGAGATCATGACGGCAACAATAAGGGAAGGGTATTCAATCAAGATGAAGATAGAGATATTAGTATCTGTTCTTCAAACCTGTCTTCCAACAGCTAAAGAACGGAGTCCACGCTCAGCAAACTTATCGATCACAGCGTGAGCTTTTCTCCTGACATCCTCTTTGCAATTGCAAAGGTTCAAAATCTAGAAAACGAGAAAAACGTGATTAGAATCTTCATAAACATCATAGGATTGTGGCAGTGAAAGCCGGACTTACCTGCTCAGGAGCACCTTTACTAGCTCGATGCCAGCTTCCATCAGAATCAATGTAGGTTAGAGCAGTCCTCTTGTCTACAGGATTGAAGGGAAGAAAATGCACCTCCCTGACACCAGCCCGTGCCTGACCCAGTTCAGAACAACGTAATTTTAAAAAACAAAACATTGACAATTCTTTATCTCAAATTGAAGAAAATAAGTTTTTCCTCTTATTTGTTTCATTGCCCATTTGTCCGAGAATGAGATTATTTGTGTATTATACCTCTTTTGGATCTGCAAGCATCCCAACAATTGCAGCATCTATGGCATCCTGATTCTCAGTCCTAGAAGCCCTTGCCGCAAGAAGGATGACGTAGTCCTTTTCAACACCCTTTGCAAACACTTCGATCAAGGTTTTATCAACGGATAGTTTATTAAGGGTAAGAGTTCCAGTTTTGTCACTGCAGAGAACATCCATCCCTGCCATTTCCTCAATAGCTGTCATTCGCTTTGTAATTGCACCTTGCTGAGAGAGCCTGTGAGAACCAATAGCCATAGTGACAGACAAAACAGTAGGCATGGCAATTGGAATTCCTCCAATCAAGAGAACCAAGAGATTATCAATTCCATCTCTGTACTCGCGATGCTGTATAGGGTACATGACAATGAGCTCAACGACTATTCCAACGGCTATTGAGCAAATGCAGAAATTACCAATTGCCGTAAGAACTTTCTGGAAGTGCCCAACTTGATTGGTGCTGTCCACTAGATGGGCTGCTTTGCCAAAAAATGTGTGCACACCAGTAGCAATAACAACTGCCTCTATCTCACCCTTTTTGACAGTTGAACCCGAAAATACTTCATCTGATGAACTCTTCGTCACAGGAAGAGATTCTCCAGTTAGAGCAGATTGATCAATACTCAAAGGATCACCCTCAAGAAGACGAGCATCGGCGGGAATAATATCGCCTAACTTAATGCTGATTATGTCTCCTGGAACTAAAATTGCAGCATCTTGTTCACTCCATCGGCCATCTCTGAGAACCTAAAATTTGTGGGCGGAAAAAATGAACAAACAATGAGGACCTAGGAGCATAAAAGATGCATCCATAAAAATGTTACTTGATATGAGTATTTGACCTTAGTCTTGGGAGCTAATCCAGCCATGAGTGCTGCCGCAGCATTGCCGGCATTGTTTTCCTCTATAAAACTGATTGTGGAGTTGATCAGAAGTAGAGCAATGATACCCACGAAGTCTTGCCAGTCCGGAGGCCTTCCACCGCCATTTGCCAAAGCAATAGCCATTATTGCAGCAGCTTCCATGACCCAGGATAACGGGTTCCACATAAAACCCAAAAACTTCAAAAACTTGCTCTCCTGTTCATGAATGAAGCATCAAATGATAACGTGCTTTCACTGAAATTAAATGTAACCCCAAGGAAAATAAACAGGACAAGTAACTGTTATGAGAGTTTATCTAGTATACCTTTTTCTCTTCCAATTTGTTTGGTCCAAAAACTTGAAGCCGATTGGCCCCTTCGTCGGATGTTAGACCTTCCCTTGAACATTTCAGCTGCTCAAACACTTCCTCAAGCGGAATCCGTTCCTGGTAACAAGTTGATAATGTTAGTCAATTTCAATTGCTTCATAGCAGGAAAGTATCAATTTGTGGCTCAGCCATTTGTTCTCTTTCAATGGGAGTTACTATATAGGCGGTCCAGAGATCATTCCCTCAAGAAATGCCAACTCAATTATAATCATGCTCCATAGGTGAGGGGCAACAAAAGAAAATGCCCCACAAGTCTTCATAGTTTTTTGTTTTTTTTTTTTTCACCAGCTTTTGTTTTGCAAGAAGTAATTCTGGCCATAAAAGAAAAGCCAAGCCGATTTTACCGATTGCTATCAATAACGAGGGGCCAACAATTTTAGTACACGGGGTCTTGGGGTAGGGAATAGGAAAAATGATTCCGTTCCTTACTAAAGTGTGTTTGGTTGGTCAAAAGGAAAAGGAATTTAAACTGCTAAGCAATTAAAATTAAGTCAATTTGCCCAAATTTGATTCCATCAACCCCCCTGTGGAATCTTTTTTTTTTTTCCATGGAAACCCACACTTATGACAAAATTGCCCCTCACTCCTTAGAGCAACTCTTGCGGTTCCACCACACCGTAGCCACTGCCTATGCTGTCGTCCTACCACCACCGCCCCCTTCTCCGCCCTTTTTGACCGTCTATTGAAGAGAAGTCGTTGTTTGGTTGCTCTAGGTCGGCATCTTCTCCGGCGCACCGCCACCATACTAACAGAGGTCATGCTCGTTGCCGTCAAGCTCAGGTTCACCATTTCGAAGTCAGCAATGGAAGAGCAACTTGTAAATAATACTTTGATTTGTGGTGTAGAACACGAGATCTATACAATGGAGCTTACTTCTTCATTACAACAATGGATATCTATATCCAAAGGAGAGCTGAAGAAATTGGAGATCTGCTTTTTTTATTTTATATTATTTCAAGTTATTCAACCTCATGTCATACCAAATATCATCTTAATAAACAAAACTCCTTATCATTTCTTTTACTATTCCTTTTCTTTTTCCTACTCCTTCATCGAATTTCTTTTTGTACGAAACGGACTGTAAGATCAGTCTTAATTCAGTGTACCGGTGAAGGACAACAGCATAGCTTTATCCTGTTGTTCGCCGGAAAAATACAAATTCGGCCTGTAATGTACAATCGGCTATCGTCCAATATATTTATTATTATATAATAATAAATAAATCGAAATCATTAACCGTAAGATATCTGGATCCGAAAAATACAAGGAAATGCACAAGTGAGTCAAAACTCAAAAGTACCACGGACGCACTTCCTTATCCAGCAACGAGGAGGAGAAAATATAGCGAGGACGCTACACAAATAGTAGTAGCAGCTATATCATTTTTTTTAACGAGAATCCAGGACCAAATATATTATTCTTGTTCATAAAATAAAAATAAATTCTTGACGATGCCAGGCACGCGGTAGAGGCGCGTGACCTGAAAATACCAAGAGGCATGCGTGGAGAAGCCGCTTATTCCATTCCACTCCATGTGATTGTAGTGTGTCTTTATATTTATCGCACTCTACCTAAAAAGCACTTTATGACGAAATTTCGTATCCCCATTCTGGTAAAATAGGGAAGTCAAAAGAAAAAAATTCATTAAAGAACTGTGATTACCAACACAAAAAGAGAGTTGAGAAACTCGAAATTTTTCCGGTTCATGAGAACGATGAACCGAAGCTTCAAAAATCTCAGCAAAAGTCAAAAACCAGACCCTCTAGAACCGGGCCCAGTTCACTCTGGCACTTGAGATCAAAGGGTGGACGAGTAGAGCAGAAATTAAGGATTTCACGCGGCGAGACAGCATGCGGTAATTAATCTCTCTGCCGCCAATTCAACAACAAAATCTCTGGCCTATATGTAGCATAACCAAATTCTCCTAAATTTCAGTAAAAATATCGTATTTTAAATTCTCTTTTAAAAAATGGCATACAGTCAAGTGAAATCATCATGCTGCCTGCTAAGAGTAAGAGATCCGCGCTAGTCTGAAATAGTATCAGAAGTCATTTTGATCTAGTTTGGTAAAGCAGTACAGTAGAAGGAAAGCGAATTTTCAATTCATAGACAAATTCCTATCGTTATCTCTGCAACCAGATAGAAACACTCTTGCAGAGAGAATCAGAAGCAGCAGAACAATAACAACGGATGAGAAAAATCAAACGTAAAAAATTAAGAACAAATGAAACTGAGAAGAAGAAAATACCAAATCGACGTTCTCGTTTTTGATCTCCTCGAGGCTGATACCCTTGTCGCCGCCCATGGTTGGCATGACAATGAGAGAGTGGCCGGTGTGAGCTCCAGGAATCGATCAACGACCTTTAAATACAGGAACGTCTACAGAGTCATAGTCGAGGGAGGAAAAAACACACAAAAGGAAAGTCTAAAAAGGTAATTCAAAAGGAGAATAAATGCAGTGAGGAACAAGATTAGGCTTGGCTTTGGCTGTGGTATTGGTTTGGTTTCGGGTACGTGAAACGAAGGCCGCTGGTGTCCCTCTCTTGAGTGTTGGGGCGTATATATACCAATCTGGTTATGGTTATGAGCTTTTGAGGTACAATACGCAGTGTCTTGGTTTTGCTTTATGGTGATAGGCTCCGCTTACCAACACTTTTATGCCTCTCACGCGCGCTTTCGTCTCCCGTGATTCTCACTAAATTGCCATTTCCGTTGTTATCGCGGGAAGGTTGGTTTATGGATTTGGATCGTATACAGTGGTTCACGACTTCCAGTCTTATACAGTCGGTTGTAGATCGTCTTATCTTTGTTGATTGTGATTACACAGTTAACACAGATTGAACCTCAACACAAATTGAACAGTCTGTAACTAATTGTATGCGTGTAATCACCGTAGATAATCCAAATTTTTTATAGAGTTGGGTTCTGATTTTACTTCCTAGTCAGGGTCAGAGTCAGACCGTAAATAGTGGGAAATGAACATGATTAAACACTAAACTCTCTTATTGCTATTGCTATTCACCCCTTCCAAACATTTTGGATTTACTCACTTTGTGGAATTTGGTGGAGACATCAATTCTTATTTTTCTTTCTATTTCAAACGTATTTTACTTAATATTTAGAAAATAATATCTAAAGGTAGAATATATTCGTACAGCTTTTACTTTTTTTCTCACAAAAAATTTGTCCCCATTCGATATTGCAGAAATGAGTTCATGATAATGTTGGTATATGTCAATTTCTGTCAAAGTTGACATTTATTGAGACGATTAGGGTGTTTGAGATTTAATCTAATTTAAATATAAATTAATTAGTGTATAATATGTTATTAAATATTATATTATATATATATATATAGCTCAATTGACTGTGTGTTTAACTTTTGAGGTTAACGAGTGTGTGTGGTAATTTTGTCTGTTTGTCCTACATATAAGATTTGATTTTTTCCTCTTTCCATGTAATTTATTTATATAAATATTCATGCATGAAATGAAAATGTTTATACATTATATACTGATAATAATAGCTAAATTTTAAAACATGTTCTCATAAAAAAAGTTGAGAGAGGAAGAGATTATCTTAATCTAAAATCAGTGTTATATGTTTTTACAATTGCTTATAATAATATTAAATGAATATTTATTAATTCGGAGCTAGTTAGAAATCAAACATAAATCTTATAATTAAAGTGATTTTATCTAATAGCAATTACAATTTACATTTCCAATTTTGCTCAAGTTTGAGATTCCATTACCCCACTTGAAAAATATTCCGAGACCCAAGTTCGAGAGTAATATGCCAAGCTGGCCTTCTTTTCTTTTAAGGGAATATATATATATATATATATAAGAAATTTTACATTTTTAATATATATTATTAACGATGTTGATGTTGAAAGTTACTATATTTATTTGAAAAAAAAGAAAGAAAGAAAAAAGCTTATTGTACAATGTTGGTTCCACACTCTCACTATTATGAATTTATGGCAGTTGAGTATTATTTTAAAATCAGTTTAACTCTGTCCCCTTTGGTCAAATTGAAAACGAAGTATATGTTTATCCGAATTCTTCGTGTTTAAATTTTCTTTTCTCATTATGCCATGATAACCTATATTTAATTAAAAACGACTGACAAGCAATTAAAATTAGTGTATCAAAAACAAAATTCAGTGAATTGCGTTGCATAAAAAGAAAATATGAGATATAAATTACTATAATTAAAATTTTAAAGGACATAAATAAAATCGAGAGAGTCTAACATAGAATAATAAAATAATATTTTTATTTTGTTTCCAGTTGTCTAAACTTTATTTGCTGGTGGCCATAAAAAAGAAATGCTTGTTTGGTAAGCACTGCACATATACTTTTCCAAGCCGGCTTGATTTTGAAGCCGAAAAAGTAGAATATAACAGCTTGGTATGCATAGTTTTCGTCTACTTGCGTACGGTTGGGACAAGGACAACCTTTAATTAGCTAGGCTTCATACTATATTTATACGAGAAAGAAATACATGCAAATTTATATATTGCTTATATTAAATTACGATTAATGTTCTTTTAAAAAATTATTTATATATTTACTAATTGATACTTCTGCCTCAATCCACTATAAGATTTAATTTGCTAATACAAATATCTCAATTTTTTTTTTATCTTTTTTTATGGGAAATATATAAAAAATTATATGCATGCCATGCAGTTTTTCCATTTGTGGTAGTTATGGCTAGGTCGGCATATCAACAAATTCTTCACTTGAAGATGTGGCCTACTATTTAAAATTTAATTTGATTCAACCAAAAAAATATTTAAGATACTTTCTCAAAAAAAAAAAAAAATAAGGAAAGAGAAAGAGAAGTAAAGAGGAAAAAGGACAGTGCTTAGGTTACGATGATCTGAAAGGAGCGTAGCAACCACGCGACATATGGTGCACGCAGAATAAGGGCGCTAAGCACCGAAACAGAAACTAATGCCCAATCTTTCTCAATCTTACTTTCCAGTAATCCCGAAAGGAAGATTTAAGCGAAACATAATACGTGTCCTCTTGTGGTGGCTCTGGGTACGCAACTTCCGTCCACTCACTAAGCCCCTACTTCCCAATGTCAAATACACTATACATGGTTCAACCCACGGGCTGCGTCGGAGCTTTGATATTTAAAAAATGACATATTATTTATTTATATCTTACCAAAATTACCCCGTATTTTAAAAAAATACCAACATTTTTAAATTTAAAAACAATCCGATATCTCTTAATAAAACAAGGAAGATATGTATAGAAAAAAAAGATGCACCATAACAAGTCCTATAATCAATTATAAAAGAGATAATGATGACAAATAATACAAACATTCTTCTATTTATTTATTTTAATTTGATGTGCATAATATATTTTCAAAAAAAAATAATATTACCCTAAAACATATCAAAGACACACTGATTATAAATATAAAAATAAATAAATATTGATCTGGTTGTTAAAAATTGAAATTATATTTTTACAAAGTTATGTTTTTGAATCTAATTATTAATGTAAAAGTTTTAATTATTTATAAATATTATAAGTAATGTTGTCATTAAAATTTTAGTCGAGTTGATCGTTAACATTTTAAAACATTTGTCTGGCATTATATTCAAATATTTTTATAATTATAAATTAAATTTTTTTGTATATATATATATATATATATATATTATGATAAAAAAAAAAAAAAACACGTTTAAGTTTCATGTTCCATATTTGCCAAAGGAAGCCTTAAATATTATATATACTATGCAGATACACACATATTAGGATGTATATTAAATACGGTTTGAAATTTTGAATAGTCAAAATCTGTTAACTAATTAAAAAAAATTACACACAACCAAGTATGTAAATAAATGATAACGAGTTATTTTAATTTAATTAAAAATTTTAAATTTAAATTTTATGAATATAATTACATAATTTTTTTATTATTATATTTTATTCTACTTAAATTTAAATTATTAATGTCTTTAACATAATACTAGGTATTAAAAATTTTATTTTTTATTTCTAGAAAGAGCAATGCATGAAGAATTAAGAATTCGGATAAATGTTTTTAGTGTAGAAACTAAAAGGTAACGAACATGGGAGGGAGGGATAGTCCCGTTCACGATCCACTCAATAGTTAGTATGTGGATTTGTCAAACAAAGTACAAAAGTACAGGACAAATAGTACGTATAAGCAATTCTTAAATTCTTTAAAAAATGAAAATTCAAAGTCAACTTATTTAAAAATACTTATAAGCAAATTTTCATCAACCATAGCATATTGATTGTCCATTATAGTGGGTTAAAATCACATTTTTATAGACAAAATTTATTTGAAAATTTTTTCCATAAAAATTGATTAGTATAAATATGTTAAAAACACACCCAATGATATTACATATTCAATTAGTTAAAATGAATTAATTAAATTTTCCATATCGATTTGGTTAGTAAAGGTAAGGCCATGTTTGGATCAAACTAAACATCAAATAGAAAGTAATTGAAACTTGCAAGTTCCCTAAACAAAAATCCGGGAACTGGGAGGGCCCACTATATAAATTCAGAAAAATATGCGGAGACCAGAACCCAATGCCTAAAAGTCAATTAGTAATTGTCCACATAGCACGCATAGTGGGTCCCATTGAGAGGAGTCACGCACCAAACAAATTTGCAAAAGTCCAATCATGACCGTTACTGTATCCTAAACTTGTGTCGGCTATTAATGCGTGCGACCGCATGGATGATTTCGTATTGAGAACAAAGGACAGAACCAAAAAACCTATTTCGAACAATGTTTTGTCAAAATGAAATTTTATTAAATAAAAAAATAAAGTAATCAATTAAAATTTCATAAACATTCGAGAGAGAAAGAAAAGAAAAGCATCAGTTGAAAAATAGTAACTTAAGTATTCCGAAGTCTTGATCACTAAAGTCATGAACAGAGGGGCCTCTAATTGACTTTAGGTTAGGGAAGCTTGTGATTGAATAGTAGGAAATATCTAACCTTATATTGGTTTTAGAATACTATCTAATTAACAAAGTCAAGTCATTTATCTAACCTTCACTTTCTTCTCGAAAGAAAGCAAATAGCAGAGGATATTGACTACTATTTGTGTTCATTTTAGCCCAAGGACAAGTAAGCGAAGGAGCCGTGCGAGTATATTTTAAATAGACTTTTACATGTTAGTAAGTCAATGTTTAACCTTTTCTAAGCAGGTCAATGTTCCACTCCACATGAGGTGGAAGATAATCTAAATTTTCTAGAATTATAATTATTGATGTAATAAAATATTAGTTATTTGATAAAATTATATAATTTCAACAATATTTTATATTATGGTGATAATTATATTGCAGTGCATGTTGATTTACCTTTGAGATGTCTATGCTCCAAAAGATGAGGTGCCTGTGTTGTGTGGTGGAACAAAACCATATAAATAGAATGCAAAGTAGAAGTGGTTGAGATTGAATCAAAAAGTCATGATAGGGAGATTGTTTTCAATTCAACAACTATATATATTTTTTGCACTTGTCATCTCATCTCATAGTATATATATTCTGCAAGCAAGCTAAAGAGTAAGTAGTGGTCCTTGGATTTTGGTACCCTAATCCCCACATAGCTTCTTTGGACCCCTTAGATTATCTTTTTGATCCACTAAAACGAAGAGGCAATGGACATGAATGTCTCCCGTACAAAGTAGAATAATGCAAAAAGAAAAGGGATAGAAAGAAAAAAAGATGCCATTCCTTTAGATAGAATACAAGTGCATGGTCTTGTTGGCAAAGTTGAACGGGGAATAGTTGTCCAATTTTATAGGGCACTCAAAAGGGCTTTAACCTCGATCCTAGTGATGTGAGTATCAAGTTAAGCAAAGATTCTTCTCAAGAACAAGAACAACAGGCGTCTTGTGTAGACAGAGTTGGTTGTACTAGATTAGACAGAATAACATTGCATCAAAACAATACTACGTAAAAAGGCCACAATTGTCCAAGTGGAAAAAAGGAATTAGACAAATGTCTCCGTTTCAGGCACTTGATAAACACTGCGAATTAGCACATTCAAGTTAGCTCACATAATAAATTCCCAATCCTTGGAGAAAAGAACCAAGACCAAGGGATTCTCTAGATGGACAGGGCATTCTTTTTTTATATATATACCTTCGAATGGTTTCTCTATCGCATAATAAATGCTTTTTTTGATTTCGCATTATCACTCACGTCAAATTGATATTAATTGAAGCTACTCAATTTATTTTTCATTATTTAAATGATTATAAACGCAATAGAGCATAGATGTTATTGTGTTCAATGAAATATTCAATTCAATTTTGTGTCCCTGTCCGCCGAAAGTGGCATATAAGAGATAATGTTTGTTTTGTTAGCTAGAGGAAGCCGTGATGGGATCCAAACTTTGAGACTGAAAGCTAGATTGGTCACGAGAAGAGTGGTACGGCTTATGAAAGAAGCAGAAAAGACATAATGGGTGATGAAGTTCGTGAAGAGGAGTTGTCACATGGCACAGAAATATAATTTGAGCCAAGAGAAGTGAAAACATGGATGATCATTGCCATGTAAAGAGACAGACCAGGTGTTAAATGCTGAAAGTTTGGACCTTTAGCTCTAAACATATCCTTCCGTTTCCATTTGCACGAGACCCAGATTCGAGAAAGAGAAAAGAGAAGAGTCTCGTGGAGCTAGGTGGGTTTAATCTGCATGCATGTGATGTGAGTGAGGCTGTCACAGGTTATATCAGAGGACCATTAAAGAGAAAGAGGACCAGTTTCAGTTGCTTGTGAAAACGTCTCTTTCTATTATTATCCTCCAAGAATCTAATCAAAACGCTTATTGGTGGTGTGAGAAAAGAGTCGTTGCAGTTGCAGTTTCAGGCAAGATTTCTATGAGTGTCCACAGAAACCCACTAAAAGAAAAAGTGGAACATTTCTCTTTGTCTTTGCTCTCGCTGATAGATGCAGGATCTGGCATTGGCACCAGATGCACCAGAATTGTAGCAAATTTATATCCTTCTATGCATCTAATGACCACGTCCACAACTACAAGTGAAAAGTCTACAATTGCTAAAACTTCTTCTTCTTTTACCCCTTCCTGTATCTATTTTATATATTTCTTCCCTTCGTATGGGAATGAGTAACGTACTAACTCTGCTTCCTTTTTAAGTCTTACAATTTTTCTTGGATTTACTTACTTAAAAAATAAAAAATAAAAAATTATATGGTATAATTTTTAATATTTTTTTTAAAATTAAATATTGAATAAAAGTTTTTTTTTTTAAAGTAGTGTACAAATCTTTAAAATTTTATTAAATTTTGTTACATTATGGGACAAAATTTATCTTAAAATACAAAATAAAGGATAAATTTTTTTAACTTTGTTATATCTTAAACTATTATACAATCATTTATATCTTAACTTAATAAATTAATGACAATAAGTTCTAACATTTAAATTTATTAAATTAATGACAACAAGTTCCAATAATGGCAAGCAATTGATAAAGTACTAATAACTTGTGACACTTTTTTAATTTTTATAAAATACTTTAATTATTATAAAATATCAAAATTTTATTATATATATATTTAAAAAACATTATAATACAAAGTGTATTGTCATAAATTTAAGACAAATGAAATCAATTTTTTTTTATCTAATACATTAAATAATAAATAAAAAATAATATAATTTTTTTTATTATAATTCAACTTCTTATAATGTATTATTTATATTATTTAATATTATATATCAAATTTAATGCTTGGCAACCATACAATTCTTTTCTCCTACTTTTCCTAAGTCAGGAATTCATAGAAACATTCAAATTCAGCACTCATATTTCAAAGGCTATACCCACTCCATTAAATTGTATGTTTTTCTTTTTCCCCAAATCATCTTGATGCACTTTCTTTTAATCTAAGTTAAGTGCGCTCAGCCGAAGACAGTGTCACCAAAATAAGAAACTAAAGAATCAGTATTAAGGTAATCGAAGGTAGACAGGAATGTAGTAGAGAGACAACAGGCTTTATCTACATGCACCCACAAATTGACTATTCCAGTAAAACTCTTTCTGGCAGTATAGTATAGACTAGGTGAAATAAATCAGAAAACTGTAAGTGCAACTTGTTCAAGCCCACAAGGTTTAGAGTCTTGGACAGACAGTAGTGTACAGTGTACAGTAGCACAAGTTCAATAATTGTCTCCTCCTCCACTCTCCAAAAAAAACCAGAGAAAGGGAGTCGTGCTCTTGAAAAAGAAAGCAAGGATATACATGGCCCAAAAACTGCAGCCAAGAAATATTCAAATTTTATGTCAACTTGTTTCATCATGTAAACGCGGCTGGCAGAGTATGTAGAGATTGGCACGCAAATTCAGCTCAAGTTAGAACTAGAACTAGAACTAGATGCCAAAGTCAGCTCTCAATCATTGGTTCAGGGCCCGATGAATCTGTGTGAGACCTGTTCGCTTGACGCACAGAATTGAAAAGGATGTCCTTGATGACCTGATTTAAAAGGTCGATGTGGAAAATAATCATTCATGTTAAATAATAACCTAAGAATTGACTGCAAAATGTTCAACATAGAATCCACTCTAGATAAAAAGGTGAGGCAATGCAAATCACCTGTGACATCAGACCATGCACTTGCTCCACAGTTATTTTTGCACTATCACGAGTGATCTTAGCAAGTTGAGATTCTTCCTGCAATTCATTGAGAAATCAGGATACGATTTATTTTTTCATTTTGAAATATGGCACCAAAAATCAGGAACTGAAAGAGACCAACGAAGATGTAGCACGTTTACAAAGTCAAAAAAACATAGCTATGTAATCTAAAATATCCTCTATCAGGCTCTGAAATTAATCATCCCCTTGTTTGGTATGGTTTGAGGGGAGGGCAGGGGAAATTAAACGAAATTACTACTATAACCTTGCATTCAAATTTGAGGATGAGGAAGGAGAGGACAATTTAGTCATGTTGCTTTTAAATTATACTTCCCCTTTAAATCCCCCACTTTTGTGGGGAGGGAAAGGAGAGGCTAAATTCCCTCCCCTCCTATCCACTCCAACCAAAAACTATGGTACAGAAATATTCCTTTCTCTCTCTCTCTATATATAATGTCTATTTTCGTTTCCCCCCTTCTAAAACTCCTCCCTCTACACTCCATTGAACATGGATGATCCCCCTCCTTTGCTTCTTTTTGATGAACTTGTCTGTTGAAACAATAATAAGATCTCAATCTCATAACAAATAATAATGGTATCAATGTAAATATACAAAATGATGTCTCACAATTGATAGGGATTAGCTTAAAATTTATCAATAGGTGCAAGGAATAAAGCGGTTGCAAATTAAAATTGGACTTATGGACTTCTACGAATTTGGTAATATGGGTGCATACATTCCTCTAATCATACTGCCAGGCCACAAAAATGTTGACACAGAAATAGTATACAAAAACTTAACTATCATCTTACAAAAGGCATTCACTATGAGAAAGCACAATGCAACATCATGATCATGTGTTCACGCGGTTAACCTCAGGAACAGTGCAGGCTAAAAATTTTAACAGGCATATATAAGTCTTTTCTTTTCCTAGACAATGAATTTGATCGTAGATATACATCAAGTAGGATTTGAGTATAAACTTAATTAAGGTGACACAATCAACCTATCAGCTTATCCTACGTAGCTGACTCCAAACCAACAAGAAGACACAATCCAATAAACCTAAAGCAAATCCACTTATCGCAATCGAATGTATGAAATGAGAGAACTTCACTAACTTCCAAAAGTAATATTTACTTACTTCCTTCTTTCTTGGAGGAGGTGCTAATAGTGGCCCAAAGCGTGAGTGCGCCAACTGATTCTCGGCTTGTTCTAGCTTTTCAGCTGCAGTAAGGGAATTTTGCAACTGAGATTCGTATACTTTTACAATTATAATGATACCACGTATTTTAACATAAATGGGAACATGCCAGTTCATCATCATGACAGCAGAACAGAAGGCAAAGTGACTGTAGCAATATAAAAGCCACTTGATAGTACCTAGATCTGAGATTTGTCCAGCAACGTAGTCTCCATTACCCAATAAAGGAGAAGATGATAGCGTGTTCACCCAATATTTGTTCCATAGCAGATCCAATAGGTGTGAATCAAGAGAAGACTTAAAGTAAGTGATATCCAATGCATAATACTGAAAAAGAACACAGGAGTTCAGAGAGTACAGAGAGACATGATCTCGAAAGAAGTGGAGTGGACAATTAAGAAGAGTCACCTGCTTACAGTGAACACCAAAGTCTTCTATCTTATTAAGGGGGATGGTCTGGTACTCAGAGATAGGTTCATCTGGAGGCTTATATCCTTCTGGGTATGTCCTGAATGCACCAATCTCGACTTTTCCAGCAGAAACAGTCCTTGTTGGGTCAATTACAACTGCAAGGAATGGCTCCTGAAATTGCTGATTTAGCATTTGTGTAGATACATCAATACCCGAAAGCCAGCATCCATAACCAGGATGAGAATGATACCATCCAACAACATTCTCCAATCGTCCCGCCTGCACAATGACATACTCCTTGAGCTAGGTGTAAAAACAATTATGAACTTGCGTGATAAGAATGCCCTGTTCAATACAACATGCTAATAAAAGAATCAATTTCCATTAGGACATAGAAAATGTAATGGATACCGAAGAATCCTATGATAAACATGTCCCCAAGTTGCACAACAGCAATGAATTCTCAATTATCTCATAGACTGAAGCATATGATAATTGTGTTCAAATTACAAGAGATACAAAGTCTTTTTTAGATAAAGTACTAGGATTTACAAAATCTTCTAGTATTCGCGAACTCAACCACAAAAAAATAAAATAAAATTTACAACTAGCTAGGGTTCCTAAAAATATAACAAACGAACTTTCCCATGATCCAAATAAAACCTAACTCCTTTCTACTAAATAAACTAGAAGACTTTATTAAAAAAAAGTGTAAGAACCTGCTTGTTAGTCTGGGAATAATCAACCATATATTCATAGGCATCCGCTTGGGCGTTGACACGGGTCTCGGTGCCTTCAACAGGCAAGGCAAAGGCGTCCATGACGATGATGGCATCGCCGTCGGTCTTGCCTTGCATAAGGCCCATGACCTCAATAGTGCCACCAGAGCGAGCATGGACAACCATCTTGAGCAGAGCAAGAGCGGAGATCTTAACACGCTTGAAGTAGTGGGGGTCGTTTACCCATGGCTTCTCCCTCTGGAATTCGTTTTGGGCGCCCTCGTCGTAGTAGAAGATGGCGTCAGAAGCTGGGTCGGCGTTGTTTGTTGTGAATGGGGGAGTGTCCATTGGGACTATATTGTTTTCAAGCTCCCAAGTTTTCTGTGCTATCTGAGAGGAGGAGGCATAGGGTTCCATTGTCTCTGTGATGGGGTTTGGAATTGGAGTAACCGAACTCTTGATACTTCCTGATTCTTTCACCGGAGAGTTGAGGTCTATGGAGCCGAGAGAACCTGTAGCAAAATCAACACACAAACAAGTGTTTTCCCCTTTTCTTGTAGCAATAAACACTACTTTTATACTTCCACCAAAGTTGTAAATATCTCTTAGTGAGTATTTTAAAGTTAAAAAAAAAAAAAAATTCTGACCGAGTGATCTGATGAATTTCCTAAACTATAATTCGCTCCTTTAAAGAACATTCATCTTTAGAACTTAGTAATATTTTCTTTCAAGTACTAGACTTTGAGAATAATTATCTCTATTATTTAATTGAATAATTTACTAAAAAACGCTATTTTATGTTGGTCTTGGTCAAAATTACTCACCATTTTAATTAAAATTTTTAAATTGTATAACTTTTGATTCAATAAAAATCAAAATTTATAAACTGCACATATTTAATAAATTTTGTGACCTGTGGCTGGTTGTGTATTATTACAAAATAATGATAATATATTATGTACTGTAGATCTGACACATCTAAGCTGTTGACTTACTAAAAATGTTAAAAAAAATTCCAACCCTGCGGGATAAATCACCTAAAATGAAAAGAAAGGAGGGATTAAAATTTAAAAGAATTCATGCCAAGTTGAAGTCAACAAATGGCCCGTAGAATCTCTAATTTCTAAGACATACAAAATAAAATACAAGTATCAGTTGACAGCCCTAGCCCTTCCTCTCCGGTTGTATCTGGTAATTCTTTTAGCCTTGTGCTTCTCAGCAACATTAGTGGTAGTGTTTGTCAAGTCTGGTTCTGAAATAGGCTGAGAATGATCCTGTTGCACTTCATACTGCATACTGGAACTGTTCTGTGAACCAGTTGGAACACCGCCATCTTCGTTGATGGCAACATTCTTGTCAGGCGCCTTCAAGTAAGTTTCACTCGAGAGCTGACAAACCTCTTTCTCGTTAACATCCTTAGCTATCCTCTTATCAGGTGGGTTGAATACTATGTTCATTATTCAATATTGTTGTGTTCTGTTCAAAGAGCTTCTCTGCAGAAAAACTAATAAAATAAAAACATTTCATCAATTGAAAAGTAGGGGCTAGAAGGGAGAATCATGGCTTGTTACTAGCGATTCATTATGGAAGGACAAAGGAAAAAAATTGTGAACCATAAATTTACCCGGGTCCTGAAAAACCGTTTGCCAATGTGTTTTCTGCTCCAACCTTCTCTTTGAATACTGAGCAACTGCCATCACATAATCTATTTGAAACTGCAACCGGATGTAGGATCAGCATCTATGATGAAAATGCTAATATGATATTACTAAAGAAGAAGAAAGTTATGAATCGCAACTCGTATATGAGATGTCACACAGTATGTCCAGAGAAAACTTCATGTTTACATTGAAAACCAGAACAAGTATAACAAAAAATAATCCAACTCTGACCCAACCATGGATGTGAAAAGTGAGATCAATGGTTACATCAAATTGCAAAAAATACGCGCAGGTTACAATGAACCCCTTGTCTAACCACAGATGAATAAAAAGAACTCGCATGAAGCTTCAAAAGAAAAAAAAAAAAAAATCAATAAATAAAATATACATGTAGTGCAAACACGACCGGCATCACCACGGTGTTTAGTCTGATCACAAGGGGAAACCAGAATTCCTACCTTCTCTAGTTTCTAAGATTGAGTTCAGTTTGTGGTTAGCCACGTTAGAGTCATCAATGTCATCAACTTTAACCAGGCCATCATCACTGTCACATTCAGCGAAATCTTAATATTAGAGGAATAACACAAAAAAATTAATGTATCGAACAGGAAAAAAGTGAGCTGAGAGCATATAGATTTCCCAAAATGAGCCTGAATAGGGCCCTTCTACACAACATTGATATAGGATTGCAAACGTTAATTATAAATGCCATTACGTTTTTAATATCATTTTGCACATTTGTGTGTCTATGCTTGCACCCCCTTTCCTCCCCTGGTTACTCAGAGCAAATGGATAGTGACCCAATAGGCGAATACTGAAGTTCTGGGCTATTCTTAATCAGGCGAGCGACTGATTTCAAATATTTGCACAATACTGAATTATTTCGAGGACCTTAACCCAAAATACATTCACTCTACCATTTAAAAAAGGATAAAGAAAGGCACAAAAGAATAATGGGAAAGACTTAACCTAACAAAAATATAACTTTGTTATGTTACACGTAATAAGGAATCTAACCTGTGCACCATAGTCATCATATCACCTGATGACCTGACTTGTTCTCCAATAGCAGTTATCTCTCTGCGGTCATCTTGCAAACCTATGTTAAATGGTTTTTCGTTAGCAAAGTAAAGCTTCTAGTGGGAGAAAAGTAAAAGCTATGCGCATGAATAAGTCTTTTATGACTCTATCAACTGGTCATATTGCAGCAAAAGAAGCACAACATTTCTCTATCTAAAAAATCTATCATACATCTCGATGCTAAAATGAAAACGGACGACACCTATGCCAGATTATAATGTTTGACCAATTAACTATAGTGTACATTTATGCCTGTATGAAAAAATAAACAGATCCAAATTGCAGAACAAAAGGGAAAGCGGCCAGTGTAGCTGCAATGAATGTTTAATTTAAATAATAAAAAGTCATACCTGGAGACGCTTGAGTACCCAATCCTTTTGCCAAATGCAAAGATGCATCTATTGAACTGGTAGAACTATGCAGTTTCTCTCCTGTATTAGCTTCTTTATTTTCAGTAGCTGAAGAATTCGGATTATGTTTATACTCCACAGTAATTGCTGACCAATCCATTTTTGAGGAGGGACAGGTCCTAAGCATCTCCTCTGTTGCTCTGGATTGTACTCTTCGTATTTCATCTTGAATGCTCCATGACCCAGTAGCAGGAGAGTCCCTTTTCAGCTGCATTCCAGTAAAAGCACACAATGGTAAAATCTATCAGCAGAAAATTTAGATACTTCAACCTAATTACAGAGCCATCTAAATGAAAACTCGAGTATGCTTTGGCAGAAACAATGCAGATAAATTCCATGATAGATGAGTTTTGAATACAAAGAATTTCTTATAAAACATTTTTTTTTTTTCACGTGGTACTAAAACAGAAGCATTACAAATAGTTATAGAGACTCCCTTACAATGGAAAGCTATTCTTGGCTTCATGGTTCCTTTACTATTTTTTTAATTGGTGAGGAAAACCAGAAAATATCATAATGATTGTCCAGATAAAGTTCAAAACAACAGTCCGCATACAGAACCAGTCTTTCTGTAAAACAGAAGCAACAACCAAATGATAACTTTTTTTGAATAGAAAACTTATGTTAAATGGCACCTTGGAAGATGACGTGGAATTGCCAATGATTGGATATGCTGTTTCTTCTTTGAAGAGCTGAATTCCCGTTGGTGGTGAAGACTTAGAATGGTCTATGGAAGGAGATGCCCATGGAGGACACTGGCGCATATAAGACCTAGCCACATTCACTGGTGATCCTTCATCTTCGAAGGCCTGCATACCAGCCAAGAATATTGGCAAGCCCAAACAACTGATATACAACCATATTGCGATAATTCAACTAAAGTACAATGTGGAGGAGGAGAAAGTTTGTATAAGCATCATATAGATATTGCCACTAAGATAAAGAAAAAGTCACAAACCCCTGGCAACGTAACCAAATTTGAACTGTGGCTTCCCCGATCTAAATCGGACTTTGAATCAAATCCTGATTTCTTCTCCTTTAGCCATTTCTTTGCCTCCAAAACAGCAGCACTGCAGATGTCAGGTGTATTTGCATCTGAGAAATAATTAAAAGACCTTGGTCAGGTAAAGTAAGTGGTTACAATTTGAGTTCTGCAAGTAGATAATACCACTTCCAAGAGTCCTGTTGGAAATCTCGCTCGGCCTTTTCTCTCCTCCATCTTCATTGGTGGCAGAATCTGCCACTCTTGATCTTATTATTTTTATTAACTGATCACATTCTTCCCTGATCATATTAAGCTCTTTTAGAATCTTATTCTGAACATTTAACTAATAGTCTATAAATTTAAATTTAAGACAAATAAAAGTTTAATATTACCACTATAAATTCTTCGGTACCTTGAGAATGTCTCCTGCTTAAGAAGCTGCACAATGACTTGCTTGTTTTTGCTATTCCCAACTAATGGTATGAGCTCCTTGCCAGAGTAATTGATCACTTCCAATGATTTTCTCTTTCATCACAACCCGAGAGAGATTTTATGTTTAAACTCTCACATAAAACCGGATGGAATTCACAGACAAGAAACTATAGATCAAAACTAGACTTCACATGCGAGAACAATTCTGAAAATGATAATTTCAAGCTTTAGATTCATTCAAATCTTTTTCTTTCCCCATGGGACTGCTGGAGAAGGAAAGCTGAAATTACTTAAAGTTCAAAACCACCTACTGGGAAAAAAAAATTGAAGATCAAGGTTGTATTTTTGCAAAGTGCAATGGCTACATGCATGTTTCATCAGGTGATATGATGACTGTAGTCTTTATATGCATACTTTACTGACATCTGCATAGCAAATAGATGCAAACAATCCTTGTCTATAACACAGTAGGAAGCTTGTAGAGAGTCAATTACCTTCTTAAATGCATCATAGCCGACATCATTGTGATCATCAAAGGCACTGTTTTGCCTCTCTGCAACAAGGAACAGAAAACACATTATTTAGGAGGGTCCAGGATGGCTAGAAAACGGAGCATTTTCCATCGCATATAAAAACTATTTACAGGGATGGATAAAATGTCAAAACCGACAAGGTGCACTCCAGCATGCTCTCCGGCAAAATAATAGCTGAGATACATATTGATTAATTGCAAACGAACATGACATTCCATTTAAATACGCAAAGAAAACGTTTATGTGGGCATGGTATATAGGCATGCGATTAAAAAGAAAAATAGAACCTCTGTAAAACATATAACCAATTAATATAATTTTACTTTTCCAAATCTAATCAAGCACGTCAAAATTGCCTTGATTGTAGGGCATCTGAAATACTTAATCTAACAGAGCGACAGCTGCCCAACCTAGCATACTCAACTTCAGTACGGACAAAGTTAAACATAAAATTTCTTAAGTGGTGACTTTAGAAGCGGAAACATAACACTGAACCATAGTTTTCCAAGTAAAGAAACTCTCACTTAGTTAAGAGAAGCACGTACGATGCACCTACCAGCACTTGAATCGCTACCATAAGATGAATCTGAAGATGATGTTGGTGAATCTTCGAGATTGATAGCAGAAGATAGAAGCTTGCCAGCACCAGCAGCAACGAAACGAGCGGGCGAGGAAATGAAACGTGAAAACCAATTAGGGCTTTTAGAAGCTGAATTTGAGGGTTTGGGACGTTCATAGGGAGTCTTGGCACTCGTAGTTCGGCGAGGCCGGACTATTTTGCCACCCGATTGAGATTCTGCAAGTGAACGAGATCTGGGATTGGAAGCCATGTGGACGTTCACAGAGCAGAGAGAGACCCTCAAAGGCAGAAAGACATGGAAAGTGAAGCTCGATTTTAGAGGTTAGAGAGTTGAAGTGCTACTTGTTGTAAACTCAAAACCTCTGTCCACAGGGAGAGGGGAAGAAGGAGAACAAAAGGGCTGCACATAAAAAAACTTGATGGTTGTAGCGGTTATATTCGGTTTATTTTGTCCTTAATTTGTTTTTGTAATTTAACATTCCCGCTGTAATTTAAGGATAATTGCCAATATTCTATTTTTTAAAATTTCTCATATAAATATCTTTTGGGAGTGCATTTCTTAAATACTTCCCATCGTTATTGAATAACACACTCTCTCAACCAGGACTATCCCAAATCTTCTTTTTTAAATTATTTACGTAAATAAATATAATATTTCTAATTATTTACGCAAATATTCTATCTCTAATGTCTAATAAAAAAAATCTATTTCTAATGGAAATTTAATAACGGGCTAATTTAGTAATTTTCTTTATATTCATAAAAAATTATTAAAAAACAAAGAAAGAATAAGAAAAAGTTAATGGGCCGTTGGGCTGAAAGACTTTAAACCATACTGATCCCAGCAAATGGGCTCTGGGATTAGTTTTTGCACCACCTGAATTAATATTTGCACTCATTTGGGATGGTGCAAAAATTAACTCCCTATGGGCTCGATCAGCGGGTCAAAGAGTATCTGAACCGAACCTGAGGTCGATCTTCTTCAACGTTTCACCGACTACGAGCCGTCGCGTGCTTTATCTTCGAAAATACACACCGACGATAGCAGCAGCCATCATAAACCTGTAGTCCTTTTTATCATCCCATTTCTGAAGAAATTGGTATCTGACTGAAGAAAAATCGCAAAGGGTTTAATCATGCCAGGCCTAACGTGCAATGCTTGCAACAAAGAATTCGTGGACGATGCAGAGCAAAAGTTCCATTATAAGTCCGAGTGGCACCGCTACAACCTTAAGCGCAAGGTACCTCTTTTTTTTTTTTTTTTTCTTTTTTCAAATTTTGGAATTTTATCAATTTGTTGTATTTTCATCGGCAAAGACTATGCTTTAATTGTTCATCAATGTTCGTATTAAGGGATCAATATGGGTTGTTCTTTTCCTGTGCCAATTATAATCCTGACGAGGTTCCCTTTGTATACCCCCAAATCATCAACTAAAGAAAAAAAATACATTTCCTGGAAGTATTTCCCTTTACTGATATGGAAGTAATAGCGAATCTGGGGAGATTTTTGCTTTCTGTTGCGTGGATATTGAAATTGTTGGCAATGATTTAAGGTTTAGCAAAGTTATTTATTTTCTGGAATCATTTTGTCGAAGTACTGGTTTAAGTACCAAAAGAAAAAAAAAAAAAAAATGAGGCAGGATAATTGTCTTTTGCCTTAAAACAGGTGGCTGGAGTTCCTGGGGTGACAGAAGCACTATTTCTGGCTAGACAATCTGTTCTTGCTCAAGAGAAAGATAAATCGAATGAAACCCCCATGCTCTATAGTTGTGGCCTATGTGGAAAAGGGTATAAAAGCTCTAAGGCTCATGCTGAGCATCTTAAATCCCGTGGTCATTTGATGCGGGCCTCTCAAGGAACTAATCCTTCAGATGAAAAGGCAATAATCAAGCCACTTCCACAACGTGTTGCAAATAGACCTCCTCCAAGAAGAGAGGTGGAAAATGCTGAAAGTGAGGAAAGTGAAGATGAATGGGAGGAAGTTGATCCCCAAGAGGATTTGGTTAATGATGCCACAAAGTCCTTGACTGCTTTGAATGTGGATGAGCATACTTCCAATGTTGATATGGATGCAGATGACGACGGTGATGATTATGAGGAGTTGGACCCATCCAGTTGCTTTATGTGTGATCAAGATCATGATACCATAGAAAGCTGCATGGTTCATATGCACAAGCAGCATGGATTCTTCATTCCTGATGTTGAGTATTTGAAGGATCCAGAAGGTCTCCTTACTTATCTTGGTCTTAAGGTATACTGAATTATATGCATTCAACGTGTTCTTTTTTTCCTTTCTTCTTTTAGTGGGCTAAGTTTCACTATCTGTTTCTCTCTTCTCCGTTTTATAGGTCAAGAGGGATTATATGTGCCTGTACTGCAATGATAGACGTCATCCTTTCAGCAGCTTGGAAGCAGTTAGGAAGCACATGGCGGCAAAAAGTCACTGTAAAGTGCACTATGGTGACGGTGACGATGAGGAGGAGGCAGAGTTGGAAGAATTCTACGACTATAGCAGCAGGTTACTGCGATTCTTAGTTTATATATATATATATATAAAGTTTGAGCTATTTCAATTAAGTTGGTGTTCTTTCTGTCTCCATGCTCAATTGGTAAGAACTTTCAATGCTTGAATCTGAATATTCTCAAATTTTCCTCAGTTACATCGATGAGCAAGGCAAGCAGCTGGTTGCATCAGGTGATATGGCCAATAATGTAGAACTTGGTAGTGGTGGATCTGAGATTATCATCACTATGAAATCTGATGACGGGATACTGACCAAAACCCTTGGTTCCCGTGAATATTTGCGTTATTATCGTCAGAAACCTCGGCCATCGCCTTCAAATAATATGGCCATTACTGCTGCATTAGCTTCAAGGTTTGCTTTTTAATCCAGTGCTCTTTTCTATGTTATCACACTTGGCAAATGTCAGAAGTCATATGATGATAGAGATCTTTTATTTTTTGTTTTCAGGTACAAGAGCATGGGTTTGGCCACCGTCCAATCAAGGGAGCACATGGTGAGATTGAAAGTACTGAAGGAAATGAAGAGGTCTGGTGTGGAGACTATGCGTACTAAAATAGGGATAAAGAATAATGTTATCCGGAACCTGCCCAAGAATGTCCCATATTAGTCTTCTGTCTCCCTTGCTATGCCTAAGAATAATGTTATCAAATGTTGCTGTGTTATTTTGTGGAGTTACAAGCTTTCTTTTCTGAATTTACTGTTTTGATCACTTTAAAGCATCTGTGAAAAGTGTCTCAACTCAACTCAATCATCACTCGTATATACATAAATGTGTGCGCGGACTGTCATATAGTCTATGTTTCTCTTGTTTAACATAATAGCCCTTTTCACACGAAGTTCCGTGTATTTTCAATTTCAACTTGTAGGTTTGTATGAGAATCGATTAATCCATTTCAATTTCTCTTCTTCTCTAGTAAACACATGAAAACAAAAAAAAAAAAAAAAAAAAGGAAAATGGGTTGCTGAATGTCATGGATTTATATAAATCTTTTTCAGACGCATACGCATTCAAGTGTTGATGCCAAAATGTCATGAAAGTAGAGAAAGAGAAGAAAAAAAGAAAAAAGACAAGGATGAAGACAGATAACAGATACACCGCTCAATTCTTTTTAGCCATATGCAGACACTATCCGAGATCAACCGGACTACTAAGTACATAAAATATTATTAGATTGGATGATATTAAAAAATAAAATTTCAGACCTATAGCCATTATAAGACGTCCCAATCAACTGGCTTATGTACAAGAAATTGAAGATGAAAAACATAAGTGTACCATAGTTGAGCGTAATCCTAAGAGAACCACTATGGTCGCAGTGACTAGTAAACTTCCTTCACTCAGATTGAACAAACAAAAGTAGCTTTTTAAAGCTAAAAATAAAGGAAGCTTTGTGCATGCAAGCCACATGGAACTGTCAAGTTTGTAAAGTTAAATCAGCACGTCTCAATGCAAATGTAAAACGCTTTGATGCCATTACAAGCTGCACTGAAATCGTAATACTTTTCATATCTAGTGGATTTCTACCTTTCAGTATGCTTCGGTTCTATCTGGGTACTGCCAGCAAACATAGAGATAATTGGTAAGTACTTAAAAAGGAAAATAAACAGAAAGACCAAGGCCACACTGCTTCATTCTTTCATGTGAGAAAGAAATCAATTCGAGATTAAAGAAATGGCCTTTTTGTGTTGGGCCGCGGGAAAAAAGAAGAGAGGGAGGGATGGGGTCTTTAGAGGGATAAACATTAACAGCTACTTATGGGCAAGTAAAACGTATTGAAGGGCATACCTAGTTGTCATAAAAGCGGGAGCGGCGTCTCTGGGATCTGCAAGCAGGAAAGCAGGTATACATGATGTTACAGCATGAAGCAGATTGAAAAACAATAATGTTACATGGGAAAATTAAACATGCGAACATGTCAGGCTCTTTTAATTTTTCAAACGTTAACACTTACCACCCCTGCAATCTCACTCGAAAACACACCACGTAAATCCTATTGTGTTCTACTATCTTTTTGGGGGTGGGTGTGTGTGTTTGTGTATTTCTATCTTTGATCCTTGGTGTGTTATTTTCCCAACATAAATTTAGACAAAATCCCATCAGTGGCTCGAAAATGCAGCCTTTAAAGACTAACATCCCAAAAAGGGGTGACAAAGGGAGAAAAAACAAGATGACAGAGATAATGTAGCTAGCGTGACTAGTGAACAACAAAGACTGCTAATTGGTATGAAAATTACAACTAAGACATCTTCTGAGGTATATTTTACATTTAAAAATGAACCACCATAAATCAGGCCAACCAATAAATGATCAAGCCAGCCAACCTAGACATTTTAAGGTTACTAAGAGCCAAAAACAAACGCAAACCTTCTAAAACATCAGAATACCTTGGGTTACAAATAATCATATGTTCTTCCACAGTAAATCAATCACATTATTAACCCCTTAACATCACATGTTAGTTAATTAACGTCACAAGTACCAAAACGAAATGTATTTCCAACTAAATTCCAAATCTCCACTCAATGAAAAAAAAATCAAGATGGTCACGCAAATCAGAAAATGACCAAACTTTGTTTTAGTTTTGTGATGTGCAAGGGAAAGCTCTAAGATAAATGCAAGTTATGCAACTTTAGTCAAATTATTTTTATCATAAAGATATCAATAGAAACACAACTATACACAGTCTTATGCTGGAATTTTCAGACTTAATTTGACTAAAAAGTTTAAGGCTTGGAATGTGTAAAGGGGATAAACATTAAAATGTAGAAATGGGAAAAAAAAATTGAAAATGGAAGGAAAAGGAAAAGAATTTCTTACCTGCGATATCCACTGCTACCCCTTGAGGGGACTCTTGTACTAAAAAACTCATAATCAGTCTCATCTAGTCTATACTCAGCATATTCTTCAGATGCCACAGAACCTAAATCAGAATTTGTAGTATCATAACTTAATTGGCGACTACCCCTTCTTGTATCACTAATTCTAGACCTTCTTCTGTTTCTGGAATTCCTGAAGTTGTCAAAAACCTGATATAATATACAAGAGGTCCACCAATTTCCTTCATCTCCCGGTAAGTCTTCAAACTCATCTGCAGTATTGTCATCCCCATATTCGATCACATAATCTCCTAAAACCACCCCCCGAGGGATTTCTGAATGAATAGTGCTCAAAACATCTATGATCTCAGAGGATTGCTGAAAGTTCTCCCAATCAAGCTGCCGGGCAGGATCAATTTTTGATGGTCGAGCATGAGGGTGTTCCAGTTGAACATGATTTTGTAGTTCTAAGTAACTTCCTGTGAACGTACATTGTTCCTCCTCACAACAACGCCTCTTCTCATCCAGATGCATACGAGCTTTATCAACAATAATCCACCCTGAAACCTCTCCTCTACACAAGGGACAACTCAGCTTGCCTTGATGTTCTGATACCACTGGCTCACTATTTTCTGTGGAAGTTGCATCAGGCATTGAAGAGGATGGCACGCCACATGAACTTTTAAAACGGTCCAAACAATTTGAGTGCAACTGATTTGTATCGCATACAAAAGCACGGCATCCATTATCATAAGATGAACATTGAAGGAGCACACTATTATGAGGAAAATCCAAGCATATGGGGCAGATAACGTCTTCCCAACTTGTAACCAATTGAACATCCTCCATACTGCTTACACTAGTTCAGACTGCACTATCACAAGGATACATAAATGAAACTCGTACTAGTAGATGGGCAAGTTCCTTATTCTTCTCTTATCAGAGTATGTTGAGAAAACTTGGTAAGCCCTGGGTTTAGATCAGGATTAAATGACTTCAAATGAATTAACTTTCATATTATAGTAATAGTTAAAGTAGATAAAAGATGGGCATAGTAGGTTCAAAATCCCAATATAGTAGCAAGACATAAAATTTTTCACAGCCCGACTTCTTCAGTATATGGCAATGACAGTTGATCAATCCACAATTATATGTATCCCTTAAATAATAACTAAAAAAAATAGTAGATACCAACGAATAGGACGAAACTCGAAATCACAGCCAAAGAAAAAAAAAAAAAACAGCTAAATTGATTATCCCAGCTAAACAATAAAATCAAAAGGACCCAGTGGTTCAATTAAACTCACTAAATGAAAAGGAAAAAAAGACAAACGGAGACACATGGGTAATCCAGTACAATGATAACGGGTCTAAGCTCACCTCATAGATGAGAACTGATGACTGAATAGGGCATACTTGGAGTCTTGGATGGAGACGCCAGCCAGAGAAGGAAGGGTAGGCACTGCTCTGCGATCGTCGTGAAAATGAGGAGACTAGGTAGGGTATCATTCCGCCCTCTCCCTTTGCTATTTCTTCCAAAGAGAGAGATAAATATAACGCACGAGCCAAATGATCATAATGCCCTTGGAGATTTGCATTGACCAAAACCCGGAGGACGCTTTCTAGGTTGAATTAAAAGCCGTTCGCAGGATAACCGTGGTCAATGTCTAAAATTCTAAATTTGACATTTTCTATAATTCGAACATGTTTCGTGGACTGATTGCTCCTTTTATTTATTTATTTTTATGGTGGCTCATTTTATTTTTATATAGATGAATTTAAAAGATAACACATTTGGTGATGGCTACCTATTGAGTTACTTTCTTTTTGGAAAATTTTTGTATTAAAATCAAAATCATAAACTAATTCCAAAAACTAGAGATACATTTTAAGTATTTATTTACTGTTCTTATTCCGGTCAACGCTGTTCGTGTAATGTTCGCTTTTCTTCATGCTTTTTATTTTACGCAGAGGAAAGGACAAACAAATACCCATCGCGCTTCCTCACTTTCATGGCATTGATCTAAAATTCGTACTCTGTTGCCATTTGCCATCGCATGTGGCGCAAAAGTCAAACTGATTCCGCCAAGTGTGAACGCTAAGCTAGAATGTCTGTATCAGGATGTGAAACGCGACAAAGCTGACCATGCTCTTTCACTTTCCACATGAAACTTCAACAATCTCAGTAATTGATAACCACTGATCAGATCAGCTATGAAAAAAACTATCAAATATTACATTAACAGTCAAGGGAATTTTCACATAAAATGAAGTAATACAGTAACGATTAAGGAATTCATCAACATTTTTACGGGTACAGAAGTATATTCCAAAAATGGACAACAAATATACAAAAGTGAAATCTGTACAGGTAATTAGGTGATATGAGGGTCAAGGATGATGTACCATTTCTGAATTTTCACAATAAAACTACAACCTCGTGTGTACTTTCCTATACAAATGTGCTAATTACGCAAAGGCCCAAGAGACACCAAGTTTTGTGCATTTCACAATCACATTTTCCCTACACTATATTTGGCATATGATTACCTGACCAAGGACGGCGACATTGCCGAAGTCCACAAATGCAATTCATCGACCACGCATGGCAAAATTATTTCCCGGGTGGGGATCTACATGAAATAATCCAAATTCCAACAATTGCCGTAGGGCAGCACTCATACCAATTGTCAGAAATCCATCTACATCAATACCAGCTTCTTTGATGGCCCATTGCGCAAGCAGGAAAATTACTAATTTACAATATGATACCAAAGAAAGTTGCTTGAACTAGATACTATACATAGCAAATCAACAAACCCGTAGGTTGCTGCACATCAATCCATTCCATTACTAAGACACGTGGACCAGAATGTTGTTTATAAACCTGAGGAATTTTGACAGTAGGGTCATTTTAAAATTCTCCAAGATATCTTCAATATTGCTGGCTTTCTGAAATAAAGAAAGAAGAACAACTACAACTTTTGCCAAGATAACTCTCCCTTCCATATTTGTTGCTTTAACAATTGATTTAACGCAATCATGATAGTTCTATGCCAAACACAACGCAGTTCCAAAAGTTACTATGGTAATCGAGCTCTTCCAGAAGCTTTTTACCAAATTCATCAACTATCAACTCAACATTACACCTTAGTTTCTGAATAATGATGTCACTCAAGGATGACGCAAGAGTACAGAATAGAAAAAGATCTCGATAAATTATGGGCTCTTTGTCAGGTCTTTCATCCTGCAAGTACAGCGTAGTATGTCTTTAGAAATAGATTTAACCATGTTCGTATCTTTGCCCCCCTCGCCCCTTTTTTTTTTTTTATAATGTACTAGCAAGAGCAGAAGAAAAGATATGTACATAGACATTATTTTACATGCAGAAAACCATATCAGTAATTTAGTAAGCAGAAAATCTGTGTTCACAGCAACTAAAAATAGAACGAACTAATAAGGAAGAAAGGGGAAGTCTTATATCAACAATTATAAAAGAGGAATTAAGAAAATAACAGTTTCTCTGAAACAGCAGGCAACGAAGATGTCAATAAACCACAAAACATGTACATAAGAAAATAAAGACCTGTTACATTCAGTGCCTATCCATCCATGATTCAATAGAATACCTAACAAGATTTATGGTGATGAAAATATATAATAAACAGTTATGAACTCAAAATTCGAGATTGCATAAATACCAAAATAGTTACGCTGATGGTTTTAAAAATGGTTAACTACTCAAGCTACAGAGAGCAATACAGATTGATGCCATGCTACAACGTTTCAGTGTCATGTAAGAAGGGCTATATATGGCAATCAGAACAGTTATGAAAGAAGATTCATGGAACCTTAATAGCAACGTCCTCGCCTGTAAGGTTGACCTAGTTACTCTTCTATAATATTGAAGGCAATTTGAAAACAATTGTCAAGAGTTTTATCCCACATATTAACTATGCGGAATTAGCTCATTACAAATATAATCAATTGCCAGTGGCTTGATTAGGGAACAGAGGAATGTCATCTTGAAGAATGCATAGTTCATTCATATAATCTTCTCTAATGATCTCAGGCCTACTTGCAAGAACCTGTCAAATGAAAAGCTACATAGTACATATTATCAACTCGGAACGCACAAGGCATGCTTGGTTAGAGTATATGACTAAAACAGAAGTTACAGAACACACCTCACAAGCTTCCAACTAGGCAGTCACACATCAAGGTGGACCAATACAAACCCGGATTCCGAACTATCTCCACACCCCGTGAGATTAGTGATAGAATAGCCCTTCTTCATTCTAACACCTTATTCCTCACCGCCAATAAGTAGAAAATTAAACAAAGAAAAAGTTGTATTAATTTAGAAACAAAGCATCAAACAAATTGAACTAATTTCTTTAGTTCACCATCCTGGTGGGAAGTAATTTCTTTAGTTCATCTTTATAATGAACAACATTTAGAATTCCAATGGTTACATTCATATAATAGCAGCATGTTTCTCATATATAGCACTAAGCAGTAGTGACAGTTACTGAGTAAAATGCAATTCTATCTAAACATTCAAATATTTGGAAAGCTCTAATTCCTCACAGGACCAATATCAATAAATTACTTGTTAGCTTATGCCATTGCCACCTAGTGGTGTGCTATTAACTTCACACCGTTGACCGAATGTTTGCGTTTGCGTTTTGAAGCTGATTTTGCATAACTTAATTGGTTTCAAAAACCGACAAACATAGTATAAGATGTGATCAAGACTAACTTGAACGAAAATTAAATCCCTCGTCCATGCCAGTCAAGCACGAATTCTTAAATCTGATAAAATTTTAATCAAGCTGTTGATGGAACTTCATATCAAATACACAATATTCGCGATCTCATAAGTACTTCAGCTCTGTAAGTACTAAGTGCATCAAATTTACAGTGAAACACAACATTCAAATACTGGGAATTTTTAAAGTCATACTATCTAGATGGAAAGCAGACGCCGCGCTCGATGCCGAGCTGCTCCAGCGCAGTGCTCGACTTGCGAGGCCTTGCTATTGGTCTCCCTTGCATTTCCTGAATGATTCTCGTGGCGGCACTGTTTCCGTTCTAACTTGCCACAAAACTCGAAACTCGCGTTCGCCATAACTTGTTACCTCTTCTTCCCTTTATCTGAAGCAATAATTGGAATGATTAATAAGGAGAAGAAACCAAAGTTTGTGATGGCAGAAGACTCTTGCGGTTCATAGTTGCTTCGTATAGCATAACGAATTCATGTACATAGACTCCATGGTTGTACGGATTTGAACATAGAGAGGAGAGTGACGTGCGATCTCTCATGACTATAAGAGAGAAATAACCGCATCTTAAAAACTAAGTTGATTTTTCGTTTAAAATTGCAATTAAATTAAACGGATCAGTGGAAGTGATGACAGCCACAGCCACAGGAACACTTTGTGGTCCACGTGGATCTGATATAACTAACCAATCATTTTTTTTTTTTAAAATATATATTGGGAGTTTTGGAATAATAAAACTATTACTATTTTTTCTTTTTAAAAAAGTAGAGATTGGTACCAGTTTCTAAACCCTAACGGCGGGAAAAGCAATGTGCTATTGGCGCCCTATTTCATATTTGTTGTATTTTGCACCCTGTGAATAGTTGTCTATCTCCGTCGTTTCAGTTCCTTTCTTTTTGGTTTTTACAGATGTTTTCCAGCAGCCAGTTTGACTCCAACTCTGCCTTCTCCGGTGGTGGTTTCATGACCACTCAGGCAACCCAGTTTAACTATTCATCCCCATCACCAGCAAAAGTTAGCGATCTTTCTTATCTCTTGTTCTCTTTCTCCAATTTCCGTTTGTCTGTATGGAAAGTTTTGATATTACTGTGATTTACGGAATGGTGAAATAACGGGTAGTTGTAAGCTTTTTGCCTTTTACCTCTCCGCTGATTAGATTCGCTGTTTGATTTACTCTTTTTCCTTTCCTTCACATGGCGCTTCTTGGTTAATGACCCGGGAAACTCATGGTTTGGTTCCAGTAACAGTGAAGCAGATAAGCGAAGCCTCTCATTCCGGCTATGAAAAGTCGAGCTTCGTTATCAACTGTGTTGATTTGACCAATGTACTCTTCCTTGTAATATCTTATTTATGTGTACAATTCGTGAAAATTGGGGTGTAGAGAGAAATTAATAAGATGAAGTCTTCACTTCTATTCTGTTTTAGTTTTTTCTCGAGAGTAGTGCAACTGTGGCTGTCGGTTTAGAATTAGAAATTCTGATCTATCATATTTTATTTCATGCGAGGTCTATTTTATATATTTTTGGTTTAGGTCACCTTGGTTGGAATGGTGTTTGAGAAAGCTGTAAGAACTACTGATGTTGGTTTCATTCTAGACGATGGAACAGGACGAATTAAATGTCAAAGATGGGTACATTATGAATGCTAAATCTTCAATTTAAGTATCAATATATATATGTACGTGTTCTTCAATATATTTCAAATTTTGGTCTCTTTTAAGAAAATGGTTCTTGTATGTTCGGAAAATTGGTCTGAATAAGGCTGCTTGTTTGTCTAGGGTGAACGAGACTTTTGATGCAAACCAAAGGGATGAAATACAGTAAGTCTGTCCCTCTACAGATGCTACAAAATAGGTTGTATGCTTGTCAATACATATTCAAATTATTATGTCAGAGATGGTATGTACGTTCGTGTTTATGGGCATTTGAAAAGTTTTCAAGGTGTGACACAATTGGTTGCCTTCTCTTTCAGGTATGCAGAGTAAAACTATATAATTATATATTATTTGCTAAGTTATGCCAATTTTTTTTCTTAAGTATCACAATAGAGTCAACTTGTTACCTGATAAATGTGATTTCTTTCTTAAATTTTTTATGGTGTATACAAACTGAAGTTGCTCGATGTTAATTAGACGCAAGTGGTGAGTCATTGTATAATGTTCAACCAAGCTATCTATTGCAACTTCTAAAAAAATTGTTATGAGTATGTCAAGTCTGTTTTGCCAAAGCGATGTTCTTAAAAAGTGGACAAGGTGACAACTGTAGCATTTTGCTTTGTTATCAATATTCAAACTATGGCATTGTCTATGAAATCACCATATATAATATAATATTTCATTAGGGAGAATTTTCTATTTAAAAACTGAGTTGCCCCTGAGTGCCAATTGGAAGTCAGGTTCACCAGTGTCGGCCACTACTCTATTGCCCTGTGAAAGGAAAACTGTCTAATCTTCTTTCTTTATCACCTTCCTTTTAGTACGATGTTGTGTATACTGTTGAAAAAGTGTTTGGCAAAGGATGAGATACAATCGTGGTCAAGTACATCAATTATATCCAAGCAGTATACTTCATGACGATTGAATTTTTCTGAAATAATATTGCAGCTGATAGTTCGTGGTGGATTATGGCTTCCATGAACAACCTTTTTGGTGGAGTAATCTTTCTGTATCCTGGAAGATTTGTTGAATGAAAAATGAGTATTTCTTAAACGCCAGCATGTTTGTTTCGAGAACCGTGGTTTTTGAAGTGGGAGAAATTACTGAGGATATGATTAATGATTACATCGGCATTATGGTTAGTTCTAAGATGAATCAGTTTGCAGAAGGATCCGGTTTAGCTGAGACTGATGAATCTATGATAGTTCTAGCAATTGTGAATTTCGGTTTCATTTTAAATTGGATTCGTATTGCCTTTTACCTACTTCTCCATGCTACCTTTGTGGAAGTAGCATTTAGATCTTCAGCATTTCTCCACTCCCGATGCCATTGACTGTTTGCTTTGAAGATTGATGTAATGTATTTTTGGTAATGCCAATGTGATTTTCCAAATAAATGTACTTAACTGTCAAGTTGTTGTTTATATGGAAAGGCTCCATGAATCATATGAGCTTATTTCATATTTTTGGCCTGTTCTACAGGATTGTGACAAATTTTGATGAGATTTTTTTTCACTTTATTGACTGCATACATAACAACTTCCAATGCGACTCAAAGGTGCGTTTAATTTACCTGCTTCAAACCTCCATTTGTGTATTCAATTTCAAATTTGAATTAGCACATAATATTTTGGCAACGGATATAATCTTAGACTTGCTTGGATTTGATAAATTTAGATATGTGGTTGATCTATTAATGATATCATTCCGAACTGCAGTCAGCTTACTGTTCAAATATGAATTAATTAATCTGATATTGAATATAATGCATTATGTTATATTTCGAATTTGCATTGCTTTGTAGGTAGAAGGAATCACTCCCCCTCAACTTGTGTCATCAGACTCATTGAACAATCCGGTGAAAAATTTATCAAATGGATACCAGCCTCCTTCGTCAAATCCGGTGTGAGATTGATAAGCCTCAGTTTTTAGGACTTATTCGTGTTGATTTGTTCCATTGGACTAATGATATGATTTTCCTTGCCTCAGTCATATGCACAAAATAGCATGGATGGACTGAAGGATTGTGATAAATTGGTTCTTGATTATCTACAGCAGCATTCAGATATGTGCGTAATGGAAAAAATTTCACTCATATTTCTGATTTTTAGGCTTGACTGCAAATCATGGTGATGACCTGAATAGGTTTTCAATTGCAGGTCAGATGGAAGGGGAATACATATTGATGAACTTTCTCGAGGGCTTAAACTTCCATTGGACAAGATCATGTCATCCCTTTTCTTTCTTTTTGTCTCTCTGTGTATGTCTGTACCTGGTACACGCGACTTAACTGTAGCTGTTTATGATGACATGTTGTCCCAGAAGACTCTTGGAGATGATGGTTTGGCATACTCTACCATCGACGACTTCCATTATAAGCAAGCTTGATTTATCTATCTTGCTTTCTGGTCTGGAGTAGATAGAAGAGAGTGTAGATATGTTTTGGGATTGCTCTAAGAACCAAATATTCGAGTCGTGTTTAACTATGTTGTTATGCAAACTCCTGTATGTTGGTTAGAAGTTTCTGCCATTATGCTTGCTTGTTGACTTACCCGATGTCTGAGTTAGAACTTGTACCGAAAACCATTATTGAGTTATGTTGAGCCCCAAAGGAAAGGAAATAGACTGCACATCCACATCTAACCCAGGCTTTTTGTCATGTTTGTCTGTGAATCGTATAATAAAATTCTTTCCTTTTTTAAAAGCTTTTTCTATAAGAAGAGTTCTTTTCCTAAGCTGTCCCACAAATCAACCTCCCAGCAAAATTTGGGGAATTGCAAGGATATGGCTGTACTTTTGAACTAATTATATGTTTATTGAGTAATTATATGTTGCATGTCACTAATTTTTTTTAGAATAAAATTTTCTGTCTGAGTTAAAAAAACTTATAAATGTTATTAAAATTAAATTTCTCAGTCAATAAAAACTCAATGGGTTAAGATCTGCTATGGCAGAGGATTTAATATCAGTAAAACAATCTATCTCTTTCTTATGTCTTATTTCATGAGTTCTGCTCTAATGATGTAGGCTTAACATGATGAAATTTAAAATTAATTGGGTATGTAGAGATAAAAGAACAATTGTGGTGATTGAATAAAAACTCGTATATGTAGGAAAAACTAAAAAGATGTTGAATGACATGCACTTTTATCCTCCAAAGAATTGAAACTAAATCTCTGACCATACTTAGGGATTCCAAATCAATTTGCACATGAATAAAATGAAAACTCAGTTAAGTGGGAGAGCTCCACTACTCACGGACAATCATATTTCGTTTTCATACGTGGAAATGTCACGTGACTCTCAGTCACAATCCGGCCCCGCGCGATACTCCTCGTTACATCCTCGATCAATCAAGAAAATGGCCTCTCTTTTTTATTATTTCTTATGGAAGAAAATGGACAATGTTTATTTTCCTGAAATTATAATTTGTCACATTATATAATTTTTTTAAAAAAGCGAGATTATTTTATAATTCAAAAACTTATTATAAAAACAGTAAAATACAAAAAAAAAATAGTTATATATATATATATATATATATATATATATATATATATATATATATATATATATATATATATATATGTTTGAAGAAATATGTTTAACGGAACTTAGCCATCAAAACTCCCAAATATCGATGAAAAAAACAGAAAAAGCGCTCCATCAATTCCTTACCTTTTGAGATGTGACTTATGAAGCTAATGATGAACAGTTGTTACAGGCGCCCCACTGCATCTTTTCTGTTTCCATAACCAATCAAAAAACGACATGCATTACCACCGTTCTGCTGAATCTCTCATTGCTTGGTTTCCATATTCTGGAAACAATCCTAGTATGCTGACATATGTCACAACTGACTTTGCTTGTGTATATTAAATATTAATATTAATTAAACATTAACGTATTTTAATATATATTAACAACAATTCTCGTATAGTAATATTAATTTATTTACTAAAAACAAAAGAAAATCATTTTAGTTCTTTTCCCAAAAATATAACGGAAAACACTCCCAAAATTCCAAACCACCAAACTCGGTTTCATAATGTTTAAATTTGTTTAATTATTGTCCAAACTTGAAGGAGAACAGCACAACCATTCTACTGAATGTATCAAACTACTTATCAGCAAAATTACAGCAAGCAAGAAATTAAGGGTTATAATTTTGAAAATGGATTTCATGCAGTGATTATCTCGTTTAATTAATCGATTTAATTATTGATAAATTGTAAACCATTGATAACTACATAGTTCTTACCGTGAAATTGCTCACAATTTATTACCTCTGCATCAAATGCATGGTAAAATGAATTGCAAGAGATCTAGATTGGCAATTTTGCCCCTTACCTCCATCAGAGAAGCTAGTGCCAGCCATCTTTATGTTGGGCAAACTAGCTAGCCATTTGATGCGCAAATCCAATATGTTTACCATTATTGTTCAAAACCGGAAGCAATATCCACATTATGTAGACGGAAACAAATGGGAAAATCATCATTGTCCTTGACATTAAGAAAAATATAAATGAATACACACAGAATATATTTTACAAAAGCACTGCATGCACTCAATGGACAGACACCGTCCATCGCTTGATTTATTCATTATAAACAGGGCTAGTAAACCAAGTTAAAAAAAAAAGAAGAAGAAGAAAGAGTTGTCATATAAACTCTAGAAGCACACCCACATCAGAAAATTAAACACACTAGATAGAAACTGGGATATTTTGACCTAAGCAAGCAGAAGAAGAAAGAAGATAATTAAAAATGGGACGAGCTAGCTGAAAAACCAAAGCACACCCAAGAAAGACAATTACTTAGCTAGCCAGCACTATAGCTGAGACGACTCACATATCCCTGACATGGAAGACATTGGGATTCTTGACGACTATATCATACATATAGATGGAGTTGAACTTGGAGAAGTCCCTTGGTAGAGATATTAGGTCAATGGAAGACCGCTTGTGGAATTGGAAGAGATCAGGGTCTCCACCATAGTACCTCTCCCAACCCAAACGAGTCAAGATTTGCTCAAGGAAATTGTAGGAAGAGACAACTTCCCCTGTGGGCAAGTACACCAGAACCTTCTTCCTTGAACCACTTGATCCCGACCCTTCTCTTCCCTCCTCTGCTTGAGGGTTTTCGACCAAACGAAACACGCCATTGTTCTTGAAAACCCAAACCCCAGACATTTCGATCGAACTATACTATATTCTTTTAATTTACAAGAGAGGTTTTCTTCAAGAGCAAGTTATTTGAGTTTCTGGGTATGTCAAGGTTGGGAAGCTATATATAGAGAGAAGAGAGAAGTGGTTGCTGGTTAGCTGTTGAGGAATGGAGAGGTGGGAAAGGGTATTTATATGTCTGAAGGGGGCAGAAAAAAACAAGAGGAAAATACTCTTGGAAGTGGAAGAGTTAAAAAGTAGGGTTTTTATGATGATGGGCGTGTTGGCCTTTGGCATAGAATCTAGATATTGTGGGGTCTAATTGGTTTTAATATAAGAGTACATGGGATGCCCCTATGGTGTAATTTAGGGCGCAAGAACCAACCGTGGGGTTTAGTTTGGAAGAACAGAACCTTTGTGGTTTGGTTTTGATATTGCAGGCCTGCTTTTTAATTTGCTTTTGCTAAGGAAGGGAATCTAATTTTTTTAAGACACCCCAAAGAAAATTATATATATGTGTGTATTTTATATCTTTAGCCAAGTCAATGGGATGAAGGGAGCTGGAAAGCTTACTTACATCACGAGATGTCCACGTGAACAGAGTGGGAGTGATGTGGAGATATTTGATCTGAGGTTCCTTAGATGTTGGTGGGATTGGCAGCTGAAAAGGATATATACATATATATAGCTGGTCTCTTTTGGTGGGTATTCACCATTATTGATTCATTGGGAACAATAATCCACTTCAAAAGAATAATAAAATCTTATATAGTTGATAAATAACTGAGTTCTTTAATATATTAATAAAAGTTAATTTGATCTTTGTTCGTATGTATAAAAATATTTTGTTAGGAGATATACATATTGAAAAATTAAGAAGATTATTGAAGGATTATATTAATTAGGGTTCTGCTAATCTACTGGGGCTCTTGGCTCGTCATTAGTGTTACTTGCACAGTTAAACTTTCTTTTCTGTAAAGTTAAACCTTCTTCTATTTCGAGATAGATCAAATGCAGTAAAGTTAGTTAACAGTAGCTAATATACCTCCTAAGCTTGATTTATAGCCAAATTAATACTAAGATATATATATATATATATATATATATATGGGAGCAAATTTATTCTTTTGTGTTCGCGAGTTTATGGCCGACTAGGGCAAAAGATATAACGTGTACTCAACTCTCCAGAAACGCAAAACTAGGTTAAAATATTAACATTCACGAAAATAGGTAATTAATTATAATGATAATCTTTTCTATTTCAAGAGGGATTATACTATATTTTCTTCTTGATCAGAAATTAAACAGCGAAGTAACTGATCCCTATCCCTCCATCTGTTGGCATTTAAACCTTTAGAAGTATTATTCCTGAATATTTATAAAGGTGTTTTTATTCTTGAAGGTATATAAAAGAATCTCAGAATGACAGCTAATAGTATAAGTATACCTTGCTCTCTTTATTCTGTTAATGCCTTGCAAAACTGAAATTTCTTTCTTCAACATTTTTCTATGTCCAGATTCTTTATCTCAACATTAACTTTACAGTTTACATGCAATACTGTTGCAAGTAGGTTCTCTTCCTTTCTAATTTCTTTATTTAAGCTCTACAGATCAAAGGCACATTTTTTTATTTTAGGTATTGATTGCTAATTCCAAATTAATTAACTTATCTGATAGTTATGTATATTCGTCATACTTTCTGATGATAGATTAAAAAAAAAACTCAAGCTCGGATGAGACAAAGCCAACTAAAGTACATTGCTACGTGCAGATATATAATATAATATAAACCTTAACTTAATTTTCTCGGCTTCTACTTTTTCTGCCTCTCCATGCATTATCTTTGGTGGCAGTTGGTGATTGGTTAACCAATTATATGTGATAATTACTTATGATTGGGTTATCCTAGAATTCTTGTATCACCACTCACTTGATCGGACCTCATCAATAATAGCTGGCTAGACCTTTGATGTCAAAGTCACTTCAAAAATGATTGATCCTTAATCTGTCCCACCAAGGATTCAATTATCATATTATTATTAATAATTGACAATGTCCTAAAAATTTACCTCCCATGTTGTTTTTCTGGAAAGTACAGAATAGTACTTATGCTTGAAAATATATGTTGGGTGTTGCCCACATGGCATCACATGGCCTTGCTTGATATGGTCCTCCCCTACCAAGGAAATCCTTAAGCAGCCGCCTTTTCAAAACATGTTATAAGCACATAGACTTAAATTATCCTAAGTTAATTCCCCTTCAACTCAATGAATTGTAAATTAAAGTTACATACTTGTCCATCTCCCATTTCTTTTCAACAAAAATGAGACAACTGGTGCATGAAGCTCTCGTTATATATGTGAATGATTTGAGGAGGGTTTGACTCATTTTAAATCTATTGTATGCAACTTGACTCTCCATTTTGCAAGAGGTAAATTTCATGACTCAAACCCATGACGACCAGGTTACATAACAACAACGTTGTGTCCCTCAAAATAAGAAGAATTAATTTACATACATACATATATACTACATTTGATTTGATTGTGGAACACTAATGGAGTGGTCAGAGAGCTTGTGTAGCTAGCTGATCTCTCCATCGATCACAGCTGGAGTTCATTTGGACTGGTGGTCCTGAAAATTTTTCAAGTAAAGTTGATGGTCGAGTAGTGTAAATAATACATGTGCTCTCCTTTGGGAATCCAAAGGGGTATGTCTCTCTTTTATGTTGCTGCATGTTTTCCTTTAAGCAAGCCACAGAATGTGTGACAGAGACCTAAAGAAACCTAATCCTAATTATTTTGTACTTAGGTTATCCAACTTGGATATCTTCACCATAGACATCAAGAATTTTCTGCGCGTTTTTAATGCAAATTGCTCTAGCATAGATTATAGATAAACATGGCACGCCAGTGCCGATGCTCATGGGTACACGTGCGTATAGTTCCTTCTCGTGAAAATAGACTGTGGTCCTTCTCTCTATCTATCTATCTATATAGCCCAATTCGAAGATGAGATTTTTAGAAGAAAATTACGTTATTTAATTACAAGTATTAAAATGTAGCTAGGACTTGGAGAGATATCATATCATATCTGGGAGGACAGATATGAAAAGATTTATATCCAATTATTAGTATTTCAACACATTAGAGAGAAATTAATTGGATATTATATTAATGAGAAATGCCCAGTGATTAATTAAGTATTTTAAATGAGAATCAAGCCCGGAAAGTTAGTTCCCCACTAGAATCTTCTACTACCCTCACCTCTTTTCTGCAACCAAATACTGTAAAAGCTTGAAAAGTACGTATCAGGGCAAAGCCATATAGGGAGTGCCCAGACCTAGCCTCCTTTAACTCCTGTAGGCTACGACTGTTGGTATTTTGTCTTCTGGAAAATTCTAGGGCATCTCTTGCAATCTTTTTCTATTATTGTATTGGATTACTTATATATATGATGTACAGTTGTTTCTTAGCATGTATCTCTCATCTTTTTCTTGAAGCTGACTGATTGAGTTACACTCATCTCCAAAACAATATCTTCCCAGCTGTTGATGACCAATTATCTTTTACAGTGCAACCTTTTACCATGCAAAAAGTACACATAAAGCTTTACCTAGAAAATACCTCACCCGATTATGCTACGTGAAATTGGAATCATGCACGAAACATCTCTTTTATTAATTAAAGTGCTTATGGCATAAGATGATTAATTAATTAGTTATTCTGATAAATTAAACCTTTTTGTCATTCATTCGCTTTGGGAGAGGAGAGGAGGAGCTAGCTAGGGGTTGTTGATACTTGATAGTGATTCGTCCTTTGTTTTAGGGATATGTACCCCATAAACAAGCAACGGCGCCGTATTAATTATTCCAGTGCTTATATATATTAATATTTGATTTGACATAAAAGTAAAGATAAGAAATTAAATTGAACTAATTAAAAACAATGTCATCGCATCCATATTGGAATGCCATTACTTGGCTCGGCAACATATCATGCGATTATAATTTAGAATATATAGCTAGCTAGCTTTTTGGATGGGAATGATCGAGCTAGCTAAGGAATATATTGTAAATTAGGTTTTCTTTGATATAATTAATCGAGATTGGATTATATACATATTTTTGTTGATACCCTATTCCTTTTAGAAAGAGCAAACAAACAAAGACACTTAAAGTGAGAAGCGAAGCATCTAATACCTCATTATAATATCTTGTACATCCACAGAAACCTCGAGGAACATGAAATGTACGCAAAGGTAAACCAGTATTAGTGGTGAAGAATTAATGTAAATGAGCATATATTCCACCATTAATTATATTTTAATTTGATGGGTCCGTACAAGTTATCTCTCAGATCAGATGAGATGCATGTTTTCCCAGTAGAACATGTCTCGTGTTTTAATTTTCTGATTTCAGCAAATTAAGAAAGTTCAGTGATTTCCAAAGCTGGATTCCTTTAAATATATGAAATGAATGAGTGGGGGATTACCAAAACTTACAATTAATTAGCACCTTAATAACGTTGTTGATTTAAGGAATCATATCAGATTAATTGTTTTTCAATATATATGTGTGTGGAATAGTTGCATGTTCCAGAGAGTTGACATGAACTGCTGTGACGAATGCATATGAAAAAGAAATCCATTTCCAAATGATCGATCGGAATATCTCCTGTTCTCTGTACCTATAATTAGCAAAACTATATATATATTTATCAAGTAAGGAACCTTCATCAACAAGAAACAAAGTCTTACGTATAATAATTAATTTTAATGAATATATATATGTACATTTATACGTACAAGGCCCACCCATTCCAAGGATATTGTTCTAGGTTTTCCTCAAGGGAACCTACGCATACGTAATGTCTTATAATCAATTACTGTCATCCACACAGTACCTTATTATCAATATAATAGATAGTACCATAAAGTATACTTATGAATCTATTACCTAACTTAGCTGAATTATCAATACATATTAGCTAGCCAAGACGTGGAAAAGTGACATGCTCAGCTCAAGGAGAGTTGCCCTATTCCTATTCCAAGTGAAAATGTAAGGATTTTTATTTTTTATTTTTCCATTTGACCTATATATATATCAACAAATTAATGAACTTGACATGATAAAACTTCACTTTTGCAAACTATTAAATTTTATTTTTTTTTGTCATAGTCAAGAAGGGATAAATATATACAGAAATTTTAATTTATAATTTTAAAAAAATTCAAATATAGTGCCGGGATGACCAACTCAACTAAGATTTTATTGGCTTTTACAAACTAGTAGTTGTATAGATATTATAACAAAAATTACATATTGTAAGAACATAGTATGAGATGTTAAACTCTAAAACTTTTGATCAAACATCTAAATCTCAAAGCTTTAGAAGTTACAAAAGATTTATTGTATATTCACAAAAAATCTAGAGAACAAAAAAAAAAGTTAGTTAGCACATGAGAAATAATCAAACAATAGACATGGTAAAAAAGAGCCAAACTCAATGGGATTATTTCAAGGAAAGATTTAGTTTACACCTGAAAGACTCGATATTTTCCCATAATGCACACGCAAATACAACTGTGTGAATTGATTAGCATTTATTGACCATTTTTTTTTTACATATTTATTTTTCCAGTCACAAATTAATAAGCGTCGATTATTCCAAACGGACGGCGAGTATCATCTCCCGCTCTTACTCTTACCTCATCTATTATCCAACGTGTTTTTCTTTGTTCAACATTTACAAAGAGACGAAAAGATAAAACAAACCCATGATCATAGACCCAGCCAAACCGATGTGGGTACGTGAAGATCCGCCATGTGGTGGAGCAGAATCAGCAGATCCATCATCATCTGCAGGCTTGTCATTCGGAGCGGGACCTGGCGCCGGAGCTGTTGTTGGTGCAGCACTAATAGGGGCCTCAGCTTCAGCTTCAGCTGGGGATTCCGCGTCCACTTCTTCATCTCTAGTAGGCGGCGGCTTCCTATGTGGAAGTGGAGTTTGAGCTCCCGGTGCCGGCCATGGGGATTGGGCGTCAATACCAGGCGGAATAATGGGTTCGGTGACTTGAAGAACCGAAATGTTGTAAGGTTGGGTAGTAACCGTTTTCACCAGTTTAGAATTGAGTGGGGCCCCTCTCACGGCTGACCCAAATGCGATTTCTCCCTCACCAATGATGGCCACGTTAATGAAACCCTGAAGTCTGATTGCAATACCAGTGGTTTGGTAGAGTGTGGTCAGTTGAGCGCTGCTACCTTGAAGGTTCATGAGCTTCTTCTCATCGTAGTAATCGAGGATGATGTGGGTGCTGACAATGGCCTTGATTGAATCCTTGGACCTGCCGGAGATGGAACCAATGGCGGAATTGTCGAGGGCGAGAACGGTTATGGTGCGGCGGCCGTTGATTTGGTCAGCAAGCTTGGTTTCGGTGATGTGTTGATTGAAGGTACTGAATTCTGGGTATTGTCCAAGGAGTCTCGTGACGTTGAAGCCCTGAACGCCAGAACACACTGCCAACAAAACAACCACGCAGAGAAGTGAAGAACTTCTGGAACTCATCTTTTAATCCGAAACCAAGCTTGTGACGACAATGGCAGACAGAAACCTGGGCTTTTTAACAAGTGTTTTGTCTAAGTTGGGTATGTTATGTTTAAAAATGAACGTGGAACATTTGGTGGTTTAGGAGTGAACCTCGGTATCGGATGGTCATTAAAATGAGAGGAGAATGAGCAGGGAATGGATATTTTTGGAGGATGAATGATAACTGTATAGTCTTTTGTTTGCCTAATATTAGCATTCTTTTTTCCTTTTATTGGGTTTGAACTTTGAATGAAAGTCTGTTGAATTGAACAATGAACATGTTTGCTTCAAATGTTTATCGTTGAATCATGGATGCCACCACGCGGAAAATCTCATGGACTGTTCCTTTTAAAACATGTTTGGTCTGATCAATGTCACGTTCATCTCAAACCTTTTATGCCACATAACACACTGACTAGATAGAAAACGGTTAAACAAGATTATAACTCAACAAGATATCATAGAATTTGATCTGAATCCACATCAACAAACCCTCTTAGGTATCTCCTTCAGTACTGATTCAAGATTTAAGATTCTGTCGCAATTAACAAGACAACAACCGAACAACAATTGAGAAAATGCAACGGATCATATGGGCATTTCTACCAAGACAGTCACAATAATTCATCTACGTTTGCTCTAAGTTATGCCCAAAAAACCTGTTGCTGAACAACCAAAATAAACTACCGTCAGATCTCTTGTCAATTGATCTTTTCAATAATGTCTGTAATGACCTTGTCCATGTCTAGATCCTTCATTGGTTGGAATGGTCGTTTCATGTCCTGAAACAAGAATCAGATATAAGTAGCTTCAGAGGATATAAGTGAAAGATGATGATCATCAAGTGAAATACAGGAAATAAGTTAGCAACATTATGGAGAGATAAGCAAAACTGCATTAAACTTGAAATTGGGTAATAAAAAGATCAGCTTTAACCAAAACGAACAAAAACAAAAAAGCTCCATCTTACAAAAATGTGTTAAAAAAAAAATCGTCATTCAAATTAGTATGTAGAAATTTTGGCAGTGGATGAGAGACCAGCTAACATCTTCAACCCCATCAGGGCATTAAAACCATCTCTTGCTTGGTTGACCAAAGCTAAAATCAATCTATACCCGGCAATGTAATATGCACTAACTCTGAGATGAAGAGATCGGAGATTTTTTTATGATAAAGAAAAATATCTGCTGTTAAACATGCAAAGAACAGATGTGGAAAGACCCTACCTAAAAAAATTCTCTAATATGGAAAATTAGTTCGCGTAAAATTTGCTAAAAATGTTTTATAACCAATAATTTAACATTACAATTTCCAATTATTCACATTTGAGGATATTGCGGTTGGATTTACCAAAAGGCTAATGAATATCTGGCCTCCTTCTTCTCGTATCTCGAAGCAACCTCTTCTTGGCTGTTGGAGGAAAAAAACAAAGAAAAAGCTCGTTTAAAAAAATACGTTGACATCAATGACGAAGTGACAAGAGAACAACAGATTGGACAAATAACAAATCATTTGAAACTTAATAACATTCCCATGGTTCCGAGATTTTGAAATAATGCCAAAATGCATGGCCTCAAAAAATAATCGAGACTAATCTGACAAGAAACTTTCAATACGAAAGAACTTTCCAATATCAGTTTCATCCAAAATGCCGATTTGACAAATGCAAAAGCCTTCAAATATTACAAAGTTATTGACAAACAAATTTGAACGGACATCTCACAATATTAAAAACCGCCAAGACCAATAAAAAGCATACCTTATCAGGGTTCGCTACCACCGTGATGCCAGAGACTGTTTTCTCTAGACGTTCTTTCACCATAATAGCTCTCTTCTTGAATTGATTACATTGTTTACTAAGACACAGAAGATTAGGTAGAGAAATAGTTTTAGTGACCGAAAGCCTCAAAAAGGTATCATATAGTAAATGGATCAAGTACCAAAAAATACCCACCCATATAAAGTCCAAGAATATTAACATAAAATGAAATGGTAAATCTATAACTCTATAATCAAAAGGAAGACTAGATAGCCTATCATCCATTCCAACAGCTCGTTTCGCAACAAAAGAAGTACTTTTTTTTTTATGGGAGGTTGGGGGAATGAACTAAGCCATATTCTAAATGAAATCATAATCTCCAAGAAGGTCCTTATTTTGTCTTTTAGTAAATATTGAAGGCCAGCTAATGAAATGTTCTTTCTACTTTCCATCTAGATTTGGAGTGACGCAAACAGGTTGCTCGGCGTATTAGTTTCCTCCATTCCCTAGAATAAATTCATCGACAGCAAAATCAGATCCTAAGTTGAGAACTTTTCAAGGGACCAAATTCTAAATTCCCATCACATTCTCTTAACATATCTAATAATCTTCCATGCGACTTAAAAGGTAACAGTTACTCGGCGTTTTCGAAACAGGCATTAAAATAGCGAAACTTGAACATAGTCGAAACTAATTACCCTCACTCTTTTTTACTATTTTATTTTTAGGGTTTCGGAAAAAAAAATGCAATTTACAACAGAGTCCCAGTATTCGATTAAATTGAACCAAAAAAGAGGGCAAAATCGAACAAGTCCAGTCTCCTACCAGTGCTCAATCACGATTGTCTTCTTGGTGGGTGCATCGGCAGCAACTTGTTTCTCTTCAACATTTTTGGTATCAGCCAAAGCAGTGTCCTCACCTTTCTCGGTCTCCTTCCGCTTCGCATCCCCAGCTCCTTTGCCCTTCTTCGTCTTCTTCTCGGGCAGCGCAGGTTTCGGCAACTCAACCACAGACCCAGATGGCGAGTTCCCCTTGGCTTTCTTAAGAGACAACCGAGTCACTCTTAACGACGTCGTACTCGGTTGAACGGCCTCTACTTGCCCAGATTCGGTCTTTCGTTTCCTGGGTGCCATCCTTTCCTTCTTCTGAAAAAACGAAGTATCTCTCTTATCTCTACTGTTCTGTCTTCTGTCTGTTTCTTGTTCGTCGCACTCTCATTGACTAGTTTGAGTGCGTGACAGCAGTTACCACAGTCTCGGATAATTTCGGTTACATTTTCAATTTTCCCGCGCTGCGACTTTAATTGAACGGACTGTATAGATTGTGAAACTGAGAGACGACCCTGGCCGTTGATTGATGACGAGAATTTACTTCTGCTCTGCTCCGCCCATCTTGTCGAGACACGAAAATCGAACGGACAAGATATAGGCCATTCAATTTAGACAAAAATCCAAAATTCTTTCCGGATTTAATTGGAAAAGACCACCGGTCAATGTATGATATAATAGTCAAAATTATAATTATAATTCACTTAAAAAATATATTTTTTAAGAATAATGAATCAAATATTCAAATATTTATTTTCATTTAAGTAACTTATTAATAATTTAATTAAAATTTATCACGCAAAATATTCGTTAATTGTTTTTGGTAAAGTTTAGGATGAACGGTAATGCATTAGTAGGAATATAAGATTAAACATCTTTCAGTACAGATCACTATTCTAAGGTTAAGATACATGGTAGGAAAGTTTACGTTAGTAATTATATATTTCTTACAAATAATAATGCTGATTTATTTTTATTTATGCTATTCAAGTATTCTTATTTTTTAAGACTACATAAAAAATTATGATAAAAGATACTTAAAAAATTGTTGTTCAGTACTTTCAACAAGTCTGAAGAAAATAAATCATAAATATATTGGTAAATTATAAAAAAAATTAAAAATAAAATGTATATAAATGATTGTACATATATCACAACACAAGCATGAATTCTATACAATAAAATACAAAGACAACAATATTATTGTAAAGAAGAACCTAGTTGCTTAGAACTCCCCATATGATTTTTTATCAATAAATCATTCCATATGCAATGCATCAGCATGACCAGCGAAGCCTATCTTTGTGTTACATCGAATCAGACTGAAATTCCTCTCTATTTCTTCTTCTTTTCCGAAAGCTCTGGTGGTTTCCAATATTGAATTATCACAAGAATGCAAAAATGGTCTGCTAAACATCCAGGCAAGCCAAGCAGTTTAGATTGAATCAGCTTCTTTTGTCCCGGCGTATTCTATAGACATGCGGTGCGTTTGGCAAAGCAAAATGCTATGTGCAATGGCGCATATGAGCAAGAATGATGATGCTGACAGGGAAAAGAGTCTATAATCGTGAAAAATTGGCAAAAAAGGTCAACAATACAGTCTGAGATTCTGGAAAGAACTTCCTGGCAAATAGAAAACAAGGTCGTCTCAACCCATTCCAAACGCAAGGTGTAATCACATTTGATCTCTGCAAGCCAGCCAAATGAAATGTAAGACCAATAATATCAACATATATATCTGCCCAAGCCTAAATGAGATAAGTTTATACCTTTGCATCGCTTTGAAAATGTGTGGATTCATCAAGGGACTGCAATCGTAGACAAAGATGTTAGGTATGGCACATCCTCACTTAGGGTAAGATTATGTCACTTACTGTTATATTATTCAGAAGATCCTGAGTAATATCACGAGCCCTGAATGATCTTGGGTGCCATTTTCCTTCTGACCAATCAACATAAGTCACTGACCAATTTGCAATTCCTCCGGGATCAAGCATCTGAACAAAAAAATATGTTATCAGGGGGAAGAGGGAGGAATGCCCATTATTGCAGAATAGAAGAGCACAAGTCGGTGCACTGACGTGGAAAAACGTTGGCAAGTAATGCTCATCAGAATAGCAGTTGCGTCCTCCTTCCATGTTTGGCTGGGCAAGTTTAAAACAAGAATAGCGGGATGTTAGTCAGTGAACCTACCCTTACAGAATGGTAAAAAAAAATTCATTAGCAACACAGTACCCTGCAATGGTGCTTGAATTTTGTGTAGTAGAGATTGTCTGCCATAACTATTATGGCATGCTGCCGCTTCATTGAAAACCACTGCAGAACAAACAAATTCAAAAATTATATTCATTTTCCTGATTTCGTCTGTAATCAATTGTTTCCTACATCTATGGAGATTATACCTGTGAACCTTTTCTGAAATCCTTCCTTTCTACTTCAGGCAGCATATGCTCTGTATACCTGCCATTTCCATGAGGACCAGGATCCGGGAAGCTTTTTTTGGGGGGTTGGAGGAGGGGAGGAAAAATAGAGATGGATTAGACTAAATTTCTACCAAACAGCTCTGCAGCAAAGTACCTTTAATGATGAAAGACGTGAAAGTTTCTAAAACTTCATCAACTTATCAGTAGGAGGTTCTTTTACAATCATTGTCTTACCAGTCTATGAAGCTGACATTTGTAAACAACAAGTAGTTGTACACGAATTCGAAGTGACGCACAGGTATACAACTGCAACAGAATTTGAAGATATGATCAACTGGACTAACTCTCACAAATCAAGCACCATAACAGATAAGCAAAATACCTTTCAGATAGCAAGACAAAATGTTGGTTATCTGGGTCTAAAAGAGCATTCGCCAAAAGTCTCCTTTCAGCCTCAACCATTGAAAATCTTCCCCAACCTACCTGTAAGAATTGTAGTTGCTATTATGACAAAGATCTCAAGTATGTTTTTTTATCCCTCAAATCATTGATTAACTTGAGAAAACATCAACCTTAACACGTTGGAACTTGAAACTACCACTTGAAAGAACAAGTAATTTATATGTTCACAGTATGCAAAATGCTCCATACCGATTCACTGCGAATGTCTCGACCAACAAAATAACGGCTAACATGTGCCGGTTTTTCCCTCGATGCATGCACGTAAATAGAAAATCTGCCCTCATGTCCCTGCATTTAGTTATAAGTATAGTCCAAACAGACCCTTAACTTCTCATCTCAAAGAAACAACTCAATGCTACAACTGAAACAGGATAAGATAACGTAATTCATTCCCATGAAGAAAAGTTCCATACATCTGCACAAGACTACATGAAGAACCCAGATATATAACTTATAGAATAAAATCATATATATAAAAAAAGAAAGAAAGAATATTGCATCCATACTGATAGAAGCAAAGTTAATGGAATAGAAATGCCATACTTGAAAGAACATGTGCCAGAGCCTCTCAAAAGGTAATGTTCCCGGAGTCAAAAACAAAAAGGCAATCTTAGGATTCTTGGACCGAATAGGATTTGACCTCAGAATTTCCTTAACTACAATCCGAGATTCGGTCTCATCATCTGTTAGTTCCCGGGAAAAAATATTTGGAGGCAGCTCATCATATGTACCACAACCTTTAGAGGAAAAGAAATAGCATGTAGATCTCCCTGGCGGAAAAATATAGGCAGCAACCAGAAAAATGCTCACTAGAGAAATTAATGCAATAATCCATGTAGGCCTCCTAAGCTGCGACCGTTTTCTCGACCCAACCATGATCAGAAGATTCCTTGTGCCTTGTAGCCATGCAAGTACTTTCTTCATTTAAGTTAAAGATATCTCAAGCAACTTCCCAAACATATCTTAACTTTTATGTTCAATACTGTCATTGCACAGAAGAGAAAAATCAAGTTAAAGATAATTCAACTAGCAGTACCCAAAAAGATGAAAACGCATGCTTCAGGAACTTCATTTTGAAATCACAAAACCAGAGACATAATTAACAGTATTCTTCTTTAACTCATAAACAAACATAATTCAGGGTTTATCAAATACCTCCTACCCTCACGCTCGGTTCGCAAAAACACTTAATTGCAGAGGGAGAGAGGGAGAGTGAGCGAACAAAACCATCAGCGAAAACTAAGTATCAAATGGAAACGGAATAAATCACTAGTTTCAAGTTTCAATACATGCAACAGATTTATTCCAACACAATACTTTAAACTGAGACTGTAGTTACTAGTGAAGGAAAATGGGTTCTCACTTTTATGTGAAGATCTGATTCTCTCTAAATCTTCAATCCAAAAGCTTAGCCAGGAAAAAGTAACCAAACGCATGCAAACACACAGAGGAAGCAAGAGAGCAGCCAACACACTACGTATCAACAATGAAACTCTCTTTCCAGTTTCGCTGAACACGATGTTATTACTAGAATATTGTTAATGCATTGGGGCAAGTTGCATTTCTGATAAGAATTGGGATCAGTTTTAGTATTTCCAACTTAAACAACAAAACTGTCATTCTCTATTCGTTGATTTAAATGTATATGATATAAATGCCATGCCCAGACGTTTATTGTATCAAAACCTGCAGTTAATTCAAGTAAGTTATATCATTCTCCAACAAAAATAAAAGAAGCAAACGGTAAACAGATGCCATAAACAATGCCACTAAATAGTTTTATTAATAACTTGAGTACGTTTTAAACAGAGATCGCGAAAACAAAGCAGAGTTTCCAAGAAACATGTCTGTGGGTTGATGGGGTCGACATAGTAACGTCTCAAAATCCAAAACATAGCCAGTAATACCCATGAATAACAATAAAATCACAAATGAAAATAATACATCAGATTACAGACCCAGTTTATTTTGGCAGACACTGCTTGCTAATGAATCCTGGATCATGGTCGAGTAAAACCCAATACACAATGACGTTGAGGGAGGGTAGCAATACCTGTGATCCAATGCAGGGGATCTAAGGGACCCGATGAAGAATGCGAATTTGAAGAAATCAGAAAGGAAAGAGATCGGAAAAAGGATCACATGCGAGACGAAGAAGGAAGAACATGGTCGTTGGAGTGGAAAAAAAAAAAAAAAAGATTGCAGTCTCACCTTGACCGCAGGCTCAGAGAAAATGCTGTTGCAGGAGGGTGGGTAAGTTTGTTTGTCTGGATCAATCGCTGGCTCAGGGTTGCCAAAAAATTGAAGAGAGAGGAGCAAAACCCGATGCTTTTGCCACGCAATACGGCAATGTCTTCCCAATATCTGCTTATGTCTCTGTCCCTGTCCAATGGTACGGCGTAATATTTAAGGTTGTCATTCTCAGACTGTATCTTCGTATATTCTTCTTGTTTAATGTTATGTATTTCCATTTTGTTTCGTTGCTCTGTCGCACATTAAATTCTGTGAGATTCGCATAACAATTCATTCATTCTAACAATAGACTACTTAAACTATTTTTATATTTCATTAATTATTTTTTTTAACCAGAGAACATAATTATATTTTAGTTGAAAAATTAAGAATGTATGGCCCATAATTAACAATGTGCAATAGCTATTTGACACAAGTGTTACATGTTCATCGAGATATCATATTGCATTCTCCAATGATATAACTAGAAACTAAATTATTAAAAATACTCTTAATTAAATTACTTGCAGGGACTTATCAGTATTTTTCTCTATTAAATTGTTTCCCTATTAAATTATTAATGAAATTTTCTTTCTTTTGTTTGAGCCGAAAAATATCCAACTACTCATTAACAATGGTATCAAAAGGCAATTACAAGATAAGGCTCCCTAAAAGAAAATAAAAGATAAGGCGAAGAGAACTGCCTATGTGGCAGCACTGGAATCCAATGATTCAATTCCATGTAGGACCCACTTTGATTTCACTGCTTACGTGGCATCACTGATGAACAGAAGCTCTAATATCTCAGCATTCTGCAGCGAAGTCCAATGCTGCCATGGCTACGTTTTCTCTGTCTCTCTCGCCCTATTCATTCGGAGGCGTTGATCCTCCAAGACCCAAGTCCATATCTATCCTCTCTACTCCTTTACATTTGACTCTAGCGTTATCACGCTCTCAGCACCATCTTTGGAAGAAGACCTTGGGAGTTTCGGCCTCAGTTTCAGTCTCCAATCCAGATGTGCGAACCGGTCCAGATGATCTTGTGGCTTCTATTCTTTCGAAGGTAATTAATGTCAATGATTCTATAATTTTAGTGAATTTGATTTTGTTTGTTCGGATACTGAGAACTCGAGAGTAGAAATTGGAAAAAGGAAACGAACGAAGACCGAAATATAAAGCTCTGATCTATGCGGGAGATTGTTTTACAAAGTAATTTTATGTGTTATTTTTGCTGTCTATTTATTTTCCTGGTTTGATTCAATTGATGCTTGTTCTACATTCAAGCTTCATTCATTATCCGGTGATCATGATATAAAATTTGGAAGTGAATTTTCAGACGTAAAAGTTGGAGTATCAGACTGATGTAAGAGAGTAGAATGGAGACATAAGGGAAGGGCCAAGGCTTCATGTTTCTGTGGTCCTTTCTGAACTTGAAAGCCACAACTTTCTGTTAATAACCTCTGCTTGTGTAGAGTTGGGCCAGCGGTGTTGGGGCTAAGTTTGTGCTCTTTACATGTTTGGTAAAATGACCTGGCCTCCCATGCGTATCGTGTAATGAAAAGAAGCTGTCGGAAGTTAGAGCGAGCCAAATGTGTATATTTTTAGAAACTATCATTATCATCAAATCCCAATATCTTATCGTTTTCAGATTTCAGTTTATGCTTCATATTTGAGATGTCTACCCCTTGGATTCTCGCGAGGCATGGCGAACCAATCCATTGGCTGCTGACATCGATTGTTAGAGTGGATTATATGATGAATGTTCAAATAAGACGTGTCTACTTTTTGGGTCATTAGATAGATATGGTATATACTTATTTAAGTCGAGCACTGTCTCCAAATGTAGCTAAAATATGAGCTTAGCTAAGACTAAGATTAATTTATTTATGACTGTATTATTTTTCATCCCCATGAATTATGATAGTTTTAAAAGTCATCACTGCGTTTTATTTTTTTGGTTTTATTTGCATATTAGAAAAAGTAGAGACTGAATTTTACCCTGTGATCAGGTGTCTCTAACTGATCGAGGTGTTCTGTTGAAAAAGGAAGAACATAAAGATGTGGCAGATGTTGCTCAAGAATTGAAGGCATATTGCGTTGATGAGCCCGTGAAATGCCCTTTGATATTCGGAGGTAACCTCAGACAATGCTGCCTTAAAAGCCTACAACAGCCTCTCTTTATTATTGATTACTGGATCATGAGATCTTGTTAACCTTATCGAAGAAATCTTTAGTGTTCTGCGTTTACCTTTATCCATACTCAACTGCGATAGTGATATCTCTTTGTTGTCATTGTTATCATTCATTACATGATGGCTGACAGCCTGACATGAATGCTTTGCAGAGTGGGATGTGGTGTACTGTTCAAATCCAACGTCACCTGGTGGTGGCTACAGAAGTGCGTTGGGTCGCCTTTTCTTCAAGACAAAGGAAATGATTCAGGTTGTTGAAGCACCTGATGTTGTGAGAAACAAGGTTTCCCTTTCTGCTTTGGGTTTTCTGGAAGGGGAAGTGTCATTGAAGGGTAAGTCATCAACTATTTTATTATTTAAAAAGATGAGGGAAAAAGTTCACATCCTTATATATCCCTATCTCAAAAAGTTGTTTATAACAAAGCTAAAATTTATAAGATGCATAAAGGCCAAACTCCATGGCCTCGTGCATCCAAGTAGCTAATGGCCTCGTGCAACCAAGTAGCTAACCCCACTTGATGGGATAAGACACCTTTGTTATATAAGGGCCAAACTCGAAACCAAACAAATGAATGAGTTATTGAATAACTTACATTCTTGTTCTATCCAAAAAAGACAAAGGAAAGGAAGAAAATGAATGAGTTGGAAACTTGGAATAGATATGGTAAGGGGATTTGGTCCTTGCATCCACAACATTATCTCATGTTCGGGTCCTCATCTTTTCGCTTGATGTTAGATTGTAAACAATTTTACTTCTGTATTGATCTCATTGCATTCAATATCGAACAGGAAAACTCAAGGCTCTGGATAGCGAATGGATTCAAGTTGTATTTGAACCACCACAGTTGAAGTTGGGATCGCTGGAACTCCAATATGGTGGTCAGAGTGAGGTTAAACTCCAAATCACTTATGTAGATGACAAGATCAGATTAGGGAAGGGTTCCAGAGGGTCCCTGTTTGTTTTCAAAAGGAGATGAAATTGAAAACCAATCAAGATAATCTTCAGAAAGAATCTTATGAGCTTATGTTATTTCATGTTAATATGAGTATGATTGCTGAGTTTCCTTTTAGTTTCAGTACTTCTTTGATTAAACATAGAAACAGAAGTTACTTTTGTCAAGTTGCCTAGTGGTTTTCCCGAAATTGACAGGTGAATTATAAAACGTAATATTAGCTAGATATTGACTGAATTCCTGAATTCGATCTCGATGCGATTTGCTGGCCATTTTTGCAAACCTTTGAAGCTCAAATTTCTGTGTCTGCTAGACAAATGCCTCACAGCTGGTGTTAGGTGATCATCATAAGAAGCAGTGGTCATCTTTGTCCAAGATTAAGATTTTCTGATGGATTTTATTTTCCACTTCAGATTTATATGGAGATAAATCCTTCCTTTCTTTTGTAGGATTCTCGTGCAAAATTTGTTCTCCCCTGCTACAAACACCTTTGTTCATTTGGAAGCAAAAGAAAATGAACTTCCCCCATTAAAGGGACTGACTGACACTTTATGTCACAAAGCGACTCCATAACTGGCCGCTCAAACTCACAGAGGTCAGGACCTAGCTTAAGATTCAGATCTCTTTCTTGTGCAAAACTAAATACAAATCTCACCTATCATTGCTCTCACTCAACAGTTTTTCCTTTGTGATTTTCCCTTCCAAGCCAATCCAAAATCTAAATTGAAGCTCCAGAATTCAATTCAGATCAGATCGGTAATCAGAAATTTCAACGAAAAGAATCTAGAATGATACTATTCTTACTCACATAAGAAGATTCCGACGTTCGTCGGTCCTCTCTCCGCATGACCCGCCCGTATATAAGACCGGGTCGTGAATGTAACAAATCGTTAAGCAACGGATATCGTAGGCTCGGCGCATACGGACCCAGACTTTATAGGCTTAGCATCAGTGTGCCCAATAGTTAGAGGCCCTATGGCCTGCTAGTTATGTGCTCTTTCCTCTTGAAAAGCCTATAAGGGTAGTTTTTTTTTTAAAAAAAATTAAACACTTTGTTTGATGAAATAAAAACTACATATATAGTTTTATGTTTGTGCAACGATGTAAAGGAAAATATAAAAAAATGAGAATGTTTTGGATAGTAGATAATAGAACCTAAATTGATGCATGGTTATGTATTTTTATCTATTAAGTTGTCCTAAATTAAAAATAAATAAATAAATGAAAACAATATTATTGGGAGGATATTTCTACAAAAATATATTAAAATATACCAACCTAAGCTAAAAACCTTCGAACATTCTTATGCTAAATAAATACAATTTAATACAAAAAAAAAAAGAGACTAATGACAAACTCTTAGAATTGACCAGGGTAAAATCTATCATAAAATAATGTTTTCAGATATAACATTGCTTAACTGATTGTTTTGAATTTCTTTTTTTTTTTTAAAGTTACTCTTAGTAACAATTAGTATAAATTATTGTTTTAATTTACTTTTATATATATATATATATATACACACACACACACATACATAAACATAAGTTTTAATGAGAGCTTATTATTTCATAAATTAAAATAAAATTAATAGTGCTAAAAATGTAATATAAGTTTCTCATATAAAATGTAATACAAATTTATGAGTGAAATAATTTAATTATTTCATCCGAGTCAACCAAATAATAGATAAAATTATAAGAATTATTTTAAATTATATATAAAATTATGAATATAATAATATAGAGTTAACTGATAAAGCTATATAATAATAATTAATTAATTTATAAATATTTATAAACTTTAAAAATTAATTTTTAATATTTTAAATTATAATAACTTTTAAATTTTTGATAAAATTGTAGGAATAAAAATATAATTAAATAAAATAAATAATTATACGGCACCGTGCACCCTCCAGCGGGAGAAGCGAAACTTATCATCGAAGCGCCATTGCACTTCTTTCTTCCACTGCCCCATGGCCGTCTGTCTCTGGGCGTGTGCCAGTACCAGTTCTATCCAAGGTTCTTATATTCTTTTTGGCCTCTTCCTGATCAAACTAGATTCTACATCACATTTTTGTGATTTTATCCTGTTTCTTTTTGAATCGTCAACTCATGCAGAGAGTTTTCAGGTGGAAAATACAAATACGCTGGTCAATCGGTGGTAATCATCTCCACTCTACCCTAGATTATAACATAGAAATTGTTCTTCAAATTTATAAGCTCAACTCTGTTGCAACCCGAGTCTTTTGATTTTGCATATTTTTATCACTTCAATCATCAAACTGTTAGGATTTTTTGGAGTGTGATTCGGTACACTGAGTTGAACCTGTTTTAATTGGGATATGCGATGAGGTTTGGCCAACAGTTATCACTGGAATTCTAAAGTAATGTATCTTTGAATGATTTAATTTCTGTAGAGAGCACTTCCAATACGTATATTATCAGTGGGGAAAAAGAGATCTCGTGGAGTACAACTCATGGTTGACGCGTATGTTGAAAAGCTCAAGTACTATTGCAATGTTGAGGATGTTCAAATACGGTCAAATCCCAGAAATGCGCGGTAGATTCTCTACATTATCTGTGCATTGCCATTTTGACATACCTTTCGGGGTCTAAAACTTCAATTTCACGTCTCTGTTTATTGTGGTTGTACTTTACTGTATTTTATGTTGCGTAATCAAAATTGATGGCAGAGTTACTTTTGTGCATGGACTTTATCATGTCTAGTAAATTTTCTAGTTCGTGTGTCACAACAAAACTCCTGCGACTGATATATATTGAAGTTGTAGACGTTCGCTCGTGGCACATATGCACAATCTTATTCAGAAAAATACATATAAAATAACTGGCATTTTTCTTTCTTTCTTAGAAACTATGGATCCTTTATTTTATACTATTGTTTTCATTGTAGTGATATAACGGCTCAAGTTGATGACGAGGACATGGCAGTGATGAACCTTATCAGGTCGGATGATTGGGTATAATCTCGGACATACATGGATTCAAATTACAGTACCAAACTATTTTCGCCTCCTGTTTTTGTACTTATAAGTGCCTGCTATTCTGAAGTTGAGATGATGAAGATAGTAAATGAAGGAATGATTTTCAATGTTTAGGAAAATACTACTTTCTGACGGTGGTGCCATTTGTTCCCCAGTTCCGATTTAAAGTTTCCTTGAGTTGTATGTGCTTTTCTCCTTTTTACTCACTATTCTGCAGGCATGTAAGTGTAAATTCTAAACCTTGCTTTCTTCTCAGAGTCTTCTATCCATGGTATCTTATGCTGATCACATAACAAAGTTAAATTGTCTGAGGAAGTTAGTGCCAATTTTTTTATTTTGTTTTGGTTGGCAATGAAATCTATTAAAGTAGCCCACAATGTTCATGTACCTTATTTAAATGAACTTATTGATTGTATTGGGACAAGAATCTGGTTTCAACTCTCCTACATACAGTCTTCATAAGAGACGTGTAATGTTGCATTTGAATTTCCTTTGTTTTTGATATTAATAATTCACGTGGTTTTCAATCTTTTGAACATTGTGATGCCACTTACTTTTTTGACATCTACTTAGAGTCCATGCTCAGAAGGTCGAAACCTACTTGCAAGTTAGATTTTGCGGAGCAGATTATGACAGCTATTGTTATAGAATCTATAAGATCATTAAGTTACCTGCAGGGAAGTTCGAGATTCCCACTTAACTAAATGTTGTCTGTTATGTACCTGGTTTTATAGGTTGTAATGCTAGATGAACGTGGACAAGACATAGGATCTGAGCAAATGGCCGACTTGGTTGGGAATGCCGGAAATATAGTAAAAAGAACATCTCTATTTTAATATTTTTTAATGATCCCTTTCTGATATGGCTATTTGATTTGCTTGTTGGCACTATGATTGAACAACATGACTTGTCAATCATGCAGCAACAGACAATAAATCTCTTAACTCTTAAGCCCTACCAAATTAAAATTGAACATCCCGCTTCATTTCAGTTTTGATGGACAGAGTTCCCTTAATTTCACGTTTCTTACCAATGGCATGGCCTCTCTGGACTCTTTATCTTTATGTATTTCTCAACCAACTTCACAAACAAAGGATTTGGTTTAGTCACTAGAGTATATAAGCTGTATCAAGTATTTTTTATATTTTTTGAAAAATTGTTTTCCTCTCTCTTGTAGGGAGCTTCAAGATTATCTTTCTGTATAGGTGGACCTTATGGTCATGGAAGAAAACTGCGGGAGCGAGCTAATTTATCAATCAAGTTATCTTCTTTGGTGTTGAATCATCAAATTGCATTACTTGTACTCATGGAACAGCTTTACAGGTTACAGTATTTTGTTCTAATTTCTATATCGTTATTTTTTAAAACTGAAATGTAGCTTATGCTAGTGCTCCACTTTTGACCTGGACCATAAATCAACCACTTTACCTGTGCTAAACCGCGTAACAATATGTTTTTATATTATTTTTGCTTGACTGCTTTAAAACCAAATTATAACAGCCAGTCCATTGTTTGTTTACATGATCAACCAAGACCAATGGCAATCATCATAAACACCAATAATTGCCACCTTTTCTTGCTCTTGAGATTGTACCGTCTACTCCATAAGTGGAATAAACACACTTTGTTCTCTGATTTTTAGGTCGTGGACTATTCTAAAAGGACAAAAATACCATCATTAGCAACGCTAACTTATTATGCGAAACATGTCATAGAGGTACTTGTGATCAACGCCACTTTTCTTGTGAACCTTTCTATATGCTTCTGGTACTTCTTTCCTGATATTGGCTTTGTATTTTGTTTCAGATAATTTAATCTTTTTGAATTTCAAGTTTGGGGAGAAAAATGGGTGAGTGGATACTTCATTGCTATGAATGAACGTATGAACTTATGTGCCTGAAACACTACAATTCATTGAATCCATGATGCTTGTCCTCGTCGGTAGTACACATTAGGCTCCTTTTTTATGGTTTAAAGGATGTGTCTCTTTTAGTAGAAGGATAGTTGCTTCTCTACTTGTTTTGCTATATTAATAGGATCAAGGTATCATGTAATTGTGTACATGCATCGGTTGCATTATTAATCTTTCTGAAAGCAGGAGCTCTTCTTTTAGTGTTTATTGATGAATTGATATGGCATTTTGGTAGATTGACTCTACTAAGGAATGTAGTCTGCCTATCTATTGGATTCTTAGTAGTTTTTTGGGGTCCCTGATGTTTAAACCGTAGCTCCGGATAACTCGACTGTTCCAGCAGTTGTGTTAATTTGACATCAGATTATGAATGAGGAAAACTTTTTTGAAGAGATTAGAAAAACATTTGGCGCTTCAGATCATTACTTCCTTCCTCCTTTTTCTTCGTTGAGGTTTGATGTGCAAATGTTGAAGTCACTGCTGACATTATTCCTAGTTTTAAGTAATCAATGTCTCTATATATATATATATATATATGACATTGTTCAGAATAAAATAAAATGTAAAAAAGAAAAAAAAGTTTATTCCCCTTGAATTTATGAACACACACAAAAAAAAGTGTTGTAGGCACCATAGAATCATGTGGTTTTGTTTGATATGTGATTATATTACTTCTGTTAAAGTACAATTTCCATGAAAGATGTGATGCAGCAAAAGAAAAATTCCATAGATTACTTCTCTTTCCACACATCTCCTGTGGCTATTTATTTTTTTCCATTTCATACTCGAGGTGAATAAAAGCGGAAACATGAGAGATAGAGTAAGGTCACGTCTCTATGAAAAATCTCTCTTGCAATAATACTAATATTAATAATTAATTGATAATTGAATCCGTTAATGATAAAATTGTTTTTTTTTTTTTTCATCAAAAGTATTTTCTAGTAAAATATCAATGAATAATAGTAGGGGTGGGCACGGGCCGAGACGGCCCGGCCCGAAGGGGTTCGGGACAATCGTGACGGGACAAAATCGGGATTTGGGACGGAACCGGGACGCAATTTTATGTCCCGATGAATTTTTGGGACGGGACCAAGACAAGCAAAATTTCGTCCCGGTCCCGTCCCGAATTTATGTATATATGTCCCGTTCCAGTCCCGTCCCGAAATTGTCCCGGTAAATACATAAATTTGTCCCGGTTGTTACTGTTCACACCCCATTTTTGCTGTTCACACCACACTCCCTTCTTTTCAGCATGCTTTCTACACCCTTAATTTTACTTTATACACCAAATTTTTTTTTTATATATATATATTTTAACCGAGACGGGCCGGGACAAATAGATCGGGACGGAAATCGGGATAAAACTGGGACAAACCTATACAAAATCGGGACAGAACGGGACCAAGACGGCCCAATTCCCGGCCCGTGCCCACCCCTAACTAATAGTACACATTATCTAAGAATTGAATCCAGTCAAAGTGTTTTATTATGATTTATTGATTAGATTGTTTTCAGAATATTTCTCAATGCAGAAGTGACACTTGAAAGTAAAGTTACTTGGGAAAAAAATGTAAAAGAACACAATCTAAGCCAATATGATAGTTTTGAGTTAATTTCTTATTGAAAAAATGATTGCCGAAATTATTTTTTCACGGTACTTAATTGGAAACATTTTTGCCATAAACTATAATTAAATTTAATTTTGTTGTGTATAATGTAATGAATTAGAACTTTATCTAACATGTGTCTATCAAAAGAGAGAGAGAGAGAGAGAAATTATCTAACATGTGGATGAGTAGATAGCATTGTTGGGCTGTCAATGTCCAAAGAGTCGAGCAGAATTGACAGCGGACAACGACCGCTTTGGAAATGCATGCAGGACTTGATCGTTAAAAATAAACGGCCACAGTTAAATATTTTTATCACAATAATTGTAATGCTAATACGTTAAGAAATACCACATACATTTTGAGTATGGTAGAATCGCCATCATATGTTAGGTAATAACTTAGTCATTTTGTATTTTTTTTTTTTAAAATTCTCAATGATTCAGTGTGAATTTTGTCTGTAAGTTTATTATTTTCTCTAAATTACCGAGTTACTATGCTTGCAAATTTATTATTTTCCTTTAAATTACTGAAATAGATGCATCAATCAATGATTAACGCAGAGTTGGGGAGTTTTTCAAACTCATGGTCATAGGAAGGTGGAAAAACATAGTGTACGGTGATTGAGTGGCAATGAAGTATTTGCCTTCCTTCACCTCTAAGATTGCACCTCGAGCGGGTAGAGTGCGTGAAGTTCAAAGTGCGTGGCACCAAGTGCTGTGTGTGCAAACGCCGAAAAGGGAAACCCCAATTTTGAGGAAGCTCTTTTTTGGTTACCACTCCCACGATACATACTTTGCTCCATCACAGCGTTTCGTTCCCCTCGCGAAGTTCATTGCCTTCTCCTCCCCCTCCCCCTCCCCCTCCCTTCCCTTCTCTTTCTCTCCCTGTCTCTGAGATCTGAAGGAAGAAATCAACCGAAGGAGAAGGGAAATCTCGTTGGTTTTTTTTTGACCGAGGCATCTCAGATCGACGATCCTTCTCGAAGCTTCTTTCTTCATTTCCAGGTTTCTCTTTTCGATCTGATACTTTCTCTCTTCTTGAACAGCAAGTTCCTTCTCAATCTTGTTTTCATATGCTATCGATTCATATTATGGATATTTTTAAATTGCTTGATGAATGTGAGGAAATTCTTAAATCAATAGCCCAGGCATGACTTACTGCTCTCAGAAAGTTTTGTCATATGCTTGACTTTATTATGGCATTTAATGAGGCGCCTTTTGGCTATACTTTGTGTGTTCTGTGCTTTCTGACTTTCTTCACCTTTAAGTTTATGCCATTGGGAGGGGACGTGAGGTAGTGCTTTCTGTGGCATTGCTTTCTTACAGGCGATTGTTCTAGCTTCTCAGGAAAATTGAGATGATGGGAAATGGAGTAGAGACGTGGTGATATGCTGTGTATTAATGTCGTGTATAGCATCGGGCTATTCCTCTTTTCTTTTCTTTTCTTTTTTTCCTTGCTGTGTTTACTTGTAGTCAGGTTTTTGCCGTGTTTTAACAGACAATGCCCTGATGGAATAGACCAGTAATGGGCTTTTGTTCTTCTGCGGGTGTGGTTAGTAACCAGTTATGACTTTCATGTGGTCTAGGAAATAGAAGATATGGCTGATGCAAAAGAAGTCGGGGAAGGTGAAAAGAAAGAGACAGGTCCTACTACTACTGAGAATGGCAAGAAGAAACGGAGGGGAATTTTTTCCAGAATTTGGAATGGACTTTTTAGATTACATGGTGATGATTTTGAGAAGCGACTGCAATATATTTCCAAAGAAGAAGCTGCTGTTCTGTCTAGAATGAGCAGGAGATCCCAATCTTGGAGGCGGACAACGAGGCAACTTATCTTCTTTTCGGTTATATTTGAGGTACGTCTTACTTTTTTTTAGGAATAATAAATGATTCTTCCAATAAAGTGATTTTTCAATAATGCGTGCTTTGTTACCATGAAGGCAAGATTCATTTTTGCATTTCAGTTTTCTGTATTTTGTCCTTCTTACATGCAACTTTATCAGTTTTTCGGAAAGAAGTATTTGCAGTTCCTTTGTTGTCTGGTAAAATTGAATGTATTTAAAGTTTATAAAACTTATCCACGCACCAAAAAAATTATCCAACTCTCAGGTTATATGTGTGAAAAAATTTCAGGATTTTCCTTAAAATGGTTCAACTTTCAGGTCATCGCGGTAGGTTTTGCTATTGGGACAACAAGATCTATGGACATGAATTGGAAGATGAGAGCAATCAGGGTTTTGCCAGTGTTTCTTTTGCCTGCCTTATCATCTGCTGCTTATTCAACATTTGTCAGCTTCACGGGGATGTGTAAGTGTCAAAATTTTACAATTAACATCATATATCATGCAGTAACTAGGGTATCTGCATTTTATCGAAGTTCCAGATTTACGTCAATCTCCTATTCTGATTAAGTTTATTTATGTGATATGATTTTATTCAGATGTTCCTGACCTAAGTTCAAATGTTGTGAAAACCTCAAATTTATGCAGTCCTTATGTCAAACATGATGTTTAGGTAAAATAAGGTCCAATATGATGTCATCTTGCTCCTACTTTTGGGTTAAGTTAACTTACAATTGAATTTCTTTTTATAAAAAAATAATTTCCGTTTAACAACATTGGCTTGGGAAGTTTTATTGGTGTGTTTTTTTCCGCCATTAATGGAAGGTTGACGTCCCTGACTGAGCGAATGTCTTCAATAGCTTTATAACACTATGCAGGATGAATGCTTTTGATGAAATTTCTCCATACCAACAAATTGGTATCTCTGATATGGTCTTGCAAGTGCTCACCTTGCGAAATGAAGCTTTATTGTGGGATTAATACTTCTTGTGTTAATATTCTTTTATTATTTATTTATGAAAGGCCTATGCTTTTCCTGAAGTTGCTAGAGTTCATGTCATCAAGGACAAATATTATAGTGAAACACTGGTCTAGAGAAAAATTCCGAAGTAGCGGTATTTGATGTTAACAGTTAAGGAAGTTTGATACATATATGATTTCTGCAGAAGTTATGCTACCCTGTTGATTATAACGTTTGAATTGCCTACTTAATTACTCAGTTTAGGACAGTATTTTTGTCTAAGGAATTTGATATATTAATTTCAAATAAAATTGCCTTATTGGGTGAATATGTGCTTTTATAGGTGATCGCAGGGACCAGAAAATTCTTGAAAGGCTTCGAGCTGAAAGGCAAGCAAAAATTGATGAGCTAAAAGAGAAGACAAATTATTACACCACTCAACAGCTCATTCAGGTGATATTTTGAAGCTAGTCTTGTTACATAGCTGTAATAAATACGCTTGAGGTGCAAGTTGCCAATTTCTTGAGTAAAATCAATTTTCAAAATTCATTATAAACGAAGACCAGTGACAGTGCCTTGAGGCGCATCGCTATGAGACAGTTCTCATGGTATTTTCTGACAATTTCTTTAATAATATTGTGCATCATACTTGGCTTGTGTATCTGTGCAGAGATACGACCCTGACCCAGCAGCAAAGGCAGCTGCTGCAACAATCCTGGCATCTAAGCTGGGTGCTGATTCTGGCTTGAAAGTGTATTTGGGAGATGAATCCAATCTCAGTGCTCCAACAGGGAAGAGCCATGACGTTGAACTTGTGCAATCAAGTGGACTTAGAAATCGAAAACAAGTACACTCTAGATCTTCTAGTCCAGGGAGAATCACACCAAATCATCCTAACCAGCAATCAATTAGTCCTGGGAGGACTGACCAAACTCAGATATCTGAGCATAATCAGCTTGTAGTTGAACATCACCAACCTCAAACGTCATCCACACATGATGGAGGTTGGATTGCTCGAATTGCCGCATTACTTGTGGGTGAGGATCCAACGCAGTCTTATGCACTCATATGTGGTAACTGCCATATGCATAATGGTGAGTGGACTGAATTTGACATATTATAGCCTTTTTCCTCTTGCATATTATACTTTCCATTCGATGGATTACTGTCAATGCTATTTCTCTTTAGTTGTCTATTTTCATTACTTGATTGATAATTGGCACTACGCAGGAAAATTGTATCATCGATATTCATGTACTTGTTTCTCTTCAGGTCTTGTTCGAAAGGAGGATTTCCCATATGTCACTTACTATTGCCCACACTGCCATTCCCTAAACAAACCAAAACAATTAGACGAACGTGCTTCTGGTTCCGTTTCCCCAAAAATAGGGTCTTCAAAAACAGACATTGGTGAAGCGGTTCAAAAAGCTAGCGCTTCTGCGGGCGATAGTGTAGTCACAAGCAATAGCCCTGTAAACGAGATTGAGGAAGTATCCGAAAAGGAAAGTTTGGGGGAGGAGAAAGCTAGATGATGGCTAGCCTTTTTGATGATAGGGAGTTGCGTTGAGATGTCTTGTCTCTTGTTTGTAGGCACAGAGTGAAATTGTTTTGCTTGCTTGATTTTGTAAGAGAAACGGTGCTGAGATGTTACTCGGAAACTTTCTTGGGATTCACGATACATAGATCACTTTTCTTGCTTGTAAGGTCTCCCAATTTTGATATTATGGTTATTCTCTATCACACATGGTTTCTTCAAAATTTGCATGCAAATTTTAGATTGAACGTGAGAAGATTTTCATAACAAACACGTTCAATTTTTAATATATGGATTTTTTTCTTTTACTTTATTGTGAATCACAACTTGGGAAACTAAGATTAATATAAGATTTTAAAGAAATTTTGCTAAGCAGATAGGAATTCTAGAATAGTTTTGGAGGAAGTTTATTCTTGGGTTTCTATTTTATCGGAAAGGTTGTGTATAAAAAGACAAACGTGTGTGCACGCATCTTGTTTTTACTCTGCTTTGTCATCCATGACCGTGGCAGAGATTGATCATTGGGCTGCGACTGGTTTTATTTTGGATCGAGAGAGAACAGTTTGTTGTGTTACAAACGTGTATACCCGGTGGCAGATGGTCAAAACGGATCCTTCCTCTCTTTCACTATTTTTTATCTTAAGCCAAGATAAATGCAAATTTCGTAATGCATCTCTTTCAATGTGTATTCATTTTATTTAGTCTCAACTCGTAACACTATCACCATGACAACACTTCTATCCGAGAGAAATAAAAGAACTTGGTAATACAATAATCTCGTAATATCGAATCATGTTTCTGTTCCAACAAAAACAAAAAATTGAATTTCTATTAAATCCAACGTTTAAGAGAGTTGTGGGCACCTCTGAACCACCTATCCCAGCCTGCATCTGCAGAGCCTTTAGTCCTGCAAATACAAAGCATTCAATACTTACCTGAAATGTAAAAGATAATGTTGCGATGAGAGCATTAATATGATCTGTTACCATGGAAGCAGTGGATCAGGTGTAGATTCAACGCTTGAAATGACACTGCACAAGCAGATCCCATGGATAATATAAATTGAGACTTGTGTTTGCGATCGAGATAAATGAAACAACATATCAATTGTATAAATTCTTTGCTTACTCTTTGCAAACAGTGGATGATTCGCCTATTGTTTCAAGTTTGTCCAACTCCTCCTGCATCATCATAATCAGAATCATATTCAAAATTTGAGCTTACTGGGTTCTTGATTGATGAGAAGATAGTGGTGCGTTGACCTGAATACTAGTGATTTGGTTATTGAGGTGGGTCATGGCAGCTTGCATCCTATGCTTCCCAAAGAATTTAGGGAAAGACCCAGTTTTTTGTTCCGGCTGAGGACGAGGACCCTCTTCGCCCTTATAGTCCTCTGCTGTTACTCTTCCATTTTCTGCTGATTCTGACAGAGCCAGTTGCTGCCCTTCCATGGCAACCACTTAATCACCAATCTGATTCTATAATCGGAACTCACAGTCCCATCAAGCTTTGCAGTTGAAAGGACAAGAGGAAGAGATTGAAGTCAAAAAAGGAGGGGGTAAACGACTAAAGTGGAAGTGGACATACGGCAATTGGCAGGCAACACAAGAGAAGAGGGTGGATGGAAGGGTTTTCTAGTCATAAAATTGATTAGGTGTGAATTATTAATTGATGTGGATAAGCCCTAAGCAGTATCTGATTGGTGGGTCAAAAAAAGGACGTAAATTGGTTGAGAGATGCGGACACGTAACTGCCTGCCATCGCAGCGACAAGGACGCGGCAATTGAAAACTCCAAAGATATCAGATCCTACGGAAAACAGTGCACAAGAACGACAGATAATCAGAGAAGGGGTTTCTCGACGAGGTGTGGCCGCCAGCGTGTGCGTGTGTGTGGTAAGTAGAAGCACCTTGGAAAGAAAAGTTCAAAAAAAAGAGTGTGACTAGAATAATGGGTGTGCCAAAAGAAAAGCCCAAGTCTGAAACAAGTAACTTTGGGCATAGTCCAAAACATATTTTGATCTTACGGTATCCAAACGACTCCAGTAGCCCAAAATGCAATATAGTTTCGGGGAAAGCAGGATATGCTTGTTTTACAAAAATATTTGTTAACGAGGATTAGTTCTAAAAATGATTGACATCCATATAATCAAATAATATTTTTTGTTATTGTGCTTAATAATGATTGAAAAATATTATTAGATAATCATGGCTCAATACGTAACCACATTAAACTTAGTAGAAAGTGATTTATTGTGCTCGATATTAGGGAAAAAAAAAAGAAAAGAAAAACACTAGTTAATGAAAGGAAAATAAAAAATTTAGCTATAATATTGACGTATTAACGGCAAATTAAACAAAACACAAACTCACATGGACAAAATTAGCGCCAGCGGCAAATTAAACAACGGAGAGAGAGAGAGGGTCTATAATTTAATTCTGCTCGGCATGTGGCGGTTAGTAACAAGCTATATCTCCAAACTCTGCTCTCTCTCAAGATGAGATGAGAATGGTTACTGGCGCTTCAACTTCACACTCGTATTTGCGCAATTTCTTTCCATCTTCATTCTTCAGCCACATCCTGTTGCCAATTTCCACAGCGTACAACCAAGTCCATGTTAGTTCAAACGAAAATAGGTAATTGCTCTAACCAAACCTTGTACTTAATTTTCTCTGCGACCAAACAATCTCAATTCAGAGTAGTATACTGAGAATTTTTTTTTTTTTTTTGCTTCCGAGCTATGCGCTGATTTTTCTGTTCCATATTTTCCTCAGTTCCTTTCCTGTTTCCACTGATTTCATAGTATTTTTGCCTTCACTTTGCAGCTTCAGCAATCATGTTAAGTGCTAAATGGTATGGATGTGGACAATGCTCGGTCAATTTTTCATCCTTCAACATCCCGAGATTGGGCCATAGGTATTTTATTTGGTTATATTGTAGTAACAGTAGTGAATGTAGTATCACCAGCAGCAGCAGCGACGATATTCTTTTGGATTTATAGAATACATGATAAGGAATCCTTGCTGCTGAGATGCTTCCCAATCAGCAGATGATTTTTCCCAATTTTCTTGATGTATGGCGATGGAACAGCAATTTCTCTTTTGTTAGATTTCATCCCCAAACGTGTAATTTTTGCTATTACTTTCTAGTTGTTACTTTTGGTCCTGACTTTGTCATTCAGGGAGACAATGGACATCAAGGCAAGTAAAGTAACTTCCTCTGATTCAAATGCGAAGAAAGCCAATCTATATGCTGAGAAAAAGCGAAGAATCAAGCTGCCAATATACAATGATGGTCCTGGAGGCGATGCATACCATATCAGTCAATTTCTAAGCCATCCTAGTGGAGTTGCAGCAGTTTTGAACACAAGGGCCTTGCAATCTTTTCAATGTCTTGATGCTAATACGTACAGGTCTTCCACCTCTAGTTCCTGATTGGCATGACTTTTGTCTTTTACTGATTTAGACAAGACGATGATAATTTGTTTCTTGAGTAATGAAATAGAAGTGGCAGACAATAAGAGGTTCTTTAAGTTACTTCCTGGGGATTATGTTGTTGATACACGTTTATAATGCCACACTCTGATCTCGTCTTGGAATTGAATTTTCTATGTTGATTTTGTTGATTCTAGGGTTCACAAATCCCACTCATGATAAAGGGGCTTTTCAGAACCATATACCAGCAAAATCAAGAGTCTTAATGCACAAAACCCCATCTGACTGAAGCTCCTGTTTCCCCAAAACGTCAATGGACATTGAGCATGTCTCATTGTGCGCATTTAGAAAGAAAGATTAGCAGTGCCCATCCAGGTTTACATTTGAAGGAAGAACAATTCTTATGTCTAAAATATGAAAGTGGACGAAATTTATAGGTCACCTAAGGATCATCGCTAATGATTTTATAAGATTTTAAATGAAGAGTCCCTGCCGTTATCCTTTTGCTGAATTGGCCCTGGTATTGCAGAAGACAATATCAGGATTTGTTTTGAGTTTGTGTTTAAAACAGAAACTTAGAATTGTCGAAAAGTTGGAAGTATTTCTTGCTGACAGTGAAGAACGTGTGTAGATGATCAGCTTATTTCCATGACTCTTCAAGAAATTAAGCAGTATCCTTAATTTGGGTGCTGGTGATGAGACATGCTAAAAATGAAATAAAATGAGTCTGGACGATAGTTTAGTTGCCCCTTATTCCGCAATAAATTCAGGTTATCATTCTTTACATATATGAATTGCATGTTCGTCTAAAGCTTGAGCCTGTTTAGCACTCTGGTTGTTTAGGTACCATAGTTTTCTTTTTGCTTTCACTCTCATGAAGTTTGTGGCTAATAATTTATTGCGCACGCGTTGTTGGAGATTGAGTCTGGAATGAAATAATTGTTTTTTGCTTGTGCAGGTGTACTTTGCCTAAAGTTCAACTTTTGAACTTTGAAGCTGCCCCTTTATTGGATCTTCGGGTTACCTCGACCAATGAAGATTGTGTGGTTGAGATGCTTTCTTGTAAGGTGTTCCTCCATCCTCCAAACAAAAATAAAATAAAATAAAACTCTACAGTGTAAATTTCATCTGTAGCTCGTCAGTTAAATATAGAAAAAATTTGATGCTTGACTTCAAAGTGTTCATACAGTTTTTTGAAAAAATTTAGTTATGCTTATAACTTGATTATGATCTACTTGTTCCTTTAAACATAGTATAAATCTTACCTTTTTAAGAATAAAAAGGATCGTTGTTTGACATCTGTTTTATGGCTTTACAAGATTGCTCTTATCACTTATTTCATTTCAATTTCTGGGATATTTGGCTATATTATTTACAGTTTGAGGGTTCAGAAGTTGTGGAACGCCAAAACACCCATTTTTCAGGTATCAGACATATAGTGCATACTACAGATAACTAGTAAGGAAAGAATTTAAATGTTATTCACTTTGGGTTGTAAACTCTTTCCCTCATTATATTCAACTAAAAGACATGTTTATTTGCTATAGAGAGCCTTAAACAAAATATCTACTTTACTGTTATTACCTAGGATATTTATGTTTGGTTCAACATATTGAAACTTCAAAGGATTATTTTACTTAACCAAGGAAAAAAAAAAAAAAGATCATCTTCCAGATGCTGTCACGGACTGATGGTTTAGGAGACTGGAAAAGTTTTTTCTGTCTCGATATCAGAAGCAGTCTAGTGTATGATGCAAAACCTTTGCCTAGTTTTTTTTTTTTTTTAAAAAAAAAAAAAACTCTGAAAAGCTTTGATTTCTGATTTTAGTCCTTCGACACGGTTGTATGATGAATTCCAGTTTATCTATATTATTAATGTAACTATCATTTCCCTCTTCTATTTAATGCTTTCAGAACGCCGTTAATCTGTTGATGCTTATTAATCTTTACTCCTGATTTGCAGCATTCATGATAAATCATATGACATGGGGTATTGATGATGCTGAACCATATCTGGAAGTTGATGTTAAGTTGAACCTCACTCTTGAGGTTGTCCTTTTCCTTTACCACTTTTCTTGGTGATGCATTTGTTATGATGATAGAATGATAGAATTTGTCTCACTGACTGCATTACATGGACGCAACCTTCGTTAAGTCTTTTCATAGATTGACATGGGTAGGGGTATACATACTGCTACTACTTACTATATCAACAAAGAAAGAATTGAAAAGCAGTAGTATAACCTATTTTTTAATTATTTGCATTAGATAGACCATTATGCTAATTTTATGAGATTCAAACTTTCCGTGACGCTTTTTGAGCCAAAACCTTAAGAAAGTGATCCACGAACCGAGAAAAATTTGCATGTGACATCATTAATAATTTCAAGAAAAAAATCCAGTTTCAGAGACTATTACTCACAGGAGAATGATAACTGTCCGTAGCTGCTCCATGATATTTCAACTAGTAATCATACGACATCAACGGATCAATCTACTTTTCCATTGTCCTGCCAGCAAGAACGGATTAGGAGATCAGGAGTAATGTTATACTCAAGATTATTTTTACTTTTCTCCCCATTTCTCACCATCCTAGTTCCAATTTAATCTGCATTTTTTGATTAGACACAATTCTATCGCTTCATGGGATAGAAAATCTGGGGATTCAGTCAATGGTTAGTACTGAAAAGGTTCCATTTCCTGTTTTGTTAAAGAAATAAGATTGATAACTTTTGAATTAAGTTGCCATTGTCCTCCATCCTAATCACATCTTTCCTAGGGGCATATGCCTGGGTCATAAGTTCAAAACTTCATGCACTAAAACTATTCTTGTAGACGGTATATTTCAACATGCTAAAACTGATTTTGCATTCATCTCTCATCTTTGAAAGATCTTCGTTTTGCAGATCTACACTCGCCCATTTACCATGATGCCTGTATCAGCTGTTGAAGGTCCTGGAACTTTGTGAGTCATTCAGTAAACAGATTTTAATTTTACATTATATTCTCCGCAATTTGCATGCTCATGTTGTTTTCCAATGACATGATTACTTCTTGCATGTTAACTATCATGTCGGTTTTTAGCTATATGTTTGCTAGTGCAAAAGCTGTCTCTCACAGTAAGTGGCGTGACGAGGTTTATTTGTAGAATATGAAAATAATACTTAGATAAATGCATGTCTAGTTAAAAGCAGCTTCTCATGCCTGCCTGCAAGCATTTGTTTGTCTGTCAAATTTTTAACAGTTTTACACCTGGGCTTGATTAGTTTCTCGATGTCACCAAACTTCTTATTAGCTTTGTTGAAATTTTGAGCGTATGAAATTTAAACAATGATGCGCTTATGACCTATCTAGTGGACTTTATTTGGTCACTGTAACAGTGAATAATTGATTAAATATCTTCTTAATAAAGTAAGGCTCTTGAACTGCAATGTTAGCAAATGTAGGAACTTACAAAAAGGAAGTACCTAGTTAATAAACGAAAACAAACGTGATGGTTTATGAGGAAAAGATTACCGATAATACAATCAGAACCGTAAGGACACTTGGTCCGATAGTATGAGGTAAGTTGGAAGTTTCGTCCGGTTTGGGCCAAGTGCTAGAGTTTAGATAGAGCACTTTTTTCTCTTTCAACTTTTATGGGATGGAGTTGTAATGCCTATGTAGATTAAAGTACGTGGTTTCTCTAGGAGGATTACTTATTCAAATCTGCAAAGGAAGTAGAAGGCTAACTTGTGGTTCTGGATGCATCAGAAGAATCTTTCATCTTCTAATGTTTAATTTTCTCTCCTTTTATTAAATAATAATACAAGACCCACACGCATAACTTCATCTTAGGCTCCAGAAGATCATAATGTGGCAAATTTTTCCAAATTTTGTTATTTGAGTAAACAGTGGCTATGGGAAATAATGTTACATATGAAATGATTTTATTTACTTACTGCACTTTTTTTCCCTGTGGCACTTCTGCTGAAGCTACAAAATGCAACTGTTCTCCCTATGTTACTTGTTAGTGATATGGTGTTGTGCTTCTGCACAGAATGATGCAAGCTTTGGTAGACAAGCTCGTGCCATTGCTACTGCAGCAATTGTTGCAAGATTATGAAGAATGGGTTAAAAAACAACTTGAAAGTAAGTCATGAATCCAAGATCCTGGCAGCGAAATGATTCTTCGCGTATTCTGACAGTTGATTCTATCTTAACACATTTTTCCTTCCAAGTTTTAACCTTCCCTGATTTTTTGGTTAATTAATATCTTTCAGGCCCGGATAGGGTCCAGCTTGCCCAATAACATTGCAGCATATGAAAACCCAGATGCAGTGTACCATTTGAACAGCACAGCACAATTCTGCCTCTGAGAATGCAATTACAAGACGTCATCGTCCATATTGAATTGAATGAGGAGTATGAGTTCCATTTTCAAAAATAAGTTATTATAAAAATTTATCGTAGTTGCTAATGCCTGATTGTATCGCTGATATTAATTTTAAAATAGCTTTTTTTACTGACTATTTATCAATTCACAGAGTCCAAACGCTGAATCAGGTCAGGCTTTAAAATGGAAATACAAGAAAATAAAACACGAGTTCCGAGTGCTAGAATGTAAAAGATACAGCAACCTCAGTGCCTGGAGCGCCCTCCATCATGCTTACCACTTGAATGTGAATCAGAGTATCTAGTTCTCTTGGAGTTGGAGTAGGAGTAATCCCCATGTCTATCTCTCTCATAACTTCTATTTCCCCGCTCTTCCTCCTTTCTAGCGTGTTTTCCATCTTCACGCCTTCCGCCGTACCTCGCATCATCATGTTCACGCCTTCCATACCTAGCATCATCCTCGTCCCTTCTGGCCTTTCTTTCTCTATGATTGTCCTCATCGCTTCTAAACCTTCTTTCTCTACCATCATTATCGTCCCTTTGCTGCTTTCTATCTCTACCGTCATCATCGTTATCATCCCTTTGGCGCTTTCTATCTCTACTGTCATCATCGTTCCTTCTGTGCCTTCTTGCTTCATAATCCTGATCATCTTCATCATAACGACCACCATTTCCTCCAGGCCTATATGACTTTCGGTAATCATCTCCCTCCTGCTGGTAAGCTCTAGATTTCAACTTAGACTCCGTATCAGCACCACCTTTCCCTTTCTCGACATCATCTCTAGAAACATATCTTGACATTTTATCCTTCATGTCATTTTCCTTATCATTTCGTCCATCTCCACCATCTCTCTCCTCCCTCGGTTCATACTTTCTGCTTGCAACACTCTTCCTTGTTCTCTCATAACTGTGATCACTGGAACTGCTGTCAGAGTCACTGTCATCTGCTGAAGAATAAGACCCCCTTTTAATTTTTCTCCCTTGTCCTGAAGCACCCTTCCTGTAGTCACTATCAGAGTTCCCATCATCAGAGTCATGCCTCCTCCTGTGGTTCTGTTTCTCAAGCCTAGTATTCTTCTCATCACCACTATTAGTATCAGATTTATCCTCAGAATCATGTCGTTTGCTCATCCTTGAGAGCTGCTTCCCTTCCCTATGAGATTTTTTTAATTTTTCATCTTTTCTTTTACTCGCTGTATGGCTGTCATCAGAATCAGATGTAGAATCAGTGTCATCAGTATCCCCTGATCTACTTTTCTTGCGCCCCTTAGATGTCTTCTGATTTTTTAAAGCCTTAAGCTTTCTATCAGCCTCACTATCAGAATCATAGTCATCATCACTCTCCTCATCCCCTTTGTGGTGCTTCTTTCTGCCTCGCTTCTTATCTGCCAAGCTGCTGTCAGATGAATTATCTTCATGCCTTATCTTTTGACTTTTATCCTTCTGTTTTCTTGAAGCCTTGAGCTTTCTGTCAGCATCACTATCAGAATCATAGTCATCATCACTCTCATCATCCCTTTTATGGTGCTTCTTTCTTCCTCCCTTCTTATCTGCCATGTTGCTGTCAGATGAATCATCTTCTTGCTTTCTCTTTTGACTTTTATCCTTCTTTTTTCTTGAAGCCTTGAGCCTTCTGTCAGCATCACTATCAGAATCATAGTCATCATCACTCTCATCGTCCCCTTTATGGTGCTTCTTTCTGCCTTTCTTCTTATCAGCCAAGCTGCTGTCAGATGAATCGTCTTCATACTTTCTCTTTTGACTTTTATCCTTCTTGTGGTGCCTTGAGTCTTTAACAACCTTCTTATCATCATTATCAACTTTCTGATCTTCAGGTATTCTGTCCAAAAAGGAGTGTTCTCGTTTCTTACCATTTTTTCGACCATCTTTTGGTCCATCATCATTTCCATCCGTATTTATTTCATTCGCATCAGATGAAACTATGCCTAGAGCAGCTTTTAGTGTTTCCATCTGCTTTTCCTTTCTAGCAGCAATTTGGTGTGTCTGTGTGTCCGAAACCCTGAAATGGCCCCAACAAAGTTATACTTAAAAGCAGCAAATAAAACATATGGAGGTTTCTCGGTTGCCTCTATATGAGGCTAGATCTACTATCCAATATTTGTATGACACAAGGACATAGTTAGAATTGTTAAGAAGTCTAAGTAGTAATGCTCTGCCGCATTTTCTCTTGTTTTTAAAAGGGCATTGTATACCTTCCTAGTACGATAGCATGGTCCAAAAAAAATATAGGCAACATATCAACATAAAATGATCCAATGCTATATATATATAAAACCCCAGTTTGAGAAGCTCAAGCAATTATTCAAAAATTAAAAAAATAAATAAAAAAAAAACACAATGTCCAGATGAAGGGTTACCGGGGGTGTAAAATCCCCTCCTCTGCCTTTAGGACAAAACATCAAGGGACCACATTTCACATAGCCATCCAGATACTTTAATTGTTTAACAATGCAAAACATGGCCATTGGCCACTTCATTTAAGCAACGAGAATCATGTTAAGAAAAAAAATAATGAGCTGGAAACATATACATATTCAACCAACAATTTCAGAGTTATGGGACTTCAATATACAACAACAACAACAACAACAAAAAGTCTTATCTCACCAAGTGAGCTGCCTACATGGATCCCACGAACCCATTGAGCTATATTAGAAACCATATTTTCAGGAATATGGACTTCAATGAACATATATAGAATCTACCAATCAGATATGCAGGGAAATGATAATTTAACTAGCTTAATACGATCCATGCTTATTTAAAATAGTGTAAAAGTAAAAATTACTTGTTCTCTGAAGCTGATATAGGCAGGGGTCCATCACTTTCCTCAGAAGCTGCAGCGGCTTCCAAAGTCTTGCGAGCCTCGTCAAGTTTCTCCGCAATCTCAGCATCAGTGTAACCTTGATCAATGAGTTTGTCTTCAAGGATCACCAGCTTGAGCTGAAGCTGACGTTTGCGGTCATGCTCAAGGATCTCCTTGTTAGGCTTTCTAGTAACACCTGCGGTGCCCTGGTCTGCTTCAAACCCCTTGGTGTTTTCAGTAACCCTGGTAGTCTTGGGCCTAACAAAGAACTTGTTGCCTTGGATGTATCCGTTAGTACCAGATCCCCTCGGAGTCTGTAACCCTATTCCGTTGTACATGACGGTTCCTTCTCACTCAAACTCTGAATTCAGAATGAAATATAAATTATTTTCGCAGCAATCAGAAATATCATGTACAAGCAACAAATCCTAACCTAATCAAAAACAAATTATTTTATCATACGAAAAAAACCCTAATAATTGAATCTATAAAGTTCGTCGCAGCATGTAAAGTTCAGTGTTCCAACTCGATCATCAGACATAACCGCACAAAATCACAGTTCAATGCAGCGCAGGAAATAAAATAAGCGTTCACGGTCGGCCTGATTCCAATTAAAACTCCATCAAACATGAAGGAAGAACAAGAAAATCGAGAAGCAAAGCAAATCGTTTTTCCCAGGACACGAAAACAAAACCTACAACGATCTGGAACGCCCTGTCCGTAGCCCTCGCTCTTGAATCGGGGAAAAGTGAAAGATAATTGATCGATGAAAAACCTAATATCTTCCTTTCCTTTTAACAACCAACAAGTAGCGGAGACAGAGAGCCAAAAATATCCTTCGGATTTTTTTTTAATTCATTTATTTGAAAAAACATCGGCCCATTAAATGGGAACTTGTTATTGGGCCGCCGTGTTAAGTCTTCAACGATCATCAGCCCACTTGATTAATTTTAACATTTTATTGTATCCACAAAAATCCAAGTCCATATACATCTAATACATAATATCATTTAGATTTCATACCTAAAAATATTTTTTTTTTCATTTTACTTTCTCTTCCCACGTGGAAACTATTCCTTGCGACGAGAGACGATACTCTGAAATAATTCTGTGTTTTTTGATATGTGATCAATCAATTCACTGAAGGAAATTTTATCAATTTTACGAGCCGATTTCTGTAATATGATGCCATCAAAAGGAGCAAAGGACTGAATATTTTTTTTAGTGATAAAGGTTGATATGCATGGGAAGAGTAGAGAGGAAGGCAAATTAATTTTCTAGAGCCTTTCACCAAAATTTTCAAGAAAATGTTAATTACATTGGAAGGATGCCTTGGCCAATAGAAACTGATTTCAAGCATTTCAAGCATCTTATAGTACAACAAGATTTACTAAAACGAACAGAAATTGAAAAGCACCCTCCCTCCAGGTCCAGGGATGAGCTCTGAATCAGTTTGTAGTCAGCTCCATCCAATGGACGAAGTTACAACGAATTCTCCAAAATATAACATTTGCACTTACGCCTAGTTACACCATCTTCAATTTTTATGCTAAAGCCCAACCCAGTATGAGCGTCCGTTGCTGTTGTGAATTGGAGATGAAGAGGGAGATGAAACACACCACTCGTACCAAACCTGTTTCACAGAGCAAAGAATAAAAACAACGTCAACGTTAATATGAGATTTGGAAAGTGGTACAATACAAGGAACAAGACAAAAATGATGATATAAATATAAACTGACCTTTGTAGAAGCGCAACAGCGCCAGAAATGTACTTCTAGGGGAGAATCAGGAGTCACACAAATAGGTGTCCTCAATGGGAAAAATATTGCAAACCTGCAAAATGATTTCAAAAGCAATCCCTGAAATGGCATTTTTTCACCCTTCTAAAAAATAACTATGTTCATACTGAAGAAGCAAGAAACGCACAATCTATCTCTATTTTATATGTATAGCCCTCAAAAACTTAAGGCATCTAGTTTCTACCGAGGAGATTAATATCTTGTTTTCCAAAATACAACGAAGGCACCGCACAGATATCTGGAATAAATTCTTAGAAGACCTGTGATAGGCCATGTTAATTCTACTAAGTAAAATGTGTCATATTTTATTTCCGCAAAAAACTAGCGAACAGACTTTGACCTAGTTTATATTACTACCTGAAACGTCATCTATACATTAGTTTTCTCTGGCTACTGATTTTTCTAAAGATTAGCTTTCCATTGAGATAATTTGACAGAATAACTTCTGTCCCATAAGAATTTATAAGGAAAATGTCTTGAATCATGCCACCAAATATAATAGGAAAATTTTGAGAGAAATAAAGGTTCATACCAACTGAACATGTTCGGTGTCGCTGTTGAAGGTTCAATCCCAAGATGCACATCCTTGTAAAGCGTTGCATCAAAGTAGCCAGCAAATCCTATAATCAACTCGTAGGAAAGATCAATATCAAAAAGACAAACATTGTTTTGAAGTAAAAAAGAGGGGAAAAAAGACTCCCATTTCCTTGATGGAGGAGAGTGTGTCTATAGTTAATAATATAGTAAAAATTTTCAAATTCCAGACCCACTATCAGATCAATAATACAATACGTCCCACACGTTATATGAATCAAAGGTTATAGCATCCTCCCTTAATTGAATGCAAGAGACAAACACCAACTATTTCAATAATCAAAGTTTATACTTTCTGGTTTACGCATTTGACAAGCATTGGCAGCCTTCGAAGATCTAATCAGGCCACTATCACACATGTTAAACTCGATTGCTAACTAACAAGGACTTCTTCATTTTCTGTTGGTGTAAAGAAGGACAGGCCAGAAGGTCTGCGGGTATGGTTACTCAAAATGGGACAAACGGAAACTACAATTTGCAAGAAATTTAGGGCAAAATCAAATTTTTTTGGTAACAAGATCATCTGAAAAATCAAATTTCTAAAAACTTGTTCCATATAGGACTTTGTGATACATACCATGCACCAAGGCTGATCCAGTATCATTAGGTATCATAAACTGCAACTTCTTATACCGCAGGTTGCTTTCCATATTTGAACGTTTTGGATGGGTAAATGTAAAAACCTACGAGCAACAGAAACCACTTATTGTCAACTTTAGGCAGAAATAAAACTTACAGTCAAGTGGTATTTAAAGAAAAGATTTAGCAAAACATGAACCCCTGAAAACATCAAAATTAATAGATTGAAGAAAAAGAAAGGAAAGTAGATTGTGCCAGAAGCTACTCACAGGTTGAGTTGGTGCAAGCCTAGCTACATTGTGCATCTTTACAACATAAGCAGTTTCAAAGTGTACAATATCTTTATGTGCCTTAACCTGAAACATAACCGCAACTAAGTCAAATACGGTACTAAATTATAGAACACAAGGGAGGGTGTACAAGAGATATACATCATTGTACAACTTTGATGCTGTCACTGGTTGGAGGAAACTTGTATACCTGAATGTTGAAATTAGCACTAATGATTAGATTATTAAACCAAAAAATAAGACATCAAAAGTCAAAAGTTAACATATATAATCCATCAAGGCATCAACATGTATGGCTGACAACCAAGATCTGATATTTGCTTCGGCCTTTAAGTTACTAAAGAAGTTTGTTTGACCAAAAACGGCACCCCCACTACAATCAATAAACATAAATGAGACTATATCACATTATCATCATGTCAAAGTTCAGAGTTCCAAAGCTGCCTATCTGAAATTGATGAAGAAATTATTGCTACTTTCTGAACTAAATTCATGCCATTGCAAGATTATACAGAGTGTCAGAAAAACCGCTAGTAAACTTAATGGCTCTTGCAGATACTCTCCAAAATGACAAGGCCTGAGCCAAAAAGTAGAACTCAAACCAAACAGATAGACCAACTGATAAAATAGGTGAAACAGGTGGGACGGTGCAGTTAGTGCAGATAAGAATGGTGAAAATTTTTCAATAAATTGGTCATGTGCAGTTAAAAGACTTGAAAGCCAATGTTAACTGCACTCGACTGAACTGCACATATGTGTGGGTAAACAGTGGTTCCTTTGCCCATTTCACAAAGCACAGTTGTATGCACCCCCATGATCTCACTTAAAGGTTTTCAAATTTTACATACATGCACACCTATATTAATCTTCAATTAGCGAGTCATTTAACCTTAAAAAATCCTCAGCAATTAGAAGAAAAAATTTAAGGCAAATTACTAACATATGAAGTGAAGGGAATTAACATACGAAGACGGTATTGAAATTCCATCTTGCTTCAGAAACCTCTGGGCTCCATCAAGGCACTCAGGAGACAACTCATTGTCACCAAATGAACCTAGCAATTCACTTACCTAAATCCAAGACCAGAAAAAGAAATCAGAAACCAGAGCAAAAAGGAAAGAAGTTGAGAAATGAAGTGAAGTATGATCATAATAACATACTAAAATGTCAGCCTTTTCAGGGGCAGTCCAGTAACGCATGTCACTTGAGACTATGGTAACAGTATCCTCCCAGCCCTCTAACTTAACCAAACTCTGTCATAACAAATTAAATGCCATGTATAAGATGACGATAATTATAACATTCAGAAGCTTGAAGCCTTCAATCATTAATTTGGCATATAAATTCTTGGAATAACCATAGAACAGAAGGAACAAAATGAGTATAAATTCTTGCACTAACGAACTAACATGAAGTGTAACAACTGCATTTGGATTCTTCTCCACAGCAAAAACTTTTAGCTTCCGCCCAGTTTCTTCAGCTGCCTACATATAAAGATGATACAAACCAAACCAATTAAATGATATATCCAAATCCACACTTGACAGAATATGGTTGAATAGCATATACAGGTATATGAACAAACCTGTAAGGATGCTCGCACAAGTGGTCCACGCCCTGCACCAACAACCATCAATACCTAGCCACAGGAATAAAGAATGACCATTATGTCTATGATGCCTGCATATATTGAGGTAAAAACAATAACCAACAAGTCAAGATGTGTCGGAATAGAACACAGGGAACAAGTCTTACAGTGGTAATCGAAGATGCCTTTTCATCAGGAACCCTGTCCAGCAATGCTTTGCAAACTGCTCTTTGGTACTAGTAAAAAGAAAGTTATGATAAGATTAGGAATGACACACATCAGAAGCCGGCAGGACCCAGAGAGAGAGACAAGTATACATGAACAGATGCATAACTTTACAATATCCTAAAAGCATTTCCATACCTGAATGTATTTTACTGCATCTTTCTCAAATGTTTCATAGGTCTGAGCCTCTAGATTATCCATAAGAGGCTGCAGAAAGTGTGAAATTATCAAATCATTATTCAAAAAAAATACAGAGAAATCATGCAGCAACATAGAGGCCAAAAGAGTAGAAAGAAATGGGATGAAGTATACTTACTTGCAAGGGTGACTGTAAGAAATCCCTGTAACCAAGCTGGAATAAGAGACTGAGATGGTCAAAAGGAAAACAAAGCAGAAAACTTATGAGCTATGACTTGCTATTCAACATATAGAAAGACAGATACCTCAAATCGTTCTTGCTCAGGAAGAGGATCCATCCTTTGGTATAGATAAGCAACATAGTCCAGATATGGCCTCAAGGGATGTTTTTGCGAATCTAAATAGCAGAAAGCACATCCAAAACAAAAGACTCTCAGCCAATGGACCAAGGGTAAAAAGTAGATAGAAACAATAAAACATGACATCACAACTTTCATTTTATGCACATGAACACAAAGGCAGAAAGAGATAGAGGCAGCAAGAGATGGGCAGAGAGATATATAGCTTGTAATCAAACAAGGTAAGGTTTGTTCACAGCTACACGTTAAAAGAACATATACTGAAAACATGAAAGAAGTGTTAAAAAAAAAAAAAAACACACAATAAATTAGACAAAAATTCAATCTAATAGTTTTTTTTCTTTTGATAAAAGAAGATATTGTATTAAGATAAGGAAGAATTGCAAAAATGAAGAAGGAAAAGATACCCTCCCAAGCACCAAAGAAAAAGGACAACCCAATAACACAAAATATCAATATTATACATCTATGAACTAACATTAAGAACTCACCTGCAACAGAATGGTCATGATAAGAAGCAGAATCCACACAAGCTTTGGGAATATTATGAACTGATTTTCCAGATATAATGATCTACAGAGATGATTTAAATGAACTTAGTACTTCTGCAACAGAATTAGTTGCTTAGATTCAAAAAATTTGGAAAAATTACCTGTATGGAGTGGTTAAAAAAAGCAGTCACTAACTTCTGGTGACGCTTTGATAGGCATGGATAACCGCGAGCATTAGTTAAAAATGACTGCAAGAAATTTAACAAAGGAAACCTTTATGACTTTGACCAAAGCCAGCAGTTTAATTCAGATTGAAAGACATGTGAGATGCACATACATCAGTATTTACGATAGCTGCTCTAACAGACTCTCCAAACCAGCGTCCAAGTGAGTTTGCTGATGGTAAGGTACTCCTTACAGACAAGCAAATAGTCATCATTGAGGAAATTAATAATGAACAGGTTCAATCATTAAAAGTACGGAGCAATAATAATCGAGATACAAATTCCAAGATTGGGGTGGAAAAAAGAATAGTTCAAAAGTCTGTGGTCTAAACTACTCACAAAATATCTAGTGCAATAGACAATTGGCTATGATGCTCACATAGAACACGAAATGAATTCCAGATCTCCCAAGAATCAACCTGAAACCAGGATGCACACGAGAGGGAATAGACCTGGCATCATAAATTTTCACACTACAAAAAGTATACATCTCCAGAACCCAATATTAAACAAAAATCAATAATAACACAATATAGACAAACATGATATACATCCCTTGATTCATGTTGTGCAGATCATAAGATAAAAGAACTCAATATTCTGCTGCATTACAACCATAAGGGTCATTCTGTTCCTAAGGCAAGCAAATTCATGAAGAAACATGAACAACTATAGAACTAAGCAAGAAATCCAGTCTTTAGATGAAGGGTGTGGACATACACATGGACAGAAAGAGAGATGGAGAAGTTACAATGCAATATATGACCACAGCAATATACTTGAAGAATGGAGACACCAGCAGCAGTATGAAACTAACATGTTCACTCACCAAAGTATCAGATTTTGCATCCTTACAGTCATCGTCAGGCTTCACCAAAGGAATCCTAAGCCACAACTTCAACACAAAACAAAAAGAATAAATAAGAATGGAGAAAACGACACTTATGTATGAGAGAAAAAAGAAGAAGGAATAAATTTGACTTAGGAATTGTACCTGCATATTACTTAGGCCCTGCAAGATTTGATTCACACACCTTGCGTAATTAGCAATGGATGTTCCTTTAGGAGCTGGAAGTAGGCAAGCCTGCATCAAACCAGCAAAAATTTGAAAAATCATATGACACTTAGAGCAAAAACAGAATTTTCATTTTGTTGATGAATATAAGTCAAAGTACAAACTGTCATGCAATGCAATTCATCGACAAATATAATGATGCTTGTGAATCTATAAACAAAATCCAAATAGCAGAAGGTGGCATCATAAATGCACAAGATATGTTTTCTAGGATTTAAATACAGCCATAAAAATATACAAATAAAACTTCAATGGAAAAATTAACAACAAAGTGATAGACACTGATATAGATTACTACAGGATAAAAATACAGAAGAGCAGTCACAGCTTACTAAACATATTTAGTGGTATACCCTTTACTTTTAGGAAAAGATGCATACTATTCTCAACAAAAAGAATATGCAACTACAACTCTCCTATTTTGTCAGCAGTTTCCTCAAATAATTTCAGATTGAGATTATGGCAAAGGTAGGAAATAAATCACTTCACAGTGACAAAATTTGAGATGATTATTCTAGCAAAATAGACAGTCAGTTCAGGTTGAACCAATAAACATACACGAAACATTCATTGCGCTGAAGAATCAAGGCCAAACAGAGGAGATATATAAATTCACAACTCCCCACAAGTTGGTTATACCAAAGCACACCTGTAAAGAGAGATGAGTGGCCCAAGCTATTTCTTGTTTGAGAGTGGTTTCAGAATCCATCCTAAGAGTTTCATCTTCAGAATCCAAATCTATCCATGAGCTAATTTTTCCTAAATTTAAACATAAATCATCTGAGAAATTTGAAAGGATTAAGAATCCAATAAAAAAAAAAAACTGAGCACGCAAATTTTATTGAGAATAGAGGGGAAATTAGACAAAAGAGTGTCAAATTTTATGCAAGTTGCCAAAACCGCAATAAATAAACAAAGTATAAGAAGGACAGTCATACCCACTACATGACTACTCCACTGAGCAGGGCTCAAGACTAAGTCTGACGCAGCAAATGGTAGAACACCAGATCCCAAACTATCCTTTTGCAGTAAGCTTGGTCGGTAAGTAGGGTCCATCTGAATTGCAGCCAAAAATCATGTAAGATATATACACAGGAAGATCATATAAATAAAAATCTTTAGTATTCCAGTGAGCATTATTACTAGTGCAAGATCATTTCTCAATAATGTAGTTTAACAAGCTTTGAGTGAAACCACGGAGAAAAAAAAAGCTCCACAGGCAAAGCCATTAAACAATGTTGCTTTAGGTGAGCTAACTGACCAGTCACATATAAAATAGCAGCAGTGAGCTGCCATGTGACTGGCTAATTGGCCACCATAATGAATGTGCATGTAATGCAATGTAGATCGATAATACAAGACAGCACAGTGGCTCTAAGCAGCTTTAAATTTATAGAAACTGGTCTACATTTATGATTGAGCTACACTTATACCCAATAACAACTTAATGATCAGCAACGAGATTATCAACTCTATTATCAGATGAAAACTCTCCAATTTATCCCATTGATAATAGCGCATATTTCTACAACCTCGACAGCCTGAGCATTACTATATTCACAGCTAGTTATGCAAACACAATTTGTTGTATAATTATAGATCTATGATTCAGATGTGCTAGCTGTAGGGAATGACAGAGTTGTGAAACTAGAAACCCAATGTTCTGGTTCACCACAAATTGATAATCACCTATCACTCTAGGTAAGCTTACTACCAATCACACACATAGGCAGCTTTGGCTCACATGTGATTGGCTAACGAGCCATCATGGAATGAATTCATTTGCACATGCGAAGATTATCAGTGAAAGTACCTTTTTATCAGACTCCATAAACAAACTAGACTACTGGTCGGATTTTAATCTTATTAGGGCTAAAACAGGCAGTATTATTATATTAATAAATGCTAAAATGTCTAAGGAAAGGAAGTATAGTTCAACAGGTCCATTTAATAGAACTGATGGCGAAGCAGCTTCATTGTAACGGCCCATCAAACAGTTTTATTCTAGGTGAGCTTACTGACCATTCACACACAAAAAGGCAACTTCACAGTTGCGAGTGTGACTGGCTAATTGGCCACCATAAATATATCAAGTGCAATGTAAGCTCCTCGTATGAATAAATATGACATCACGCTAATGCACAATACTAATAATTTTCTTCTCAAATTTCGATGCATATAAATGTGTATCAACCACTACATGTTCTACGATAGCTCAAAGACCATTCCCATATGGCTATTACTAATGGAATACATTTCCAAAAAATAATATTAATATTGAGGGGAAGAACAGTTGACACCAACCAGAGGGGCAACAATGAAGTCGAAACCCCCGGAAGAGAGATTGAAAGCCAGCACGTGAGGCATGTCATCGTTAAATTCCGTCTCTATTCCACAATACCGAGACTCGCTCTTATCCCCGGCCCTTTCTCCGAGCGGCATTTCTACAAACCTTCACCTGTATTTCAAACTGCTATACAAACACGAGCTAGAAGAAGAAGCGAGTTTGGCGACCTAACATGCAAAGCTCAAGTGCTTTGCTGAAGTATCATCTGAGCCTGACAACACAAGAAGGAGGAGTCTGAAGGGTTTCTAGTAGGGTTTTACGGTGGAAACCGAATCCATATATGTAGAAGACAATGTTAGGGTTTCGCTCACTATGCATCAATTTGAGCGGGCCGACCCCAACCAAGCCAAGTTTTCGGGTTGGACCGGGTCGGAATTAATTTCGATTCACTAAATGGTTGTCCCGGTCGAGCATGGATTTTGGGGCCATGTTTTTAGGAACCGACCTGGCCCTAAATACACTCTAAGCAATCGGACTATTTTTATCCTTCATCTTAGGATGATGATAACAATAATAATTCGAAATATTTTATATGGGTGGTTGTGTGGTTTGGATAGGTCAAATTTGGTATTGTTGCATCAGTTCCATAAAGACATTGAAAAATTGAATCTTCAAGTATAATATAAAATGCAAGAATGACAATAAGCGTTGTATTCTAGCTTTTAAACTAGTCGTGTTTGTCGAGAAATACTGCCATAAGCCGATTTCTTAATCCAAATTCATGAGAAGGCGGTAGCTTTGAAAGAAATCTATGGTCATAATTCATGGAGAACAGCAATGACTAAAGTTTCTAAAAACTGTTGATCATACTGCTTAAACCACAACCAAACCACCAACATGTACATTCAATAGTGTTCATCACTTTCAAAGAGAATTTTATTTTATAGCATCCACAATGTTCCTACTTCTATACATACAGTAACGCGATTAGGCATTTCCCTTCACTTCTAAATGTGCATCGTATTCAGTTGCGGCAGCATATTCACCCTTAGCATCGTCACATTCATCAAGGTAATCCTCCCGGGCATTGTCAGCTAACATAAGAGCAACCAACCAGAAGAGGCACGAATCAAGGGACACGAAGGCGCCACCACCAAGGAGACCAGTTTTAGCTGTAGGACAAGTATAGTTCATGTCACGGTGAACGTTGCGGGTCAGATGAAGCTGTTCAGTGATTGTTGGCCATAACAGCAAAGTTGCAGCTAATCCAGTAGTAAATCTAAGTAAACACACCAAGTTTCAGAGGAAAATGAGAGCAAGATAGATATAAGAAACTGAAGCTTAATAAAATAAATCATACAACATATCTCTTTTTATAAATTTGCTATAATTCCCAAATGCGGCTGTTAACAGTCAAAGTAAAACTTTGTCTAATTTTATGATGCTGGGTAAGAAGAATCACTTACAGTGCAATGTTGAAGAATGCAGTGAAACTACAGCTTTTAAATAAAACTCCTTGTGGAACGGACTTCCCTTTGTAAGGATAAAACAGAGACAGATAACCAGCCACGGTAGACGCAGTCAGAAAAACCACAGAAAGGTACCCCAATGCCACTGTTGGATCGGATGGATACTTGCAGGTGACACCCCCTTTGCTAGGCACTGGCGTTCCAGCTGCAGGCTGAAGCAATGAAAGGATAGCACATATAGATTTAGATGGTAAACAGACAGATTATTTTAGTGAAAATCATCCAACGTCCCACACTATATTAAAAAATTATTAATATGGATTTAAGTAGAGTAGCGAAGTACTCCCTATCAAATTTTAAATCAACCATATTCTAGAGGCCAGAGCAAATATATGGACCGTGTGTATCTGTGAGTATCCACGGCCAAATCATATATTACAAACAAATTACAGACTATAGGTTTACAGGGATGAAATTAGATACAATTTTCATTTAGTTATTTACTTAGACTACCTATTACGCGGGACGCCCATAGAGGACCTTGGTTGGATAATTACCTTTTTGTTTTCAGCAATAACTCCCAGTAAGAAAGACACTACACCAAAAAATGCTACAATTAGAGCCATGTGTTTCACAGTGACAGCCATAGTTCTCTGCAAGGTAAAATAGAAAAAGTTTAGCGAGCAACGGAATTGAAGATAAAAGTTGCATAAACGACATCCAACTTTAACTTAGCTTTTAGCACGAAGAAAACAAGCTCATGTTAAAGCATACAGAAAAATAAAATTTGGATTTAAAAGCTCCTTTACATGTCGGCTTACATATTTATGAACCAGACAAAACAGGATCAAACCATGAGGATATTAAAGTATTAATCCCTCCTCACCACAAAAAAAAAATGAAAAAAGAGTCTTTTATTCTAGGCTTCCCATTAAAACAATTTGAGGTATGAAGAAGGACAATCTTACAACAGAATATTCCTAAAATTTAACAGATGGACAAACTTTCCCAAGAAACAAACAGAAAACCGAATTCAAATTCAAAATAAAACCATATCGAAAACTGTTTATAATTAGAGGAAAAGGGGAAGAAAAAAAAGTACCCGATGTGCGTAGAGCAGAAGACGAGAGCTGATTCAAACACGGACTAGGAAGATTAAGGATCAAATCGATTTTCAGTGATTCCTGTTCCTCGGCCACTCCTTTCTCTTCTGTGGTTCGTTTAAGTCAGCGCACAGAAATATTGAAAGAGATAGCGAGGAATTCGGCTACATTATATTTTGGTTGGCTGTTGACAGGGTGGCAGTGTGAACTGGACTACTGTTTTGGCAAGATATCTATTCGAATCTCTTTCCTTTATCGGATATCCATGCTCTTTAGTCGTCTTTCCGGTAAAATAGAAGTGATATTACTTATGCCACTCCTGAGAGTGTATGACTTAAATCATAAATCAACACATAAAAAGGGATTGATTAAGAAAAAATAGGAGTGGCTTGAGCACTCGGCAATGAATATTTATGTCCCAATTGCATTTTCAAAATGACTTGTTTGCACGGCAAAATATTTTTTGATATACGTTGAACCTGAAGAACAATTTTATTCCCTCTAAGAAAGCTTTTGATAGAATGATTTAATGATTAATGCTAAATGCCTTAATTTCAGTAGAAATTTAATCCCAAAGTAAATTCATGAGAATTCAAATCAAAAGTCAAACCTTTGAATTAAAAGAGTTCTAGTTATATATTTAAACGCCTTTAAGTTGATGATAATAATGATAATTTAAGTTTTAATTTTTATACTTTTAAAAAATTAAATTTTCATCATTAAAATTGTTAAGTCTTTGTTAACTAAATAATTGTTTTAGTTCTTATAATTTTTTAGAAGTATAAAGAGTAAAACTTAATTTTTAAAAAAACTATAAAAATTAAAAAATAATTTAACTAATGGAGATTTAACAAAGTTTGATAATAAGAATAAAAATTTATTTATTTTTTAAACTATTTTATATGTTTTTAAAATATACAGACTAGAACTTAACTTTCAAAAAATTATAACTACCAATAAATTTAACCAAAATGAAATAGATGATTTCTTATTCGGAACTTGTATTTTTCCTCCTTGGAATTTTTCTTCAAAGATAATCTTGCTCAAAGTGCAATCCACACTAAATAAGGGTGCCTTTTTTGAATTGTGGTTGCTGGTTATAAAGTGGAGATAATAATGCATACTCTTTTAGAGTAAAAGGAAACTTTTTTTTAAAAAAAAAAAATAAATATACACACCACTAAGTGTGGGTTAGTAAGGGATAAAATTTATGAAATTTTAAATTCCATTATCTCGTTAAAAAAAAAAAAGTTTAAAATAAGACTCTGAAATTTTTTCATTTTTTTTTTTATCAATAAGAGTATAATAAAGCACAATACTGTTTTTTTTTTTAAAAGATAATTTTAAGCGTAAAATATCATGCAATCACACCCTCTTCTTTTCATTGCATTAGTCTTCTGAAGTAATCAAACATGGAGTTCTTGTTGAAAATTGTTTTTTCTTTTTTTTTTTTTTTATCAGAGAAATTTGTTCTTTTAGTTTTTGAGTGCGTATTTCAAATAGAAAATAACCATGAATTGTACACATTCTTATCAATTCAAGTATATGTGCCTCGAGAATAATAATAAATCGAGCCTTTGTGATATGTTCTATTGTACCTCATTACATTATGAGAATGACTTAAGAAGCGAACTTTTTAGTTCATTTATTTGCTTCTTATCAAGTATAAAACACATCAAATAATTTATAATCAAGTGGTATAAAAATACATATTTTAAATTTGTAATAAAAAACCAAAAACACGATCATTTTTACATCATCAAATACATTTTTGAATTGAGTTTTGAGTTGTAATATGCCGTCTCTAGTTTCTCCCATTACCTTACCTATAAATTTAGGCATGTTTGGCAGGTTTGATAAGGAAAATAGGATAATTTAAGATAGAATAAGTATCTTATCATATTTTTTATCTTTAATTTAGTAAGTTAATAAGATAAAATATAATTATTTTATTCTACAATCATCATTAAAATTTTATCTAAAAAATAAGGCAAATTAAAAAAGAATAAATTAAGATAAAAATATTTATTTTATCTCATCTTCATCTATCCAACTTTTATTGTCTCTAGCTCTCTATCATCACCATCGCTATTTTTATTAAATGTATGATAACTTATAATATATTTTATTATTATCAAATTTTCTTTAAATATATAATAAAAAATCATAATATTATTTAAAAAATTATCTGATACGGTAGAAAAACATTAGATACCATTTGCACCAAACGGCTTTAGAATAGAAATATACCTAATGAAGCAAGAAGCGTGCGCTTGTGTTTTTATGTGACGAGAAGTGGGCCGCACGCATCACTTGACTAAGTTTGAAAAACCCAATCACAACCAATAACGACACAAATACCTTGGCCCACTTAAGCTCAGCTGAATCAGATGTGTCCCCACATTCTGGGTAACCAGCTTTTCATCTGCAACGTCATTTTCAAGCACCAGCCAGGGCATAGTAAAAAATGCATGTGAATCTTCCAACATCCATCCATCCATCCATGTCCATGATTCTATTTTTCAGGTTATTTCTTTTCTTTAAAATTTTGATTCTTTGGTGTTTCTCTTCTTCTTCCTCCTCCGGGGGGCCAAAAACGCAGGCAGAGATGCTAACTTTCTTGTAAAGCTATCTAGCCAAGCCCAAGCCTAATCCATAATCTGATGACTCATTGCCACATAAAGATACAGGAGAGATTATGAATGAGGCCAGAGGGGCGGTCGACCAAAAGCAGAAGAAAGGATAAAACAACCAAAAAGTTGAACAACTCGTCAGTTAAAGCAATGCCCATGTAAAAGCATCATTAGTACCGAGACAAATCTTAAACAGCAGATTATAATACCAGTTTTTTTTTTTTGATAATGCCATGATTGGAACTTGGGATATTTTACCTTCTGTGTTGGTAAGCTCTGCTGCTCACCGTATAAATGATCCTGAACAGGGAATGGAGGTAATAAAGGCCAATGTCCCACATTTAAAGCCCATTCACTTAACAAAAAGCCAACAGAACAGATGGGCCTTTTTAAATATTTATTATTTGAAAAAATTAAAACAAACAAAAACGGGGAGCAATATATTTGCTAGAAACCCCACGCAATCTTGTTTTGGATAACACCAACTAGACTTCGGGCTAAGGCAACGCGGAAGAAGAGAAGACAATTACTAACTTAAACGTTGAAATGACTCCAACTTAATACAAAAACTTTTTCGGTAACAGGAAGTAGGTAAACTTGGACTCAAATGGTGGAATTTGGGCTGGTGTTGTTAACAGTGGCATCTCAAGAATCCAACGAGGGAAGGTTACTTCTCTGTCAACCATAGTGTGACTTGTGTTTTATGAGTACTAATAATAATTTCATTTATTACATGCAACCACGTGATTTTCTGATATTTTATATATAATAAATTTTTTTTTTTGGAAAAAGTCAAGTACCACTTGTTGTGTATGCTTAATGCTTTGCCCCTCGCCTGCGTACTTCACCCCAAAAGAAAAGATTCTTCACCAGGGCAGTCACCAGAACTCTCTCTCATAATTTAATGTCCATTCTTTCTATTTCTCTCTCTCTTCCCACTCGTCACTTTCTCTCTATCTCGAATGCTTAAGCTGCGATGCTAGAGCATAAAAGAGAAAACATTCTGCTATCCAAAGAGATCCATTTTAATTAGCGTATTTAACTGCAGTTTTTTCTTGGTATAGCTATTGTACAGAGCTTTAAAGCTCTTAGATTTTGTTTGGTTTTTAAGAATTTCTGTTTGGTCTCTGCTCGGTACTTTCATCTTTGTGATTTTACTGCCGTTTCGATTAGTCTTGTTTGTTTGATGTTTTCTCCTGACTTCTCTGTGGACTAGTGTCTAACTATCAACATTGTCAAACCTGTACTTGAAGCTGCTTTAAGCTCCCTCTATTTTTGGCGCATCAGCTCTGGATATTTGGGGCTAGTTGCAGGATAAAGCGCTATACTTGATAAGACCCAGGTAATTAAAAAGAAGCTCAACTGCATAGATTTGATTTCTACTTTGGTTTAGTTAACAGGCTTTCTAGGTCTCTGGGTGAAGTACTCAAGTTATGAAGCTGATGAAAGGTGTAAAATTTAGTGGGCTTCTTGTTCCCTTGTTATTCACTGCGCTGTTAGCGGGTTCAGTCAATGGGATTGGTGTAAATTGGGGCACACAGGCAACGCACCCTTTGCCAGCGTCGACGGTGGTGAAAATGCTTAAAGACAACGGTATTCAGAAGGCTAAGCTTTTTGATGCCGATGCCAGCATTTTGGGTGCTTTGAAGAAGTCTGGGATCCAGGTGATGGTGGGTATTCCAAATGACATGCTCTATACACTGGCTAATAGTAGGCAAGCAGCTGAAAAATGGGTTTCCAAGAATGTTTCCGCTCACGTCTCTTCTGGCGGAGTAGACATCAGGTACACTTTTTTCCCCCTTTTCTCTGTTGATTCAACCGTTGTTTTATGCAGATTCGTGTATTTGGATATGGAAATGATTCAAATATTTCATCTTGTGAACGGATTGACAAAATCGTTGCTTGTCTGAGCTGTGGGTTGATAAGATGGATTTGCTTAAACCACTGGACTTCCCTGTGAAATAAGGTTAAGCAAAGAATGATGAAGCATAATTAGGTCTGAATCCTGATGGTATGCTGGATTTGGTAATGGGCAGACAGTAAGATTTTAAGGGAAACCAATTATTTCTAGTGGTCGGTTAGCCTTGAATACCATTCCTAATCTGGAGAGATGCAAATTTACTATAGTTTACTCGTATTCTTTATATGCTGAGTTGTAAGTTCATTACTTCTGAAATATTTTACAATAGAAGTCCCTTAAGTCCAGTTTCTTGCTTCTGTGAGTAATTCACTCAGTTGGCTCTGCGTTGGCCAATTCTGCATAATACTCTGCTGCTCCTGCTGTTGCAAGATTCACTAACCTTAATTTTAGATTTTTTCTTTCTCTCTGTGTGCGCGTATGTTGGGGTAGGGGGTGTCTGATTTTGTAGACTCGGTATCTTTTAAGTATTTGCACCTTAACAAATAGAATATCAGCTTTCATTATGGCTATACGTGGCTATTTGGTATACAAGTCCAGTTACAGAACTTGGTTCTCTATCTACTCAAGTTATTATGTGTTCCACCAAGTCTTTTAAGTTTGAAAATTACCCCTAAACATTCAAAGGCCCTTGCTACCTGATTCAACACTTTTAAGCAGTGGCATTCACATGTATTTGTATGATGTAATCCTTCGTATTTGCTTACTTATTATTTCTTATAATTTTTACAAGGTATGTTGCAGTGGGGAATGAACCTTTCTTGTCAACATACAATGGCACATTTGAAGCCACAACTCTTCCAGCAATGCAAAATATCCAGTTAGCTCTGATAAAATATGGTTTGAGCAATCAGGTCAAAGTCACTGTCCCTTTAAATGCTGATGTATATCAGAGTTCATCGGATAAACCTTCCGACGGCAACTTCCGGTCAGATATCCATGATCTCATGGTGCAGATTGTCAAGTTCTTGAGTGACAATGGAGCTCCATTTACTGTCAACATCTATCCTTTCATCAGTCTCTACAACGATCCCAGTTTTCCTGTTGACTATGCCTTCTTTAATGGGTACCAGACTCCAATAGATGACAATGGAAAGGAATACGACAATGTGTTTGATGCCAACCATGATACCCTCGTATGGGCATTGCAGAAGAATGGTTACGGAAACTTGCCCATAATTTTGGGAGAAATTGGGTGGCCGACTGACGGAGACCGAAATGCAAATAATCAATATGCCCAACGTTTTAACCAGGGCTTCATGTCTCGCTATATTGCCGGAAGAGGAACCCCAATGAGGCCTGGTCCTATGGATGCCTACCTCTTTAGTCTCATAGATGAAGACAATAAAAGCATTCAGCCAGGTAATTTTGAACGTCACTGGGGACTGTTTTACTATGATGGCTCACCCAAATACCAACTTAATCTTGGGACAAGATCCAATGCCAATGGCTTAGTGGGTGCCACTGGTGTCCATTATCTGGCCAAGAAGTGGTGTATTTTGAAGCCATCAGCAAACCTCAATAATGATCAAGTGGCACCAAGTGTGGCTTATGCATGTCAAAATGCTGATTGCACCAGCCTTGGCTATGGGACTTCATGTGGTAATTTAGACATTCAGGGTAATATCTCTTACGCATTCAATAGCTATTTCCAGATAAATGACCAGATTGACACTGCCTGCAAGTTCCCGGGTCTTTCAGTTGTTACCGATAAAGATCCTTCAACGGGAGACTGCAGATTCAAAATCATGATCCAGACGGATTCTGCTCAGATTAGAAAGCCTGTTGGGTTAATGCTCTTTGTAGTTTTGTTCTTTGCTATTCTGTAGTCTTTGATTTAAATTTGCCAGCTGTTTAATTTATTTGTTGTCTGGGGAAAGTTGGTGGAAGCAAAGAAACATGCTGAAGATTTCAGAGGCTTCGCAGTGATAGATGGATCACCCTAATCTTCAGCAAAGACGTGACTCCGTCGATTTTGTGGTGTATTGATTGAAGCCTTTATTTATTTAAATGAGAAACTTCCAAAACAAAATGCGTACACTGTTCTTGTGTGTGAATAAATATTTTAGGGCAATTCAACATCAAAGACAAAATTTTCTCGTGTAAATGACTTTCCAAATAAACTATCTATTTCCGGTTAATAACCCTTGAAAGATCAAATTTCCAATACTCGGGTTGGGGCAGTGAAATAGTGGTATGATAAGTGTCTTACAGATGGCTAATCCTGTGCAGGGAAATGAACCACAATGTTATCAGATAGAATGCTACAACCCTACGGGGCAGAACCCTAGTCCAAGCATCCAGCCATGTCAACCAAGGCTAATGAAGTGCAGAGTGGGTGTAACTTCCATTCTTGTCTCTATTCATGTAGCCTGTCAAACTTGTTGCTATTTCCTTAGAGAGCTTCGTATCGTAATCTAACTGGCTAAAAAGTTTAACCTGAAAGAATTCAGAAAAGCATATCACTATAAATCCTGAAGCAGGATAAAAGGAGCAACAACCAACAAACTACAGAAATCCAAAACACATGATCCATCCTATAGTTGAGACGGAAAAAGCAAAATACATCATAAAACAATTCCCAACTTTTGAACCAGCCAGACTGTGTCCAATTTACTACAGATAGATAAGATTATATCAGATGACTATCCGAGATAAATGAACTGAAAAGCACAACCTTGAGTTTAACTCACTGTCACTTTTTTTGACTTGAAAATAAATGTTGTTGTACCCATTCAACTACCAGATGTGCATATAAATTATATTCCTCGTCTGTTTTGGTGATTAAGTAGAGATAGGAACAAATTCAAAGCGAAAAGTACCACGCGTATTAGTGAAGTTACATAGTGCTGGCATTCACTTGAGCTTCCGAAGGTATTCTCTGGATCTTATATCAGCCTGCATCCAAACTTATTATTACATTGATATCCATGTGTAAAAAGATAGATAGTGATTTAAAATTAAAACTTATGTTTCTAGATAAGGCGTTAGGATGGAAAACCTTGCCAAATACTTCAATATAAAACATGTATTCACTAGGTGATTAAGGTAAAATCAAATCAGTCAGTCCAGATATCAATATTTGATATCAGAATTCTTGCAATAACATTATTAGTAAACCTGATGCAGCAGCATTTTATGAGACCTGAAGAAAAGATTTTGAATTGAACTCCTGTAGAATTATTTAAAGAATTGTTTTCCATTCAAGGAAAGCAACTTTTTAAGTATATTTAACACTTTGGTGTCTCTCTGTTATTTCCAGCGCTTCCTAATGCACAAAGCGGCCTATTACAATAAACTACAAATAACATTTGAACAACAGAAGGATCAGTTTTACCTTTGAATAACGGTTAAAACTGAAAAAGCATATTCAATATACAATCTATTTGTCTGCTTAGCATATTCTTTATTTTTTCTTTTATTCTACTAGTATTATGTCTATGTAGTATATGCATATAACTTCTCTTCTGACCATTGTACATTCCTTTAATGAATCAAGCCAATTGATTATGCTTTAAAATGGCAACTAGTTTCACCTGCCTAATAGGCTCTGGCACGCGATACTTGCAAGTCAACTTAACAATGCAATGGCAGTCTGAAGTGATAATCGATGACCAATAGATATAAATATTGGTTTCATAGATCCCTGCGTAGATCTCATAGCCTGGAAGTATTTATTTTTGGCAAGAAAAGGAAAAAAAAAAAAAAAAGAATTAAATATGTTTTTAATCAAGAAAAAAAGTTGAAGTGCATTAACATATGCCATGAGAATGGCATATGTCACCAGGATCGAATAAGAGAAGTGGCAATACTACAACATCTTACCGCTCCCCATGCATGACCGGAGCAACCCACCAAAGTAATAAAATCTTTATCAAGGTTTTCAGTGGCTCCAAGATGTTGCCTCACTTTAGATTGAGTAAGACCATCCACATGATGCAGCTGGAATATATGAATAGTTTAAGTGTAAGTACTCAGATATCCACTCAGCACTTACCAACTAAATAGGAATGGCAGATGTAAGAATTTCTGAATAAAAGAAGAGAGAGACCAAGATTGCTAAACCTAATACAGGTTTCTCAATATTGTAACACATGAGAGATACAGAAGGGGGAAAAGAACAATTTAGCTTTAATACAGGAAGACCTTGTTAGTCTGTTATTATAAGTACTGACATTCTTTCCAATCCCAATAGTTGGGAGATTGGCCATGACGCCAAGATGACAGGCCAAGCCAAAACCTGCACAAGGTTCAGAGACTCGCTGTGGTAAATGCTTAGTTATATACTAGAAACATAAAATTCACTTGTGTAAGGTCACTTATAAAACATCATTCGTAAGAATCTCAAATGACTTCTACTTTATTAGTTCTGAGTTATGCTAGACAAAAGCGCTTCAGCTGAGGAATAAGAAGCCTAAAAGTAAAGTCTGGCCTCAAACAACATTCCTCAGTCTGGGGTGCTTCTGTATTCTCCGCGGGGGGGAGGGGAATTACTGCTTACTGCCATTCTACTCACACCATACATCAATACTACTTCAATGTAGCAAATTGTTGATGAAACACTGGAACAACAACCAACCATACTAGAAAGTTCTTAAATGTTTCATGTCCATTAGTCAAAAACAAGTGTCAAAAAGACCATTCGGTTATTCTTATGCAGCTTATACAAACAACAGTCTAAGAATGCACTTAAAGAAAAACTCAAAAAAGCACTTGCCTCTTGGATGAAGTATTCCATTTCCATCAACCATTAACAACTGTTAACAATATCAAGAGAGCTTATTATTAAGATAATGAACACGTGAAGTGAAAAGATAACAACGAAGTTCTAGGACTGTCAGGGATCCATTACAGTTATGCATAAATAAGCTCTGCAGCTATCAACACAAGTTCTAAAGCCATCAATTTCAGCTGAATTTTAAGAATCATACCGAAATTACCTGTGGATAGAAAGGATTGTCATTCCTTTTCATTTTCTCCAAAAGCTCCAGAAGAACAGGTGCCTAAAGTAAAAAAAGACAGAAATAATCAGACGAATGCTGAAACAATTATAAAATTAGCAGCTTCTAACACTGAGATAGAGCAACAATTACATAAAGAAGAAAAGAAGAACCTCTCTGAACGCTAGGAAGCCAGGAACATAGGGGACACGAACAGTGACCAAAGAGAACTCTTCATAGACAACTTGTAGAGTGTTGAAGTCCAACACCACAAGGGTACCGCATGCCATTGACGGGTCATCCTTTGAGAAGCTTATATCAACCCCACCTACATATCTTAACATTTCTTCCTCTTCCGACTGGGCTTGTTTGCTTGCACTAGCTGGTGTTGGCATTTTCCATGTGAAACTATCCTCAGCAATCAGTTTTTTCCTAAGAAAATCTTGTACACTGAAAGAGAAAATACATAAAATTTTAGTCCAAAGAAAAATAAATCAACTGCTTAAACATTTTCTTCCTTCAAAAAGGTATATGACAAATTTTACGGACGTAATCCAGTCCTGATGATCTTGCAAAGAAGATGATGATTCCTCAGAAATTTCTTCGCTTGCAGATTCTTCGGATGGTTTTTCCATTGCTTAAACTCGGATAAATTCCCACCTGTGGGAGGAGACGAAATTATACAGGAAAGCATAAAAAAAAAGGATTTTTTTTCATAATTTTTCTTTTAATTTTTAAGGACTGAAAAAGTATTTGTTGTACTTGTTTCTAGCGAGGACAGCTAACCGGGTCGGATCATAGAAGTCCAAACGGGTATCCAAGATCCGATCCTTTCTGTTTCAGCTTATGAACAGTTACGGGTCGAGTAATCTCCGGAACTTTCCGATCCATTATCGCGCCCGCCCTTAGTTTCTATTTCGTTGCTGTATAAAAGACCAAACGCATCGCTTCCTCAATTTTCTTCTTCCTTTATTATGGTGTATTTCTTTCTCCCTTCTGCAACTGAAACTCTGGAAACCCGTACATGATAATATATATTGATGCATAATTCCCAAAACCAAGGCCAAGGCCAAGCACCAACGCCACTTCCAGTGGCAGAACCTCAGTCACAGCCTCAATCGCTAGACGGAGAGGAAGAAGACGAGCTGATTGCAAAGGCGCACAAGTTAATGGACAATATCACTTCTGCTCCTGATAACCCTAAACCTATCGTCCTCCATGCCCTTGCCACCATTCTTGAAAAACAGGAGTTAAGGTATGCTTATTGTCTGCTGTCTCCATAATTTCGTTCTTAATTTCGCTGCATCATCGTACAATAATGAAATTCGAGTAATTTCCCCAATGGTTTTGTTGCCTGATTATTTTCGCTCGTCTTCTAATTATTGTTTTGAATTCCTTGACAAATGGCTTTAACACTGGCATGTTGAATTTCAATCAAATTTAAAACTTATTCCCATGGTAAGTCGTTGTTTAACACGTGTCCTTTCAAGTTTAGTTCTGTGTACATCCTACGATTCTTCCACCTCCTCTTCCATTTCCTCGCCAACATGATGCAATGTTTTTTTTAATCTTCCATTTGTTTATTTATTTATTTATTTTTGCAAAGCAGATACATGGAAGATAATGGCTATTCCTCCTTTAATGTAGGGCGTCTTGGGAGCTTAATCCGGGTATTTCAATGTCCTTGTTCATTTATTTGTTATGCTACTTGATTAGGTAAATTTTTGGTTCTTAACACCTTATTGCTTTAATATTCACAGGAAAATGATGAATTTTTCGAGTTGATATCTCGAAAGTTTCTCTCAGAAACAAGATACACGACTTCCATTCAAGCAGTTGCTGCCAGGCTTCTTTTATGCTGTTCACTAACTTGGATTGTAAGTTGCTTATTCAGTTAAGTCAGTTGGCTTTTAATGATATTTTTCACCCTGTATATCTTTTCCTATCAACCTAATGAACTATAAATGGGCAGTGGATTTCAATCAACTTTGGGCTGTGGATTTCAATAAAGTCTTCAGATAACAAGAAAACCACGTTATTCAGCTAATTATCAGCACTCCATAAGATAAATTCCTCGAGTAACATTATCAATTTTTTAAAGGGGAAAACATGAAAGCAATTTTTTAAACAATGTTCGTTTTAAATTTGCAGTGACAATGACATGCAAACAACATCCACCAAGAAAACTAATTGAACAAAAGGGAGATAAGGAGGATCATTTTGAACAACCACACTCACAAACGCATATACCTTTCTCGATCAACATACCTGAAGAGCATTTTCAATTTCTAGTTCACTTCTAGCAGCATCCTCAATATTAATGGGTAGAATTCGGACGGCTCTGCTGACACAATGTAATTTCCTCACTTGAACTTCCACCTAAAAGAATAAATGGTTGGTGGCGTTATTATTGTAATCAAATTCTAAGCAAAATGCTTAATTGTACGGAAAATGCAAATCAATATGAATAAGGACACGCTACGATTGAGACCATTTTGGAAATTTATCCTTTTCTAAATTTTCTTGCACAGTTCAGTACGAACCTGCTGAGTAGCGAATTTAATGGGAGTGCTCGGCACTGAGACTACCCCTTCGATATCGACAATGGATTCCCGACTCAATACGGTTGCAAACTTCACCATCTGAGGCTCACACGATCAGGCTGCACCTGCACCACGCACTGCACAGTGAGCCCGTTCTCTCTCACAACCAAAAACGCCATTTTCTTTCCCAATTCACACAGCGCGGATCGCCTGCACCCTGCCTCGTATGAGAATCAATTGATTCGCCAAGGAATTGGTTATAGCTTCGACTTTGGTCCAGTCGCCGATATTGGCGACCGTCTTTGACTGGAGCTCCAAGAGCGGTACGTCGCCATAGTTGGCAGAGAGAGGGTCTTCCTCAACGGAGAGAGATGCGGCGTCGTCGACTGAGCTAGCCTCCTGAGACTCAGAAGACATGGCTTGGGAAAAACGGAATCCCACTACACAACCAGAAACGCGTTCATTGAGGAAATGGATTTATAGGAAAAAGTTGGCTGTTTTCTTGCTGAGCAAGTTAGGACTGACAATAGAGCGCAAAATGTGTTTATTGGGCGGATCAGGGTCTGATAAATTTACGCCGAGGTATTAGACCGCACAAGGTTAGCTGTTGCCTTGAACCACATTTGATACGTCTGTACGATTGAGCAAAATAATTTCTCAATTTTAGGCGATTTATTATCAATTTAAAAATTTATGTCTTTATGATTTTTTTAAATTTTTTGAATTTTAAAATTTATTCCCTTTTCTATTATTAAAAAATAATATGTAATTTCTTATTTTATATAATTTTTTATGATTAAGATTTTATTTTTAATTAATTAAGAATCTTCTAAATTAAAGAATACTCCTTTATATAAAATCAGTTTTTTTTTACGAGTTTTTATTGAAAACTTATTTTCTCTGAACTTTCTTGATGAGTCAGAGGTAATAAAGCACGGCTAGGTTTCTAGAGTTTGAGATATAAAATATATATGCATTGAGTATATCAAAGGCTCAAAGTATGGAGAATGAAATAATAAAGCTCAAGACTAGTTTCTATATGCTTAGGAATTGAGAGCAGTAGCAATTACTGTATTGAATAAAAGCCCAAAATCCTACAATATGTTCTAGCTATCTTTACTTCTTATATAGATTTCAAGTATTGGACAAAGTAATCCCGCAGGCCAGAGTATTATTACTCAAAAATCATGTGCATTTGCTTTGTCCAGATCTTCTATCCATTTACACGCTAACCAGCCCATCTGTTTGTTTATGTTGGTTCTCCTTAAAACCTGAACTACGATAATGAGAGATAAATGCAAAGATTATATGGATATGTCAATTTCTTGTTTATAAATTGAGGTCTCGACTTAGATTTTTCTTACAGCTTTTTAGTCTCTGTTGTCGAGCATGTCCAGAACAGCATGAGCAGCCTTTTGAAATTGCTCCTTCTCTTCATCTAAGGTTTTCTTCCTCTCAAGAGCAGAACCTTTGCATTTCTCTATCTCTTCCTCTATTACGGCAGAGTTTTGATTAATTTCACTGCAGAGCGTTCACCAAGGAAGAAAGATAGAGACAAGAGCAGATATTAGTTGAAGAAAGCATACAGTAATCACAGCTTCCTAATTGAAATGTGTTAACTGAACAAAAGAGAGAAGCCCTGCTTTGATTGGTATCATAGAAATAGAATATCATAATCTTTATGATAATATGAAAATGTAAAAAGCAAACTTCCATTACGAGACATTCGCAAAAATTTTGAACAAAGAATATACATGCTAGAAAACCCAGTGCTTTGATAAAGGGACTAGCAATAAGAATATCATGATATTGCATAACGATTAACAAACAAACAGGCCATTAATGTGAGTACCGGGAGTGTGTCTACTAAATAAAACCGAAGAAACAGAGGAAACAGAGAAAAGAAATAACCCTAAGGTCTAAAGTTAATAAGAATCATCCAACTCACTTAATCATCTTAAGCATGTTCTCCATTGTGCCTTGGACTACATTTGATATGTCTGCATGATTGAGCAGAATAATCAGAAAATTAACGCAAACGGAGAAGAAAACGATAAATCAATTTTACGGAGAAAGTTGTGTTATCAAGCAGTCGAACAAGCTGATGTCTCAGACAGAGTAAATCCAATAACCTATATGGCATTCTCAAAGGTAGATGAAAATTCTAACTACGCTAAACCTTCGAATTAATGCTGATTTCATTATCTAATATGAATTCACAGTACATAAAAAGATCATCGTAACCAAGTGATTTTGAAACCATGTGACGTTCAAGATAAACGTATGAAATACTTGCCGTAAAACAATAATTTAAACAATTCTTTTGGAAATCATTCATATCCTGAAATACTTTGAATTCGATGGTCAAACAATTCTATCGAAATTAATCGAATTCTGGAATCAGAGGGCGAGATGGAAAGAAAATTGAAATCGAGAGCGGAAGCAACACTCCGAGAAAAGTAATAAAATAACGAATTAGGAAGAGATGGAAGGAAAGAGCAAAGGACTAACCGTAGACGAGAGAGGAAAGCTGATTCTCGGCTTCTGGAGGAGGTGCTGTATCCGCCATTGCTATTCGCCCAAGCACAGTGGTTTTTGTTGGGAAATCAAAATGCCAAAACCGTCGCTGCCGCCATAAAAGCCGCTCTCCGCGTATTTTTGACGTTTAGCGTTTTCGGGCCCAAACGTATACTTTTTGGCGGGTAGGGGATGAGCCTAATTCTTAGACTAAGCGACCATGTTTTTTAGTATATGTTTTAATGAAAATAAAATATTTCATATAAAAATATAAATATAAAATAAAATTTGATACCATGTTTGAAAATCCCACCATCACAAGTCAAAATCCCTAACTATGGCAATAAAAAAATATGAATTTATATATGTCGATTTTACTTGAATATCTGTATTTAATTTATGTGAGTGATTGACTTAGTTTATCATTTTATCAAATTTGGATAAACCAAATCTAACAATTTCTCAGCAATATGGAGCAATTAAAAATAAAACACAATAAACTAGTATTAAGAAATACAGATTACTTGAGTGGCATACCTTGCGTGTTCACGTGTATTCCCTAACCAAGGCAGCATTCAACGAAACTATACCAAAAAGATTATGATAATGCTGTTTCATAATCCCCCTACAGGAATTTTTTGGTACTTGCAAACATAGGGAGTCCCACGTGGAGACATAAATTAGAAAAACGATGGCATAATAAAAGAAGATTTTCTTTTATAAAGTAGTATAATAATAAAATAAGATATGAAAAAAAAAATGATAATGACAAAATAATACAAAAGCATGTCAGATAAATAAGTAAGTATAGCTTTAACAAACAAAAAAAACAAATAAATTGAAATATAGCATACTTTCGAATTTAGCATTAACTCTTGTACTCTTTGTAAAACAGACTGTATATTAAGTGACGTGTATTTTTAAAATAATTACAATAACACTAAAATTTTTGATTAAATCCCGTTAAACTGTACAAATTTATAATTGTATTTGTTTATCAAGTTCATATTAATTTTGTTTGGGTTAATTACACAATGACAAGAAGGTTCAAAACTTTGATATCCCATATAAATCTTGTCAAAATCAAGCGAGAATATAACTTTGCTTTATTTTTTTGTGCTGACTTAAAAAAGTATGGAATAAATTGAAATTTATCAATATAACCAAATATGTAAAATGATGTGGATGGATTATGACATCAACATATATTAGGTAATAACGTGCAATGGTGTCGGTGAATAAGATTAATCTAATTAATAAAGATTAAAATCATATTTCACTAAGAATGGTATTTCAAAAACTCAAGTATGACCTAATCTTGTAATTCATAAGAACTCAATTTAATCAAACTTTATTGTAGAAAAAATAAATGTAACATTGCCATGTAAATTTAGCTCTTTTTTAAAAATAATTTGGGAGAAATGAATTGCACAACACAGGACAATTTCCCTTTTGCCATCATAATACTGTATTATATTTTTGTCATAAAGGAAACATTAGGTTTTTTCTCTTAATTAAAATTAAATAGAATATGAAATGAATTGTAGATGACATATGTCGAATGATTTGAAGTTAATTATTTTTTGGTACAATTTTTTATAGATTTGTTGGGTGCAAATTTTAAGTTAGTTGTTGTTATAATGAAATTAGCAAAAGTTTGTGAATTGTGTAACTACTAAGCTCAAATTATAGTATATCACATCAATCAATAAATATATCACATAAAGCGTGTATATATATATATATATATATATATCATTTTTAGCTTATGATTATTAAATGCGATAAATTTATAATTTTGAATAATATTACATATTAAGTAAAACTATCATGTAACTCATTAATTTTTACGAAGAAATAGTATAATACAAAAATATTGAGAGTGGTATAAATCCGCCTCTTTTTTTACACAGTTTTAAATAATTTTTATAATTTTATTTTTATAATATATTTATTCATTTAAAATTATATTATTTATTATATATTTTTAAAATTATAATTAAATATTTTTAAAAATATTTTTTTATGATACTTATATTTAATATTTTATTTTTTAGTTAAATATATAAAAGATTTTTAAAATAAAATTTGTTGTAAAGATATTATTTAAAAAAAATTTTTTACTTTTTCGTAAAATTAAAAAAATTATATTATATTTTTAATATAAAACTTTATAAATATAATTTTATAATTTAAAACAAATAAAAGTGTACAAAAGAAACATACTTAAAGAAATATACCCTGAAAAATATAACGATAGAACGAGAAAAGGTCTGAATTCGAAAAAAGGAAAAGCCAATGTCGGTTCACTACAGACATTGAAACATATAAGTGACACGTGACAAAAATACACGAATAACGCGCTCTGTTTCTCATGGTGTCTTCATGTAACCGTTGGATATTCTGGAGATACGCGATCAATCGTACACGTGGCTAGTTTATACTCTCTCTCCCCCGCACTAAAATCCAAAAATTGACATAAATGATAACAATTACAATTTACCGGGCATCTTAAAGTTACAAAAGTTAAAAAAACTGATTCACCCGTGGTAAATCGGGAATCGACATTTCGGTGGCAGATTTTAACCAAAAAAAATATATATATATATATATATATATATATATATATAAAATAAAATAAAATAAAAATAATATTACATAGGACGCAATCTTGCAATTTCTTTACATGCCAACTTTTCTGTCATTATATTTTTATGATAAATTAAATTGAAATATTCATTTTCTCCTGTGCATTCATCTTATAAATAAATAAATATACATAATATTCAACTGTAATAAAATGAAAAATGCTCTCATAAAATAAATTTTTTTTACCAAATGGAGGAAATCAACCGGAATGTGACGTAACTGCCCTCTAAAATGAGAAGTAGGTTCACGTTGAAAGGAGAATTTAAAAAGTAGCAGTGTGTTGTTGCAGAAACTCTAATTAATGGGCCTGGTGACTGAGCAGGACCATGATAAAGGGCTCTGACCCAGACCTCTCTCTCTTCCCCGTTGTCAGTTTTAAATCAGTATCCGCTCTCTTTTGTCGTTTTGCTATCACTCACGCAGAAGAATAGCCGTTCACACTGTTCCCCTTTCTCTCTCTTCTTTCTTTTGTCGTATCCTCCGATCTTACTTTTCTTTCAGTGTTGCCAAGTGTACAACCGTTCTAGTGCCACGTTAACCGACAAAAAAAAAAAAAATTCACTTACGGTAACTTCTCGGAAGTGACCATCAAAAGCTCCGTCTATTTTTTAATCATTCATTATCACTCTCACTTTCATTTTAATTATAAAAACTTATATATTGGATATTGGAGATTGGAGATTGGCGATCATCCTTTTGATGTTGATACAATCTGGTAAGTTATGATTGAAATTTTAGTGGAAAAAAGTGTTTTAACTATAAGTTCACGATTAATAGCTCAAGCATAATTATCTGAAAAAAACAAAAGAGCTTAATAATCTTTTTATTATGGTCAATTTTGAATAGCACCGCTTTAGAATGAACCTTTGAGCAAAAATGGGAAGAGTACACGCTCCGGGTAAATAACATCATCGTACTTTTGAACAGTACATTAATTCTAGAGAGCGAGTGTGAGTCAATTCTAGAGAGAGAAATAGAAAGAGACGAGTATTTCAGAAGCTCTCACTGCTTCGCTGATTTTGAGGCATGCAAGAGAGAGAGTCTGTAAGAGTGAGAAGAGTGCTGCACAAGTTTAACACACCTTGTCTTTTTTTTTTCTTTTTCTTTTTATTTCTGCATTTGGTCCTCTTCACTTCAATATCATCTTTCTGAAGTTTCCAGAGCACAGATAGAGAAAACCCAGGTGCTTTTTTTGTTGGGTTGTCTCATCTGATTGTGTCCTCTCCTCTTCCTTTCTCGTTGATTCATTTTCTGGATTTCAGGCTTTTATTTGTTGCTGATACATATTTTGTTTTTTTCAAAGCAAATGATACTGCCTTGTAGTCTATTCTTATTTTGATTTTATCTGGCTTTGTTAAAAGCTTTTGATGGTCTTTCTCTGGAGCTATCGATCATTTTCTTGTGACTGGTAAATCTGCTTTCTTGGGCTCCTGATTGTTTTTCCCCCTTTTCATCTGGGTTCTCCTGTTCGTACGAATGATAGATCGTTTTCTCTTTTCATTTATTTTTCTCTATTTGTGTACTGTCTGATCCAAGAAAGGATTTGAAATCACTCTACGACTCTTAGCATGGTCCCCAAAAGCTTGCTTTCCCTCTGCATTTGGGGTTTCTACTGTGCAAGTCGTTTACTACTTCGTATTCTTTACGTTTCTTTCGTCTATTCGGAGATCTGTAATTGCGTTTTCATTTATTTATCGATTTTACTTTCTGGGTATCTTGAGAGAGTCTTGGAATTAGAATCTCAATGCGAGATTTTCATTTGATTTTCGCCAGTTTCATTTGCATTCATAGGTTTAGCCGTTTCTTAGATATATGGCGTAGTTTTCATGCTTTCCATTATATTGCTGAATACTTGTTATCGTTTATTCAATCTGTGAACTTTGATTTATGTGGGTAGACTTGGGGTGTTTTCTGCAGGTGATTTTGAGATAATGCTGAGGAAGAGGACTAGGTCTGTGCAGAAGGATCAACAACACATGGGTCATCTAATAATTTCTGATACTAATTCGGACTACTATTCTCAGTTTCACGCTTTTGGGCGCAATATCAAAAGCAACCCAATTTTCAATCTCCCTCGTTTGTTTGTTGGACTGGGTCCTAAAGGCTTGTTAGATTCTGATTCTGTTAGGAGTCCAACATCTCCATTAGATTCTATAGTGCTTTCAAAATTAGGTGACTCTTTTAGAAACCCAATATCATTCCCTCGAGAAGTGCCCCAAAGAACCTGGGATTGCTGCAAAGTTGGCTTAAGCTTAATAGATTCTTTGGAAGATTGTTCTGAAGTTTCTGGGAAAATTCTGCGCTCATCAGAGAGCAGGAACAAGAGTCACAGTCCCCGAATAACGATCAATACTCCAACTTGTCAAACTTCTAAGTATTCATTTGAGGCTTCCAAGTCTTTACCAAAAGATTTTGGTAATCTTCCTTACACCCAGAAATATTCTATTTCTCACAACCGTGGGTCCCCTGTTCTTTTTGAAATTGGAGAAAGTTACCAAGAGAATGAGTCTTTTGGGAAAGCTCGGTCTTGTTCGCTGGATTCCTGCTCTCCATTCAAAACCCCCTCTGCTCTGGCTCTTTCCAATACTGATTCCGACTCTGGAAATTTTGCTTTGAAAGATATCACCATTCAAGTGAGCTCTCCTCCTCATTTTATTGGAGGAAGCCTGAATTCCAATACCTTACCTGCAGATTTAAATTCAAACTCTGTATCCTTATGCTCCTCAAATGAATTTAGTGGGTCTCTATCAGCTAGTGAGATTGAGCTCTCTGAGGACTATACTTGTGTTATTTCCCACGGCCCCAACCCCAAAACAACTCATATCTATGGCGACTGCATATTGGAAACTCATTCTAATGGTCTAAGAAATCATTGTAAGAATGAAGAAAATGTCACTGCAGGGCCTCAAATTGTTAACAGCTCAAATGTTCCCAAACAGTATCCCTCTCATGACTTCTTGAGTTTCTGTTACCATTGCAATAAGAAGCTGGAAGATGGAAAAGACATCTATATGTATAGGTTGGTCTCCATTGCATCTCTTCTGTTTTGATCTGTTGCTTCATTTATGGTTAGATTTTGATTATATGACTCGCTTCCTTTGATGTCCTGCAGAGGTGAAAAAGCATTTTGCAGTTTAACGTGCCGTGCCTTGGAGATCATGATTGATGAGGAACTAGAGGAATCCAATCCATCTTCTGAAAACTCTATAAAACCAGGAAATGGTGAGAAAGTTTTTGAGACTGGCTTCTTCACATCTACATAGAGAAGATTTTCTGCTATAGCTACTGTGCCCGCAGGAGGGGTAGACGCACCTGATCATCTGTTTACTAAGAGCTGTTTTTTATGCATCTAGCAGCAGCCATGGATGGTCATTTTGTACATCATTGCGTTTGCCATTAGTGTTTCAGCTAACTGCGTTGGCTGATGGCTCTCTTTCAGCTAGTTTTGGTTTCCATATAACGAGAGATATACTTATTAAACTATTGATGATTTATCATTCATGCAAAAAGGATTGAAGCCGATTTTTCTAGCTTCCCCTTGCTGAATTTTCTTTACTTATCTCTAAAATATGTGAAGAAACGATGTATACAAATGGGTTTTTGAATGAATGATGAATTACTATTTTTAGTGTATACGGCCTGTTCAATTATTTCCCATGAATATGGGACTGAAAGTCGGAAACTTTGATCAATGTTGATTCATTTTTACACGAAAGTATCTGTCATTTTTTAAATTGATGAATGTATGGTTATTATAACAGTTTGACCATTTCCCTATTAGTCAATTGGCAATTGTACACTTGGTGGGGTTACTGTGCTTCTCATTTGGTGGTGATATTTTTGTTATATTTGACTTCAATTATTGAAATGGTTTTAAAAAATTATTGAAAAAAATTTAAGACGACTTTAGAAAGTTATTTGAAATTAAAATGGTCTTAGTATGACACATTTCTTAATTATTTTATGATTCAAATGTTTCTTTAGAATTATTTTCTTAAAGATATATTAACGACTTTAAAGAATTGTTGGGAGCATAATATATTTTTTAATTACTTGATAATTCAAATAATTATCTTATTTTTTTAAAGGTATATTAAAAAATTTTATTTTTAAAAATTAATTGAAAGAATAAGTTAATTAAAAACAATGATACGTTAATTAACTCCCAACGTATGATTATCTTTCGTGGAATCTAATTCTTTCCTCCAGTCATGTCCGATTGCTTGCTAGCAGTATTTGTTACTAGATTTCATGTACACACTAATTAATATAAAACCCAATCCATCATCAATCTCAATCTAAGTTGATCTGCTCTTTTCATCTCATTCTTCAGTAATTTCAGTTCAAAAATAACTCTCATTAAGAAACATCTTCAGGCAGTTTGGATTACAATAGAAGATTTATTCATATGCTATAGTTGTGGTCAGTTCATATTAGCCGTTAATTGATTATCTCAAAGAGTATGTTTTTTTTTTTTCACTTTTCAGTTGAGAGTCGAGACAAATACAATGGCTAAAACGACAAGTTCCGGATAACTACCAACTGATTCGTGCATCCGACTTGGACACGTATTGAACTGAAGAGCCACTCATTTTTTTTTTATCTGCTTTGTCACGTGCAGTATTAATTTACTAATTTTCACTACTTCTGTGGCTCGGTGAAAAATCCCATGAAATTATAACGCATTAATTAATTAGTTGATAAAAATGGTTTTGGAGTGCCAATGTGCAAGAAAAGAATAAAAACTAAAAAGTATCAATATAGGATTATTTATTTATAAAATTTAACATGATTCCAGAGATCACACGAAACCGTGAGAACAGTACGAGTTTCAAGCTACTAGCCCAACTTGAGACCATCAACACGACAAATCATCCTCGATGACACAAATCAAAGCTACTCTCCGACACAAAATGCGACAGGAAGAACCATGGTTTCTGCCTTCATGATTTGACTGAGCTTGTAGTCAACATTCCCAAGATAGTCAGTCAATATTCATACCCGTGAAACTTCCTCGTACCCAACGAAGGACACAACTGAATTTGCCACAAGTTTCACAAGAACCAAGCGAAACCAAATGCAGTCTCGGTGGAAGCAAAGACTCGTTTTGCCACTTGCTCAGCCTCTTGTTTGTCGAGTGTTGTAGGATTTGCAGTTGGAACACTTTTGAGCCACGAAATGGAAATGAACGTAAGAAGTTTTTCCGCAATCATTGCAAAGGATCCAAACCTGTTGACAATATTAACATGAGTCTATCCATCTCAATGCACCAAGGAAAAGGCAAATACTGAAAATATAGGTTAACTAATGATAAACATTCGCAGTAGAGAAGTAATACTTGTGTAGCCTCAAAATCTAAATAGGAGGTCACTAATTAAACAAGGGGCTAGATATAGCCAATCGTAGAGAGTCACTGACCATTTTGTTTTGATATGGTTCAGGCATCGGTGTAGCGGCAATCTCCATGTCAAATTTCTCCCACACCTTTGACATATCACATACTGATTTTGAGCAGAGGGGGCATGCATACCTGAGGCAGAATCATACAATTATTAGAGTAAATTAGATAGTGCCAGGACAACTTTCAGATGGAGAGATAAGAGAGAGATGCGAGGGGGAAAGAGGAGCTCAGATGGCACTTACTGAAAATGTTCTCTCATTTCCTTCAGGCAGCTCTTATGGATTGTATGCCCACATGGCATAACAGTGACGTCATTCCTCGATTCGAACAAATACTGCAGTCACCAATTTCGTTGTACGTCAGTCAGACTCTAGCAATCCAATGAATTTGTACAAGGAAACATAATATATACAAGACCAAGTTGTATTACCTCAAAACAAACAGGGCAATCATGATGCATTGCTCCTTCCACACAAGGGTGACTGTTTTTCAGCAAAATCGAGTAGCAACAACCTATGTGAAGAAACAATGAATTCCATGCTTATATAGGTAATATATTTTCAAATAATGGGATTCTTACAATGAAAATGAACAGAGTAAGAAATAATTGCTTACCACATTTATAGCAATGGAAGAAATTCTCTCTTCCCCCAATTCTGTATTATATAACACAATTGAGAATCAATCAGTCTGGATTTTGATAAGGACATAATAAATCTGATGCAGCATGGAAGTAGACTAGTTTAAGCCCAACATGTGAGAATTTTAATTAACATTTGAGTTAAAACTTAAAAGCTAAGAGAAAATTCACCAAGGGCAAAGGCCTTCCTTTAAAGGGAGAAAAAAAAGATCAGCAATTCATACCTGCAAATCCCACACCCACTGCAATGGTACTGCTGCTTAGATATCTGCAACATACAAATAACAAGAGAGTGACTTCCACCATGCACATTCATTGTCAAGTCTAACGAGACAGTCAACTTTAAACAAGAAAATACAAAATAGAACTCCGAAAACAGAACAACTCAACAGTTCCTCTACAATTTCAAGACATTCCATCAGTAAACTACAAGCTACAGGTAGAGTCTCGGCACACTGGTTCATGCTCCCATCATTTTTGTATATGTCGGCATCCTCATAAAAAACGTAGAACAGAATAAAAAGGACAATATATGAGGAAAAAATATCCTTTGCAGAAATAGTTGCTTACGTCATCATCAAAGAGCTTGCAGGTCTCACAAAAGTATTTGCCCATGCAAACACCACAGTTGACACAATTTTGGTGGACCTGGTACAATCAAAACACAAAGATATTTTGAGTTGAATGCAAATGGTAAATGACACAACTCCAGATTTTTTAGCGGATGACTTAAATGAAGTGAATATGCTAAATAATTCAGTAGTCTTTCATAGCATGTTATCTGCGGAATATCTTAATGAAAGCCAAGTATAAAGTATTAAGATTTTAAGATCCCTTTAACGTGCATCTTTGTTTCTTTTATTCATGAGGACGCATGCAAGCAAGCATATGCAGGCATGGTTCTTATTACATAACAAAATAAAGAATCTGACAGCAATTCAAGTCTTCCCTAGTGACACCGCACGAGAAAAGTACAACACACAAAGATATTGGAGAAAATCAAACTCACCTCTTGTTCTGTCCCACAAAGTGAACATATCACCTAAATTAAGTGAAAGTTAATCATCAGCATTAAGGATATCAACAATCTGTGAAAAGCAAAGGACAAGGGTTGCAAAACTTGGGATGTTCAAATTGGGGATATTCAAATAAGTGCATACCTGTTTAACTTGATGGCGGGGAATCTCATGTCTATGCTTCTGGTCAATGCTAATGTTATTCTACAGGAAAAACAGGATAATCAAGCTCCTTACAATATGAAAACACTGTCTCCCAAAGGGGAGCACAAAGATGGTAAATATGGGAGTCACGAAAAAAGACCAAGACAAATGGGAAGAAATTAGGAATATAAGTCAGACTTTTTGGATGGCGCTAATCATATCATCTGTTTTCAAGCAGTTAAAAAATGATAACGCCAATAAGGGGCAGGATTCTCCAGAAAGATTTCATAGAAATATGCAAATAAGATGAAATCACATCATTTGAGGAATCAGGTAGTGATAAAACAATATGAAACTTATATTGTGATATACATGTTAGAGATTTACTCACTTTCGCCTCATTGTGACAATGACGGCAATCAAAAATCTCATTGCAACATGGGGCCCTGATTCGGCACCTCCTTTGGTAATGAGAACATCTGCAGAGGCATCCTATGATTTTAATAGAAGTGCAAGGAGAGAAACAATATAAATAGCACAAGCATAGAATCATAGAGGAACAAGAACTTTACCCATATTGCATATATCCTTTCTCTCGTAAGTCACTGATGTTTTCCAGACCTCTGGGTTCTTCTCCTGGCATGCAGTCTGCATTGGGTTCTGGATAATACACGTTATTCTCAGTCACATGCTTCATATCTTTGCACTCGAAATGCAGAGACTCAGAGTGCAATACTGCCACCTCTCCCATGATACTTTAGATAAGATTACTAACTATCTAGAAGCTGGCAGTAGCTTGGGGACCTGCATGTAGGAACATATTTAGAAACAATCCTAAGACTACTAAAGTCATATTCAATCACCCCATTAAGCCAGGCAAACACCGAATGCACTTGCTTTCTTCTATACTGCCGCAGACCAATTGAAATCAGCAACAACAAAATCGAATCAAGGTGGGACAGCTCCAATCAGCACTACTCCAAGAGAACACATTAAAACAAGTGCATACACATTAATCCCACACAAATCTACAAGACAGCGCTGTGGTCCTTGACAGCTTCCAGCATTAAATAGAAATCAATACTATGGAATGATCACTTGATTCCTTGGAGAACTTCAAGAACCAAATCCAACTATACTGGAGCCAACCAATAGACGCTCCAACCTATGTTAAAAGCAATAAACCACTTAATCAAATTCATTCCAAATAGTAGAAATATAGTAGAGCTGTGTTGATTTGTCCATGAAGGACAATCCTACCTCAACTGGCAGTTATGCGACTGCACTGACTCCTCCAAGAACTGAAACTTACCAAAATCAAATACTTAAAACTTCATACATCTGCACCTTAGGTAGATCATTTTTCGTCAAATTAACACATTTTCCTTCATTATGTACGTTGCTTGACAGTCAAATGTGAGACAACTTCGACATGGCTTCATTGCTATGAAGAACATTCACACTACTTCAGAGACTAGATTATCCATATCCAAGAGTCTTTAACCAAATTAGCAGTGCAGTAAGTTTGTCTCTTCTAACAGCAGAAGCAACTTGACCAAGCAAAGAGAAAAAAGAATGCTGGAGGAAGAAGGAAGATAAGCCAACTAATAAGAGTGTTAAGGGGTATAGTAGTTGATCTGAGGCAGAACAATGTAGCATCAAGCAGACCGTCTCACTGTCTATGAAGGGGCAAAAGGAAAAATGAATATTTGCCATGAATTATAGACAAACGGTAATCCCTTCAAAGCAGTCTGCTGCAAACGGGTTCCAAATTGTTTGTGGATGCTGAAAAGGTATGGCGGTCAAAATGAAAGTCAATATGGTGAAGGTCTGACTTGGGTGAGGCTCTAAACGTGTATTTGCGATCACTCTTGCCTTCAAAAAACAGTGTCTCTTTGCAGTGTTCAGTTTCTTCAGTTGCTTGGTCCACTACAGATCTGAATTGCCTGCTCCTGCAAAACATTTCCACGTAGATACTACCTAAACCTACATAGTTACTCATCTTTCTTTGGTCTCCTATTAACAAATCCAAATGGAGAATTCCTATTGACCTGACACCTTACCCTTCCATGTAACTTGGAAAAGGTATCCAATAATTATCTTAATTTTTGAACGCACAACCTTCGTTTCAAATTAATAATCACTAAAGGCCTAGCCTTTTCATAAGGTACAGCAAGCTGACAATTCAGGATACAAAGGAGGCCACGACTAACCAATTCCCCAACAATAAATTTATGGTCATCAAAAAATTCCTCTACACTTACAATAAATGAGCTTCATAAACGTCCTTTTATCCATACAGAGCAAGTTGCCCAGTAGTTCAGAATAGGTTATTTATAATCATACGACAGAAGACAGATCAGTGATGCAATCTGTTTTCCCCGTACTTCCCCGGATATGTGCCGAAAAACGGAATCCTTTGGCTTAGTCCGAAAAATAACCGCAAAAAACGGGTGCATCAAAATTGGCAATCCCGATATATCAACGGAAGCATAAGAACACATGCTAAAAAAAAAATGCAAATCCTATTAACTACTTTACCACGAATTTTGACTAATCAAATCCACCAAAATATCAGATTTACTATGACACGTCAAACTACGTTTTTGTAATCTCTCTCGGGGACTATATCGGAGAAAGTTAAAAGTTCAAATTATTCTGTTTTACTCCGTCGAAAATTTTGTCAGAAACCCAACCCCATACAGCCCAGGCAACAAGAAAAATGGCAAAGAAAAGATAAGGCGCTAAATCTACATTACCTAACAAAACAATCCAGTTAATCTCACAGAGAACACAGATATTGATTCAAACACGAGATAAACAAAAGCAGATTATGAATTGTATAAATTATCACAGAACAACGAACTTTCAACTTGGAGAGAGGAAGACGAGGTGATCGACGATCCAAACAAATAACCGCGGTAAGATCCGAGAGTATATTCGAAGCTCCGATTCAAATCTCCCTTAAACGCTTGGCTGGAAAAGGAGTATCAGAATTGACAGGGAATACAAAACGGAGCAGAATTTATAGCCCCTGTTTGAGACGGCAATCTGATTTTCGAGAGCCTTCGAAATTGACCTTTTCAGCACGAAAGCGAATTATGTTTATCTCATCTGGCATCTGCTCTGATGTAGGGCATTAAGCTTCGTAATTGCCCTTGACAAGTTACGTCCATGCTGTGCTTCAAAGTTCGAAATATCTTCGACATATAAAAAAAATGGACACGGTTAACGAACTGGCACGTCTGTGATAGATGAGGTGTCGTGTCAATGCCAGCTGATTATCTCTGGTTCCCTTGATTTCCGTGCAAACCAGCGATAAATATTGGGTAGATTTAGCCTACAGGAGAAACGTGGGCTTGACTAATAAAAATTTTACACGTAAGCCTAAAAATTTAGTTTATAAAAATAAAATTTAAATGAAACTAAATTTCATACACGATGTAAGCTAAAGAGATGGTAAGCTTATTTTGATATACTATTGTCTTGTCTTATTATTTACAGTTTTGTAATTTTATTTCAAAACGACCTTTTTTTTCCTCGACGACAATGTACGTAAGCGTAACTCTGAAATGTCGGCTATGTCGGTGAGAAATGATGGTCCCATCATTTGTTTTATCCGTAAACGACAAGCATCTGAAATGTACTCTGATTTTCATATATTTTTTCTCCTTAAACTCTGAAAAAAAATTAAAAGACAAAGCATCTATTTGTTTGACGCGTGGATGATAAAGGATCCAAAAACCGATGGGTCCTTTCATTTTAGGAACAGGGATTGATGATCGAATTGATTTTTGAAATATCTGGGACAGATGAATATTCATCTATCGTATCAATTAATAAAAAACTTAAAAATATATTCACATGGATAAAACTTTAAAATGAAAGAGGGATAAGTCAGCAGATATTATCTCCTTCTTAATCATTCAAAGCTTTTAATAACCACTCAACAAAATGAATACGCATACAATTTGTACATGTGAGAATACGTGGCAGACAAACCAAGGTAGTTCAGATGTTGTTCTATGATTTAATTGATAATCAATAGAATCAGACTATGATTTGTTTCACTTAAGTTTGGCTTGACATAAGAATGGAAGCCAAGGGTTATACTGTCAAGTCGAAAGCTTTCAAATACAGTGCTCTCACAATGCATTTCGTGCTAATAAAGATTCATAGACAAAAATCATTAAGAAAATGTCAATCGTTGACAAAGAACAAAAGTAGGATTATGATCTACTTTGACAACGCAAATCAAACATTTTCAATATATATCCTGCCTGGTGACATTATAATACTCACAAGACTACTCGTGTGCTACAAAATCATGATGATTTTGCACATATATCTCATTTAATACCAAACAAGAAACCTAAATAATCGAGGATTCAGTTTGGAAATACACTGCTTTCTATCCCTGCCAAAAGAAGAAATGGTTATAGGGCAAAGCATTTAATCATAAAAATCTACAAGGAAATCATAAAACTACCTCATAAACTTGATTATCATCTGCACAACCTGCTATTACAAAGCCATTGGACCGAACTCCCGATCAGAGCGGCCAGAAGATCAAGATTAAGAGCATTCAGCTTACTTGAAAGGAACACATGTTAGCTCAAGGGATTTTTAACAAACCCTAGAAAAATATTTTTTAGATTTGTTAAATATGTCAAAAAATTTCTATTGCAAAATATATGTTTTATGATTTTTTTTTATTTTAAATGTTTTTGTTACTCTTACCAAACTAATGAATATTTCAGTTACTCTAAATTTTTTAATGAGAAAAAGTGTTACAAAGTAACTAGTATTTTAAATAAATATTTTTTTATCCCTTGCATTGGGAAAGAAAACTGCAGTAGTACAAATTTGAAAATCTGACATATCTTCACGTGCTCAATTATGCAACAGTAGCAAAAGCTTCTCCTTTTCATTTTACAAAGTCAACTTGGCATGAGAAAAGCAAAACCGCAGAGCTGCAATGTGCAGTCTGCTTCACGTGTTGCAGAAGCAAGCTAGGTTCATAATGAGCTATATGGGTTATATATTTAATCCAATGATCAATATTGCTTTAGCTCACTTTATTGGGATACGAAACTGCAACAGCATGGCATGGGCTCCAGAAAAGCTGCCAACAATCATTACTGTCAACAATACACTATGTCAGAAATCAAGCACAAAAAGTAAAACGTGTTGCAGAAACAAACTAGCATGGCATGGGCTCCAAAAAAGCTGCTAACAATCATTGCTGCTAACTGTACATTGTGTCAGAAACATTAAAACGTGTTACAAAAGCAAAAGCCAATAGTACACTGTGTCAGAAACTAAGCATAAATAGTAAAACCAGTTAGCCCACATTTGTACACCTAGAGAAGAAAATTCCCAACTTAAAAAAATTAACATGATGATATTTCCAACAGTTATATTTGTAATGATGATGCTTCCAACAGTCTATATAAGAGAAGAAAGGAGCCTCAAAGGGAAACAAGAAAAAGAGATTACAAAAGTTCATTTGCATACACTTTCAAAAGCTCTCAAGGTTCTATCTTCTTCTCTTCATTTTCGTGCACTACTCTTTCACTTAGAATACATTTTTGATGCACTAAAGCATATTGGGAAATTTGTTGATTTAGCAACAAAATCAGTACTACATCTCTTCATATTTTCTAAACTCTGTGTAAAGGCTGTAGTGCCTTATTCTTTGTTTTGTAACCCTAAGAAAGGGATAGACATAGTCTGTTGAGACATAGTCTAAGCTGTAAAAGGTTTTTGGTGCTCCTGAAAAACTAAGCACGAGCAATATTGCTATATTACTGCGAAGCTGTAAAAGGGTAACTGAAAGCCTGTAAACCAGTTCAGATAGTAGAGATAACTCTCTCAAGAAAGTTTGAGAGGAGTGGACGTAGGTCTAAGTTGAGACCGAACCACTATAAATAACTGAGCATTTTCTTTTTCCTACTCTCTTTATTTTCAGCTCATTTATATTTACAACATCATTTTCTAGCATATAGTTTTATTCTGCTTTATCACGCTTAAAACTATAAAGTTTCTGAAATTAAGCTTATATTGTTTAAAACTAAGTTTATTACTTTGTGCTTGATTTTGAAAATAAACAATTTATTTCGCAAAATTTTTTTATTGTCCTATTTACCTCCCCTTTACGACATATTCACTTGCACTTTCAACACAGAGCACAGAAGAGTTGCTAAGGATGGTATAAGAAATATTAAGTAAATGCTGAGATTGATTGCTGGAGTAAACCACAGCAATCATTTTAGAAATAGCTACTTATAGTCTGAGTGGTGGCATGGCCAGATATGCAAATGACATCTTAAAAGTCTTAATGCATGCGGGGAAGAATATAAGAACACCAGTATCTCCTGTGCCAGATTCATGTAGTCTTCCGGACCATACGAACACCAGTATCCAGGAATCATCATAAATAGTTAGTTATTTTATAACCCAGATGAAACTCGAAAACTCAGATACATCATTCCTAAAGGGATGGGGAAGAATATAACAGTTTGGGGTAACTTCAACCACAAGTTCTTATTCCCTTGAATGTTCTTTCATCACAATTCAGACAACTAGGTTTCAAAAAACATATATTTTAACAAAAAAAAAAAAGGCCATCAATGAAATATTATTAAAATCATGCATACATACACAGAATGTTTTCCGACATAAGTCAATAAACATGAGCAAATCACCAACCAATGACTGAAAGTCAGCTGGGCACTCTGCAATGGAAGATTCTCCTTTTGCAAAATCATCTATTCGAGCAAAAGGAATGAGCAATATTATCTCCCCTAGACGGCCACCTTCTACTTTTATCCCATTTATGACTGCAGTAGAAAACTGATGACAAGGAGGATCTTGAACTGGAAGGTTAGGGAAAAAATCACAAAACAAATAAGACCTCCCAGCCTTACCCCAGTTTTCGGCATAGCTGATTGTTCCCATGTCACAACCATTACAAATAATGAATATAAAGTATACTTATCAATGAGGGCTAGTTATTCAATACCACATACAAAAATAATAACTGAAATCATCTATATCCTACAAAATACACCGCAGTAGTAGTAGTGATACAGTAGTATCGATTAACTAGCTTCCCCTAAGTAGCATTTCTCATTTTTCAGGCAAAATGAGATGCTGAGGGCTGCCAGACTGATGAATGACACGATTTCTCTCAATGTGTCAGTTAATTCTTTTGTAATTAGGTTCTCAAAACGGGAATCAATCATCTAGATTCGCTTTCTCTAAGTGAATAACTATCACCCACTGAACCAAAGCTAATTGACCGAGCAAGTGATCATAAAATTTCGAACCCAACATTGTTTGCAGTCAACCCCTCAAACAACCATCAGGTTACTGATAGAAAAAAATATATAAGATAGATTGGTAATCCGCACGGAATCCGTGGCGGAGCCACCCTACATTCGGCGACTACGGTTGAATTCCGTGAAATTTCAAAGAGGAAAAGAAACTAAAAATACGAAGTTGCAGTGAGAGCGAGCGAAAGAGGCTCACCATGAATGGAGAACAGAATACAGATCCTCCACCAGGGAAGGACTCTGTTCTCCCAGGAACATTTTATATATTTCACGCACCATTTTGGATGAATAATACTCTTAGAGGCTAATGACATAACAATTCATCCCCCAATTTGGAATTTTCTTGGATTGTGCCGTTTGAGGCTATGTTTAGTATAGGTAACAGGAATGAAAACGTTTCTATTGGATTAAAATTATGCATCTTCTTTTTTTCTTTACAGATTTCATATTTTCAATCCTTCACAAGATATTCATTCATCCCATGTCTCCTCCAATGAATGATGTCAACATAAATTAACTCCACTTTCCCATCACCAATCAATGGGCAAAAATTTGGGACCAAAATTACAGTCATTTATGTCCTTTCTCTTTTCACTCCTATGGAAAATTTTCTCAGTTATCAACCAAACAAAACAATAAAGCTAGGAGAAAATGAATCTATTCTTAGTCGATCAGAATATAAGCCTATCGATGAAGAACACCAATATACAATCCTGCATACATATCAAGAAAAGCAAACCATAGATTATGGCTCAATCATGGGATTGAAAAAATATCCAAGACTACAGAGGATTGAGAATTAAAGAACGAACCTGTGTTGTGTGATTGAAAATTTTGGGTTCGGGTTCTCTTAGCCAGGGAAAGGGGAAGGAATGAAAGCTGCCGGTAGACGCTTCGAACTTAACCAAAAGTCCCCCACACGCGGGATTTCATTTCTCTTGTAGTAATTCCTTGTAGTTTTTGGCGGTAAATTTTGTAGGGGCCGGCATCCTGAGCCGGCTTTTTTTCAATACATATTTAGTCTGTTTGAACTGGCGGTTTGAATATTCTTAAAAAATAGTTAATATCACTTTATTATCAATTTTGATTTATATATTAGATAAATATTTCAGCCATTTGATTATAGACTAAATCAATTTAGAATCGCCATGCATCCTGTAGTTAAATAGTAGAATTCATGGATTCTGTGTTTAAATTCAAAGTTATAGTAAAAAATGTAGAATAGATTATTAAAAAAAAAGGCGATAAATTAGTTTGTAAACCTATATTATTTCTTATTCAATTCAATTCTACTCCGTTCAAGGGGTGAGGTACCACATGAGCGGAGTTGAGTGCTAGTCAGTTATTTATTTATTACCTAATGGTCCTAATCTATGGGGGGAAAAAAAGAGGCTGTAATCCCATTCAAAGTGGTGTTGTATTATTTGGCCGATTGCTCTTTTAGTATTTAACATTTGAAACAGAAGGTAAGTGGGGGAAGCAAGAAGAAGGCCAAAAAAGGGAAAGGGGAGGGAGCTAAAAAATCTGTACAAATATAGGCAGCCAAAATTCCATAGAGCAGTGCAATAGTTTCGCTGAACTGAAGTGAAGTGAGCAGATCTCAAGCTGCAAAAAGTTTCTGGTGAATGTGCTAGAGAGTTCAACTCTGAAGCGACAAAACTTCCTGCACCTCACTGCACTTATGACTATGGAATATCCAGATAATGACAGAAGGAAGGCCACCACCATTGACAAGACCCACGTCTAGCAAAAAACAGTGCCGAACCTACTTACTCGCCTTTTTGCCGCTCTGCTGCTGCAAACTGAAGGATCCCTGAAGCTCTGTCAGTGTATCATGTTATCTACCCGTCATCATTTGAGTCTTCAGAAGCTTTCATTGCTTCAGCAGTCATAAGAGCAGCCACAGCCTTGTGAATTGCTAGATCTGCTCTATAGAACAACCTCTGAGCTCTTTCTCTCTTCAACTTGGCCATACTGAGTGCATGCTGCGCAGCACTTGAGGCATCACGCAACCTATACTCATCAAGGTCTGAACCATCCAATTGTTCAATTCCATGCCTCTGAGGGCCTTCCAATAGGTACTGCCTGTGGTCTAGCATGTCATAGTAGCCTCTGTTCCACCTATTTAACCTATTTCTCTTTCCAAACATTCTTGGACTGTAAGAAGCCATAATTTGTGAATCATTATGATACATGAATGACCCAAGTTTTTTCGACTTGCTCTGATGAAGTTTGGGTATTTGATTTCTATCAAACCCATCATTGCTCAAAGAAAAATATCCTATACCACTGGCATCCCTTGGTGAGAATACCCTCGGTGATGTCTGAGATAATGGGGAATCATCGAAGGAATCATAGTTATGGCCTGGGTATGTAAATCTCTCATCTCCAAATGCATAGCCATTCAGTCTTCTTCCTGAGTATACAAGAATAAGATACATGAGGAAAATGTTCACCATTTGTTAAAAATGTTATAACGTATGTAAATCGAATAACTCACCATAAGTATGAAAACCATCCTGATCACCAAGAAAACTATGTGTTTGCCCAGAGACTGACAATTTCTTTTGTGATCGTTGCTTTGATCCTCTGTTCGGTACTTCCAAACCTCTTGGTTTCAAACAGAAGGCAAACATGGGAGGCTTCTCTGGAGTTGCGACTTTATCCAGGCATCCATTAGGAATGGAGGTATTATTCTTGGTCACAGTTACTTCCCATTCTCTCACTTGTTGCTGATACCTTTCCCACAGCGGTGGCTGAATAGAGCATGGAAACTTGCTATTATATTTCAAGTAAGCAATATCACTAAAGAACACACAATTAATTAAACAATAAAAGAAAGAAAGAAAAAATACAGGGAAAAAGAAGCTCATGGACCTTCACGTGGGAAAATGAAAAAGGTAAAAATGACAAAAAGCCAGCACGCTATCAAGAATCAATCAATTCACACAACCACAAACACAAATATCTCCTAATAATTCAAATGAATCATCTGAAGCTGACATCCATCAAACTTCACATAAAATACATAACTAACTGTACTTTCATTCATATAGCTATTAAATAAGAATTTGATCAAGGAATTAAAAACAATCCCCAACTATAAAAACCTGAGATAAGGATACTATTACCAAAATTAAACTACCTCACTCCAATTTCAAGTATGGAATAAACCTTGGTTAAATATCAAACAGCAGTATAGGGTTACCTCTACCCTCCAACGAAGCCACAAACTCCATAGTACAGAAACATATAACACACCCCACCACAAACGAACAAAAATAATAATGACAATAATAATAACAACAATAACCAAAAAAAAAACTGTAATAATAAGGGGGAGCACTAGCAGCATTCAGCAACAAGTTTCAATAACATCCTAGGATGAATATGTGTGTACTGTGTTCATGAAGACAGATGCCCCCAGTAATCAGTCTATGGTACCACTACCCCCTCATTCTCTCTCTGCAAGGGCAGTCTATCAATTTCCCAGAGATGACATATTTCTTTAAATTACAAGATCATGAATAACAAGGGTAAATTAAAAAGTACCTGAAGATGACGTATTAAAGCCATTCCCTTCTTCTTCCTTTTCCACTGCCAATGCTCATAGATCATTTTGGCAACTGATGAAGGTCTAACATCAGCCACGAGTTCCTCCAATTCATTAGAATTAAACTCAACTCGCTGCTGAATGTATGCAGCCTTTTCAAAGTTGTCCATTGTCCTCTCAAACATCTCCTCTGAGATCCCCTCCAAGCCACCCTTGTCCTCTTCAGAATTTCGAAGGTTCATAATCCAGTGCTCATCATCACTATCCATATCATACAACACACGGGATGGATCCAGAGCCATCTGAACATCTGTTTCAACTTGTCGAAAATACTTGGAGCCACGAACAAATGTGCCTTCGGGCCCATTATCATCATTTTCCTCTATCAAGCGCACACCAGGAATAGGTATATTTTTAACTGAAGCAGCACGGATATTCCGGTTGAAGCATTCCTCATGCATTTCCTTGAAAAGAGCCCAATGACTTCTATCTGGAAATTCCAAGATCCAATCCTTTCCTCCTTTCCACATCATAGCATGTGTGTAACGATTTGTTGATCCAGGCTGCAGAAATTGATGAGCTTTATATGAATACCTTGTAATCCCTGAAAGTTTTACAGAAAGTTTCCACTCATGATCAAACAGTTCTAGCACAACTTGTGCACCAGATTCTCTCCACCCTTTATCAACAAGGGTAATCAATAAATTTGCATCACAAGATAAGGACTCTAAATTCTTTTCCGAGACTCTAGCAACATCTGATGACTTCTTCTCATTAGCCTTTCTAATTCTCTTGTTAGGAAACCCTTTTTGATGATGGCTTCTTAGCCTTGTACTAAAATCATAACCCCCAAAAGGAATCGAATATGAAACTTGTGTTCTTGGTTTCTTGGGCCCATTGCTAAAACCATTATTAAAAGAGTCAGCCTTTCCATCCGACCATTCATGTGACAGGAATCCCAACGAAGAGGAACTGCTTTTATTTCGATGCCATGAACTTCTAGGAGCAGTTGGATTGGGGCTTGGAGTGACACGTCCATTCATGTTCCAAGGCAAATCAGAAGAATGTTGAGCAGCATACAAATCGCTATTGATAGGTTTCTCAATTTGGTCAACTGATGGAATATGGACACTAATATGATCTGAAAAAGAATGGGAACCATCATCAGCTTTATCCTTCTCAATTAAAGAACTTGAAGGTGAAGACCTAAGTTCTAAGCCTGAATCATGAGATTGCCACTTCTGTAACTGAATAGTACCATGAGTCTCAAAACCCCGAGGACTAGAAGCTGCAGCATCATTAAGACCGATTTGAGGGAGCATTCCATCACTGCATGCAGAGGGAGACCATCCATCACAAGCAATATCCCTTGATGAAGTCATCATAGTTTTGTTAAGAGTAATCTCTGAATTCTTCTGAGAGTAATCATCAGTGCTAGAGTAGCCATCTGCCATCAGACCAGTGTTTTCTAGATCATCTACTGGTGCAGGATCACAGAAGCTTATGTGAGATACAGACCGCTCCATCAGCAACTTAAGATGCAAACTCAGAAAAAATGTAGGGGCAGCAGAAAAAGAAAGTGCAAAAGGTGGAAGCTTCCTCTTGCCAGCATCAGAAGACTGACTAGTATCAACCTGAGTGGACTCCTTGGAAACACCCATTATATTAATACCGGGCCTAGTCCTCTTCCACATGACCTGTCAGTACAAAAGTTACACAAGTTAATTCAAACAAAAAATATAAAACCAACGTTAATCAACCAGCAGTAAATTGTGGAAGCTTTGACTGGATACATCAAGAAAAATAGTAGGGAATCAAATCACGATATTCAACTATAACAACGGATATCAAATATTAAAGTTAATCAGGTACAAAGGAACAAAGGCAAAAGTTAATGAGGTAATACATAAAGATGGGAAGAAGTACCTTGAATGATGAGGGGTCACCACTGACAGACTTAACAGGGAACTCAAGTGATCCATTTTGAAGTGCCTGGATGTTATCATATGTACACTCAGATAGATGAAGCCGCTTGCTGAACCAGCAATACCTCTTAAGCTTAGAATCTAGGTACATCCACTTTGAATTCTTTACTCGGGAGAAGTTGTAGAATGCAAACACAAGTTGCTTTTTAACGTCAGTCACACATGAAAGCTTGAATCTGATAGAAGTAATTGGCAACTGCAAGTCAACATACTTCCCTTGGTCAGCAGGCTGATGAAATACCCTAAGGACCAGAAAAACAAAGGCAGCAGCCATGTTCAAGCAACCTTCAAATAACAAAAACCTCAACCCAAATACATTATCAACAAAAAGCATCTCCAAATGAATTCTTGGCCACTTGGTCATGACTGTTCCATGCTGAAGCATAATTATAGTATGGAACAACCACAAATCCTCTGATTCAAACGAGTTGTTTAGCACCAAATGTATTGGATAGCTGAAATCAAATCTGAGTGCCACTGATTCCATGTCCACAAAACTAATTTTTGATACTCCTTCACTGTGAGTGAACCACAGAGGCCCATTGATCCCAACACTCCGGTCATCTTGTTTTTCAACATCCCCAACCCTGCCAAGCACACAGCCAAAGGAAACAGAAGCAGGAGCACTTCTAATATCTTGTTTCTCTTCAGACATATGAGGTGATATTGGAGTCGGCCGGCGAAACCGCCTTCTAAAATAGACAATAGGTGGTTTTCCATCTTTGGGGAAAGTGGCACTTTGTAAGGAGGGCTTCTCCCTAGAACTACCACCTAATTTATCTTGCAATACAGAAACGCTAGAAAGATTACTTGTGTCTCCCCTCAAGGAACTCTTTGGTAAACATCCCTTTGCTTTGACAGGCTCATCATATAACCCCGATGAGGTTGAATCAGAAGGTGTAACAGAAGTTTTCTGTTTCTTGATGCCATGGAAAGGAGAAGATTTTACCCGATGAGAAGATCTAGCCAACCAAGAGATTATTGGCTCTGAGTCCATATAGTTTCCACCATAGCTATCATCCTCTATATTCAGTTCTCTTTTTTTCCTTTCTTTTTTGGAATTTGCACTTCCTTTTTGCTCATCAGAATTTCTATTTTTTGCTGATGTTCTTTTGCCCCTAACATTTCCAGGAACTTCACTAGGCAGTAACAGAAGTTTGAACCTCTCAGTTTGGAGATCAATCCACTCTTCATCCCGATCATCATATTTGATATGGTGAAGCTTCTTTTCCTTATCATAGTCATTGACAAGGCCATAATACCAACTCTGGTCCAAAGGCCAAAAAACCTTAATCCTCTGATTCAATACCCAATATGCATCCACATCTCCTACAGAAATTTCATAGAAATGACGCCTCTTGCGGGAGGTACCCTTCTCTTTGTGTTGCTTCCTTGGTCTCAACACTCTACCAGCAGCATCAACTGAAGCTGATTCCGAACCAGACGTAGACTTTGACCCATGACTAACAACATTTCGGTTAGGAGATAACAGAAAGGACAAACCATTAGCTGATGGCAAAGTAGAAGATTTGCCATTAGTTGAAAACCCAGTACAGCTTGGATCAAACCTTGAAGATAGCATCCTTGCTGCATTCTCTTCAAGATTCTCCTCGTCATCTTCCTGCAAATCATCATGTCTTTTACTACTATCAATCAAAGGCTCAGCCTCCCTGACAACACTAGTACTATCAGGAGCCAGAACTTTTCTCTTCTTATCAATCCTCCGAGACTTCTTTAAAGATGAATTTCCACTATTTACAACAGAACGACGACTGCGGTCTTCATTCCCCTTAGAATGCTTTACTGAGTTTGAATCACTACTCCTATTTTCCTTAAACTCATCAAAAATTTTCTTCTGTTTGATTTTTGAAGACTCAACCCCCCTTCCCAAATCATCACTACTTTGCTTAGGCATCTGATCAACCCCACTTTTAACACTAGACTGCCCTGCCAGATTTGGTGGCTGACCAACTTCAAATTTCTTCCTCCGCACAAAACCCCTCTTTCGCTTTGGAATATGAACATCATTATCAAGACTAAATGGAACTCTATTGAAGCCACTACTGCTATTGAATTTCAGACTCGCCCCTAACTTCAATGCACAAAAATCCTGCCTATCAGAACTTGGTCCACCATGACCTTCTTCATGAATAATTTTTTTGCTGCTGCCATCAGCATTTTCTAAACTACTTAGGGACACTTCCTTTCTGGTCTTCTTTTTCTTGTTCCTCTTCTCATCACCACCCCTAGGACTACTATCTTTCCTCTTTAAGTTCTTCTTGTCAGTTTCTTTTGTTATTTTTGATTTATATAAAGTTTTAAGATCCAAAGATCTCGATTTTTTAGGAATAGCAGTGTCATGGGACTTTTCTGCTCTATCTTCCATCAACAATCCGCAGTACAGACGCCAAGACCGGAATTTCCCAAGTTTCACATTCCATCATACATGCCTATAAACGTTTCTCAGATCTGCAACATAAAACCAACAAAAAAAATCACAGATAATCCCTCACACAGCCACAAAGTAAGATCACATCCAATCGCCCATGCATAAGGCTTATTTCATTGAACAACATCAAACATATTTAACTGACAAATTGAAACAAATTAGACACGTACCATAACCGACATGCCACAAATGATCGATTTCTCCATCAAATTATCAAGATCACGAGCACGAATCATGAATTAGGGTTTGAATCTCACCTCTTGATTTGAAACCCTAATAGAATCCTCAATTTTACGATTAATTCCCGATAATTTCGATTCTCGTTTTTTTTTTTTTTAACCGCGAGAGCGAGAGCTAGGGTTTCTTTTGGTTTCACGAGTAAGGGTTTAGATCGAAAATAACAAAAAATGAACTAATTCAAATAGAAAATAGTTGGAAAATATGCACTGCTTGGCTTCGCCAAGTGGCATAGTATGGGTCGTCAGATTTGGAAATTTTCATGTTGGCTATGATCATCTATATCGCTGTTCACGATAAATGAGTCCATGTTTTGTATTTTCTAGCTGGCGATGGAGATTTGAACGGCCAAGATTCGACTCTTTTAGACGACAAGCACGAAGATTCAGTAATGAAATGATCAAATAGGTGTACGAGACTTGAGCGACAAGTTTTAGGCGAATTACCTTTGGACGAAATATTACGATTACGAACGTATAATTATTTTTTCATTACGTTAATTGGTTATTTCCCCCCAAATGTCATTGAAACAACGAAATTGCCATCAATCTTTTGAGTTTTGGGGCGCCAGAAAATGGAAACTGATAGAGTCACCAAGAAAGGGGTGCTGAGTTGCATGACTCGCTGTTTAGAGAGAGACGCGTGGTCCTAGTAGATGGAACATAAGCTTATTCAAATAATAGTGACATACTCAAATACTTATTCACATATTAAAAAAAAAAACCTTATTCATATGTGTGCATGTTAAATAAATGTGGTTGTAAGTATTATTGTTTAGTATTTTCATTTCCTTGTGTTATGAATTGAATAAGATTTATTATTTTGGATAAATTGATAAACAATAATTATTTTATTATCAAGTACAATTGATTGCAAAATTTTTACATATATTATTAATTAATAGGTCATACAAATCCCACAACTTAACGCTTTTAACTTGATAAATTTATTACCAGTGCATAGTAAAAAAATAATAATAAAGTGCATTATAAATGAGATAGCAAATCAGCAAATGGTTTGTTTAAATGAATTTACTATTTATTATTTTTAAATATAATAACAATTAATCTTACCCTCACAAATGTAGGTATACCTTAAGTATTTAAGTATGAATTTTTCTTAAATGCCAAAACTATTGCCTGTCATTACCTTACCTAAAACAAAGATAAAAAGTTAGCTAGATAAATAGTTTGTACAACTTAACATTACGATGTACCAATTATTTTTTTTTTATCAGTGTCGACTATTTATAGATGTGTGTTATAAAATTTCTCGGACAATTATATAAAATAAATAAAAAATATATGGAATAATAGTAAATAAACAAATAATCCAACTTAACAGGGCCCAAAAACCTTTAGGCTTAATGATCTTATAGCCCATCTCCTTTAAAATGAGTGGTAAATCTTTTTTTAATTCCTCTTGAATTACCAAACTTTCATTATATTTATATATCCTCTATCTACCTTCCTAGATTATTTAATGACTCAAGCACCAAAGAGGATTTGGATCACCCTACCGTTTGAGATTACTGTTTGCTATCCTTTTGTGTTAGTCTTTGTGAGTTCCACCTCCAGCTTGACCTTTTGAACCTAGCAACAATACATTTTTATTTATTATATATTATATAAAAAATATTATTAAACTTTTTTGACCAGTTAAGTATTTAAATTAAATTGATTTTATTTTATTTTATAAAGCTCAACAAATATTTATACATAAAGTCGCATTAATATAAGATAATAATTATCATTAAATCATTTTCTAACTGCTTAAATTTTTATATTGAACCAATTATCAACATTAACATTTATGGCAGTTAAAATTGCCGAACACCATGACAAGTTCATTTATCCTTGCAAATGGTGAGCCATGTACATCCCTCCCTCAATGATCATTATCCTATATATAGTTTCTTTGTACCTCTGTTTCAACCTAATCAAAAATCATACAACTTAAAATGTTGCATCTTGATGCTAAAATTCTAATTTGCCACTAGTTGCATCAAGATTGAATGCTAACGTGGAAACCAATTCTTATGATTAAGTGTCTCACTAATTTTAATTTATCAAAAAATTAGCTAATTGAAAAAAAAAAAAATTCGTGTCAAGTGGATTAATTAATTAACAATTTTTGATAAATACAAAATTACAAAATAAAAATTTGACACAACCTATGAAATAATAAATAGTTTTATTTTTAATAACACTATGGCTTAACACATGGTGTTAATTTCAAGTCAGCTCCAACCTTATCGCAATTTACGCTACTCTCCCAATAAAGTGTCCATGCTTATTTATGACACACTAAGAAATGATGGTACTAAAAATACCATTACGATGAAGATTGACAATCATTTAGTAACATATTGATCATCAACGACGAATTGACATTTCCTATTATTTATTTATAATTTATGTATCAAATAATACGGTATTTTTTTAAAATTAAAAAATATAACAAGAACGAAAAATGAAAAGAAAAAGGCCCAATATAGGTACAAATTACAAATTTATGGTAATTATTAAAATTTTGAGAAAATATAAGGACCAGAGTGTAAAAGTCCAATACAAGACGTCGGTTGCAGAGCCGTAGTGCCATTACCCTGTTGGTTTATTCCCATCATGCTGTCAAATAATCTTCGCTCATTACCTCAAAGCTCGTTCTTCGTACCCCTGTCGTCGTGACGAAAATTTTCAATTCAGCCCTAGAGCTATATCCCAACACATTCCAATTCGAAGTTGCTGTTGCATCAATGTCAATTTCAGATTAGATCCTGGGTTTTCCTCTAGTTGTTATCTATCAGCCCCTGCTGGGGTGAAATCGATTTTCCGGTGCTGGGATTGGGGATCTCGCATTTTGGAGGTAATTGATCCCTGTGCCGGTTACTGTGAATTTCTGGATTTGAAAGTTGGGCAAAGAAAATGCACCTTAAATCGGCGCAATCATCGTTTCGCGATCGGACACTGGAATTTCAGAGCATAGCGGAGAGGCTAAAGAAATCAGTCTCATCGGGATCAGGGCCAAATGGACCAAGTAGTAGTTCGAGATCGGAGGAACAGCGATCTGCTGTTGCACTTCAGTCAGAGTTTAATAGGAGGGCTTCCAAGATTGGATATGGGATTCATCAGACGTCACAGAAGCTTGTTAAGCTGGCCAAGTGTAAGTATAAGGATTAAAATTCACAGGACTTTTTTTTTTTCTCTCGGTGATGATACGAGGACATGTATATCTTATGCTGTTTACAAATTCACGCATCCCCTCCATCCTTATCTATATACAAAATCACGTATTGGACTGGCACTCATGCTCAAAAGTAAGACAGATTGAATTGTTAAAAATAAAAATTGTGCATAATGCGTTTCTGTTCCATAGCTGGTTATCAATTTTGTCCTTCTTTTCATGTATTCGTTTTTTCAGTGGCAAAAAGGACTTCGGTTTTTGATGACCCCACCATGGAAATCCAAGAGCTTACAGCAGTTATTAAGCAAGATATTACTGCAATGAATTCTGCTGTTGTGGATCTTCAGCTAATCTGCAACTCTAGAAATGAGAGTGGGAATATCTCTAGTGACACAACTAGTCATTCAACCACAGTCGTGGATGACCTAAAAAACCGATTGATGAGCACCACAAAAGAGTTTAAAGAAGTCCTGACCATGCGAACAGAGGTAAGAGATTTAAGCATTTGGTTGCATGTTCAGTGAAAGCTATCACTGCATATGGTGTTCTGCATTTTGGTGTATTTTCACTTAATAGAGATGCTTTTGCTTCATTGACCATTATCAAGACTAATGTTATCTGCTTGGTTTTCAAAGAATTTGAAAGTCCATGAGAACAGAAGACAGTTGTTTTCCTCTACTGCTACCAAGGACTCTGCAAATCCTTTTGTTCGTCAACGTCCATTGGCTTCAAGGGCAGCTGCCAGTTCTTCTAATGCCCCTGCTCCTCCATGGGCTAGTGGGTCACCATCTTCTTCTCAGTTATTTCCCAAGTAAGTTCCTCCCTCTCTTCCCTTTATTGGGGGTTGTATGTGGTTAGATTTGTAGTTTGACTTCGAATTGAATAATTTTTTGAGATTATTTTTTGTTGCAATGAATATCGCATGGAGAGGTATGCAGATTGGATGAGCAGGGTGCATTATTTTTATGTAGAGTTCAGTCTAGAAAATAGTTTAACAGTGTTTCGAAATAAGCCTAATCTCTTTGGTCGAAAAATGGAAAGGTGATATTTCTGCCACTTCTTTACATTCAACTTTCAAATATGGAGTTCTTCATTCTTCATTTGTTTAATTTGATTTTATTTATTTACCTCAATTATTTTAGTTATTAGTCACAGATTCAATACATTTTTATTTTGATAATTAATACTCTGGTTGGAGAGTATAGTCATGGTTGTGCTTTTCATCTTTGCCGTATGGTTTAGTTGTTCCAGGTTGGGTTGAATTTTATCTGGAACTCTGAATTTCTGCATGTTAAACCTTCTTTTTCCCTGAATTTTGAATTTTGCAGGAAACAGGTTGATGGGGAGAGTCAACCATTGCTGCAACAGCACGCTCAACAGCAGCAGCAATTAGTTCCGCTGCAAGACAGTTATATGCAAAGCAGAGCTGAAGCTCTTCAGAATGTTGAGTCTACTATTCATGAACTGAGCAACATCTTTAACCAATTGGCAACACTTGTTTCTCAACAAGGAGAGATTGCTATCAGGTTTTTATATGTCTCTCTTGCTTGCTACAGATATATGCCAATGGCCCTTTTCACTTTTTGTGCCAACAAGATATAATATAAAATTATGCTGCTATCAGTATCCATGATAACTAGATTCCTTGGTACTGAGACTACTTGTTACATAAACTGTGGAATGAGTTTGGGCCTGGATAAAATTTATAGCTGACTTCCTTGATGTATAATTCGGTGGGCTAAATTTTTGTTATAGTATTGATTTAATATGTGGTTGGCTGTGGGAGATGATCAAATTGTTTTAGTTTAGTACATAATGACTATTTGGTTACGCTGGATGCAATGTTTTCTGGTTTGCTTGTTTTACAACTTACGGAGGAGAGAAATGTTAACCTCTAACTAAGACTTGCTTAATTACTGGGAAGGTGTCTTTATTAAAGAATTTGTTTTCATTGCAAGTTCAAGGTATTTAGGTAATTCTTTCTTTCTATTTAATATCATATGTTCTAGGACTTCCTTTGGAATATTTAGCGTGAGAAATTTTAACCTTTACACTCTACAGTAGCATAAAATTCATGTGTTCTTCTTTCTCCAGTTGCTTCAATTATTGCCTGATCATATTTGTTCTGGCTGATATGTAACAGCTTTTGCCATAGAGCTTTATTTTCCTATGTTTATGGGTACCATTGTATTAACTCTCTGATATTTGGTTTTGGGTTTCTATCATAAGGATTTAGATGCTCATTTTCTACTTTGTTCCTTTCCCTTCTTGCTTAGTTTTCTGATAGAAACTTATGAATGAATTACTTCTTGAGAACGTTTGTGGATGCCTTTATTTTCGGATATGCTTGGGGAACTTGTCATATTTATTTGTACTATGCCTTCATGAATCAATCTTCGACGTCGATTGGCTTGCTGATGAATGTACGGATATATCTTGACTGCATTCTTTTGTTTCCTAAAGATAGCTGAACTACATCCGTTTAATTGCATTCGTGACGTGTCTCCAGATTAAAAACAAAAAAGTTGATGAATATTAAAACGCAAGCGTGGGAATAATCCTGCAATTATTTGATACTGTTGTTATTTAGCATGAGACAGTTGTATATGCATACTTTGATTGGTGACTAAGTGAATGGGCTTTCATATGCTCGTTGGTTGTTTCCTATCTGGCAATTGATGATTGATAAAGGCACTGTTTGTAGGATTGATGAGAACATGGATGATACATTGGCAAATGTAGAAGGGGCCCAGGGGGCGTTGTTGAAGTACCTCAATAGCATATCTTCTAATAGGTGGCTGATGATCAAGATTTTTTTTGTATTAATTTTTTTCCTCATGGTTTTCCTATTTTTTGTGGCATAGTTATTCCAAAGACAGAGAATTGAAAAGTAAGACAAAAGTAACGTTCTTCTGACTGGTGATTGGCCAATTGTATTTTGTATTTCATTAATATTTCTTATTTAAAATATATATTTTTTTCGGATATGCTTCAGACTAAGCACCCAGTTGTCAAATTTGATTTTTGTATGTATTGATATGTGTTACATTTTATCCATTCAACCTATAATTTGTGATCAGCAAATACAGGCTTTCAGAAGATATTCATGTCCATGTCTGGATCTGCAAACTAAAAATAATCAGATCAATGACTAGAGAATGCCAGCTTGAGTTGATTATCAAAGTTTCAGCAAGTAAGAATTTTTTAGAAGTAAAATTTTGCTTTTTGCCATAGTAATCTGGTTAATACGAAATGTTCAGCAACTACAAAGACTCTGCGAGCAATTTTTATGCGAAAGATATTGAATCTGAACATGTATGCCATTACTTGGAAGCCTTTGTAATCAAACATAAACAAAACCATTTATTTAAAAATAACATTATTAAAAATACAACACCAATCCTAGTAAAACATGTTAAGAAGAGAAGCTGTATCTAATGTTTATAACGAATTGTGATACCAAACTGAAAAAGAATTTAAGTAGTTCATAAAAAAAATTATTAAAATGCAATAGCCAATAGCCGCCACTCACTAGTCCTAGCACCTTATTATTGTTGTGCAATTAAAAAAATTGGCGTTATTGTTTAACCTAACAACACAAGCTGTAACAAATCCACTCCAATTTGCGGCAGGAAAAGAAAAGATCTGTTCAAAAAAAAAAAAAAAGACCGTCTTTTTAACGAAAACCAACAGTACCAGCCTCTCGCCTCCTATAAAAACTCCCTTCTGTTTTCTTTTCATTGCGTTATCTGTTATCTTCTTCAATTTAACCCTAGCTGGCTCTGTGAAACCTGGAAAACTGGCAGCATTCATACATCCTGTGTCTTTATCTCACTCAATCTCTCAAAGAGAGATATCCAGCCCTTATTTTCATTCTCTAACTTATATTGTGCCTCCCACTGAGATTTTAATTGATACTCCATTCTGGATTTGTCTGTATCGTGAATTTTACAGTCTTCGTCAAACATCAGATCTCATTGAGCCCTAGATTTTTATTAACTTAAAATTGGTATAAATTTCATATGCAAAAGAAGTGATTCAGATTTTACGTGAAATTTACATTTTAGTTAAGGATTTTTGATCTTTCATTCGGCGATTGCCCTATTGCGAGGAACTATTTTGATCTGAATTCTTAATCCTCTTGGTTAATACGATAACTTTGCATTCTGGACCTGCTATTTTTGACCTGCTATTTTTGAGAATCATACACCTCACCCGCTGCTTCGGAAAATTCTTCAACACTGTACTTTTGGTTGATCTTGGTATATAAAGAAATGGTTGGGGGTGGAAGCAGAAGGGACGAAGGCTCGTTGGTGATCAACAACACGAACGTATTCGCGGCTCTCGAAACTCTGAAAAAGAAGAAAAAGTCCGATAAGGAACGCAAGAGCAAGGGGTCATCCAAATCACAGGCTCAGTCCAAGGGACCCGAGCCTCAGGTGTTCTGGGCTCCATCTCCATTGAATACGACATCTTGGGCTGATGTTGATGACGATGATGACTACTACGCCACCACCGCCCCGCCTCAATCTGTCTGGGGCGTTTCTGAGCTACAGCAGAGTAAGGAGAAACCGAACGATGTGGAGGTGAGAATTTAATTATTGTTATCGCTGATTGTATGTTTTCTTCAATATAGAATTTGATGTTATACATGTTCGGTGATGTTCCTGTTGTCAAATTTAGGGATGAATTAGGAAACATATTGACTGAGTTTGTCTTCTTATTGAAGGGATTGGAATGTTGTGGATTTAATGAACTTTCAGGGATTACTGAGGTCATATATTTCTTTTGTACTTAATTGCTTGATGCAGCTGCGATAGTTATAGTAAAAAATGTGACACATTGCTGACACTAGCTTAATTTGTTATTTGTTTGTTTTCCTTTTGAATGGTTCGAAGATGCTATATTTGCATATTTGCGCTTTTTTAGGGCTATACAGATTACTGGATAACACATTCTAGTGGTGGCACACGTATTATTGCATTGTTGTTTGTACGTGGAAATATTGAAAATTTTAAACTAGAGGAAAAAAGTACTAAAGAAAATCTCCCTGGTAGGAACATAATGAGAGTATCAATTCGTTTGAGAACAAAATTTTAAATTAATTTTCCATTTTTTTATTATTAGACAGGCTTTTAGCTAAATTTTTTGAACTATTAAAATCACATTGCTTATCACCCATCAGTAAAACTGTCTCAGGCTCTCACCTGACATTTAGTATCCTTATATGGTGGTATGCTTTGGTGTTTTTTTAAAAGAACTGTACATCAAAAGCTGCAACTTTGGTTGAAATAGTTTCAGTGAATGTATGTGAGAGACTGACTTATTGGACCAACTCCTGATTGTCTTCGAAGCAGTTTATAATGCAGGATTTTATGCAGTGAATCAGGAACCACACTTACCATCATGCATATCTTCAAAACTAAACTTTTCGTCAATCAAGTTTATAAAGTGTAAATCTAATGTTAGATTATCTACTGCCTGAATTATGAAAAGGACTGTTACTTGTCCATTATAATTATTGTTGTGTTCATTATGCGACATGAAAAAATAACTGCAACGTAGGTCCTTTCTGGGCAATTGACTTTTTACTTTGATTTCTATGTTTATTCTTAGATTTAGGAAACCAAATTTCACCTGGCATTGCAATATGCATCTTTTGCCAATTCTGTAAAGTTTATTGAAGGAAATGTTGTGATATAGTTCTGTTTTTAAAAACTAAAGAGTATGTTTTTAACCAGCATTGGTGTATTTAGGTTGTCTATGTTGGCAAATTAGAGATAATTTGAATAGTGAGCACATGGTCAAAAATTTCTTCACACTAAATTTTTGGTGATTACCTCTATGATATTATATAGTTATGCAGTGAATTATTGATGTATTTATTATTTTCTTTTGGCAACTCCCTTATTCCATGTAATTGACAAGGTCTGTGATTACAGGAGAGTGAGAGTGAGGAAGATATTTTAGATGATGGGGATGATGACGTGGAGGAAGAGCATGATCATGAGGCAGAGCGCCCTGTGACCCCTGAACCTGAGGTTAAGAAGCCTGGTGAAGTTTCTGTGGTCCCAAAGGAAGCAGAAAGACAACTCTCCAAAAAGGAAAGAAAGAAAAAGGAACTTGCAGAGCTTGAGGCGCTACTGGCTGATTTTGGAGTTGCGCCCAAAGAGAGAAACGGTCAAGATGAGTCACGAGGTAACAATTGAGTGCCAATGCATGCTTACAAAATTCCTAATTTCGATTCGAATTTTCAACCTATTTGGATCTTTTTTGGTAACAAGGCATTACACTCTAAATAGAAAAGTAAAACTTCTATGCTTATCAAGATGTAGGTATCTGGGCTATGTATTATTTTAAGTCTTGCTCAAACATGATGTTGTCAAATTTGTGCTCGCAGGTGTCCCTCAGGTTAAGAAAGATGTTGAAGCTGATGGAGATGGAGAGAAGAAGGAAAATACAACTGTAGAATCCAAAAGTGCCAAGAAGAAGAAAAAGAAGGATAAAGCTTCCAAGGAGGTAAGAGAATCTCAGGATCAACCCAACAGTACAGATGCAAACAACGGGCCCGATGAGGTTACTATTACTGAACAAATGGAGGAGGATACATCTACTGTTGATGTGAAAGAGCGTCTCAGGAAAGTTGCATCTGCAAAGAAGAAGAAATCTAGTAAAGAAATGGATGCTGCTGCAAGAGCTGCCGCACAAGAAGCTGCTGCAAGGAACTCAAGGCTTGCTGCGGCAAAGAAGAAAGAGAAGAGCCATTATAACCAGCAACCAGTGCGGTAAAGGAACCCTGTTCTTTGACATTGAGTACAGGAATATGTATTCTTATTCTTGTTCATATGATGATGCCGAAATAACAGCGGGCTCTAGGCTCTGGTTAGCTTTTAGTCATATTGTCATGGGACCTGAGAAATTTACTTTTGTATTTTATTTTTCTTTTTTGGGACTTTATGTTGTTCAATTGTCACGGACATCCCTTTTGCGGAAGAAAATTTTTGCTTGGAAGGTAGCTGAACTGCAGGGCTCATGTTTATTGTAGTTCTCTTGTGGTGTCTGATCAATTAGTTCTAACCTATAAAATGTGTTTATGTCTCTTCTCACCTGCTAAGCCTAATTTCAACCTTGCGCAATCACTCAAATTGTTTAAAGCGTCTTGTGCTGGGCATCTTCCACGAGGATTTCTAAATTATAGACAAGGAAATTACAGGACTCTAATAGAGATCGCCTAGCGATCCCTGAAATGCCAGTTTTTAGGCACAAGGCATCTAAATATCGGAGCCTTCTCTTCTTTCTTTGTCTTCGTTTTCAAAAGGCTGTGTTGCTTTATATAATAAGTTGAGAGGCAACCCTGCTAATCTAATTTTTAAGCGTGAGCACCAGAACCTGTTTCCGACAAATCTAGATTGAATTTGGTTCGTCGGCTTGTCTTTCAATCCTCTGAAGATCGAAACAGGGACGGAAAGTAACCGGAGGGAGTTGGAGGTCTGACGCGAAATTTAGCGTTTCTGGAGGAAACGAACGCCTTTTTTTCTTTTTCTTCTACCACGTCTAGTGCTATGATCCGCAAGTGAATTGGGTCTCGAAATCTTCTGTGACTTTGGTTTTTTTTCAAAAAAGTAACGGCTATGGCTTGCCTCGGGCGCGGGGGTGTTACCGGGAGACTGGGAGGTTCGTGCATCCTCGTTTTTTTGCAATGGTATTTGTTTCAAGCAAAGTATCTAAATATGGGGCTGTCTAATTATGCAAGCAAGCAAATAGCCCAACATTTCCCTGTACCCGAAACATAAAACAAAAAGCAGAGTCCATAACCTTAAGTAGAAGAAAGATATTCACTGAGCAAATTCCACACTATTGTTTCTTCCTACAGGTCAGTCTACTTCCATAGGAAATGTTACCAGTTTCTTAATTATGCACAAAGAAGCTTTAAAATTTGCTCTTCCTTGTGATGCATTCAACAACTTCGACTGAGGATCGACATATATGGCTACTTTCATTGAATCTGAATGAGCCTTATGAACTGTTGAGGGACGGAGAAGCACAGCTTCCCGGTCCCTGGCAAATGATCCGCCAACAATTTTGTGGAGGTGTATGAGAGAAGATAATGAACGTGAAAACTCACAGCTCATTCATTGGGATCACGCTTCATGGTTCTTTGGATAGTTGCGGCAAAGGAATCCTCTTCTACTGGGAGAGAAAGCAGCTGCCTCAGAGGACTCGTCGTCGATGCGGAATATCTGCAAAACAAAGTCATTGGACTAACCAAGCATTTAGGTTCTCGCATTTTTCTGGGCAGAACGTAGATTTATTAAGGAGAGACCTTGTTTCGAGAAGTAGGTCGAGGTTGACATGCATCAAGGAACCGTTTTCTCGAAGCAAGGCTCTGGTGGCTTATTTGAAACCTTTATGGGAAGAGGGGCTGCTTCTATTAAGGGCCTCCATTTATACAGCTGTTATCTCTGGGTTATGCCTGTTGGTATGGTATGGGCAGAACAAAGCCAAAGGTTTTATTGAAACGAAGCTATTACCTTCTATTTGTTCTGCCTTAAGTGAATACATTCAGCGTGAGTTTGAGTTTGGCAAGGTTAAAAGAATCTCACCATTAAGCATAACATTGGAGTCATGTTCATTTGGGCCACATGAGGAGGAATTTACTTGTGGTGAGATTCCCATGGTCAAACTTCGTCTTCGTCCTTTCGCAAGTCTGAGGAGGGGAAAGTTGGTGATTGATGCAGTTTTCTCACATCCAAGTATCTTGGTAGTGCAAAAGAAGGATTTTACTTGGTTAGGATTACCATCATCTGAAGGCAGGCCTAAGAGGCACTTCTCTGCTGAAGAAGGGATCGACTATCGTACAAAAATCAGGAGGCTTGCACGAGAGAAAGCAGCTGCTCGATGGACAAGAGAAAGGGATGATGCAGCTAGGGAAGCTGCAGACATGGGTTACTTTGTTTCTGAAAGGTGTAGTAGTCTGTTTGGAGGTGATCCTCTAGATGAGATTGCAACTCAATCAACAGAATCAACAAACTCTAAATCCTTTATCTGCCTGATTGAGGGGAAGCATGATCATCATTGCATGGACACAGGTATTGATTATGATATGAAACATGCAGATTTGGAGAAATCATTTGGAGTTAAAGTTCCCAGTTCAGGGCTTGGATTGTGGTCCAGAGTAGTAAAAGGGCGTAGGAAAAACAAATTTAAGAAGGCGAATGGGAGTGACATCTCTACATTTTGTGTTGCTACCAAAAGAAGAATTCTTGAATGTAGTGCTTTAGCCGCTCAAGCATATTTCCGTGGTCAATCTCGTGGGAAGTTTGAGGAGCCTTCACAACCTCCTGAATCTTTTCCTTTAACGAACAATATGCTTGTGGTGAATGGTCAGGTCGACAAAATTGCGGAATCTGTTCACAATGGCGATGAAAAAAGAAGTGATGATAGCCGAAATGGAAAACAAGTAAGAGATCTTGGAATCCGATCTTATTCAGTAAATGGAACTATTAGTGGTCATTCAGATTATTTCAAATTGATCCCTGATCTGGCATTACAAACAGGAGAGAGTAAATGTGAAAATTTGGTATGTAGTGGGGAAGTTACAGAGCCTGCTAAGGCTAATAGTTCGACAGTGGAAAGTGATAAGTTGGGACGTTGTATTGCAGACAATCAAATTGATGATGATAAACCTGTGGGTCAAAGTTGTATGATGTCTGAAAATTCGGCATCTGTGAAGCCTGAGCTTGGACTTGCTAGTTATCTTCAAGTTCCAATTCACCGCCTCATCGTGAAATTTGGCAAAACTTCATTTTTCAGAAATCTTGAGGAGTCGTTCTCTAACCTTCTTTCTGGTCCCATTCAGAAGTTGAAGTCTGACATTGGTCTAAAAGTTGGATATATTTTTGCAAAACAGGTTGATGTTCTGCAGCAAGAAGACAATGCTAAGATGCTTCCATTTACATTGGATTCTGTTCATTTTAGAGGTGGGACAGTAATGCTACTTGCCTATGGAGACAGAGAAGTTAGGTGAGATCTTTTATCTATTACTTAAATCAATTTCAAGTTTCAGGACACCACAAATTTAAGAACACACCTCCCCAGTAGTTTAGCATGATACACGTTATATAGGTGTTTAGACTGGTTTGTTATATCCTCTTCTTGCTTATGAGCTCGTTCTGAGCATGCTGATGAATAAATCATAAAAATCAACTTTTGTATATACTTTGACGAAAGACTCATTCGGCAGCTAATTGATAATACACTGGTGTAAACTGTTGGTATTTATATCTTTAATATGAGTAAAGAGGGTCAATGCTTGTTCTCAACTTAATTTTTGAGAGAGAATCCTGTGTTGTATTATTTCTTGGGCTTGAACTTAATTGTAATGGGAGGAGTCGTTCTTTCATTCGTGGAGTCCTGAAACCTTTATTATTTAATTTTTGTTTCTCAAGTGATATTGGACGCTTTAGAGACTTAGTTCTTACTTTTTGTCCAGAACGGGCAACAACACCTAAGGTTTATGTTATTTAAACAGTAAAATATTCTACTTGGACATTTCTTTTAGTATTTTACAACTTTCCTATCTTTGGCATGTCATGTCGGTGCAGCAGGTTCTCTGATATAGCTTACATGTTTACTTTCATACATATAATCTTCTTAGTATTGTAGGATGAAGGTTGGAGTTATGGATCTGTTTAATAGGATTTTGTAGATCATAGATTATACGCTTGAGGCAGGTAGACGAAGTTCTAGTGGTTCTACATTTTTTTTTTTTAATTTTTAATTTTATACTGTCAGGGAGATGGAGAATGTCAGTGGATATGTGAAGTTCCAAAACCACTATAGCCATGTGCACTTAAAACTGAGCGGAAATTGTCAGACTTGGAGATCAGATATCATGTCTGAAGATGGTGGCTGGTTGTCTGCCAATGTTTTTGTTGACACTCTTGAGCAGAAATGGCATGCAAATTTAAAAATTGACAATCTGTTTGTTCCGGTAAGGTATATAGTGATTAGAAATGCCAATATTTTGCTAATTCTTCATTTAAAGTTGCATGGATTGCTGAAGCAGTTTGTGTCTGACTTAAACTTTATGCAGCTATTTGAAAGGATATTAGAAATTCCTATCACATGGTCTAAAGGGAGGGCGAGTGGCAAGGTACTTCCTTTAATTTCAGTTACTTTTCCTATTCATTTTTGGAAGTTCAGTAAAAATTTTGAAGTTAAATCTAAGGGTTCCAGATAGATTCTTAATGGACTTCCAGTTTGAAACTGTATTTCTGGTTATATTCATTACTACAAGATATCTTCCATAACTCGTTTGGAATTATAAACTGGCATGGTTGAAATTATCAAGTGTCCACTCTCTCCAATCCTTACTCGGATTATTTGGCTATTGAAATTCGTTTTCTAATTACTGTTTATATTGATGTCATACCCAACCTTCTTGGACAGTGCCTTTTATCTTATATAGGATACTGTTCGGGCTGGCTAATTGTATTGTCATGTGACTGATGTGATTATTCTTGATATAGCATCACCTGTTTAATATATTGTTTTTCTATATTTAGGTTCATTTGTGCATGTCAAGGGGTGAAACATTTCCCAATCTTCATGGACAGCTTGAAGTGACAGGGTTGGATTTTCAATTATTGGATGCTCCATCTTACTTTTCTGTATGTCTTACTTTCATCCTTACTAAAATGCCTCGTATCATACCTGCCAATTTTTGTCATTCAAAGTTCATCTGCCATATTCTCAGTACTCTGTTTTTAATGAGTTGAAGACCGAGCTTTGGCTGTCATTTGTGAGACATGCTCATGACAAACCTATTGCATTTTATAGTTCGAAGATTGATTTCTGTTTTTCAGGTTCACATCATTTACATTTTTATTGTTGTTCTGGCATAGTATGCCAGGACATAATTGCTGTTGATGCCTACTTTATCTTGGATCACTTAAAACCATAGTGTATTGTCCATAATAGTTAGTTGTAAACTTGTAAGTAATTTCTTTTTCAGGGGTTTTTTATTATGTGTGTCTGTTGGTGCAGGACATTTCAGCAAGTTTATGTTTTCGTGGTCAACGAATATTTTTACACAATGCAAATGGCTGGTTTGGCAGCGTGCCTCTAGAAGCATCTGGAGATTTTGGCATTCATCCTGAGGAAGGAGAATTTCATCTTATGTGTCAGGTGCTCTTCCTTATTCTGAAGTGTGGTAGGCTTGGGCAAATTATATTTTGATGATTCAGTTTATTAGGTCTTTGCATTAAGCATTTACTTCTTCAAAAAATATCTTTTATTATTAGCAAGCATACTTCACTGGTGATTCCAAAACTCTGCCTTCAATCTTATGGATTTATTCCCGGTTCCATTATACAAAATCTGCATTACCATATAGAATCAAAGGTGAACTTTTGCAGATTGTATATCTCATTCAATTTGTTATAGATAGTGAGAATAGTTTTCATCTATCTTATATTGCTTTATATGCTCAATTTCCAGGTTCCTTGTGTTGAGGTGAATGCCCTGATGAGAACTTTCAAGATTAAACCTCTCTTATTTCCGGTATGTTAGTCCTGAGTTCAATGAGTTAAATTTAGTTTTTCTAAAATAGATTAGATCATTTGCATCTTCATGTTCTTTGTTCTGTCGCTCTCTCTCCTTTTTTTTTTGGAAATTTCTAAACTAGAAAATAGATGTTTATGCAAGTTTATCTTATATACATTCACAAGCTTCTATTGCTTGCTACTTACTGATAATTTGATTTCTTATATGTGGGTTTCGGACCAAAAATTAGTTTGGGCATTTCAAAGATACTAGAATGTTATTTTCACCTATAAACGCTCCTAAGATCAATTTCAACTTCTTTCCTCCCCAAAACGTAGTCCTTTAAGCTTATCTGATATTAATCCTTTTATTTTTTATTTCGTTTCCTTACTTGAGGTTTATTAATCGCAGCTGGCCGGTTCAGTAACTGCAGTATTTAATTGTCAAGGCCCATTGGATACTCCTGTATTTGTCGGTAGTGGAATGGTTTCTAGGACATTCTCTCATTTAAGTGTGGACACTCCTGCATCATCAGCAGCTGAAGCACTTGCTAAAAGTAAAGAGGCTGGTGCACTGGCAGCGATTGACCGTGTTCCATTTACATATGTATCTGCGAATTTCACTTTTAATACTGATAACTGCGTAAGTTGACAGGGATACCAATTTAGCACACAGCCATTTCTGATTAATGGCTTCTTTAAATGGTGCTATGATACATTCTAGTGACATTTACTCTGTATATAACAGGTTGCTGATTTATATGGAATTAGGGCCACTCTTGTAGATGGTGGTGAAATTCGAGGGGCTGGGAATGCATGGATATGCCCAGAGGTATATAGCTGCCTATGCAAAACCTGCCTATTTTAGCTCAGTCACGAAATAAATTGCCTTTGTCAAGCAAAGATTTATTTTCTCACTGAAAGAAGTTCTTCTTATTGTAATGTTGAACCATTGTGATATTTTTTTTTTTTTTTAATAAAAGGAATTCTACTACTAATTATCTGCATTGCACGTCAATTTTCAGTTTTCCGGGGATTCTAATATAAGCTTTTTCAAGAGCTTTAAATGTCTATTGCATGAGACGGGGAGGTGATATTCACACCCCACAAAGTAGTAGTTCTTAAAATAAAAACAAAAATTACTGATTTTTCCTCTCAAAAATCAGGAAATTGAGGGGACTTCTGCCATTTGGCTAAAACAAATATTCGAATTGGATTTTATCTTTTTGCATTATATATGGTTATTTGCTTCACACATGTCCTACTCAGAGAAAATCCATATCTCTCTAGAGTCTAGACCTTCTATTTTGTCCCACCTAATGCATATTATGTTCCTGTCAGGGTGAGGAGGATGAGACAGCAGTAGATGTGAGTTTCTCTGGAAATCTGGCCTTTGACAAAATCATGCTTCACTATGTACCTAGTTATTATCATCTTATGCCACTCAATTTAGGGGATATAAGTGGAGAGACAAAACTTTCGGGATCTCTTTTAAAACCGTAAGATTAGCCATTCTTCAGTTTTGGATAATCAGTTTTTATTAAGACTAAAGCAATATTGTTGCTTATGGTATTGTCTACTTTTGCTTGTTTTCCCATGTCTATGACTGTCTCTTATATTATGCCAATACTTTGTTATTGATTTATTTTTAATGCAGGAGGTTTGATATAAGATGGACTGCACCTAAAGCAGAAGGATCCTTTAATGAAGCTAGAGGAGTTATCATGATCTCACAAGACTGCATTGTTGTTAATTCTTCTTCAGCTGCATTTGATTTGTATATGAGAGCTCGAACATCTTATTTTGATGATTTTTTGCTTAAAAAAGAGGAGTTGTACTCAGCAAAGGCCATTCCATTTACTGTTGATGGGGTTGAGCTTGATTTACGTATGCGTGGGTTTGAATTCTTCAGTTTGGTCTCTACTTATACTTTTGATTCCCCAAGACCCTTGCATTTAAATGTAACTGGAAGGATCAAGTTTCAGGGAAAGGTTCTTAAACCTACTAGTATTACTAATGAACAAAATTTTGAGAACAGACAGCATGTGCAAATGCTGGCAACAGGAAGTGCAGATAGTCTTGTTGGTGAAGTTTCAATCTCTGGTCTCAAACTGAATCAATTAACGCTGGCACCCCAGCTTGCTGGCTTGTTGAGAGTTGCTCCAGAGCGTATCATGGTGATGCATAAAACTTCATCTTCTTAAAGCATGTTCTATCTTAAAATTCAGATACGTGGATTTGTTAAAATATATTAGACTGCTTTGCGATATTACATTATTATTTTAATCATATAGGAAATTTCTGCTAAAGAAGGTTGAATTTAATATTTTCTGATATCAATTAATGGTGATTATGTTTGTTATTTGATGGATGTAGTCTCAGATTTTCAAATTTTAATAACATAAAGTTGTTCTGACTTCTTGCACTGCAGTTGGATGCCACAGGTAGGCCTGATGAAAGTCTTGTTCTGGACTTTGTTGGGCCATTACAGCCTAGCGCTGAAGATAATCTACAAAGTGGAAAACTTTTGTCTGTTTCCCTTCAGAAGGGGCAACTCAGGGCTAACATTTGTGTTCAGCCATTTCATTCAGCCAACTTAGAGGTACCTTTATTTAAATTTTGGGTCGAGCGTTTAAATCCAAATCTTCTCGTTTCTCTGCCTGCAAAAATTTTTGGTTTATTCTTATATCTGACCTTAAATTGGTATTCATGATCATTCTTTTCTTTTCCCTGTTTCTTTGGTCTTTACAAATAGGTGCGGCATTTTCCACTTGATGAATTGGAGCTTGCTTCACTCAGGGGAACTATACAAAGAGTAACCCCACATATTTACCTGCTTGACTTTGTTGCTCTTTTCTGTAATTTTCAATGCATAATTAGATCATGATGAAGTTGATCCGATCATTTTGGGAATGGTAGACTAGGTTCCTACAGTCTTATCTGTTCTGTATAAGAAATTCATGTCAAGATTCAGATTGTTTTTACTGTTTCACAAGTCAAACCTGAAAATCAGGTCACTGAAATTTATAAGTTGTTTTGGCGTAACTGTTGTCTTCCTTCATCTTTCAATTTTGGCTTTTGGTGACTTGGAATCTAGCCCTTGTTGACTATGTTAATGCTTATTCAAAAAATTATCTATAGGCATATTGCACCTCCTCTCACTCTTGGTTTAAACAAGCAGAGATCATTGGCTAAAGATCCTCCGGTGGCCCTTATTGATTAGCCATTCAAGTAGAGTTATTTACGTTAAAATTTCAAGGCCGACTCTTGTTAATTTATTGGAGCCTTTTAGTCTGACTAAGTTAATTGATGAAATCTCTGAATGGCCATTAGTTTAGTGGGAAGAATAAGCATATCAGATTAGACAGTTACTTTGTGCAGAGGAGGGAGGGACTAGATAAGTAGCAAGCAAAACAGTTCATGGAGAAATAAAACTCCTGTCTTTTATTTGAAGTTTAAACAGCTTTCCTACCTTCTCCTTCCCTCCCTGATTTTCAGTTTTCTATTTAGTCCTGTTTGAATGATGAACTGGTTTTATTTTTTTGATCATTGAATGATAACATGGTTGAGCATCTATTTTATGATGTCATAAAATCTAGTATATGGTGTTTTCAGCTGGTATCTTGTTTGCTTTCAGGCAGAAGTCCAGCTTAATCTTCAGAAAAGAAGAGGGCATGGAGCACTATCTATTCTTCGGCCAAAATTCAGTGGTGTGCTTGGTGAAGCCCTAGATGTAGCAGCCAGATGGAGTGGAGATGTTGTGAGTCCCTATGCCCTAGCTTTTATAAAATTGCACCTGAATTTGATCATCTGTTATTTATTTATCGCTGTTGCAGTAAGTAAAAATAAATCAACAAGTCTGTTTAGCATGACTCAAATTTGTTCTTTAGTATGTGTGAGTGAACACATATGCATGGTAGTTTCACATAATCCTATCAGTTTGACGCTCCTTCTTCAGTTCAGAAATTTGTCTCACAGTAACAAATCTTAAGTTTTATATCTTTCACCTTTTGGGTTATGTCCAGCAGTTTCCTTTATATTGATCAGATTATTTGTTTAAATTATCTCAAGAATTTCATTTTCTGAATTACTGATAAATAGATAGTGTCAACTATGCAGTCTTCTTGAAAGATAAACATGTTCAGTTGATTATCTGCACCTTTACATGACTTCCTTAATAAATTCTTCTTTTATCTGGAAGATAAAAAAAAAATCTGCTCTGTTAGATGAGTTCTTCACCGTAATTGACCTTAAAGCTCGTCAACAATAGGTTCTCAAATGTTCCTTTTGTTTTATTTATTTTTGAAGAAGGTAAAAAAAGGGGTGGGATTGGGTGGGGGAGGGACCATGGAATGAAAATAATCATTTTGTTGTTTTATGACCTCATCCATAGTTTATTTTTTATACAAATAGAAAACTGTAAACGGTGTTTATGTTTGATACTAATTCTCGGCCGATGCACTATTATTCAGATTACTATTGAAAAAGCTATTTTGGAACAAAACTACAGTCATTATGAGCTTCAAGGTGAATATGTGTTGCCTGGCGCCCGTGATCGTAAACCTGTTGAGAAAATAGGGGGTGGCTTCTTCAACAAGCTAATGTCTGGGCATCTTGGTAGTGTTATATCCTCAATGGGAAGATGGAGAATGAAACTTGAAGTACGCAGAGCCGAAGTTGCTGAGATGCTTCCTCTTGCAAGGCTACTTTCTCGAAGTACGGATCCTGCAGTTCGTTCAAGGTCAAAGGTTGTATTTTGCTTTGTGTTTGGAAGTCATGTATAATTATATTGTTAATTGTTAATTACCTGGATGTAGCTCAGTTGACCGAGATGATTTGCTAATTACTTAATCTTTTCGAGTTAGTGTCTTCTCACAATGTTTATGTGGCGCACTTTTATTTGTCTTTTTGGGTAGAACTATCTGGTTTTCTTGAAAGCCACAAAATGTACTCCTCTTTAAAATAATAATAATAATAAAATAAACTAATTTTCGATGTTGCTATAATATGTGTGCAGGATTTTTTCCTTCGAAGTTTGCCGTCAGTGGGATTGTTATACACTGGAAGTCTGCAACAACTGCTTGAGGTATTGTCAAGGGTCATTCTACCTTATTTTTCTCCGAAACACTGCAATACCTGAGGCATCTAAGTTTTATGCTCATAAAATCTAGCATGAAGTGGATTTGTAATTTTTTAAGAAAATTCAAAATATTAATAAGTCTTGTAACAGGCATTGCAAATATGAGGTTTCATGTCTGACTAACATGAGTATGTACAACTTACAGATAATAAGGGGGCACCATGCTCCTTCAAATGATGTCATTCTTGAAGATTTAAGTCTGCCTGGTTTATCTGAACTTAAAGGTCGCTGGCGCGGCTCTCTTGATGCTAGTGGAGGAGGAAATGGTGACACTCTGGTAACTATCTTTCAGTGTTTATATTCGTTGGAGTTGGCATGAATTATGTGTTCTTAAAGATTGGCGGTCTCCTTCTCTTTCATTTCAGGCAGAATTTGACTTTCATGGTGAGGATTGGGAGTGGGGAGACTACAAAACACAGCGGGTCTTGGCGGTTGGTGCTTACAGTAATGATGATGGGTTGCACCTGGAGAAATTTTTTATCCAAAAGGATAATGCCACCATCCATGCCGATGGGACTTTGTTAGGGCCTAAAACCAATCTTCACTTTGCTGTCTTAAATTTTCCTATTAGTCTGGTCCCAACCCTTGTTCAGGTCATAGAATCTACAGCAACAGATGTTGTCCATTCTCTTAGGCAATTGTTAGCGCCAATAAAGGGTATATTGCATATGGAAGGAGATCTTAGAGGAAGTTTAGCAAAACCAGAATGTGACGTGCAAGTAAGACTTCTGGATGGTGCCATTGGTAGTATTGATCTTGGACGAGCAGAAGTTGTTGCTTCTCTAACCTCAACCAGTCGTTTTCTATTCAATGCAAAACTCGAACCTATGATACAAAATGGTCATGTGCTTATTCAGGGAAGTGTTCCTGTTGCTTTGATACAAAATAATGTGCCACTGGACGATGTAGAATCAGATAAAAGTGGGGCTACTTGGGTTCCTGATTGGGTCAAGGAGAAGAATAGAGGGACTGCTGATGCTGCCAGCGACCAAAAAGTTTCTAGAGATAGAAAAGAAGAAAGTTGGAATACTCAATTAGCAGAGAGCCTTAAAGGCTTGAACTGGCAAATTTTAGATGCTGGAGAAGTCAGGGTTGATGCTGATATTAAAGATGGGGGAATGATGTTGTTAACAGCTTTATCTCCGTATGGCAATTGGCTTCAAGGCAATGCTGATATTATGCTTGAGGTGGGTGAATCAATATAATATACTTACATAGTGGTTAATATGAATTTTTATCTTATTATTATTTTTTGGATAAGTATTTGTTTAACAAAGTCTTGTAATTTGTCTCAACTTGATAGGTCAGAGGTACGGTTGATCAACCAGTAATAAATGGACATGCATCGTTCCACAGGGCATCTATATCTTCACCAGTGCTCCGAAAGCCACTTACCAACTTTAGGGGATCGGTTCATGTTAAATCTAACAGGTTATGCATCACCTCGTTGGATAGTAGGGTAAGCAGAAAAGGTAAGCTGATTGTGAAAGGGGATCTTCCGCTTAGAACTAGTGAAGCAGCACCTGGAGACAAGATTGAGTTGAAATGTGAGGTTCTGGAAGTACAGGCAAAAAACGTATTAAGGTTTTTTCCCCTAACTTGTGTCCTTAAACTGATGAGACCTTTAAATAATTAATATTAATGACATCTGGCACTGGTTTGCATTATAACATTTGTCATATATTTCAGTGGTCAGGTTGACTCCCTGATGCAAATATCTGGTTCCTTATTGCAACCAAACATATCTGGGAGTATTAAACTTAGCCACGGAGAAGCATATTTGCCACATGAGAAGGGTGGTGGAGCTGCGTCTCACAGATTCCCATCAATTCAGTCTATGCTTCCTGCTGGTGGTGTCAGTCAAGCTGTTACTTCAAGATACGTTTCACAGTTTTTCAGATCAGAACCTACTGCTTTAAGGAATGAAGTTTCTCCCTTAGGTAATATTTTACATTCGTCAATTTGGCGTATCCTTGAACCTTATAATTTACTGCCGAATATTATACAGTGAGAGTTCACTCCCTATCTACAATGGGAAAAGTATATTTCAGTATTTCTTAGCAATGTTTGATGTCTAATTGAATTAAAAGGCCTGATATAAATTGGTACAAGCTAAGAAGGATTTTCTAAATAAAGATAATATAGGCATCTGAGCTAATATCTTTTCCTATAAATTATTATCTTTCCTTTCTTAACTGAGGTGTTGGCTTTTGGGTTGAGATGTTTGTTCTGCCCTTTTATAGTGGAGCCGCTCAACTCACGTACCTAACCTTTGTTGCAATTGACGGAGTCAGCTTTGTGAGGAAAGTGATTACTCTAAGGCTTGGCCTATGCCCGGGCACCTGTTGCCCACTTGGGTGTAGGCCCAGGCCAGTACTATCCCCGTTTGAACCACGAACGTTTCAAAATCACAGCTGGTAGTTAACTAACAAAATTAGGAAACATTACTTGTGCATGATTTATCCCTTGAAAGGGTGGGGGACATAGTACTACGTGTTGGGATTATTCTCTTTATGATTACTGGTTGTGGATCTAGCTATTATAGGTAAGATTATGCTATAATCTGAAATGAAAATGTAATGCACTCCATAAACACTATCCAATCGTTTGATTGCTTGATCTTCTAGATTTAAGTTTTTATGCCGTTGAGGTTCTCATGTTATATTTTATACAATGGTAATTTTTATGTAATATTATTTTGATTCCACCCCTTACCTTTCTAATTACAGCTGCAGTTAAGTCACCTGAAGTCGAAAATACTATGGGGCAAGCGCATGTTAAACCTAATGTAGATATTCGCCTGAGCGATTTAAAGCTTGTGCTTGGACCAGAGTTGAAGATAGTTTATCCTTTGATTCTTAATTTTACCGTTAGCGGAGAACTTGAGTTGAATGGTCTTGCCCATCCCAAGTGGATAAAACCTAAAGGAATACTGACATTTGAGAATGGTGAAGTTGATCTAGTTGCAACACAGGTTTGTCTAATGCTTTATTTCGCAATTCTTGTGAATTGTAACCTTCTAGACTAGTTTCATTATGGTTTGACTTATGTTGATATAATCCAATTTCAAATGCAGATGAGATTAAAACGGCGGCATCTAAATATAGCAAAATTTGAACCTGAATATGGACTAGACCCAATGCTAGATATAGCATTGGTGGGATCTGAGTGGCAATTTAGAATTCAAGGTCGAGCTAGCGATTGGCAGGACAATTTTGTGGTGACCTCAACGCGTTCGGTGGAACAGGATTTGCTCTTATCCCCTGAGGTATAAAGATTTTGCTGTTATTGTAGAAATCCTTCATGTCTTTCTTGAGTTTGTTGTTTCAATTTGGTGCTGGAAAGGTGAGGCCTGAGCCGTCAAACATGACCATATAATACAGTTTAATATTTTTGAAGAATGGTTTTTAAGTTTTGCCTTCACTTTGACCTAGAAAAAGGCAAGGGAAAATATCACTGTCGAAGTTTTTAGTATGCAAATCAGTCAACATTTTTATCAGTGAGACTAAGATCGAAGTTTTTATATACCTGCACAGTATGATCTTATCAGTTGTTTCTGTTTGCACAGGCTGCCAGAAGGTTTGAGAATCAGTTGGCTAAATCCATTGTGGAAGGCAATGGCCAGCTTGCATTTGAAAAGCTTGCAACTGCAACTCTTGAAAAATTAATGCCAAGAATAGAAGGGAAAGGAGAGTTTGGCCAGGCTCGGTGGAAGCTAGTGTATGCGCCTCAGATTCCTAGTTTGATTTCTGTTGATCCTACAGTGGATCCTCTCAAGTCACTTACCAGTAACATATCATTTGGGACAGAATTCGAAGTCCAGCTTGGGAAACGTCTTCAGGTAATCTTGATAAAACGTCTTGACTCTTGAGCTAAATTGATTGTCATCAACTTTTTCTCCAATGAATGCCAAATCCTGTTTTTGGCTTCACCAAGACAGCTGCCAACGTTAAGAGTTACATAGTCTGCTGTTGTTCTCCAGTACTGGTCTGGTTTGTTGTTATCTAAAGCAGCTGTTTTTCTCCAGGCTACGATGGTTCGGCAAATGAAAGAGTCAGAGATGGCAATGCAATGGACCTTGAGCTATCAGCTTACAAGTCGCTTGCGAGTGCTAGTTCAATCTGCTCCCTCCCAACGCCTTCTTTTTGAATATTCTGCTACTTCCCAGGATTAATTCACTGTCTTCCTGCACCTTATTCTTCTAACTGGGGTTAAATCAATCTCTGCCTGCTCATAGATTTCTCATAGAACTTACTTTACATGTTCTGCAAAAAAACTTAAGACGGGGGTTTGGAAGAGTTAGCAGAGCCAGCGTTACAGATGCAGGTTATTCTTTTGCTCAGAATGAGCTTGTAATAGGTCGGTTGGTACATGATTCATCAATTGAACATGTATGCTTTGTACAGATAGTCAACGTTAATGAAAGACTTGAGCATAGCTATGAATGGGTTCCATAAAAAAATATTCGATGTATACTTTAATTTTACAATAATTATTTATACATGAACTGATGTGTTACATTATTTATTAATTAATTTAAATTCAAATATATGAGAAATAAAGGACTAATTTTCTTATTGAGTTTAAAAGACACAAAATATGTGATTGATTATGTGAATTTTAACAGATTATTATATTAAGAATTTTTCAAAACAAAATGGTAAGCATGGTTGATACTTGCATGGAGAACTCTATATATGTACCAAAAAAATATATTCAAAATTAAAGTCATAATATTTTCAAATCTTTCATATGATTAGTTTTCTCTATTTTATTATTTTTTTTATGTTGTCTTAATTTAGATATTTTAACAAGATGCTAAAGTCAGATGGTTACAGCATACTAAAAGGTTAAACAAATGGGTGAAAATATTCTATCTCTCTTATTTTTTATTTCTTTTTATTTTTATTTAAATATTTATCATTCAATTTATGATCAATTAAAAAGAAAAAAAATATATTACACCGAAAATAAGCTCTAACGAGTTTTAGTAATATATTTTTAATTTGTTATATCAAATACTATTTCTTTTTGTACATCACAAAAAAAAAAAAGCGGGGCTAATTATTATTATTATAAAAATAACACTGTACAATTAAAAAAAAAAAAAACTGGATATGTGGGCGCAAATGTGGATTCATGTCATTGGGCCCATCATTTTTTTGGACCCACAATATTTTCCTTAAGATATTTTTCGCTGGAAAATTTATCTATCTATTTATTTATTTTTATTCTGATTTCTTTCCAATTTAATTACGATTATACCGTAAGGCAAAAAGCATTTCCCAATTTCTTCATCTCAATCATTCGTTCAGTTTCTCTGCACTCCGAGCGATCTGAAAGATTAGAGTTTCGTATTTACGTTTTGATCTCGCTGGTTTGTTCTGATTCTCCTTTCTATTTCATCCTCCTTTTTTGAATTTTTTTTTTCCTTGATATGATCGTTTCCCTTTCTTTGTATATCCAAATCTGAGTTATGTATTTTGATGATCTTAGCCGATGGAAGAAACCAATTGAGTTTTAATAAAATCCTTTCGTATCATATTCGGATCAACCCATTCTATTGATCGCTTTATCAATGCGAACTCTTTCTTTTTTCCATGTTGGATGAAAATGAATATTTAATTGAGGTTTCAGTAGCGGAAATATGATAGAATTACGAACCATAATCGTTGAATTTATTTTTTTACTAGTTGGGAAGTGTTCGTAAAGGCATTATTAAAGAAAACTAAGGAAAAAGTCAATTTCCAGGATTTTGCATGCCCTTCTCTTCTTTGGTCTTGTTCTTAGGTTGTTTTTGTAAGGAGTTAAAATATTTCGATGTTTGATCTGATGTTTTGTACAATCCATGCTTCAAAGCGGTCTTACAGAATAACATGATTGACTAAAGTTAGAAAAGCGACCTTATGACAGGGAGCACGCTCCACTGAGTTGTATTGTTAATTATTGTTCCCGTGAAGGGGCAACAGGAAAATTCGAGATAAATAATTTCTTATTTGCTCATGTAGCTGACTTTTGCAGACTTCATTCGATCACGTACCATTCTGTTGAGTTCTTTGAAGCTTTGGATTATTTTGTATTTCTGCACCACCTCCCACTTAACTATTTTTATGTAATAAGTTGCGTGTTGACTAATTTTATCTTTGTTGTGATGGGTTCTTGGGGGACCTGAATAAAAAAGAACTAGGGAGAATATTGCTTTGCCTAGACGAAATCCATGAAGCCAGGGGTGTCTTCGTTGAATCCATATGCAGCCTCGTATGTTCCACTCTCTAAAAGAGAGGCAGCCGATAGAACTTATGTAGCAGGAAATGATTTCAAGAGTCATAATGGGACTGCCTTGTTTCAGACTCCTCAGTTTATGGATCAGCACGTTCTTGACTCTAATGCTTATGCTACTAGAAAGCTCGCCTCACCCGAAGTACTTCATGTGAAGAGCCAGCCTGCATCTAGTTCTTACAGTCCATCATCGCAGAATGTGACAGAGATGACAGAGAAGCAGATGCTAGATGAAGAATCTGAAATGGATTTGGAATATCTTAGGATGACATTTCCTGGTATTTCTGATCAGTCCCTTGCTGATGTCTATATGGTAAATAGGTGTGACCTGGAAGCTGCCATCGACATGCTGAGCCAGCTTGAGGTTAAATTTTAAGTTTCTTCATACAATGCCATTGATGCATATCTGTGTTTGTGGTTGTAAACTGATTTTTGTTAAAGGAATATAAATAGTGGAATACTTATTATTGGACTGTACTGGAAATTAATCTGTGCTGTGACTATTTTTCCAATTGTGACGTATATGCGTATAGAAAAACTAATTTATTTCCACTGCCGGCCACCCAAGTTCCTCTTTTCCCCTTTTCTGTTTTCACCCCTGAAGGTTTTAATCTGCAGATTATATTGAGGAGAATCAACAGTTCTGAATCTAAGCAAGTAATCGAAGTTTGAGATAGGAAAAATTTAAATGGTGGGACAAAAAAAAAAAAAACTAAGCAAGTTATCGGTTAATTTGTATTAGTAGTTACTTTCTTGTAGATGTTTTTCTGTTCTGATAATGTTAAATTATGCTCCTTTTCACGTGATAAGTGCAAATGCAATTCATAACTTCATATGCAGTGTGTAATTCTTCTTTTATGTTGTATGCTTTAACACAAAAGTGTTTTCTGCTTACAGTTTGATGGTGTTGAGTCTTCACGAAGTCTTCCAGAGACGCTGGATATTGGTGATGTTTCAGAATCTGGATCTTCAGGTGATTCTACTTCATTGAAACTGAAGAATGTAGCAGTTGAAGCTAGTACTTCATCTAGCCCTGTTGCATCAGCCAATGTCTCGTAGACAACTCTTGGAGATTTATGCTTTATTTCATGGATAAGAATTGTAAAAATAGGGGTTACAACTTAAGGTGGGAAACATCTCAGATACATGGTTCAGTTTTATGGTTTGTATAGTTTCTCAGCTGCGTCAAGTTTTGCTTCTGCCCTGAACTCTTGATGGTTGATTGCGGCTTGTGCAGTTTCGGCAATATGAAATTGAAGGCCAAGAAAAAAATTATCTGAAATGAAAGCGATCCTTACTTGGGTTAGGTAGTGACTGGTTGTTGTGACGGTCTTTCATATTATATCATGGATAAGCTATTTTGGAGCTTATCCAATCGATACAATACAAAATTGTATCCATATTTATTTTCCTTGTACAACTACAAGAATTCGTGGAGTGCATTTGGAAGCGTTTATGCAAAAGGATGGATATTGCTCGTCTTTTTTTTCTTTTTCTTTGATCTAGGATATTGCTAGTTTTAAATTGAAAACCTTATCTCCCATGGTTTCTCTTTGACAGATTATAAAACTATCATAAACGTTTGTCCAAAAGAGTGAGAAATAATTTCAGAATGTTGTAAGGGGCCATTCTCTTAAGATAAGATTTCACAACTGTGCAATTTTCTTGACGACCAAACGACCAAAATAGTGCTCGTTAAAACGATCCCATCAATTTCGGGGTCTTGGGTAACTCTCTCTCTCTATTGCCCCACTGTGCAGAGGTTGCTGTGCACTTGCCTGATTAAATGGCGCAGTGCTTGTGATTTTTTCCTCATTTTTGATGGAGGAGAACGACGCGTAAGATGGAATTACGACGAAATATGCCCTCGGCTCTCTGGAAACTATCCCAAGGGTGTACGATGCATTTCCATTTGAAATCACAAAAATGTAAGAGATGGTACACTTGTATCTTCGGATGAACAATTCCAAACGCGACGACTTTCAACACACTTGGTTCATAAGTCCATCGAATGCAATGGTCAGTAATTGGCATCGTCTTTGCTTTGTCTTGGTGCCAGTATCCTAACTCTCCTGTGATTGATTGCAATAGTCAAATTAATGATTTTATGTTTATTGACTTTATTTTCGTTAGACAACGGGAGTAACTAAATCAGAAATTTAATATTTTTATCCTTGACGTTGTCTTGAAATATCTTATATTTCCGAAACTCTCGGTTTTCGGTTTCTAATAATTTTTTATGATGCAAAATCTTCCGCTCGACCTCTACGCGTTCTTGGTCTGTTTTAAAAAACTAGTAGTCAGACTTTGTTTTATGCTGAGAAATTAAAACTTTAATGCACTTGAGATTTTTCTTTGCAAGGAGAACCACCATTAGGAAACCCGGAAACCCATCAAGTACATTATCCGGGTTCATCAATTTCCAGACGCTGCTTTTTGTTTTTCCTTCAGTTTCTGGATTGGCAGTTTGGCAATCCTTTCATGATTCGTGGCGTTTAATCTTCAAAGGACTCTCAAGAACTGATCTGGGTGTCCGAGAAAAGGATATAAATTTGAAGTTTTGCCGTGTTGGGATTCGTTAGTGATCGTAAATTTTCCAAGATTCAGCTATGGGGGTGGACTACTACAATATATTGAAGGTTAACAGAAATGCGACAGATGACGATCTGAAGAAATCATATAGAAGGTTGGCCATGAAATGGCATCCTGACAAGAACCCCAACAACAAAAAAGAAGCTGAAGCCAAATTCAAGCAGATCTCTGAAGCTTACGAGGCAAGAAATTTTTTCCCACGATTCTTTCTTTTTGTTAATTTCTCCTTGTTATTTCTTTATATTCTGTTTTCTTTACGGATGTTAGTTTAGCCATCAAAATTGACACCATCTAATTTAGGGATCAACCTGTTCGTTTTCCTCTTTGTTCATAAATTTATTGGTAATCAGAATGAATGTATGGTACCTGAAGAGGCAAACTGTGATTTTCTATTGGAGGAAAGAAAATAGAAATGGCAATAATGATCTGGGTTTTGAGATTTGTCAAACAGAACATTAGCGAATCCAAATCCTTTGATATTTGTGAAAAAGTTATTTTGGGTGGGGAAGCAAGATTCAGGGATAATTTTCACAAAGTTTTCATCAAGCACCTAGGGTTTTTGGCTCTTGATATAAATGTGTGAACTTTATAACACATTGTAGCTCTAGAATTTTGAAGAAAATTTGTGAATTCAGGTATTGAGTGACCCTCAGAAAAGGGTTGTTTATGATCAGCATGGAGAGGAAGGATTGAAAAATATGCCACCACCTGGCAGTGGTGGTCCATCTGGCGATGGACAATTTAATCCTCGAAACGCAGAGGATATTTTCGCAGAATTCTTTGGGAGTAGCCCTTTCGGATTTGGATCATCTGGACCTGGCAGGTCAATGAGGTTTCAGGCCGATGGAGGAATATTTGGTGGAAGTGACAATATTTTTCGAACTTATAATAATGAAGGTGGATATACACCAAAGAAGCCACCACCTGTGGAGACCAAATTGCCTTGCACCCTGGAGGAGTTGTACTCTGGATCAACAAGGAAAATGAAGATCTCAAGGGCTGTGATGGATGCCAATGGGTATGTGTTATTAGCTTCCTTCCCCTTCTCACTTGTTGTATAATTAAATTACTCTTGAAGCTTCCTTCTACAAGCAACAAAGTCGCTGTAACATCATAAATACTTGGTTAATATGGTCTCCTAACTTTGCTTTGACTGTATTACAGAAGGCAAGTTCCAGAATCGGAGATATTAACCATTGATATAAAGCCCGGGTGGAAGAAGGGAACCAAGATTACTTTCCCAGATAAGGGAAACCAGCAACCAAATCAACTGCCAGCAGACCTTGTATTTGTGATCGATGAGAAGCCTCATGATGCCTTTAAGAGAGATGGCAACGACCTCATTGTGAGTAAAAGGGTGACACTAGCAGAGGCTCTTGGAGGAACAACAGTAAACCTCACAACACTTGATAAACGTGATCTATCAATCCCAGTGACCGACATTGTCAGCCCAGGTTATGAGCTTCTCGTTGCAAAGGAAGGAATGCCAATTACAAAAGAGCCTGGTAATAGGGGCGATTTGAGGATCAAATTTGAAGTGAAATTCCCTACAAGATTGACGCCCGAGCAACGAGCCGGACTAAGAAGTGCATTGGGTGGTTGAGACAACCTTGGACAGTTGAAGCCATTCACAGGGTAAGGTGGCCCTGTTTTCTCAATTTCGAGATCTGCATAATGGAAATGGCTTCCGTGAGTCTTCATTGTTTTTGTTACTTGTGTCACTTTAGCAGTTCTTGTAATTGTTCTGTTCCTAACCTCTCTCTGATAATGGGCTTTCTTTTGTTGCATTCTTCTCTTACACGGTTATCCTATGTAAATGAACGCGGCATCGTTAGCTGGAAGAAAGTACAGTGCAGTTGAGCAAAATAGCTTAAGTTTTTTGCGTTCCAAAATGGCGATTCTGTGTTGCAGTTATCAGAAATGCCACCCAAATCTTTGTGAAACTGAATCAACTTTGACTGCAGTTCTAGTATTTGTTTCTGCATGGGTAGCTACTTCAATAAAAAAAAAAAAACCAGTGTCTTCGTACCGTACAATGCAAAACAATAATAGTGAAATCGATTAAGATGAGTTGTGTAGTTCCCTAAGCAAAAGTAATCAAGCGCAACATATGCCAACAAGGATTGGATTCAAAGAGAGAGGGAACTAAGAAATATTGGGACGTGAATCTGAAAGCGTCACACATGCTTTGATTGTCTACTCTAGCTTAACTACACGTCATGCGTAGTACTCGTGTGGTATACGGTTCGGTTCAGTCGCTTTCTCAAGCATTAAGCATAATAATAATAATAATATAGATTCCAATCACATGTGAAATCCTTCCACTACTAGCAAAAATGAGACACAAGAAAAGATAATATTTAGAATTACAAGACAACAATGTACATTGTACAAAAATTATAAACCCCTACTTCTAGGAATATTTTGACGCCAAGCAACACCTTGCACTGGTAAGATATTTCCCTGGGCAGAAGGAACCCGCTGAGGAACAAAATTTTGTTGCGTCACATTCAATGGAGGTTGTCGAGATTGCATAGGCATCATTGGCTGATAGGATTGATTCACCGAATGAGGTATAGTATGCTGTTGTTGTGTAGGAAACTGGTTCTGGAGGGTTTGAGGCTGCCATTCAGGAATATCATCATCATCGTCATTCCAAGGTTGTATTGTCGCTCCAAATTTATCCTGCCAGTTACCTGGAGGAGGTACAGTTGTTTTGTTTTGCCCATATTTGTGTACAAGCTCCCTCATTTGTTCTAAAGGGCGCGAAGTGGTTTGATTAACCGAAGGGAATGGGACCAAACCTGGTGGTCCGATAGGTTTTTGGGCCATGCGTGGCGACGGATTCACCCCACCAGAGAAATTGAACTCCGGGAGGTCATCCTCATCTCGAGCCACCGCTGGCCCAAAACCAGGAGGAATATCATCATCATCAGATGTAGGTCTAGTGTCAGTGATTGTAAAGCCCTTTGCGGGGCCTGGTTTGGGTGAGAGATTGGGATTCATATTTGCATCTTGCTGTCTCCTAGATGAAAAGTTTTGCTTTTTAGAGCTATGTTTGTGGTGTGATGATGAGGTGGGTGACACAATGGAAGTTAAATGAGTCTTTCTCCATATAATAACACCAATTAGACCATTATCAATTGCATTAAATGCCTCAATTTGTTCCTTTGAAAGTACTTTGCTGAGCATTTCAACTGTTTTTTTATTTGGTGGGCAAAAGTAAAGCTCAACTCGAGGCACAGGCTCAGCAAAACCCACTCTATCGTCCAAAATGTATGAATCTGCCTCCTGCAGGTAAATATGTCTAATATATCAAAAACAACACGCAATTGCTAGATTACAGAGGAGGAATCTGAAAATTATTACCTCACGGAGGGTTGACTTCTCATTCTTGGGGGACGACTCCTTTGAAACAAAATGCACAGCCTACAAGGAAAACAAGCTGGTATTAGAAACTATACTCTTTTCTCACTGTCTACTTTTACAAAGCGTAATACTAAGCATCACGCAGCATTCATACATTCCAGTACCAAAATTTTTATTTGATTCAGTTATCTGCATTATCTCACTTTCTCACAACGGAACAGTAGCACGATCTAAACTTACTTGCCACCTATTTTTACTTGTGTCTCTAAGACGGTGCCTTTCTATAAGTACAATTGTGTACACAAAACATTTGTCCCGTAAAGAGATACATGTCCAGTCAACTCTATAACAAAGTCAATTGCCATGCACAACCATCAACATTTCACTGCCTCAACCTTGTTGGCAAAGGAATACTAATCATACAACTCATAATTATGACGCCAAACAAGTAGGAAAAAAATAAATAAATCTCAAACTGAAATTAGTTTTTTCAAACTCCTTTTTTTTGGGTAATGTATTCCTTTCTCAAGCATGGTACTGTAAAAAGGCGTAAAAAAAGTCCAATACAACAAAACGAAACTTGAGATAGATACCATGATAGCACGACTCCTGGACATTGGTAGCTCTTGCAGAAACTTATCAAATGCATCGAGTCTGACCCTCCCCTTGATCTCAAGAAATCTAGGCCAGTCTTTCACAGAAGTTTTCTCACCGCTGCACACAAATTACGAGATCAGCGAGAAACACAGAGTATCAAATATAAAAAAGGAAGTCATCCACAGGAAGAACAGGTATTAATGCTGTATTTATGAGTATTTTTTTTTTTTTTTCTGGTACTAATGCATGTATAAGCCCATAACATTCCAGCCTCTCTCCTAATACAAAGCATTCACCCGGGCCACACAATGCCTCATCCAACCAATTCAGGACACACTGTCCTATTAGCTTAATTGAATTACACGATTGCATGGACATTACCGGATACAGCACCAAAGAGGGCTTTTTCGTTTCTTTTTTTTAAGATCAAAACATTCACAATGCATCAACACAGAGTAGTAGTACACACCCAGAAATTAACATACCTCACAAAAGTAGATAGTATTAATAACAAAAGAAACAATCGTATAGGGGTGAGAATCTGTTACTGCCTGAGTACATCAAATGGCCACTTCTAAACGGTTCAAAACCACTTTCGGTAATATGGCAAAAGATGCTTAGAAACAGTTTGTTGAGTAGTTAATAATTTACTTAAACCCTTGAGCAAAGGAACTATTTTAGCTTGGCCTCTTTACCAAAGGGGGAGAGGAGAGGTATAATTTTCTTTTTAAAAAAATTGATAATAGTAGATAGAAAAGAAAATACAAAAAAAAAAAAAAAAAAAAAAAAGCCAAACTCATCCACGCTTAAAGCTCGCAGCAAAGTAGCAATCCACAGTCAAGAAAACACTTGAACAAGCATATACTACCTTTTAAAGATGCCTATGACTGGTTGAGTAGCCAAGATATTCAGCTGAAGCGTGCCCTCCCAGATAGATTCACCCTTGGATACACCAGGGGAGAGTGTCGTTTGGAAACCAGAATGCCTATAGCTATATCTCTCTTCTGAACGTCCCTGACTAACTTCCAAATCAGCACGACTTGAAGCAGACTTTGTGTCATCAGTTGACCTTACCTCAGCATTAACATCAGCAAGCTTCAAATCAGCATGATCGTCAGTTAACTTTATGTCACCAAGACCATCAGAAGTAATGGCCCCAGGTTCTGAACTGACCTCTTTTTTGAGATCGGCCTCCACATTTGAGTAAGTGTCCTTATGTACTTTCTCAGATTTATCAGGGGTGTCATCATCATGCTCATTTGGAGTTAACTTGGAAGACTTCAGTTCAGAAACACCCTCAGAGTCATCCTTGTCCGAGACAGGTATAGATTTTCCTGATTCCATTGATACACTTTCAAACGGTGGCTCTGAATGAAGTGATTCCATGAACTCATCAAGTGAAACAATTGGGGGAAGAAAATTCGTATCCTTCAATGCATCATCTGCCATAAGCCCGTGCATCGGATCAGTCCCATCATTGGAAGGAATGGTTAGACGAGGTGGATTATCTTTGTCTAAATTACTATTCTCAGTAGCTGAGTTCGTATCACTTTTAATCTTCTCAATGTTAGAAGGAGGAGGGGTTTCCACATCCTTACTTTTTGTCTGACTTTGAGCAGCCGAGGTTGCACCACCAGAAACCACCACTGAAACACTGTCATCATGTTCAACTTCCACTTGAAATTCACCTTTGTGTGTTTTCTTGACCAAACGTCTAAGATCAACATCATCAGGCAAAACCACCATTTGAGCAAGCTCTTCAGCCTTGGCTATCCGCCATTGAGAAAGCTCCTCCGAAGCAAGTTCCTCTGCAGTCATTGAACATAGTCTTTCAGGGGGGATTTCACCAGACATAACCCTTTCTCTCAGTGCAGGATTATTACGATCCTTCAAATTGAATAAAAGAGACCTCCCTTTCTCTTTATACTTCTTATTGACACCTCCAAATAATTTGAAAAGTTCCTCTTCTATCCTTGACGCCAGAAATTCAGGTGAACGAACTGCATGTTCCTTACAACCAGTACCTACTTCCCCATGTTCTGGCCTCTGCTCTTCATTAGTTTGACTTTCCTTTTGGTCTGTCATTCCCATCTCTGATTCCATTACCCAGGAAAGACCATTTCCCTGCAAGAGTTCATCTTTGACAAAGAAATTATCACTGAAAGGAACATCATCAATGGTCAAAGGGTAACTTGAGCTGAAGTCTTGTGCATCAGAATTAGAGACTTCCAAAGTATGTAGTATCATTTCATTATTTGACACGTTTCCGGTGTCAGCTTCGCTGTTCAATTTTGCAGAAGACAAATCTTCATTAGAGGTTGAACTATGCTCTCCAAGTACATGATCAACTGAACCACTTGCACCAGAAGATGAATCACCAGATTGAAAAGTCTCCTGCTTTGGCCACTGAGATGCATCTGTGGCAGCAGATGCTGACCCAGCGCATTGAGAATTGTTCTCTACTTTACCCTGAGGACTAGCGGCCTCATTCAATGTATTACTGTTTCCAACCTGAAGTTTATCTTGCTGAGAAACTAAGGTCAGTGCTGCAGCTAATGACTCCCTCATCTTGGACCTAACAGATTCAGATGACTCAGATTGAACCTTAGAAGACTGTCGCACCTGTGCATTCTGACTTTTAGAATTCAAGGAACGTGGTGTCCCTGATTTACTGGACGTGGGCTCCATCTGTGTTTTCTTCTTACCAGATGCTGGTAAAGGCTGCGGTCTGGGGGCATTTGACAAGGGTTGTACAGGCAAAGCACCTTTATTTGATGTAGAAACTTGCTGGAACCATGGCCTATATTCCATCTGTGCAACCCGCTTGTTAGAATTCATGTAACTACCGGACAACAGTTCCATTGGTGCCTTCCGCTTTGGTGTCACTGACAATTGCTGATGCCCCACACTGTTCATCATTGTCTCCATTTGCATAGTTTGTCTGTTAGGCGTAAAAAGCTGATGCACAGCCAAATTACTTGTGCGTGATTCTACCTGTCCACTCTGCATAAATGACGTTGACAACCCCTGAGACCCCATACTACCAGACATCGCTCTCAACAATCCAACTTGATCATTTGATATTGTCTGTTGCTGTGACATAGCATCACTGGAAACAGGGGCCAAGAGTCCCATTTGCAAGTCTCTCCCTGATGAATCAACTTTGGTCACCATGGGCTCCATCTGAGCTATCTGCATGCTTGATATTGGCAGTTGTTGTGAAACCATATTGTTGGACATTCTAGACTAGCAGCATTTAGCACGAAGTATGGAGGAAGGACTGAGATGGTCCTAGGACCTGAAAATCGCTCATAAAATGTTATCAGCCTGATTACCAAGAACAACAATACTTTCCTATAACAACTAATTTTTGTAAAATATATATATCACATACGGACATAAAAAAAAAAGTATCCTGCTTAGTGTTTTATTATTCAATTCCTAATTACATTTAGTCCACTGAGTGTAACCGTTTAAATATGCTGACATTTTGTTTATATATTTGAAAAATACCAGAGCTTCACGGAAAAATCAGCAGTAAAATCCAACTCCAAAGGCGGATACTTATCACAAAGCATGAAACAAATCATTGTCAAGTTACAATGCATCCGATACGTTACGAAATTTCAATAATTAACTTCCACGATACCCTAATTCATGAAATAACGCACCCATAGAGGCAGCAAGCTAGTCAGACGATTTAATAACAGTGATTTACTTTCGAACACAAAATTTCACGCGCATAATTTTATTTTATTTTTTTCATTTCAGTGATTTGCTTCCTAAGAACCTTAACTTTAGAACTGCGAAACAAGAATAAGCAAACGAGCACCGCGATCCAACTTCTTAAGAAGAAAAAAAAATATAATTTGAAATATGCAAACCCTAGCAAAATATATGAAATCGGAATCTCCGCGAGGAAAAGTCAATTATCCTAAGCACAATAACCTGCGTTAGGTATCAGTACGAACACGTTGATAGGGACGAGTACTTAGATAAGAATCGCCGCCGGCAATACGGTGGAGATGTAGCTGAACGGCTAACAATAACTAAATAAAGCTGGGCAAAGACAGAACTGGCTAAGAAATGAACTAGGTTTCTATAGCCTCGTTGTTCGTGACAAAAATGTCTCAGCGGAAAACCTAGAACCTGAAAGGATAAGCATATTCGAGTCAGAGCTGCAAGGCAGTTCTCTGGAGCTATAACTGACACGTGGCTGATCTCTCGATCCAACTGGACCAATTGTTTTTTTTTTTTTTTTTTTCCTTCTTCTTTTTTATTATCATTTAGGCTATTTTCAATTGTGTTATTTAGCTCTTTATACTCATTTTGATAATTTTTAATAAATTATTATATTTATGATTTATTATTTTATGTAATTTTTATATTTTTTATTTTAATAATATAATTTTATAAATTTTTTAAATAAATCTTATATCTTATTTTATATTATTATAAAAAATAATTATAATTTAATAAATTAATTATAATAAAAAATTCTAATCCACCTAATAAGAACAACTCATACATTAATATAAAATTTTTATAACTTACATTTTATTAATCACACCTCATTCTTTTAAATCACATAACTTATGTAATTTTATGTCATTTTTCTTTGAGATGCCTTAACAAATATCGGTGATGTAACATTAAAAGTAGTATAATGTTACTTTAACCCTTTAGGATAAAATCGAGCCAGTGAATGAGATGTACAATTGTTAAGTTAAAAAGAAGCAATTTTTTTTTTTTTTTTAATGAGAAACAAACAAAGTTTTTTATGTGAAGTAAAATTTTTTACCAAAATATATTAAGAAAATATTAAATAACCTTTTACTTGTGATTTTGTTTAAAGTTTATTCCTTTAAGAGAACCTTAAAATAAATTCAGAAACAGTAAAAGGTATTTAACATTTAGTATGTATATCATATCGTACAAAATAATTAGAATATATTTTCATTAATATTATATATTTATGTATTTTGATAATTTCTTACAATATGACAGGTATTAAATCATGCCGGAATTAAGTAAGTTTCATTTTTATTCTTATGTACCTATAGACACGAAAATTAACTCATGCTGAAGCTAAAAAATATCAAAACTGCATAAGAATAATATCGTTAAACATCATTAAAATCTATAAAATGATTTTTTTTAAAAAAAAAAAAAAAGAAAAAGAAAAAGTGGTGAAGTCCCAAAGTCAAAACCCCACCTTGCAAGTAACAAAGAAGAAAAAGAAGCTTATAAACACATTTTCACATTCAATGTGGTTATTGCATGTGATTCAACCATAGTTCTTTCACTTGGTGAATTTTAACATGGCAGCATTTTCATATTTGATTAATTTATTTCATATTTGAAGATAGATGCTCATAGAATTTCACTAGAAAAATGAAGTTGGTTTCATGAAGCAAATGACTATGCTCGTGAGTCCTGAGTAAAACTTGACCATTCTCCGCGAAGGAGAGAAATTTGTGCACAATCGTCTTCTAAGTTGATTTGGTTAATGACAATGGGATTAAATTAGCTAAAAAGAAAAAGTCATGCACAAATGTACAAGATGCAAGTGAAGCAACTTAACTTTTTTATGTACATGTGATCCATCTAAATGAAATCATATGCAGTTTTAACGTTTAACTCTCATTGCCAATACAAAAACGGCAAGTAGACTAATTGCCACGTATCGGCTAAGTAACATTCTATTCACAAGAAGGGGCAAAAATGAGATGGAATGGAAGAACTTGGAATCACTCATCCACTCGAATGCAAAGGACTGGGAAACTTAGAGCTATACTATACAAAACCAGAAGTGCTTATGTATTTGTATACGTTAAAATATGGTAGTCGCGAGGCCATTTCCGACACTGGTCTCACCCAGTTATTGGTTGCCGTTATCCCCAGAGATTGATCCTGTTACGTTCTCACCAACTTCATTCTTGCAAAGAGGACATAATGCATTTATCTTCAACCACTTGTCTACACACACTTTGTGGAACAGATGAGAACAGGGCAATTCTCTCAGCTCCTCATTATTTTCATACTTTGCCAGGCAGATGCAGCAAACCTGCAGAGAGAGAACCACAGACAATAGAAGTCAAGCAAAGCAGGCAAACTCATTAACCAATCAATCCCGGCTACAATTGGAACGACCAACTATGATGCTGGATCCTGCAGCACTCTATAAGAGAATTGGTAGAGACAATTGGCCATTAAGAGTCTAATGCAGCAATCAGACGAAGGTTAGCATTCAATGATTGCTTGAATGTCATAGATAAAAACTTAAAAATGTAATCCAGCATAAAAGAGAATGATACAGGTAAAAGAAAAACCAAGGCTATTTTGATTCTATTCCATAACCACAATCACAAAACCAGCTTTCAATTCAGATTTTCAACTGATTTTAGAAAATAAGCACGTATTTAAAAAATTCGGAGGTTGGTGGTGGAGTGACACTATACTTTGGAATATAGTAGTCCTCTGAACTAATATACAATGAATTCAAATAAGTTTTATGAACCTCAACTTATACGCCTTAAATTATTTTCTCGTACCCCAAAATACGAAGTATTATTACAAGTGTGCTTTATTACAGAAAAAACTTTTTTCCTACACAAATGGGCTTGGTATGCGTACACAATTTATACATGGATTTTATAATGAAATATCCTGAACAGATAAAGATCATATTGTACTTACTGCATCTTCTCCAGAAATCAAACGCTCCTTTTCAGTTCCTGCAGCCACAACTCCACCTTCACCAACATCCGAATTGCTTACATCCCTTTTTTTATGTTTCTTCATTTTGAACTTGTAAGTTGGAAGAGCATTAATGGACTCAGGGGTTGCCCCTCTGGTGTTTGTAAGATCCTCTCTAAACCCGAGTAGGGAGATTATGCAAGGCAGACAACAGCATATTGTTGCACATAGAATGAACGGCATAGCATAACCAATACAACTAAAGGTAAGAAACACTATACATAACCTGCGAAGCAAAAGGAAGCAGATATAATTCAGAGACTCACAGACAGCAGATGGTAAAATGTCACAGCAGCCGCAAAACTATACCTGTACAAGTTTGGAGCCTCATCAGCAGATGCATGTCCTCCAAAGATCCACACGTTGCCAACAACAAACCATACTGCGAAAAAGCAATCCAAGGCCATTTTGAAGTATTCCATTAGCGTCTTCAATCTGTTGAGCAAGTATAAACAAGTAATTACTTACAATGTTTATATAATCATTAATTAGTTTAGTGTTTTCTAGTTGATCTAAGTTATACTCTGCGTTGTGACTATGGGGTTCTTTCACCAGTCATCTTTTTTAGGTAATACTCTAATTGATCAAACTTTCACTTCATGCAAAATATCAACATGCTATTAAGAAATAGCATCTTATATCTTTCACACATTTTATTGTTCAAGCAATTTAAAGAAAGTGCCATTCTACCACAATATACAAGTAATAGAGCATTTTTATTAAAGCATAATCCAATAAGAACAGTAACAACCAATTTGTACCGTGGATTCATCAACCATGAACCTTGATTGCTGCTGGGTGCTGCAGCAGGCTGATGATCTTCACCTTCACTGTTTCTAGAAATGGAAAGAGAAAAGGGCCCTGAAGGACCATTAATTCGAGGAGAAGTTTGACGCCGTTGAGACGAATCTTGCTCACGAATCTGGCGGTGATGATAATAACGCCAATAAAGCAGAGGGAGAATAGCAACACATCCAATTGCATAACCCAGAATCCATGCAAACAATGGAGTCTGTGGATGCTCGTGTCTTGACAAAGACAAAACAACAATGGATGCAACAATCTGGCTCACTGTGAGGACTAGTTCAACAGAAACCCATAACCCAGAATTCACTGGACTCCTATGTCGCCGGGTATTCCCTCGTCTACCTGACGAAGAATTCCTAGAATTTGATCCATTAGATATATTAGCGGGGGGAAGTGACGGTTGAGAAACAGGTAATCTTGAACTACTAGGTCCACTTTCATGTTGTGATGTATCTATGCCATTAAAATGTCTATCATGAGGAGAGGTAGACGTGGAAGCATCAGTACTTCCAGTTATGTCAATAATGTGATGAGTCTGCTGACTGTAGTTCAAGTGCCCTGGCTGCTCCATCAACAATGGATAAGTGTCGACTCGATCTTCAGGATATAGTTCAGGTGAGAGAACATCCATCTAAGTCCACCAACACAAGTGGCCAGCAAGGAAGCATAGAAATGCAGAAAAAAGTATACCGCTTTTAAATACAAATTCTGAGCTGTGTCAAAACAAATGCTGCTTTTGTCACTCAGAAATGTAACCTTGTACTACTAAATTGAACAACTCAGTATCAGGGGATGCAGCAAAGTTAAATTTTTTTATGCCGAAACTGATAATCAAAATAAGACCAATATTGAGTTTACTCAATTAAGAGAATCCCGCCTTTGGTTCACGAGACACAGCCAATAAACTTCATAAATATTTAGATCTGCAGAAGCAAACTGAATAATGATTATGCCACTGAATGATTATTTTGCAGTAATAAGAATACCCTCACAATAATAAAAAGCACCAACTGAAGCCGTCAACTCATTCATTGACCAGTCATACTGCCGAGGGGCATGAATTTAACAACATTTGAAAACAAGAAATAGGAGATGATACCTGATTGGAAGAAGCACGTTAATTCAGTTCTTTCATCAATTAAACGACGGAAAATAAATCAAAATCATTAATCCAAGCATTGACTGGTATCCAGAAACGATTCAACATTCAAAGAATCCCAAACCACAGGACGATGTCAACAGATGACAAGTACACATAATTATTATGTAAATATCAAATCCAATTTAAACCATAAAAATCTCCAGCTGAGACAACGAATCCAAAGCACCTACTACAACCACAACTAATACATAGAAGCATATGTCTCAGGAGCGAAAAGGAAAATTACCATCTGCAATTCAGAGAGAAGGAGCATGATTTTAGTCAGGTGAACGATCAGCGAAGCGACAGAGAAGATGGAATTGGCGCCGTATAGGTTTAAATAAGCTTGGTCTCGTCTGGAGCTTTTTTTGCGACCCTGGGCTGACGGAGGCAAAGAGGGAATGGCGTCTGACAGTTTTCAAACCCACCTCCGTTGCTTCCCAGCGTCGCCTGCGAATATCTTTTCAATTTTTCCTTCTTTTGTTCTTCTTATCCTGTTCTCTTTATTTATTTATTTATTTATTTTGGCATCCTATACACTTTAAGGTAATTTATACACGAATATATCTCATCCAAAATCGAATGAAGAACAATAAACCCTAATCATTTCTAATAAATATAATTATAAGATTTTGAATATATTTTACTCTAAAACACTCTGTACCTTTCATTTGTGATGATTTTTTAAACAATTTTCATTTTCTTGAGATGTAAGAAAACTCTTTTAGATATTATACATGTGTCTCATAAAAAGTTTTAGATAAAAGAAAACCCTAATTTTATACTCCCTTTATTCTTTTTTTTTTTTTTATCATTGTTTAATGTTTTGAGATAAAAATTAAGAAAAATAATAAACAAGTTAATATATAATGTAATTTGATTAAATTATTCTTGATAATAGGACATTTGTTATTTGCTTTTAAGTATTTGAAAATCACTTATTAATTGTTAAACATAAAAGTAAAAAAATAACATTTAATTATTGATTCATATTGTAAAAAGTTAAAAGATACTAGTCGAAAGTGAAAAATTTATCTTTCATCGTAAACGATGAAGTATTTCAATAACTTTAATCTACGTATAATCTGAGGCCTTAAAAATTTTTGATACACGTGTCCTGCATCCAATTGATGATAGGAAACAATCATGACAAGAAATTTAGGAAGGGAGACCATAGGAAGAAAGGACACAGATCAATTATCATGCCCCTGTTTTTACAGTTTTATTACAGTTACTTGTTCTTACGTATGTAATCAGTAACACTTGTGCAATCGATAATCCTATCCAAATAATTACAACTAACCGAAAATTTAGCCGAAAATATTACAATAAAAATCTACGAAAACATGAATCTTAAAAAAATCCAAAAAAAAAGAGCAAATTTAAATGCGATTTTTTTATCAAACAAATTTAAATGCAATTTAAACTTTTGTAAGAAAAAAAAACCGTATTTTCCTCTGACAATATGCAATTATTTTGATATTGTCCCTTTAAATAAACGAAGTGTAAAGAGAGAGGGGGGCAAAATGGCAACCCAGAGCCTCAGTTTTTTGTTCGTTTTTCAGTTTTACGGAGATCGATCATTAACAACACGACAGCATCGAACAGCTCAGGGCATCAGAGCTCTATGATCTCCGTCGCATTCATAGCTTCGTTTTTGATTTGTGCTCTGTAGTCTCCTTTTCCAAGCACTACCACGAATTTCGTTTCTCTGTTTCCGAGAAAATTAGAATGGTGACATTTGAACGTAATTCTGGAATCCTTCTATAATGCATTTTCCTTTTCTCTTTCTCTGTGTCCAGAATTTCAGACTTCCCTTTTTGGTTCACGTTTTTGACACCCACAAATTGTCAAGATTTGATTTTTTTTTTCAAATGTGCCTAGCAAATCAAAAAAAGTTCCCCAAACCCGTCCTTCTCCTAAAATGTGGATCCCAATCTCATGCGACCTCTCACATTGTTGTGAAATTTCGCTCGCTTCCATGACCGAGATCTAGGGTTTCTCATTCCACCACTTGCTTCCCTTTCCTGGGCTCCTCTGCAATTCTCTCATAGGATGTCAAGTTGATTCTTCATGGGTTCGATCTGAAGTTTTGAAATCCTTGGTTTTAGCTAGTTATCGCCATGCTTAAGCAAATTCTGAGTAGGCTTCCTCGGAAGTCATCGAAATCTGACCCGGACGAGTCATGCCGGGGCGACTCTTCTCGGTCCAACTCCTCACGGGTCGGTTCACCTCGTGTCGCCAGCAGGAGTGACCGGTCACAAGGTGGGAGTTCCTCTTCAAGTCGATCTAACACTGCGAAACGTACTTCTTCATCGGCGGTCTTTCCAGCAAGCATCGTCTCTGGGATCGAACCCTTGGTGCCATTTAAAGATGTGCCTAATGGAGAGAAGATGAATCTATTTGTTAGCAAGTTGAGCCTTTGTTGTGTTACATTTGATTTTACTGACCCTGGTAAGAATACCATGGAGAAAGATATCAAAAGGCAAACTTTACTTGAACTTGTTGATTTTGTGGAGTCTGGGTCGATGAAATTCAGTGACCCTGCTATTCTTGCTATGTGCAGAATGTGTGCTATTAATCTCTTCAGAGTTTTCCCGCCTAATTATCGGTCTAATGGGGGTGGTGCTGGTGGTGAGAATGATGATGATGAACCAGTATTTGATCCTGCTTGGCCACATTTACAGATTGTGTATGATTTGCTGCTTAAATTCATTACTTCTTCGTGCCTTGACGCTAAGGTAGCGAAGAAGTATTTTGACCATTCATTTATCTCGAAATTGCTTGGCTTGTTTGATTCAGAGGATCCAAGAGAAAGAGACTGCTTGAAGACAATTCTGCATAGGGTTTATGGGAAGTTCATGGTGCATAGACCCTACATTCGGAAATCCATAAACCATTTGTTCCATCGGTTTGTGATGGAGACTGAGAGACGCAATGGAATTGCTGAGTTATTGGAGATTTTTGGGAGCGTAATTAGTGGTTTTGCTTTACCTTTAAAAGAGGAACACAAAATCTTCTTGTGGAGGGTTCTAATCCCCTTGCATAAGCCCAAATCCATGGGGATTTATTTTCAGCAATTGACGTACTGTGTTACTCAATTTATAGAGAAGGAACCGAAGTTGGCAAGCACTGTGATAAGGGGTTTGTTAAAATATTGGCCAATAACAAATAGTCAGAAAGAGGTGATGTTCCTGGGTGAAGTGGAAGAGATATTGGAAGTAATCAACATGGTAGAATTCCAGAGGGTCATGGTTCCATTGTTTTGGCGGATTGGGTGCTGCATTAACAGTTTACACTTCCAGGTATAATCTTTTCACTGAACCCTTTTGGTTAATCCTCAGTATTTGCATATTTCTATGTTTGTATGTCTCTAAATATAATTAGATTCATGAGTAATAGCTTTTATGGTGCTATATATATGCTTTTATACTCATGTTATGGCAAGTCTAATTTCTGTCAGCGTATATTTGAGTCCTGGTATTATGTTTTGTAACATCTTTGAAGTTTGAGTATGGGGGTTGGAAAGAATTTGTCTATTTATACCTTCAACTAGCCTGAAATTTGAATGCCTCCCATGCTGTTGCACAAGTTCTACGTTGATTTACTACCTTTGTGCCTGCCTATTACTTTATCTGTCGTTATTAACTTCTATTTTACTTTGGTGGTCTACTTTGTTAAAAAAGCTTATTGACTTTCGGTGATTCCCCCAATACCCTTTCCATATTTGGTTAGTAATATTGGCTGCAGCATAGGCCTGATTTGTTCCCTAATGCAATGAGATATATTCACATGCTATCAGGACGAAATTCGTACCTTAAATGCAATAGGGAGGATGATATAGTTAAATGATATGTGCCGTGGTTACCTAAATCTTTTTAGTTGTGATGCCTATCCAAAAATTTTCACGTGCTTCAAAATTTTTGGCAAATTGTTTTTGAAACTTGTTAGTGGATTTAATGCGATTTGGAATATCTGTTGATGTTCTGGACTTTCGAGGGTGTTCATTGAGATTGTCTGAATTTACTATTTCCAGAGATATGGTCATGTGGTCTTGATTCTTAAAGAGAGGAATCATACTGGTTGATGGAACAAGCATAGAGTTCCAGAGTCTGCCCACAAGCAAGATTTTAATCTCCCTTTTATCTTTTAGAAGACTTCCAATGAGAATAGGGTCTAGGGTGAAGGGGAATTCAATTGCTAACATATTTTCCCTCCTCTATCTTGTGCACATATTTTGCTCCTGTTTCTTTTAAAATCATTTATTTTATTGAACATTTTTGTAGTCTTGTTTAAGGTTCATGGCAAAAAGATAACTTTTCTATTCAAACATGATTGTTTCAGGTAGCTGAAAGGGCACTTTTCTTATGGAACAATGACCATATCGTCAACTTGATTGCGCATAATCGTCAAGTGATCCTGCCCATCATATTTCCAGCTTTAGAAAAGAACTCTCAGAACCACTGGAACCAGGCAGTGCTTAACTTAACCCTTAATGTTAAAAAGATGTTTATGGAAATGGATGAGAAGCTCTTCTTATCTTGTCATTCTCACTTCAAAGAGGAAGAAGCAATTTTAACCTTGGCGGCTGAGAAGCGAAAGCAAGCGTGGGAACAACTAGAGCACGTAGCCAGTCGCCAGCCTGTAATTGGAAATACTGCCGTTTTAGTGTCTCATTGACAAGCTCAGTTGCATGTCAGCTTCCCAAGCCTTTTCTTATTTTTTCCACTGGAAAATCAACCACAAGAAGTAAAAACCATGGAATGGCTGATGTTGGGAATGTCACTCCTTTTTGCTCCTCCAAGCTTCTGATGCTTGACAGCCCTGTTGTAATGTAGTAAGTTGGTTTTGATTGCGACGGTGTGAAACACAATTTACCTCCTCTCTTCTCTGATAAGTAACGAGAAGGGCCATGCAGTGTATCAAACAGTTTTCTGTATAATCTTATTTTCAAATCTCTCTTTCTATATTTTTGCGTGTGTGATGGTGTAAGCCTTCCCACCTAACCTGAGAGAAGGGAAGGGTCAAGGGCGTGTACGGGGTGTGAGTAAACGTTCCCGCCCAACCTGAGAAGGAAGCGTTCCCATAATAGGCTCCTTCCTCAGAGACCAAAAAATATTGTGCAGGCATCAAGCACATGACTTGTTTTACAACCGAAACCAACCGGCCACCCGGTTTTACCCTTACTGCCATCCATAAATGGTTTAATTCTTATGTAATTATATTAGCCTCTAAAAAAATTTTAAAAAAATGTATCTTAGCCGTTTAAGATATATTCCCATGTTACAGAAAAAACAAAAGTTTTCATAAATCTGATTACTTGATATCTAATCTGACGGGTTGTCATTGAGTGATAGAATATTACTATTATCTTAGTTAATAATTTTTTTATTAAATTTTAGACATTGATTTCTTTCTCGTATAAAATAAATTTGTTAGTTTTGCTATATTCTTATCCTTGAATTTCACTGTCCAAGTATACGATCAAACAACTTTTTGAATAGTTAGGTGACAATCTTATTTTTGGATTAGATTGAGGAGGATATTCATATAGAAGAATTGAGATAATGTTATCTGAGGCCGTAAAAAAGAACTAAATTTCATCTCTTTCTTTTGGCATTTTTCATTACATAAGAAGGTTTCCGTACAAAAGTAATCTTGAAATGGCTACATGGGTTGTCCTTTGTTGCATAATAGCAAAGTATATTTATGTCAGTATTTACGCCTCGGAAGTTCAAAAAAGTTACATTGCCCAAAAGGCATATAAAAAATGTGTCATGCTCTAAACAATTTCACGTTATCTGGAAGTAACATCTTACAACAAAAAGAACAGACATTAATTAACATCGGTTAGAAGCTAAAATATATAACAATTGACGATTATAACACCATCAGTATACCCGAACTTCCACAGCCATCCTTTGAGCTTGGAGCTGTACCATTTACACTTGGAACCTAGAAGAGTGATGACACCGATTTTGGAGACAATGCTGCCACACACTTGAACTGTCATAAGAAGCAAAATTCACTGTCAAGAAACTATTCCGCAACCAGTTTCAGTAAACTAAATACATTTACTATTATGGGTTTGTTTCTGACTGTAAAAAATGACAATAATTTGTTGGTTCACTTGTACCTTCTGTTGTCTATATTTTTCACGTATGGCATTCAGGGAATAGCCTTTGGTATTAAGCTGCAGATCTTCCAATGCGAGAACTGTGGTTTTAAGATCTGACACTTCGTAATTTGTGTAGTGCTGCAGAGTTGGGTTCTGCAAGAAAAAAATAATGAACATGGAAATCTCTTCGAAGTTTTTCTTTTTCAACGTTAGGTAAATTGTCAACTTGCAATTTGGTAGTCACAAAATTCGTACCCACGGGTGGTGTGATTGGTTGAGCGTCCATCTCGCAAGAAACACAGCAGATGCAGCAATCATGGAAGGTAGGAACTTCAGGAAGCTGTATTCGACAAGAGTAAGCTCTGCTAAATAATTTGCTAGGTATTCCAGTTCAACACACTGAACCTGTATAACAGGATAAATTGATAAGCAAATAGGGTTCTCTTCTCTGCTTTGTTCTTACAAGTATTTTCATGTTTAATTTTTGCTGATTGTCCGTATACTAGCTGCTTCTGAAGTTAAATGTGAATAATGAATAGCAAATAGCAAACATAATATAATACCTTGTCAGAAGTTTGTGCTGCTTGGATGAATCTCCTGAAAGACAAAAACGATGTTTACACTTCATACTCAGTTTCAACTAAATGGCATTTTCCAACAGAAGATTAAGGATATATAAATACATGCCTGAGAAAAGTTTTGATGGTGGGAACAAATAATTGAAAATGCAGTACATTTAAAATCTCACTCTCCATTTTCAGTACCTGTCACATGATATCGATTAGGAGGCTTATATACAAAAATTTCTCGTCAGCTCCGTATATGCGAGAATGTGTTCAGTTAGCCAAAATACATTATGACTTCAATAAATAGAAACGTCAAAAGAACGACCAAAAGAATAGATAAGTCAATAAGCAAATTTTTACCTCTTCTCTCGTGTAAGTACTGTCTGTAATGAAGCAAAATTCTTCGACTCGAGGAGGGCAAATTTCTTCATATTTTCTTCAAACCATGAAAAGAGAGAAACACATCTTAGAATTATCTAATGATAATGAAAAGCATAGAGGACATTTATTAAATAGTTCTAAATATTATTACTTACTACAAAATGCGATTCAAGAATTCTGGGAATAAATTATACTCCTGTAACATAATTTTCTTTGGAACTTCCACAGATACATTATAATAGTAACAAAATAAGAGAAATTTAGATGCTTCCCAAATAAACTTACACCCATGCAGGGAGTTTAGATTCATTAAATATGCCCAAATGAAGGTTAGAGAGAATTTCGTAAAATGAAGAACAAATACAAGTTCAGGGCCGCATGTCAATGTAACTTTGCATATTAGCTGATATTCTTGAAAGAATTATATGCAGTGAAATTCAGGAAAAATTATGTAATATAAGATTAATTACCTGTACGAGACCCAAGATTAAAAAAATAATAGTCATTATCAGCATATTATAATTGTAAAAGCCTTGTTGAATCCACAATTCTAAGGTCAGAGATGTTTGAGAGAAAGTATAACTTAGGAACACGGGAATAAGCATCTTACGACGCAATCAGCATACAAGTAACACCAAGCAGCTGGAGCCTTTGTTTCTGAATCAAAATCATCGATAGAAACCGATCAATGAGATTTACTGTAAGGTAGAGAGTGTCCGGAACAAGCTTATATTCTTCAGAAACCTGAAAGGACATTACAAATATCCGGTAACCCATTCAGTGATCAAAAACTGATAGGCCAAACTCAGTTGACAGTAATTAGAGGTATCTGTGCTTATATGAACATGATAATGCGACACATAAATCTAACCATTGTAATTATATTATACGATTCTCAACTATGTTTCCATTGAGAGGCTGTAGAAGAGAAAACATTAATAATATTTTCATGCATGACATCTTAAAAGGTAGTAATACCACGAACATGAACTAGCATCGAATATCAGACATTTAGGGTAGTGGAACAGTATAGCAGTAATATATATAGAATTGTTCCTCGATCTTAAAAAAATATATATATATAAGCATCAACAGAACATATCAGAATGCAATGAACATACTGAAATGGGACTAACCTCCACAAGCCAATCAATTAGAATTGCCCGCATGCTTGGAGTGATATCTTGCTGCAACTTGTCCATGTAATCGACTGATGGTCTCCTTTCAAGCTGGATACATTAACAGAGTTACCGTCAATATGTTATAATGAACCGTAACATCCTTCTTCCCTCAGCAATGGTGTACAGAATTATATGAAATCCTTTGTCACAACAGTTTCATACTGTTTATAGATGAAATTTTCTCGTCTATTCAGAAAGCATTGCTTACAATGTGTTATAGTCTCAAGGATCATATTATAATGACGTAATTTTCATGCAGAGAAAATACTAGAAAAGAGGAAGCAGCTGTTTTTTTACGTTGTAACAATGTTCAACGGAAGAGACTATAGTTTGCACCAGTTACATCAATAATTACGGTATAATAGGATAATCAAGAGAAAATGACAGCGCTACGACACAAACCTCTGTAACACGTATATTGCTGTATATATCAGCAGCATATAAACTCCACATTTGATGATCTTTTAACTCTGAATCAATGTCCACAATGCCCATGTCATCTGAGGCTCGTGATTTTTCACGGATCATATCTATGTCTGCATAGTCAAAAGAGACACAATCAAACTCAGAAATTTATAGGATGTCCAAAATTTGGGTGAACAATAGACTGGCTTCATTTAACTTCTTTCTATACTTTAGCATAACGTGCAAGCCTATGACCAAAAAAAAAAAAAAATAGTAATCTTCATATTTTTCCCCTGGAGAGATGCATTAAAATGTCATTATTACGATTAGTATGTCATATATTTTATTGCATAGTGCTGATACTTTAGATGATTGAAAAACCTTTATATGGAGGGCTAAGGGGTTCACCAGGCTTTGTGGAGTCCCGCATTGAAAGCATGGGATCTGCTAAAACACTTTCTCTCATCCTACTGGACGCACTATTTTGTAGTGGTTCTTTATCTGCCAGCCTTACTGCAATGGTAGTGTCATGTGATTCTACCATCCGTATTTTGGATAATTCTTCAGCTAACTTTGTTTTAACATCCTCTTGCATTGACGGGACTTCTCTGGAGACATCTACAGCTAGCTTCATGTTTTTCCTCGTATGACCTCTTCTTGCCTGCGTAATGGACTATCAATTTATCTCACTAACTGACACTTCTGATCACTTAAGAAACCATGGAGAAAAATATGCAACTTTATGCTACGACGAGTATTAGTGAGCGAATGAAAAACTTTGGAATGGATAGTCGCGTATATTGTTACAGACTTACAGTCAAAGATCATTTTAGAAAAGAGAACAACTCCGAGAAGTTGACAAATATTAACTTCCCTCGTCACTTTAATCATAACATGAAATTTCAGAATTTGAATTGTATGACAAAATAAACCACTTCATGCATACCTGAAATTTTGACGCATTAATGATCTTATTATATGATATTTCACTGAGGTTAGTTACATCTGTAAGCACTGCCTTCCTCTTATGCTGAAGACCAGCAGGGGCAGCCACAGAAGTTTTATTCTCATCAGATGCTCCTTTTTTGTAATTTGCCCGAAGGACACGCTTCTGTTCTGGTTTAAATGATGGTCTTGAGGAGGGAGGTATCCCTCCAATTGATCCCAAGGCCCTAGCCCTTGCTCGAGTGATTCGGACTGAATGCTCTTCATATTTTGCACAAATTTTGTTTTCTTTATCCATTTTTGCATGCCTTGAAGGAGAGCAACGTGATTGCTTTAAATGAAAATCTTGCTCATTGAACCTGCGCTGACAGACCAAATTACTTTAAGATAGCCACGAAAGGAACAGTGTCTGAGCTGTAAATCTTTCTATACGACTAGGAATAACATGCCCACAAACCGAAGACACCTAGTGCTGACATGAAAGGGAGAGCATTTAGCATTAATTCAGAATGGCCTTGTCATGTTCAAATGCAGCTTCATTTTGTTGAACTTCTCTCTCTCTATCTGATTAGTGTATCAGTTACACAAAATCACAAATTAAGAAATTCTTCCTGCAGAAAGCAGCACCTTATTTTTTTTTTTTTTTATGAAAAAAATGATCTGCTGAAAAATCACAACAAAATATGAAAAGCCTTTTCAGAAGAATACATAGAAATTTAAAAACAACATATTTTTTCAGTAAATGCGCCAAAAACAAATTCATAACCCTAATTTCAACACCTTAAAATATTTTTCAGCCCCAAACACGTCCAAACTTCCCATCAGGATTACTATCAAGCGTCAACGAAAATGAGCAAAACCAAACATTTTATCTAGCATTGGCTCCAAATTTCTAGTGAGAGAACCAGTAAGCAGAAAAATAAAAAAAACTGCTTAAAAAGCAATTCCCTAACCTCAGTCGAAGAACAACGCGTAACAAGATAAGCACTAACTAATGCTCCTTAATGCCCGATCTATGCAACAAAATTCAAAAATTGTAACCCTTTGAGTGGAATCTCAAAACCACCATCGACACAGAAGAGAAAATTAGACCAAAACATGAACTTGTAGAAAGAAAATGGCAGGCTTTAAAGGGGGAAAGGTGCGAGCTAAGCTTACTCTGTTCTTCGGAGTTCTTATCGTCAATGGTGGCCCGTGTGAACTCCAGAGGATAGAAAATGAGCAGGACAAGGAAGGGTAGAGAGACGAAGCAGTGTGTGCTCCCTATCTCTGTGGAGTTTGTGAGCTGAGTGTAGAGACTACTACACTGATATACGACGGGCGTGAGCGGGACGGAGGCACAGTTCAAACTTCCAAAATACAAATGAAAAAAAAAAAAAAAAAAAGGTTATTCCGCTTCCGATTTTACCATTTCCAGAATCTAGCATTTTCATCACGTGTTTATGGCTGGACCAACATCGGATGGTAAGAGGGAAAAATAATTTTTTTAAAAAAAAATCACTTGTTTTTCGGCTACGGAGGAAAAATACATTAATTAATAAAACAAAATCAACTACTTGAACAAATTGAGAACAAAAAATTTAAAAATATTGCTGCGGGAAAAGATAAAGGTTTATAGCACTTCAATTTTTTTTTAAAATTTTTTTTTACTTTTCAATCAAGACTAATGATTTTCCCTTAAACTGAAATTCCCTATTAAGTAAGAAAACTTTCAGATTTACATTGATTTGGTCAACCGAAAATTAAATACAAATTATTAGTTTATGAATTTTGCGTATAATGGATATATTAAAATTTGACTTACAACTAAATCTAAACTATCTAGAAAAAAAATCCAATAAAAAAAATATCAAAACAAAAAAGAAAAATTTATTTAGTCAACCAAGACATATCTAAACAAAAATGTTTTTTTTTTATTACATAATTCTATTCAAATCCTTACTAAAATACATCTTAAATATTGAAAAATTATATTTATAATTCTTATTTTTTTTAATATGTTAATCATAATTTGTAATTTAAAGTTTAAACATGAAATTTTGATTATATAAATTGTTATTAAATAAAATTTCAATACATTGATATATCGCATAAGCTATAAATCCTCTTTTGTCTAATAGATTTTTTTAATAAATTCATGCAAATGGTATTTTGATTTATTTAATGATATTTTACTATTTATTAGAGGTTTTAGACTTTCTTTTAAGTGTTTCAAGGAATAAATATAAATAATCATAAAGTAAAAAAAAAAAAAAAAAAAGGATTAACAAATTGAGGCTTTGATTTTAGTCCTTTAATGGATCAAGGCTCGCTCAAGGTCCCGCTAGGCCCAGATAATGTTAATTTTCAGTCCATAAATGTTCTCTTCTTGTGCGTGTGTTTTGTCTCTGGTATGGTATGTGACAGTCGCACAATTTGAATTTAATTTTAACTATATAGTACGAGTCAATATACCTAGATATATAGATATATACATAATCTCTATTTTTACCAGGAAAATTCCATCATCACTTTCTTTTTATAATTATTTTTCTACTACAAAATTTTGGCCTTTTTTTTCTGAAAGACAATTTCTTAGACAAGTTTCTTCTTCGGCATTTATAACTTTACAATATAAATACAAATGTTCATATTTGTTTTGTTATGTGGAAAAGAAAAATATCAGAACCTATCATAATCCCCTTTTTCATTGGACCCAAATTTGCACAAATAATCAATAAAATTTGTTTTTGTAGGCTCATTTGGAAGATAGAAATGATTTTGAGGTAGATGGCAATTTGTATAATGAATGGTTTTTTTTTTTTTTTTTTATCTTTGTCACACTCTTTAAGAGTAAATCTTATCTAAATTTTAAAACACATCAGAAGTTTGTTTTGTTATTATTAAGTCAATACTTTGTCAATATAAATGATTCAGAATTCTTAATTTATATATACACAAGTTTAATGTTGCCAACTTTTATGTCGAAGAAGTACTACTTGTTGAGGTTCAAAGGTTTCTTTTTTCCACATGATAATTTTCGGCCATTTGTTATTGTACGTTGAAATTAACTAGCCAACTACTTTAATTGGTTCATCAAAGGTCATTGGCAATGGTAGTGGGTCATGAACATTGCAAAATACTCAATGCTAACACACTTGATTAGTCAAAATAATGATAATAAAATAGAAGTTGACCAGAAAACGATAATACAACAATTATTTAGAGAACATAATAGTATATGGACATACAACCACATTAGTCTCATTCGACCCCGCTCCAGGCTGAGGGAGATGATACGCTAATTGTGCGTCCTAAAAGTTTAGGACAAGTGGGGGGCAATGATTAGGTATCTTGTTCAAAAGTTTAGAGCTACAAAATCAAATTTGGTCCAATGATCCCGAATGGCTAGCACCACACAAAAGCCATTACTAATATCTTTCCAGGAATCTGAAATGTGAGGCTCCTGTGGACACAGGTTTCCTCTTGAGCAAAGCCACATGTTGTCTGCTTGTGTGCTTCTAGAAAAAGGCCAAAGGAAAGGCTTAAAATTCTCTCGCAACAAGTTGAAAGCAACAGCTAGCCAGCCACCACTTCTGCTTTTTGTTGAGTAAAAGCAACTTCTATGAGATCTAACTTTCAAGTGTCAACATAGGAAGCCACATCTCAGTGATTTTCAAATTTTCAATGCAACCACGTAGTTGGGTTTAAACTCTTTTCAACAATGGCTGCTAGCTTGGTTGAGAGATGAAATAGGTTGCCATGTTGCTTTGGCTCTAAAGTCTCCAATGCAGTGGTAGCAAGCATGTTAAGTATGAATCTGACTATTGCAGCACTTTTTCTCTTTTGGAAATGCTAGAGAAAAGTGAAAAACCTCTAGACAGACCATTTATCACATTCACAGCCTCTCTCGGTCTCAGCCGCGCGCCCAAAACCTTCATCCATCGCCAGGCAAAACCTGTGAAATACAAGACTCTGCCGGTGCTCCTTGCAGTGCGCTGCGCGTCAGGCATTCTAATCAGGAAACAAGTAACAACAGAAATCATCACCAAACCACTAAGAACCACAGACAAGTCTCTATTAGTAAACTTAAATCATCACCAAACTCATCTTCAATACTATTATTTCTCATCTATACAAATCAAACAGGATCCTCAAGCAGGTACATTTAATTTATAAAGGTTAAAAGATAAACATTTGCATATGCATTCTACATACTGATAGTCTTCATCTGTAAGGGTCCAATCACGAACTTAGTATTGGTAGATGTATCAAACTTAAGTCAATTGAACCAAGATGGCATAGGTGCAACTTTCTAAAACAGCATCCAACACGGAGAGAATTATTACAGAATCAAAAGGAAAACAAAAAAATCCCTATTGTGATATAAAAATCATGAACAGGGAATATACGGTACTCTAATTATCATGCTTCTAGGCAAAGACATGCTCAAATGAAAATATAAAGTCTAGAATGAACCACCATATCTTTCAAAGATACCTTGCCGGAGTTCTCTTTGCAACAAATGGTTTGACAAGCCAGCCTCCAAGAAGCAGGTTTCTGCGCCAAAAAAAAAAAAAAAAACACCGTTTAAAACAAGTGACTAAATTTTAAAAATTGAAGTTCGAAAATTGAAGAAATTTTACGTTAGCAATTATCCCAGAAAAAAAGAAAAGAAAATAAAAAGACAGAATTCAATTTGTCGCGTTTAATTGTGTGATATTTCTGACCACGGAAGAACTTCTATAGGGGTGAACATTACGTAATTTGAATTTTTTTAGGATTAGGTAAAATTATCGATACTAAATAACTGAACAAAGTTATCATTTTAACAGATTAAATAATATGAGAAGTTGGAATTGTATTCAAGAATTATAATTTTCAAATGATATTCACAAAGATCACGTAGATGAGAGTTTGCCAGTGCGCTAAATGCGAGAATTTCTTAAATGTTATTTATCATTCTATAAGTATACACCGAGGGGAGAGAGCGTACCTCTTTAAGATATCGGAGTTTAGTATTTGTTCTTTCGTTTAAAGGCTATCTATCATTCAAGGTAAAATTGGTACCGCTATAAATTCGAGTTCACTTCCAGGCTCTCGGTCGGAGATTCCCGCAAATTCCCGACAAAGAAGACTGAATTTGACCTCCGGCGGGGAAATAGCTGACTGAATGTGGGGAATTTTGGCCGCCGATGGAGAACTCAGGCGACCGGAGTGAAATGGCGGTGAAAATATTCACGAAAGCCATTCTATGTTACAGTTGCTGCGCGCGCACTCTCCCTCTTCCCCGCCTTTCTCAGTTGCTATTTTTCGTTATATCCGCTCATGCACTAAGATGTAATTTCACTCTACCCAAAAAAAAAAAAAAAAAAAATAAACGGCTCGTCGTTTGGAATATTGTGTCGTTTGTCCTCAGGCACTCTTGGTAGTTGTTTCACAGTTCCACCTTCGTGGGGACATTGCAGTTTCTGTAACTTAGCTCCTTCCCCCATTCTAATTTCTGAGCCTGATGCTCTTCCATAAGCCTCGTTATATGCTCTTGTCTGTTCGATTCCTTCTACTGGGACCAAAGCATATTCCTTTCATTGCTGTTCCAATTCAACCTTTCTTCTTGTCTTCCGATCAACCATGGCTAGCTGTGACGGGTAACCCTCTCATCGATTGGCCATCACCAATCCCAGAACGCATCCCAAACCCGAACCCGAATCCTAATTACTCACGGGATGCGCACTCTAACTTCTCGCAGGATGATTTCTCTACCATTGCCAATCTCTTCACCGACTCTACCATTTCTCCTGGTCCAGTCCTGGAGACTGCTCTGGACGGTGCTGGAATCGAACCGGGTTCGACCTTGCTGCAAGCTATATTCGACCATTTTGATTCTTCCCCCAATTCACTGTACTCACTGCTTCTTTGGGCCGAGAAGCAAGCTGGGTACAGGCCCTCCATGCTGCTCTTCAACTCTATGATCAATGTTCTTGCTAAGTCGAGGGAGTTTGACTCTGCTTGGACTCTGCTCCTTAATCGGATGGATTCGGACAAGGAGGTTTCCTTGGTCTCTGCGGACACCTTTGCTATTATGATCAGACGGTATGCTGGTGCAGGTACATAATATTCTAGAATTTAGATTTTTGAAGTTGTCAAATGTTTGTTTATCGCAATGTGCTCGTACCTGGGGATTGTTATATTAGTTTGATAATCATCACTTTGAGTTGGCAACTGACAAGGGTGTCTAGAACTGCTTTTACAAGTTTTCTTATTGATTCAGGATATGTTTACATTTGAGTATGCTTGTGTTGTGTATAGTTTCTCTGTTTGCTTGGTTTGACTTCAGTTTAATTTTAATTCTGTCATCGCTGGGATGAAATTGGCTACTCATGATACATTTTTTCAGGTAAGCCCCAACCTGCAATTCGAACATTTGAATTTGCAAGAAATCTGAAGTCCATTCTGGATTTTGATTCAGAAATGAGTTTGTTTGAGATAATGTTGGACTCACTTTGCAAAGAAGGGTCTGTTAGAGCTGCTTCAGAGTATTTCCTTCAGAGAAAGAAGATTGACCCACGTTGGGTTCCATCAACACAAGTATATAATATTATCTTAAATGGATGGTTTCGATCAAGGAAACTCAAACAGGCTGACAGATTTTGGGCAACGATGAGAAAGAGAATGTAAGACCAAGTGCTGTGACATATGGTATCCTTGTTGAAGGATATTGTCGAATGCATCGTATTGAAAAGGCGCTTGAATTGGTTGATGAGATGACCAAAGAAGGAATTAAACCAAATGCTATTGTTTATAATCCAATAATTGATACACTGGCAGAAGCTGGGAGATTCAAAGAGGCTTTGGGGATGATGGAGCGATTTCATGTTTTAGAAATTGGCCCTACTATCTCAACATACAATTCTTTGGTGAAAGGTTTTTGTAAGGCAGGGGATATTGCAGGTGCCAGTAAGATTCTTAAGATGATGATAAGTAGGGGTTTCATTCCTCTCGCCACCACCTATAGCTATTTCTTTCGGTATTTTTCAAGATGTGGAAAAATTGAGGAGGGGATGAACCTCTATACCAAGATGATTGAATCTGGTTATACACCAGATCGAATTACTTACCATCTTCTGGTGAAGATGTTATGTGAGAAGGAGAGGCTAGACTTGGCAGTTCGAGTTAGCAAGGAAATGAGGTGTAAGGGATACGACATGGACTTAGCTACTAGTACCATGTTAGTTCATTTACTTTGTAAACTGCATAGGTTGGAAGAGGCTTTTGTTGAGTTTGAGGATATGATACGGAGGGGTATAGTTCCTCAGTATCTCACTTTCCAGAGAATTAATAACGATTGAAAAGTCGAGGGATGACTGAAATGGCACGGAAGTTATGCAACTTAATTTCTTCTGTCCCTCATTCTACCAAGTTGCCCAATACATATGTTGAAGAGGTAGATGAAGCGCACGCGCGGAGAAAATCTATAATGCAGAAAGCCAAAGCCTTTTCTGATATGCTGAAGAACTGTAAGGACCCCAGAGAACTTGCTAAGTATAGAAGTTCATCTGAAACTGCTGTTTCAAGCGCAAATTGTTTGATAGAGAAGATCAAGAAAATGACCAATAAGGCATGAAGATATATTTACGGAATTTCTGCTATTGGAATTCACGCTAAATTGCTTCTAATGACTTGTTTCCTTCGAAAGGGTAGCTCGATGGAAATGATCTTTGATAGATCAAATAGATTAGTACATCTCAGTTATAAAAGTGCTTATATTTTAACTTATCCAAAAAAGCGAATATTTCAATTGATTAATGATATTCATATTAATAAAACATGAGGATGGATTTTGTTGTCACAAAATTTGCAGATCATTGAGGATCATGGATTCTACATATCATAGATGATCATTTTGTTGTGTCCATTGGCAGAGTCATCTATTATTGAGTCGTCAAAATTGCTTGCTTCCAGTCTCGCGCTGAGGCTCTGGAAAGAAGAAAGGCATCTGACATTAAAGGTCTAAAACAGTGAAGTGTAAGAAGACCTTTTGGATTTTAGAGGTTAAGAGTTTCAGAGAGAGTACAGCCACAGTTGTTTGCATAGACAGGAATGGCATTTTTCGTGCGACTAGTTCCTTTCCCGTCTTGGTAGCCTCTTGTCTCCTGGCAAGCATGACGAGAGACTCAGAATAAATAAGTATATCATTTCATGATTGGATACAGTTTGTGCTCTCAAGAAAGAAAAACTAATAGAATTACTCTTTACTGGTTATGAGATGATTCCTGAGTATCTATCTATCTATATAAATAATAATATAATTGTTAGTGGGACTGGCGGTGTATGATCATATCATGCCATAATAGTACGAGTTTGTGAAGTGACATTTGTTAGGTCATCTTATTGAAAATGATGACAGATACCACTTTGATTTAATCAAATATAATGCAGAGTTTAATCCTATGAAGTGATGTCACTATAATGCAATAAAATGAAATTCTATACATCTGTTAAGATGGGGTTTGAGAATAATGGTATATTACTATTAATCAAAAACATAGGGTCAGATACTGTAGTAGAATCAAACTCCTCAATGACTATAGGAGGGCTCCAAACGCAAAAATTTAAAGAATATATATATATATATATATATAGTTGTGGAACCTAATATTCCATTACAAATTTTTTAATGGTAAAGCCCAACTGGTCAAAAAAGCTACAGATGTATACTATCAATCACCCTCAAGAACAAAGCGAATTCTAGTAGCAGATCTATTGGAACTTGTCACTGCCTTTGCGAGCACATGCCACATGGTATCTTTTTTATTTTTGAAATGCCCCTTAAGCTTTAAAGTTTTTGTACAAAAGTCTTTTTTATGGCTACGCTAGAAAAGAATCTGCTCATGTTTCACACCTAAAATGTTTATGAACTTGAACGGCTCCTATATGATGCATTGGAACACATAGATGATGGCTGATGAATGATATTGAACCTGAATATAACTATCATTTTTCACCCTTATTATGAGGAGATCCATTTCTACGCTCTAGCTACCAACTTTTTAATTTATTTTGTGTAACACGGTTCCTCTATGTTTAAACGGCTTTGGACCCCTTGCTGGAACAAAGTTCCTATTTTGTGGGCTAGAAGGAAAGAGAATTTCATTTTTATAAACGGTAATCATACACGAGGATTGAAAATTTTACTTCAGAGAATGCGAAAGTCAAATACTTTTTTAGACCAGAGCAAGATGTCTTCTGCAGCAAAATATTCTTTAGAGGAATTCTGTAATTAACAATTGTTTGAGATGTATATCAGCAAAGGACATTATTTTATTTTAAAAAAATTATTAGCGCGTGTAATGGTATTACATATATTGAAGGACATTAATAAAAAAAATATATATATATATATACTTTCTTGTAGTGGAAATACTATTAATTGAACCTCGATGTTATTGAGGACGATAAGGAAATAAAAGAAATTTTGAAGGGTTTTTCAGATATAATCATATTCGCAGCAGTGCCACAACAACAAGCGTATTCCTCAGTCTCCCCCCCTCTCGTATCGTATCTATTTTCTCTCTCCAGTGTAAATGTAAGAACTAAAGAAAATTTTGGCAGATTACGCAAGTTACATTTCCCTGAACCCCAACACATATATACCACAACACAAAAAGACCCAACATTGAGAGGGAGAAAACAGAGACAGACATGCGCCAAAATTGAACAGAACACAACACAGAACAATTGCCAAGCACCTTTTGCTTTTTATTGCTCTCTCCCTCTCTCTCTCTCTTAAAAGGACTCTGATTCCCTCTGTTTATCTTTTCCGAAGATCGTGCTATCCCCTGCTTTCCTCTTCGCTCTCTCTCTTTCTCTGTGTTCGCGCGAGTGTGGAGTAGAAGCAGCTATGCGGAGCGGTATGGGTGTGGGATGGCGGTGCTGACTGCTAAGAATGGCTCAACATAAAAATGGCAGCAACAGTCCAAGCGAAAAGTTAGCCTTCCATGACTTCCTGGGCATGAAGCCTACTGATTCGCCTGTGGTTTTGGCTCCTAAAACCGCCGATGTGAGGCTGTCCGAGGCGTCGCCGTCGTCGGCATCGCTGTCTGTTGGCGCCTCTTCTGGTGGTGCCCGTGGTCCCTTCTCAACTACTTCTGATATTGGTTCCGGTGAGTGAGCCCCCCATTAGTCTTAAAAGTTACGACCTTTGCTTTCCTAAATCCACTTTTTTAATTAAGTTTTCCGTACTTTATAGTTGAAAGAAAAGAAGAGAAAGAATCTTACCACTGAGACATTAACTTTCACACCCATTTGCCACGAACTCTAGTCTTAGTCTCTCGCCGGCATTTTGATGGGCGGGATTTAGATTTTTCATTGGAAGCCCCTGTGGCTTGCGATTTGTTTCGAGTATCGATTTTCATCCACTGAGGTGCTTGATTTTACTTCTGTGGTTTCTCTTACTCTTTCTTGGTGGGTTACCTTCTGAAGGATTAGATTTAGTGAGGTCAGTATTTGAGTTGGTAGGTTCTGTGGTCTTCGTTCTCTATGCTCTTATTTTTGTTTTTGTTGGATTGTTTTATTTTATTTTTTCGTTAAACAATCGTTTCTTAACTCTTTTAAGCATTCTTCTAGTGAGTTTTTAGTTTGCTGGAAGATTTTCTGGCAATTTATGTAATTTACTGCCAGGGTTTTTCTTTTCCTATGTTTAAGTCGACTATCTTCTTCTTATTGCTGCAATTATCTTTTTATCTATCATTCAGAACATAGAAGAACTGAATGCATGGCATGCTTAGAGTATCTGTTGTTTTGTACAGAAAAACTTGTTAAGCTTATTGTTCTTCATCAACGCTTGTGCATTGGGTAATGATGATATCCCTTTTTTTCCCCTTTAACATATTGCCCTTTTCATGGTTGTTTTTAGTTCTGGAGTTTGTTTTTCTTATGTATATTGAAGAATTTGCCAAGTATTTATGGAAGCTTATTTAACCTTAATCGGGTTTATTGTTTTATATCTATGTAATGCTTTTTCCTCTTATAAATTTAATAGAAAGGCAGGTAGGAAATCATCTCGAGGGAGTTCCTTTCTATGGCCCAAGGAGTGATTTTTCTGGCACTGAGATAAGTAACAGACTAATAGGAAGCAAGCGATGTAATTCTGATTCCACCTTTATGGGTTCCTCCAGAGATGCCTTCCAGATGGTTCCTGACTCCCTTCAAAACTCACATTTGATGAAGGTATGAATCTATCACATGATTTTTCTTCTCTAACATTCGCAGTAACCGGAAGACAAGATTGTACTCCTATCTTCTATTGTCTGATATTGTCAGTTGTGTTTATATAGATGCTCCGTAATGCAGCTGGAGGAGAGCGACATAGAAGGTCTAATGATGATGAAGTGTTTATGGGTATGCAGCCTCTGAAGCCAACTTCTGCATCTCAGATGTTTCAGCATCCCAGCGGCACTAAGATTGATGCCAATAAATGGGAACGATCTGTTCTCATGAACGTTGCCCCTTCCATGCAGCATCCACCACGTGGAGGTCAATTGGCACCTTTTGTCCACCAGATAGGTTCAAACAAGATCAGGGATACCAATGCTGGTCCTTCATTCATCTCTCAGTCTGCTGCTGATGAAGGTTCTCGAACTGGAATCAAGGGCCCTGGAATTTTGAGTTCTATAAACACAAACACTCCTGCCTCTGAGAAAATGCCATCTGCAGTGCTGCTTGGTGGAAGCAGGCCAAAGCCTGTAATTAATGTAGTAGACCCAGAATCTTCCACACCTCCAAGGTAAATCTTAACTCAGTTTCCCAGTTTATGTCCCTCGTTGTTTTTTTCCGCTTGTGTCTTTTGATTGGACAAAGGTGGCTGCCTGATTACATGTATTGATATTAATTATTTACAGTCGACATGGGTTGACATCTGCTAACCGCCAGATGACAATATTTTATGGAGGTCAAGCTCACGTGTTTGATGATGTCCATCCCAATAAGGTCTGCTTCATGATTTTTGTGATGCACGAGGCATATCTCTGTAGTCTATTTATTGTTTTAATGCCTAAAACTGGTTTATGTTCCTGAAAACTGAATAATCTCGGGGAAGTGGAAGAAACTGTTGCCACAAAATTTCTTCAGAGTCCCATAACAAGACATCGGGCAAGTTAAAATTCTCAAAGGAAATTGTAGCTTGATTTCGAGTTTAGTTGAGAAAGATGTCTTTGTATTATGAGGTCATTTGGTACACAGATGTCCATACAACAATTTATTTAGTTTGTGTGCCATCTGGTGTCTCTGAATCGATAACTGCTACTGAAAATCTTGAACACCCAAGAGTGCATATTCCTGATTTTTGGTAACCAGGTGGAAATTACCACTGAAATTTGCTTATTTCACAATTGCTGAATGGAAGTCTTTATGCTTGTGTGTGCAAGCTTTCTTTTACTTTTAGTATAGGATATTAGAAGAAATATTAAAGTTACTTTATAGGTTTAGTAAAGTTTTGAGTATTCAGAATGTGGAACTGGAGGTTTTTGAAATTCTGCAAAATCATGCTGTTCGGCGCATTGTGCATTGTGCTAAGTTTGTCATCTGTATGCAGTAGCACTTGGAATTATTTGGTTATCAATCATTTTCCTTTTGATCCTATGTTTGGGGATGTCACTGGTAATGTGTTTTCTTCCGCCTCCTCATGAACTTTTTCACCAATAACTAGACGGAGTATCAATGTTTTTCTAAATTATAAGAGACGAAGAAAAAAACAATGTTGAATATGTATTGTATGTTTTTCTATTCAAAGATGGTAGTTTTATTGCTGGTAGTTTTTCAATCCTCTAAATTTCTCTTTTGTGGCAAATTCTTAGGTTTGCTTCCAGTTTTAGTTAATGCGGATTATTTCTTTTTCTGGGTTGGCATCTTGTATTATATTGGAGACATATTCATGTTGTGCATTCTTTCTCATATATATGCAGGCAGACATTATAATGGCTTTAGCCGGATCAAATGGTGGATCTTGGTCCACAAAATACTCTCCTAAATCTACTGCGAAGCCGGTAAGTGATAGTAACTTGCCAACTGGAGAAAATGAAACCGCGGGCACGGGGGCATGGCAAGTAACTTGGTACTCCCTCAGGAACTCCACGGCAGATTATCCATCACTGCCACTTGTAATCATGCCACAGCTACTGGCTCTGGCGATCGACTATCTACTCCGGCACCAGCAGCAGGCACATATTCCATCCCATCCAAAGACTTTGAAATGAATACCAGTCCTTTATTGCCAACTGTTCAATTTATGCTAATTGATAATAAACTGGTTTCAGGGGCACATCAGGGAAGCATTGTGGCGAAGGAAACAAGAAGGGCAGTCCAAGTAGCGGATCACAATGATGGAGTCTAGTCTTAATCCTTGTTTCTTCTAATTCATGAGAACTAGAAGCACAAGTCTTGAGAAAAGAATAATTTCCGGGTTTTATTTATTTATTTTAACTTATTCTCCACTTGAGTCTTTTTATTGGGGGAGTGAGAATTTGGACCATTGAAGTTGTTATGAAGGCTCCTTCACCTTACCTTACCTTACCTTACCTTGTGCAGTGATAGAGCAGAGCTCCTTTGTATGACTAGAAATATGTTCCTAAAATTACAAGTCAAATATTTGCCAAATTAAGCCATGAGCCCTACCTTGTGCTTTCATCGACTCCCTACTCCCAATAGACGACCGTCGGTTACGGCTAAAGGAGCGAGAAAAGTTTCCACGAACTCAAACGACGGTCGTCTACGGTTCTAATAATTACGGGATAAGTGATACTCCTTCTCACTTTTGTAATGCGGTTTTGAACAGCCCAATCCGTACCCCCTCGTTCATCCCATTGATGGGCCTTGCCTTTGTTTCTCGGGATTAATGGACTCTTGGCCCGTATAATAGGAATAATATGGCCCGTTAGGCCCAATTACAAGCAATCCAATCAGTAGCCCTGTGGCCCAACATTGATTCACGAACAACCAAAGTAAGTGTTTTTCAGTTCAAATGTAATTTTTTTAAAAAGCTACAGTGTTGAGATTTTAAAATAATTTTAGTCAAATAAAGATTATTGAACTTTACTTGCATTGAATTTATTTCTTGGAATTAATAATACGAGTACGTTATGATATTCCTAATTTTTTTTATTTTTTCAATTGATGTTGCTGCTTGTCTGCTTGAATATGAATAAGTGCTTTTTTTATTCAGTTCAAGTTTAATTTTTGAAAGCTTTAAAAATAATATTAGATACTTTCTAAATGCTCGAAATCATTCGAACTAATTTTTTGTTCTTTTGTTAATATCCGAATATTAAAAATCAAATGATTTTCTCTTTCTTTCTTCTTCTGGAAAAAAAGAAGAGTAATTTCAGGTGATTGGCTTTCAAAAAAGTGATTCCAAGCATATAAAGCTATTTGTCTCAGCAATTGAGTCAAATTCCAACTTTTCCTTCTGTTTCCAACCTCAAAAGAGAAATAAATGAGCAAATGTGTCAAAGTACATGTGAACCTTCCCATTGAAAATTATTCAGACGTGTAACTATAGAGTACATCCTAAAGTCCAAAATATGATTCTATATTTGTATCTATATATTTAATTAATTATATTTATTTACATAATTTTCTACGAATCTGGAAAAAAAAAAGGTCGACTTTGAAAACTGAAGGAAGGAAGCAGTTTTGGTAATATACGCCTCCGAATATGATGTTTTAATCACTACATTAACCCACCAATTGAATTGAGTTGAACGTATTTTCAAGAGATCCCATCCATCTTTTGGACCTTTAGACTTGTAGCAATCTGGTCAACCTGGGATACCTGAATTGCATCCCACATTCAACAAATAGAAATAAATTTAATTGATACTTTGATATGATATTATTTTAACCAAAAAGCATTCCCACTTAGCTTCCTATTCTATCCTATGTTTATGTAAAATGGGAATCACCCTACTTTTCAAGGCTCTAGGATAATTTCAGCACAAAACAACAAAAGTTCACTATAGTCTCCTCATAGTGGCAGCCTTATATAATTTCCTATATCTGCTAATCAATCATATCTTTGTGACACATCAACTTAATGAGACAAATCCAAACAAACTTTTACAATAGAATAATGATTAATACATCTACAAATGATTTTAAAAGAAGTTACTATTAAAACTCAAAATAACACATAAGCAGTTTTTTTTTTTTTTAAAAAAAAAATCACCATCTATCCTCACATGTTTGAATTGGGAAATAATGAATCTCTCTCTGTCTGTATAAAATTTGAGTGTATATATATTTACTTAAAGATATTTTTGAGAATTATGGGTTAGCATCTAAAAATTAAATAGCTTTTTGAACACCAAACACCTGTAAATTCTGTGCCTCGTTTGGTAAAATGAAGGTAATCCTCGTTCATTAAATTTTGGTACTAGAAGACAAATCATGTCTTATTATTAACAAAAAGCGAAAGAGAAACAAAAGAGATCCATCATCATTTGTTTTTTTGTTGATAAAGAAATAAACCTATCAATGGATCCCTTGTGATGGATAGAATTAAGAAACAGTTTCTTTCTTTTCATAACAAGTCTTTGAGATGCTAAAACTTTCTGATTGCTCTTGTTCTTTCTTCTGTCTCATTCAACCATGTCACTTATTCCTTTCTCAGCCGAAAACCGACACCACTGCGTCCAGTAGCCAACCCTTACCAAACTGTACCATTTTAACCTAATCCTCTTAATTTAATTCATTCTTAATTTTATAATTCGATATATATATATATATATATATATATATATATATATACTTATGTTTTAATCGATAGATCAAACACTGCCTATATATATGTACATATATATTTTGATCTTGATCTCTAGCTATAGTAAGCTATAGCTTCCGTTTTCATCTTTCAAATGGCTACTCTCTCTGAAGCCTACAGAGACCTTCCCCTCTCCCTCCGTCATATTATCCCTTTGGACTTTTCTTCAGTTGGGAGCTTGCCTGATTCTCATGCATGGCCTCAATCTGATCATTTCTCATTCGTTAATGGTGGATCATGCACCGGATCCGGTGATGGAGCTGGATCATCCATACCCGTCATTGACCTGTTGGATCCTAATGCCATGGAACTCATTGGACTTGCATGTGAGAACTGGGGTGCTTTCCAGTTGAGGAATCATGGCATACCGTTGAACCTTATTGAGGAGGTTGAGCTGGAGGCTAAGCATCTCTTTGCTCTCCCGCCCGAGCAGAAGTTAAAAGCTTTACGATCTCCTGGTGGCGCCACCGGGTACGGCCGAGCTCGGATAACACCATTCTTTCCCAAGTACATGTGGCATGAAGGATTTACCATCGTGGGATCTCCATCTGATGATGCCAAAAAAATTTGGCCTAACGACTCTGTAAGGTTTTGGTAAGTTAAGTTCGATCACATGCACTTCCCATGCACGTAGCTAGACAAATCGATGGACTTGATTTACTAAGATTTGCTTGGAAGCCATTACAATGAAGTTCTAAGTTATTAATTGTTACTTGTGAGAATCGTATTTAAATTTGCTTCTATGAATTGGAATGTTAAACATGTGCTATCGTTCTCACTTCTCAATGCTTACTAAGCTAGATATATTAAAGAAATAAAAAGAAAAAAAACAAATGACTTTTGCTTTGTCCTTGACCATACTCTATTTGTTAAATCCAAAATTATTGAAACCATGCGTCACATGTGCTGGATTCTCTACGTCTAAAATTAAAACTTATTTTTAAAATTAACACTCAATTGACGTTGTAATTGTAATGAATATATACTTTTTTTTTTTTAGAGTAATCTGAAAGATAATATAATATATAAATTTCAATTATTTTTGGGGTTAGTTAAGTTATTCTTCAAAAATATTTAGTAGTACATACTGAATAGCTCCAAAGGGTGTATATATATGAACTCATCTAATTAAAAACCGTTGTTGAATCTCCTTAATTAAGTTTCTTTTTTCCTTTTTAAATCTGCAGTTATTTAATGGAGGAATATCAGAAGCAAATGAAGGTGCTAGCAGAGCAGCTAACACGCATAATCTTCAAGTTCTTGAACATTTATGAGGAAGAGAAGATCAACTGGATTGGGTCAGCAAATAACTTAGAAGCTGTGCAGTTAAATTCATACCCACCCTGTCCTGAACCAAACCGAGCCATGGGTCTAGCACCACACACTGACACTTTCCTATTAACAATCCTCCACCAAAGCCAAACCACCGGCCTACAAATCTTCAAAGAAGGAAGTGGGTGGGTTCCGGTCCACCCGGACCCAAGTGCGCTCGTCGTTAATATTGGCGACCTCTTCCACATCATCTCAAACGCAAGGTTTCCTTGTGTGGTTCACCGAGTTACAGTGAACCGGACCCACCAGCGATACTCTGTGGCTTATTTCCATGGCCCGCCAGTAGATTATGTTGTTTCGCCTTTCTCCACCACTGTTTTGGACAACAAGTCAGGTGTTCGTTTTCGTGCGGTGACTGTGAAGGAGTATATCGCGATTAAGGCCAGGAATCTAGGGGAAGCACTTTCTTTGATTAGCACTTAGAAACTAAACTAATAATATTTCCTTTGTCTTCATTAGCTAAATTTTCTTCTTTGCTTTTTTACTTCTTAAACTTTTTAAGATTTTTCCATCTAGTTTTATTATCACATGAAAACCAATAGAAGCATGTCTTCGTTCTAAAGAGCAAGAATAGTTACATTAGTTTTTTTCCTTTTTGTAGGTGCAAATATGTTTCCTCTGTAAAGTTTGCTTTAGTTTTTAGCTATCGCAGGAAACGTTTCACATTTGCATATATGGAATGAAATTTCCAAAAGCATTTAAAAGATGCTAGTATCCGAATTGAATAAGACAAATTCAACTTTAAAAACCGAATGAATTCATTTATGGTAAAAACTGTCCAATCATTATAGAATTGGCAAAGCTCATACTATTTCGTTATAATTTTTTTTATACTTCTGATTTCATGAACTCTAAAATTGAACACATAACTTAATCGTACCAAAAAAAAAAAACACCCTTAGAAATCCTAATAAGAACTCTACTTTCCGCATGAAGTTTGTTTAATTTTCATTAATTTTAACCATTTAAAATATATAATGTACACAATATGCTTAAAAGAAACAAGATTAAATTCACTTAGAGAAAGAAATGGAAGATTAAGCTATATAGATTTCCATCAACCTCACAACATTGGTAAGGTTGGAAGACTCAGTTATACCCAGCTAGCAAAGTCACGTTATACAGAGATACGGTCAATCACGCAATTCTGATCAAAATTAATCATATATACCCCATCATGACATGGAAAATCGATAAGCAATATCTTATACATAGAAAAAAAAAATCTTCTATTTCTTAATATTTGTTTTATAAACTTGTAAAAATAATTTTAATAAATTAATTCAATTTATAAACTTATAAAATAAAATTTAACATTGAGGTAGATAATTTTGTCGTCACATGTATGCCTAATTAATCTTTCATCGTTGTGTATTTTTTCGGTTTTTGTTGAATGTGTGCTCGTGGACCCACGTGCTTCGATTTGTTCACGAATGATATGATTTGCTTGCAGGAAAGAAACAAGTTCATTGACGTATTTATATTTATATAATATTATATATAACCTACAATTTTAAAATTATAAAAAAATTAAATTAATCTTTTCGGTTTTTGTCCATGTATTAATTTAACTACATAATATTTAGGTTGCTCGATGAGGACAAAGTTTCATTTCTATATATATGTTATTGGAGATGAGATATGATTGAGCTTTAATATTAACCCAATTGCTTAAGTTATTCGTTTTAATTTGTTTATCCTAGGAAGAGTTGTCGTACTACTCGTCCTACAAGATGACAGTATCTGATTATTCGGAACAAACATTTTATTATGAAAAATACTATTTCAACACCTAAACTTTTATATTTAAATTATATACCCAAATTTTAAAGTGTAATACAAAGATAAAATTGTAAAAAAAAATAATAAATAAAGAAATAGATATAAATTTATAAATATATATCTATAACATATCTCTTTTATTATTATATGACTAGATTAGACTAGACCACCTCTCGATCTCGATCTCGGTTGGGGAAATCTCGCTTAGCTGTTATCTCACTCTGAATAAATCAGAAACTTTGTCCATAGGTAAGCCTTTATTTTATTTTATTTTATTTTTGTGATATCACCAAATGTGGGTATTTATTTTGATACTGGTACTGAAGTCGGTTATTAGAATGTGGGCCTCTAAATTGGGCCCATTACACATCAGACCCGAGAATCGATGTGAAGTGGGTAATGGGCCGCTTAAAGAACGCCGGTTACTCTCGATCGTACTTTCACGGTCAAAATTGCTTGTGCCCATGTCATGTCTTGTGTCTTCAATAAATCATGAACAGCGAAACTTAACGTTGTTTCTTCTGTTAATTTTCTCTGCCGATAGAAATGGGAAAGGGACAAACGCGCCCCCTATAAAAGTGGGCACACGGACACTGTCCCACATGCTAGAAAGCAAGCACAGCCTCTTAACCCCATCTTCACTCTCTCATAGTTATCCATCCTATTCTGGCGTAAACGGAGCATTTATTGATTAGACATATAAGATTGTCTAATAATCCATCATTACTGCTTACTAGTTCATTTAAATGCTCAAATGATTAACACTGTTTAGGGCTGCGTCAATTTTTTTAACCTAAAACATGGACCAATCCGATTATTAATTAAAGTTGAATTAATCGTTAAAAATTATTTAAAATTAATTTATAATAATAATAAATTTTTACTTTCAGCTCGTTAATACTAGTTCTAACTCAATTTTTTAAAATTTTTAATTAATATTTAGTAAAATTATATTATTTTAGTTTAAATTTATTTTTCATTTTTTTTAACTTGTCTTAACCTATTGGTATTCATCCCAATGTGACTAACTCACACTAACCGTTGACTTATTTTTATTTAACTTGTAAGATTTAACTTTTTACGTAGTTAGAATCGGTTTAAAAAAAAATACCCCTCGAATAAAGTAAATTGGGTTAATTATTGTGCAAACCTAATCGAACCCAATCCCTCTTCACTCTTAATACTGTCACCGACTTATTATTCATTCAAATGACCAAACATTAATACCTCTTTTAATTAAAATATATGGATAAGAGACATAATAAAAAGAGCTTTATATTCTTTATAGTCAATCATTCAATTTTGAATGGATAATTTTTTTTTTTTAAAAAAAAAGGAATTTGCGTTATAAATGTATTTGTTATTTATATACATGCATGCCAACTATTTATATGATTACATGAACGCGGAATGAATACATGGATCAATTAAACACCTGCAAATACTTGTAGTGCATCCTCTCTGAGAGTTGAAGCATAGTAATAGAAGTATTGTCCATACTTGAATGGGTGATAGAGCAGAGGATGTTGTTCATCAACCAACTCGTGGGGTACCTCAATCTCCATTTCTTCCTTAGGCACTGCAAAGAAGCCAATGGAGTATCTGTCTTTGTCTCCCCTCATCATCACTCTGTGTGTAACTGCATGAAGTCTGCCGTTGCTCCATGCCTTGAGGACATCACCAACGATAACCACAAAAACTCCACGAGGGATGTTTAAGGGAATCCATTTGCCTTGTTTAGATAGCACCTCAAGTCCCTGCACTTCATTTTGGCATAGAATGGTTAAGCTGCTTTTGTCTGTATGAGGCACCAACCCTTGATTCGACTCTTTGTTCATCGGAGGAATGTACTTAATCAGACGGAAATTACTTGACCTCTTCAGCTCTTCAACATCCAAAATTTAATGCTTTGGAAGTCCTAAACCATCTACGATCATCTTCAGAATCATGCCACTCAGTTCTACCATCTTTGAACTCATCGAAATCATAGAATCACTATAAAAAAAAGAGAGTAATATTCAATTAGTAGAAAGAATCTGGATTTAATACACTACACTATAATCATTTGCATGGAAAACTTTTACTATTGAATGAAATTGTAAGTCCAAGAATTGATTCAAAAAATAATATTTTATCACGTTAATAAGTATAGCGTAATTAATTGTACTAAATTTATGTTTATTTAGACAAAGATATAAACACCCAATCTTTTAAACGAATTTTGTTTTAAATTTAATTTCTTTAAAAAAATATATAAAGAAAACAACAATATTCCCAAAATAACTCATCTGTAACGGCATGTGTGCAGATTGAATACATTACATGTAGAGTTGGCAGCATGCACATACTGTCTCAAATTCAATCGGTTTCAAGGATAAAGATCCTATTAAATAAAAGGTTGGCTGGTAGTGAACCAACAGATCTCGATGGTGAAATCATCATAAAAACAAAATCAAATGAGAAATTCAAAAGAAACATGCATATTAAAAAATAAAATGAAATTAATTCGATGGATTGATGATAAAAACAAAGAAGAATTACCAGAAAGAAGGATTTCCATGAGGCCACATGAGGTTAGTGAAGGCATGAGCGCTAAGGGGAAGGTTAGCGTCATCGATGCCAAAGCTTTGGCAGAGAGGAATGATGGGGCATTTTCCATTATAGCTTCGGTATGGCTTTGGGCTTATGTGCTTCTGCTTTGTTTCTTCAGGAAGATCGAATAAGGTTTTCATGGCCATCAACATTTCTTCACGTAACTTACTGGGCATCATCTTATCATCACACAACACCAACTTAAAGCAACCGTGATGCTCACATGCCTCTCTCACTTTGTTGCTCATAGCTTTCCAACCTTCGCTTCCTTCCTTTAATTCCAACCCATCCTTGTAAAAATCTAGACATGGGATCATCTCATCCTCATCACTCCCCATTTCTCTCTCTCTTCTCTATCTGTCTGCGTTTTTCTTCCTCATGGTTCCTCTCTCTATATATATAATGTGTGTGTGAGAGAGAGAGAGAGAGAAGGAGTTATATAAGTTGTCACCACCAAAACTCAGCAGTGGAAAAAGAAGGGAGTTATAAGTCGTCATCCACTATTAATTAAATGGTAAGAATTTGATACTGAACATTTATTTTATGGCAGCAGAGTGTGTGTGTGTGTATATATATAATTTTTTTCTTTTGGTAAAAATCATCTATATCTAGCAACTAATCTATCTGGATTTGAATTGACTATAATTGCAAGAGTAATAAATCTATACTTAACAAGTTTTAATGCACAGAGCAGTTATATATATATATATATATATATATATATATACATACATGCATGAACATGATATTTGAGGTGATGAAATTTAAATGAGAATAAATAGGGTAGGGTGCTATATAAGTATGAACGTGTATACTGTGATGCTTTTACGTACAAGTTTTAGCATCAAAGACTAGTACGAGTCAGAATCAATTGCTTCTTTGGTTAGACTAAAGTGTGCATAAATTTAGAAAGAAATTGAAAGGAAGTTCAGGAGGTATGGCGTGGTGAATTAGACAGACACAGAGACAGTACCAGAATACAAGAGAAGAGTGCCACCCTGTAAAGCTCAATTAGTTGATTATTCAATCGCAAGCAAAATATTAAACGCTTAATTATGACAACCATATGACTCTGAATTCAACAGGCCAAAAAAAGAAAGAAAGAAAGAAAGAGAAACATGCATATCCTTCCCTTCCTTAATTTATGGTCAACCATGCAAAATGACTTTAACTGAACTGTTTCCTCCGTAGGCTCGATTTGAAACGGGGGTGGGGTATCTCCAAGCTTCATTATCATCCTAGTCCAACCATAGAGCATAGTATTCTTTATGTTTCAAAAATAAACACTAAACGCAGCCTTTCTTCCTTTTATTTTTCTCGGTTGGCAACCATGTGCTATGCACGTCTCTGTATCATAATCAGTTAAGGAGCACCTAGGTAGGTGCCTTGGCACTCTTTCAAAATTTTTTGAATTTTATATAAAATTATTTTGATAATTGAAGTTTTTATACGTGATTTTTTTTTATGATTGAATTTAGCTTTCTCATATTTTCTTAAATATTTATTATTGATTCATCCCTGCGTTGCTCATGGTGATAGATAGTGGTGCAAATGATGGATGACAGAACCTACATACAGTTTTGTTGTGAGGATGCGTCATTTCGACCATTCGGCGGTCGCTGTTGCAACATGTCAATATGATGAGCAATATTATATTATGGGCACGAGAGAGAGGCTTCAATCAAATCATAGGGTCATAATCTCCGTTATTAATATGGGAACATACACCTTACAGCATCACCTAATCTCCTTAAAGTTGCTATTTTAACCAGAAAGTTATGCCATGGCAACCACCGGCTTTAGGACTAAGGTGGGTTCAAAATGTAGATAATCAATTGTCTAGTTGTTGAGAAGATAGAAGTTATTGTTACCATGTTGCTTGAAAATGAATAAATTAGATGGCATTGAGTTACAAGTGATTTGCAGACTATAACAGCTCTGACAGTTGAGAATCAGAATCAGATTCCATGAAAGAGGTATTAAACAAACATGACAATATTACAAAGGTAAGTTTGTAAAGATTATATAGAAGATGAGACATGCGCAAAAAAGACCAAAGTGGGGTTGATCAAGCAACAAAAAAGGGAACATGAACATGAACTACAAGTATATTCTGAGATCAACACTGATAAATCCTAATCCTGTGCTATGATGCAACAATTAGTGTTTACTTCCAGAGCTTGACAAACTTGTCATGACTGGCCGAAGCAACCAAACCAGTTGAAGTTGACACAGCCAATGCAGCAATAAGCCCTTCGTGAGCAGACAGTGTCATTGTCTTGTTCTCTGTCATGTTCCACAGCTCCAAAGACTGCATCATTTACCATGGGTAAACAAATCAGTCAAAATCAAATCCATTCCTCCATGACATTGTAATAAGTATGAATGAATAATAGAGAAAGGGCTTTGACTTGCCTGGTAACAGCCAATGACCAACAATGACGGATACGTTGGATGGAAAACACACGAGTGAAACTTATTGCCATTACAGCTTAGCTCGTGAACACATTCCCCTTCACTTCCTGTTCCAAGAGTCCAAACCCTGACAGAGTCCTCACTCACAGATGCTAGGAACTCCCCAGAAGGGTCCCAGCACACAGAATGTACTGGCTTTGTATGGCCCTAAAATAATAGTAACACATCCCAAAGATGGAAATCAGCAGTGCTCTTGGGAAAAAGCATGCAGGAACATGGAATTTATATACATGAAGATGTCATCCTTTCTCAAAGTAACCTATTTTTTATATCCACACAATCAAAAGTGTTCAAGAAGAAATGTCAACCAACCTGTAATGAATATCGGCATGCTTGTGTCTCCACATCAAGTATAGAGACAACATTTTCTGCAGCCGCAGCAAGGTACCTCCCTAAACGGGGTTGGAATCTCATCTGGGCAGTGCCACCCTAATCAGCAAGAAAATTATCAGTACAACAAGCTAGGACAAGACAGATACACCTTCACTCGTATAATACAGAGGCTTGCATATCAAACAAGATAATAATGAAGTTATGTATATATATTTTTTAATTTTTTATAGCAGAATTTATATAAGATTCTACCTTAGAGACCCTAGCACAGCTGCCATTGTTGATACTCCAATATCGTATCTCACCATCCCCATCACAAGAGCAGATAAGGTCATCTTTATTTGGGTGAAAATCTAGAGACATAACAGATGCAGAATGTCCTGTAAAGGTACGAAGCGAGTACCCTGGCTGCATTGGCGAAAGTAAATATTCAGCCAAAGCAGAGTATCAACCAGAAAAACCAACGACCCCTCAACATCAGATGGAGCAAAACAAACAAGACTAGTCTACAATCATTAACAACATGCCAGCTAATAGAGAGACACAACATTCCACTTCGCCTGTACAGAAACAAACCTTGCACAAATATGAAAAAAATGTATTTTTTTTTTTAAAAAAAAAAAAAAACATATATCAATCCAGCAATCTGAAATAGAACATACATCACACTATTAAACACAAGATCGTTTTATTATCTCAGTATGTAATAATGATGACTATCAAGACATATCCATAACTTCCCAGCACGTCAAATTTCCACTGCAGGGTAGATCTTAAACTTTTGACACGCTTAATTAAGTTACTTAAAAATATATTCAGAATCTATAAAATCAAGTTCTCAAAAACTACATCCTTTTGAAAAAGGATTATATAAATATATACTCACATTTTCAACATCCCAAACCCTGACAGTTTTGTCAAATGAAGATGTTGCGAGACGTGCAACACTTGGACTGAAGCGGACATCAGTAATCAAAGATGAATGTTCTTCAAGAGTAGTTTTTTGCTTTAGAGAATCTATGTGCCATAAAACAGCCTGCATTACACAACCACCGATAGAAAAAGGTCAGATATACTCTGTCTAAACATAACCAAAAAAAACATAGAAGTTAAGAAGAATCAATTGCACATATTTGCAACTAGATCAAATATGGTTTTTACAAAGTGACTCTTTAAATAACCTTTTTGTCATGGCCACCACTAGCGAGTAATTTTCCATCAGATGAGAAGTGGCAACATACGACTTTACTTGTGCTTGCTCGTACAGAATTTACTTCATTAAATGTGAAACCTAGAAACCAAAGCAAATTTACTCCCTCAGAGTAAGTCATACAATAAACAGCATAGCAACGTTATGAAAATTCTACATAATAAATTTGACAGCATTATCTTATTTACTGCTCAATATGCCAATGAAAAAATTATACAGCATTAAACATACCAAGTAACAGAAACGAGACAGATAGAGACACCCATTCTAAAGTATCTCACTAACAATACATGGCAATGAATAAAAAGGATGTGAACATGTACAGACTAAATATTCTCCAGTGTATTAAGTTATTACATTACATTAGTCGTCGAGCAAATTTATAGAAAGAATGGAGTTGATATGTAATGTAATTGCTACTTTTTTAGTACAATACAACTTATCATCAATAGATGGAATATCTGAGTGCAGAAAAGATTGCATCAAATCGAGGGGAAATTTCAACATTAACTTATGAACACAGCTTATAAGAGTTTTAGAATGACACCAAAGAAATTATTGTCAACAAAAATATTGGTGTTTACTGCACCTTTGCTTACATCCATACCACGACCAGGATCTCCAGGGTCTGCATCATCATGGGATAAAAAAGACTCAACATTATCTCCAAGAGATCCATCCTCCACAAACCGATCCATGTCAGCCTGCAATTCAAGATCCTTATCATCCCACTGCCAAAATGGAGTGGCAATGAGTCCATATGGATTCCTTCCATCAAAGGAACTGCATAGAAAACACACTTACCAACTGGTTTGACGGTGATGTCAATGTTCCAGATCCATCGGTGCCAAACATCATTAGAGGCTTTGAAGAACTAACACAACGAGGCAAAGCAGGCATTGACATCACATCTCCTGGTGTATGAGTCGAAGGAGTTGATGGTGCTGAGCTAGGAGATGGGCCTGCAGTATTTGCTGTTCCCGAGCTATTGGCGGGACCAGAAGAAGATACGGCCTGTTTTCTCTTTCTCCCAGTCTGGTTTTTGGAAACCTTAAAATGAAGTTGGGAAAATAATATTAGGAACCTATTTCACATATCAGATGTTAGCAAAGGAGGTTCTTCAGAAAAAAAAATTTAAGGCATTTATAATTACTTTCAGCATTAGAAAAAGGTAATTTACAAGGAAACCAAAAGGGAGTTGGAATTGCATTTTGGACAATCATAAAAGCAAAACAAGTTGCCCCCTCTAATTGTTGCCTTACAAACGGGTCATTACTTTCAGGTTAAGGAAATTGATTTTCTTTTTTTGGGATAAAAAAGATAATTGATTTTACTTGAGTTCAAAAACAGTCCAGTAAAGGGCCCAAAAAAAAACGTATTTGATTTCCTACTACATTGGTACTTCCTCACTTATTTTTAGTCCAATCATAATTAAATACCCTTAGTCTAATTGTATGTTTTCTCAACACAATAAATATATTGCTCAAGGATTTCATAAGTATAGAACCAATAATTAAGCATAGCTCAAATGTGGATATTGTCGAGACAACCAAAAAAGGACTGACCTGATCATTCCCTCGGAATGAGTTTGACATGCCACCATCCACATTGACACTACCAGCTCCACCCACTTTATCTTGCTGATGCATGTTATGATTTGAAGTCTGCGTTTGCTGATTTGAAAGAGGAAGTTGTGAAAGTTGCTGCTGCTGTGGATTGGTGCTCTGCTGTTGTTGTTGTTGCTGCTGATACTGAGCCAATTTCAACTGTACAGATAAAACTTGAAACATGTAGGAAAAAAAAAAAAAAGAAGCTACATGCGAAGATGGAAAAATGATACAAAGACAAACAGCACCTTCATTAGCATATCTGTATCTCCACGAGGCAATAGAGGGCCACCTGCTTGAAGAGGTGACCCTACATTGGGAGCCACATCACCAACAGGGTTTGAAAGACCATCCTTATTAAGGCCCATATTCCTGTTATTCAATAGCATTCTGAGTCTTCTGGACTCATCACTGCCAGATGGTGATGCCAAATTCTGTTGCGCAAGCAAAAGCTGTTGCTGATGCTGTGGTGTCAACATTTGAAGTTGATGAAAGGGCTGAGGAGCCTGCATAAATGGCTTTTGCTGCTGCAGAAGACCAGAACGTAGCTGATCCAACCCCTAACCCCACCCCACCCAAAAAAAAAAAAAAAAAACCACTAAAGCAGTGAAGCTAAATTACTTAATAGCTTGGTTTCACAATGTACGATGTTGAGGTAGAACAGAACTTGGTGCCGTGCAAATAAAGAGGGTTACCCATACATCAAAGAAGGCTCAAGTCAACCACTGTTCAAAAAAATGGTTTAATATTTGTCTACAAGTTATGACTGATTTTAAGAAGACAGGACATATTCACCACAATTACAAATGTAATTTAATTATAAAATGGAAATGATAGAAAAATACTCACGGTAAGCGGCCACCCTTTTAGAGTCAAATTGTTGCTACCTTGATTAGATCCTGACACAAGAGAACCCTTTCTTAATTCAATCTATGAGCTGGGACGGTCATAACTCATAAAACATCATGAAACTTCAAACGTCGAATTGCAAAATATACTCCACCCTCAAGATTAAAAAAATAAAAAATGGAAAGAACTGGCTCAGAAAATTAATTCCAATATATCAACAATTTTCAAAGGAAGAACACAAGTCAGTCACGGTAGGAAAGAAAATGAGTGGAGAATACCAGGAATTCCCATCAAAGATCCTTCAGGACCTGCAGCTCTTGGATTTAAAACAGGATTGATCTCAGGCTTTATGTCCTGATTTAATATGGCACATCAGAGAACAACTAGTAAGAAAGATCAGAAGCAATGAGATAACTCCCAGAAAGCTTACACCATACCGGAGTAGATCCTGGTAATTGTTGACTACGAGCTTGAACTTGTGGAGACATTCCACCAGCAGCACCATGCAACACTTGCCTAAAATTTAGAAATTTAGTCACAACAAAGTCAATACGCAGAGCTACAGAGTATGTCAGATGGTAGTACAACTAACTAAACATCAAATAACTGTTCAAGGCACTGAACAAGTGAATTCATTATATTATAAATTCTCGTGCCTCCCCTCTCCCACCCCTCCCCCCATTAACAAATTTACTATGAGATACACCCATTTACTCGTTTACATTAATGAAGTATGCTTACACCCATGTAGTATTGAAATCACAACTTACATTAGATCTATTTTCAGCCACAGATTTTTCAACCATATGTACCCATTATTTCCAGGAAAGATTAAAATAAGAAGCAATGAACTAAGATTTAGAGGAAATCACCCTGAAGGCTGGCCAGAAGCTGCAGCTGACTTCAATATTGAGGCATGATTTGGGTCCAAGAGTTGACCCATGTTCTCACCAAATCTTTGCTGCAGGAAATACCAAAAGATAAATATCAATATGTATTGTTATAATAATACCAATATTTTTTCAGATTATTAGAAGACCAGAAGATCCAGTTACCTTCATTGCTGCATCATCCAAAGAATCCCTCTGAAGGGGCAGTTTAAGCCTTTCCTCGTACATCTTTGTTGCTAAAGCATTTGCAGTTCCAGGATTCTGCCGCATGAGTGGGTCATTTCCTACTAACCCATTTGTAGTGCCATTTAGGAGATGAGCCCCATCCCTTCGCTGCTGCTGCTGCGGTGGTGGCTGCTGTTGCTGCTGCTGTGGTTGCTGTTGTTGCTGTTGCTGCTGCTGATGCTGTTGCTGTTGCTGCTGTTGAGCATGTCTCTGGAACAGAAGCTGTTGCATTTGCATGTGTTGTTGCTGTTGTTGCTGCTGCTGCTGTTGATGCGGTGACTGCTGGGGCTGTGGCTGCTGTTGTTGCTGCTGCTGCTGCTCCCTTGCCTTAATTAACTGTGTCTGCAAACACAGTTTCACATAGCAGAAGATTAAGTAATACCCCATTTTCACTTTTCTTGGGAATGCAATTGCAAGATTGCAAATCTCTGTACATAATCAATTTCATAAGTACAACAAATACATCAAATAGGTAACTGAATAACTATTATTATATATTTTAAAAAAAAAAAAAAATCACAACTTAAAAGGCTAACGCACATTTTCCAAACTAAAGTGTTTAGACTTTCATGCCTCAGATAAAAACTCAACCCCACTTAGTCTATAATTTTTGCAGCTTTGCAAAGCAACTAAATCAATTGAGTTCAGAGTATTTTGATTTATTAGCACCACATCCCAGCAGAAGAGCCACTCAAAATATTAGCACCACTTAAAAACATGTCTGAAAATGAAGAGGAAAAATAACCTCTCATCACAAATTGAATAAAAATCATAAACGAAGCAAGGAAAGTGAATTTATTACTAGTAGAGACACCTGCAAGGACTTTCTAACTCATTAAGCACCAAAATAATCAAGTTCATAATTTTATTATTTAATGTCCACAAATAAACAGTTAAAGTCATATTTCTGCTTCGAGTGTACAGGACAACAAAATACTAGCTTGCTGTATCCAAGTTATGATTTTCTCCAGGAAAGAAATAACAAAGTTCAAAAAACAATCCTAGAAAAATCATAACCACCTTAGACATAAAGCAGACTCGTAATCGAACAAAATATTGCAGCATTAAATCACATAGCTTGTCACCTTGTTGGCAAATTAATTACCCTTCTGTGATATTATTCTATAAGAGTTTGTTCCAAGAAAAATCCTGACTTTCCATGACTGATAAACTATACAATGAATAAATTAAAAGCAATTCAAATCAGTCATCAATTAGGAGGTTCAATAAGACTTGCTTAGGTCCTAAAAGTTGTGCCATGGAAAACATATACTTCATCGTATAAGACACAAAACAGATCTGTATATATCACATTCAAAATCCTATAACATGATATTGTCGTGGAATCCATTTTTTGTGTCTAATTTCTAGCACCCTCCTAAATCAAAATCCAGTTTGAAGAAGGACATCCAATATGAACACAATAAATTGCTTCCAAACTAACCAACCTCAATATAAGATGCAGCAACCTCTGAGTGCTTCTCATTTGTCCTGGCAATAAATATATCCCAGAAAACTGACCACCACTCGAAAAGAAAACCTCCTGGGGCATCAATAGCTGCAACGATATTGCCATAACCCAAAAGAGTGAAATTAATAAAATGCTCAGGGAATAAATGTGGAGGCGGGGGAGAGAGAGAAAGAAAGACATGCCACATTTAAATCCAGATTTTTATTTTTTTTTTTATTTTTTGCAACGGTGCTATTTCTGAGTAACTCACCAACAGGATCCGAGGAGACTTTCCCTTCAGCTTGAAAAGCCTGAGCAGTAGCCTTCAAATCCCGCTTTACTAGGTAATCATGGATGTAAACATCTAACCTGATATTTCATAGCGCAAGAACAAGTTTAATCAGCACTTGGGAGATTTGGGGTAGAAAGTTTTAGTCTTTACATCCATTCGACACAAATTGATAACAAAAGCTGGTGAACTACTGTAGTAGTAGACACGAAACGTAAAACATCTCTGACCCAGATGCGGCAGCCAAAGTTCAGTAGCCAAAAGTGACAACCTTGCTGAATGTAAACCCCCTTTAAACTTGTAGAGAGGACAAAAAAACCCTAGGATACCCAGCATAATATGTTCATACATTTACAAAATACAGGACATATACAGTCGTGGGAGCAAAACTAAGCTCGAATCGGGAAACCCCAAGAATATTTGCAGCCCAGGAACCCAGAACCCCAATCAAAGAGAAAGGGAAGTAAGAAAGGAAACTAATTGAGGTTGAACCGCAACCCAAACGCCAAAAAAAAAAAAAAAAAAAAGGATGAATATGAAAAGAAATTTACATTTTATCAGCTTCCCAGTTAGTCTGAGACATGCTGTCAGAAGCACAAGCTGACCCAGTAGAGGACAATATTAAGAAATACTCAGTAAATGACTTCTTCTGCTCTCAACGTTATAGAACCCAGAAGTGAAAAAACTTCAATTTCCCTGCTACAGCAAAAGGCCGGAAGCATACGACAAAATGAAGACACTGTAGATAGAGAGGAAGGCAGAATAGGAGGGGGGAAAGAAAATCCAACGGATGAACAGACGCGATGCCTCAAGTTTTTAGCAAACATGGAAATAAAATTTCATATTACAACTCTATCATTATTTTTTATTTTTTTGGTATGACAACTATATCATCATTAATCATTAATCGAAATTTTAAATTGGGACAACGTCTAGGAAGACAGGTAGAGATACCTTGTACCAAAAATTTAATTTTTGTTTGAGAGCTTATTTTTTGGTTTTATCTAATTTTCGATTATCGGTCAGACTCTAAATGACTAAACTAACCTTCTCAAGTTATTATGTCCTGTTAAGTCGTTACACGTAGAGTTTATATGGGTAATTATGTCATTTGACTACATTAAGAAAAAAAAAATCATAAACGAGACTGAATCAAGCCTTCCTCATAATAAATACTTACTTTTCCGGGAAGCCCCTTACATTTTAATATAATTATGAAAGAATAAACCCCATGTGGTTGGCGCCTCTCAAAAATTTTCTAGAACGTACCGAAGTCCGATAATCGTATAGTTTTGTTTGGCAACACATCGCCATCTTCCATCCTATGTAATAATATCTCATATCGTGTGAAATTATTAGAAATATATTATTTTATATTTTTAACAAATTAATGAAAGTGACAATAAATAAACGAGGAAACTATATTAGAATATTTTATTGTTGTTGTTATGTTTTGTATAAAGTGGAAGCTATTTTTTTTTTTTTTTATCAGGGAAGCTACTTAATTTCTTAATTCAAACAATTTTCAACAAAGTTTCAGACGTTATACTTAAATAAATAATAAGACGTTATTGAATAGTTTGTTAAGTTGGTAAAAAAATTTCTGCCAAAAAAATTAGTATTATTTGGTTTCAAATATTAAAAATTGTCAATTTAAAATATCGTTTTGGAGAACGTGAAAACGGCAGCAGCTGGCAAAGCTAACACGAGGAAAGTACAAAACACGAGCTACTTACCCACAGAATTTGGTATCGGTAAGAAGTAATTTAACTGGCTTAAATATATAGATTTAAAATTGTGTATATATGTATATAAAAAATATTTTTTTTAAAAAAAAATATTTCATTTAAATTTTGCAGTAGTTTAAATTAAAATATTTATAAGTTAAAAATTTTAATAATAAATTTATATTTTATAAATATTGGTAATTAAAATATATATAAAAAAAAAAAACACTTAATTGCGTCCAATCCAGAAACATCTACGTCTTTATAGCATGTTTCAATTATTGCCAATAACAGATTGACACCTAGAGGACCACTTTTTTGTTTTTTCTTAATGCACCCCCTTTAACAGTAATTAATAGTACCAGAGGAACCTCGACAGATACTTGGTGTGGGCTATTCAGTACGAACAAGAAGCCCAGCCCACTATATGATAACGAAAATGGGTCACCCATCTCTTCACCCTTAATTACTCCGAAAGATCCGCAAGCCCAACATGAGGCATGTTATATCCTGACCCAAACTACCGTTGACCACCTCAATCTCAACGTGGCTGTAGAAGGAAGGATTCAATTGACTATGGTTGACTATAACAGAGTCATTGACTTTTTTATTTTTGATTTTATTTTTGTCTATTAGAATAATTTTAAAGAATAATTATAATTATTTTTTTCTTTTAAAATATAATATCTTGTGAATTTAAACTTGATATTACAAAAATTGATCAATCATTAAATTTAATTTACTTACTAAATAAATTACACATTTTTATTTAATATAAGTTGTTTGATCAAATTATATTGTCCATTAACTAATAGATCCAACTGCTGATAAATTGTGATATTAGTGGAGCCATTTTGTGTTCTATGAGAATTTAAAGGGAAGATAATGAAAGGTGGGAATTGGGAAATACTGTAGAGAGGTCTTTATCTGTTGGTGTAATATATATTTCTTTGTGTCAGCTTAAGGCAAGCTGGTGGAAAAGCAACACAGCACTGCACTGAGATCAAGTGGGACCCCGTGGAGAGAAGCAAAGAGAATTTCCCCTTGTGGGGACCTGCCCTTTTCTCTGCTTTCTTCATTCTTAATCTTATATCATCATCTCCTCATCACCACCCAATGCTAATGACTAAACGACAACATAAAAACACAAAGAGTCGTATTTATACGTACCTAAACGACGACAGAATAGGAGAAGCTATCAGCTATCAGGTAACTAGCGTTGTCGTATATAATGCGTGTGCACATGCATTATGCACTTACGATAAAATTTCTCTATTATCTTTGCATTTCTGATCAGATATAAATAAACAATAATAATCTTCTGCATATATATGGGGAAGTATGGCATGCATTCAGCACCATATATAATATCGATCAGTGTTTGATCTCTGATCACTACCTATGCATGCCATGTCAAGCCAATCTATCCTTTGCATAGATACGCCATTCATCCACCCTTGCATCATCGGCGCGTGTCGTTTCACTGCTGTCGTTTTAGAAGATTTTAAGTGACAAACGGGAAGTGTACCATCTAAAGAGAGTGAGGAGGATGGGAATGGAGAAGCATGCAAAGAGTTATGATATAAATCTACCAATGAAATGAGGTGGAGGTACAGGGCGTGTAGAAAGAGAAGGAAGATGGTTGAATAATTTGAACAAGACTGAGTAAAAAGTACTGTAAAATCATGCATGCAATATGCCACTCAACTTGTCTCAAGCCCCCACTCTCTCTGTCTATCTCTATCTCACTCTTTTGGCTCTGTAACTGCAATTTTTTTTTAAAAAAAAAAAAAGTCAGAAAGTACTGAGTAGCCAGTTTGTACTTTGAGAGAGAGAGATGTGCGTGACGTAAGTAACACCGTAAGGCGTGCATTGGAAGCGTGTTCTACTTGGAATGGAATTGAATGCATAACTTATCCGTCAACTTGAACATTTTAATGTTAACCCTCTCTTTAGACTTTTCTGCTCTTGTATCTTTCTTAACAATGGAGACAAAATCTCTCTTTCCCATTCTCATTCTCTATTTCAAATCATATCATGTTTCGTTGTTTTATATTAGTTAATATGAATGAAATTTACAAATTTGGATCATCTGTCGATTTATGACTATGTAGTCGTGTAGTCCATTGTAAACTGTTTAGTCTGATCTGTATTGATTGTACAGTCAACATAGATCGAACGGTTGCAGACAATCTAAATTTGAAATTTACACTTAATAATCAGGCTTTGATCTCTCTAACATGCCTGCGTGAAACTCGACAGCCACCCATCTTATAATCTACTAGTAATGGCGGTATACATGTCGACATGTATATAATAATATATGGTGCGTGGATATATTATTTGTCTCGTATCCTGCAGCATAGAGAGAGAGAGAGGAATCTATATATAAGATATATAATAGTATAGTATTTGAAATTGCATAGAGCTAGCTAGGAAAGGGAGGGGAAATTACTCGAACATCAACGTCAATATATTGTCTATATTGAGGGAGGGGTGAGCTGAGACAGAAAGAAGCAGATAAATATGCAGAATAGCTGTCAAACTGGGTTCTGTTCTGTGTTCTGTTCTGTTCTGAAAGCTAGCTTTGTACAATTAATTACAATCGTCGTCATGGAAATGGAAGAGAGAGGGTCAGAGCTCCCATCATTGTCTCAATTATCAGCGTGACTCTCTGCTAGAGAGAAAGAGACTTGTTGTACATATATGGATCCGGGACCCTATATATAAACCATAAACCACTTTAATGCTAATTCTAGATTATAGCCTTGCGTGCCATGTGTCGAATTTCCACTCGATTCCTTTCTTTGTCAACATTTTACAATAATAAAAATACAAAAATTCACAATCAAATCAAATACACCGTATACTTATAAAATAGTAATATGAATACGAATTAATCTTTTGGAAGATGCATGGCCTCGTTGCAATGATATGTAAATTAATTTGCTGTTATACCACCAAGTGTACAAACGGTGAAATATTGGTTGATATCAACCTTAAAACTTGGTCCTAAGATATTATTCTTCAAAACGTTACCGTATTCATGTCTAATTAACCAAGTGGTAGATACCCTATAATATTTACTTATTGCTCAAGTCTCCTTGAAGAACAGCATCGTGCCGTCATTTTTTCATTCTTTTTTTCTCCTGCCCTGGATCGCCATTAATAACAACTGAAGCAATTTCAGCCTTCCACACGTTTCCCCAAGCACTCGTGATTTTCATTCATTTCGATCGATCGGTCTCAACCTGGCTAACACTTCGTCTTGCCTTATATCTAACGCACCTATGAATGGAAGCTGCAGGAACAGCCAACTAGAAAATGGCTGCTCTCGTCGATTTAAGAATCAAATGTACTGCACGTGCTGGAACACACAAACTGTGAAGGGGAAATAATACTGCAGCCAAATAAATATTTATATAGAAAAAAATGAATAAACTTAATTGATTTCATATTTAAAAGTAAACATAAAATAGATTAGAAAGAAGATGTTGTTAACACACGCATCAATCACATTATTGTCTATGCAACTCCACGTTTAAAAATACCAAGTCAAATATCATGATGTTGCATATGCTGAAACAAAGGCACATTCTATTCATGACATTATTTTACAAAAGGCTAGAACTTGAGGAGAAGCAACTATACTACAATACAAAATTGCCCAATATACAGAAACTCTGGAGGCAAAAAAAGAAAAGAAAAGAAAAACACAGTACTATTGCCCATGTTATCCTAACACCGTATTTCTCATGTTTCTTTTTCTTCTTTACAAAAGTCTTCATAATTTCTTGGGTCTATCAAAACCTTGAGTAGGATAATATGAGAATTACTTTCCTTAATAGTCGGCCACTCATCGGCAATGTCTCCGGCAATCTTCAAAGCATCAAAGGATGTTCCAAGGAGACCTCTTCTGGTGAAGCCTACTGTATACAGTCCATTCTCTCCCTTCCAACCGTTTGGAAAGGGTGTTTTCGGCATTCCATCTTCGGTGAAAAAATCGCAGCTCTGCATTAACATTAGAAAAAGAAACACATATAAGCACTGACTAACGTGGAATAAAAGCTATTCGACTACAAATCAAAATATGTTTGTACATATAGAGAAATATTCACGTAGGACCTAAAATAGCTTAACGTTTGCAACTTCGTATTTGACGACAGTCATGCAGAGTCAGACCAAAATAATTCAGCCAATAATTTTATATCTCCATACCCAAAATATTTTTTTTAAAAGAAAAAAGGAAAAGTACAAAAAAGACTGAGTCACGTATTTATATTTTCTGGTTTAGTTTCTGATTCATAAAATGATCAACAAATGAAATAAACAAGGAGCTGGCCAGAATGGGAGATGATTTCTGAACTGGTTTTCTGCACAGAACTTCTATACTTTCTTATGCAGGAAAAGAGCAAAAAGGGCACTTTTTAGGTAATGCATGCGTTTGCAAATTGCTAGCTCGATATTTCATGATTGTTACACATCATGAGACTTGAAAGCAATAACAAAGGTTTGTTAAAGAACAAATGAGTATAGAAAATGAGGTAATATTTGAAAAAAAAAAAAAAAATCATAACCCAAGACATAACATATACTCTAGAACAGATTTTATTCTTTTTTTGCATGCAGAAGAAGACATTTGTAGGTTTCTTCTCTTGCATGTGTCCTACTCTTGAAAGTGATAGATGATTCAGAATAAGATAGAACTAAAAACGCAGCATGTTAAGTTAATTTACCTTGAGCCAAGTAGGCACGTTGCTTCTGTACCCTGTAGCTAAGATTATAGAATCAAACTCCTTTTCTTGTCCATCCATAAACTTGGCACCATTTCTTGTTATCTCCTTCACACCTTCCACTACCTGAAACCCCCTAACAACATTAGCTAAAGCCTCACAATGTTGCAAAAAAGGTTACTTTTTGATAGCGCAGAGCTCGTGAATCAATAACGACAAAAGGGTCGTTTCAATTTCAGTTAATTTACCTTTATTTTACCGGATTTTATCTGAGCTAGTGCCCCGACATCAAGAACTGGGGTTTTTCCGATGGCGTTTTTGAGCTCAATTGGGCCGGTTTTTGGTCGCCGGAGACCGTATTGATCAGTGTTGCCTAAGATATAACTAGTCATTAGTAAGAGGAACTTGTCCACTAGTCTTAAAGGAAGCCATTTAGAGAGTGCCATAGCTATTTCGAATGTTGAAAAGCCAAGTATCTCCCTTGGCAGAACATGTACCTATATCCCAGAAATAAAACCATTCAAAAGTGAGCAAATAGGACTTAGCTTCTAACTATCAATCCAATATTGAATAGAAATACATATAAGGGTTATAAAGTACAAGACTTACAGTGTTTCTAGCAACCATGTGAGGGGTTGCACTATGCCTACAAAGATCCAAGCTAATTTCCATGCCTGAATTGCCACAACCAATTACCAAAACCCTCTGGTTCTTGTAATCAGAACCAGATTTATAGACGCTTGTGTGAGCAATGGGTCCTTGAAACATTTCCATCCCAGTAATTTTGGGTATGAAGGGCTCTGCATTTTCACCTGTGGCAATTAGAAGCCACCGTGAAATGTACTCAAAATCTTGAGTTCGAACTGTCCAGAAACTAGAGCTTGGATCAAATTCTGCACTTTGAACGGTTTGGTTAAACCTGGGCTGAATTGTGAAATGTGAAGCATAGGACTCCATGTAGGAGATAAACTGGTCTTTGGTGGGGTACTTTGGGAAATTTTCAGGGAAACCCATTAACGGAAGCTCGCAGAACTGTTTGGGAAGGTGGAGCTTAAGACGGTCATAGGTCGAATGTTGCCATAGAGAAGCAATACAGTCACTTCTCTCAAGAATCACGAAAGGAATTCCATGTTCAGAGAGGCAAGCTGCAACCGCTAAACCAGAGGGGCCAGCACCAACAATGAGCGGCCCATGAACCCGTACACACTTTGGTTTCTCTTCTTCCTTTTCTTTAGAAGAATCCATGTTGGAAAATCTCAAGAAACAGAACAGGAGAGTAAAAGAAATTGTTTTCTATGTTGTAAAAAAAATAGACCCTGGCTGTTCTCTTTCACTTTCCCTGTGTTTCTCAGGAATGTAATGGGTGGAAAATGCGAGAATTTAAAGAACGGAGAGAGTAGCTCAGTACGTGTAATTGAGCCCAACTAAGGTTAAATTACTTTATTTAATGTAGTTTAATTATAATCATTAATAGTACATTAATAGTACAATGATAAAGATTAGCTTACCTTTAACTTGAATATCCAATTTTATTTATTTTCTCAAATTGAACCACATAACTATTAAAATTTACATAAAATCTTACTTTCATTTTATTTTTTGTATTCTTATCCTCCTCACTCCCATTTCCTATCTCCCCTCTCATATCTCCTATTTATTTCTCTTAATGCACAAGAGAAAAACTAGATACTCAAAAATTAAAAAAAAAAAAGTAACTAAAAAACAAAAATAATTATCAGTTAAAAGATTTTTTTTTAATCTATTATTGATGTCAATTAAAGGATGTGAAACTTATCTTTTTATTTTTTAGAAAAATAACTTCTTAGAAAAAAATACTATTGGCATAAAAAAATTATTAAATAATAAATTAAAATTTATTATAAAAAATGTATAAAGGGAAAAGAAATGGTGGTAATTTTTAAAAAAAATAAGGGAAGATGACAATTAAAACTTTAAAAGTAATGAGGATTGATTTGTAATAAATAAAAATATTGTTGTAAAAATTTATATTAACTATTAATGTTAATAACAAGTTGGTTAAATATGTGGATCTCACTATCATACATTTTTTATAATTTTAATAGTTTATTTAAAATATAATAATTTAACTCACGGAGTAAATTAAAGAGAATAGTCAATGGGAAAATAATCGAAGGGTGAGCCTCCTAAATGCGGAGACAGACAAGATATAAGAGATGGAGAGAGAAATTTACCACGGAAAAGAGAAGTGGGGATCGGTGTTTTAATTATAGTGAGACGTGAAGATTAAGGAAAGGATTTGGTTTTCTTTCTCAAGGCCTTTCTTCACAGCTTATCCCTGCAGGGTGGTGGAGAATGATTAATGAACACCATATAAGTACTACCTGTACCCAAGCCTTTAATTTTGGTTCTAAGTTCATTAATATAAAAATGACATGCATTCACTCCCTCCTACTTCTTAGAATCCATTTAATTTCAATACCCTTTGTCCGGACGTTTGAAAACGGATGTCTAGCAATCAATACAATTGTTTAAGCCATAAATTATAAATTGTCCAATGAATTGATTGTTGCTAGATTACACTTACAATTTATCATGTTACCGATAACACTAACTGCATAGAATCACTTCAAAGATTTGGACTCTTTGTAATTATTTAGTTTACGTGAAATTCGAAGCCTATTAATCTTATTCATCCACGTAATTAGGCATATTTCGATTTTCTGTTTTGCTTTGCCTGTGATTGTTTTCAAAACGTTGAAGGGGGATTTTGGAAGCTATAGATATTACACCGGAGGGTAGTAGATTACAACTTACGAGCTGCGTCATGGAAGCGTCGCGTGGGATCAAATGCCGTGTCTTCTGAAATGAAGCAGATCAGGCGGTTACATGACGAGAAACACAGTGGACATGCCAAGAATACAAAGAAAAACGTTGTTGCATGACTAGAAACACCGTGGAGAGTTTCCTTACACGACAACCGTCTGATTATGTTCCATGAAACGTATCAGTAGTAGTAAATATAGTGTCTTTGCCACTTGGCGCAATATCATTCTACTTGCGAACAGTATTTTGACACGTCAGCACAAAAGTGTGCAAAAGAGTACTTGATCCACATAGGAAACTTGGTTTTTGTTTTTTTTTAATTTACAGTGAGAATACAATTCGAGAGAAAATCTTGTTATTTCATACATAGATAAATTGTTTCTCTTTTGAGAAATCAAGAGAATCTAAACAAATATTCGTTAGTTAATATCATGAGAAACATTCTGGACAGCTTATTTGGTAGCCACGATAAAATGTTGTGCAAAAGATTCGAGGAATTCTCAACTTCATTTGATACCATCAACTAAGGACAGCAAAAGAATCGATGTGCATGAACAGAAGCATCCTAAATCTCAAAGTGTTTTCAGGTAAAAAAATTCTATAAGTAGATAATTTACTGGTTGAGATATTAATCTCAAACTCTTATTATGAAATATGTATTTACCATTTTTGTTCATCACATATATTTTTTTTTTGTACTTGTTATCTTAGTTTTGTCGCTTTTTTTTTTTCTTCAATGGTTCCGCCTTTAATTGTTACATATGAGTCCCCATATATTGGATTTATTCTAACAATATATAACTTAATCTAGTTCAGCAAATTTGACCTTTTTAAAAAAAAAAATGTTATGGACCAGGCCCACAGGGCCCAAGGGCCCAAACCTCAATCACCTACATAAGGCTTGGCAGGAGGGAGAGCTTAAGCATCTCTCTCTCACACACTTAACCAACCCTAAAAATCTATGTTATGGACCAGGCCCACGGGGCCCAAGGGCCCAGACCTCAATCACATACATAAGGCTTGGCAGGAGGGAGAGCTTAAGCATCTCTCTCTCACACACCTAACCAACCTTAAAAATCACTTTCACAACATTGGTGCGGTGAGCGTGGAGCAACACAGCCGCAGCCACCACCTCCTCTAGCTATCTCCTTGCCTTGTTTTATCCCTCACCAGCCTCAGCTAGAGCCGCAATCGCAGCCCCAACGGCATCCATCGACGCTATGGGGGTGCTTGTTCAAACTTTAGATAGAGATTTATGCGGTAAAAGGAGAAAAATGTTGGTTTCTGTACCACACGTCCATGCCCAGCTTCATCATCCATGGCGTCATTCCCATTGGAAACCACCACCTCATAAGATTCAAGATGAAAACAAAGGCAGAGCTAAGAGAACAATAGTAGTTGTTCCTATGTCTGTGGGTGTTGCTGTAGTGATTTTCGCTTTGGCCTTGTCTGGATTTGCAGGAAATACAGAAGTCAAAGAAAGCAACTCAAAAGAATAACCCCTTTGTAAAGCACGTGGTTGTGCCAGGTCGGTAAGTTTTATTAAAAGTGTGCTTGTGTTGACTGTTTTTATCAAATATTCCTGACCCACATAACACTAAAACCGACTTCAGCTCTGTCGGCAAGGCGGAGTGCCAATTTCTTTGGGGTCGGGGGTTCGAACCTCGCTTGGGTCGGAATTTTTATTAAAGTCATTTTCTCAAATATTAGTATTTGTTGTCGACTTAATCTCATCAAGACCGACCCGAGCCTAGTTGGTCGTCCGGCGTTTCAAAATCCCTTTGGTCGGGGGTTCGAACCTCGCTTGGGTCGGAATTTTTATTAAAGTGATTTTCTCAAATATTAGTATTTGTCGTCGACTTAATCTCATCAAGACCGACCCGAGCCTAATTGGTCGTCCGGCGTTTCAAAATTCCTTTGGTCGGGGGTTCGAACCTCGCTTGGGTCGAAATTTTTATTAAAGTGATTTTCTCAAATATTAGTATTTGTCATCGACTTTAATCTCATCAAGACCGACCCGAGCCTAGTTGGTTGTCCGGTGTTCCAGGATGCCTTTGGTCCGGGATTCGAATCTAGCTAGGGTCGAAATTTTTATTAAAGTGATTTTGTTCAATATTAATATTTGTCTTCGACTTAATCTCATCAAAACCGGCCTGAGCCCAGTTGGTCGTGTCGCGTTCCAGAATCCCTTTGGTCGGGGGTTTGAACCTCGCTCGGGCCGAAATTTTTATTAAATCAATTTTCTTCAGTATTAATATTTATCCCCAGTTTAAGTGTCATCAAAATCGACCTTAGCCCAGTTGGTCGTGCGGAGTTTCAGAATCCCTTTGGTCGGGGGTTCAAACCTTGCTCAGGCCGAAATTTTTATTAAATTGATTTATCTCCTCTATAACATAAATTCCTGATCTAAGTTTCATCAAAATCGGCACGAGCTTGATTGGCAAAGCAGACGGATGGCAAGCTCGGAGGTCCTTGGTTCGAATCCACCCTGAGGTCGGTAAATTTTATTATTTAAAGCATTTGTTTAATTTTGTTTATAAGATTTATTCTCCCACCAAATATCACTGACCCGACATGTAGCTTGGTGATAGAGGGGAGCATCCAAGGAGTAGATCCCTGGTTCAAGTCCTCCCACGACCAAATGTTAACTTTTAACTTGTTTGATCTTGTTTTAATATTTATTCCCGACCCAACTATCACCAACCAAACCTGTAGCTCAGTTGGCAGATAGGAGCGTCTAAGGCTAAGGTCCCTGGTTCGAATCTATGCTTAGGCAGGTTTGAAATTTTTTATCATTTAAAGCAACTAAGCTCTCTTCTGCAGCAAAAACGTAGAGATCTTTATGGGGATTGTGGTCGACACACCAGGTATTAATTAAAATACTATTTCTCACATATTATCTTTTGTACAAAGTATTATCTCAAATATTACTTGTTACATATTATGTTTCCTATCAAGAATTTACTTTACACTAGGAACATACTTTACAACTCAAAGAGGCATACTACTCGAACTTGAGCACTAAGCTACTGTCATAGAAAAACACTTGGCAATACCATTAAGCCTAGTTACAACCCCCACTCGGGGATACGTTCTATCGAGCTCTGCTACACCCCACCTCTGGGATACGTTCTATCGAGCTTTATTGCACCCCGCCTCGGGAACATGCTTTCTTAAGCCTGGCTACACCCTGCCTCGGGAACACGTACTACCAAGTCTTACGACACCTCAACTTGAGGACACTTTGAAACTTTATTACTTACACGTGTCGATCCTTAGTATGCAAGAGATCAAAACAACATTAGCTCGGATTTTCATGAGACCAAAAATTCAAACAAAATAATGCAAGTGCAAGCTATATTAAAGTGTACAGGTGAGCTCATCTTTTAGTTTAAATTGTTGTTACTATTCTCACTGAACATTTGAGCGCCTATTCAATTTGCGTGTCAATACTATTAACTCAAAGCTTTTTTCCATGATCTGTTGACGGTAAGATCGGCCGAAGTGGGCTTAACCCATTTTCTAAATTCTCGTTCTTCACTCAGTAATTTGTTGTAATTGACAATTATTTTTCACTAAGTAATTTGTTGTAATTGACAATTATTTTTCACTAAGTAATTTATTGTAATTGACAATTATTTTCTGAAGGTCAAAGAAAAGTGAGAGATCGCCTATATTCATATACTCTTGTACACTAATGAAAATATCTCATAACCAAAGAGTAATTCGTTTTGTTTTATTGAGTTATGAATCTCGGTAGCACTTAGAACATAGGTTTTGCATGGCAGGGTCACTAAACAAATCACAATTATTTGCGCACACCCAGCACATACGCACATTAGTCACGGGAAGCCAACTTGTGGGCGCGTTAGATATTGTTCTCGCACCACCCGCTCCTACAACACCTGTACCTAGCCCATTAAAGCCCCGACCCAAGCTAGATGATTAGTCGTCAAAACTTAGATCGGGCATTCGTGGATCATACAAAATTTCAACCATCATGCATACCTTTTCGCAATTGAAGCTTCTTACAAATCACCTCTACAAATAGAAATCACCTAGCCAAGTCATAAGTTGCAATTCAGAGTTAACAGACCGCCACATTGATCTTGCTTTTCAAACTTTCAATCCTTGGGGATTGAGATTCTCCCGACGTTGAATATAAAATAAATAAAAATAATAAATAATGACAAATAAATTCATAAATAATAGTAATGAATGTTCATGAACAAATATAAGAAAATAAAGAAAGGACAACTAAACCAAGTGCCGCAAATGTTAACCCTTCTTCTCCCTCCTTATTGTTCTCGACTCAAATCACTATCAATAATTATACTTAAATAGGCATGATAAGACAAACTTTTCTAGTTCGAAAGCTCGACTCGTCGACCTTTTGACCTGGGGGGCTTATGTTATGGACCAGGCCCCGTGCCCAGACCTTAATCACCTACATAAGACTTGGCAGGAGGGAGAGCTTAAGCATCTCTCTCTCACACACCTAACCAACCCTAAAAATCACTTTCACAACAAAAAGAAACAAGAAGTTTTCGATCTTGATCATGTATATATCTTAACAGTTTTATCACAATTACTAGAATGATATAAAAACAAGTATAGTCGAAAGAAGAACATGTCGAGGTTTTTGTTATTATTAAATAATAATTAATAAAAGTAAGAGGTGCTAGTGAATAATGTTAGAAGGCCAAATAGTCTAAACAGTTATAGGTGGTCAGAGGAGAGGGGACACGAGGGAAGCACATGCATGCAATGGATAATAAAACTCGAATGAATGAGAAAAATTTACCTCCATATACCACAAAAAAAAAAAAAAATTTACTAATATATACCACTTTTAAAAATATTTACCAATATATACTACTTTAAAAATATTTACCAATATATACCACTTTTTTTAGATATCGCAATACGATAATGCGATATCGAATAAAAAATTAATTAAATTTTTTTTTTTATTTTTTACAAATAAAATATTAAAAAAAATTAAAATTTTTTAAATACATATACACAATCTCAAAAATTATTATCAATACATACAATATCTTGTACAATAAAATCTCCAATTATGAAGTGATTTTGCCTAAATAAATTTAATATTATCATATTTCAAAATCAAATACATTTTTTTTATATATTTGAGTTAATTAATTTTGAAAAATTCACTTAATGTATTATAATTTTTTATAAAAATAAACATATAAAAAAAGAGATACAGTAGATAAGGAAGAGAAAAAAAAATACTCCAAACAACCAATTATCTGTTCAAAAAAATAAATATTTTCCTTTTCTTCAAATGAGGCATCCAAGAAAAAGAAACACATTATCATTTTACGGAAACATTTAAACACTAATTCATGAATCTTGTGTCATTTTTTAATTAAATTATAAAATAAAATAAATTTAAATTAAATAAAATAAATTTGTAAGAGGGTAATGTAATTTTATTAAAGGTAATATATATTAGTAAATATTTATAAAAATAGTATGTATTGGTAATAATTTTTAGAATGATGTATATGTGTTTAAAAAAATTTATAATTTTTTTTAATATTTTATTTATAAAAAATAAAAAATAAAAAAAATAAATTAATTTTTTATTCAAATATCGCAGTACAATAATGTGATATTTAAAAAAAATAATATATATTGATAAATATTTTTAAAAATGATATATATTGATAATTTTTTTTTTTTTTTTTTGTAGTATATGGAGGTAAATTTCTCAATGAATGATGAATTGAAATATCGATCACTTTTCAACGAATACATGATGGTGTTTGGATACGAGGGATCTGCGCAGGAACAAGATATGGATTCAGTTTGGTACAAAAATCTAGCCTACTTAGAAGAAGAAAATGAATATCTAGGTAGAGGTAGTGATATAGACCAAAGATAAAAGGTGGAGTTCACGCGTTGCGTCAAGTTAGATTCAAGAGTCAAAAGTCCAGCTCTATGTGCACACTCTCACGTGAATAATAAAAATGTTTTTGTAATTAAGATATTATAAATATTGACCCCAAATCTTAATTTTTTAGCACTTCTATTTTTAATTTTTTACTTCTTCAGTATTAATTTGAGTGTCAAACTACCTATAATCAACTTACTCATTTTCTCCTTTTGCAAACTAAGTATGATCTAATCAAGCCCAAACCAGTTTTACCTAAGACCAAATCATTATTTTCTTGTTGACCTACTAATATGTAACATCTTATTCTTCTTTTGAATTATATATATGTACACACACACTTAGCTGGAGAGCAATCAAGCTTCTTATATTCAATACACGCGGAAAATATCATTATATATACCACACAGAATTGCATGGCTTTTTATAGACAAACGTATCTTTCATTGCGTCAAATAGAATGGGGTACATATGCATGCTTTTTCGCCCATTAGCTCGGAAGCCTGTCTTTTCTTTTTTTTTGAAAAAGAACTATTCGGCACGTATTTATATAACTTAAGTTCAAAAACAGCTTCACAGTTTATTGATTTGAAAAAAAGAAAATAAAAGGTCAGGACGCTGCATGTTGGAGTAGTTAAAATAATTTAGTTTGAAATGATAATATAAATACAGATTAATGGGAATTTCGGTGAGAAACTGATAGTGGTCTGGTCTGGCAATGACACTAACAATTCCTAAGATTAAGAAAAGGTCCCACCCTTAAAAATTAACCCTTCTTGAGGTTTGCGTTGCGTATGACAGAAAATTTTTTGATGAAACCGTGGGCACGGAGCTGGAGCTGGAGCTGGAGCTGGAGCCTGAGCCTGAAGAGCATGCAGAGCAGTTAGTTAGGTTTATAAACGCGCATGAATAATAGGATCTTTTTGAAAGCCGCGCCCAGGCTCCGCCATACAAACGAACCCTATCGTTTCTTCATCACTCGTCGCATTCATTCACATTCACCTAAACCAATCACAATTACTGTATTTAATATTTACCTTACCTTAGCTTAGCTTGTTCAATTCACAACTTAATTGGAAATTTGAATGCTGGCTCGCCGTGACTGTCAGTCATTCTTTGCTTTTGCACTTCCACTTGCACACAATATCATTTGCCTACTTTTGTCAATTTCAAATATATATATTTAGCTGCAGGTCAACACAACACAGGTCATTGATTCCATATTTCAAGTGATATGTAACTCTGCAAAAACGATGACCAAATCGCCCGTTACCATAACTCAGCCAGCCTCTTATCCACCTATCTATATTACTATTAATTTCTTTTCACCAAATCGAAGAACTGCATCAAATAAATTTTATTTTTTGTTTTTAGAGCAATAGTAAACGCATCCATTTAATTGGGTTTTGGGTGCGGAGAGCAATAAGCCAGGTAGAGTTTGGACTTTAATTAATGAACGCAGAGAAGCCGAACGCGTACGGACCTGAATGACGTCATTTGACCCAAGTTCACCGTCACGGCGTCAAACCTGACGGTGCAATAAAAGAATCTCACTTGTTTGCTCGTCTGCAGAAACCTGCGCTGCTTAGGACCTAGGACATAACCAGAACGACCTTGACAAGTTAACAAGGATGGAAATTTCTCTGAAAACACGTTAACGCCGAAGTGACTGGAAAAAAGGCAAAGAAATAAGGATCCATTTTACCGTGATTTGATTTGACGGTGGAGGCTATTTTGGTCACTGGAGATGATGAAATTTAACGTGTCACAAGGACGATGGTCGAGTTGCTTGTTATGGAAAGATTTAATTCGACTGCAGTTTGACGTGACGTCAACAGGGAAAGCATGTGGTTAAATCTCAAAGAACAGGGTCCATAGGATTTGGTTGGATGGGTGGATGGTGGTGGGAGAGCTGATGACGACAATCTCAAGTAAAGGTCCAGCAGACAGACGCTCTAATTAATTGTTATCATGATTTTAAAAGAGACTTTTTTCGCGGCTGTGCGTTCTTTGGTTTGATTGCAATCTAGATTATTTGGAGTGGATTATACAGTTTTAATTTATTTGAAGTTAAACAATTAATATAATTTTAAATAAATTAAATTGTTATCAATCAATTATATTATATAATTACTACAAATAATCTGTTTTCTGAATGGATGCATGCTTCGTATTAATCTGGTATTATTCCCTTTTTCGTATACTATGTGTCTGCTCTCCGACGACCATTGACCCAACAAAATTGGAGTGCATGGATATGTAAAATTAAGAAAATGATTAATTTTCTAAGAAAAAGTTGATGTTGGGTGCTTGTGATGATGACTTGAGCAATTGCCAATAGCTTTGCATGCTTTACGTGTTGGTGCCATTTGTGGCAGCTTTCATTTGGGCACTCCACCACCCTTGCCAAATATATCTCAACAATCTGTTTCCCACTTATAGTTGTCACTTTCCGCTCATGCGTTCAATTGGATTGAAAATATTAATCATAGAAATGGACAGGGAACAAGAAATTAAGGCAAAAACTTAAGACCTATCCCTTGCTTTGTATGACACGTGGGATGTAGGGGTAAGCACGGGTTGGGACGGCCTGGTGTCTTGACCCGGCCTGAAGCATTTTGGGACAAACTGGGACGCAGGACGAAATCAGGATAATTTTTCAGTGTCCCAACTAATTTCGAGACGATACCGAGACAGGCCCAATCCTGTTCCGACCCAGCTTGTGTAGCTTTGTCCCGGCCCATCCCGAAACCTGGACCCGAATTACACATGCCCATCCCGAGACCAAACGGCACAAACCCAATCATCTCCTAGCTCTAGCATAACTGATCCCCAATCTCCCGCAATCAATCCATTCTCCTTCTGGTTCTACTTTACTCTTTCTGTTTCTCTCATCACTATCTTGTTCATATCTTTCCCTTCGCTGTCTGGACAAGATACCAGAAGTTGGTTCCTTAACTTAACAGATAGCCTTCGCCAACATTATTCCAAGAGCCGCAGTATTAAGGTGCAGATATGTCCTAATCAAACACCAATTGAAGTTTTCACCATCGCAGAAGGTCCAGCAGTTACGGAGAACGTAATCATTGTGCACGGGCTGGGTCTAAGTTCATACTCATATCGCCGACTTATTCAATCTTTACCTATTTGGGTTCTGGAAGTTCCAGTGATTAGGGAGATAGTGTTAGGGTTTTCGTTTGCTTATGCAAGGATGGTGAATTTATGTTGTTCAAAGCGGATTGACCTTTCAGAAGCAAAGGCACAATGGTTACTCTTGAAGGGTAAGGATGGAAGAAGAGCGGTGGTGGCTATTGGGAAGAATATGAATTTCAGCTTTGATATAGCAGAATGGGGTGGTTCTGATGGATTAAAACACATGCCAATGCAAGTTCTTTGGTCTGCTGGTTGGACTAAGCAATGGATAGAAGAGGGAAATCGGATTGCCCAAGCATTTCCACAGGCCAAATTTGCCACACATTCTGGTGGTCGGTAGGCTCAGGTAAGTATACGATTTATTGGTTATAGTGTTTTACTTTCATTGCCTGTGCTACCATTCTTCTGTTTATCTATTATGCATAATTTTTCTGGTTATAGTTTTGCAATACTTAAGCAATTATGTTGTGTTTTTTAGTGAATTAACTGTTTGGACTTATATGTTGTTGTTATTCCATGTTTAGCTGTACAATAATTTCTGTAATAGATTTTGAGATGTTGTGCATATGCTACATTCATTCCTCTAAACTTAACTGAAGCCAACATGGTCATATGAAATTCAAACTACCATCAAATACACTCGATCTTAATTTTTCAACAAGGCCACTTGGGCACCTACAAGCTATGCATGAACTTAAATTGTTTCTCCTTTCATGATCAATTTAGGAACTATAACAACTGAGGGCTTTTCTTTATCTGAGGACCTGGTTGCTATTTCGAAGCTTTGGTTTGTCGTCGGTCTTGTCTTTTTCTTTTTAAATGTATAGGAAATATGCGGTAGATGAAATGTTTACAAATTTAGGTGCCGTATATTACAAATTCATACATGGTGTTAGTGCTGCATTCATCTCTCATTTCCACCTGTCTCCAAGGACAAAAGTGGCTCTTTCGAGAGCTCATTAACCAATCAAAGGGAGATGATAACAACCGAAATAATTACCAATGCTAGATGAATTGGGCTTGCACAGGACATGTTATCATATTATGGTTTCTATATGCCTATAGAGTTAGCTAATGAACTTCTTTTGGTGATTGTTTTCTTTAAATAATAATATGGTTATTGATAGAATTATTTACTACTGATAGGAAAGAACTCTCTACTCGGGTTCCTATACTAATTTCAGATACACTGACTATCAGAGCATTATCTTATCTCATTTTTAGTTAGTGTAATTTTTTCTAATCCTTTTGTGAAATTTAAAAGAAGAAGCTTGTTCACATACTGCAGTAGGAGTGTAGGATGGGGAGGAATTGAATTTAAAAACTTGCCTTTAAACTGCAGCAAACCGGGACAAACTATAGGACAAATTGGTAGAGTTTGAACATATTGGGAGCAGATTTATCACATTCTATTTTGGAACCAATTTATGTGCTATTCATTCTTTCCTTCCTCATGAATACCTTTGGGGATGTGAATCTTCTTACTTTCTCACTTTCAGGTCAAATTTGCTTAAATTACTTTGGTGGTTTTTCCTTCCACATCACTTATAAATTCTAATATGCTAGTCCTTAACTCAGTGCATTTGGCGTGTGTGGTTAACTAGGGCCATCTGGGTTTGTTGCATCAATTTATTTCTAGCACAAATATCCTAGTAATCAGTAAATTTTTCTGCTTATTGATTTTGTACTGTCATGGAATCTTTAACACTTAAAACAGCTTTGGTGGACGTAATTTTGAGCATGCATTGAAGCATGGAGCAAGACATAGTCTATTTGTTGTCACGCTGGGATGGTTTGTGGACAACGTCAGGAAAAATGGTGAGTTGATCTCATTTGGTTTTTCATTGACTTGTTTTGGAATTTGGTCAACTTGTTGGTAGCCATACTTTAATCCTTGTGTTATCTTGGATACTCGAGTAACCTCATTCCAGTAAGTGTTTCTGCATTGCATTCTTATGTTTACCAGGAAATTGAAAATGGTGATTTGGAGGTGTAAAGTTTCATGATGCTCAAACTGCTTGTTGTCTCATTATATTGTTCTTTTTAACTATATCAGTACATTTTTCTCTGTATTTCTGCCAGACATTTATGCTGATTTGGCTAGGCAAGTTGGCTTAATGCATGAAGACATTCATATTATGCTGGTCCGGGACGGGACAGAATTCGGGACATGATCGGGACGGGACTTGGGACACAACCAGGACGGAACCGGGATATGCATGTTTGTTGACGGGACGGGACAACTTTATGGTTCGGAACGGGACCGAGACGGAGATTCCTGTCCCGGTACATTTTCGGGATGGGCCGGGACGGCCGGGACACATGAAAAGGTCTACTTTTCCATATTCAATCATTTTCCAGATGCTAGTTTATTTTTCACTGTCCTCCATTAACTCAACCTGGACCTCCCTGTCCTCTCACCAACCATTCCATGTCACACTACTGAAATTTGGATTTATTGCAGTTGAATACACCGTGCAGTCTACTGCAGACAGTCTGATCTATGTACTATTGCGTAGTCAATAGTTGACTGCGTAGTAGTAAGTAAATCAGAAGCTCTGCAGCCAACTGCAGGAGATCCGAGTCCGTCACACTAGACTAGTCTATCCCACTTGACTTATATAAATAAAATAGCAATGTAAATAATATTAGAAGTTTAAATTATAATTGACTTTTAATTCTAATATAATTACAAAAGTCTCAAAAAAATTGTGCTATTAAATATAAATAATATTCTCTGATTATTAATTGGGTTTAAATTTAATAAGAATTGAACAAAAGTATTATATATTTATAGTATGCTTTTTTTGTATTAATTCATCTATATATTTTATAAGAAAATTAACTATTCTAGTTATATTGACATTAAGTGACTCGTATTAATTTCTCCTTTTCCTACTTGCTCTTTCTTTTTCATCTTACTGACACTGTATTGAGAGAGATAGAATTAAGGAACATATACATTCGTCAAATTTCTTGGAAGGGATATTCTTGCATGCTCAAGCCAGAGGTCGTGATTTTTCCAAATTGTAGAGACACTTTAGGGGTGTGTCAAAAAAGGATGTGCCAAAAGAAATAACCATCGAGGTTAGGCTTAATAGAGTTAATTTGGGCTCGCTGTTGGTAAGCCCATTAGTATTAAGTTGAACCCAATGGAAGTCAACGGCGAGTTTCAAGCCCTTAAAAAGCGGTTGCAAAGCGGCGCCGGTACGATGACGGTTTAGCACGGATGCACCGAAGAAAAAAGAGAAAAGAAAAAATATCCAACTTGTACTACATGTACTACAATCATGGTCTAGCAAAAATGAAATTTAGTAGTACAAGTTTAGATTTTTATCGAAGAAGAGAAGCCGAAGCAAATTGTATAATTAAGATATTTATTATTTAAAATTCTGAATACAAGTGTACGTGTATATTTATTTTTATTTGTTGATTGGTATTGATATGATATAATAAGACCGTGTTTGGATTGTTCACCAACGACAGTATTTACACACATTTTAAAGAATAGGAATATGGTAAAATTTAAGTTAATTTTACATGGAGAAGCAAGAGGCATTGGCATCATGTTTGAGTGCTTGCGCGGCAAGGGGCGGGGCATCGAGGCTGCCGGAGTGATCAACGGCCTCATACCTCCGGCGAGCTTTGGGCCTCGGAAGGTTCTCCGGTACTATGGATTCGAGCGAGTTGGGTCGCCAAGAAGCGCACGCCCTTTTTTCGCTCCATTTTTCAATGTTAACCTTTCTCTCTGACCTTGACATCGGCTGGGCATTGGCATTGGCAATAGCAATTTCATTTCCACCCACTAACTTGAAATTAAAATTGGGCACGTCGACTCCAGTTAAGCTAAATGCCACTCCCATCACAACGCAAAAGCATTGCCTTCTCCAACATCTAACCCTTGATTTCAACAAACAAATAAAATCAATTTAAAAAGTACAGCGAGGAAAGCATATATATAATAATTGGTTTAAACTTACAATGAAACTTGAGGTGGGTTTGTGGGGAGAGAAGGCTTTGAAGTGGCAGGAGGAGGAGGAGGGAGATTAAGGCAGCAAATGGTTCTCGTGATCATGGCTGCCAACATAAGACTCCTCGCAGTCGGCCGTGGCTAGCTTCAATTAAATGGGAGAAATTGCTGCGTGGTTGGTCAGATCACGGTAGCTGACGAGGACCGCTCCGATGGCAGTTTGTGGTTGGACACGTAGAGTTGCTTGCCGTGTTTGCACCAATTTCGCCTGGTTCGGTGGAATAAAAATCAAGCCTGGGCCTGCGGGTACAGGACAACCCAAGTCATAATCTGGGTTCCAAAGTCCATGCTTCAAAACTTGGACGCCATCCCATCGAAAGAAAACTTGAACTTGCCATCCTAAATCGATTTCCTCGCTTCTTCCTTTACAATTCTTTTTCTTTGGTTAACTAATTTGCTACTTCTCACCTTTTTATCAAACACCTACACCTAGTTGTTTCCCGCACTTCATATGTTTGAAACAGAGACCAACTTTGTCCTTGCTTTTAATCAAAGTAAGCATAGAAAATGATTTGGAAAAGTTTCTATTCCTCTTATTTCTATTTTTTTTTTTTAAATTTTTGACATATAAAGTACGAGTCCAGATTTGCTACTTGGGCCCAAGGGATGAGTTAGAATTTGGGTCTCGTTAGACCTTTTCAGGCCCACTTTTAAATTGGGCCGGGGGCAATAGAATGGTTTTTTTCTGTATTGCTGATATTCTGTTTTTTCTTTTCCGCTAACTAAGAAGTAAGGCCCACTGCTATTTATGAAGGTAAAGCGTCGGTGGCTCAGCCAGCACATGATTGGGAAATTTGCTAATAATATCTAACCATCATTTGGTCGTTGGAATCAAATCATTGCGAGTTGTAACTCGTTCACTTTCTCCTTGAAAAGTTAGTTAATGCCGCTGTGAAATACTAGATTTTTTTTTTGTTTTTTTTTTTTTAGATATTTGTCGCGCGAAAAGATAAATATACGCCGCAAAGATGGCAGAGTGCCGTTCTTTAATAAGTCAAAACGTTTTCCGTTTCAAAACACACGACGTCGTTCTGATACTTCCTACACTTCAAAACCAACCTACACCCCGTCGGGCCTTTCCCTTCAGCTAACACCGGTGCATTCTTCGCGTGAATCTCTCTCTGGACCTGTAACATTCCGAGTTCGTCTCTTGTCGTCTCTTACACTTCCAAATCCTTATTCTCGCTACCTTTTTTCACGTGTTAATTTCTTTGGAGGCTAGCTTCCAAACCTCTTCCTGTAAATCTCTGCTATCTCACCCCGACTCAGGGAAAATTATTCCGTTAGGTTAAAGTTTTAAGCTCGACGTCATAACGGCTACTCTGCGCTGAAAATCTCGGTTCGCTGTTCGACTTTTCAGCTATAAAATAGTCTGCTTTAAATTGGGTCTCCTTGGTTTTGATTTGCGAATGAGATAACTTGGAAATCTAGTTACGAGGTCGAGGAATTGTGGGGTTACCTATTGTTTAACATTCAGAGGTGGGTTTTTCGAGGTGAAGGATCTTATGGTTGACAACAATGGAGGAAATTGAAGGGCCTAATAGCAGTGAAACTAGGAGCTCCAGTGAGAGTCGACCTCCAAATCCTCTTACTGCCTCGTATCGTCAATGTCTCAACACTGACCGTGTTGCGGTGCCATGCAAGAAATCACTTGTTCGACACCCTTCTCTTGTAAGTTTGAGCTGTAAATCTTTTTCTTTCTGTAAAAAAAAAAGTTTTTTTTTTTTTTTTGTCTCCGTCAATGTGCTAAGCTGATGGAGTTTAGTTTTTGCTAAGTCTCCTCTCTACCCTCTTTAGGAAAATGATCTTCCATTGTTCCTCAAAAAGCTAAAGGTTCTTAATCAATGATGGTCTCTGTTTGAACGTTCTATTGCTTCTCATCCATTTCGCCCTTTCCTCTCCCGAATTCCTTTTTTCTTTTTTTGTTTGAGTTTCTTATTAATCGTGTTGAGCTATATCGGTTTGTTTCTGTTATTTGCTGTCGTTATTTTTATTTCCTTGCCCGCTGAATGTTGCTTGAAACTATATGCAAAGAAACGTCACGACATCATGCATATTCTTTCTAGATTTTGCTACCGCAAATGAAACAGAAGATGATTTTAAATTTAGGCCTACTTTTATGAGTTTTTAATGTTATTCCTTTGCTTCTGGGGCATTCTTTGTTAAGAGATGGAGTTCAGGGAAGTTGCAGCCAATGAAAACATGGAAATTTATTCAGCTTATTAATTTATTTTCGTGACTTGGGGAAAGAAGAAAGTCTACTGGGGTGAAAGAAATTAAGCCAATGATGGTGGGATGGTAGGACTAGTAAATTAGGTAACATAATGCTAAATTTAGAAATAATTGCACGTTCTTCCTTCTAGTCTGGAATCAATAGCTTATTTTGGTTTTTCGCAAATGGTACCTGGAAATTACATGGCAGGTGAAAAAAAATGTGAGACTGCTAGGCTTTCTTAATTATTTATTTTATCTGACTCTAATTAGTCTTGACTGTAAGCATATTGTCAGTAGTGTCAATGGTTGTTTATGATTGCTATGAGTAGCAATTTCTGAAGTGCATGTTACTTTCTGCAGCTAACGAGTTAGTCTCTCACAATTTTTCCATTATATGTGTATCTCTTTCTTCTTGGTTTTTTGGCAGATGAGGATGAAGGCGTCTGATGCATCTGCCGAGTCAGGAAATGTTATGGAAGTTTGTGGGTCCGAATTCTTTCCTAAGCTCCGTTCTGGAGCATGGTCTGATATTGGGTTTCGGTCTAGCATGGAAGATGTGTATGTTTGTTTGGATGACTTCAAGCAGGACTACGGGCATAATAACCGTATAGATGGACCTAGTGCTTTCTATGGGGTATTTACCTGTTCTTGGCACACTAAATGACATGTTTGGCGTACTAAATAGCAATTATAGCATGCCTGTGGTTTGTATGAATTTCATTTTTCTATACGTGGTGCTAGTTCTGAAACAGATGCCCAATTGATCTTACTTTGTACAACAGCAACTTCTATTTGGAGTACTTGTTTGGTTAATTTGGTATTTTTGGAGAGCCTCAAGTTTGTCTCTCAAATTTGGAGCAGTTCTGGTTGATTGGTTTTACAGGTTTTGGAAGGAGTAAGGAGGGTAAAGCTTAGGGGTATTTGGTTGGAAAGAAATGCTTGTATACCTAAGGATCCTTCATTGGATTTAGCACTGTTATAGGTCTTTATTGTTTCCCTGGCTTCCGTCTGGTTCTCTGCTCATGGTGCTTTCTAAGTGCTTTGGACATGAGATGAGATCGGAGAGCTTTCCTACATTTATGTTTTCCTTTAATCTTGCTGCTGTATTTTTTGTGTTTTTCTCCAGGAGGATAATGTATCCTTTTTTCAATTTGTACTATTCCTTTCTTAATACAAATTCTTCTTTTATTGAAAATGAAAAAATGGCTGGTCAGGTATTTGATGGACATGGTGGAAAGCATGCTGCTGATTTTGTATGTTATCATTTGCCAAAGTTCATTGTCGACAATGAAGATTTCCCAGAGGATATTGAAAGGATTATTTCTTCAGCATTTCTTGAAACTGACGCTGCTTTTGCAGAAGCTTGCTCTCTTGACATGGCTCTTGCCTCTGGCACCACTGCATTGGCCGCTCTTGTAATTGGAAGGTTAGGGTTTTGATGCTCAATAAAACCTTGTGGTCCATCATTCCTCGTTCAAATAATGCTAAAACATGTCGCTTCTTATTCTTTGAGTATTTTCCTGCCAGCTGTGGTTTCATAGAAGTCCCACTGTCTGGTCGGACTCAGGAGGCCTTATGTGTTTTTAGTTTTTGGAAAAGCAACGGCATTTGATTATATTTTCATATGTTGTTATTGTCAAGAGGAAACCTTGGGTTTGCTTTTTCCAAAAAAAGGACAACATCGACTATCATGCCTTTGATAAGTTTCATGTTGATTGTAGTTTCTGATTGCAGATTGCTGGTGGTGGCTAATGCTGGAGATTGTCGAGCAGTGCTTTGCCGCCGTGGAAAAGCAATTGAAATGTCAAGGGATCACAAACCGATGTGCAGCAAAGAGAGAAAGCGCATCGAGGCATCCGGGGGCTATGTGTACGATGGATATCTTAATGGACAACTTAACGTTGCTCGTGCTCTCGGTGATTGGCACATGGAAGGAATGAAAGGCAGGGATGGTGGACCACTCAGCGCAGACCCTGAACTGATAAGCAGAGAACTAACTGAGGAGGATGAATTTCTCATCATAGGTTGCGATGGGATTTGGGATGTATTTAGGAGCCAAAATGCGGTGGATTTCGCTCGCCGCAGGCTTCAGGAGCATAATGACCCAGTCATGTGTGGCAAGGATCTGGTTGACGAGGCTATGAAGAGAAAGAGCGGAGACAATTTAGCCGTCGTTGTGGTGTGCTTCCAGCAGCAAGCGCCGCCAAATTTGGTGGCACCACGTTCCAGAGTGCACAGGAGTTTCTCCGCTGAAGGTTTGAGGGAGTTGCAAAGCTTTTTGGATAGCCTGAGTAATTGAGTTCTAACTGCTTCTTGTTCTTGTTGGATTGTCTTTTGTACCTCTAAATTTCATTTCATTTCATTTGTAGGAGTAGGCAGAGAGAAAACCTCGAGTATTAATTGTAACATATGCGGCATTTAATCGACATTGCATTAGTATTTTTATTTTTCAGGACCCTTGACCTCTCTCTTACGCATACCCAACATATTTCATCACCAGCGATATTATCTAAGCTCTTATGATGCAAGCCTCGTACAAACCACAAGACAGACACTCTTGGGTTCATCCAAAAAGAATGAAACTTGATCTGATATATCATATTTACAATTACAAAATCCTCATCTCTTTTGGAAATTAAATGTCTTAATTGAAAATGCAAAGATAAATCCAAACAGTACAGTAATGCCAACAATAATGATTGCAACTATGCCTATGAAGTCATGTCTATACCCAAAATAGTCCCTGATAAACTCTTCCACAATCTCTCCAGTCTCTAATTTGTCCTTTATATCACCAAACTGTGAAGAAACCATTCCGTAGATTGTCCAAGAGACAGGGCAAATCCAGAAGTACCATCTCCACCACACTGGCATCCTCTGTTGCAGATGAAAATTTAGGTATTGTTAAGCTATGGTCTGTTACAAAAGCATGGTCTGCATTGAAATTTAAAAATTTGCCAAATGGGACTTACAGTTCGAGGAACGACGAATCCTGAGAAAAGGTTCCATATCAGATAGAAGGAATAGGAAACAATAGCAGCAATGTTGTGATCCGGAGTAATCCCCACAGCCATCATCCCGAAGAAGGTGAAGTATAAAAGGGTGAAGTACATAAAGAAGAGATACCAAAAGAACTTGCTAAGTGTCCAATCAAATCCAATCATGGCATATACTATAACCCCGTATATCAGCGTCTGTATGAAAATGTGAGGGATCTCAATTGCCACCTACAGAATTTTGTCATTTGTGAGCAAATACCCGTAATCTTAAATTACTATGTAGTTTTCATTTTCAAGATTCTTACCTGTCCAAACGCATAAGGCAAAGCTGAGTACATTCCTGCAGCTTTTTCTCTATAAAATACTGTTCTCTCGATGGCCACAATTGGCAGCACAGATCCAGAATTTTGTGCTCCAATGAAGAGCACTGCAGCGTACATGGACCCCAATGCATTAAAAATATCTTGTGAATTTTTCCTGCATTTGCATACAAATACTAGATTAAGGTAATGAAAGCAAAGCATTGGTTGCAATTCTTCACACTGATTTGTTAATACCTTTTGGAGCCAAGACCCCAGAATATAGTCCCGAACATCAAAGCTATAACCGTTGTGAATAAAAGTCTCACTGCAGTATATGAGGGATTTCGCCAATATGACAAATGCTGTTTCCAAAAGCAAGCCATGCATTGGGTTAAGAAAGACTGTGAATACTGAGTTCGGAAGTACAAGTCTTTGGAACCTGGTGGAGGTGTACTGAGTTCCCTGATCAAGGCCTTGTTTCTCCTGGATTAATGTTATTTTGCAATATTAATTAACCATAATAAATACGCATTGATTAATCAATAGTATAAATATATATTTTAAGCATGAGCAATTCTGCATGAAATTCTCTTCCTACCGGTAGAGATCGGAGTTCTTGTATATTTCAGTGAAGTTAACCCCAAGAGCTGATTCTTGCGCTTCTGAAGTAACCTCTAACATCCAAGTGGCAGGGTTATAACCATTCTTAATTTTTGGTACTCCATTAATTCCCTATATAAAGCAAGCACAATTTACTTTGATCAATAAAATGACTGATATAATTCAGTACTAATTTATTGATTGAAGCTTGCTGACCTCCAAGTAACTGATCAGCTGAGAAGAATGGCGGCCCAAAGGCCCCACGTAAATCTCTTCACCTCCACGTTTTAAAAGAAGAAGCTGTAATACAACATTGGATGTTAAGGCTAGTTATCATAACTAATTTCCAATTAGTTCATAGCCTTATAAGGAAAAGAAGGGTCTCTGATCTGACCTCATCAAAAGCATCAAATATATCAATGCTAGGTTGGTGGATGGTGCAGACCACGGTTCGCCCTGTGTCTACAGTGTTCCTCACTGTTCTCATTACTATAGCAGCTGCCCTTGCATCGAGGCCAGAGGTTGGTTCATCCATGAATATAATAGATGGGTTGGCAACAAGTTCAACCGCAATAGTGAGTCTCTTGCGCTGCTCTGTGGATAAACCATTTACTCCAGGCAACCCAACAAGTGCTTCTCTTATTGGAGTCAGCTCCACCAGTTCCATTACTTCCTCAATGAACATCTACAATCAATCAATGGGAGCTATAAGCAACTGGCCTTCACATTTTCCAACTTGTGAACTCTTCTAATATACTGCAATCCAGATTAAGATAATGTTGCGAAAGAAAATATTAGAACTAGAGATACTTTACCAGTCTAGTGGCAGAATCAACTTCAGGTGGTAACCGGAGCCATGCAGAGTAGACGAGTGACTCATAGACTGTGACATGGGGAGAGTGGATATCAGTCTGTTCACAGTACCCTGATATGCGAGCAAATGTTTCTTGCTTTTTTGGATAACCAGATATGGCAATTGATCCCTCAATATAGCCGGTTGTTTTTCTTCCAGCCAACACGTCCATTAGAGTTGTTTTACCAGCTCCACTAACACCCATTAGAGCTGTAAGGACACCTGGCCTAAATGCTCCACTAATACCCTTCAAAAGTTCAAGCCTATTCTCAGGAGTGCCTTGCGCTTTCATTTCCTGTAAGCATAACAGAAATTTGGCACTTTTTTTTCAATGCTAGACTTTAAAAAGTTGACATCTTAATTTTTTTTTATATATAGTTAATGACTTGGGAATTCCATCCGTTCTGAGTGTTATTGGCTCTAGTACCTGGGGCATGTCCACAGCATATCTGATTTCATCAAAAGTGATAGAAAGGGGAGTAAAAGGAAGAACCATTCCACGCTTCCTGTTCTGATTAGCTTCAGTACTAACGCTGCCCACTCTTGCTGACAGCGTTCTGGATGACAAACTTGTACGACTTTCGTTCCCGTTTTCTGCATTGTAATTATGCTCATCATCTTACACGGCTTAAGCATATGAAATAAAAATAGCAATCGTGATTCTTTGAACTTGTGACCCACCAGAAGACCCTTTCCATTTGGACGATGACAGTTCAATTAACTGACCGTTTCTGCTGGCATTTTTCTCAGCCAAGGTCTCTTTTGATATTACTGCCTGTGGTTTGCCAATTGCTGCAATAAATTGAGCCAATTATTAGAACATTGCATAAATTTCAATACCCGTGACCCACCAGAAAACCCTTTTCTTTGGGAAGGCACATGCGTCTGGATAATACTTACGGTCAAGATACTTTAAGGCCAGAGTGAAAAGGAAATTGAATAGTAACATGTATCCAATGCAAGCTCCAACTCCAATCCAATACCAGTATGCTTCAGGGAAAAGCCCACGTGACTTCAACACCTGTACTCCCAATGGTTCTGTTGAATTAGGAGGAACCTAAAATTGCACAAGTATTTACACACTTATCAGCAGATGTTGATCACGGTTTCCTTTTACAAATGTATATTCTCGAATATCTTCTGTTCATGGGAAATTGATTGAGACGCTTACATGAGTCCATCCTTTTCCAAGGAATTCATTCACAGCTATAGCATTCTGCGGATACATCATTGGTGAGAACCAGTAACCCCACAACCACCATTGCTTTATATTATCTGATTCAAAAGACCATAGTTTGTTATATTTTTTAGTCAAAACATTTTGAAGCAAGCTATATCTAGCTTTGAGATTAAATTGCATTGACACTTCACCTCTTGATATAATAAATCCACCCAGGACCATAACTACCAGTAAAGCGAATGAACCAAATGTGTTTGCGACAATCACATTCCTTCCAACAGCCCCCATGAATCGAAAAAGTCCAGATGCCATTTGATTGAGACAGAGGAGCAGAAGAAACTGTTTGAAGAACCTGCCATGATGAGCAAAGCAACTAACTATCAGCACAATTCAGGTACGATATATATCTTGAACTTTATTCGAACTATTTCTTAACATTTTTTTTATCACCTTTCTATGTTTGGATCAAAGCCTATAACATAGTAGGTCATCACCACCCAGATGGCAACTTCTACTAAGGTGATTGGAATCTTAAGGATCCATGTAGGCAAAGAGTATGCCCAAGGAGGATAGAAGAGAAGGTCTCTCTGCTTATAGAAAACGGGAAGTTTCATGATGGTCATGGATAGCTCGGAGAATCCATTGAACATAATCATAACCACGGTGAAGAACAAGGCACCCATGTAGATCCCACCATCTGCTACTGTATCCCGGTGCATATTACTTCGTAGAAATAATGTCATTGTTAAAATGGCCATTAGAACCAACTGGGGGAAAAAGGAAATATTCAATCAATCAAGTTGAAATAACCATATTAAAACTTTTATTACCCAAGAGAAACAATTGAGATGGAGAGGCGCTTACTTGCCACAGTTTGAAAATATAGACAAAGGAATTCCTCTTCATAAGTAAAAATTCTCTGGATGCACAAGCTTTTAGCAGTTCCTTCTTGTTGACACCGTACTTATTTTTGGTTAAAGCAGCAGGGTTGCCCTTGGACTTGTCAAATGCAGTAGCAAGTTCATCACCTAGCTTTTGACCAATGTGAAATGACTGAAATGCATCAGAAAATTCTTTTGCAGTGACAAAGGTATAAGGCTCATCTTTATTTGCCCAGAACTGCTCTTGGTCCTTCCTTGATGTAACCTATCACATAGGGAAACATAGTTCAATCCAATACTTTTAAGGATAAAACAAAGATGATAGACTATTTAGTGAAACTTAGAATTACCTCTTGTAAGAAGTCTGCTACTCCTTTCCTCTGTGGACATTTGAAACCCATGTATTCAAAGAAATCAAGCACATTTTCCCGTGGACCTTGATACACTATTTGCCCATCAGAGAGGAGAATTATATCATCAAATAGCTCGTAAGTTTCTGGTGCTGGCTGGAGAAGAGAGATAACTGCTGTTCCATTCAGAATGTGGATAGATTGTCTGAGAGAATTAACCATTTGGAATGTGGTAGAACTGTCTAAACCAGTTGATATTTCATCCATGAATAATGCTCTTGCTGGCCCGACTAGCATCTCGGCTATATTTTATCCCCACAAAATTCAAAAGTCAACATTGTAAAATGGTAGTCATTTGAGTTTATAACGTATTATGCAAATAATGAATTTGTGTTTTACCAGTTGTGACTCTCTTTTTTTGTCCGCCAGAAATGCCTCTAATCATGTCATCCCCTACCAACGTATCAGCGCAAACTTCTAGTCCCAAAATCTGCAAAATGTGAAAACAGCAACAACGTTTCTTTCCGTTTTTATTTTTCTCTCTCTAAAGAATCATCTTCCAAACTTAGAATTTTATTTGGTACCTTCATAACATAATCAGTAACCACGTTAGTTTCTTGACCTTCTATTGCTGCCGCCTGAAAATCCAATGGATTTAGATACATCTCTGAACAATTCTTGGCGACTAAATTGGAAAAAGGATAATGAACAGTTCTCCTACTATTTTTTTGTTATTTTTTTTTTCTCACCTTCATATAAATATCAAGATCCGGATTTGGCCTAATATTTTCTGCCTTCTCTCTTCTTGATAGTTCTGCCAGCATCTCTGCAAGTGACAGAAATAGAAAACAGAACCAATGACAGTTTAAACGTCATCCTTCAGGGCTCAGAAAACAAGATGAAATATGACACTTCACAGTTGATAGGACACAAGTTTCAACTGACCATAACGGGTTCCGATCCCTTGACACCTTGCTGAAAAAGCCAATGTTTCTCTTACTGTCATTTCTCCTATGTGGAGGTCATGTTGACTTATGTAAGCTGATGTCCTCTGAGGTACAAACTCCTCCATCGCATGCCCATTATATGTAACTCGCCCAGAAAACTGCGAGTCATCACCATAATAGAATTGAATCAAAAGAGTTTCTCAAACAGATATTAAGGCTGAATAAAATTTAAAATTTCCCCCTAGTACAAGTCAAAATAAAACCCAGTACTGAAGTCCTTACTCGAAGGTCTTTACCGAGTCTTCCAGCCAGTGCCAACAGCAATGTAGTCTTCCCTGAGCTAGGTGGCCCTAAGAGCAATGTCATTCTGCAGAACCAGACCAAGATGTTGAGAAATTATATATATTATATTTTTTTCACGAGCATCTTTTATGGGAATTTGACATTATTGCTGCCCTCTTACCTTCTAGGCTTGATGATTCCACTAACATCATGAAGAATTGTGAATGGCTTCTTTCTACTCTGAAGAAGGTGAAGGGAGTTCAAGAACTCCTTCACAAGAGGAAAGAAAAGAAAATGTGTACATGGTAACCGGTGAATATCCTCTGCTGTGTGAAGGACTGTTAAATGTTGGGATAACATCAAAAGGAATGATCATATGATTACCTCTAACACATTGATGCAGAAGTTGAAAATTGTGGGCGATGCTCTGCTTCCCACATAAGCTTCAGCTTCAACATTTAAATGCTCAAAACGGACTTCAATTGTAGGAATGTCAAGTCCAACTCTGTGCTTTGAAAGTAAGAACCAAGACAAGTCTATTGTCAATTCCTTCAAACATGTGATAGTCATCAAAATCTAAAAGGCCATTTTCATTTAAGCATATAATTATGATTTGATTTCTTCTCGGTTACCTGTCAATGCGGTCTCTGAGCTTCAACAAGAACTTCTCATTATCTTCCTCGGCAATCTTGACAAGCCTCTCCACAATATTCTTTCTCTGTAGTGGCCCAAGTTTATATATGTCAATCTCTTTAGATTCCCCTTCTGCTTCAGCGAGTATACCCCTTGTCATGCGTAGATAAGTGGGGAGCTTCTCGATTGCAGCCCACATAAGATCTTCTTCATCATCGTCTCTCCTTGAAGAGCCAGAAAACACGTCCACGGCACTACTTCTCCAGATGCTAGAGCTGCCTATGCGAGCACTGGCTACTCTTAGTTCACCACTTTCCATTGTTCAATGCTCTACGGGTTTCAATAATCAATCAAAACCCAGCAAGTTGTGTTTGAGTTTTCATGCAAAGAAACTCACCCAAGACTTGCTCGTTCAATGATCAACGAATGGATTTTAACACAAATGAGATGTCTCCCGTTATTCAGCTCGGTGGCAAACGAGGTGCGAATTTATATTACTCCAAAAATTCAAAAGTCAACTTGCATGCAAATTCTCCTTAATGGTTGAATGCATCTTTTCTTTAAAAAATAAAAATAAAATGTACGTGTCCCTCAAAGTCATTAGACAAATATTAAATTCAAGAAATGAGCATTATTATTTGTCAGAACATATAATATAATATATCATATTACATACATTATCTTAATGATTAAAAGATAATAGATTTAACGAAGATGGTTGGTTATGGTAAATGTGAAGCAAAGTATAGTATATGTTATTGTTTTGAACCTCATTTTGGCATGGGATATCTCTCGGTAAATGGAACGCCGCCCCGAATAGCTAGCTGTAGCTGTAGCTGGCGAAGAAAAGATTCCCTCCGAGAAAAAAATAAAGTCACCTCCTCCAGTCCGCTTCTTGTGTTGCCCTGTGCATTTTGCTCCTTCAGTGTTTTTTAGATGAAAAAAAAAATGTTATTTGCACGTAAAATTAAAATTATAAGTAAAATAAAAAGGAAAAAATTTAAAAAAAATATGAAAAAAGGGTTTAATTGTATCTTCTCTATGCACCGTATAGTGCGAGTGTACGAAAAATAAAGAAAGTCAATCGAACATGACAAAGTCACTAAAATTAAGCCGTGCAGTCCAATATAGGTGGAAACGAGTTAAGGTCAACGGAATGGACGGTTTAGATTAACCCATCAAGCCGTACCAAATCTTCCCAAAGATATTTGCTTCACATTCAATGTATTTTGACTCTCAATCATATTCAATAATAAATCTAGTCTGTTTTTCTTTTTCTTTACCTTTTTTTTACAACACAAAAAGATCTATACGGCAGATTAATTCAGGTATAACTCTGATGTGCATCATTACTTTAAGGTAGAAACCTTATAATTTTAAAGGTGCTAACATAACGTACGGTACGTTGGCAGAAGTTATTAATTATTTGAATTAATATTTATTTTTGTCTTTCATATTTAAAATTTTTATTAATTTAATTTTTTATACTTTTAAGTTTATTAATTTAGTCCATCACATTTAAAATTTATCAATTTAGTCATTTACACTTAAAATCTTAATTAATTTAGTCTTTTAAACTTGTAAAGCTTATCAATTTAATTTCTTACATTTAAAAATATTGATAAATTTAATAAACGAAATTTATAAAAAAAATTGAAGTGTGAAATACTAAATTGATAAATTTGAAATGTGAGAGACGAAATTAATAAACTTAAAGTGTGAGAGATCAATTTGATAAGAGTTTAAGTGTAATGAATCAAAATATGTATTAATTTATTTTTTAATTATAATTGCCTCTCTAAACTGTAATCATAGTTGGGTTTGGTGATGCCAGGGTCTGACCTGAACCGATAAATGAGTTGTGGTGTGGTGTGTTGATGCAGGATCAAATCTCTCATGTCGTGTACCCCAATCCCCGTGGATCCGGATGAGATCTGTCGGTTCACGGTCAAACACTATTATACTTTTCTACCATTAATTTCTTATTGAAGTAACCAACAGAGTACATGCATCCAAGTGGTGTTCTTCATGTTGAGCTTTTTTCTTTTTTCCAAAAAAAAAAACATTTTATTTGCTTATTAGTTTTATATATGGAGTAATAACCTTGTTACTGTTGTTGATGTATTACTTGAGCCAAAATTAGAAAGTGAGGTGTGTGTACACTTAAAAAAACCACCTCCCCTTTGATGTGCTCATCTTGTTCGTTTCCTATTAGAATCTTCAAATTAAAATTTGATGTTACTGTGAGAGTGATTTTGAAGGTTATTGTGAGTGTAAGAATGAGAGATATCCCCTCGAAGCCCTCCTATTCTTCATATAGAGAATGTGAGATGCAAGTCTTTAGACATTGACCCATATCATTATTGTTGATTAATTTGGTTTATAACAGATGCAGAAGTAAAATAGTTAATAATTTAATTTCTAAATGCAATTAAGTTAGGCTATGAATTGATTCAAATTTAAATAGCATATGATTTTGACTTAAAAAAATAAAAATGATGAAGTTAGACGCATGCTGCCTTGATGATTCCACTAAAAACAATTAAATTTGTCATTAGCCGACAATGTAGAGTTTTGTCATTAGGTGCGCGGACAAAAATCAAGTTTTATTTTATTTCCAACATGGAGTGTTGGTGGCTAATCATGATTAATATAATTTTCTGGCTCGCAAACAAGATTAATTAAAGTGAAGTCGCTAACTTAAACAGTTGATTTTAAGGCCGGCGATATATACGACGAAGTTGGAGAAAGAGAATGGAATCCAGTTGCTCAAGTTATTACAAAAGCATATGCTGTGCTTGCTGTTAACTTACTAATAGAGGAATACGTCAGGGGCGTAATTAAGTGCGGCTCACAATTGGGTCTTGAGTTGTGAAGAACAGAACTGGTCCCCAGAATGGGGTGCGTCAGCCGGGAATCATTTCTAGGAGATGAACTAGTTGATTAGGTATCTAAATTGTTGTCTTTTCGCGTACTAGTTTTAGAATTTCAGCAAAAGCATGTTCCACGCCTAGTGCTGATGCTAAGGTAGTTAGTACAAGATAAGAAAAATACAGTGGATGATTTAATGATGTCGAGTTGATTAACACAAGTTCCATTTTGGCCTTTTCATTCGAGATCCAACACGGTGTCGAGTCTTGTAATATGTTTGTTGCCTCTGTTTCGTTAACAAAGATAATAAGCTCTTGTCCAGTTGTCCTCTGTACCGTACGGGGACATGGTCAACGACTGGGAAACTTCATTTGAAGATCGGATTCGAAACACAATCAACTTTGGAAATCGGAAATATAAATATATACTAAATTATAAACCACCCCTATCTCAATCTCACTGCTCCATCATTTATTAACCACCTACGCTTCTTATTTTTCACACTTGTAGTTGATACCATTTCTTTCCATCTCATTATTATATTTCTTCATTTCATTTCATCAAAATAGTGGGAGACAAGTTCAATAGAAGATCGTCTTTGCAAAGCTCGCTTGCCTCGTCCTCCGCAACTGTCACCATAGCCACTCTTCCCAAAATATCCTCCGCCGCTTTCCACGGGAATATCACTACCTGCCCTTCTCCCGCTACTGGCTCTACGTAATAAGAAACACGGATCGGGTTAAACCCGTTTTCGAACACCGCCGAATACGGGTCCTCCGTCTCCAAACTAGCACAGATCAAATCATGACCGTTCATCATTGTAGGATTATTTATATCGTTGTTTTCAAACCACTCAATCAGATCCGCGATTCTCTCGCGCTCCATTTTCTCCTCCGCCTCCCTTATGGCCGTGGCAGCTTGTGCCAATCTAGTGTCTCCTAAATCCCCTGCGATTGCAGGAACCTTGTTATAAATCATGCAATTTCCGAAGAATCCGCGATCCAAGTTCAAGGCTTTCCGCACATCCAAACAGACAGAAAGGCCCACGAGCCCATCGTTCGGCCCCTTGGACTTGATCTTACTCAGGCAGACCCAAAATAACCCTGCTAAAGCCCCAAAGGGTGATGGGCTCGGTGCACCTGTAGATTGGGCCATAGCCATGCAGGCCGCAACCATTTGGTGCGAGAAGCCCAGAGTGATGGTTGTGTATCTTGTTGTTCCCTTGACGGATGTGGGTTTCTGAATAGAAGAGCTGTAATGGCCGATTAAGTCAGTATATGGGTTCTGATTCCCGGGCCTTCGTACGGATAATGGTTGGAAAAAAGGAGGAGAAGTCATATTGAGGCCCAAGGAAATATCTGCCCAGGCCTTAACGAAGCTTGTTGCGCTAGTGGGATCTGCCAGCATATGTGTGCAGCTCAGGCCGATTGCTAATCCTCCTTCTTCAAATTCAGTTAGCTGCAATTGACATGGGGTTCAGTTTAAATATGTAATAAAGGAGTAGGACAATCTGAATTAATTCTCACCTGGACATAGAAAGTGGACCAAAAATATGGCTTGTAATACATGTCCTCCCAGTAAACAAGCTGGAGTTCCTTTTCCCTGTTGACATTTTTTAGCCAGCGGTGGAGACTGCCTTTAGCCTTTGCCTCTATCACCCTGACACCGGCATCGTTGCACTTGATTTTCCAATGCCCTTTGTCATGATCCGTTATCAATCGTCCAGTGAGCACGGGGAAACTGTTGAGAGCTTCCGAAAGACTCTCTCTTAATTTCCCTGTGATCTTTCCAAGCTCTTTGTCTGGCCAAGTGTGGTAATAGTAGAAGACCATTCTAATGTGGTTCTTCTCCATGTGACGGTCTAAAACTGACAAGGGATGGTATTTTCCTGCTTCAACTGGCTTGGTGCTAACCACGGTTCTTTTACAGATACGACTCACCTCGCCCATCTCAATTTAGGATACAAACTAAACTGCTAGAGTAGCAATTAATAAAAAGAGTGACTCCTAAATATACGCGGGAATGACATTTTCATGATCAATGTCCAGTTAGTTGCTACCACACTTCTCACTATGAAACACCAAGTGCATGTACACTCTAATCCTGCCCCATTTTAAGCGTAGCCTAGATTTGTCTTGTAATGTGAACACGAACCAATCAACATCTTAAAAAACTACAACTGATTTAAAAATGTAAAATGCATAACCTCCATCTATCTCTTTTTGGGCCGCACTTAAAAGGTCTCAATAATCTTATTGTTTGGGCTGGGCCGGGTAGGTGCCAATATATGTTGGCAAATAAACGACAAGCCGTATTTATCTTATAGCCAACACCTATGTAATTTCTCGTTTCAGAAAGCAGTAGAAACGACCCTCCTCTTTTTGTTGTGGTCGGACTTACACGGCGTTCTCTCTGATTGTCGGGCTCAGAATAGCAGATCCAATCGTAAAGGAATTCGTTCTGCTTCAACCGGTCCTCGTACGGATTGTGAACGAGAGAAAGAACAATGTCTGGGTCATCAATGGTCGGGGATGCGAGCACATGGTCTAGAGCGCTAGTCAAGGTCTCTCCTTATACTTTCTCGGCGATTGGTATCGCCATCTCTATCGGCGTCTCCGTTCTCGGTGCTGCCTGGTACCCTTTCGCTCCACTTATGATTTTTTTGTTGGATTCTTTTCTTCTAGTTTTTGAATTTTGAATAATTCAATTGGATATCTTGGATTTTGTTGTTCAAGGGGGATTTATATTACTGGAAGTAGTTTGATCGGTGCTGCTATCAAAGCTCCTCGAATCACTTCGAAGAATCTTATCAGGTAATTAGTTCCACTAGAACTTCAGTACCTCATACTTTTGCCAATACCTTTTCTACTTTGTTTCAATTGGTTGGTTTATGTTACATCTGGCTCGTAGTTTCTGATCATTTGCTTCGGGAAATTCTTGGTCTGACTTATTTTCAAATTTCAATTGAAATTAGTTTTTTCGTGACTTCATCTTTGGTACTGTTGTGTCTCTGTGATTGTTCATAAGCGACAATCGATTGTCATCAGCCAATGTGTAAATACCAAATTCAGTAGGGTTACTTCTGATGGGTATTATTTGTCCTGGTCAATGGCTTCTAGATATTTTCGATTTTAGTCGAGGCTGTTTGTTTGATGTAAAAGGAAAGGAGAATTCTAGAGTCTAGAATCACAGAGCTTGCTCCATAATTGTATGCGCTCAACAAGAGTGATCATTTTAATAAATCATGTGTTTCCACTACTTGCATGTGCTTTTATTCTTTCAGAGTGATATGCTTTGTTTTAGCTAAATTAAAGGAAGGAAACATGAATAAGATCCTTTATTATTGAGGAACCAATCTTGAACTGACTTTGATTTGTAACTTTTAGTGCATCTTTTAGAAAAGTTTGTCTGTTTAGACTTCAGAGGCTGTCTTCAGTTCATGGGTGGTATACAGTTTCATAATGGAAAGCTTTTAATTAATGCCTAGGATTTTAATTTACCCTTTGATATGATTTTTCACAATATGGGGGCATTAGTTTCTTCTTGTTGCAAAATTTCTATATCGACAATGATCGATGACCATTCCTTTAGAACGATTAGGAGTCCAGGAGTTTGTGATTATCGCAATTTATGCCTCGGCACTTTACATAAATGTTGTTTTGTGTGTGTTCCCACCAAGACTGGTGGAAGGGGTAATGGAAACGAGAGGAGCTTTGTTACTTTGTGCAGGATTTTCATAATATATGAACTATGCATGTCCATTTTCTTTAGATTTTACCTAAGTTAAGGGTAAATACAAGGCTGTTAAACTCTGGGTTAAATATGGTGTTCTGAATTGAGTAATTCTGAATGATCTAAACTGTAAAGATTTATTTTTTTGGATGATGGGAAAATTGATTTTTCTTTTAATTGCTATCTGTCTGTATAAATCATCTTGGTTCTACTTATACAGATGGGGTTTTGAATAAAAACCACTTGTCTGACTTGAATTATGGTTCTGATGTTTATTGTCTTTGTATTTCAGTGTTATATTTTGTGAAGCTGTTGCTATATATGGTGTTATTGTGGCCATTATCCTACAAACAAAGTTAGAGAGCGTTCCATCATCACAGATCTATGCACCCGAGTCTCTTAGGGCAGGCTATGCAATATTTGCCTCTGGAATTATTGTGGGCTTCGCAAATCTTGTTTGTGGGTGGGTACTCTTTTTTTGTTCTCTTTGTCTCTTATTTTCCAAGGAAATTCTCTTGGTAAACGAAGAGAGACCTTTCCCATCCCTGATATCTATCTTTTGATTTATTTAATCTTTTGTGACAGGTTGTGTGTAGGAATAATTGGAAGCAGCTGTGCATTGTCTGATGCTCAAAATTCCTCACTTTTTGTGAAGATTCTTGTGATAGAGATCTTTGGCAGTGCGCTTGGGCTCTTCGGAGTAATCGTGGGAATCATCATGTCAGCTCAAGCAACATGGCCTTCAAAAGTTTAATCAGCCGTCCCTCGGAACAAATGAGTGCAAATGATAGATAGTGTCTTTTTCCGGATTACCCTTGTTGGTAGGAATGTGAAATCATGCGTAAAATACTAGTTTGCTCCGTCACAGAGTTGTCAGAGGGGCTCTGTATTAGTAAACATTATTCTGTTGATTTAATTTCAGTATTTTTGGGCATCAATCTTCAGAGTTAATTCAGCAATAAAATTGTGAATAAAGTGAAATCCTGTTTCAGCATGCGATAGAATGATTCAGCAGTGACGAGTTGTGGGGTAGGCTGCATCTTCTATTAATACCACACTGTCTCAGAGGATCTTTACCAGGGGATCACTATCATATATGAAATTTATGAATGGATCTGTTGTCTCTTTCATGGTAAATTGAAATATCTCCCCGACTTCCACATATCACGTCCAATCCCGCTACGTATATTTGTTTCTGTTCAAGGTTCCTCAACCCAAGATAGGCCGGATCAAATCCAGAAAACTCTTATAACAAAAAGATGGTGTTAATTGCTAGCTGTGTCCTAGACAATACATAATTAGACAGGATAGAATCTCACGAGACATTGTTAAAAATCACTCTCAACAAATGTAGCTATTAACACAACCTTTAGCTTAAAATGTAGCTGGGATCACTATTCACTTAGCCAACTTTTCATTACATCTGTGGCCGTCCTTATCAATTACAATTTGAAAATTAATATTTTTTTGCCCGCTCTGAGTTATCTATCTTCCCCTTGTTCACTCCCCGTTGTTTTCTCAGGCCAGCACAACTGAGCCAGGCAACCGTTTATCAGATTCACTATTTCAAGTTCAGTTTCTTTCTTTCCATCCCCTTCAAAATTTGATTTCCCAAATCTGGCGTTTAGCATAATAATCTCTCTGACTGGTACGTACATTGTCTCTTCCATGAAGAATTCTAATTTGATTCGACCTTCTTTGTTATGGAAAAGCTGCAAAATGCCTTTTTCTTGTTGACGAAAATTATTTTATGGTTTGAGTATATTGATGATGGGTCATTGATGTTTTTAGGGTTGCTTTGGTTCCGAGTTGCGTTTATGATTGATTATCCACTGTCAAAAGAGCTGAGTTGATCTCTCATCGCGATTCAACGAACACATTTTAATTATCTCTACTCTCGTTAAGTTCTGGAGGCCTCTTAGAATCTTAATGATTAATTCCTCAAATTTCTGGAATTTCAGGAAAAATCAAATTACGATCCTGTTCATAAAATCTGTAATTTCGGAGAAAAGGATTCGTGCTTCTTTCTCTTCACAGCTACATTGACATCAGCGGTGGAAATTTTAATCTCTGATCGTTTTTACTTCATTCTATTCCAACTCATCTCTTCTAAACCCTGGATGTAACGATGTCAGAATCAAATCCAAAATCTCCATTGATGCAATCATCTTCTTCCGCACGAAACCTTCCGGATTTCAAACAATCTGTGAAATTGAAATACGTGAAGCTTGGCTACCATTACCTCATTACCCATGGAATGTTCTTGTTCTTATCGCCTCTGGTGGTTCTAATAGCTGCTCAACTCTCTACATTCTCACTCCAAGATCTGCACGAACTCTGGGACCATCTGCGATACAATCTCATATCAGTTATCCTTTGTTCAACTCTCCTTGTTTTCTTGTCGACCCTTTATTTCCTAACTCGTCCTCGGCCTGTTTACCTTGTGGATTTTGCGTGCTACAAACCCGAGGATGCCCGTAAATGCAGAAGGCAGATATTCATGGATCGGTCCGGTTTAACGGGAACTTTCACTGTTCAAAGCCTCGAGTTCCAGCGGAAAATTCTGGAAAAATCGGGACTTGGTGAGGAAACTTATCTCCCTGAAGCTGTCCTGAGAGTTCCTCCCAATCCATCAATGGCGGAAGCGAGGAAAGAAGCTGAGCTAGTCATGTTTGGAGCAATTGATCAGCTCTTCGACAAAACGCGTATGAGACCCAAAGACATTGGGATTTTGATTGTCAATTGTAGTTTGTTCAATCCGACACCATCACTATCTGCAATGGTTATTAATCATTATAAGCTACGTGGAAACATACTTAGTTATAATCTAGGTGGCATGGGTTGTAGTGCTGGTTTGATTTCTATAGATCTTGCTAAGGATCTTCTTCAAGTCCATCCAAATTCCTATGCTTTGGTCATTAGCATGGAAAATATCACCTTGAATTGGTATTTTGGAAATGATAGATCGATGCTGGTTTCAAATTGCTTATTCCGAATGGGGGGAGCTGCAATTTTGCTATCTAACAAGAGGTCTGATCGGCTTCGATCCAAGTATCAGTTGGTGCATACAGTCCGAACGCACAAAGGTGCCCATGACAAATGCTTTTCTTGCGTTACCCAGCAAGAGGATTCTACAGGAAGGATTGGTGTTTCCTTGTCAAAGGATTTAATGGCAGTTGCTGGGGATGCTTTGAAGACCAACATCACCATTTTGGGTCCTCTTGTGTTGCCAATGTCAGAACAACTGCTATTTTTTGCCACATTGGTAGCTAGAAAAGTTTTCAAGATGAAGGTGAAGCCTTATATTCCAGATTTTAAGTTGGCCTTTGAGCATTTTTGCATTCACGCTGGTGGAAGAGCTGTGCTAGATGAATTGGAGAAGAATCTCCAACTTTCAGATTGGCACATGGAACCTTCAAGGATGACCCTTTACAGGTTTGGGAACACTTCCAGCAGCTCGCTTTGGTTTGAATTGGCTTACACTGAAGCTAAAGGGAGGGTGAAGAAGGGCCATAGGTTATGGCAAATTGCATTTGGATCCGGATTCAAATGCAACAGCGCCGTTTGGAAAGCTCTAAGGAGAGTGAACCCGGCAAAAGAGAAGAACCCGTGGATGGATGAAATCCATCACTTCCCAGTTGAGGTTCCCAAGTTCTCAACCATCTAGTTATGCTGCTGTATTAAATGTTCCGTGTTTGGTTATTTTGGTGTTTTCTTTCACGAGGTATGAAACTACGCGTGAATTATGATTCTTTTTGACTAAGGTGAGGAGTTCTGCATCCATGGTTAGGACATTAACAAAAGCTAGCTTATGATTCAGATTGTAGTCGGATAAGCAATTTATTATTTTAATGATCATTGGACTCGATTTCATATCGGATATTGTAAACCTATTTTTCCCAGAATAACGCATCTTGTTGATTGAAATCCATTCTCTTAAATTGTTCTAACATTATATTTACCACAGCTGTTGCTTTCAGTTTCAGTCTGAGAGATCAGTAACAGGGAACAAACAAGTTTTACAAATTTACGACTTTGTAAGCAACCACTCGTCTACTGCAAGTTTGGCATATCTTTGACTAATGGCTTCAAGGCCGCGGAATGAATAAACCATTTCTAAAATAGGTAATGGGCAGCTAGTTTCATCCACATCGTAATAGATACAGAGTTACAACAAAAAGTTGCTTCCACCTAATCAAAGCAATATGACAACTATCCACAAAAGATATAATCAAATTTACAGTTTTACAAGGTTAATCCAAATAGTATATGAATCCCTCATTCCTTTGAGGACTTGTTAATAAGAGACTTGTGGATGTGAGGAATAACACCACCGCCGGCTATTGTTCCTTTGATGAGGGTATCAAGTTCTTCGTCTCCCCGGATTGCAAGTTGTAGATGCCTAGGAGTAATACGCTTTACTTTCAGATCTTTGCTTGCATTGCCGGCCAATTCCAACACCTCGGCAGTGAGATATTCCAGGATAGCGGCAGAATATACTGCAGCAGTAGCTCCAACTCTTCCATTAGCTGTCACCCTTGACTTCAGAAGACGGTGAATACGTCCAACGGGGAACTGTATGAAAACATATACAAGATAATGTCTAAATGGGTTTGAAGTACTCAACAAGTTTTCAAATGAGTAACCAAAATGGCAGCAGATCATCACAAAGGAGGAGATCAAACACATGCATTTTGCACACACGAAAAAGTGAGAGGCTACAGATTTACAATTACAATCACCAATATATTTAATACGATATCATGAAATGAGTCACAATAGATTTGATTGGATTTTTCTTTACATTTAGGTTATTACAGTCAAACAATGTAGATCATAATAAATTGGAGCAATGTGTTGGAAATCCATATTTGCTATCCTGTCGATTCCACAAGATGATTAGTCTCCCAATCCATTAAGGAAAAGTAGACGGGTTCATCATTCCAGAGCAGGAAGGTAAGACAATTTGCCAAAATCAACATTGAATACTTCATACAATTCAGAAGTTTAAGAAAATTGCCATAGCACAGGATCAATATAGCAAAAATAAATAAAATTTGAATAGATCTATTCATAACCTATAAGCATAAGCACAAGAATTTCAAGAAGAGTCCAAAGTTCCCAAAACAACTCCCATCGAGTAAAAAACTAACATAGCCACCAAGAACTACAGAGATAACTAACAATTCCATAAAGTAACAGCTAACAACAAAAAAGATCCAACATCCGTACCCATTCTGTTTCATATTCACTGTTTTCTCAGCAAGCAAGTAATTAATTGAAAAAAAAAAAAAAAATTCATACAGCAGAAGAACAACAGTGAGTAAGTAGAGACACGCATGCAAGTGCAACCCACATCTTCAATCTAGCCGGAAAGAAAGAAATGATAAAGTAGAAACTAGCCAATGCTTCATAATTACGGAACATAACTTAAAAATTATTAAGTATAAAATGATATAACGACACAAACCAACCGGGAAAATTATAGAATCACGGTCATAAAAGCGAAGAGAATCAATTTAAGAAAGAAACAGAGAGGGATGAATCTCAATTACCTGAAGGCCAGCTCGAGAAGAGCGAGAAACGGGTTTCTTCTTATCCTTGTCTTTGTCCTTGTTTGCTGCCGGGGTTTTACCCATTGTCAACCCCTTTGCACCTTTTCCCGACATCTTCTCAGGGCAATTACTACTGAATCCTCGAGGAACGCTCCCAAACTGCAGACAAGGGATCGAGCTTCCTGATTTTAAAAGTCTAGAATGATCGAAAAGTAAAGACCGGTGTCTACTTATTAGGATTTCCTTCCCAAAATACCCTGCTATTTTTATTTAATTACACAAGAAATGCGTTCTTAATGGATTGGGTTTGCGGACTACTTTTATGGCTGGTCTAGGGGCTGCGAATTTCAATTTTTCTACTACTTTACAAACCAATGATATTTAAAAAATTAAAGAATATCAATTTTTTTTGGTAGATAAATATTTTGTATCACTTAAATATTTAGACGTTATCTATTATTAAAAAAATATTTAAAATTTCTCATTGTAAGGTGTTCTAAAATAAAAATAAGTTAAAATTTTAACATAAATATTTCCTCTATACTCGGTTTAACAATAAAAATTGTAGATTTTTCATTTAAAAATTTAGAGAGATCATAGAAAAGGGTTATATGATGATTAATATATATAAAATATTCTCCGTACATAAAAAAAATCACACGTAAAGTGAACCTTAGTTTTTTTTTAAGTGAACAAATTCTTAATTATAATTTTTTATCAAAATTCTTAATTATAAATTGATTTTTAATCAGATAAAATGTGAATATATGGTTAAAAAAACTTATCAGAACTAAAAATATATGCTAGTAACTTTTATATCCTAAAGTTGACCTTGTTTTCCTGAAATTCATTAATTAGAAGGAGATAAAACAAAAAGGGATTAGTCTTCAAATAAGAAAAAAAAAGAATCAATTAATGTACTTTCATGAAAATAGCAGGATTATTATATTAATTAATAATAACAAAAATGATTGAACTCGAAGATATCAGCACGTGTACGAGAATTTTTATTTTTATTTTTGGAGAGTGATTTTCTAGTGAGGAATAACATGGGATGGTTTTGACGTCCAGGATTGTAGGATCTCATTTCTCTTGACCATCTCCTCCAACATCTCCTCCTCAGCCTTGTAATTTTTTGCATGCCTTTCGCTTCTCACTCTCTCTACTCTCCACCCTGTTTCTTTTTTAGTCTAGTCTCTCCCTTCATCAGTGAGAGACAAATCTCTGATATGCCAAATCCACGTAACCTCCGTTCTCTGACGAAGTCTTAATCTCACACTCTCCGCCATTCTTCGTCAACCTCCTCAGCTGTATAAAATAAATTACAGCTACAGCACTCAATATCAGTTCTTCTGCCATTGAACCTGTAAGTGTAAATGGGAATTGTTTGGCCTTTATGTACGTGCATGCAGGGTTGAGTACTTTTTCTTCTAGTTCAAGATTGTTAGATTCTATTTGGCTCTCTAGAAATCACAGTAATCAGTTTACGTGTTCTTCTTTGACGATAAGCTTTTAAATGACACGATTGATTTTATTTTTTATTTCCCTTCACCTTGATAAGATCATCCAAAATTTCTTGTGATTTCATATTAATTATATTTTTTCCGTCCTTGAAAACACGTTTCGTATGCTTTATTTTGATATATGAACGATTTCCTGCTTACCAATCCTTTGATTCCTTCTATAAATTTTGAACATTGACCCATTTTCATTTCTTTTTATAGTTTGTGTCGTAGACCCCACAGCATTTCCATGTCCTACTTGAGTAGTATTAGTATATATATAAGCTATTCGATTTGACTCAACTTCACCGTCTTTCTTTCTTCAAGTGTAATTAATTCATTGAAATTTTCCTACCGCTACTTCTAATCTCTGCTTAATTTCTTGCATCAGCAGCGGTAAAGATGAGTAAGCCATTACATGGAATAATTCAGGATGTCAAAGGAAGAGCTGCATGCTATAAACATGATTGGACTTGTGTAAATCATATGGGCATAAGGTAATACCTGTTTATCTTGAGAATGGAGATTTTAAATACTGGGAGCTGCTCCCACTCTTTGTGTTTGCTTAGATCTGATTTATGCTTCCTAGATATCTGCCAGGGTATTGGCTCCAACATTCTACATTTTCTTTGCTTCTGCTCTTCCTGTCATTGTCTTTGGAGAGCAACTCCGCAGGGATACAGGTAAATCTTTGAGGCTTTTGGTGGATGTTATGTCGGTTATTGGATAAGCAAGCTCAATATCATGTTTTTACAGGTGGAAGCTTAAGCACGGTAGAAACGTTAGCATCTACTGCTGTTTGCGGAATTCTTCAATCATTATTTGGTGGGCAGCCGTTGCTGATTTTAGGAGTTGCTGAACCCACTGTTATAATGTACTCTTACCTGTATAGTTTTAGCAAAACAATTCCAGAAATAGGTGCCAAGTTGTTTCTGGCTTGGTCTGGTTGGTACGCCATCAACGTTCACTCTTTTCAACTCTATTTATTCAGAAAGGTTAATTTTTATCAAGATGAATGGAGCTACTACATAAATCTGTTATTTAATGTTTGTCTAACTCATGTGTACATCAATCTCGAAGGGTCTGTGTCTGGACATCACTCTTGCTGATTCTGCTTTCAGTTTTCAACGCGGGCAATGTTGTTGCAAGGTTTACAAGAATTGCAGATGAAATGTTTGGCACGTTGATTACTGTTCTTTTCTTTCAAGAGGCTATAAAGGTGTTCGTTCCTTCATTGTTCATGCCAAGTTCGAGTGTGAAATTAGTTAGTACTTTTAGACTATAGTTTTAACTTTTAACCACAGGGACTGGTAGCCGAGTTCGGTTCTCCCGAGGGTGAAGACCCATCTTCAGTGGAATTTCAATTCCAATGGCGTTATACAAATGGACTACTTGCAATAATTTTCTCATTTGGGTTACTTTTCACTGCCTTGAAAAGTAGGAGAGCAAGATCATGGCGATATGGAACAGGTAGATACGAAACAAATAGTGGCCAGATTGTGAATCAAAACACGACTTTAACTTTCTTGTGGCATTGAATGTAGGGTGGTTGAGGGGTTTCATAGCCGATTATGGGGTTCCAATGATGGTCTTGTTATGGACTGCATTATCGTATGGCGTGCCGGGAAGAGTTCCGCATGAAGTTCCTAGAAGGCTCCATTGTCCGCTTCCATGGGATTCTATTTCATTATACCATTGGACAGTAGCAAAGGTATTTGTTTTTCAAGTTAGGAGCTACTTGTACAAATTTCATTTCATTCTGCTTTCTATTGTCTAAAGTCCAAGGTACCATCTAAAAGTTGATCTTAACTACAAACTACAGGATATGGCGAAGGTGCCTGGGGTTTATATCTTGGCGGCATTTGTTCCAGCAATAATGCTAGCTGGTTTATACTATTTTGATCACACTGTAGCTTCCAAAATGGCTCAACAAAAGGAGTTTAACCTCCAAAAACCTTCTGCCTACCACTATGATATTTTATTGCTTGGAATAATGGTATGTTATTAATCTCGTGTGAAATATTTTTATTGTTTTATCCATGTTGATAAACTTCTCTGCGAACGCTTGTTATGGTCTGTAGACTCTGGTTTGTGGTCTGCTTGGAATTCCTCCATCAAATGGAGTACTTCCACAGTCCCCTATGCATACTAAGAGTTTGGCTGTTCTGAGGAAGCAGGTAATTTTGCATAGATATTCTACTTCTTTTTTATATCAAGTTGATTCGATTCATATCTAACTTGATCAATCTTCAGTTAATCCGAAAGAAGGTGTTACAAAGTGCCAAGGAATGCATTAAGCGAGAATCTAGCAAATCTGAACTGTACGGGAAGATGGAGGCTGCGTTTATAGAAATGGATAAAGCTTTTAATGTTAAGTAACTTTGGTTTAATATATTTGTCTGATTCAAGAGTTTATAGAACTGTACGGCATGATTCAATAGTTGTGAATGTGAATTTGGTACAGGTCAAAGAGTTAGAGGGTTTGAAGGAGGCTGTAATGAAATCTGACAAGAAGGATGACGCACAGGAAAATTTTGACCCTGAGAAACACATAGATGCCTATCTACCCGTCCGCGTTAATGAGCAAAGATTGACCAACCTTTTGCAATCCCTCTTGGTGGGCGTAGCAGTATTTGGCATCTATGTTATAAGAAGAATACCTACCTCAGTTCTCTGGGGATATTTTGCTTACATGGCTATTGATAGTCTCCCAGGGAATCAGTTCTGGGAAAGGATATTGTTGCTCTTCATCACCTCAAGCCGGCGTCACAAGTAAGTCATCTTGATTACGAGTATTAATTATATAACTAATAGCTTATGGTCATGAGGGTTTGCTCTTCTCAGGTAGCTAGCTGTAAGAAGCTAATAATTTTTCTCACGTCTGTGTTTGTTGTGGCATTGTGTTGGACAGAGTTTTGGAAGACGCTCATGCCTCGTACGTGGAGTTAGTACCATTCAAGACCATAGTTGCATTTACACTCTTTCAGTTTGTATATTTTCTTGTATGTTTCGGAGTGACATGGATACCTATAGGTGGAATTTTGTTTCCCCTCCCATTCTTCCTTCTAATAGTCATAAGAGAGCGTTTGCTTCCAAAGTTTTTCGACTATACCCATCTTCAGGAACTTGATGCTTCTGAATACGACGAAATTGTTGGTGCTCCACATCCTACCCATAATCTTTCAATGGCCGTAAGTTGCATTATTCTTTTCAAGATTACTTGTTAAGCTTATCACAAATATCATCTCTCTCTGGATTTCACATTATTATCAATCCAAGCTCTTAACTATGAACTTAAATGTTTGTGTCTTATTAGGATGAGACGCCAAGTGATTCAAATGGCGATGACAGAATGGAAGATTACTCAGAGATATTAGATGAGATGACAACCCACAGGGGAGAGTTGAAACATAGATTTTCTGTGGATGAAGACAGAAGAGGAAGGGATTCATTCAGTTGAGGAATCAGAATTAGAGAAGAAAGCATTTGAAGTTTGAAATGCAATTCAATTTTTATAGGAAAATGGCAATAGTGTTGGAGGATGAGAGTTTTTTTTTTCAAAAAAAAATAAAAAATTTCCCTTCCATTAATTGGCTAAGCAACTATAGTGGAGTTACTTGACCCATTTTTCTTAATAAGAACTCCCTTTGAGAAGGGTGTACTGGAAGTTTCTTAATAAGAATGAGTTGCTTAATTAAGCAACTAGTGCTTATTTTGAAAAAAATAAAGTGAAAATCAAACTTCCCGTAGGAACATGAAGTATTAGAGGAGGGTGAGGTAACGTGAGTCCAATTTTAGAGTATTATTGTTAGAGAAAAAACTTGTTTAATTTGCATAAAATGAAAAAAAAAAATGTCATAATAACATCCATAAAAAAATAAATAATTAATTAATTTGAGTACTTCATTATAATTACACCACTAAAGTTTCACAAAATTATATTTTAATCTCTAACTTTGCATAGAGTAAGGTTTTATGAAAGGGATGATGTCTCACGAACTTGGCTTCAATTTTTGGCATAAAAGTGAGATTAATTTATGAGAAGGCAATAAACTCAAATTTAGATTTACTACAATTGCTGTAGTTGTACATCGACTGCAGGCTGTTAAATCTATGCTGATTTTGCAGTTTCAACATATCGAACGGCCTGTAGTTGACTGCACGACTAAAGAAAATCTGAGTCCGATGAACTCATCAGTTGAAGAAGGTTACCCTCAATAATGCTAACTATTCAAACAGTGTACAGTTAATTTACTTCATTACAAATTAATGTGATACGATCATTCAAACTAAATAACTTCTCAGTCCAAGCTCGGCGCTAGTACCAGCTGCAAGCATGTAATAAGTTTGTTAGAGAAAAGCTAATTATAGACTTGATCACACTAGTAAACGGTGCTAGGCGGTGGCGGGGCTGGTTCACTATGGCGGTTCCCCAATTAACCACCACCTGTATCCGGCGAACAGAATGTAATGTCTTCATGTACTACTTCCTCTCTGCGCGGTTCGGCGGTTGTCGTTTTAGGGCCAAGCTTCATTAAGTGAACCCGACGTGGAAATGCATCCCCCCGTTCATTTTGTTTCCAAACAAGGTGAGCTTAGTAAATGTAAAATGCCAACTAAGAGCATTTTGATTAATAATCTTTATGCTATTTTCTATTCGGAAAACAAGAATTAAAAAAATACTAAAAATTTAACGAGTCTTATAATTTTATCAAATTATTTGTAATAATAAATATTTTTTTTTTTACTTTTAAACATTCAATAATTAATATTTGAAAAAATATTTAAATATACATTAGTATTGTGAAATGATCCTTAAGATATTTTTCTTTTGCAAAGCAACGACTAAATTGAAACGAGAACAAATAGAATAATTTCGTGGCTTAAATTATTATCATTATTATTATTATATGCATTTGGTATTCCTTCTTGATATTGAAATACTTAAAAAAAGTATGTTCAACGTTTGTTTTGATTTTGGCTATGGCATTTGTTTTTCTTCCTTTAATTATCAATCCATTATCATTTACTCTAATGAAATTTAAATATAAAACCTTGTCACGTGTTTATGTGTAAAAATTGTTACTGCATGTCCAGTTAAATTAGATAACTTTGTTTATGTTTTATTTGTAAGCAACAGGACATAGATTTGTCGCCGTGGACTCAATCACGGATAGAACGAAAATGTTGCAAATAATAACAATTCCCAATTAAAAAAGGGGGAGTGCGGAAATTTTGGATAATTTTGGATTTAAATAACCTGCAGTTATTGTATGATACAGTTAGCTTGTTGGTCATTTGATTCACCTAAAAATATGTTGATTGTGCAATTTTAAAATCAAACAACAAATAAGTCAACTGTACCATATAATGACTGCATGTGATTCATTTCTATAAATTTTGGGTTGTGTTAATTAATACCCAATTTATCTTATCATTTTTGTTAGTTTACTGTATAAAATTTAATATCAGATTTATTTTTGATTAAATTATTTTTTATTTTTATAATTTTTTAGAAATTAAATTTTAATTTCTATACTTTAAAACTTATAAAATAATTTGTATAATTTTAAAAAATAAGTTTTTACCTCCGTTAAAATCTAATTAATTAAATTATTTTTTTAATTTTTTTAATTTTTTTAAAATTAAAATTTTATTCTTATATTTTTAAAACTTATAAAATAACCTAGTTTTTAAAAAATATTTCTCCTTTGTTATTTGATACAAGACTCTTTTTTATATAAATTTTTTCATGTTTCTCTTATTTTTGTGTGAAGTAATAAATTTCAAATTACATAATTATAATATTTATATTTAAAAAATATAATAAATTATTTCAAGTAATTATATAATTTTAAAAATTATGTATAAATCATCATTTTTATATACAAAATAAGATAAATAAGTAAGTATTCAGGTTAACAAATAGTAAAGATCTATTTCTTTATATAGAGAAGTAGAGAAAAAAATTATTAAAAAAAAAAGACTTGTATCAAATGATAAGGATAAAATGTTAATTTTTTAAAAAAAATTATAAAAATTATTTTATAAAATTAAAAATATAAAGACTGAAATTAATTTTAAAAAAAATTATAAAGACTAAAAAGTAAAAGAATAATTGAATAATTTAGCTAATAGAAAGTTAATAGACTTTGATAATAAAAACAAAAATTAAAATTTTTAAAAACCCTAAAAGCTATTTTATAAATTTTGAAAGAAGAAATGCTAAAACTTATTTTTAAAAAAACATTATAAGTAACAAAAAAAATTAACCTTTATTTTTTAAGGTTTATTAGAAAATTAGAAAACTGGAGAATTGGTGGGATACAACATGATCTGGACCCACCTATTGAATTTTCCAATTACATATAACCACGTCATTTAATGTCCACCATCCTTGGACGGGAAACGGATTTCTTCGTTTAGAACCCCGCGAAAACTGGGTTGCTTTCTCAACCTTCTAATTTTTGAATGCGCAATGCCACTATATGGCCTCCCTCTGTCACTTTCTCTCCGTCTCTCTTCCCTCTCTCCTCCTCCTTCCGAGCATTTTGGAGAGGGAGAAAAATCCTTGAGAGGCCCCACCTCACCGTAATCTGGATTCTCCGATCAACTTCGCCAAGATATATCACCTCCGCCCTCCAGACTCTGCCATTTTTCATTCCCGTTCCTGGGTTATATTGCCTGAGGGTCCACCTGGGCCCTTCATCGTCTCTTATACAGTACGTTTTCCATTCAACTAGTCAATTTAATGTCATTTTCTTTTCGTATGATTGTTAGCTGTTTGTTCTGTTTCCCCTCCTCCATGGGTTTGGTGCTTTTGCAATTGAGCTATACACGTTAAAATTCGTGCATCGTGTTTCGAAACGTTCTTCTTCTAGTACAAGGTTGTTAATTTGAAACACTGACGAAAAGAAACTTGTTAATAATCAAATGACGGGTTCGGTTTCTGTCATTTATTAGGGGAAATTTGTGGTTTATGAAGTTACTAATTTCCCTCATCATGCAAACAGAAATCATGCTCATGGAGCATATCATGAATTCATGTTTCATAAACTCTGCTTGGCAGATCTCTGACATTCTATGTTCTGTTTAATTTTTGGAAGTCCTTACGGGTCAGTAAAAACAAGAGGGAAAAAAAAGTGGATGCCAACATCGCCTCTATAATTTTTTAACGAGATAGATGCATTCTCAGTCACACGAATACAACTATTTGCTGCATTTTTTGAGAGTTTCATATTTTCTCTTGCACAATTTTACATTCTTTAAATGTATTCAGTCAGTTATTACATCTAATATCTACATAATTTCTTACATTAGATATGGCTATGGAGAAGAAGAGAACGCCAGGTACTGGAATAACTGAAGATATTAAGGGAAGAGCCGCATGCTATAAACAAGATTGGGGTTCTGCTCTCGGTTCCGGCGTCAAGTAATTATTGTTTATCCCGGATATTGCTTTCTTTGTTGGTACATTTCCGTGGTTCTGATTTTATGCTTCCTTGATCTTTGTCAGGATATTGGCTCCGACCTTCTACATTTTCTTTGCTTCTGCTCTCCCTGTTATTGCCTTTGGAGAGCAACTTAGTAGGGAAACAGGTAAACCTCTATTCTTATTAGCTTCGAATCTCTGAGAGAAACTTTGCAAATATTATTCTAGTTATTGGATAAGCCAACTTCAATACCATGTTTCTCAGGTGGAAGTTTGAGCACGGTGGAAACACTAGCATCTACTGCTATTAGTGGAATTATCCAATCAATATTCGGTGGACAGCCGTTGTTGATTTTAGGAGTTGCTGAACCCACTGTTATAATGTACGTTTATCTTTACAATTTCAGCAAAGTAACACCAGAACTGGGTTCCGAGTTGTTTCTGGCATGGGCTGGCTGGTAAGGCGTCAACATTTACTTTCTCCCATACTCACTTACGCTGATGTTTTCTTACGGTACTGAATCTTAGAATATGTTTGTCTAAAAGTGCATGGACCTTGCAGGGTTTGTATCTGGACATCCCTCTTGCTGATTCTGCTTGCAATTTTTAATGCATGCGATATCATCTCGAGGTTTACAAGAATTGCTGAGGAGCTATTTGGCATGTTAATTACAGTCCTTTTCTTTCAAGAGGCCATAAAGGTTTTGTTTGCACTTAGTAGCAAAATATATTGTGAATTCAATTAGTATTGCAACAAACCTGAACAATTGTTTAAACTACAGGGAGTGATAGGTGAGTTCGATGTTCCCCATGACAAAAATTCATCCTCAGAGGAATCTCAATTTCAATGGCGGTATACAAATGGGTTACTTGCTATCATTTTCTCCTTTGGGGTACTTTTCACTGCCCTTAAAAGCAGAAGAGCAAGATCATGGCAATATGGAACAGGTAAATGATATAAGAAATAGTGGCCATATTCAGACGATTTTTTTTTTTTTTTTCATGTTAAAATTAATGTTCTGATCAATACGTTTATTTTCCTTGTGACATCCAATGCAGGGTGGCAACGGGGTGTTATTGCAGATTATGGGGTTCCCATTACGGTCATGTTATGGACCGCATTGTCTTATTCTGTACCGGGGCAAGTTCCAGAAGGCGTTCCTAGAAGGCTGTATTGTCCTCTTCCATGGGAACCTGCTTCACTGTATCATTGGACAGTAATTAAGGTATTGGTTACACATACAGGATAATTTTCCAATTGAAGTCTATTTCTTTTGGAAAAAGAACCAGATCCTTTTTTTTTTGTGTGTGTGTTTGTGAGGTTGTTTAACCTTCTTTTATATATTCAGTTTTGAATAGCATAAGAGTGTTCAATATTACAAACTGCAAAGTTTTAGTGCTTCAAAAAGTCCTAGAAACCATCTGACACTTGACCTTAACAAAACTGCAGGACATGGGGAAGGTACCATTGACTTATATCTTAGCGGCATTTATTCCCGCGATGATGATAGCAGGTTTATACTTTTTTGATCACAGTGTAGCTTCCAAGATGGCTCAACAAAAGGAATTTAACCTCCTAAAGCCATCTGCTTACCACTATGATATTTTGTTGCTTGGAATAACGGTAAGTCATTGTGTGTAAATACTCTTGATTTGTAAATTTGTGATTATGTTCTGTACATGTTGATTAGCTTGCTTGACACATGTTTTATGTTCTTTAGACTCTGATTTGTGGTCTGCTTGGACTTCCTCCATCAAATGGAGTTCTTCCGCAGTCCCCCATGCACACCAAGAGTTTGGCAGTTCTCAGGAGGGAGGTAACTATTGTATTTTGTATTTGTACTCCAGGTTCTTAACTAATATTTACATGATCAGATTCTTATCTAATTTGATCAATTTACAGCTGATTCGAAAGAAGATGGTGGAAAGGGCTAAAGAATGCATTATGCAAGAAAGGACTAACTCTGAAATATATGGGAAGATGCAAGCTGTGTTTGTAGAAATGGATACAGCCCCTACCGTGAGTACCTTGGGCTTGATATCTGTATGTATGCTGGCATGTTCTAATTGAGAATGTTATGTAAGCAACATTTTGAATTTGGCACAGGATAAAGAGTTGGAGGATTTGAAGGATGCTGTAATGAAATCTGGTGACAAGGATGATGGCAACGGCAAATTCGATCCCGACAAACACTTAGATGCCCATCTACCTGTCCGGGTTAATGAGCAGAGATTGAGCAACTTACTGCAATCCCTCCTAGTGGTTGGATCAATATTTGCCATCTCTGTTATCAAAATGATACCTACCTCAGTTCTCTGGGGATATTTCGCATACATGGCCATTGATAGTCTCCCAGGGAACCAGTTCTGGGAAAGGATATTGCTGCTCTTCATCGCCCCAAGCCGGCGTTATAAGTAAGTCCACCTAATAACCAACTTGCAACTATGTGATATTTTTGTGTTGATTGTTATCATTCTCTTAATTCTCTGGGGATGTTTGTGGCTTTTGTGTTGAGCAGAATTTTGCGTGGCTCTCATGCCTCTTTCGTTGAGTCAGTACCATTCAAGGCCATAGTTACTTTTACACTCTTCCAGTTAGTATATTTTCTCATTTGTTTTGGAGTAACATGGATACCTGTGGGTGGAATATTGTTTCCCGTACCATTTTTTCTCCTCATAGCCGTAAGAGAGCATTTGCTTCCAAAGCTATTCGAGCATAGTCATCTTCAGAAACTAGATGCTGCTGAGTATGAGGAAATTGCTGGTGCTGGACACATTCCCCGTGCCGTATCCAACATGTCGTTGATGGTAAGATCCATGCTTGTATTCAAGCTTTATTACATTCTTAATTACTTGTACCCATTTTCGATCCAAGATTCTGAATGTGGGCTTGAAATTGCTTCATCAGGATAAGGAATCACATGATTCCGATAGTGTTCGTTCTTCTGATTACTGTGATGCGGAGATACTGGATGAGATGACAACCAGCAGGGGAGAGTTGAAACGTAGAAACGTTAGTTTCAATAATGAAGACAGGTTTCTACCAGGTAACATAAAATAAAATCATCCTTAACAGTTCCGAATCGATCCTTTACTAAAATATTGCGTGGTTTTTGGCAGTTTACCCAGAAAGTGCTGTTCGAGTGTGATGAAAACTCTGCATGGGCTGGTGATGTGAGATTTTGTGTAGCCGGTTAAGATTGAAGACAATCTTCTCTGGACAAACAAAAAGGAGGGAAGAATTCATTCGGAATATAGAAGTAAGAGGAAGATATTTAGAGGAAAAAGCTCTGAACTTTGCAACGGATTTCAGGAAAGGACATTAAGATCAAGAAGTTTTCCCTTCAAAGTTCAGAAAAGGGTGAGATTTGGGGTGGAGGACCCGAGAAGGAAGGGATAGAAGAACAACCAAATGAGAAATTCTGTAATTTTCTTTTTCTTCCCCTTCTCTGGGAATCCACATAACTATTTTTTTTTTTTTCGTAACGCCACCATTAATAAAATTTAATGGAATCTGGTGTTTTTTGTTGTCTTGCTCCTTAAGCAAATGTGTTTCGACTCTAATAAAAGTGTTTGTATTGTAATATGCATCACATGTAATATTGAGGATTTATAATTTGTGGTTCTGCAGTCAAGTATAGAATATTTAAAAAAGTATTATGCATCACCGTTACTATTTTCAGTCAACTTATGTTCTAAATAAATCACATGAATCGATCTCATTATATAAAATATTTCAAACTGTATGATCAAACTATAATTCAAAAATTCAGCCAAATAAAATATTGTTAATTAAAACCACTAAATGTGAATTAATAATAAAAAGGTTTAAGTAATAAAAAATTTGTAGTTTGAATATCTCCTGTAACAAAAAAATATTATTAATTAAGAACGTGTTCTCTCAACAATGATTATTGTGAATTGGATAATATTTTATTCCAAATACATCTAAAGATGAAAAAAAAAAAAAATCTAGGTCTTTCAATACTCTACTTTTTCACTTTGACTTTTAAAAGTTAATAAATTAACTTGTTAAAAAAATAATTAAATAGACTCGTCAGGACAAATTTTCTCATCATTTTTTTCCCTCTTATTAAAAGGACTTGAAGAAATTTTGTATAATTATTATATTATATTTTTTTTTTTATAAAATTATAATAATAAATTTATTTTTATTCTCTCGTTCTCTTCTCTCTTTTTACAAACCAAGATCCCTCTCCTACTCCTTCCCTCACCTCGTTTCTCTTTTAAAATCCTCCCCTCCCCTTCCCCTGAACCAAACACTCTTGCAACTTTCAAAATTTCCTAACGAAGCGTATAATGAAACTGAGTTCATCACTGCCGCTTATAACTCCAGAACACCGTCCACTGTATATATGTTCCTCAAAGTATTTTCAATTGGAGCCTATTTTGCTCGAGGCAGTTAAATCCTTTTTCTTTCTTTTTGAATTAGCAACTCTGATTAAGAAATAATTATCAAAACAAGCTTTGCTTCATTCCCACAGAAGGGAAAACTTTAAACAATTGTCTGTTACCTTTGCCATTTCTCTATATTTCTTTCACTTTAGACATTTACAATTCTGTATTGTAATAAAAAAAAAAAAACGGTGTAGTAGTCCTATGATACAATGATACACATACATGTGAATGCAAGTAAAAGGATTAACGAGTTAACTTATGTGTCTCCTCCTCATTCTCAGTCCTGCTTTCTTGGTAAGTCATCATCTTGTCCATGTTCATGACCAACATCACTTGCAAGAACAAGATGATCATTATCTCTTACAAGTGCCATGTCTTCAACTTCAGCTCCTTCTTTGGTTAAAATTTTGGTAGCAGAGAAGCCAAACTTTTTTGCACCAATATCTAGCAACTCTTGCAAGGTATGGGGCAGAAAAATAAGCTTTCTAGCAGATTCACCTTTCTCAGGACAACAAAGTGTTACTCTAAACATGTTCCTGGAAACTACGTCTTGGCTTGGAGATGCACCGGGATCTCTCTTACCTGCAATTATCATTTCAAATAATGACAAGTGAATGAAAATTCTAAGATTGTAAGCAATGAATGACTCTGAAGACTCTTTAAGATATTTTAAGCTAACCAGAAGTGGCAGAGGACATGAACCCAAACAAAGAATTGTGAAAATCGTTAGCCTTTGGCTTCTCATGATCTGACCATTGAGTAGTTGGCAAAGGCAGAGCAGTCTCACTATGAAAACTGCCCAAGTGTAGCTTTATTCTATCCTTCGACTCGGGAATAGCTGATTGGTTTTTGCCTGGTTGAATGTTTCGGAAGATATCTATGATTTCTTCCTGGCCTTGTTGATCTGACAAAGCCCTTGGAGTCCATCCATGACTGTCTGGCTTATCAACGTCTGCCCCTTGCTCTACAAGGAACCTGACAATTTCAGTGTTTCCTTCACTTACTGCAGTGTGAAGCGCTGTGATCCCATCGCTTTTGGGCTGCGACACATCCACTCCATACTCAATAAGTTCCTTGAGCAATTCCAAGTTATTTTGATCAACAGCAGTGCATGCGAACTGGCCTACATCAGCAGAAAACAGGTCTGCACCATTGTCCTTTAGAACCTTCACGACAGATTTATGCCTTCCCATCATTGCTTCCCATAGTGGGATATTTCCACATAAATCTGTACAAGTAAAAGTCATTCATAAAAATTCATCCATAGAACTATACTAACACATTCCTGTTGTACTAGTAGCTAAAAGAGTACCTTTGCTGTTGGGATTAGCACCATATTCTAAAAGCAAATGTATGCATTGCACACTGCCTTTGGATGCTGCAATATTCTGTTACACAAAAAAAGTTAAGTGTCTAGTTTTGTGTTTATACGTGTTCTTGTGCGCGTGTATCTATTGTTCACATATGGAGAACAATAAAATCCACAAACCATGGCCGTTCTTCCATTCTTGTCCGCTTCATTTGGATCTGCACCATTCCTCAACAAATGATGCAACAACAGGTCATTACCTCTGGTTGCAGCAAAGCATAAACTGGTAGGCAATTCCATTTTGCCTCGAGCCAGCATGGCCTCTGTGTCTGCCAGAACTCGATCCATCATTGGATCCTTTAAATCTTGCAAACGCTGCAACAAGGTATAGCACATATCAAAATGTAAGGGATAAATATATCCTGCGTCCTCCAGGGATACAAAGCAGCCTTTTTGCTGCTTACCCCATGTTTCTGATATTTAAAAAACATGGAATTCTAATTCTTATGAAGACAATTTATACACTTCCATTGTCCAAACAATTGAAATATACCTTCCCATTAAAATAATTCGTAGAAGAAAAAAGTCAAAGGAGCTCAAAAGATTTATATACCTGAAGAAAATTGCTCATGATTATTGTCCCGTCCCCAATATTTGCCTTAACAAGATTTAGAAATGTAGCACGCTCTAAGCGGAGAAGCTGGCACAACCGTTTGGTTCGGATTGTAAACAGCTGTGGCCTGAAACATAGCACACCAATTTCTCCAACTACATCTCCTGTCCTTGCCCTACCAACAACCTGAAATCATTCTAGAAACCATGTTTAAGTAGTTCTAGTACAAGCATCCATGTAGTGGTTCCCATGACATCAGGCTAAAGAAAAGCAGTGATGATTCACGAAGGTATCATTGTGAATATACTCGCCTGTTCTATTCCACTCTGTCGCATGATGACATCCTGCCAATCACAAGAAATTGAAAGTTCAAATTTCGATTGTTTATCCATATATAGAGTCGAAGAGAAACATAACTCCATGCTTTCTTGAACAGAACACATGCAAGGAGTGATATGCACTTTAACTGAACAATAATGCAGTTATTGTGATGAAAATTTTCTTTAGAATTATTTTATTTTCTGTCTCTTTAGTCAGTTTTGAAAATTTAAAGAACAATTCGGAGAAAAAAGATTAACTTGGTATACTTTGCTATTAGAAAAACTGCCAACCTCCCAATTCAAATTGCAATTGTGTTAACCTACTTAGCAATTAGCATGTTTAGTTCATTTGACAGCTTTCATATTGGTGATGTAAACGCCAATTGTAAATAAAAGTCTCTCAAATTCCACAGAAACCCTCAAGTCATATGCATTGCAAGTGGCTTTTGACTTTTTAGATCGAATAGAATAGTATATAAATCACTTCGAAACACATTTATTTATTATTAGGTATTTCTTCTCTCCTAATTCAAAGTCCTAAAAACTAATCGATAAAGGAAAATAGAGGATATGGCATCTTACTGCATCACCAGTGACGAATATATAAAAGTTTGTTGGGGCTTCATTCCGCAGAATTATGTCTTCCTTTGGAGGAAAATACTCAGCCTTCATCTCCGTGACCTTCAAATTAATTTCAATGAGTCCAGATAAGCTAGTAGAGAAGTGATCGCAGCAAGAAGACAAATAATAATAAGCAAAAATACAAATTATTGTTCTTGAAGCATAGATTTACCATCACAAGATATGGCTTATTAGTTAATGAAGAGTCAAGCTCTTTTTCTTTTTTGTCGCCAGAGGCTTCTTCAAGAGCAAGGAAAATTTACTTACAAAAAAGTCATCCTTCAAATTCAGCTTTCTTCTTCAAAATTTCTGCTCTTATATGATGAATTATTCCTATGTTGCTTCAAGAGCAGTCACAGATAACCCCTTTTTCGCCCATAGTTCTAGGTTGCTCGAGAGGTTCAGTGTTTTGATTTTTAACACAAGTTAGACATAGAGATCTTACCAGTTGAAAAAGTAAGTCATCTGACACCCCATGAAACAAATACACTTTTTCGACCAAGGGATAGAAGAGAAAGTGTGAGATGCTAGCTCGAATGGCATTTGGAAGGGAATCAATAAGCTCTTGCTGCAGTCCTTCTGAGTCGATTCTGTACTTCATATATAAATGAGCAAGCATCTGTTCTTGCAAGTGGTAAGGCAGATGATTTCGTTGTGAAAAACCTACGGCAGCTTGGACAGTGTCTCTCTGATATGACAGAAAATGGAGCCATGAAAAAAAAAGTGAAAAAGTACATTCAAAACTATTCTTAATTAACCTCTGAAAGTATGCACTGAAATAATAACGCAGATATAGTGTTCCAGATTGGCATAATATTTATGTGGGAAGGGTATACTTTTAAGAATATTTTTGTCAATTTATAATGAATGCTTATTAGGAATGACTACAATTAAGCTAGAGTATACATTTCTTCATTTGTTGGTGGTCGCATGGAGGAGAGGTGAACTAGAATCTGAAACAACGATAGCCATTATTTTTTAAAAAGGAAAAATGGACTACAGATGTATTTCAGTTGAAGTACTCCGACAAACTAAACATTAAAGAAAAGGAGAAGATAGAATACACTCACGTATTTCCTAGTTCGACTTGCCCCCTGAACAACCAAGCTGGTCATGTTTCCTATTAGATATGCATTAAGTCCAAGACAAAAGAGAATATACAAAATGTCGAATATCATCTCCCTCGAATTTACAGGATGCAGGTCACCATAACCAACCGTAGAAAGAGTCACGATAGCCCAGTAAACTGCTATTACATAGCGTGCCATTAACCCCGTTTGTTCATCAAGATTACTGACCAGCCCAAGCCATGTTTTTGATGGGTGATGATGTGCAGCAAGAAAATAGAAGTAGCAGGCACCAAAATGCACCGCAAATAGACTAACCTACAAAGGCATCATAATAAGGTTCATCACTTATTAGATGGTTTGCTGCATGCACAGCCTCATTTCTACCGTGAAATTGACTACGTAAGCAAATTAATACTCACACATATAAGCTTTGAACACCGCACCCAGAAGTAGCTATAACTTCTGTCCTTCTCTAGTCTGACACAATGAAAGAGGGAGAAATCACCTATCAGTCGCTGTATACAGTTAATGAAAATGTAAAAGAAAGAAATCAAAACAAGTAGATCCAAGAGTAAAAAAGAAATTCAGACAACTGAAAGAAATAACCTGTCCCTAAATTTAATTTGATTGGAGGAAAGTGGAGAAGGAAGGTTTCCACATTACCTTGCAAACATGGCACTGACTCTACGAATACGCCAAAGGCGGAGTATACCAAAATAGCCGTATGTCCTAAGACGTTTGGGCAAACAAGCCCGAGCAACTTCAGAGGGGATGGTAGAGATGACATCAAAGGCCAACCAGGTTTTGGCATATCGTAAAGCAATCAGTTTAGGGTTATCAATGAGTAGATAACTAGATTTTTCAAGGTAGGCAACGAAAAACGTCAGAACAATGTCAATGGCAAAAAATCCATTTACAACGTTATCAGCTATAGTAAGACTTTTTGGTATTTCCGGAATAAATCCAAATTCAAACGGGCAAACCCAAGCTGTGTAGAAAACTAAAAGGACCAAAAATGTCTGCCAGAGTCTGCAATATCACCATTGGATAACAAGTTGATATTAATATAACAAGATAAAAAAAAAAAAAAAATTCTCAGACAGAGCGGATTCACATTACGGTAAAATCAATCAAGACGTATATTAATAAGAAAATTGACCACTTATTCATCTCCAAGAATTGATATTTTTTTTTCCAACATTCTTCAACGAAAAAAGAAAATTACCAAATCAATAAAGAAAAGGGAGTATTAATGAGAACACATGAACCTCCATCTAAAAAAAGGTGAATACTTCAAGAAACAAAAAATTACCTGTAACGAGAATTGGAGGGAGAGATAATAAATGGTCGAAGCTTGGGTCTTCGAGTTTTGCTGGCATTGGCGCCAAGAGCAGGAAGAGGGATACCGGTAAGGCTATAGTAGCTACCGTCGTCCCTGGACATCTGCTCCTTGTCTAACTCTTGGTCCCCTTTATTCCCCCATATTGAAATGCCCACCATCTTCTTCATCGCTTTCGAACTGCTATATCTCGACCGGAGTGCCACACCCTCTCTGCAAATCCTTCTCTTTTTTCTTAATCAAATGATTCTTTGTTTTTCTCTTTTTTGCAAGCCAAATGGCCGGTTGCCTCATGCCAGCCTGCTACGTAATATAGGCTTGCTATCCATGTTTATAGATTGCGGTTAAGTGTTAAAATACAGAAAACGAATATGAAAACGACACCAGAATCCAACCCTTCAACCAGGATCGAATATATATTTAAATATACTCTATTAAATTACAAAAATAGCCTCGGATCATTAATCCAAAAAATGCACTTTTTCAAATGAATCATTAAAAAGGTATATGGGCTGTTTTGAAAAATATATTTATTGAAATAAAGACTGTTTTAAAATATAAAAATAATTACCGGCTGACAAAATCGGTCCCGCCGTCGCCAAATGGGAATCAATGGAGACCCGCTTGGGAATTGGCGGAATGTTTTCTTTGAAAATCTGATGCATTTCCTATCGCACCCTTTTCCATTTTTTTTTTAAATACTATATCGTAATAGGGCTAAGAACATTTTCTTATTTGGGCTTAAATCATAAAACGATACATCGTAGATAGTGCCCGAAACGGCGTCGCTGATACCCTGCACGACATTTGGAAAAGTCATGGTCACACCAACACACTCGCACGAGTCGCAGTGACGCAGCGAAGCCCTTGCCTTGGTCCGCTTTTGCTGGAGGAATTCACAGATAACAGGAGAGGAGGCAAATACTAGACAGAATTCGCATCAAAAGAGGGAAGTAGCAAACGCCTCGAGGGATAGAAATGTCGTCGTTCTTGCAGTCATTTCTGAACCCACGGAAAAACTGGTTAGCTGCTCAGCACATGAAATCCCTTTCCAGACGCCTTCGCAATTACGGTCAGATCAAATCCCCTTTATTTTCCGTTCTCTTACAAACCCTAGTTCCAGATTCCGAACATTTTCTGTGTAACTATTTTTTTTATTTCAATTTTTTTGGAAAATAGGGCTCCGATACGATGATCTCTACGATCCGTATTACGATCTGGATGTCAAGGAATCTCTGAATCGGCTGCCAAGGGAAATAGTAGATGCTCGTAACCAGCGTCTCAAGCGCGCCATGGACCTTTCTATGAAGCACGAGTACCTCCCTGAGGATCTTCAGGTTTGAACCCAGCTTTGATTTAAGTTCCTACTGCATAGGTTTCTATCTTACCCTTGATTGTGTGAAGCCTCAACAGTTTTTGCGCTTTTCAATGTTAATTTCTGTTTAATTGATGTTTTGTTGGTTTTTGTCCGTTGGCCTTGGATGGGATAGTAAAAAGGAAAATAAGAGAAAGCAAATTGAATAGATTGAATGGTCTGATTTTCAGAAAAAGGAGAGTGATTTGAGCATTTTATAATGTGGTGAGATATCATTGATGACTAAAATATTCTTTTAAGAAGTGGGACGAAGATGTTTTCTCGGCTGCGCTTGAATTAGAAATTTGGAACCTTGATATACGTGCATTTCGCGTGTATCAAAGTACTTATAATGCATGAAAGATGGAAAAATTGTGAAAGTGGATAACCTCACTTTCAGTTTGTTTGAGTCAAACTCAAAACTATAGGAACTGGAAGATTTTAACTGGTTATGATATTTTTTAGAAATACCTTTTTATGTGTACAATTCTTTAGTATTTTTTGTCACTTGGCATCTTACTGGTTCAGGGATGATTGAATCTGTAAATGCCATTTTCATGACCATCATTTCGGAGAATATGTGAAAGAGGACTTAATGCCCATGTCTTAGGGTGTTCATCTTTCAGAGCATGATTAATTATCATGTTAAATTTTGAATGCTAACATATCTTACCTTTTTATGACAGGCAATGCAGACACCCTTCAGGAGCTACCTTCAAGATATGTTAGCAGTGGTAAGCACTTTCAAGATTTGTTTATTTAATTGTTTGTCCGTATATTCATTTTGACATTCGTGCTATTATTATGTCTCTTGTAATGTCGCCTTGTGTTAAACTGCCGACTTACTAGATAGATGGACCTTAATCATATCTAAGATTCTCTTTCTTGATGTATTTGATTCATTCTGCATCGGTATAACTCTTGAAAGTCCAGTTTGATGTAATTGTCCTAGCAAAAGAAAACGTGATCAAGAAAGACGTTTCTTCTTTTGGTAAAGGGGTTCTGGAAAGATATCTTCAAATCTTGCAACGCTAATTCAATATTGTTGAGTTCACTACTTTACACTGTTGTCTAGTTGTCTTTATCTAGTAGTGCTAAGATTAGGTATTATTTTCTCGTATTGAAGAGGTGTAGTTCTCTGCAAGTTATGATGATGTGAGGATAAGTTCAAGATTTCTGCCGTATGAAGTTTTTACTGTCTAATTGTGTAGCATACGTATTGCAGAATAGTATAACTTTGATAAGAAAAATAGTGAACGACTGTTTAACTTGTCCCTAATGTTTTGTCACACTCACTTTCCAGGTTAAGAGGGAGAAAGTTGAACGTGAGGAACTTGGAGCTTTGCCTCTCTACCAAAGAACCATTCCTTAAGCATATATTAAATCAATCTTGCGCGAGGCCATCTCGATTGAAGTGGAACCTTGGGTGAAATGTATTAATGTGGAAGAAGGATTTTTCTTTGGAGAGGCAAAGAATGAACTGCCTCTTTGCATTTCGCAATTATATGAACCACATTTTGATGTATTACTTCGTCTCCATGCGTTTTCTAAATAAGTATTTAAACCTTAAAAAGATTATGTTACATGTTTGGTAAACAGTAAATTGTTGATTGATAATGGAGTGTCATGAATGAAGGCCGCACGGAATTCTATCCAGTGCAGGACATTCCATGTGAAGCCACGAGAGTACTGTTACAGAATTAATAGGTGACCCTCCTCTTTGTCTCTTGAGGTGTACATGTCAACAGCAATATGTTCCTAAATCTCATGCTCTCTAAATATTTCGCATTATTATCCCTCGAACCCAGTGAACAAGATGACCAAAAGAGGATAATGAAACGAAACATATTATAATTGAAAAGTTGCTTCATCGTGGTAATTGCGTAGCAAAAGCATTGTCATTTATCTGTTCAACGATGTAGAATAGGTGGTTTTGAGGGAGGCAGAGTTGGTGGGCATAACGAGAACCGATAGGGAGAAGAAAGAAACTGTTTGGTTCAAAAGGAAAGGAGGGGAAAGAGATGAGTTTGTCATTGTTTGGTTTGCAATGACGGATAGCATTATTCTCGAGTGTGATGATTGGTTGGTGTTTGTGTCGGCAAAACAAAGTAAGAGGTTTTTCTTTTATTTCGTTTGATATGACGAAGTAACAGATTTTTAAAGATTAATCGAATAAGACATGTATCAACGCGGTGGAATTATATTGCAATTTGCAAGCGAGCGATCATGGTTTGTGTCTAGGGACTTCCACATCGCCAGCGATTGGTTGGTAAGAATTTAATTTGTTAAGTGAATGAGTGGATAAGAGGGTAACAGGCACCGACTTGCCAAAATGGAGAGGAGAGTGCCCCAGGAGGAAGATGACAATACAATAGTCCAATGATATATTATGATTCGTGGCCTAATTACTGTCCTATCATCCCGTGAAATGAGACACCTTCCTTAAATGAAGGTTACGTGGAAAGTTGACTGCCTGTTGCTTAAGATTGTTCTGTCGGCTTGGCTTGTCCCTAGCCATCAATCACTCCTCTTAACAATCCTTTTTAGTTTAAAAACCAAACCTCAAATAAAAGTAGCTTAAGTCAGTCATTATCAACCTAATCACGCACTTCCCTTTCCCTCATACATTCTAGTTAAGAATCAAAATCTCCACAATATTAATCAACAAAATCAAGGGTTTGAATCAGGATGCTCCCCTAAACCTGTTCCTCGTGCCTCTTTCATTTCACTTGATTTTTTCAAATGTATTCTATTTAATCGCCAATTTTTTTTGTCTGAAAAGATGAAAGAAGTCATTAAAATTATAGCTGTTACTGACTATATCTTAAAAACTGATTTTTGTTGTTGTTTTGTTTTTTAGTGAATTTTTTTTTTTATCAAATGATCTTATTTTTTTATTTTTATTGAAAATAAAAACAGAGAATAGTATACCCATGAGGCCCGCAAGAAGGCCCAGATATGAACCAAGATCATGCGATGCTCTCCCCACCCATTTTTGTGGGCCCCCGCCTTATCGCTGGCTGGCCCACCTTCCTCGTGATATGTTTGTTTCTCGGACTCTCTTAACATGATTGTGCACCAGGCAGTAAACTCTCCATTCAATTTGCTTTTCTTTTTTTTCTTTTTTTTTTTTTTTTCTAATGCTGAAGCTGAAGTATCAATATCTGCTAAGTTTGTTTTTAAATATTATAAAATTTCTATAAAATCGAATTATTTAATTTGTGTTTTTTAGGATTTAACTGTGCAAATTAACGAAAAGAAAGTGGTGATGGGGAGAAAAAACGACAAGCTTATTTTTGGAGGTAGCGAAGAAAAAAAAAGATGGTTTTTCTTTGATTATGAGTATGTGTGTAGGAATGTATGACGTTTTTCCAAATCTGAACCACCGATAACACATTCTCTGACCTTCACTATATAAATATTACATTACGTGACCTTATAATTGACAGTTAAATGTATACATCCAAATGCTACTAATGAGGATTTTGGAACATTTATTAGTTGATTTAACTCCTCTAGTGGCGACTGCACGTGGTGTGTTTCTTGTATGATATGATATGATATCACCAACTAATTACGAGATTTATTTCATTTTCATATAAATAACAACAAAAAGAAAAATGTCTTGGCAGCTTGATTTCACCTTTTTAAAGAGGAAGTTACCGCACGATTGCATTCAAAATTTTAATTAATTAAAAGATAATAATTTGTTCAAAATTAAGAGATAAAATTTTAGCCACTTAAGGAATTTTACTTTCCACCGTATAGGTATTACTAATTAGATCCTTTCTAAGGTTAACATATTTGAATTGGATGTCTTTGTGTCAACTCATTTTCGTCCTCCGGAAGAAAAACGATCTAATCAACACCATGTTTGATGAATAAATAAACCATGTGCCTTGGTCAGTCCAACGGTCGAAACAAAATAAGGTCTCGTCGGTCATTTAACTTACAAAAACTCAAATATAATAATAACCTTAATCTAATACGTATAATTTGTCAGCCTGAATTTCCCGATGGAAATATTAATTTTTATACAATGAAATGACAAAAAACACCCTAGAAAGTACGCGAACTAGATTTGAAGCGACGGATATGGTGGCTACAGCACGACTGGACGAGGCGAAGGAAAAGCAAGGACGTGATGTGAAATAGAACAGCTTTTGTCCTCCAGCCAACACGAGAAAACATCCAAGATTCAATTAATATCTGCAAAAGAGAAAGACGACCCAAGTTAAGGACAAGAATGGCAGTCTCGCTATTTTACGTCAAACCTAAGTGCTTTCTTGTAAGTTGGCATGCATATAAGGCCGTGTTCATCTCCGCTTGAGCTACATGCATCTGTAAACTGCAGAGTCTCACAATGGAAAGAAAACTGGCACTTCTGTCGGTGCTCCTCTGTGCCACCGCTTTCCACCTCGCATTCTCCTTCAAAGACGGTAATATTTCAGCAACCAATGTATATATAACCAGAATTCCTTCTTTGTTCATTTAATTGCTTAACCTTTCGACCCATTAGTTTTAGTTTTGAATATGAATATGAATATCTATCCCCGCGAGCCTGAGCAACCTGGTTGGCGCAGTTGATAGGCCTTCTATCGCCGACCTCTGTGGAGTGTAGATAATTTTCATATTGGGCCCCACGTGCATTCAAACTTCACATGGCTTACTAGTACTAGTACTAGATAAAAATTCATTTGGACTAGATTTGAATGTAAATTGGCTGTGCAGGACTATTAGCAAATGGGAATTTCGAGCTGGCACCGAAGCCGACAGACATTAAAGGAACGGTGGTGGTGGGTGGAGCCCAGGCGCTGCCAGGGTGGGAGATCTCCGGCTTCATTGAGTACATAAAATCTGGTCAGAAACAGGGTGACATGTTGCTGGTAGTGCCGGAGGGAGCTTATGCGGTGAGGCTGGGAAACGAGGCTTCCATTAAGCAACGAATAAATGTGATAAAGGGAATGTACTACTCGATAACATTTGTGGCAGCACGCACGTGCGCACAAGAGGAGCGATTGAACGTGTCGGTGTCTCCCGATTCTGGTGTTCTACCAATGCAAACTCTGTATAGCAGCACTGGCTGGGATGCCTACGCATGGGCTTTCCAAGCAGAGTACGCTATCGTCGAAATAGTCATTCACAACCCTGGAGTCGAAGAGGACCCTGCTTGTGGTCCCCTCATTGATTCTGTCGCTTTAAAGGCTCTCTACCCTCCCAAACCAACTAACAGTGAGTTCTTTCTCTTTTTTACATTTACATATGCAGCTCGAAATAGATGGTTTTTACTAAGATAAACTTACCCATATAATTAATGAATTACTTTGAATTGCTAATTAATCTTGCCTGGCTAGTTTAGTTTAGTTTAGATGCTGGAAAGCTAGCTGTGCCGTTCAATTCTTAAATCATTGTCTGTGGTCCTTCATATTCTTCCCCATAAAGTTAGGTATGGTGGGTTCTGTGTATTTATGTAAAGCAATAATGCTTACTATTACTGCAAGATTTTCCTCTTGTATATATAGCTAGCTAGTGCCAACACCAGATTCATTTCAAATTGTGTCTCTGTCTCGCCTCAGAATAGAAATTTCCAGGCCAATATATCTATGCATATGGGGCCGACCAATCAATAATATCCATCTAATGCACTGGCTGCTAACGTCGTAATTATTAACCATATTCTTTGTGAGAATTGTACCATTGTATGTATGTGATCTTGAACTAATCCTGCAAAACGTACGGCGATGATGATGATGCTACATTAATGTGCAGAGAACATATTGAAGAATGGTGGTTTTGAAGAAGGACCGTATGTGTTCCCCAACACATCTTGCGGTGTGCTTATCCCACCCAACATTGAAGACGATCACTCTCCCTTACCGGGTTGGATGGTGGAGTCATTGAAGGCAGTTAAGTACATAGATTCAGAGCATTTCTCGGTGCCTCAAGGCAGAAGAGCCATTGAACTCGTAGCAGGAAAGGAAAGCGCCATTGCTCAAGTGGCGAGAACCGTTCCCGGCAAAACCTATGTCCTCTCATTTGCAGTAGGAGATGCTAACAATGCCTGTGTAGGTTCTCTGGTTGTTGAAGCATTTGCAGGCAAACACACAATCAAAGTGCCCTATGAGTCCAAAGGCAAGGGTGGATTCAAGCGCGCGGTGCTCAAGTTTGTGGCTGTTTCCGCAAGAACACGCATAATGTTCTTTAGCACATTCTACACCATGAGAAGCGATGACTATTCTTCGCTCTGCGGCCCAGTCATTGACGATGTCAAGTTGCTCAGTCTTCGTAAACCCTAGAGGCTTCAAATCATACTTGCTTTCTATATAAACCTTAATTTCATACTAGAAATTTCTTTGTCATTCTAAAGACAGGAGTGAGGGGTCCTAGCGTGGTGAAAATAATACTGAATCATTATACCCTAGTATACAAACTAGCTAGCGTGATGCTATAAAGTGTTTTGTGTGCTTAATTTGCACCAATAAGTGAGGGGGAAATATAAATTTTTCATATTGTATTGGAATATTAGATATTTTATAATTCTATGATTACTCGTATTTTATTTTTTTCTTAAAAAACTATTGTTATAACACTGATTAATTTAGATTTAAATTTAATAAAATTAAAATATCACAAAATTTGTTTGTAATATTATTTTCAAGACTTGAATTGAGAAATATAATTAGATTAAAAGTGATAAAAATTTTAATGTTTAGATAAAAATCTATATCATATTTAAATATTAAAAAATATATATGACATTGACACAATACATTATACTAGGCTTGAAAGATTAAAGGGCTTGATTGTTGGAGCCAACACCATCTACGAGGATTCATGTTACAGTCAGGGAAAAAAGACAAAAACTTGTTGAGGCAAATTGGTTGGGCCTTTTCCAACTGTGCTATCAGAGCCCATTGGGCTTCAAGTATATCAAAACAAGGATTAATTTTTGCACCACCCAAATTAATTTTCACACGCTATTAGACTATCAAAGTAGGATATTTTAAAAATGTTTTCCAAATGAGGAAGGTGAAAAAAATAAAAAGCGTTGCAAAATCCCCGAAACAAAATGTTGATAGCCCATAAATCTGAGTCAGAAAATATCAAAGCAGAACTTAGGCCCAATATAAACCTTGAACAGAATTACTAACACAGAAAACCAACATGAACGAGTCCAAATCATCGAATTCTCTCGAACATTACGGGGGTGGGTGGGGTAACGGGTCGGGCCAGCCCTTTTAAGTTTTTCTAATTCAATTTCAATTTTCAAACGCGTGAATTAAATGATCAAACAGGTGGCTTAATCGGACGGTCCAGATATCTGCGTTAGGTTGACGCTGAACTAGGGCCTCAGCGAAATTGAAACCCTGCTTAGCGGCTTCAATATAAACCCTCGAGTGTCCCCGAAATCCCAATACCTCCTCATCTCACTTCTATAACTCTTCTCGCTTCGGCAACTCAGACTTTGAAAGCGGTTGAGTACAATGGTATGGTTTTTCTTGCATTTTCTTGGTGATCCGTCTGTTCTGTTTGGTCTTACTTTCCAATTTTCGGTTAAATCTATTTCTGTTCTGCTTTGTTCTTCTTTCAGATTGTTTGATCTTTTTCCTTTTTCTTGGTTACAGGCTTTGCCCAATCAACAGACTGTTGATTATCCGAGCTTCAAGCTTGTAATTGTCGGCGATGGTGGCACAGGTGCCTTTTGATTTCTTTCTTTACACCGTCTTTATTCCACCATGTGTTTGGTACTTGGTGGTTCTAAAAGTATCTGGATTTTGAGTTAAATCTTTCTGAGCCCTAGATGAGTATTTTGTCACTTGCCCTTAAAGTTTTCAAGTTCAAATTAAAATTACATTGATCCTTGTTTACCAGCTAATGTATGCTATTTTTCGTACTTTTTGATGAATAAATTTTATTGAAAAGAATTATTTTCTTACCTATAAATTTCGGTAGAAGTCTGCGCATCGCAGCATCACATACTTCTATTATCTAGTTTGGGCTTGATGGATTTGGGAATAATTAATGTTTCAGTTTTCTTCTTAATCATGACGTTATTCGTAGCTCTTGCGTGATTGGATTGTCTTGAAACATTGCAGGAAAGACAACCTTTGTTAAAAGGCATCTTACTGGGGAATTCGAGAAGAAATACGAACGTAAGATTCTTAACTGCAACTAAGAATCCTCGTTACACATTGTATTGATCTGAACTGATTCTGATTATTATTTATGCAAACAGCAACCATTGGTGTGGAAGTCCATCCGTTGGATTTCTTCACAAACTGTGGGAAAATTCGTTTTTACTGCTGGGACACAGCCGGACAAGAGAAATTTGGTGGTCTTAGAGATGGATATTAGTAAGTCATAATGTGTCGTAGAGTACGCCTGTTAATATGGTGCCTTTTGTGGTGTAATAGTTTCTTCATGAGCATGCATAATAGATTTCGATAAACATGAGTCTTTGTCTATGTTTATGCTTGTAGTTCAAGGACTTTCAAGCGTCTTCTGTTTTGCATTTGCGTATATCACTCTTGCAACACATGACGGCAATTTTTTGATGCATGAATAATGATCATTTACTGTCTTTTTTAAATATATAATATGTTCTACTCCCTTTGTGAGACATGCATGATTTAAGCTTAACACTCATTCTTCATGAGCATGCATAATAGTGTTTCTCCATTATTCTTTCGAATTTTTTTTACCTCAGCTTTGGTGATTGATTATATTATATGCGTTCGACTTGGTCTTAATGTTTTTGTCGTAATGTTCTATTCCGCAGTATCCATGGGCAGTGTGCAATAATAATGTTTGATGTTACCGCCCGGCTGACATACAAAAACGTCCCAACCTGGCACCGTGATCTTTGCAGGTTTGTGAATTGAAGCTTAATCCTTCTAGCTTTCCTGTCTCTTGCTAGCCAGCATCAAGCCGTGCTTGGTATCTTACTCGATGTGCTCTACATTTCAGGGTCTGTGAAAACATCCCAATTGTTCTTTGTGGAAACAAAGTTGATGTGAAAAACAGGCAGGTGAAGGCAAAGCAGGTTACTTTCCACCGCAAGAAGAATTTGCAGTACTACGAGATATCAGCAAAGAGCAACTACAACTTTGAGAAGCCCTTCCTGTACCTTGCGAGGAAGCTTGCTGGGTAACCACTTGTCTATTTTTTAGTACTTTCTGCTTGCTTGTAAACTCATTGTACATTTCGATTTACCTTCTGCTTCTTGTCACTGTTCTGCAGCGACCCTAATTTGCACTTTGTAGAATCGCCTGCTTTGGCCCCACCAGAAGTTCAAATTGATTTAGCTGCACAACAACAGTAAGCTTTCTATGATGTCATGAACCCCTTTCTCTAGTTCACTATCATAATCGGCCTTGGGACTGATATTCTTAAAACTGACAGTAGATGAAAATTCTAAGCTATCTAGAAATTTTAACCCTATATCTGATATAGGGTGGTTTTTAGCGTGATCTGTACATATCGTCCCATAGCGGTTATTTGATTTTTTACCTCCCACTGGAGTGGTTTCAACGAAATCTTTTATTAGATTATCTTACATTGTATTTTGCTTTGTTTACTTTACAGACATGAGGCAGAGCTTGCTCAAGCTGCCAATCAGCCCCTTCCTGATGACGATGATGACGCATTTGAGTAAACTGGATATTCTCGTCGATTGAGAGCTTATTTTCATAGGGTTTGTGGGTTTGTAGACCATTTTCCAGAGTTGCTCGTATTTGTGTATGCCTTCTAAAATATATGTCTTGGGTTGTATCATTGATACTTGGAGGATCTGGATATTGAGGACGTGAAATTTCGACATTTGAGTTTTCGCTTAAATTGAATTTTTTTTCTCCTTATCAGCCATACCCTCAGTTACTTGCTGTTACAAAATTATCTGCTTCAAGTTTTGGTTGATATTCTGTAATCGCCTAACCCGGTAAAGTTTCGTTGTAGATGGTTATCTACTCGTTTAGACTATTTTTGATCGTTTCCGCGAATGTAGCCAGACAGTTACCTAATAAGGCCAGGGAAGAAAGAGAGGAAACACATTCGAAAGCTTGTCCACATAAACTGGTTAACAAAATAATCAAATAATATCATAATTATTCTATTGTATGTTGTTTTATGTATTTTTTCACCAATGAGAAATTTTGAAACGTGAAATAGGATATATTTTTGAAAAAAAAAATCTTAAAAAGTTGAGAGGATGTCTTATATATATATATATATATATATATATATATTGACCAATGAAGAGTTTTGAAACCTGCCTGTGCCAAGGACCCCAACAAATAACCGTGTTTTGAACGATTACTTGAATGGTCGACTGTGTTCTGACCAATATTTCAATGTTTATAATGTGGCCGGCAAACATTATGTGATCGCCTGGGTCTCAATGATAGGTAATCTGTTTTGTGGTTTTGTGCAAACATTACGTGATGCCAGTGTAGAAATAAATAAATAAATAAATAGATAGGCTGTAGGTGGTGGCTAGCAATTGGCCAGTGGTCACGATACAAACCAGGGGAATCCTCATCCAGCGAAAACAATAGAACCACGCTCTTTTTCTTTTTGATTTTTTATTTTCTTTGTTATAGATAAGAGGGGGAAGGAGCGGGGTGAGACAAAATTTGAAAAGCTCTTGTTTGGTTGAAATATGAATCAATACCAGTTATTATAATTCAGAAAGATCACTAACAGGGATCGATTTAATCTCTTGCTGCAAAAGATAGGTCCCTTTTTTTTTTTTTTTGGGAGTAAATGGATACATTATTTGTCATGCACAGTTGGCAAGTTCACTAACCACCCACAAATTTTCAATATCATTTTTCGCAGATAGTCTCAATTCACGGGTGAATAAGCAACGCACAACTGCATTTTACAAGTCATTTTAAGTTTCCAGTCATTGCTGTATAAGCGACGCAACGCACAACCGCAAATGGGTTTTCAAGTAACCAAATGATCTGCTATTTACAAATTGTCATATTATTACAAGAAGCCAATGAGAAAACTGTTGTGATCTTCTGGAATGCTAAAAACAGAATAAGGGTTGAACAGATCTACCCTCAATGACAACAAATATAGAAAATCGACCAACGTCAAAGCAACCTGTGGACATGCCACATACTGTGTTTTAAGCAAATTAATAGATACTGTGTAGGGTTCAGAAGGAAGTTACAAAAATACGTTTCTGGCATTTCTACATTACCTCCCTTCTCATGAAGCAATTTTCTGCAAGAACCCGCCAGAAACATCGGGAGACCAAATTCTGGCACCGGCAAACGCAAAGGGGTTCAATTTCAAAAGCAGACAAGACCTTCCGCAAAGTTCTGACATGCAAATGAACAAAATTTAAACTTTTGACAACTTGACCGGAAACTTTTAACCTAAAACAGAGTAAGAAAACAGATAACCGCTGAGCATAACTATAAGGATTCTAACGCATCCTATCCTGCCCACATAACATGCGAACATTACCATCAACAACTTAACACCACCACGGTTTTCCAATTGACAGGATAAACTAGAAATTACAGGAAGAACATCCACGTAACAAGCCAATCAAAATATATTAGCATCATCTGAACAAAAGTACCATAAGAACTTCCATATAAGTACAATGTCAGCAGCTTTTTTGGAAGTTCATGTTTTCATTGTGACACAGCAAGTGTCCATTCGAAGAAGACCTGAACTATACAATCGACAGAAACAAAGATAGCAGCTATTGGTCAGAAATTTCTAACAGTACCAAATATATTGGTATACGTCACTAATAATTTGCCAAGAGAAAGGCGGTGGCAAACCTAGCTTCAAGTTTTAACCTTGGGAAGAAAGGCTCGCAAGCCTCCAACATTGGCCCTGGAAAATGTAGTTGATTCATCAATAATACTTAAAAGGGTGGAAATTCTTATGCTATCAAAGGAACGACCAGTCAAACAGAAAAGTAACCATTCGGTACAAATATTAGTCATGGCATCGGCAAGCCATTAAAGAAACAATCAGATGAATTGCTCATTGCTGGCAAATGATAGCTACTGCAGCTGCTCTCACAACTATAATGATTTAATAGACTGAAAAGAAGATATAATAATATTGAATAACCTCCCCAATAAGAAGGGAAAAAAAAAAAAAAAAAATAGAGCATCATAGATTTAAATAACCCATAAAAACCTTGTCAACATAATTTTCACATTATAAAATGAATACCAAAAAGGATTGTATTAAAAGAACAAAATATCTTATTCTGCACCTTACAATGCTGTACGTTGACTAAAACAAAGTATGGAATATCCTACGGTGAAATCTCTAGTTTAAACATTTAAATACGCTGACCAGAAGAAAGTAAGTTCCGTATCTCAATCAAATATTCATCATTTGAAATATGGAGTGACATACGAAGATTAGTCAGTAGCACTTCTTGTTCCCAAGTTAAGGGACCTGAAGCATACATTGCCTCAAGAGTTTTGCGATAGGCATGCAACTCTAACCTATGGATTCTTGCTGCTACATCCTCTTTTGGATAAGGCGGGCATCTTTCTTCCTCGTCTCCGACGTCTAAAGACTCTGCCTCGCTACAAAGGGTATCTGCATCGTGGTAAGGACCTGCTAAAGTATCACTAGATGACATGTATGAACCATTACTTATCACACTACAGCTGCCAACTGAACACTCATCACTATCAGAATCATTAGACTCTTCACGTCTTTCATGAAAATATGTGATATCATTATTAGGGGTCTCCTTCCCCGTTTCATAATATTGAGTTGGTCCATTATTATAGGAAGCATCCATGCATTTTTCACCCATATTTTTATGTGGGTAAGCAACAGCATCTACCTTTTCCGGCAAGAGGGTTGGAGACACTGAGACGAATCTTTGACACTCTCCATTATTCACAATAGCTCTCATCTTTCTTCGGCACACCTCAATAGGAGAGGAGCAGTATGGGGTTGGTCTCTTCAACGTTGTGGATGAGACAGGGTGAGACTCCCGGAGACCACTGTGAACTTGTCCAGGCAAACAATCTTTTCTGGCCTGCAGCTTTATTTCAGTATTAGCTAGCTGAACTTCAGGGATCATCTTATAACTGTTTAGACTAAAATTCCTGATGGACTTTCCAACTCCACAATTGCCAGCACCCTGGATGACAAAAAGAAGAGGCAAAAATAAGGCTTAGCAACAAAGTCATAGTGCTCATGGAAAAGAAAAATTAACTCAGGTGACATCAACGTGAAAGTTTTTCTAGCAAAGAAAATCATGTTAAGGTAAAACTAAATAAAAACCATCTCCAAGTAAAGCTAAAGACAATTGTCAGTCAGTGTACCTTAATTCATAATTTAAGGTCAATGGCTTTTGAAACGGATCAGAAAGATTCTAATACTTTCTGAAGTTTAAAGGGTAGAGTAGAAAGTTCAAAAAGAGCAAGTAAATCGAAGCTAATTACCAACAGAAAACAAATATGATGATAGGCTAGTAAAATCACTTACACCAGTCAGTTAAAAATTTACCTTTGGCATTACAATCCACTGTTCATCTTGCCACGACTGACGAGCCCTCATGCTAGACTTGTGAACTTGGAACTCCTTGCAAGATCCTATCAACCTTACCAAATAAAAATCTCCACCTAAAAGCTTCAAGACATTAGCTCCTTTCCAAGAATCAACATGATAAACCTCCACAACATCATTTACTGCCCAATTATCAACACCTTTTACAAGAGGGGGACAAGGCCTGATGACCTTCCTTGGAACTCTCTCCACAATTGCCTCGTTTGTTATGCTAGAACAATCGTACTGGACGCTATAAGTATGCCTATTACCAGAGATAATTTCAGCAAGGCGCCATTCCCCAGAAGGTACCTCTCTATTGCTAAGGATCTCCACTTTACTTCCCTTTTTGAATCTCATGTCCGCTACTTCAATTCAAACTCAAACCTGCCACAGTCAAGAAAATAGCTTTAATTATAAAAAGAGTTTACAATCATTAAAATAAAGCATAAAGGATGTTCTATGTTTTTCAAATCCATCTTTCTAAGGGGACTTAATAATCATCAAAAGACACAAGCTCACGGATGAATATAAAACAGGTTTATATATATCAGAAACTTAAATCAACCGAAAACTTCCTTCTTCCAGTAAATTTTGCATTAAAACTGGCAATGAAAGCGACCTAAATTATGCTGACACATAAAACGAGCACAACAACATAGCTACTATTTTCACCGTTTTTCTTCAGCACATCAGCATTTCGAAATTATTCATTATAAAAAATTCATATACCTCAAATAAAAATTACAAAGACTCTAGATGTACTTAACCTACATGAGAATAATACGAAAAATGTCTTACTCCAGACCCCGAATTTTTCGGGGGAAAAATAGAAAACGAAGCAAATTAACAGTTTACATAAAAATATTGTATTGAACAGATAGAAATAATATTAAAATAAAACAATTTAGGGCTACGATAATCAAATTAACAATAATTGATCGCAGGTAAAATGGATATGTAAATGTGTAGACAGAGAAAACAATGATAATGACATCGGGAAAATAGATACTAACCTTCTCAAAGGCTCTCCGATACCAGTTTCATTAAAATCTCGGTTCAATTTCTGCGAGTTTCTTCTTCTGAGATTATTGTTGAAGAATATGAGTTTGGAGCAAAGTACCAGTTAGGGTTTCTGAAACAAAAAAATAAATAAAGAAAATATAAAATTTGTAATTCGCGTTCGTTTCCTTGCGGGGGATTAAAGTTAGAACCAAATAGTGTTAATCGGAAATACACCTTGTGGGCCCGTTTTGCAGGGTTGTAAACTTGCAATTTAAGGTCAGCATTGCAAAATCTAAATAAATTTGGTTAAATATGAAAATAAATAAAGGCCTAAAGAAACTTCTCAACACTATCACTTTATTACAATTCAATTCCAAATCCAAATACTTTCTTTAAATGAAGTATTCAAACATTAAAGATATCATCGATGATGTGAGAATTATGATTTCAAATCCAATAATCCATGTTTATAAAAGAACTATATAAAAGCACCGAAAATCAATGTTGATAATAGGGTTGACTGTAAATTACTTTCCACCAAAAAGAAGTGTATTATAATTTCCTTAAATAAAAACTTTCTTTTTGGTTCATAGCCTATTTCTTTCATTAGGTTTATAATTTCCAAAATTTTAGATTTTATTTCATAAACTCTATATTTAGTTTTGTGAAGTAATTATAGATTATTGATCAAATTTTTTACATTGACAATAAAATTTAAATTTTTTGTCCTTGTAAATAGAATTCCAATCTAGATAATTTCATTAGCCGAAATTGCATACTGACATTGATTATAATATAATTCAACAATGATATATAAATGCGAATCATTGTATCAATTACTTTCAGCTTCCCGTGCAGTTAAGCAGAATACGAGTCTAAGACAAAAAAAAAGGCATTCGACCTTGAAAATGAATAGGATTAAACAAAACATCTAAGCAGGTATCACAAGATTCATTCCTTTCTTATACAAGATTTTATAAGAGAACATTGTTAATGATGACTTTGTCATGTGATGGGACGGAATCATTGCTAGCAAAGATCTGCATCTGCTGAACATATCCTTGCGATGGAAGATCACAATGGATCAGTAAAAAGATGCCGGAGTAAGGGAGCTACAACTCCTATGCTTAAACTGTTCCCCAGCAATGCATACCTGTGTAAGAAAGACGATAGTTCAATAATATGTGAAAACAAGCAATGCATCTACTCACGCCAGTATGCACAAAAAATCTCATCAAACAGTAAGGTAAGCAACGTATAATTTTAGAATAGCAAAAAGAAATATTATACCAGTAAAAAATTAACAAAAAGAAAAAAATGGCATACCGCTGTCTGAGACTTATGTGCTGTGGGAATTCAAAATCTTCGGGAAAAGAATGTAAATTTGCAACCTAGATGTAGGAGGATAAATACATTGCTGATTAGTAATATGTACTGAAATGAGGACAATGTTATAGATAAATTTTGCAAGTGCAAGCAAATTTAGTGTAAACACATGAACGTACAAATGTTTCAACATTATTGAGATCAAAGGAATTAAAAAAGAAATCTATCCACCTCTCTTGGGGTAAAAAATCTAAGGCCTTGCTCCTTTAGTGAGTCTTTACCCTTCTTCTTTGGCTGCAGATCCAGAATATTATTGTAAGTTATGGCAGAAAAGAAAGAGAGGAACCAATTTTAAGACGACAGTCACAGAAACAACTAGAAAACCAAAAAGTAATAAAAGAAATAACAGCAGACAGGGTAATTCTGCAGGTTACCTCAGATTAAAACAGACGTCATACCTGAACTGTTGCCAAAAGGGATCCAGTTCCCTTCACATATCTGAAATAACTTTTTGTAAAACAGCAGCAGCGCTTTGAATCAGGATAGACAACATCTAAGTGCTTTTAAGGAAAAGGAAATTAAGCAAAAAAGTTTTATTTTTTATTAAAAAAAAACTCAATTACTTAGCCGTTACATTTAATGCAGACAAGGATACCCATAGCACTCCCCCACCTCTCTATCAAGCTCAAGGGAACAACATACTGGTCTGAAGACGTGACATCACATTCATGATCAACATCTTTCCCCAAAGTTGAAAGGCCATCCTCATATAAGCCAGCTCTTAAAGAATCAGATTCAACATTTGTTTCATTTTTCTTTAATTCAAGAAATTTCTCAATTGGTTCACATGACTGAAGCAAATTATCATAGTCCTCTTGCGAGGGATCATCTTCATAAGACATTGTATCACCGTGATCAAATAATGGTCTTGGAGATTGAATCAGCTGGTAATTAAAAAGTCCATTCCTAAAAGATGAAGGTTTCCTCTTTGCCTGAAAATAAATAAATCCGTAAAACTAAAGGTGTAACTCTTCAAATAACAAATCTAAATCTGTTTCAGCCCTTGCCTGTGAAATGAGGAATAGCTGACACAAATTCATATGTCAACTCATAAAAAAGAGCTTCTACCATGACAAAAGAAAATGTTAATAGAAGATTCGGCACCAATTCGTTTTTAATGTAGACACAATCACTGCTTCAATAAGGAAAATGCTCAATCCCATTCAGTAGTAGCCTGGAATCTATATTGTGCATGCTCCAAATCTCTAATGAACTAGATAATACATTGGGACCGGGTAAAAGAACATGCCAAACATCAAGAGAGCCTACCAGACAAAAATAACGAGGCCTCGAATATGGGATTCCAAACTGTAATGGGCTCAGAATAAACTCCTGTGTGATAAAATTTGTTTTTTCTAACATTTCAATCATCTTTGCACGTGTATCAGATGTCTGCAATAACAAGAGAAGTAGATGGACTGAATAAAGGAAATTCATACAGAAATTGACTTAAATAATGAGCTGAATCCAAAAGAACAAACCTCAAATCCAACAACGTTTTCTACAAATAACATACTCGGAGGCCGCAATATGAGTTGCATAAGTTCAAGAATCTGGAGAAAAGAAAATGCCCGGGCATCACCAGTATCCTTCTGCAGACCTAATTTCAAGATGCTCATGGATCTCGCCAAGAAACAGAAATGTCAGAATGAGAAGGGGAAAACACCCACCTTGTCTTGTGTAAGGTTGGCAAGGAGGAGAAAGAAGCCATGCATCTGCTCTATAGCTGTCAAGATCAGCAGCAGTCAGGCTTTGAATATTTCGCTATGTCAACCAACAAAATGAAAAAGATCAACACGGATAAATTCATATCAATTGCATGTCTCAGCAATCTAAGGTTGAAACCAATGTAGTAAGAAAATGCAAGTAAGCCGTGTAGATCAAAGCCGTACTCCACAAAATGACGGTTCCTCATTGGCAAATCTTGAAAGCCAACAAGCACAAATATTGAAGGCTTTTTGTTTTAGCAGCTCAAAGGAAACGACCGAAAACTTCAAAAGGTTATGAGTGAAAAGTGAAACTTATTTATTTTGCATGGCAAGAAAGCTAACCGTGTGTAAGCACAAACTCATTTATTTTAACAAAACAACTAAATGGAACAGACTCAAAATATTCACCTAATCATGTGTAAACCTCTTATAACTCTTTAGCCGAAAGCTAGCAATAGGAAAACAGAAACCAAACCATATTCCAACTGTATCTATGAAGTCATATCTTCTCATCGTCCAAGGGATTCATATTTCAAAATTGAAAAGGTTAACTAAGCAACACCCCACTACTTGGGAAGTCATGAGGAGAAAGGGTCCAATGCAATTTGGCTGTTCTAATTCTCTGTTTCATAACAGAAGGTCAAGAGGAAAATCTAGCAGAAGGCTGCTAAAGTTATAGAGCTATCGTTGAAAGCATACTACAGAAAACATTGTATATAAATCTGTACTTGTTCTTAGCTATAAGTCCCAACACAGAAGCTTAATTCCAGTAGTACAGCCGTGAAAGATTAAACAATAAAGAGCAAGTATCTCTCCAAATAGAGAATTTCATTCCCAAAAAGCAGCGAGTGTTTTGAGTACTTCAAACTTAGGCAAACCTGAAAAGGACGATGACCAAAATTATGCTGGTAAACGTCGTTTGCTTTGTCATTAATTTCAAATGCTTCTACTACTTTCGCATTTACGCCAGCTTTCATCAGCGAATACCTCTGATAAAACACAGAAACACTTAAGAACAAAAACAAGAAAGAATAATGCATAAATTTTCTAAAATTAGGGTTTTGGCGCGTACCATGCCACCGATCCCACTGTAAAACTCGAGGACCCTCCATGGCTCGCGGCAGGCGCCGTCAGAGGCATTTGCCATCCCTCTTTATGATGGTACAAGTTGCTTGCGCGATGGTGCTTTGAAGTTACAGTTTTACGCGGTCGGATGGCAACGTTTTCAATTCATTCCCGCTGTTAATTTTGTATTTTAATAGATATAAAATATAATATAATTTATATTGTTTTTCAGATAACTTTTAAAATAATTAACTTATATAGATATTATTTACATATTGACAGTTCTTGTGTATATGATATACCGCATAAATGTTAACAATATCTAAGAAATCTCTTTTAAATGATTTTCTCCAACAAAAATACAATTACTCAATTCAATTTAGTCATTTTTTATGCTAGAAATTTAGCCAGTTTTTATCTGAGAAATTAGTCAGTTTTGAATCTTAAAATATATTTTTTTAATATATATATATATATATATATATATATATATATATATATATATATATGCACACACACCAAGTTTTTTTGGTACAATATATACATGCCAAGTTGATATGTGATGTCTCAACTATTACAGAAAAAATTTTAGCATTTTATGGCAAAATATTTAAGATATAAAATAACAAAGTTATAAAATTTTCTCATAAAAATATTAATTTTATAAGAATGAGAAGATTTATAAATCATGAAAACGTTTTTAATATATATTTTTGGCAATTAATTTTGCCGACAAAATTATTAAATTATTAGAACATGAGAAAATTCACGACTCAGTGTTATTCTCATCATCTTACGCACAAGGGATAGTCCCGTAACTTCACGCTTCAGCAGAAGCAGCTAGGCTCCTTTATATATAAGCTTAGGTTTGCAGCTTCAAACCTTCTTCCCCTCGCATGGTCGATGCGTGTTTGTGACACTGCTTTACTCAGGTGAACCTTTAGGGTTCTTCAGGGCTCTTTGTAAAGTTCTGATTTATGGACAACTCTGCTGTTCTTTTACTTTTTAAATTCTTTTAAGTGAATCCATGATCAACACTGATTTAACCCTATGCTCCATTATTTAAGTTCACTTCAAATTAAATTTCATCATAGATATCATATTTTTCGTACGTATATTACCTTCCAATGGCTGCGTGGGTTCTTAAGTATGAATTAGACGGTCTTTGTTTAAGTGTTTCGTGCTTTGAGGGTTTTCCAGAAATTTAGTTAGGGTTTAAGCTTTGCAGCTTGAATTTCATGTGTGTACCGTATCCGTACTATTAGTTCATTCTTAGTTAATTTATAATAAATGTTTGCTTTGGTTTAGATGATAATAAGCCCTTGCCGATCTGAATTTCCAAATCTTTAAAAATTTATTGTTATTTGTATTCGTGCATCAGCAGCGGTTGGCAGCTGCTGTGAAGTGTTTGGTTTGATGTGGTGTTGGACTGGCATACCAGTTATTGCCTTGGTGCTGGGGAATTCTCCGGGCAACGAGGATATAAGCCATATGTTTCATAACAACTCTGCCGAGTTGATAAGTTGTACTTGATCGCTGTCCTGCTCGTTCTCCTTTTTGTTTTTGTATTGTAAGAAAACGGGGCACCATTATGGCGTATTAACGGTGCCACAGTGCAATCTGTGTATATAATGCACTTACTTTTGAGTACGGGTCTCCAATATTCCCATTGTTGCATGTTAACACAGTTCAATATGGCTCATCCGCACTTCATTTAACGTGATGAGTTCTTGTGATTTTTTGGAAGTTCATTATATGTCAAATGCAAAGTGATTTTAGACATTTCTGGTTTCTAAATTGAATTGTGTATTTACTGATGCATTATTGCTTCAGATCAATAATTATGCTGGTTTGATTTTCAATACTATATAAAAGACAATGGCTAAGAAGAAGAATCACTTGGTGTTTATGGATGTGTCTATAGATGGAGATCCTGTAGAAAGAATGGTTTTTGAGGTACATTTTCTTTTTCTGTTTAGTGTATCTCAATTAGTGCTATATGCTACAAAGTTTGTTGTTGGCTTTTCCATTGTGGAGAAGGAGTCAACGTGCAACCTAATGAGTGGTCTTCTTGTCTTCACAGCTTTTCTATGATGTTGCTCCCAAGACTGCAGAAAATTTCCGTGCACTGTGTACAGGTAATCGCATGAAGACTTTCAACTTCAGTGTTTGTTAACCTTACACTTTTTCCCTAGGAAAACCCCCCAGTCCTACCATCACGGTCTATTACCAGCTAACTGAACATGTTTTAATATACTTTGTCTCCATGAAATTATGAACGCAAGTGCTATTCATGCTTTTGATCAAATTTATTACTTTTAAAAAAATGTTTTACTAATCTTCGCGTCACTGATTTTCTCTCCTTTTTTTCTTTTCAATTGTTCATTACATGATCAGGAGAAAAAGGAGTCAGTCCTAGCACTGGAAAACAACTGCACTACAAGGGTTCTTTCATCCATCGCATTGTAAAAGGGTCCATGGTGCAGGTATGTTATTGTCCTCCTTCTTACATCTAGGTTTTAGATCTATATGTACTTGCATTTTGTGGTTGAGCATGACTTAGTAGTATCCCTTTTTAGTCAATTACCCTTGTTTATGCTGTAGGATACAGGCCTGATGTTCACAACTACTTTTCTTGTGATATAGTTTTAAGGTTGTACTTACTAAGTGTTCCATACTCATAATTGTAATAATCTTCATGGTGTAAACCCATTTTGTGTGCAATGTTGTGTTTCCATTATGTTATATTAATTACTGGTTTTCATTTTGCAGGGTGGTGACTTTGTGAATCGAAATGGTATGTTCTCTATTGATGCATTACCTTACATTATAAATTACTTATCCAGTATTTTGAAGGTTACAATTTCCTTCTTTATAAGAGGTTACTTTCTTTATGTTTTATCATTTGATTATTCAGTTGTCCGGGTTGCAAGCCTTGTTCCGTTTGCATTTTACCTGTGAACAATGGTAATTCCTTTTCTAAGTCAATTAGAATGTAATCAACTAGGTTCCTTTACAAAAACACATTATTCTATCATTTAACCTTGCGATTTGCTTTTATATTTTTGGTTGGGACAGTAATGTACCCCAAAAATTATGTTAATTTTCTCTATGGTTCTCAATGCCATGTTTATTTGTTGAAGTCATGTCATATCAGGTGGCTGTTTTTCTTTTTGCCAAATTATTATCAGGTTATCAGCCATTTTGAGTGGCTGGATCCGCCAGCTTGGTAGTGATTCAGGATATACTAAATGACCAGAACAATTTATTTTGAACTCTCGTTTAAGTCAAAACACGTATGGACAGACTTTTGTCATCCTTTTTGCTTCCCTTGTCAAAATAATTAATACCTATGTCAAAGATATAAATATCACCAAACTAAAGTAACTGGTATGTTAATCCAACTTTTTCCAGAGACTTCATGCACCCAAAGCTTTATTCTGCTGTAACTGTTGGTATTTTCTTCATATAATTGTGATCATAAGTAGACATTTGTTTTCTTTATCTCTTGGATTTGTTCATCCTTTTATCTCCCTCAGTCCAATCTCCTCTGTTCTTGGATCACATTTTCCTACTTTTTTTTTTTTTTTTCTTATTTTCTTTTGCAGGGACTGGTGGAGAAAGTATATATGGTTCGAAGTTCCCAGGTGAGAATGCTAGAATTCTGCTTCCCTCTTCTGAATGATAAGGATCTGGATTGTTTTGTGTTCTAGACATATTGAAAAATTATGTAGTCTCTACAATTGTTTTAAGTTGTACTTGTGATTTATTTCAGATGAGTCGCCTAGGCGAAAGCATGATGAACCTGGCCTTCTAACCATGGCAATTACTGATCGTGATACTCTTGGTTCTCATTTTGTTGTAACTTTGAAAGCTGATCACTATCTTGATAGGTTTTTTTTTCCTCCCTGGCATTTATTAGTTGCCCTATGTTTGTACAATTTGCTTGGTCTGCTGAGTCGCGGGTTTATTTTGCAGGAAGCATGTGGTCTTTGGAAAGCTTGTTGAAGGGCATAATATATTAAAGAAAATTGAAGATGTGGGTGATGAGGAAGGACATCCAACTGTAACTGTCAAAATCATTAATTGTGGTGAATATACTGAAGGTTAGAATTGCCTAGCCCATTTTGGATGATTCTCTGTCTGTTCTTAACATAAATGATATTATTTAGATCTTAAATAATTTACTGGACACTGGACACTTCATATCCCAAATTTTTTAAATGGTATCATAATATATGATAGTGTATATTCCTTTGTCTGTACTTGGCTGGGTATGTCATTTGTAAATGTATTTAATCTGTTGATTTGGGTGCTTATATTTGCAGATGGGAAGAAGGTAAATAAGTTGAAAGTAGGAAGAGATGCTTCTTCTGAAGCCAATAGTCAAGAAGGCCGGCGGAAGGGAAAGCATAAAAAATCTTCAAAAGACAGAAAGAGAAGGAGAAGAAGATACTATTCGTCTGAATCAGAGAGTTCTTTAGATTCAGAAGTGGAATCCTCATCATCTGATAGTGATTCTGACTCAGACGTGTCTTCGTCATCCGACATAAGTTCTTCCAGTGATGACAGGCGAAGGAAGAGGAAAAGATCTTCTAGGAAAGATAAGCATAGACGTGGTAAAAGAAGAGATAAGCGTAGAGACAAAAGGCGAAGGAGACGGGATAAGAGATCAAAACGTAGATCAAGAAGGTATGGCTCCTGAATATTGATTAATCTTTTGGTAATAATAAAGTGAATTCTAGTCACCTATTCTTTCTGTGTAATGGTGGTTTTCAAGTTTGTTGTGATGTACTTATGACAGTCATCTATCTTTATTTCAAATTGTTACCTGGCGGAGGCTCTAGAAGAGTATCTCAATAGTTGGTGGTTTGGGGAGCTTATTTTTTTGACTTATTATCCAAGATTAATTCATTTTTTCTGGATATACACATATTCGAGTCATCTCAGCTTTGCATTTTATTTTAATTGATATTGGACGCCACTGAGACTGCTGTTACATCTTGTCAGGGAATCCGGCAGTGTTACTGATTCAGATAGTGAAAGTGAAAGCAACAGCAGCTCTGATAGCGGAAGTCCTAATCTTCGGAGGAAAGAGCAGAAGCGCAAAGATCATTCTCAGAAAAATGGTAATTTTTGAAGTCTTGAAATCTCATTGATGCTTTGTACCTAACATGTCCTAAATCAAGAGAAAACCTCAAAAGCAATGCTATTTTAATGCGAGAGTTCTCCTTTTCTTTTTCATGTTCTTGATGCAGGCATGGTTTTAATTCTCTTTCTTTTGATAAACTGTACTCAGGTTTTTCTTGTTTTTTACAGTTCAAAAACTAACCATTACAAGTAAGATACAGGAAAGGTCCTTTTAATTTAGTCCATAAATTGGGAAATATAAAGCAATTTATTTTTATACAAAGTATATTGCTTTTGCCCTTACCTTTTTTATTGGTAAAAATTGTGAGCAATTTAATTAAGCTTCCACTAGATGGAGATGCTTGGAAGCGGACCTTGTTATTGCCTAGGATTTTATTCAATTCTCGATTTTCTTTTCCTTTTCCAGTTGAGCTAACATGTCTTATGACTCACCTTTTTGGTTTTTTTGTGCCTATTAGCAGCTGGGGTTCAGTCTCCCTTAGGTGAGAAAGGATTACCTGCCGTGCATCATAAAAAGAGGGAAGAAGTGGGTGTGCTGGAAAAGGAAGAAGAATCCCCAAAGGAAAATGGAGAGCGGCATAGCAATGGCATTGGAGCTGAGACTAGATCTGACAGAAGTGAAGAGAGGCAACCCGATGTAATGGATGATCATCCAGGAAAATCTAGGTCTACTTTCCACTCTTGTCACACCTCAGTTATTCTTTGTGCTTACCATTTCTTCCAGATATGGTATTTTATTAAAAGTTGATGAGCAGGAGTCGAAGCATGAGTCCTAAGAGGGCCATAAGTAAGAGTATGAGTATTAGTCCCAGGAGGAGTGTGAGCAAGAGCCCAAGTCCTAGTTCCAAAAGGAGTTTGAGCAGAAGTCCAAGTGGTAGTAGAAGCCCTAATGGTCCATCTCGGAGGAGTTTCAGCAGAAGTCCTGTTAGAAGCATCAGCAGAAGCCCTGTGAGGGGAAGAAAGAGAAGTGTCAGTACGAGCCCTGTGAGGACTCGATCTCGTAGAAGTGTCAGTGAGAGCCCTGTAAGATCCCTATCTCAAAGCCGCCGGAGCAGTTCTCCCAGAGCATTGCGAAGATCGATTAGCAGAAGTCCTGCAAGGGGTTCAAGAAAAAGTGTTAGCAGGAGTCCAATTAGATCATCTGCTAGAAGCATAAGCAGAAGCTCAGGAAGAGTTCCTTCAAGGAGGAGCACTAGCCAAAGCCCTTTCAGGGCCCCGAGGAGGAGTATAAGCCGAAGCCCTGTCAGGGCACCAAGCAGAAGTACTCACCGCAGATATTCTAGGAGTCCTAGTCCTGTTCGCAGGGTAAGATCACCTCGTGGGAGGAGTTTGTCTAGGAGTGTTTCTCCTGATGTTTCACCAAAGCGCATCAGAAGGGGAAGAGGTTTCAGTGAGCGATTTTCTTATGCTAGAAGGTACAGAACCCCTTCTCGATCTCCTGTGCGGTCATACCGGTATAATGGAAGAGGTGATCGTGACAGGTAAAAAATGGTGTACAGTTTTCAATCAGTCATCATACCGATGCATATTTGTTCCAACTGGCAACTGCTAGAATCACATATTGAGATAACATGGCAAAAGAAATGAATTTTAGGCGTCGTCCTAAATCTGATTTTAAAAGCTGGCCAGTGGTCAAACAAACAAGCCATAAAATGGAATCGGAGTTGAATGCCAAAAAATAACTTTACGCACATTTGTGCAGATACTCTAGTTACAGAAGGTACTCTCCTAGGCGTTACAGGAGTCCAGCACGAGCAAGAACCCCACCAAGGTTTTCTCTGACTTCCTATCATATTTGCATTGTGGACTTTTTTTTTTTTTTTTTACTGTATGTGATTAAGTTAACACTGGTGTAGGTACAGAGGCAGAAGAAGCCGGTCTCCATCTGTATCACGTAGTCCTCGATACCGTCCTCGTCGTTATAGCCGAAGCCGTACCCCAGTTCGCAGCCGTTCGCCAGTTGAGCTCTATCGCTCTCGTGGCTCTCCTCGCAACAGTAGGCGCAGGTCATCTTCACGGAGCAGGAGTCCATCAGAATCTAGGTCTTCTGTAGAATTGCAGTCACCAAGAAGGGTGAGCAGAGACAGGTCAAGGTCGTCATCATCCAGAAGCCCAGACGGAAAGAAAGGCTTGGTCTCGTATGGAGATGGTTCTCCTGACTCGGGCGAAAGGTGAGAGTGTAGCCACACGATGTTCTTGATCAACTATCACCTTTGGTGAGCCAGAGTTTTAGATTTTTGAACCGCACCTTCTGGTAGCTTTCTTGTTGGAATATTTGGATGTTGCTTTTTTGTTTTTGATGAACCGTGGCTTAGAATTTTCACCCCCATTTGCGTGGTTTGTTTGGAATATATCTGGTAGAATAAGTGGAAATCATTTTAGGGATTAGTTGTGGTGCTGTAAGGATATTTTTCCGAGCTACTTAGATTGTTTTGTAGTTAGTATATGGTTGAGTTGAACTTGCAGAATTTTGGCTACGTATTGCCAATTTCTTCCCCCCACCCCCCACAACCAACAGCAAATTTTTTTTTTTTTTAAAAAAAAAAAGCACAACGAACATCAGAAATAACTATATGGGATTGAAACTAGAGAATAGAACTTGGTGAATGTCTCTATTGATAAGTTCAGGAAAAAGCCCTCGAGACATTGGGTTTCCTTGTAGATCCTCTTTAACCTTTCCCTTAACCCTCTCATCTAAAGCTTTCTTTTGCAGATAGGGTAACCATTTATGTCTTTGATTCTTTATTAGCTCACCCCTCCACTCCAGATTGCAGTAAGTTAGCCTCATTGATTTGCAGTTTGGCTATGTTGGATAAAAATGTGCCCAAATTGCTGGTTAAAAACAATGAAAGATTGATATTGCAATTGCACCTTTTCTAGGTATTTCCAGTATTATAGATCTTTTTTTTATAGGATTAACTGATAATCGGGATTGAATTTCCCCCATTACGCATTTAATTTTTTTAACCCTTAGAAGGGTGAGTGCACTGTATGCAACAATCGATCTTTAGAATTTTACGTGCAAAAAACAAAACAATCGATGGAATATTGACTTTGGTATGCTACAAACGGCGATTTCCTGAGCACGAAAAGTCCGTGAAAAGAAAAAGAAATACGTTCAAGTATATAATAATAACTCCTTTCCTCTTTAAAGCCTCTTTTGGTATTCCATTCTTCAATATTCCTCCAGCCAAGCAGCAACTTCCCTTAACTTTTTCTTTCAAGCTTTTCCCAATTTTTCAAACTTAAACTAGTTTAGTTTAGCACATTGAACCAACTTCAATTTTCTTTCCCTTTCCCTACCATGTATATATATATAAATTATAATGTTCATATACACAAAGGCAAGAATATCTTTTGCCGTGGTGCACGCTACGAGTCACTCAAATATTATAAGCATTTCTTCTGATTACCTACTTCGATTCTCTTTATTATTGTGGACAACTTAAAAAGGGTTGCACAACTTGTGTGAATCAAGGTTCTTGTTCCTTTTTGAATTATAAATTGGTGCACGCAACAGCATCCTAGTCATAATTTGATTTTTTTTTTTTGTTTTACAGAAAATAGAACATTGTATATAATATTATCAGTAAAACGAACCTAAGAACAAGTATGCATGCAAATTTACACTTGGTTTAATAATCTGATGTCTTTTGTGTTAACTATATTTATTGGACTTAATTCCCACAAATATTGAAGGAAGACACAAAATACAAGGTTCCAATTCGAAGAAGCAAAATCAGACGCCATTTTGGAAAAACCAAACAAAAGGATCACTTTTAAATAGAGGAAGATATGATTATGAACACCGCTTTTGCTTTTCAAGGTTGAAAAGGCGCTGTCCCGACTCTCGCAAGGTCTTTTTCTCTTTGTTACAGAAACTGACAAAACCAAATCAAACTTTTCCTTAATTTAAACAAATTTATCAAACTTTAATCTTAGGAAACTTTTTCCATCAATATGTATATATGTATCAGGTATCTCTCAGCAAAACGATTAAGTAGTGTAAGGAATTTTTTTCAGAAAATAATGCATGGATTTTGGTAATTTCCTGTGCTAGTGTCCATGCGGGATCGAGAAGAAAGAAAAAAAAAATAAAATTTGAAAGAATATGTAAGGGCATTACGGTAAAAAATTGTAAGAAAACAACCAGTTTTTGGTGCTTTTGTGGTGACTTAGACTCTCTATATGAGCTTGTCTTGGGGTTTCTCTCCAAGTGGGAAGAAGAAATGAAGTAACAAAAGGAAGAGAGGTGAAAGAAAGTCGGTGAACGAAGAAAGGCAAATCATAGAGAAAAGGGAAAAGTCCATGTAATTTGTGTTTGTTTTCCATCAGGTTGGTGCGAAGGAAGCTTTACCCACTTTTCTTTCTCACCATCCAATATTATTTGATTTTCTTTTTTCTTTCTGTAAGATTCTTGTTTTATCAGAGGAAAGAAAAGAAAATAATCAACGAGTTCATGTCACTCAATAACCTCATAGAAGTGAATATATATTTGCGTAATATTGTCTATGATTAACATTACAAAACACAAAATGTAGACTTCCGTTTCCTTTTATGAATGTCAAAAACTTATAATAAGGATGATATTCTCTTTGTTGTCGTAGTTGAAGTGCTTTACTTTACTCAATGTCCACAAGCATAAATTCTCTTGTTTCCCCTCACTCTCCGTTCATTACAAAGTAAAGACTTAAATTAGCTCGTTTTCTGCATTCTGTGGTTGATCTGGTCTGGATTCTTTGTTCATAGAGGGTTATGATTTAAAAAACAGAAAACAAAAATTCTGCCCTCCAGTTACTATCTCCTTTTTATTAGTGCATTTCACTTTTTGTCAATTCTCAATGAGATTTTAACTAGTATAAGCATAGTAGCTGATGCAGATTCACTGATACTATTCCTTTGCCACCCTCCCATTTGTGTATAAATAGAGATTGCTAATGCTCATGCCCTTTATTGCAGCAACTCATCTCAAACACTGCGGTAAAGCCTGAGGGATTAACTGTACGGGTAGAAAAATATGAGCTACCATGGCTCCACTACGGGTTCTGGTCAGTTTCTATTTCATGGCATCTATATTGCTCTAAATGTAGAGATTTATTAGGGAAGAACATCTTTGGTTTCCTTGAAGTTGAATCATCTAGGATTTCTGGCCTTGGGGAATTGAGTATATTGTTGCAATGTCTCAGGTAGTGGAACTGCTAGAAGGACATTTGAATTTGGAAGGACCCATGTGGTTAGGCCAAAAGGGAGGCACCAGGCAACTATAGTCTGGCTACATGGCTTGGGTGATAATGGCTCAAGGTATTTAATATGAGTGCCTTACTTTTGACAATAGCAATTATGCGTGTGTAATTGAAAGATATATATTTTCTTTGTCTTTGAGCTAATCGGCTATAAAATTGAAGATTAAAATATAGGAACTCTTTGTACTTGCAGTAAAAACCATAATGCGTTTGCTCAGTGATTGTCCTTGTCAACGTGCATGTCTCAGAAGTTAGGAGCCTGTGATATTTGGAATTCAAAATATATTATTTCAATAAGTTTGTTCATTTTATATTGGCAAACTCAGTTTTGAGTGCATTCGTTCTGCTTTTGTTTTAGAGTATGTCCTAGGATTTGTTTTCTTGTAAGGAAATGAAGGCAAAGAGTAGGAGAATGTCAATGCCTTGTCCTCTTGTGGTTGGGAAGTTCACTTTTTAAATATGTTCTTGAACTCTATACCCTCTTTAGGAGATTCTTACCAATTGATTTGATGGGATGACATAGTGGTATACTCAACTAAAAAGGTAGTGATTATATTTCATCTTGTTGATTGATTTTTTGTAGTACATAGACCTTGAATTTGAGATTTGTATATACCAAGTAGTAGAATAGGGGACCACTCTTTACTAGATATGTTCCCAAAGCTTTGATGACAGAAATATACTAATGCCATTCACCAAACAAGGACAAATACTGTCCTCGTGCTTATGTCATTAGTTCCTTCCTGCTTTTCGTTATCATGAAGTCAGGTTGATTTCTGCATATAGTCATACATCATATTTATATGCTATTATAAATATGTGGTCCCAAAATTAGGTAGGGTCATATAATTTTAATGATTATTTGCTTAAAAAGTAATGATATTTTCATTTTGTTTGCAGCTGGTCCCAGCTCTTGGAAACTCTTCCTCTTCCAAATGTAAGAATAAGCATCTCTTTAACATCTTTTGGTTGCTTCTGCGTATACAACATGCCTAGCCAGCTGATCTGATGGTATAAATTTGGAAATTATACTTCTACTTGATAAGCAGATGCTAATTCTTTTTCTTGAAATTTATATTGTAGATTAAATGGATTTGCCCGACTGCTCCTACACGGCCTGTAACCTTATTTGGTGGACTTCCATACACTGCTTGTATGATTCGATGCTTTGAAAACTTACAATGTTCACTTCGCAATGCCAATGCCTTTTTTTTTTTGCCTTTACGGCAAAATTTGTTACTACAAAGTAGTGTCTGAAAATAAAATGCGTCTTTTTTTATTATAACTGAAGAATAATGTCTAAACTGCTGAGTCATCTCTACAGGGTGCGATGTAGGAGATATCTCGGAAGATGCTCCAGATGATTTGGAGGGTCTAGACGCCTCTGCAGCACATGTTGCCAATCTATTGTCTACAGAACCTCCAAATGGTAGATTTTTATGATAGTTTAAGAAACTCGGAAAGACCCAATCAATTCGATCAAAAAATATTTGAAATTTTCCTATGTTATGTGTTGGTCCCATGACCATGCAATCTCTATTTGTATTTGGGAGAAAGAAAACATAATTTTTAGAATAAGTAGGATAGCTTAGTTTATCTTTATCTTTGATATTTATGATTAACTATGTGCATAAATCTGTTTGCTTCTAATTCTTGGATATAATAATCAAAGTAATAATCCAATAATTAGAGGGCTGCATGCATGTACTTGCTATCCATATTGAAGTTGCCTGCAATCTGATTTAAATGTTACTTGTGCAGTCAAACTTGGTATTGGGGGCTTCAGTATAGGTGCTGCAACTGCACTTCACTCGGCTACATGCCATGCTTTAGGCCGCTATGGCTATGGGAATGGAAACATTTATCCTGTCAATCTAAGTGCAGTTGTTGCTCTAAGTGGCTGGCTTCCTTGTTTAAGGTTTGAATTTTCATTCATATCTGAGGACACACTAATAATAATAATAATAATAATAATAAACACTTCTTTTTTTCAAAAAGATATATTAATATTGTCAACTCAGAAGGTACTGTTTTTCAGGACCTTGAAAAATCAGATTCAAGGGTCACATGAGGCCATAAGGCGCGCAGCAACTTTGCCTTTGTTTCTATGTCATGGCCTAGGTATCCATCACTTCTATCATTTTCTGTTATGCCCTTTAGAAAGTTTGTATTTGAAAATACTGTCAAATGCTCTAAATCTATTTTAATGCACACGATGCAAAAGTGTAATGATCATTGTCTGCTTAGATTTTGGGAGTTCAAAGGTTGTGGTAGAATCTTCAATCATGTTGGGAAATAGATTAAATTTCATCCCTGACCAATGCACTATTGAACCTCATTTGCAGTTGATGATATGGTCATATATAAACATGGAGAGAAATCTGCACAGGCCTTGAGCTCGGCTGGCTTCCGGAATCTTATATTCAGGGCCTACAATGGGTATATAGTATTTAAGTGTCTACTGCAAAAACTATATATAATTAAGTCTAATATTGGTAGCTAGTATTCTAATAAGATGCTAAATTCTTGATTTGCAGGCTGGGTCACTATACGATCCCTGAAGAGACTGAACAAGTTTGCAGTTGGCTCACTGTAAACTTGGGGCTTGAGGGTTTTCGGTTCAACTAGAAAAGGAGGCATTGTAGAAGCATACTTTTACTTTCAGAATAGATTATTATTATTATTATTATGGTGTGGGGGGGTATATGGTGTAGCTGCTTCATTCTCTCCTGTTCTCTTTCATCTTTCTTGCTTTGGGTTTGGTGGGAGGACTTGGACCGGGACAGTCCTGCAAGTTTTGTTTATTTCATTCAAAGAGCTCCACTGGCGGTGCATAGGGTACGCTGCATTTCTGTTTTATCATCTAAATAAAATCTGATGTTTTTTTTTTATTGTGAAAATAAAATTTAATGTTAATTTTACAAGTTTTCACCCCGGTAGTTTTTTTTTTTTTTTTTTTTTAAAAAAAAGGTACCTTTACCTTTTTTTTAATGTTATGCTCCCAAAGGCACGTTTGGCCATCATCATAATTTACAATGGAATGGACCGAGGCCTTGAGTGCGTTTATTGCAAAGGCCCAGATTTAATAGCTTATGAGGATTTCTTTTAACACCCCCAATATTTATATTCTCACACAGCATGCATGCTACCTTTACTCTAAACACTGTACTATCACCCCCAAATGCCAAAATTGGCATCACTTAGACACCCCAAACCCCCAAAATCCGCATCACTCTTGATCCAGGCATCTGGATATTAACCTAGAAAAATTCGTTGATTCGAAGTCATGATAATTACTAGATTTATCAGATCGATTGCATATTATGACAGCAAATTACCGATGAAATTATCGTTTCATATTTTGTTCCACGTAACAGTATATCAAAAAAACGGAATTCTATAACCATAAACAAAATCGTCATTTTATTGAAAAGACTTATCGAACAAGAATTTGAAACAAATCTGCTCTGCGTATAAGCAGAATATACGGAATAATAAAACACAACAGACAGTAATGCTGCTATGGAATTAGAGCAATCAATTGTCAATTTTGTGCTCAGATTCTCGCAAAGTGAAATGTTATATAGCCTCAATCTAGTAGCATCATGTCACCCATTAGAACCTAAAAACTCTGATCTTCGTCAAGAGTCGATTGAAGAATACGCGATAACATTCAATACAGAAAGAAAAGGACGAAACATTTGTTCACAAAAAGTGCTCAGAGAACGACGGAATTTTACAAACTGCATGACATTGAAGTAAAAGCTAAATCTAAATTGATCCGCCGTCCAAGTTCTTTCGTTGAGTCATCTGGGGGCCTGTTTACTACATTTGAAAGGGAGAAAAAAAAGTGTCAAATCATATATTTTAGTTAGACATGAAGTAATGTTATTTATCAACTGTTCAGACTGTCTTAACACAAGTATTAATTGGCACTACCAAACTTCGAATATAAAGTAGTTGAAATAAGCACTTTTTCTTGATAAAATCACAATAAAACAAGAACAAGTAACTCACCTGTACCTGACAAGATGTCAAACCAAGCAAGATTACATGTACGAGTTCTCCCAGATTGATCGCTCTTTTAATCCCGAACGAACAGTTTAAATTGAGTTCACCCTTCAGATTCTGGAATGGTCTGTTACTTGCTATTACTGGCACCCGAATTCTCATGACTGGGGCCTTTGGAATCAATGCAAGGTGTCAATGGTGGGAAAGAAGGCACAGCCTTCAATATGAATTTCCTGCCACTTCTCAGGCCTACTGAAGAGCTTGACCCAAGCTCACGTGCAAGACTCTTAGGAGGAGAAACTCGCTTCTGATTTGGGGAACTAGCTTTCACAGACTCCCTGGGAGTTGAAGCTTCCTTTAATACCTCAGGTGTTTCATCTTCTAGAATGTCAAAAAGTCTGCTCTCCGATTCATTGCACTCTAGATTTTTAATCTCACCTAATCTTGTCATTGGTGTAATCGGTGAACTACGCCAACGAAGAGAACCACCAGATAAGATGTTACTACTTCCATGGGACTGTTGGGCTTGTGGATGATGCGTCCATTCCCTTGTTTTAGACGGGATTGATGCATCCATAGTCCTTGAAGGAGCATTAGACATAGAAGCAAACCGGCCCGCATTGCTGACTGAAGTACATCTCGGTGATGATTGATCCATTATTTCTACGTTATCACTATCTAGTTGCCAATGACCGGAGTCAGTTCCTACCATCTCATTTGTTTCCTGAAGCACAAGACTGCGCTCTGGGTTTTCCGGACACTCAGCGAATTTTGCGTGAGGGGTAAACACGGTGACATCAGATCCAGATGAAGGATGATAATTTCCAGTAAGAACTCGAGATTTTGCAGCTTCCTTTCCTTGACTGAAGACGAAGAAAAAGGCAATAAAAGCACGTCAGTAGTGGAGACATCAGAAAATATTTCCAGGAAATATGATTCGCGCTGAAAGGGATCATACTCTGAGCATTGCAATGATGGTGTTAGAGGGGAAAGCTGGTGCAAATCAAACAAGTCTCCACGTAATAAATCCGTATTGTTTGCCACCATTTCGAGCTCATTGTGAAACGTACCATCTGATACTTTTTCAACTCTGCCGCTCAACCTTTCTTTACTGAAAGCATGTTCTATCGCGATATAGTCTGAAATCCAGAAAATATTTGATCGCTTTAACCAGCACGATAATTTCTAAATGTCAATGATTTCTGTTCTTTGCGCTTCAGAATGCAAATAAATTCACAAGTGTACAGCAAACGCCAACACTTTCTAACGTGCATTGCAGATGATAATGACCACTACAAAGTAAAGGGTTGACAAGAAGTATATGCATGGCCATCAAGAAAAACGCAAGACACTTAAAACTTTGCTATCCACTTGGGCTTATCTCATATGGTAGGGTAAGCGGACCTTGGTTAAATGTTTTAAGTTTGATTTTTACCCAAACCTTCCTAACATTATCTAATATCAAATTATATCATTCCACTTATAAGACAACTAACATAAAATGAAATTTTGTGCTGCACTAAGAAACAACAAGAGGTGCTTGTAACAAAATATTCTTACCTTCTTTCTTGCCATAGGCATTCTTACACCCTTCGCATCGACATGCACTTGAGCATCCAACATTAGCCTTTTTCAAATGAATAAAGTAAGTGCAAGTAGTAGATACGGTAGAAAGCAGAGCTGGTTAGAAGTTTAAAGGATAGGAGGAAGCACAACAAATACAAAACCTGATAACATTCACAATATTTTTTCAGACACAGAGACCTTTTGCAATTGCAACCTCTTTTGTGCCTTGCTGATGATGGTGTCGTTAGATGAACATCTTCCTGGAGAGGCACTTAAACAATTAACTTTCATTTTCAAACAAAATGATATATAAAAGCAAACGGCAAGCTTTGTTACCATTTCATTTAATGGAAAATCAGTGGCACGCTGTACAATCTTCGGAGCAAAAGCAAGTGGATTACGGGATTCAATTTGTTGCCTCGTCTCAAAAACTGTATCTTCATATTCTGGTCTATTATAGCAGCCTTGGCAAGAACAAGTTTCAGCACAATAGATTCCGGCAGCAAAACAATCACAATAACTGCGAACAAACAAGTTATTTTACATGAATACAGCCTATCAAAAAAAAAAAAAATTGACAAACAAAAGCATTATAAAAACTTACAGTTTTAAACATTTACTCTTCTTACAGTTGCACCGTTTGCAACCATCATCTTCGCCAGTGGCTGATATTTTCTTCCTGAAGCACAACGAAGAATTAGATGATGCCACTAAACCTATGAAGAGTAAACGCTATTAGTTACATAATAACTTACTTTTTCCTTTTGGGACTTGATTGGCTCATTTCCTCAAAATTCCCAGCTTCTTTAGGATTTAGTTTCCTCTTATAATGAACATCTGCGGGATGCTCAACATGGTCCAAATAATTTGAAGGATCCATGGTACTAGGAGACTCCGAGGTGGCAGTAATCTCACGCCTCTCATCTTCAGCGCCAACTGAAGATTGCCCATCCATATTTGATGAAATTAAGCATTTATTCATGTTCTCCACTTTCTGCCAGCTTACTGAAGATACTGACTTCATCTTCTGCATACAACCCTCTGCTAGTGGCATAGCATTTACAATGCTATTTAAATGCAATCCAATACCTGATGGCTTGGAACCTGTCACAGGGAAATTTCCACTAAATCGTGGAGAAAATAAGGAAGTAACATGTTCACGAAGCTGGATTATTTTCTTTTTGTTTGAAGTAACATCTTCTCCCATACCATATGCTATTAAATCTCTCAATTCTGAGGAGCGAGATGATGTTCTTGATTCTTCTGGAGTGTTCAAAGGAAGCGAGGAGCTTTTAATATTGCCGAAAGCATTTGATGCAGCCTCCTCAAATTGAAGGCAACGTCGACGCATGCCACGGGGCTTTAGACAGGCCTGCATTAGCTGTATACATAAATAACACAGAAACAGTAGCAAAACTTGGACAAAAATTCAAACTCCTTGCACCAATAAGCTTAGAAAACAAAAGTTATGTATGTATACCAGACAAAAGCTAAGTCTAATACATACCTCAGAACCATCTTGCTTCATGTTCTCTGCACATATAGATGAGTTTGGTCCCATCTCGCCACAGTCTTCATATTCTTGAAGATCCTGAAAAAGGTTTGGGAATTCACTTAGGAGTACAATTACATTGATCCCACATGATAGAACCAGAACGCAGTAGTCATTATCTCTTGATACTCTCTATCGGATATGTGCTTTATCAATATAAATAACCAGAATCTACGGTCACCTGGGAAAATGAGTTACGGCACTGTTGTCTCTCTGATTTTGCACATTCTTTAGAAAGCCCTCCAACATCTGTTATCTCATCTTCTATGTTTTCTGGTTCATCAACATCTTTAGATTCCTCTAACAAAGGCAAAGATCCTTCAAAATTGTCACTGGGGCAATGAAATTTTGGTATTTCCTTTGAGCAAGTTAAGTCACCTTGGGATGATTCAACTGCATCATTAAATTGTTTCACATCTGGGTTGACCGAATGCGTTGTATACATACAATCAACATCAACAGGATCAACTAAATATTCATCAACACGTGGTGAAGAACTGCAGTGTTGCGTGTTCTCATCATTCTTGATTACAAGATCCTTCTGAGTGTCAGTTATAACATTTCCCGGCAGTAGAGAGGCTGATTTATTGGAAATGTCGGGATCATCAATGAAACTCTCGCTTTTGTTGTTTCCTTGAGAAGTTTCTACACAGTGTGATTGAGAGAATTGAGGCCTAGCATAGATAAAGTTTGTCAATAAGCAAACCCTTTCAACAGGGAAAACAAATTAATAGCATAATTTAAGTTAGCAGACCTTTTCAAGAACTGTGCTTCAGACTGAGAATTTATACGAGGTGATGTGAATACAAGAGGCGGAGAACTGAGTCCAAGGAAACCTTGTGCAAGATGAGAAGCCTTGGCAGACTTTATTGGAGATAAATTGTTTACAAAACGGAAAAAGGGAGATTCCTGGAATGAAGTTGAAAGACCAGGCATCCGTTAATCCTTAGATTGCAAATGACAAGATACCATGCTGTGGTCATCTCAAGCATAAAAAGAGGGCTTAAGACCAGCTACATGAGGTCAATGTCAGGAGTAATTGTAAGGCATATGTGCAGCATCACGAACTTCCACCAAAACTGATTTTTCCTTTACTTCTCCTTCATCGCTTTATTACAATAATAAGGTGCCATTTCTAGTAACTAATAACTTATATGATTCTGTAAAGAACTTACAGCAATACCACAAAGCCAATTAGAAAACTGCATTTGCTGAAGTAACATATGCTTATTATGATACATGAGGAAAAGGATGAACGATGCAAATAACGCCTCATTTCCTATATAATTCCTTTGATCTAAATTCAGTCACCTAACCCTCCTTGGACTAGAGTAATTAAAACTAAAACTAACCCTACTAATTCAGGCTTCAGTGTTCAAACGAAAATGAAAAACTTAACAGACAATTTAAGGTTGAAATACGATCTACAAAAGAGTGGCATCGTTGAAAATGAATGTTACAAAGGAATCAAGAAGTAGGAACTGAAGTGAAAGAGAGACATAAAAACCGAAGAATTAGTAGGCGAATTTACTTGAACTGGAGGGGATTCCGATGAAGAGGTAGCGGCGGTGGTTGTGGACGCAGTAGTGGTAACGTTGTTTTTGGAAGTTTCAGGAGAATCCATGATCAAAATCTCTTATCTCAACCCTAGAGTCCTCTCTCTGCATCGTCTCTCTATGTTTCGGCTTCCCTGATGTTGAAACTGACGCGAAAATATGAAATTTTCCACTTAAATTTTTATTTTTTCCTTTTATTTTTCTTTTTCTTTTCGGGGTAGAGACAGCGAGCGTTAATGCTAGAGAGCCGTAAGCTGGCAGGGCGGGCGTTTAAAATTGGGGCGGGAATATGCACCTGCTGACCTTTTCCGATAAATTGGGCTCGGGCTGGACTGGGCTTTCTCATCTTCGCCCAAGACCGTGGGCTTCCTCATCTTCCCTCAAGACCGTGTTTGTCTACTTACACATAGCCTTTTTTTTAATGCAAATATATAATCTCACCGTGTTTTAAAAAAATTATGCTGGAGATCATCAGAATTATATATTTTTTTAAAAAAAAAAAGGAGATAAAGGAAAAATAACCTAAAAAGGTAAAAATAATATTCGTAAATCAATTTCCCATAAAAATCTAAGTACGGGGCAAAGGCAGGGTTAGAGGAGCTGAGTTTTTTATGATAATTACTATGGTACTAGGGTTAGAGCATTGCTCCTGATGGATTGTGTTGGGAAATGAAATCAGAATTGGGTCAATTGGTCAGGTTAGGATATGGGCCGGAAGCCCAAATTGACACGATTCTCAAATACCCAATTGGCTGGGCGAGTCTAGCCATCTGCATAATTTAGGATATGTTACCCACGAAAACACGGCTCAGAAGCTTGAGCTTGTACAGAAAAGGGAATGGACATTTTAGGACTGTGAGACTGAGAGGAGCGTATTATTATTATTATTAGATTAAAAGATATTGGAGGCCTAAAAAGTAAAAGAAAAGAGAAAACTTTTATCATTAGCGAGATGGCGTCACTCACGTATCTTTCTACCACCTCACGTGCATGCAACCCAACATTACACGCCATTAATTAATTTACGTAACGTAACACTTACCATTTTAATTGATTATTCCAACATTATTTTATTTATTTTCATTAATCACATACAATAAATTAGCATGAAGGAAATGAAAGATTAATTAAGGGAGTTGGGGGATCTATGGGTAATGGAAATTGATGTTTATTTTTGTGTAATATTTTCAAATTTAGTAGTAAGATTGATTAATTAAAATGTAAAAGATAAAGTGGGAAGCATAATGTAAACGTTAGGCGTATGCATGGAAGCATTTCCCAATGAGAGAATCAAATCAGTACTCGTCTTCCTCCCCTTTCTTTTTGCTTTTTTACAGCTTGTTCAGCCTTCTTTACCATTCCCCAAGGAAAATGAATGGTCGCTGTTGTCTTAGTTTTAAGCTATTATCGTGTATTCACTTCATTTCTATATATATTTCCTCCACGTCTCTCTTTTCCTTTCTCGCGCACAAGAGATCGATAGTAGCTAGGAAAAGGGAGATAGAAAGAGATTGATAACAAGGAAGTAGGGAGAAAGTAAAGACAGGGAAAAAGCCATATGAGTAATGCATGAGGGAGCTGAGAAAAAGAAAAAGAAAATAAAGATGGTCAAAATTTGTACCTCGAAGACTTATCTTCCATCATCAACTTCAATTCGACTATCTTTATCGAAACTCTTACCAAAATATTTAATCCAATATATATCCCTTCTTTGATTTTTGAACCGCACCCTCTTCGGTTCCAATCAACAGCATTTGGTCATCAATAAGAATCGTTTCTTTCACTAAATGCTATCTAATCTGGCATGTGCTTGTGCAATTATTGATTTCAACTATGCAGCTAGCTATGACGTTCCTTCAAGTAATGGCCATGCAACTTTTTTACTTTAACTTCACCTACGTGTATTGGACATATATACATTTGGAAAATTTCATGTATCTTCACCTCTGACATGCACGAGTGTCCAACCCATATATATAGAGAGAGATTAAATGAAAGAAATCCATATATATTTCGAACACTGCTAAATGAGATAGATAAGAAACTAATTATCCAAGCGCACACCACATAACCATAATATATAAACGAAAGAGCTAGCCTCTGTACATGTTGCTAATCCTTTTGACTTATATACACACAAAAAAAAAATTGAGTCCCAAGTACAAAAGAGGAATGTTAATATTTGAAACGTTTTTACCATATAATTTGTTACCCGTATAACTTCTTAGCAATACATGTATGTGAATTGAAGATGTATAGGAGAATAAGGGGCGGGGCCAGTGGGGTGGGGTCGTTCTTCTCTCTTTAAGGTTTTTTTTTTTTTTACCTTGAAGTGCGAGGAATATTCATTTTGTCTGGTGAGAAATTGTGTTCTTCCTTATCCAGTCACTTCTTCATCTAAACAAAAAGGAGGCACTTAGACCATGCGGTGATCATAGTTAAGTTAAGGACCATTTTATGCTTTATATGCATTCATCACTTGTCTATAAAATGAGAGTGAAGTCCAATAAATCCACACGGTCAAAAGGTATTCTACTATCATTTATGGGCTACAAGATTTTAAAGGAGAGGGCATTAGCATGGGCTTTGCCTTGTTTAGAGGTTCAAATGCATAATATATATATATATATATATATATATAATTAATTTGCTTAATTTATGTGGGGACTAAAAAAGTGCATCAGCTTGACAAAGTTGAAAAATTAACCCAGCTCTATATTTTCCAGTTCTTAGTAGAGAAATTATAGATTTCCTCCCAGTTTGTGCACGGCACACTCTATAAAGTACTGTCGATAAAAATAAAATTTACATTCTGCCGATTGCTTAATTAATTACCAAATTTAAAAAAGGTAACTAAGTGTAAAAACTAGAACTGATATATCAATTAGGACTTGTGCTATAGCTAAAATTAAGGTGGTACCAATTATATTAACTTTCTTTATTTGGAGAGAAAAAAGTGGCATTCTAAAAATCCTTTTTTTTTTCCATTTTTAGTTTTAGTTTGGCGATACCGATGTATATGATGGTTGAAGGAAGGAAGGAAAAAGGAAGAAAGCTTAGCTTAGCTTAGCTTTGCTTTGCTTAGTCTGCAGTGGGCAGCTACAATCCAAGTGAACTCGATATATATGCGTTTGCGATTCTCGAGGCCCTTAGATGGCAGTAATAATAGTATATAAAGGACCTCAAGGCTGAGGCCGAGAGTACCTGAATCCGAATCACAAGATTTTCTTGTTCAACTCGGAGCTGTGGAAACTGTGTGAGTACCAACATAAACATACGTAGCTAGCTAGATTTAATCAATTAAACTTGCACACAAGCATGCACGCACTACATTTAATTTAATATAGAACGAGTTTGTGATTGATGAGCATGCAGGAAAATGAGCAGGCGGGAGATTGGAACTGCAGGTCGTGCAACCATCTCAACTTTCAGAGAAGAGAATCGTGCCAACGATGTATGGAGCCAAGGCCTGGCGGTGGCACTGAGTATGGATCATCAAGTTTTGGCGGGAGCAGAGGCTCATTTGCCTTCACTACCGGTCCCGATGTCCGTCCCGGCGACTGGTATTGCACCGTCTCCAACTGTGGAGCCCACAACTTCGCCAGCCGCTCCAGCTGCTTCAAGTGCGCCGCCCCAAAGAAGACTCCTCTTCTTCTGACGCAGCCAGAATGAGAGGTTTTGGTTTCGCCGCTGCCCGCCCTGGCTGGAAAAGCGGTGACTGGATATGCACCAGGTACGTGCACACATATAATGTTCCTAATTAATCCTACCTTTGAGTTGGGGTTATTAATTAAACGGTGCGTACGCGTAGGTCTGGATGCAACGAGCATAACTTCGCTAATAGAATGGAATGCTACAGGTGCAACGCGCCAAGGGACTCCAGCAGCTCCAGGTCCCCATATTCATCCTAGATTCTCTGCCTGCATACGGTATATATATCTGCTAGCTATATACATACACGTATATGTTTAGTATATTCATATCCTTATCAATTTTATTTCTTGTATATCTGCAGGTCTGCTGCGCAAGAACATAACTATCCTTAGTGATAGTTGCTCTTTTTGGTCCCTACCCTTTCTTTCTTTTTTTTCATTTTTCCGATTTTTATTTTTCCTTCTAGGAAGCTGATGAATTATGATTTAAGTATTGTGGTATGACTCAGCGACCAGCCCATATGTACTATTGGTATTATCAATATCACTGTTAATGTGTTATATGAAGGGGCTAGCTTCTATTTCTATGCCTCGTTTATGAATCGGTGAGGCGTTTTTAATTTATTCAAATTTTAAGCATGTGTCTCTGCAGAAAAGAAAGATGCTCTTAATATCTCTTCCTTCTCCTTCAATTCCCTGAGCTAGGAGTGGTCCAACTTAATTTCAACAAATAGCTGGGACTCGACTCGTATATATATATATATATATATATAACTGTCTACGTAATCGTAAATATTACGCGTAGATTTCTTAAAAAGATGCTCTTCGTGGACCACTTCTTCATCTTTACCTATAAAGCTTTAAACACAACTTGTATAGATCCTAAATATGTATTCTGCTTTTATACTATTGATTAAAGATCTCTAGTAAATATAAACTCAGGGGGTGACTATGCAATTAATCATCAGAAAACAGAACGGCAAATCCTTAATCATAATTTAGCAAGAAGATAAAGGAATTAATAAACATTAGAATTCATATATAGGTTGCAACATATATATGGCATGTGTGAAGAGCAAAACTCACAAACAAAATATACTGTCAAAAGGGTTGACATTTGAGTCAAAGCTATGTCGCCTCATGGGTGATATTCACAATTTCGCTTTATATCCTGTTTCTGTCTATGCATGCTTCTGTGTATGCTTGCATGCATGCATGAATAGTAAGCTTGGCATGTGACGGCGAAGATCAAGCATAAAGGCGTCAGATCATCTAAATGGCAACACGAGTATCCTGCAGAGCTTTGTTTGTAAGCCTTAGAAAGTAAATTTTGAAATCAAATTTGATTAAACACTACGGGCAAATCATAGGGACTAGGTATACGTCGACATATACCATGAAGATGTTTGTTGATTAGGCTAAATAAATCTCTTGTTGTAGAATTAATTTGGATTATACAGTAGATACTAGCTATGACACTATATTAATAATTACAAGACCTTTTACCCTCCCTAGTGAGTTTATGTCAATAATCTTGTCTTGATTAATAAATCAACGGAGGGGGTTCAATTACTTTGCTTAATCAACTGAATATATTTCAAGTTTTCTTTAATTGACATAGGATTCCAAAACTTTAGAGATACCTTTAGTGGTTTTGTGCCCATTGACCTCTCCTTGGGGTTACATTTTAAGTGCATATATATATATATATATATATATATATATATATATATATATATTAAGTGGTCAAAAGTGGCCACGAGTTCATTAGTGTCTGCTACTACACTCCATTATATAGCTTTTAGCAAGATTCTTTTGTTTTCACTTTACTCTAAGCTTTATGTTACTTCATATGCGCTTTGTTGATGTTAGCGAAGTGCAAGTACCTTCAATCATGTTATTTTCTTTTGCTTCAACTTGGTAATTCAGGAGTACGTTACTTACTGCATATTCCCCTGCCCATCATAACCCTCCAACCAAGAAAATTTATTTTTATGGTAAAGCGAATGAGATATTGGATTAATTTCTTAAAGTTAAAGAATTATAGTTTCTCGTGAATCATTATTTTTTAGAGAAAAATTGAGTTTAAACCTCATCAAATTTAGAACAAACTTCGAAGTTTTTAAAAATATACTAAAACAAAATCTTTTCTTTCTGTGTTTATCAACTGCACTAACCTCAATTAACTTCCTAATAAATCGTTATTGCTAACCACAAGTTATGCACGCACACTAAGTTAATTACTCTTTTTGTAATTTTTTCTTTCTTTGGTTGCATGCCAATTAGTATCTAACAAAGACAAGACGTACGAAAGACCCTTTGCCCATGAAAGCACAACAAGAACATCTTTAATCATGAGGATTTATAATGTGAGTTGGCTCCCACATGCCATGAAAACCAGCCAAGGTTGAAAATCCTAATACTGTGACAGTCAAGGGTAGCAAAAACAAGAGAACTTTTTATCCAATTCAATGCACGAATAAAATGAGTTACACTTTCAAAAACTTTCCCTTTTTCTTTCTTTTCAACCAAAGAGAGCATGTTTAAAGCCTTTAAAGTTCCCCCTTTTTCTTTTCTTTAAAATTGAACCAATTTGGCTTTCTTTGGCTTGCAGGTCAAACACACTATGTGAGAAAAAGTCGCATAGGATACATTTGCAAATTGCAATGTCACTCGTGGTTTTGTTTTTTGTTAACATCATTCGTACTTTATCATTTACAGTTTCCTCTAATACATGAAATCATGTAAATTATGGTCATGCTATGATATTTATCTAGTGTTATGCCTAAGTTGTAAATTTATGAGATATTTGTTGTCTCATTATTTATGTTATTTTCATTTTAGTTTGTTGTAGAAATTATTTTCAATTTTTCATGATATTTTTAGTATTTATTTTTTAATTTTTTAACTAATCAAAGTAACTTATTTATAACAATTACATTACTTGGAATGGTTGATCTATGAACAAAAACCACATTAAATCTCTTTTTTTTTTTTTTGGATGAAGCACATCAAATCTCATAATCGTATGTTGGTTATATTTGAGCCATCACAAAAAGAAATATACCAACCGAGTTTTGTTAAAACTAATAAATTAAGACCGAAGGGTGATATATGACAAATTGAAAATTAAAAAGAAAAAAGTAATAACAATGATGTCCTTTTTTTGGTGGGGATGGGCCTACAAAACCCAAAAGAGAAGTGAGCAAGAGCACTTGGTCTGCCCAAAGGATAGTAATGGGCCGAGTTAGCCCAGGCATGAAAAGGACCGAGATTAATTTTTTCACCACCCTTTCTCTCTTCCGGTAAAAAATTAAACCCCGAGAAGGACTTTTGAGACGTTGGTGTGAGTCTGCAGTCTGCATACTTTTTTCTTTTTTCTTTTAAGCACCACGCCTCAAGGAAAAGCGCAATGTGGTTTCTTTTTTACACACAAGGCGATAAATATAACATATCAATATCTAACCTTTTGTCTTTTTGGGCATTTTATTTTAGCTCCCGCATTTATTAGTTGATCTTTTTGCATTTGTGGAAATTCTTTGAAAATATTAAAAAAGAAGAAGAAGAAAATAACAAGCCCCTTGCTACGCTAAATCTAATATATCCATTTGTACTGATAAAATTACTTACCCTTTCTCCTTCGCAATTGCAATTTTTTCTCATATCACTAATGTATCATGCCTTCGAGTCAAAAAGAGATGAGATCAGAATTTCACAAAGCCAAAATGTAAGGCAGTCGACCCTAACGAAGTTGGGCAAACAACAAACCATCAAAGTACGAGATTAATGCCCTCTCAGTTTTTGGATTTGCCTTTTCGTTCCCAGTCGAATCGACAAGCTTAAATACTTGAACATTGAAAACTGAATTATATGTCTCATAGTGAATCCTGGGAGGAACGTGTACAAGTTGAACTCTTCAACATGGGAATCACTTATTTCAGCTTGGACTTGGATGAGCTCTGCAGAGGTCTAGCAGAGGGCCGAACAGGGGCTGTTCTAACCACCTTTTTCATATCATACTTCACAGATGAGAAGGCACATATCAAGGCGATCACCATTGTTGGATAGACGTATACAGCTTTAGAAGGATCAGTATTTACTGGCCTTCCCAAAATTCCCTCCTTTACGAGGCCCCAAATTACAAGAAGTGTCCCAAACATGCTCATCCTCCCCGGTTTCATAAGACCCACAAGCGCTCCAGCCACTGAGAAGTAACTTCCTGCAAGCACCTGGTAAATGACCACATAATGAGATGAAAACTATAACATCAAAACATAGAAACTGAACCCTAAGGGACCCATGTGCGATAAACAAATCACTTGGTACTGGCATTCAGGACAGATGAAGTTACAATCATAATGGGAACAACTAACCGACAAGTACTCAACTATGCGCGATAAAAAATCCATTAAAACTTACATTCAATACAGACGAAGGTATAATCACAATGACGACAACTATGGCACCAGCACTCATCTGTGTTAGTAACTATATCTTTTGCATGATTTTAGGGGCCTAAACGTTTAAATTTTTATTATGTCCAAGGGACTTATTTCATTTAACTGAATCAGTAAATCTCAAAAACTCAGTTTTCAGTTTCTATTAATTTCATCAGCAACTTAGAAATGGCATCTACCAACTGCGAAGTAAATACATCATCCACAAGCTGTGATAAAGAAAAAGGCACCAGAGTAAAAAATTCATGTAATGGAACTAGAATGCCTAACTCAGATAAGATATGACAAGGGTCTTCTCTTTCTTCTGGGCAGAAGAGTGTTTACCACAAAGTGAAAATTAAAAGAAAAAACATGATGATTGAGATTAAACCTGGTTAAATCAGCCAAAGAGCGCTAAGGGCAATAAAAGTAAGCGGTATCGATCTAACAATTGTCAATAGAAAATCAGAAATATTTCTAGTTTAAAAAAGCCTAACCTCCAAGCGCTGGAGATCGGTTACAGCAGAAGCTTCCTTTATATTGGTCAAGTTATATATGTCAAGCAAATCATTCCAGCTTGGAACAGTCATGTTGTGGACGAGACCATTTACAGCAGCTCCAGGATACAAAAGGACCTTGATAACAGTAACAGGGAAGATCTCACTTGAAATCAACTGGGATGATGTGACATGCAATGGAGTCGTACACACACCAGATCTGCAAGTCACCCTGAAAAGGCAACCAAGGAAAAGAAACTCTCAGGTGAGTTAGATAGATGCTACTCAAGTAACAAGAATTTAAGAAGCAAAAATATAAATAATGGTGATATCACATAAGAAAGCCAAAATACATCTCAAGTAACATTAACAATAAATAAGAAAGTCTGTTAGCAAGTATGTTTATTATAATCTAAACTGGATCCTAAGCATGATTATAGCCAAATCAAGTCGTCCATCGAGGATTTATTTTTTTACCACAGCATGTCCCAAAGGAACATGGAATTACAAAGAGATTTATTTGTAAGATAAGACCTGAAATCCAGACAGTGTGTAGTTACCTTTACAGTAATATTTAACTTGTTGCATATCAATAATAAAACTGAGACTCAACCTTTTTGGCACCAGACACTAACTACGGGAATCCATTTCACATCACATGCAGCAATGTGAATTTTCCGTTTTCTTCTTTCAGTGCATGTTCGTAGAAAGTCATTTCAAAATGTGTTTAAAACCCTTTATTTAATTTTGCTATGATCTGTTGTTAATTTTGCTATGGCAAGTAGTCTGCTAGCCATTACTGCAATTACGACTCTCAACTCACTTCAGTGAGAAAACTGTGTCCAGATTGCAATATTTGAATTATTTAATAAAATCGTAATATATTCCCCAATCTGATGAAGACAACTATAACATTCACCCCACAGAACTAAAAGTCAACTAATTACCAGAAGATACTCCATCTTTTGTCAAACAAAGGCGCATGTGCTTAAACATGACAACCAGAGAGGTTAGTTAATCAGAATTAAATCAAATTCTCTGGGATCCCGATGGGCTTTCAAAATTTAGCTCTCCAAAAGTCAACTAGCGAAATAATGATTAGTGCAGATTTGAGCATCTATATGGAATTCGTTTTTGCATAAATTTTTATCAGCTTTGAGGAAGTCGTCATGGGTTCGCAAACAAACAGCAGGAAAGCAAAAGCAAAGAGTTTAACTAAGTAACCAGCAACACGAGAAGCAGGTTTGGACTACCTGAAGAGAGGGATCTGTAAGATGATGAGGAAGAAGTAGATGCGAGCTGCTATAGACGAAATATTCTTTATCCATCTCTTGGAAGAAGAAGAAGAAGACGAGGGTACCGTTGAAGTTGCCATTACGGAAATTCACACGGCTTAGAGAGGGAGAAAGAGAGTGACGATCTGCTGCTTCTCGACCTACTGGAACCTGTTAATTGGGCAACCGTCCAAGGATTATAGTGCCCGATCTGCCGGACTGGCTCAACTTTATTTAATCTTTTTTATTATTTTTATTCTCTTTATTTTGTCACTGATCCCATTTTTTTTTTTTTTTCCTGTTCCAAGTCTTTATTTGTACCTATATGTATGTTTTTTGTTGGTATATATAGATATATGTTTATCATTGCATTAAGAAAATTTTAGATTATAAAACACAGTTACAATTCTAATTAGTAATTCAATCCATATTCGTTTTTTAACTATTCCCTCACCTTAAAATTTTTGTTAAAAAAAATATAATACTTCAGATAAAAAAATGGAAACTTAAATACTTTATAAAATTTGATTGTTTTCTATATATTTCATCATGTGCGGTAAAAGTATACTAAAACTCATTTCCAAAAATATTCACGAGTTATAGTCTAATTTGAATTGAATTTAAGTAATTTATTGGGATTTTTCATCCTTGCATATATGACAAGAGAGAGAGAGAGAGAGAGGGAGAGTAAATAAAAGAGAATTGAATACGAAAGACAAAAAAGTTGTCTAAACAAAAAATAAGTAGTCCCCGCCCATTTGCGATGAAGGGCATTTCTATGATTAGAAGAAAGTGATGTTGAGAAAATCCACTTTCCTCTGCTTTTCCCGCGAGAGAAAGAGACTACTCATCGCTCATCATAGATCCACTGTCTCCTTCCCCTCCAGGCCCCATTTCGGTAGCAGTAGCAAGGCCTGGGCCTGGGCCCCTTAGTACCCGGTCCCGTATAAAGTACCAAGAATAATTTAAAGAAAATTAAAACTTATCATTAATTATAATCTAAGCTGTGTCATTAGTATCATGATAATTAATTTCCTCAATTGTTCAAGTCTTTAAGTGAATATTCGTACTAGACTAAGGTCTTCATTCAACTTAACTACACGTGAATAATGTTTAATTGTTTAATATGCACACTTTAATTAAGTATATTTTTTAAAATTGTTTTGTGATCAATTTGTATTGCAATATAAGTGTTTAACTATAATTTAGTAACAAATAATATATATATATATATATATATATATATATATATATATATAAGAATATGATTTAATGTAATAAAACACTTGTCAACAAAATAATTAAGAAAATTTGATTTATTTTTATATAATGATATTTTTAAAAAATATGATGACTCTACTAATATGAAATCAATAAATATCTTTGTGAACTCAATTTTCCTTAGCTTTATATATATATATATATATAACATTATACTTATGTAAACTTATACCTACCAATAAAGCATCCCATTTCTAGGTGACTGACATATGTCTATAGAAAATGACATTTGTGTTTTGGGTGGATAAAACATTTGTAATTTTTTTATCACCGTTTTATTTGAATGAATTATCTCACCTCCTCCAAATCATGATAAAAAAAAAAAAAAGTCTAGATAGCATAGTACCTCAGAAAGAAAGGGTACCATAGGATTTTACGTTTCCCTGGTCGACACGTATGCTCAAAATCAAATAGAATAAGAGAATCTGATGGTATTTTCGGATTTCGAAAATGAGGCCATTTCTTATTCCTTCTGCGGGCAGTTTTCCGTAAAGGGAGGGACAGCGCCCACTATCTTCCAGCACATGTCCTGGTTCGCATTCAATGCTTCCTCATTCCAAGTATTATCCGTCAGATTCAATCAAATCGAACGGTTCAATTTCCTACACGATCTCATATGCCCAGCCTTTGATGAACCAGATGCCTCATGGCTCAAATTTCTCCACGCTCATACTTTTATCGCCGTCAGATACAGCACATTTAACGGTGATAATTACTCCTTCAATAGTCTTTCCTGTTAATTACCACTGTAACTTAACGTCCCGCTCTTTTTATTTTCTATATCTCAAATAAAACATTGAGAAATTTTTGCTAAAATCCATTTTGTATATCTCTCGGTCTTTCAGTTTGTGGGGAGAAAATGCAGGAGACAGCAACGAGTTCAATTGCGGCAAGCTCTCTACCTTCAAGCAGTGAAAAATCTTCAAGTTCTGCTCTCCAGCTCGAGGTTAAAGAAGGTCAAATCCTTCTGGAAATGGCTTTTCTACTCTAATAATTTCAGTTCAAGTTTTCATCAATGGGATATGTCAAGTACTTTAAAGATTTTAGAGGGCCAGGTCGAAATATTTGTACAGTGCCTGTTCTATCTGGAATGTAGATGAAGCTAAAATTTTAAAAATAAATCCCGTTAGCTTCTTTCATAATTTCTGAGAATCTAAAACATCATCATCTGGGATTTGTCTTATTTGAAATTTCGAGAAATGGGTCCTTTTGTTTTTTAGGAAATCGGTTTTACCTATGGAATTCCTCGAATCAACCTTTTGCTTCCAGTTACGTTGTTTTTGATTGGTTGTGCAAACAGAAATGGTGTTTTGAAAATTAGCTCTGATTGCTTATCTGAGTTTTCTTTTTGAAATTTATGGTAATATAGGTCCAGAGAGCGACGAGGAGATCAGAAGGGTGCCGGAGATCGGAGGTGAATCGGCTGGAACCTCAGCCCCGCGAAGAGACACCGGTTCAGTTGCCGGTCCAGAACGGGTTCAGGGGGCTGAGGAGGGTCCGAGGAAGAGAGGGAGGAGCCCAGCTGATAAAGAAAGCAAGCGCCTGAAGAGGTATGTAATCTGGGACCGGCGGTATCTAATCAAATTTACTTTCTTGCCCCCCTTTTTTGTGGCATCGCTTCCTTGTATAATTCCTTTCATTGGTGGGGTGTGCAAATCCAAAAACAAGGTTACTGAGGAACAGAGTTTCAGCTCAGCAAGCAAGGGAGAGGAAAAAAGCATACTTGAGTGATTTAGAAACAAGGGTCAAAGACTTGGAGAAGAAGAATGCAGAGCTTGAAGAGAGGCTGTCGACTTTGCAGAACGAGAATCAGATGCTAAGACATGTAAGCCAATTTTGCATTTTTTTTTTTACTTCTTCATTACCATCTTGATCATCATTATTATCTGACCATAATGTTAGGGAAGTTATTATAATGGGCAACGTGTGCTTAATTTATTACAATACAATTCATCCACCATGTACCTCTAAGTGGACGGCATGACCAGCTATAATTTGTCGTGCCTTGCTCTCTAAAGTAGTACTAGTATACTTTTGGGAAGGCGAAAAGGGGTTATTCTTTTGATCTTATTATTTCCATCATTATTATTAATATTCTCAGTGGTAGTTAGAAGGTCAACTTACGCATACAATCATCAACATGGTTTCTTTAAAGGGTAGATATGAAGAAATACAGATTTTATAGCATACGAAGAGATCGTTGATCACTGTTAATAGGTCTTTTAAGCTGGGTTCCTACCTTCTACAGGAGCAGGATTAGAAGTATTGCTATTTGATATGGACCAAAAGAAATTTGTATTCCATTATCTGGTAATACGTTTCTCGGAAGAATGAATGGTGAAGACATGATCTTCTTCCCCATATTTTATTGCATATGGTAAACACCAGGGTTGATGTTGATGAGCATATGCCTAAATAAAACTTGAGAGTGCATCTGAGTAATTCCTTGCCTGCATGCGGATTATATTTTGGATCATGTGTTTGGTTTAATATTTTTACAAATGATAGTCCATGAACCAATATTATATCTGAGGTTGTTGGTTGGGGAGTCTCTACTTGATTGACATGTACAAACTTCTACTTATTAGCAACAAACAAAATCCGCCGAATTGGCCATAGTTAGGTCGAGTGTCTACGTTTTTGGGCTATTTGATTTGAACGATTCCTAATTATTAACAATCATTTCGATGGCTATGGTTCTCTGTAGGCTGGTACTTCATGTTAATGCTTGTTTCTTTTTATTTTGTGTTGTAGATATTGAAGAACACTACAGCAAGCAGGAGAGGAGGCAGTAGTGGTGCCAATGTTGAAGGAACTTTATGAGAAATAAGAGAAGGATAGAGGAAAATAGCGGTGGAAAGGGAGAATACGTCAAAAAAGAATTTTAAAAAAATATTAGTTCTGAGAATTGTAGGTGAACATTGTTGAACATAAGAAATGGTTTATCCTAGATTAGTGTGATCTGAAGCAGTATATCACTGCCCTTTTGTGCTTCACTTTTGAATTGCTTTCTGTTTTCAATTGTGGTGCTGGGCATTGTTCTGAGTTCTCCAGCCTCGGGTGGGTTTGGGACAGTGAGGAGAGTCCTTGGGCAAAGACAGGTTTTATTGGTTATGAGTGTTGTTTTACAAAACTAGATCTTGGCTTCGCACATGCAAGCAATGTAGGTCATTATCTATGACAGTTGTGCCCGTCGATTGTAGAGACGGATCACACAATTCAGTCCAGTAGTCTTCCTGGCTTCTTTTTCCATTTTTATACGAGTCCATGATCGAAAGAGTTAAGGCGAGTAGTGCAACTCAACCGCGATGGTTCAAGATATTAATATTTGAATAGACTAAGTCACTGATATATAAAAATAATTATTACTACATAGAGATAATAAAAGGGATGGACTCCAACTAAGACAATTAAATAATAATAGACAATAATTATACGGATGTCGCGTTTTTTATTTTTATTTTTTTTGTTCCTACTTAACAATGAATCAAGATGTTATTTGTTTTAAGTGTTAAAATTATGAATATGAATCCGATCATGCCGGAATTGGTCAAGTGGGCTGGGCCGCACCGATGCTTTGCTGGAGTAGAGACTAAAATCCTTTTGTCTTATTAAGTCAAACTATTTGGTAATGGTTGGTGATTGGTCCAAAAAATTGGAGTTGAGGGTAGACTTGTAATTTGGAGAATTAATTAGGAGCATTTCAATAAACTCATGTGGCACCGACAGCCGGTGGAATAGCGAACCGGGTGACCGCCAATAACCAGTATCTCGTCAGACATCCTGTAACAGTTAAGAAAAAAAAGTTCGTGAGGAAAATCTTCATAAAATTTTGTCAATATGAGTGGGATGTAACGTGTCAAAGTCTTATTGGATTTACTACAACGAAGTCAATAAAGCTTAATTGTCCCCAGCTAAAAAAATAAATGTTAAAAATACCAAACAGAAATATCGAAGAGATTGAAAAGATCAAGCTTAGCAGCGGTTAAGAACAAACCGGGTTAAGAATGGTACGGTAACCGGTCCAGCCAGTAAAGGTACCTTACCATAACATACCATACCGTGTACAATAAATAAATAAGGTAAAGTATGATAAAACAGAGACAAGCTCTGAAAGTGCAGCTGGAAGTGAAGAGAAGAAAGAAAGAGATGGCGTATTGAGTGGGCGAAGATTTTACACGCTTTGCCTCCTCTATTGCCTTCAGATCTCGCGATCGTTTCCACTTTTCATCTTAAACTCCATTGATTTGTAGTTTTCTGTTACAAATTAGTGAAGCGTAACTAGAGAAAGAGAGAATAAAAATAAAATCATGGAGGCGACTGCTGGAATGGTCGCTGGCTCACATAAAAGGAACGAGCTGGTTCGAATCCGTCATGATTCCGATAGTGCGGTTAGTGTTTCTGACCTTCCCATTTTAACATTTTTGTTCTTAGCACTGTCGGTAACAATACTGTTGTTTAGCTACTGGTAACTAGTGTGGAACTTGGTGTTAGGTAGAAAGGATTTTGTTTTGTTATTTGCCTGTGATGAGAATGTGTGGTGATCAGATTGAAGTTTCTGCATCAGCTACCATTTTAGGCCAAGAAATTTATTGCATTACGTAATTTATTTAGATTGCATTTGCAGCTCAGATCTGCGTAGTCACGTTTCTGTGTAGCCATAGGTGGAACTGTGGTATATATCTAACTATTAAAAATGTCTCCCATACGCAGCCCAAACCATTGAAGAATTTGAATGGCCAAATTTGTCAAATATGTGGAGATACCGTTGGATTAACAGCTACCGGCGATGTCTTTGTTGCTTGCCATGAGTGTGGCTTCCCAGTTTGTCGTCCTTGTTATGAATACGAGAGAAAAGATGGGAACCAGTCTTGTCCACAGTGCAAGACTAGATACAAAAGGCACAAAGGTTAGCTTGTGCGTATATGTTTTTTTGTTTTGTTTTGGGCTATGATTCTTTATCTTTGTTTTGAAATAAGATGATGGATTTGGATTTCAGGAAGCCCTCGAGTGAATGGAGATGATGATGAAGATGATGTCGATGATCTAGAGAATGAGTTCAATTATGGACAAGGAATTACCAAGGCGAGGCAGCAGTGGGATAGAGAAGATGTTGACTTATCCTCATCCTGTAGACATGATTCTCAACCAATTCCCCTTCTCACCAATGGTCAGCCGGTAATGTATCAAAACAATTTTTGGCTTCTCGTTGTAATTCCTGTCCATGGATATTATTGTAGAGCTCTTTTACTTTCTTCTCCCTCTCTCCTATCCATGCACACACAATGTGTGTGTGTGAGAGAGTCTGTGAGAGGGAGGAGAGAAAGGGTTGGAGAACACTAGTACTGTATTTATCACTTGAAGTATGGAGGTCTCTATCACGTGCTCTTGTTGCTCATAAAACGTATTCAGGCATCTTTAATTAGTATTTCTCTCAAATTGTTTTGAATTATATGTGTTTTGAACGTGGGAGAGTACGAGTAAAGTCATGAAAATTTGGCACTTCGTTGACGTATATAAACCTTGTTAGTCCCCTGGGAATGGTTAAAATTGACCTTGCTTATATTTGACACTTCGTTTTGCAATTCTGTATACTAACACTCTATACTGTCAGATGTCTGGTGAGATTCCATGTGCTACACCTGACACCCAATCTATGCGAACCACATCGGGTCCTTTGGGTCCGTCTGATAAGGTTCATTCACTTCCTTACATTGATCCAAGGCAACCAGGTATGGATTTGACTTGAAGTAATGCTTCCGTATCACATTTCAAGGGTATTATGAATTCACAATTGATCATTTTTTAGTTTTCCCCATTTTTAATCACAGTTCCAGTGAGAATTGTGGATCCATCGAAGGATTTAAATTCTTATGGTCTGGGAAATGTTGACTGGAAAGAAAGGTTGAAAGTTGGAAACTTAAGCAGGACAAAAATATGATGCAAATGACTGGTAGATATGCTGAAGGGAAGGAAAGCATGGAAGGGACTGGTTCCAATGGAGAAGAACTGCAAATGTAAGCTTTCTATGGTACTTAGGTTGATGTTTAATATTCTACACAAAATCTGCGTTGTTCTGTTTAAAATTGCATTGGGTGAATCTTTATACGGATCATAGATTGGATCATATTTTCTTTTTATGGACTGTTAGTCATAATTATGTGGCATCATTTATCTTTTCTGCTAGATGCCCGGAACTACTTCGTATTTTAATTCATGAATTATGAAAAATGTTGGTGTTCATATTCTCACTTTCACTGGCTTTTAATTTTTTCTCTGAAAGTTGCTTCTGAAATTATAAGCCAATAAATTTCATTTTAATTTCAGAAGATTGTTTATTTTATGTTTGAAAGACAGAAAGAGCAAATAGCCTGTATAAGAAATGCTTAGGAGATGCTTTTAGAAGCTATTTGTGCTTTTGCTCTTCAAAGTTGAAACACAACAAAATACATAGACCTTTTCTTGCAATTACAATGAAAGCTATTCATTTAAGTGTTAATTCAATGTTTTATCATTAGCGTTTAAAAACAAATTGCGAAGAGCAGAAACATTACTGAACTGATCCTTAAGCAGCTGATATTTTCTTAAAAGTCTAACGTTTTAATTCATAACAGGGTTGATGATGCTCGACAACCTTTAAGCCGTGTCGTGCCAATTCCTTCGTCTCACTTGACTCCTTATCGTGTTGTAATCATACTCCGACTTATTATTCTGGGCTTCTTCTTGCAATACCGTGCAACTCACCCTGTGAAAGATGCATATCCCTTGTGGTTGACATCAGTTATCTGTGAGATTTGGTTTGCCTTATCCTGGCTCTTGGATCAGTTTCCAAAGTGGTCTCCTATTAATCGTGAGACCTACCTTGAAAGGCTTGCTCTAAGGTCTGGATTCTGTATGTTATTCCGGACTGGACATTTTGGTTTACGATGATGTGGGATTTGCTGTTTTGTTAATCTTGGTTTTTCTTGTTTAGATATGATCGTGAAGGAGAACCATCACAGTTAGCTCCAGTAGATGTTTTTGTTAGTACAGTGGATCCTCTCAAAGAGCCTCCTCTTATAACTGCAAACACTGTATTATCCATACTTGCTGTTGATTACCCTGTGGACAAGGTTTCCTGCTATGTTTCAGATGATGGTTCAGCTATGTTGACCTTTGAAGCCCTTTCTGAAACAGCTGAGTTTGCAAAGAAGTGGGTGCCGTTTTGCAAAAAGCATAATATTGAGCCAAGAGCCCCTGAGTTTTATTTTGCCCAGAAGATCGATTACTTGAGGGACAAGATCCAACCTTCTTTTGTGAAGGAGCGTCGAGCAATGAAGGTTGTTCTTGAGAACCCAGAATGCGATGCTTGCATGTTCTCGTTTTCAATTAATTGTTTGAATTGCAAACATAATTTTTTTTAAGTAGAGTGTTTTGACACTAAAGTATATTGAGTCTTCCCTTCTTTTTCTTCTCTTTTTTTGATTTGGATACATGCATAATTTAAGCAACATGATTTCGAAAATTAAATGTTGATAATTTTGCCTTGACAGAGGGAATATGAAGAATTTAAAGTACGGATCAATGCCTTGGTAGCCAAAGCTCAGAAGATGCCAGAAGAAGGTTGGACAATGCAGGATGGTACTGCATGGCCTGGAAATAATCCACGGGATCATCCTGGAATGATTCAGGTATTACTATTTTCTCTAAATGCACATTATTTCTTCCATTCTTCTATTATTTTGATTTTGATTTTTTTTGTACAGGTGTTCTTAGGTCATAGTGGAGGACTTGATACGGATGGAAATGAGCTACCTAGACTAGTTTATGTTTCTCGTGAGAAGAGACCAGGCTTCCAGCATCACAAGAAAGCGGGAGCTATGAATGCTTTGGTCAGTCATACCGGAGCTCCTTATCTAATTTGGTTTTTGATTTTTCCTGATATATGCACCTATTGGAAGACTGGGCGACATATTTTTAAAATATAATTTACAATGTTGTCATGTTACTTGATGCCATGTGGATGATAATATGTCACAGATGCTTATTTTATTTTATCTTTTTCTTCAGCAGTAATAGTTAGTGTCTCTTTATTGAGCCAAGGTTTGGCATGGTATGGTTGATTTGTTTGCATTTTACCAGCAAATCTTGCACATCTGACTAGGATTTATCTTACATGCTGCAGATTCGAGTTTCAGCTGTCTTGACCAATGGTGCATATCTTCTGAACGTTGACTGTGATCACTATTTCAATAATAGCAAAGCTCTTAAAGAAGCCATGTGTTTCATGATGGATCCTGTTCTTGGAAAGAAGACATGCTATGTACAATTCCCACAGCGGTTTGATGGCATTGATTTGCATGATCGATATGCCAATCGAAATATTGTGTTCTTTGATGTAAGACATGCCTATATGCTGTACGTTTGAAAATGATATTTTCTGTTCATTTGTTGCTTTAATTGATTGGTCTTGGTATAAATTTTCATTTCTTTTCTCTACCTCTCAGATCAACTTGAAAGGATTGGATGGCATTCAAGGCCCAGTCTATGTAGGAACTGGTTGTTGTTTCAATAGGCAGGCTCTATATGGTTATGACCCTGTTTTGACCGAGGAAGATTTGGAGCCTAACATTATTGTGAAGAGTTGCTGGGGTTCCAGAAAGAAAGGAAGGGGTACTAATAAGAATTACGTTGACAAGAAGAGGGCAGCGAAAAGAACTGAATCTACCATTCCCATCTTTAATATGGAAGACATAGAGGAGGGCGTTGAAGGTCTGCCGTCATGCAAATCTCTTTTTCCTTGTTCCTTTTCCTAGAGTTGCTTGCGCTTGTGGACTTTGGATGTTTTGAGTTATGAATGTTATGTAATTCATTCCATTTCCTTCTCTGTGAATCTTTGCAAGAAATTTATACTGATTTGCTTTTAAGTTTATTAGCCAGATTTTATGACTGATATGTCAGAAGGACGAGAGGAAAATATAGTTTAAACTATTCTTTTCTTTTGTAGGTTATGATGATGAGAGGTCGCTTCTGATATCTCAGAAGAGCCTGGAAAAACGTTTTGGGCAGTCCCCAGTTTTTATTGCGGCCACTTTCATGGAGCAGGGTGGCATTCCACCTTCGACTAACCCTGCAACTCTTTTAAAGGAGGCAATCCATGTTATCAGTTGTGGTTATGAAGACAAGACAGAATGGGGCAAAGAGGTGAATATCGCAATTTAACACTGCTTTTGATTTTCCTGTCTTCCGGTATAAAGAAATATGAAAAGCAAGACTAATTTAATTTAACTCGTGGTTGAATTTTGAAATATTAATTAAATATCTTCTGATTCCACCAGATTGGATGGATCTACGGTTCTGTGACTGAAGATATCTTGACTGGGTTTAAGATGCATGCTCGTGGTTGGATTTCCATCTATTGTATGCCGCCTCGTCCTGCATTCAAGGGTTCTGCCCCCATCAATCTTTCTGATCGTCTCAATCAGGTTCTTCGGTGGGCCTTGGGTTCAATTGAAATTTTCCTTAGTAGGCATTGCCCCTTGTGGTATGGCTACAATGGGAGATTGAAGACGCTGCAGAGGCTGGCTTATATTAATACTATTGTCTACCCGCTTACCTCAATCCCATTGATTGCTTATTGTATGCTTCCAGCATTCTGCCTTCTCACAAATAAATTTATTATTCCCGAGGTTAGTGATTGTTTGGTTTCATCTCAGATTCTCTGAATGCTTTTGCATGTAGTGAGTTTTTGCAGGTACGGTCCGATCATTGCACTGGAAACCTGATAAACTTTGGTTGAATTTTTTCACAGATCAGCAACTTCGCCAGTATGTGGTTCATCCTCCTCTTCGCTTCTATTTTTGTTACTTCAATTCTTGAGCTTAGATGGAGCGGAGTGAGCATAGAAGACTGGTGGAGGAATGAGCAGTTCTGGGTTATTGGTGGTACATCTGCTCATCTTTTTGCTGTATTCCAAGGGCTTCTGAAGGTGCTCGCCGGAATTGATACAAATTTCACCGTGACGTCAAAGGCAGCGGATGAAGATGGGGATTTTGCAGAGCTTTATGTGTTTAAATGGACATCACTTCTTATCCCTCCTACAACAGTACTCATTGTGAACTTGGTAGGTATTGTTGCAGGTGTTTCGTACGCCATAAACAGTGGCTACCAATCTTGGGGACCTCTATTTGGTAAGCTATTTTTTGCCATATGGGTCATTGCCCATCTGTACCCATTCTTGAAGGGTTTGTTGGGCCGCCAAAACCGTACGCCCACAATTGTTATTGTTTGGTCCATTCTTCTTGCTTCCATATTCTCCTTGCTGTGGGTTAGGATCGACCCCTTCACCACTGACGCTACTAAAGCTACTGCCAATGGTCAGTGTGGCATCAACTGCTAGTTCTTTGAAGACACTCAAGGTTGCACTCAATGTACATAGCAAGAATTCAATCTATCCAGAGGATCTCAAGTGAATAGTGGTTACGTGCATCGTCATTTGTATTGTTTATCATTTATTTATTTTTACTTCCTTTTTATTTTTTTGGTTTACAGTTACAGGAGTAAGTGTGGCTGTTCAGTAATAGTTCACCTCAGTAATTGTTGTGTCAGGTGTGATATTTTTTGTCCACATAATACAAATTATTTATGCGAATAATTTAATTTAAAGCAACTCAACCCATATGCTTTTTTACTTTGGAAATTTTAATTCAAGTTATTTTCATTTTCTGCTACATATAAGAGGATTGAATTTATTCAGAGCCCGATGATTTCCAATAAAGAAAAAATTATCGATAACGATAATAATGGTTTTTATTAGACAATACATCATTTAGCAGGAGAATCTATGATGTTACGTGAGAGATACGGAATTTTATTTATTAGATATTAACACTTTTTATACAAACCAAAAAAAGATATTGATTGATTTTTGTCATCCAAAACGACATCTATCGTTTTTGTGAAAAGTTGATTAAATAAACCCTAAACCCCTAAATAAAAGGCTAAAACCCCCTGGGCGAGGCGCGTCCTGATGCAAAATCTCGAGCCATCAGCGAAAGCGGGAGGAAGGAGAAGGGCGGGGAATTGGGGATTAGGTTTCTGGCTCTACCATGGAAAGTATCACAGATTCTTCATTCAACAAGAAGAACAAGAGCCGCATCCAAGGCTCCAATACGAAAAAACCCCTCTTCTTTTACGTCAATCTCGCCAAGGTTCTCCTTCTCATGTATGTATGTTGTCTTTGGTTCTAACATTCTTTTATAGTTGACTCAGTTTTCTCTTCTCCCATCCCTCTCTCTTATAGTCATATGCAAAGCGCATTCTCTGTCAGTGGTTTTCAGTTGAATGCGCACTCTTCAACTTTGTATTTACATTTGATGTTTCGCATAACATGTAACCATTTTTGGTTTTGTTCCCGTAGAGGTATATGCAGCAGTATAATGAGGTGGAACTTTCTGCTCTAGGAATGGGTAATAATATTAATACCTAGTTAGTAAGATGTGTGCAGTTGCAGCAGCTGCCCATCATCAATAATATAATGTTTAATTCTCGGTGGCATCAAAAAATATATTGCTGGGGAAGTCAGACAAGTTTGATGGGTTGATGGCTGCAGCAGATTATGATGAACAGAGTTAAGCGGATCATCATTTCTTGAACATAGCACAATTTTTCTAGGATTTTGTTAATACAATTCTGTTCATTGTCAATGTTCAAATTGGTAAAACTATAGATTCTTAAAGTCCACGTGAGTAAATTCACTTTTTTAATTGATTCGGTAGTGTTTTCCGAATTCACTTGGGTTGCATCAGAACCCAGCTTTATAAATTTGCGTACAATCTCTGTAAGTTGTATTGCTTCTGATACAATAAAGTGAGATTGGACTTACTGCAATCTAAAGAATTTATTCAACCTCTTGTATACTCAAAGCGATCGTTTCAGCCTTTCTCATAACAGAAGAAGACTTTAAAGGTAAGTTGGGCAGAGAGGTACTTCGAAAGATTAGAATTCTAAATTTGATCTCGAAAAAGACTCTGCTGCATTGCATGGCCACAAAAGTGCCAACAACAAAAATAGCTAGTCACTATCATAACAATTATTCAGGCTCTTCTCTTCAAATGAAAAAAAAAAAAAAAAATTCCCGTTAGTAAATAAAAACCAAATGGGCATGGCGAAATATGCAGTCTCATTTATTTCCCTTCAGCATTTGTCCTATTCTTCGTCATCATTTTCTACGAGTATCCTCTTGCAGGCTTCATAGCACATGAAAGATATTCCAGCTGCTGGTACCAACTTCATGCAGCTAGGCCCCAGCCCTCTGTATAAACCCGAGATCCCTTCATGTTCAAGTATGCTTGCAAGGGCATGAATGACATTCTGGTAAACCTGTCTTCCACTGAGAGCTCCCACTTGCATATGCTTGCGAGCTACCTCAAGTGGAAAAGTAGCACTACTTGAAAAAGCTCCAGCTGCAGATCCAATTAAGAGGGTTTCAATGTTGCCAATCTTTTCTTGCTTAAAGATTTTTCGGTACGCTTTCCGTAAAGTGTCATAAGCAAAGTAATTGGTGGCTGCATATGGGATCACTCCAATAAGACTGGGAGCAAGGCCTCTATAAAGTTCTGCCGGACCCTCTTCCCTAACTATTTTTATGAATGCATCGAGGAGACCTTTGTAAACACCTCTCTGCAAAATTACTAATGCATCTTACTTAGGTTGCTCCATTTGATTCTTAATCTTTAGGTAGATGCTAAAACACGTAAATAAAAGAAAGCAAGCTCTGGTTACTTTTATGTACTTGCCTGTATAGTTAGTCGAGTCTTTACTAACTCGAGAGGATATGTGCATATGGTTGAACTAACTCCAGCACAGGCCCCGGCAATCAATGATGCAGGAATGGGAAGTTTGGGCTGCTCCCCCGGTTTTGGCGATAGATTCTTGTTCACTGTGTCATATGCAAACAGCTGCAGAAACAGGTGAAAGTAGATTAAGATGCAGAAGAAATCACATGTAACAACAGATTTCATCCCGGTCTGACAAATAAACAAATCCATTTCACAACTTGAAGCATGTACAACATCAACAAGTACAAGAACAACCAAACTCTTTTTCCCTGCCTTTGCAAAATCAAATTGCATCCAAGTATATTTCTCGTATGCACAAAGATGGATGTTCAATAGGGAAATGCAAGACAAAAAAGCCTGAAATTCTACAACTACAACATTTGTAAATCATGAGATTCTATCGTCAAGAGATATAAATGTCAGAAATATATATACCGTTAACACCCTCTGGTAGTACGAGTACCGTTAACTCAATCCACAACATAAACAATCCTTCCGTGTTGAAATGCAAGAGAGCATAAATATGACTTTCCAACTAAAGTTTAAGAACTTACGAGATAGATTGATGGACTAGGTGTTAAATACTAAATCAGATCAAGTAAGCTCATCAAGCTTAGATAACTCGGGAATAAATGATTACGAAACAGAAGGCATTCAATTTATTGCCTAAAACCATGAATAAAACTACTACAACATGATACTACACTATTATGGTTTTACACTAGATGTCTCCAATAGTTTTCAGATGGTGGACACATTTTTTTTTTCTCAAGATAATCATAACAAAAAAACATATTTTAAGCCATCAGCAGAACAGAAGTGATGACATATAGCCATAAGACTAAGTCTCTTTCTATTTACTTGAGCACATTTACGGAGAAGCAAGGTTTGTCGCTTCTGTACGTTTCCCATTTATATCTAGAACAAATCCTGCCAAGAACAGTAAACTTATGACAAAAAGAAATGCACGACAAAAGATAAAGCCTGCATTCGGTTCCAAGTTAATCATTGCATTGCAAAATGATATCGGATGGAATAATACCAAGAAAAGAAGTAAAGATTCCAGAGAATCCTATAAAAGCAGTCTAGCTAATGGATGAATGGAAGAACAGCTTTCTTATAGACTAGATAAATAGAGTTTATTACCTCTATGGCCTTACTAGGTGCAACCCGAATCACGTTAACTAGATTGCCCCTAAACAGTCCCTTCCACCCATCGGTCTTCATAATATCGTGGAACACCTCAGTGGTAGAATGGCCACTACTTCCCACCATCAAATGGGTCCTTATAGTCTCCAAAGGTGCCACCGCGGTGCGGGACACTGCACCAGCTATGGCGCCACTAACCAACCTCCTAAAGGAAGGATTTTTTATCTTAATTTTCAATTTCAGGCCACCCCTTTTCTTCTTCTCAATCCCTTCCTCCTCTGGAATTCCAACAATCTGAAATTTTCCCTGTGAAGACACATACTTCACGTACAAATCGGTATAGGGAACTTTCAAGCCACCATTGTCTCGGGAATTGGAATTAGAAGAAGGGTTGGGCTGAATACCAACTCCCATTCCCATCTGGCCGACGCAGGCAAATAATCCACCGGGATGGTAATATCCCTCTTGGAGACTCCATTGAGAACCCAAATCGCAGATAGACAAAAAGCCATCTCTTTTCTCATCAAATACTTGATTCCTTCTCCCACCCATCAATGAGAACCTTCTCGTAATAAGCTTTATACTAGGGTTTAGTGAATATCTAAATCCATGATTTTCCTGATATCAGGCGTATTGAGAATATTTTGGAAACGGATATTCTGTTCCGGGTAAAAGGACATACAGCAGCATCGTTATGAACAAAAAGGAATTGAGAAAGAGATACTGTTGCGGTGGAAGAATCAGTGGGCAGCGGCGGCGAAAACGAAAGAAGAGGAATGAAAGAGGAAGGGGAACTACAACCCAGTAAGAGGGAAAGTTAGGTGAATCTATGCCTCCTCTCCCACTACAGAACTCTTATAGATGTGCATATAGCGTAGGTGTGAAATTATAGGTCTGCATATAGCACATCTATACAATAAATATAGCGTAGGTTTTTCTTTGCTTCGCTGCACTGCTGCCTCTCCGTGAGTTGGGGAAGTTGCCAAGTTAGGTATTGCCACACAGTCCAACCAAGGCCAAGCTACAGAGACGAAAACTATCCCCCCAAAAATTAGATTAACAACAAAAATCGCACTAAAACCCCAAATGCGACTCATGAAAGGGGTTGCATTTCGACGTCGTTTAACTCCGGCTCTTCATCTTATTTGCATTTTTTATTTGTTAATTTCAATATTATTAGAGCCTCAAATTCCACGTTCGTCAATCCATATATATTTTCTTTTATTTTTTCCTCCTTGATATTTACATAATCGTATGTACATACAAATTCTAATACTTAAATTAAAATTTAGAACTACCTCACTTATTAAAAAAAATATGATAATTCTTACATTATAACATGGCATTTATCAGTGTGGAAGTATTTAACTATTTATTTTATTAGTCAAGTTTAATTACTTTTTACAACAGCATTTTTGTATACTTTTATGTCCCTTAAAATCTTTTTTAAAAAATTAGACTCCATATATACATAGTTTTTGCTAAGTAAAACATTTACTTCTCAATATTCCTCTCTCGATTTACTAGTAGCATTAGAGTTATGACATAGCTTAGCCTGCCAAAAAAAATTACATGTCTAATTGTTGAGTCTATGTTGTAACTAGTCGCTCTTGGTAATTTGAGAGCGTCATTTACTTCTCCATAAATGGTGACAGGTAATAAACATGTAGTATAAAGTTTTGGTATCTTCCATAAACTAGGACTTTTCAATACATATGTAAGATGCATTTATTTAGGATGTAGGTCCAAGGAATAAAGAATCAATCTAGTCGCTAACTAGAGCCGGTGCTTATTAACAAGCAGCAACCAGATATGCAAGAAAATGCAGACACCAGCATCATGATAGATATTTCATTATTCAAATTAATGACTCAGGTTGTAAGTTGTCCGGCGTTGCCTCTGGAAGCAAGGGTGGAAACTAGACAGTCCATCCAAATATAATGGTGTTTGCATTTCAATCAAGCGTGAGACCTACAGAAAAGAAAGTTCAGGTGTTACTATCTTCGTCTTGCAAGTGATTCCGAAGCTGATAACTTTATAAGAGATTCAAGAGATGGCTAGTGGTGACAATCAAGTTAACATTGAAGAGAAATGGGTTTCGGTTGCAAATACAAGCAGAGAGGTGAATGAGAGAAAAGAAGAACACTCACCGCTCTGCTAAAAGCAAACATCTCTTCTTGACCGGATAATATGGATGTGATACCAGATGGGGAACCTCCGGAGCCAATGTTGCCTTCAGCTAAGACATCTCGCCGAAGTTTTCCACCTTCAGTCTCTGTTTCAAATTGGAAACTGGAAGAAGAAACCAAACTAAGTTACTGAATTTTCAACGTAGCAAGTGCAGTGTGACATGTCCTCTTTGTAATCAAAAGATGCCAGAATCTAGCATAACTGATACAAACAGACAAAATTACCTCTCCAAGTCAAAGAGTGTTCCCTCTTCGGTTCCTTGAAATAGTTCTTCAATTGAACAAGCTGCTGAACAAAATAGGCGGCAATGATGATTGTATAACTCGTCAACAAGTGTGATAAATCTACGTGCCTGAAGAGCAATATATATTAATATTATTGCCGAATAGGATAACCAACAAGCCAAAAAATACAGTAATTTCATAGCTGTGGCTGATAAATAAAGATTTGAGCTTTTAATAGGATCCGGTAGTATGTATGTATATGTTTACGCAGATCATATTGATGTTCTCAATCTTGGACTATTTAAATACCTTATCACGAATGCGCATACTCATCACTGGAATGTCAGATATGAAAATAGTGTGATAGTTTTCTGCTACTGCAATATAATCTGCTGCACCTAACTGAACATCACAGAAGAGAACGATAAATATACACTGCAAACACAGTCGATGAAATAATTGGAAAAAGAACCAAACAAAAAGATAAATATACGACCCAAGAAAGAGACAAGTAACATACAGGCCGACCACAAAGATATTCAAATGTGAAGCGTGCAACTCCATCACAGCTTTCAGGAACCTCAAGTGTCCTGTTATGGCAATGTATGTGATTCAATTTGATAACCTTTTCAGTTTGGCAGCATTAAATATAAAGTAATACCTTCCAAACATGACTGGGATAGTGCTGCAGATGACTCTTCCTCCTAATCTACTTGTTACATCATGCCACATTTTCTCAAATTCATTGACAGCAGCCCTTTCGAGAGACCAGAAATAGTGTGCCTACATTTACAAGCAAGCTAGCATTCCATTGAAACTTTATACTGCGAATTACTATACATTCACACAGCTTTCTCAAAGATTAAATATCATTTTTCCCCAAAAATACCAATTTAACATTTTAAATGTGATAGCTCAAATAAGTTATATATTTATCAGATGATATTTCACATTCTCTCTTAGTTTTATATGATTATAAGAAACCAATGAATAAGATTACAGTGGATATACCATTGAAGAGGTGAATGCTTCTAATTAACTAAAATTAAGTCAAAATTCTTCAAAATATTTTTATGAAAACAGAATAAATTCTTTCAGAATATAATTGCACAACTAATCCTCCCCTTTAGTTTAGAACTAAATTGAAAACAAATTCGCACAAAGATTTTTTCAAGGAACAGAGAAAGGAGGAAAAAACAAACTTAAATTCTGACCTGGTTTATTGATCTTTGTGCTATAAAACGACGGTAATCAATCTCACTCCCCACTAATACATTCTTACAATGCTGTTCTAACTTGGAAACAAGTTTCTCAAACATTTCTCGTTGCATACCAGCCTGCACAAACAATGATTTTTCAGTAAAAGAAAAAGTGGCCTTGTTTCTGTTGGTCTGAATTTAGAGTCCTAAAAAAAAAAAAAAAGGAATATTGTCGATGTAATTATTAGCAGCCATTACATAATTGATTGAAAAGTAAAAATGCTAACATATGTCCCAAAAGATGAACTCGTAAAGAACATACCTCATTTAAGTCCTGGGGCGCTCGATTACTGGTAGCTACAATAATAGTTCCAGTACTTAGCAATCTGCTTAGAATTCCAGATAAAGCCACAATAGCAAATACGTCAACAGTCTGAAATGAAGAGTAGAAAATTTTGGTCATACAATGAGTTACGAGCCAGTGAGATTGTCTCCAAACATTATGCAGATGAAAGAAAATAACTGCAAGTGCTCCAATAAAATGGGAAATCAAATATCATGTTAACAATAAAATTCAAGAAGGGAGGAATAGATGCAAAATAATATTACATCTCAAATATGCTAGTAGAGTGTATTCTTTATATCTCTAAATCTAAATATCAAAATAAGTGATCCAGTGACACTCTCAAGATGGTATTAGGAACCTCATAATCGTGCCAAGCAATTTAGCCATTAATGACGAGCAGTGGTTTGCAAACTTTAACTAGGATGCACATATTGAAGAACGTGCTTTCCCTTACCTGTATCTCATCAAAACAAAGAATGCTAGCTCCCCCTATATCTTCTTCTCGATCAAGAAAAAATTTATCTGCCACAGCAGGAAGAATGTTCTTCATCTGTACCTCCTGCTTGTATCTTTCTTCTGCATCGAGCCACTCTTTAATTTTTGTGTCAAAGGGAAGATTCATTATCCAACTAGAAATGTTTGATTGCAAAGACTTCTCCTCCGCTTGATCTTTCCATACTTTGTGCATACGTTCATTTATTTTAAGCATGGCCTACAAATGGATAGAGAAAAATGTAACCTCTCTTTGAACACCATGAGCTTAACATGTGTTATTGCTTCAATAAAGCACAAATATATTTTAGGAAACAACATAGAGACATACGTCCAAATAATATAAGGATCTCAGTAACTCCCAAGAGAACAGTCAAATACTCACTTCATGAAAGTGGTACCGTCTTCGATGTTTAACAACTCCTTCAGTAGCAGTATAAAACATATCCATCAGCATTGTCTTCCCTACAGCATTCACAATGTGACTGAAATAGTTAGGAAAGAAGCAAGCAAATTGAGTTTGCATAGTGAATACTGGCAGGATATTTTATCTACAAACTAAAAAATTTAAGCAATACAATAGAATGTGCCTACCATTTCAAATCAAATTAGGCTGGATTAAGTTTGTTTTACAGGTAAACAAAACAATTTCCAGTAACATACCACTGCCAACACTACCATATATGTAGAGTCCTTTAGGGGCTGGAGGAGCAGTTGGACGACGACCAACTAGCGAATTCAACTTCTTCTCACGCTTAAGATATGAGACCCATTTTCCCACTCCCGGTTCCATATTTTCTGGTTTTTTCCTGATTCATATAAGACTTCTACTGATTCAGAATGTAACTGATATAGAAAAAAGAAAATTGAGAAAAAATTTGGAATAACAACACATCAACCGAGTTTAAATCTGCAAGTTTATTTCTGAACCAGAGATTCAAACATCAGGTTGAATCAAGCCAGCTTAGAATGATTCACATTTACCTGGAGGTCCATCTCTGGAGAAGTTTATTTTGTTTCCACCAATAGTCCTCTTTCTGCTGGAGATCGGCTTCCTCCATTAGGAGCCTACGCCTCTCATTCTCACGAATTTTCTCCCAGTCAGATAGTTTTACCTGCAACAAACGAGGACAATATCGAAAATGATGAAAATGCCGCAAGCCAAGCCGTCATATCTTTCTGGAAACATATAATTTTTAATTTACATGATATTCCTCCATATCTTTCTCATACTGCTGCAACCTTGCAAGCAACTTCTCTAGCTCTGAAGCAACACTTTCTTGGTAAGGATCATGTTGCAGCTTGCCTTGCTTAACTAGACTTTCATACTGCATAAGCGGTCCTGGAGGACAAGATATGCATCACAAATTTGCAAATTCAAAATAAAATTATAAAAAATTTATATAACAAAATTTAACATTTCTGAGCCCAAAATTCTTGCAATTGGAGTTTTTCACATCTATACTGATCGATAGAATGAACAAAAAAATCTTCAAACTTTGTACGCGTATATAAATTTACAGACGGAGGAAAACAAGCCCAAGTCAAGAAATGCGTTATGTTCCAACTCCGGATACTGAAATGGAATTGACAATGCCTTTCATATACCTTATTAAGTACAAATTAATAGTTTCGTAATATTTATTAAATCTAAAAGAGAGGCACAAGCAGACGTCTTTGATTACTATTTTGTAGGAATCACGAGCAATTGCGTTAAACGTTAATTATGAGAAAGCTATACATTGCACAAGATAGAGAGACGGGAACCTGGACGCCTTTGAGTGGCAATATGGGAGCGATCACAATAACAGCGAACAAAACTGCGGCGGAGCTTGGAACTTCTACCAGCAACAAGCCCCTGAGAAAGAAGATACCATATTGAAATCCCTTTCACCATTTTTCGCACTCTACCCTCAATCAACCAAGCTTCTTATGTTGCATGGTTACTCGCAGTGGGTCGTATATTTCTCTGCGATCAGACATCAACCCGTGGGAACTCCCGCAAGTCCGGGAAGGTAGATGACTACTGACGTGGCCGATGTTCAACCATGCGAAAGTAAATACGCCAACCCAAGCAATGTCGTTTAGCAACCCGTGAAAACGACAGGTAGTTTGAGAAAGTCGTGGTCTTTTCAATTGAATCAGTGAATCCGTAAAGGGACGACGTGGACGATGAATTGGTTGTCTGATTTCTCAGGAGCCTTGAAATGAACCAATGCAATTTCCGACCATCAAACCCGAACTTTCTCGTATGACTCTCGCGGTCACACTGCATTTTCCTCCTTACACCACCAAAAGACGAGAACAGAGCTGTTTAGCTCTCCTTCAATCCTGGAACACCTTCGACAAGCTCCCCAAAAATCCACTCTATTATATACAAATTGGGCTGCTTTCTGCTAGTAGCCACTCTGGGCTAGTGGGAAAAGGGCGTCCGTCACCTTTTCTATTCAATGAAGAAATTTAGCATTTTGCCCAAGATAGAAACTATGGATGCATGATGACTTGTCAAATTAAGAAGCTCGGAATTTTGTTCCAAAAATATGCCTATTGAGCCAAAACCAATCATATGGAGAAGCATTATCACTGCCTGTCACTGTCATGCCCGTGCCCGTGGCGATCTCAAGCTCGGGCAGAGCATCACGAAACGGCTAATCCGAAATGAGCCTTTTCTGAGGGGTCTTACCTTATACCACCCCAAACTTTACCATCCACCACCCCCTTCTTTAATTTTTTTCTTTTCATTCCAAAAATGCTCTTCATCCCATCGGCTCCCTCCATCTCTTTTCTCTTCTCCCACAAGCCCTAGCACCCCCGCACCTCCTCTCATTTTTCTCAAATTTTCTCTCGGCATTGGACTATGTTGGACATTTTTGAGTGATTTTACTGATTCTTGATTAATTTTGTATGTATTGGTGTTTTTTTTTAGATGAAATTTGGTGTGAAAATCGCAAAAAATGAAGGGTTATTATACAAGGTGTTTTATTCTGTAAACGCCTGTGGAGGGGCGTTCTGAACAACAAAACACATGTGCAGGGACGTTTTGAACAACAAAACGCCTGTGGAGGGGCGTTTTGAGCAAAAAAATGCATGTGAAGGGGCGTTTTTAGTTAAACGCTTGTGGAGAGGCGTGTTTGGTTCATAAACGCCTGTGGAGAGGCGTTTAGGGTTGTGTTTGCTTATTAAAAAATCTTTGAAATTACGTAACTTTGTGTAGAATTAACCATTCTCTGAACATGACCACTCGTTTTCATACGTCTTTTCGAGAGCCACGCAATGGAAACAAGAAACAATTGGTTCGGTCATGGGACGACATCGAAACACGAGATTAAAGATTTGTTCGGGAGGAGTGAAAATTTCGAAGGGGGTTCGGTCGCTCCGATTTTTCAAAAAACCCTTTTTTTCTACTCTTTCTGGCCACATACAATATTTTTTCAATTGGTTTCAAAGATTTTTAAAAACTTTAACACATTGAAACGCTTGTACATAGGCGTTTTTATGTTGAAAACGTTTCTCCAGAGGCGTTCCCATCCCAACGCTTGTGCATAGGTGTTTTTCATATCAAAACGCCTGTACAGGAGCGTATGGGTCATAAACGCTTGTGCATGGGCGTTTTCGAGCTAGGAACACCTGTGTAGGAGCGTTTGTGGAACCATAACATTTTCTCCCATTCGAAACAAAAAATACAATATATAAACCTCGTATTATATGTTATTGAACTCCGAAATAACAAAACAGGCCCAATAATCAGTTTTTCTACTCTTGCAAATCACAAAAACAACAAAGGAATGAAAAGAAATTGTTAGGTTCTCTTCTTCCGTTCTATAGCCATCGCGGGGGTAGTGGGAGAAGGATACAATCGGTATTCTTTCAGCATGTAAGGGTATTATAGTCATTTCACGTGGAGGGGGTGGTGGATGGTAAAGTTGGGGGTGGTATAAGGTAAGACCCTTTTCTGAGTCTATCTACGTGTTATATTCAAATATTTATGTTAAAATGTTGCGTTGGGAAATGAAAACCGATATTAGAGAGATGAAAAAGATTCCATGGAGCAATATGATTGAACTAAAATGCTGCTTGACATTGACGGATAAGACAAAGGAGACGCTTTAAAAAGACACAGTGAAAAGCTGGTCATAGCTTTTGCTCTTCTGAATGCACCGCCTGGAACGTCCATTAGAATTGTGAAGATTGTCACTCTGCTACAAAATTTATTTCTAGGATTTAGAAGTTAAGGAGCTGGTCATGTTCTAAATCCTGTAAGAGCTTGCCTGGTGATTTAACCTCTTGATTATATGGTCATGTTCTAAAAATGGCTTTTGTTGGCCAATTTGGTGAGGGTGGTAAATAACTTTAAAAGAATGAAATCAAGTTAATTACATGCATTATTTTGGTTTACAGACCATAAATTACAGTCTAGCTCATGCGGACTGCATCACCATAATCGTGCACAAGAATATTGTGAATTTATATCTTCTAGTTCTGGGCTGTAAATGGCAAACAACCAGAGTCCTTCAATTATTTTTCTTGTCCATCTGGGAACAAGAATGAGTACGGTGTTAGCCATTACAAGAAAGCAGCACATGCTAAAATCTTTAGGGCGCTTTTAGTTGTAGAAAATAAACCACCACATCGTTGTTCTGTATATCTTTCTCTGTAGACTATGATGCATAGTGCAAACCCATCTGGAGTACTCTGCGTGAAGTGTAAGACAGAATCACTAAAGACAAAAGTTGTCTTTCAGTTTTGTTGGACTTTACTACATTTCCTGCCAACACCAACGAAATACTATGTCCGTGAGCGTGTCGCGTCCCCTTCTATTTGAATTTTGAACTTGGAATCTTGCTTCTTACTGATTATGAAAAAGAGGAAGAAACCATTGATGTCTCAATAGAAACAGAAGATAAACACTTTATATCCCTTCTTTGGTTTTGAAGCATGAAGGCTTTGTAGTTTGTACAAATCAGAAATTTAACGGCTAGACAAAGTAAAATGGTGAAGATAGAAATTCATTGTCAATTTTCACGGTTTCGTCAGACACAAAAACCTTCATCCTCCCCCATTTTTTGATCATATTTAATCATCATATTTAACAATTTGGGTGATTTTATCAAATAGAATCAGAGATGTGAATGAATCATGGGACTCAAACAGCACATGCATGATAAATGTCAAATTCAGAATAGCTGATGTGTGTAAATAGAACTGAATATGAATAAATAAGCATATAAAATCCATAAATAAATCAAGTTCCTACACGAACATTACATAAAACTAATAAACCAAAACAAAAAATGTAGGCATTTGAGACTTTTGATCTAATAACATATATTGCCTCAATGGGTAGCACAAAGCCCTGATAATACTAAGAAGTGAGAACCAGGCCAAGGCCAGCAATACTAATAAGACGAAGATCTAGAACAGCATACTGAATCGGCAGTTCATCAAGAGAATCTCCAGAAAGAAAACAGAGCCTGTCAATTTCTCGTTGCCTCAAATCCAAGCTCTAAACTGCTCTTGCTCATTTTATTTTTGTAGACTTGCTCCATTTTCTTTTTCTTTTTTCTTTTCCTCTTACCGTCCTTAATGAGTTACTGCTGGTCGTTCCTCTTACCCATTCCATCCCCTTCTTTATCATCCAACAACCTCCCTGCTTCCTCGTCAGCCTGCGTAGTCTTCTTCTGAGCTTCCTTGGCCTTAAGTGCCTGCAATTTGGAATGGTTGTAATAGCCGACACCCAGGAAGGCAAGCCCATAGCCAAACAAATTGATGGGTGTGACAGTGTCCTTGATAACCGACCATGAGAAAGCAATCAACAACCAATCTTTAACGACACCGGCAACATTCATGGTCAAAGCAGAGGTTTTCCCGACAAGGAGGAAGACAGCAAGATTCAAAGCAAATGCACATAAAGAATTGGTCCCAAAAATAACAAAGTCAAGATGGAAGCTTGAAGTCTCCTTCAATACAGGGTACTCAACGAAGATCCATGGCACAGACAAGAAGACCAAACAACAAGGTGCGACATAGTACAAAGAAGTGATGGGATTCAACGAGATCCCTTTAGATGTAAGCAAGATTTGGATCATGACCAACCTGGTAGCCTCGAAAGCGACGGCACCCAATTGAAGGATTACACCCCAAGTATCAAATCTGGCCTCGCCATAAGCGGCAATGGCGACGCCGAGGGAGATCGAGACCATGTTGGCCATGATGTCGCTCTTGAAAGATTCTTTCTTGAACAGAACCCCAATGGAATAGACAGCAACAGGCATCAGGGCCTTCAGCATTTGGATGAAAGAGACAGATAGATAAATATAAGCGGAATTAGAGAGCCACAGGGAGAGAGAATACAGGGCACCTATGGGAACGACGGAAGAGAAGTAGACTTCGCGGGACATGGAAACCGGCTCGACCACCTTGAAGACACGGATAAGGAGGAAGGCGAGGGAGGCACAGAAACCCATGTGGATCATGGTGAGGGAAATTGGGTACGGCCAATTGTACATCTTCTTGTCGAGGATGTATTTGTTGTAGACGATGACGGTGAAACTGAGGAAGATCCATATGGCGACGTAGGTGTAAGAGAGCACGATCTTCTTGACGACACTCTCACTGAGAGAGCCACCTTTTCCCATTGTAGGTGGTGGTGGTGCCGGTGGCGGAAACGAAAGCCGAAACAGAGCGGAGAATAGGCAGGGGAAGATGGAGCAGGAAATAAAGAAAGGGTCAGGTCAGAGAGGCCAGAGAGCTGGATTTTAGTGCGTGAGAGGACAGAGGAGTTTTGAGGTTGTATATGGTAAAAAAATAAAACTATTTTTTTTTTTTTCAGAAAAACAAAACTACCGTTGAAGGCATTAAAAAATTAAAGATTAGATAAAGATAATAATGAGATTGGTATAATATCAATTTTAAACGGTTAATTTTATAACATTTTGAGATATATATATATATATATATATATATATATATATATATATATGTATAAGCTTTATGACCGAATTGGAAGGGAATTTCTACTTTTGGAAATTCATTTTAATTAATATATATATATATATATTTGATTCGCAGAATAGTTTCTATCCAAAGCACAAATCTTGCTTTGATGATTCAACAAAGTATTTGGACATTTTCATTAGCAAAATCGTTGTTGGGATCATATCAGATCAAAGGAATCTTGCAATTATAAATTTATATAGTTATGGAAATTTTACCACGACACGTTCATTCCTTCATTTTTAAATATTATACAAATAATAAAATTCATTTTTTAATAAATGTTTCACATCCTTTCCATGCGTTAAGATATTTTACGAGTATAAAAGATACCAAAAATAAATAGAACGAACGATGCCATTCACAATCAGTAAGCACATTTTGACTAGATCCATCCGTGCCGAATCATTTTGTCCATAAAATTAATTGTAAGAAGTAGTGACATTCAAAATTGGAAAAATTAATTTTAAAAGTTTTCCCTCACGAAGCCATAGTAATTTTATTAATACCAATATACACAGTCAATTGATGTTTTCTCTTATTAAATAAACTCGACCACAAAAGAAAGAAAGAAAAAAAAAAAAAAAAGAGAACTGATATTTAACTCCATTTTAAAGACAAGAAATAAATAAATGTATTTGTTTGTCAGTGAATATTAACTTTTTTCAACTTGGTTTCGAGTCACAGAATCTCTCTTATTTATAGCCTCTTAGGCGTGGTCTTGTCTTGTGTTGCGATGGGCCTAACGAGACTCAATTAGAGAGTGTAAGTTGAAGTATAGATAATGAGTATTAATTTGGGCATATGAGCTTCATGTGGCTTATTTAAGGGATTTAAAAATCTGGTCTGCATCATCAGTTCCCAACTTAGGCTTCCAGCGAATTTGTGATGCCCGATTTGAAGAGTTTGGCTTGTGACCATATTTGTAGGTAAGGGACGTAGACTGGGGACTGAGGCGAGCTATTATTTGAAGGGTGCTAAAATAAAGTTAAGTAATTGCGTAGCCCATATTTGTAGTGAAGGACGAGAGGGGCGCGTATGTTGACATTTTCATAAACACGCGAGCGGCGTTAGTGTCGATTGAACCCACTCCACAACAATTGGAAAACGATAATGTGAGAGATAAGTACATGATTATCTAATAATCAAAATTTTTAAAACCCAACACTATAAGCAAAGCAGCTAGCATTATGTTAAACACGACTGTAGATGACAGACACGTCAATGTCCGTAAGGTTGTTGGATTTTGATAGATTTATCACTTGCAATTTCTGTCACAAGGGGCAAGTAATAATAACTTGATAACAGAGTATTTTACCAAAAAGATGACGCAAAATGGATTGAAATGTCAAACCTTGGTTATGTGGGATATAACCAAAAACAAAGACAAGTATATTTTCTTTCTTAATTGACTGTTACGAGGTATCCAACCTAAAAGTTGATTTTAATTAATCAATAGGGGAAATAAATAGAGGATGGTGATTGTTTGAAGGGTACGTGCTACGCGGTGGGCTATAGTCCCGGCGATTTTTTTGTCTACTAAAAAATAGAGTATGTTTTGGTCCTCAAAGTGGTTGGATGGAGGGTAACAATAAAATGTACTAATGACGATTTAATTGGATGATAAATGTGCTAGATTCCTTACCGTTAGGTGGGCTTTGCTATTTGCCCACATTTGATATTGACATGCTGCCAACCCACCCGTCCTCTTCCTTCTCCTGTCTGGTTAGCGGAGATTTGCAAGTTAAAACTAGGGACAAAATTAAATCTGTCCAGTCAGTCAAGTCCCTAAACAAACAAAAAGCTCCTATCTAATTAATCACGCAATTGAAAAGTTATATCATGGTTTGAGTCAAATTGCCTAACTTGGACGCAGCCCACGACTGCCCACTCATTTCACAAAAGGAAATTCGCTTTGAAGATTACAAACAACACCATCACTTGGAAAACACAGGCTCCATTTCCTGCTAAATTAGTGCTTCTCACTCTCCAAACTAAACTACCAAACCAGATAAGAGGAAAAGGGAATAAGAGAGAGAGAGAGACGGGGGAACCTATGATCATCATAAATCATTTATTTACTATCACTCTCTATGGTAATTTTGTCGTCTAAAACCAATTATCATTAGAAAAATGTAAACTTAAACCTTTTCCCATGCAATATTCTTAATCAAACAGAATTATTCTCTCTCAAAAATCATATTGATGAATAACAAAAAAAGGACTACAATGGTTACCATAATTTTATATTAATATAATATAATAAACCAGAGAGCGTCCGGCGTTTTTAGTCATTTCTGATAATAGTGCCTCACAGAAACTCCTTGTACAATAATCTTTGGACTTTCTTACAAAGAATAATCTTTTTCTTTCTTACAGTATTATGATTATCAATAAAGACAAAAAATCACAAAGGAAATAATTAGATTGTATATATGATATGTGCCCAAGACCAAAAAGAATTTGATGAGCCGCGTGGAAGTCAGGGCTGATGATATGAGATAGAAATTTCTTCTAATGATTCCGTAGATGATTGGAGCAAGGCATGTATTCCTTTGGACCCAAAATCAGTAGTTGATGCAGAGGAAGTCACAGATAATGATTCGTACAATCCAGTGGGCCTATTAACGGGTAATTCCATTAGAGGCTCGTTTGGGTTCTGAAATATGTTCACAACTTTACTCATCTTAGGCCTCAACGTGGGATCCGGATGCAAACATGCCAGCCCAGTCTTCAATGCCCTTTTCACTTCTTCCTCGTCAAAATCAAATCGATTATTAAGATATTTGTCAACACACTGGAGCAACGCATTCTTAGAATGCAAATCCCATACATAGTCAACCAAACTGTTCTCTTCCATCATCCCTTTTGACCTTCTCCCACATATGACTTCAAGAATCACCATACCAAAACTATAAACATCTGATTCAGGGGTCACTTTCCCTGTAAAGCCTACTTCGGGGGCCATATATCCTGGAGTACCAGCTATAACTGAAGTCATTGAATCTTCTTTGTGCAATCTTGCGAGGCCAAAGTCGCCTAGATGAGCTTTGAAACCAATATCTAACATTACGTTACTAGGCTTTACGTCTCTATGGACAACTGGGTTGCCACACTCTTCGTGAAGGTAAAGCAATGCCGAGGCCAAACCTGTTAATATCTGTTGCCTGGTTTGCCAGTCTAGAATGTCCTTGCCTATGAATCGATCAAGGCTTCCATTTTGCAAGTAATCATAGACTAAGAGAAGTTGAACACCATCATGGCACCACCCTTGCAGCTTCACTAAGTTTTTGTGCCTGAGCCGCCCTATGGTACATATTTCAGCAAAGAACTCTCTTTCACCTGGTGTAGAAAGCCAGAGTAACAGGAAATATAACCAATTTAAACATTGTAAGTCTTGTGGAGTATGGAATTTAAACCCATTTTAGTTTCGGGAATAGACTGAATTGGCACATACCTTGCTTAGAGGTTGCTGAAATCTTCTTTACTGCTACGGTTTTTGGAGTAATATCTGATATGATGCCTCTATAGACACTACCAAATCCACCTGAGCCCAGAAGATTTTCTGTGCTGAAGTTGCATGTCGCCTTAGACAGTTGCTTGTAAGTGAACTTCTTGGGGGAATCTGCTGCTCTCCTTGATAGGTTTTCTATATCTTCTTCCTTTTTTCTCCTGAAATTATCTTTTCTGAAAGCTTCCCAAATAAAGGGAATTGAGCTAAATAACGCCACTAGAAAAATTGGTATCACAATTATCAGTATGGTATTGATGGTATCATGTTTAGTGTGTTCATCAGTTTGTAAGGGAAGTGGCACTGATGTGAATACCCATTTGAGGATCTGATGGCTTTCTGGTGAAGTTTTGCCAGTGGAGGCTGTGAACCCAACATAAACAGAACTGGGAATTATATCAGATAGGACAATCGAATGGTTAAGAACATTATTCAACTGGTTTCCAGAGTATCCCACGGAGACATGGAGCATGTTAGTCCAACCATTATATTCTATTTTCACATCAATGTCTCTTCCACTTTTCAGATCAACACCAGTGCTATTGAGACTCACTGCAGCAACTGGATTTATGATGCTCGTTGTATCAATGCCTACGTGGTTTGCATCTATATCAAACTCATTCATGAAAGTGTCCAGCTCCACAGCTATTTGTCGATAACCCCCACCTACATAACAAGATTTCAGAGTTAAAATTCACCATTTTTTTAATTGTTTAGTTCATTTTCTTTTTCCAAATCATTTCAGCAAATATTATAATTGATTTACCTTGTGTAGATCTATCAAAAAGGCCAAGATATGAGCCATGGCTAGCATTTGGTGAGGGTCTATCATCTTGTGCAAAAACAAAAGCCATTCCATCACCTGATTTGGTGGAATTTGGAAAGGGAGTGATCCTCAGAGTGAAGGTGGTAGAGATAATTGCTGGCCAAGCATGCACAGGTTGAGGATACAGAACCCTTCCTATCTTGTTCAATGCAGAAGACGATGGTAAAGTTAAATTGCCTTGTTGTGGCTCTGGCGTGAGACTTAAAAACCCAGTGCCTGCAGTCACAGAGCCCATACAGAGTAATTGACCATTGCTGCAACTTTCAGGGCCAAAGGAAGGAAAATACAAGGTATTGGGGTGAAACACAGAGCTTGAATAAGTTTTACCAAACAAGGAATAGAGAAAGAAAAGCAGAAACATGGTTGTGGTGCTGCAGCAGATGAGATCTGATACAGCAAATTAACGCGACCCATTTCCGGTGCTGATATATAGTGATGAATTTGGTTCTTTCACCTTTTGAATGTTATATTGTTGTTGGAGTTCACTTTTGTTTGCTTACAAGGGAAAATATAGGATAACTTGTAGAATTTTGTTTGGGGTTTGGAAGCAATTGGTTGACTTGAGAGTTATGACTGAAATGCTAATTCTTGTCTTCATAAGGGACAACGATGAAAACAAAGGAGACCAACACTTTAACTTTACATGCAAGTGCAACAAAATGCAATTGCTAGTGGTCTTTGTTTCTCTTTTTTCTGTTTCGTGCTTTATCGTACGGCTCTATATATTTATTCTTTGTTTTGTTACACACCCAGTTATTAAACTTCAGAATATGTAAAACCAAGAGTAACACAGCTATGTTAACGTGGATGAATATCATGTAATTACTTGGCAAAATTAATTTAGAAACAGCGAATAGTGGCAGTTTAAACAAAAATCAAATTCATCAGCAAAAAAAAAAAACAAAAGAAGCAAGCCAATTTTTTTTGCCTCTATGCATGCACGCACACCCTCAATTCAGAAAACGTTAAACGGTTACTATTACATATAATGATTCCATCCGGATGATGCCACAGTAGTAAGAGAAGAAAAGCAATACAGGCATCCGATTGGGCACAGATATTAATGTTAATTCATCCATCAGCGTTTTCAAGTCAAGCAGCTGCAACCTTTCTTCCATCGAAATAAAATTTAAGTTTCTAGGACTGCAATTGGAAAGATAATTTAATTTCCATCATCTACTAAATTTTCTATAGTAAGAAAAAGAAAAAAAAAAATTATCCTTTTTGTGTTTCTGAATTATTAATTAAATATTCTCATCGTTGACATTGGAATGATTGCTCTGATATAAATTAAAGTGATTGCTTTAATACCTTTTGTTATAAAAGCTAAAATAGAAGATACGTGTATTGGATTGCAAAATTATTTACTCAAACTGTGATATTCTATATTGGTTTATGTATTCTTTTTCTTTTCAGTAAATATTGGTTTTTTTATGTGTTGGTTGCTTTATATATATATAAACCATTAAACATATCCATAATCAATGTGTTTTATGTATAGCACAAAACAATTGTTTTGTACAAAATAAAAAATCAATATCATGATTAATTTTTAATCAATGTGTACAATTTTAAAAATTACATGTATTACTACGCGAGTTTTTGATTACTAGAGATCAGTTATGTGAATGTGCCAAAATATTAAGATGCTATCATTGAAAATGCACATTTAAGACTCTAAAACAAGACCCAATACATTTTTTGTACCATAGAACCTCCCAATTGTAGCTGAGCGTACGTTTCACCAATTATGATACCCAATCAGGATGCGGCTTATAGAAGAAAAGTAATTAAGTAAAATAGTAGCTAGTGCTTTTTAATCTCTAGTTGTGGTTTGAACATATATTATTTATAACTTGATAGTTTTTAAGCGGTTTCGAACATATATAGCTTAGGTTGTCTTCTTGTAGGCATTGAAATAGCAAAGGTTGATGATCAGTTTGGTAGACGACGAGCGTATTTTCGAGCCCAAATGTGTTTGCCATTTACGCGAAACTTGGCGATGCGCTTTCCCTTGAGAATTTTGTCCATACTTCTGATGGAGTTAACAACCATGGTGGCGAACAAGATTTGCTCATAGCCCTTATCGTTTACATTGACATGATTCCCCATTGTCAACTCCACAATGATGTCCCCGAAACATGACTGGAACAGCATCCTCACCTCTTGCTCAGACACAGGGAATCCCCTCGAAAACGTCAGAAACATGGTCTTGTCGTCTTTGGTTAGGTAATTACTGCAGGGCCTCTGATCGTTCCAAACATTAACATCAAATAAATCTATAGAAGGCAAATAATTTGCTGGTATGGTAAAGTTATCAAACAGTGGGTGTGGGAAACCAGGAACAACGAAACGCCCAAAAGGGTTAGTATCAGTGCCAGCAGCAAGTGATAGTCTGTTTCTTGGGTAAAGATAGTTTTCAATAATATCAGAGAAAATTGGGACACAAACTTTCTCCAGAACACTTTTCACACCAGATACAGCTGTGAACCTGGTGAGATTTAAGAGCTGAAGAGAAATTTCCCTCTGCATGAGTGTAGAGGTGATAGGGAGGCCACCATTAGGTGGGATGATGGGGTTTTCAGCCTCTAACACCCTCAGGCAACTCATGGCTTCCCTGGCCATAACATTGATCAGCTGAGGGTTTGCAAGAGTGGCCATTGATGCGATCACGCTAGGGTATCCAATGTTTTCGAACCAAAGCCACAGGGCCATGATTAGGAGTGCCTCAGCTGGGCTTCTGCTGACAAGCAAGCGGCGGATCACTTCGCGATCCCTCATGTGGAAAAGGTGAAGCTCTTCATCACCTAAAATGGCAGCCATTTGTGATTTCTTGAGCTGATATCTAGAGAAAGAGAAGGATGCTTTGGACACTGAATGAATAGAGCACACAAGTGGGGAAATGTGGTAGTGCCCCTAAAGTTGCATAAACCCTTCTTTATATAGGCAAAGAAGGATAATCAATTCTTGTGTTTGGCTACATGGATAAACACACAAAGATGTACTAGCTAAAACTTTTGATTATCTAATTAAGTAAATAATATTTTCTGTCTCATATTATATCTCATTTCTGTTTTAAAAAATAAAACCTAAATTTTATAATCAGTTATTGACTATACAAAAAATAAATCATTTCCAAAAACTTTAAAATAATATTGTAAGTATTACTATTAAATTATTAAAATGATTAACTAATCAAAGAGTGAAACAAAGAATGTAACCGGTTGTAGAAGATAATATTTTATCCTAAATATTAATGATATTTAAGCGTCAGTTATTCTTATATTATTTTATATTTTGTATATGAGGTAATATTTAAATTTAATTAGATTTAATTGAATTTTTTGATTCTTATCTTACCTCATGAATTTATTTATTTTTTTTTTTCCAGGGGCCTATTGTAGGAGGGCCAGTCTTGAGAAAACCTCACGAGTGGCACATGAGAGGTGAGACTCCACATTTTTAATAATTTTTCTTATCAATATTTTTAATATATAATTGATTAATTGCAAATGCTTGCTTATTGATTGTAAGAACTTACCTTGAATAATGACGCCATTCCACCATTTTTTTTTTTTTTTTTCCTCTGGCCATTCAAGGTCTGGTCTTGAAGATGAGTGGTATCCGACTAAGCAGGTTCTCCTTTTCAATAAATGAGTTTTGGATTTTTTCGATCTAGAGAGATTAAAACTCCGGCAGAGCCGTTTCTGGCTTCAGAAATGGATTAAATAGTCAATAAATTTTAGAACACAACGGTTAATTAAATATATCTGCTTAAAAAATTTCAAAGGACTAACTTGGGTGATGTTCTATTTAATTTCAAGTGTTCTTGGCGTAATGGCCATAAGAAAAATTGCTCAGTTTAGTAGTTTTTTTAAAAAAAATTTAATGAGTATATAATTATTCCTTATTTGTCATTGTCTTTTTAAATAAATATCGTATATTTATAATTTTAGGTCTTGATTTATTTTATATAGTATACTGAATTTAAATTTGTATTGAAGAACTAAAATTTAAATGAGGAGAGAGCACCCTGTGAGATTGTGTGAGTAAAGTGTGGAGTGCGTCACAATTGTTGGAAGTATATATGCTTAGGTCAGTTATGTCGAAATTCAGCAATGAGCATCGGGGACTATTAGGAAATTATTTATTTATTTATTTTAAAACAACAACAAAACCAATTAAAATTCTATAAAAAAAAAACAATTAAAATAATCTGGTTAAAAATAAATTAACTTAAAGAGCAGTAGTTTCATTTTTTTAATCTTGAAAATTCCCATAAAAAAAAAAAAGAAAATGAATTAAGATAAGAATAGTTTAGAATTTAATTTCACAACTTGCACGAGTCATGGGTTGGATACTGTCGAACAAGTGACAGTAAATGTCGGGAAACATCAACATGCATGGCTTCCACTTGACATCACCTGAAGAAATAGAAACTGAATTTGTTGGCTACCCAGAACCTTCCTTAGTCAACCATATCGTGCCGACTCTTCTTCTTAAAAATTCAAAAAAAAAAAAAAAAAACTATACTGTACTGTACTATCAAAACAACGTGCGTACGTGTGTACATTTCATTTACGATAGAAGGAAAATTAAAGACCAAAAAAGATAGAGAGAAAAAAAAATCCGATAAGGTGCCTTTTCATTCAATGTCAAGTTTCATAATAATCATTTTAGCCGTGCATACAATGTATTTATAGTTCAGTAAATTTGAAATGGACGTGTTAAAATTTTGTAAATAAAATTCAAATGTAAATTAATAAATATTTAAATTGAATATTAAATATTAAATGATTTACACAAAAAGTACATAAAAGTGTCAACAATATGTTTTTTTATATTAGAGTAATTTAGTTTTTAAAAAATATAGTTGACTGTACCAACCCAAATCTCTACAGTAAATACACTTACTGACCGCATGAATTTTTGACATTGACATAAATTAAGATATCATTATTGAAAATGGACAATTAAGACTCTAAAACAAAACTCAATGCATTTAATTGTATAATATAGGAGTAGGAAATATTTTCATATTTTTGAAGAGGTATTTAATTATAATTCAATCGCAACAATTAATCTTTGGAATATAGTTACTTTTTATCAGAATTTCAACGAAGACTCCTACTCATTTCCCATTTCTGTTACTTTTTATGAGAGCAAGTCCTCTGATTAACGATGATAAACAATCCTAATACTGAAGGAAATAACCTTAGAAATCAATCAATCATTACGACGCTTGCTTTGCCACCCAATCTTCTGATTAAAAACTTTCTAACAGCAGTCATATCAAGTACACACGTAAATAACGTCGTACGAGATTACAAAGTCAAAATAATTTAAGTAAAAACTTGAGCAGTAACAGGCTAGTATGCAGGAAATTAATGTAACAAAAAATATTGCAAGCAAAGTATTAAACTCGCTCAAACTTTTAAGATTATGGGTTGAAGAAAGTGCACATCCCAAATGTCTACGACTCGAGACAACTTTCAAAATTTATTTCCTAGAACTCTAGAATTAGTATCCTATTCGGCAAACACAAGCAGCAAAAGAAAAAAAATCAATACCATACATTTCATTACGACACAATATCATTTTATCAAATTAATTAGTCCGACATCACTAAAATAGAAACGGCATGTCTCTAAGGGTAAATCTACATAATACAGAGTACAGTAAACCAGAAACCCAATAAATTTAGAAGCCATCGTACTGCAAACTCCTAACAATGATAAACCTCTATGGAGGTTAAAAGGCCTTGCAAGTCTGTAAAAATACAAGGACTGAGACATCAGCGTGGCGCAGCGCATGCGGCTGAGTAGGGTCTGTCTGGGTTTTAAGTAATTAATCGGAACCCAAGAAATTCAAACATAGCATAGCTCCACTATGATGGCACTGCAAAAATGTCCAGAAAACCAAGTAAAGCACTTATCGTCAGCTGACCAAATTAAAATAAAATAAACACCAAAATGAATGAAACAATAACTTGCGATAATAAAGAGATTATGTCCAAAATTAACATATCCCGTCTAACGAAAACACGCCGATCATGCACAGGAGAACGGAACAACCAAAACATCAAATACCAAGTTTTTTAACATTTTCCACTTAATTCAGCATCTTTAGCGGAAACTGGGGAAAAAATATAGATGCTCCAACACTTGTTGAATGATAAAATACATACCACCGAGAAGAATATACCTAAATGAAAAATGATATAAACAGATCTTATTGGCATCCACATATCTAATTTCTAGTATTAGAAACAAGACCAAGGAGCAAGTTATCTCAATTGGGAAACATGTAATTTTAGAGCACAGTTCAAGTTCGGCATTTGCTTATGACAGCTAATAGCATCACTTATGTTATCCAAGTGATCTTGCTATGACAAGTCACTGAAAAAAAAAAAAAAAAAATCCCAAATTCATCCTAACAAATACTACACGAACCATAATCCACAAAATACAAGACAGCAAACAAGTGCAAGCAAGTATTTAAAGCCTAATAAGAACATAATATAAACCATTTCCAACTAAATTCAATGCAGTGTACTTACTGTAGGTAGAAGTATCAATCTGCTCGGGAAGTTGCTTTATATCAACCTCAAACCTTGACTGAACCTGGAATAAACAACAACGAAAATTATAACTGACAACAGACTGAGCAAGAAAGGCGTGATAAAAAAATACTAGCATACATTGTTGAGAACTTCAACATCAGAAGGACAAGAAACAAATGTGATTGCGAGCCCTTTGGTGCCAAACCTTCCAGCTCTGCCAACCTGTGCAGAATTTTCCGAGAAAGATAAGACAGTCAGAAGGCTACATAATACAGTTGAATGAAATATAATTTAAACTGAAAAATACATTGTTACATGATCATACCCTATGCAAGTATGTGTCTGCAGAATCAGGCATGTCATAGTTTATAACGATGTTGACACGCTCAATGTCAATTCCCCTTCCAACCAGATCTGTAGCCACAAGAATCCTTGTATGCCCCTCCTTAAATCCTTTATAACGCTTTAACCTATGAATGACATAATCAAATCAGTCACACAAGTTACAGAAACCATTTCTAATACTCATAAATACTAGACAAAAAATATTAAAAAAGAAAACAATATAACAAACTATGGATCTCTTTAATGACCTAACAACAAAAGAAAAGCCTGCATAACACTAGGCTACATATACAAACCAAAATAAGAATAAAATTGCATAAGATCCACCAACATCCTGATCAAACAAACCTTTCCTCCTGGGACATTCCAGAATGGATGCATATGGATGGAAAGTTGCACTCCACTAGAAGTTTGTCCAGCTCAGCAGCTCTATTAACACTTTTCACGAAAATAACAACTTGATTGAAGTCAAGTGCATCAAGAAGATCATTCAATTTACGGTTCTTCTCCTCCTCTTTCAATTTGATGTAGTGCTGCCATTTAATCATCAATATGAGATATACATACAATTCACAAGAAACATCAGTGCTACAAAAAGCCTACCTGCACAAGTCCATGAAGGGTCAACTTGGCCTCGTCATCAACATAAATTTCCATTGGCTGAAAGGAACAAATGTCACAGTAAATCATATTAGGGTCCTTCCTCAAGCTAATGGAATCCATAACGAAATGAATGATGGATTCAGATCTCTTGAATCACAGTTCTGGTCCATCTTTTTTGTCTCCTTGCAGATACTAAAAGTCATCCCAAGCAACCGCCATTGACACCCAACTCTAATAATGGCAGCAACAACCCAGAACACACTATCATCCCTCCCCATTCCAAAAAAAAAAAAAGTATGCCCTAAGTTGTGAAATTCCACAACAGACTAGCCTATGCTATTAGAAACCAAAATTGAAGAAGGAAAAAAACTTCAAAAAAGGCCTAAAAGGAAAAAGTAAAGAATGAAAAGCAGTATGGTAATAGACGGACAGATCCTGAAACATTTCCCATACAGACCTTCTAATACCCCTTCTGCAGCCACCCAACACACTCTACTCTACCAGATGGATATTTCCCTGAAAACAGGATGGAACAACTCAATCTATAAACAAAAACCCCCTATCAAAAGATTGACAGATCCTCAGCATTCTGTATATCTAGAAACCTCTCAGGGAATGTAGACATTATAAAAATGAGACTTCTAATTCAAGTAGTACTGGCCATGAGACATTACATCTTGCATAAATTTCTTGCAGACTGGGCGAATTTCTTTGCTGAGTGTTGCAGAAAACATCATAACTTGCTTATCGTGAGGAGTCATCTTGAAGATCTCTTGCACGTCCCTCCTCATGTCTGCAAAAAACAGAGCAGATATAATGAAAAAAATGTTAAAACAAAGTGCACAAGTAAGATTTGAATCAGGAGAATCAGTTCTGAGCAAATAAACGTACCAAGTGATTCCAGCATCTTATCACATTCATCCAAAATGAAATGTCTAACATTCTTTAAAGAAAGGTCCTTATCCCTAGCCAAGGCTAGTATCCTTCCAGGCGTTCCAACAACGATATGGGGGCATTCATTTTTCAATAGATCCTTGTGAACTTTAATGTTGACACCGCCATAAAAGACTGCAACCTTTAGATCAGGCAAGTAGGTGCTGAACCTCTCAAACTCATGACATATCTACATGAAGAAGATGAAAATATCAAACAATTGGAGAATGCAACAACACCAAATTCCATAGTTTTTCAGAAATTGAGCTTGATAAATACCTGGTAAGCTAATTCCCTTGTATGACACAAAACAAGTGCAGAAACCTGGCCTGCAACAGGATCAATCTGCTGCAATGATGAGAGAACAAAGACGGCAGTTTTTCCCATTCCAGATTTAGCTTGACAAATAACATCCATCCCGAGGATTGCTTGGGGAATGCACTCATGTTGCACTGGTGATGAACCAAAGAAAATGGGTCGAAGGAACCGGTGGTAAGTAAAACAAAGCTTTCTGACCCTTTCAATTTGATAGCTTTACCAAAGCATATTAGTTCTCCAAAACAAGATTATGATAGAAGTATTACCTGCAAAACATAAATTAAACAGATATATTTATTACAAAGGGAGATTAAATTCACAAAAATTACAGCAAAAGCTGTAACTAACAAAATAACTATAAGAATAATCAAGATAAGTTGATAGTTTGCCTTCAGATGGATGCTCAAATCCGGAGTCCACTATAGCCCGAAGAAGCTCTGGCTTCAGAAGAAAGTCTCTGAATCCTGAACTGTGAATTCCAACATAACCCCTGCCAAAATTAACCAAAAAGAAGTGAAAACACGTTTAAACAGATATAAAGGACAACCGGTTATAAAAAATAAATCAAGGTGTTATGTTCTCTCAATTCCCAGAAGAAAAAATTCATCGCATTCGAATTGCCTCTGTTAGGTTTAATACAAAACTAGGATATCATCCAAGAATAGAGAATACAACAATAAAAAGAGGTGGTTTGGATATCTTAACCCAGCTCATCTTGCAGTGTACATAATATAACAAAAACAATACTAATTTTCTCATTTTCTCATTCTTGGAAAACAAATCGTGAAAATTTTCTCATCTTATCGTTCTCAGAAAACAAATCGCAAAAATTTGAAACACTGACATAAGCATTACGAGAAACAATAGAGAAGTCATGAAATTCAAAACACTAATCACGAGCAACGATAGAGAACTTACTTCTTAGCAGCTTCGCCATTGACTTTAGCTCCTACGGAGTCTGGCGCCTTATCTTCGTCCTCATCGTAGTCCAGGAGCTCTTCCTCGTATCCTTCGTCCTTTGTTTCTCCCATATTCTGAAAATTGAAGTATGTTAGATGCAGTTAACTAAGACCAGGTTTTGAATCCTCAAAAACAAACAGAGAAACTGAACTAGGGTTTAGAACTAAAACTCTCGAATGATAAAAAAAGTCTAGGGTTTTAGAGAAGAGGAGAGAAGGTGGATACCTGCGAGAAAATTTTCGATGGAAGAGTATTACTAGGGTTAGGGTTTGAAGAGTCTGCAAAGGAAATTTGTTAGCTCGAAAACAATTTAACCGAGAGAGCGGAACGTCGACTAGCAAAGAGAACAGGGCGTGCGCTACCGTGTAGAAGAGCGAGTGATAGACAGATTGGTAGTAGGGTTAGAAAAGTGGAGTCGAGTTCTTTAAATAGGCCTGGATTTTCTTATTACCTGAATTGCCATTGATTTCCGTCAATATTCACGAACACGGACCGGGTACTCGGGTAGCCCAATTCTATTGGCCCAATTCTCTTATGGCTGGTGGGCGACTGGTGGTCCGCCCGGATAATTGTCGGTAAACAATAGAAGTTATGTATTAAAGTAAATTGTATAGATCTGGAATTGCATACCTCGTTTTTTTGGTGATTTTTGTATTTTCTGGTTGATATTGATTATTTTTTTAAGTATTATATAATTTTTTATTTACAACAAAGGTATCCCAACCTATCTACTAATTTTATGGACCTTTGTTGGTTAAATTATTTTATATTTACAATATAGCATAATAGAAAGAAACCCATTATTCTTATTTTATAAGCCACAGACATAAACATGTTATTCATATATAATTTTACCATACTACATGACACTGAAGCGAAGCTCGAGGTTTGTGGTCCATTAATTTCAAAATCTTTTATGTTCTGAAGAGTTTCCTTATAGATATTGGTACTACGTTATCCAGTGACCACCAGCAGTGATGCTTAATGTTCATGTGCTCTCATGAACTGGCTCATCTGCCTCTGAAGCAAGTGAGTTGCTTCAGAATCAGGATAGAAGACATGATATATATGCTGCTCTCCCTCAGCTTCCACAAGCTTCGCCTCTTTTGCCCCTTTCTTCTGCACAAACTCTGCATACATCATTCCCCTTTCCTTCAAGAAATCCAAACCAGCCACATAAACCGCAACCGGTGGGAATTCAGACCATTCAATGGCAGAAAGCTCTGCTTTCTCAAAATTACAACCAAAATAGTCACGGTTTGCGCCTTCTGGTATGCTTAGCCTCCAAAACATGTCATTCATTTTCACATCCCCTGCTGCCCCATCACCCATCTCTTTCTCAGTCCTTTCTTCACTGCCAAAGTAAGGATGTATCAACAATAAGCCTTTGATTTTTAATGGGCATGCTTTGTTCCGAATGGCTTTGACAGCAACATGGTGGACAATATTTCCTCCGGCACTGTCCCCAGACAGAAACACGCGCGAAAGATCAGCTTGCTGAAGCCAAGGCTCAGTTTTTGCTTGATGAATAAACCATTCAAGCGAGGTGTAGCAATCTTCATAAGCTGTGGGGAGGCGATGTTCTGGGGCTAAACGGTAATCAACAGAGAGAACAATGGATTGGGATGTGACAGAGAAGTTCCCAAGAAAATGATGGTAGCCAAGCCATGTGGTGGAGCCAATGCAAAAGCCACCTCCATGAAAGTAAACCAGAACAGGAAGCTGCATCAAGGAGTTGGGAGAATCGGGAAGGAAAAGCCTTCCGGTTATGGGTTTTGAAGGGTCAATGATCACATCCTTGGATTTGTATCCATTCGAGGATTCTGCAGAGGCAGGGGCAATTTCAGGGTTAAAGCGTTTCACAGAACCATCAGAATAGACTTGAAGGAAGCCTGGATATTCTGCTATTATGGGCATTTTAACTGAGAAAAAAGGATAACACCTGAGCCTGAGGGGATCTTGATTTATAGAGGTTGTGTCTCTTATATATTCCCATTTATTCTTAAGCTAGTTCATCTGCTTCTATGAAATACAATAAAAAAAATGCTTGCCGTTGGCCAACTTGTTTGGTTGGTCATGTAAATTACGTTGAATTTTACTTTGAGAGGAACTGCAAATGAAATGCCAACATCGTTGTGGTAAATATTTAAAAAAGGCAAACAACATGACGCGCCAGGCAGGGGTCGAACCTACGACTTTCTGCTTAGAAAACAGACGCTCTATCCACTGAGCTACAGGCGAGTAAAATCATTTGAAACAAATCATGAGCTAATTAAAAATTTAAATTTTATTTTCTTCATTAAACAGAAACTTTAACGCATAAAATGACAAAGTGCGAGTTACAGATGTTTATCCTTTTATGTTTTTCGGTTGATGATGTTGTCCTCTTTGTCTATTGATGTTTAAGCTGAGGTACACCAGACAAAGTGAAAATAACTCACATAAATTCCAATTCTACCGGTTTGTAATTTATAACATGGATAAATTACAAATATTATGTAGAAACTTGTCAATAAGCCCTCAATCATTTGTTTCTAAATGATTTGAAGAGGGTAAAATTCACATAAGAGTCATCTCCATACCAAATTATAAACGCCAAGAATGGATAATTTCTTATTTGGGTTCCTTTTCTAAATTCTGCTGTAACTATCTCGAGAAGCGCACGGCTTTTCCATGAAACAAGAAAAGAAGCTTACTAGTGCAGCCAAGCGCCAAGGGCCATCTAGAAGTAACTTCAATTCAAAATCTTCAAGGGCAAAAAAAGTCCTTCCGAAATCATGTACGATGAAAAAGAGCTATCTATTCAAAGTAATTCATCTCCTTAACAGAACAACAGCAGAGAGATTATTAATTAACTTAAAAACTTTCCATCATTTGCTAACTTCAATTTCATGTGAACAGTTACAACAAGAACAGGTTGTTAACACATTAATGCTGGCTAGATGCCTTTGCAAGGGTCGAAATTTAGCTTCGGGCTGAGCCCCAGACACACTCACCCTCAAAGCCAAAAGAAACGAAAAAGAAGAAAAGACAAGAGATGAATATATTGACAACGAAAAGAGATGAAGGGATGGAGAGTGAATATGTATCACATATTATATATTCCCAATATCTATTTAGCTGCTTGTTCTAGAGCAGTTATTTTCTTCCAATCCTCGTCCAGAGCCTTTTTATTCAGAGGCGGCAATGAGAAGATGCTTACAGTTGAGCTTCCACCACGAATCTCTTCCAAGGTACGCAAGGCTGATAATGTCAACTTGGTGTACATGTTCTCCATATGTTCGATTTCTGCAAGTTCTATGGGAACCTGTGCCTGCGTTTCATTATTTTCATTCCTGGTCGTGGAGACACAACCATCTTCCTCACTTATTGACAAAGACGGGCCTGAAGGTTCATTTTTGGGGAAAAGGTCACTTAGCATCACCTCACATTCCTTCACAAGCTTGTTAAGCACATCAGTTTTGTAGAAGGGTTGGTGCAAGACCTCTTGGATAAAAGGCAATCGAGTTAGTGCGCCAGTTCGCTTATCATATTTCTTTATTATCTTCACTAGACCTGCAAAAACAACGAAACTACGCTAAGGACAAAAGAAATCAACAGGCCCTCCATCCAGTTGTAACTTAATGTAAACAATGAAAGCCTGACTATTCATATTTGACATTATTTTGCATTCATTGATTCGCTAACTTCCACTAATGCATTCATTTATTCATAAATATCCAGTGGCATATTCAATCTTCGCATTTGCACTGAATTGATACAACTCGGCTTACTTAGTCAAGGAAGCAACTTGATTCTCTCCTACAGAGGATCTAAGGTGTACCAAAGAGTTCAATTATGCAAACGATTTTAAAATTCCAGTCTTTTAATAGTTCATGACTTCGAAAGAAAAAATGGTAGACTACAGTTACACGGTAGCGTAGGATTTTTAAGGCTAATTGTTTTAGCCATGATCTCTTGTACATTCATTTGGCAATATATCTTAAGTGTGCTTCGCATCCTTGAAATTACTACGATGCACTATCCTATAACCAAAACAGAATCCACCACTTAAAACTCATGCACAGCCGCTTAAGAAATACCTGTGTAGTTAAGTGCACTGTAGTTCTCTAACAAAACCATCTCTCCATGAAAATCTACTATTTCCCTCCCAACTGTCATCAACTCTTCATTTGAATCCTTGGCCAAAGAAACCCTATCTTGCAACTCCTGCGTTACAGCAATAAACCAGAGGTTATATAAATAAGTAGAAATTTCATCTCTTGAGTATTTCCTTTCCATATACTACCCATCTAACAAGAGGCCTCGCGTACAAAGAATTGAAGACAAAGCAATACATAACTTTGCACAGAAAACTTAAAACAATGCTCCATTGTATCTAATGCCTTTAGAACCATATGCTTCACCAAAGGAACCAAAGCAATGCCCGTACTACACTAACTGAAGTTACCAGGGTTTAATTAGATATACTGACCAGTCTCTAGAAATTTAACAGAGTAGAACTACAGCATAAATCACAAATAAAAGCACTGCAAGGACGAAGAAACTTTAGGAACCAACGAACACCATTGCACATTAAATTGGTATTGGATCACAACTGGACTTAAACAAATCCGATTGAATAAATCCTAGCACAAGTCAAAAGAGAGAAATAATAAGGGGAAGAAAAAGGCACCTATGCTTATTAACCACTCAGATATATAGCACCCGAAATTTTCCTTGTCAAATTAATTATGATTGTGTATGCTTGTTGCGTGTCTGCCGCCATCGAAACACACAGAAATACAACAATTCTATTGGTTCCACTCGAAAACACAAAGCCAACTTCAAAATTCATTTGTTTGATTATTGACTGAATTATGACAATAACAACGATGATAAGTCCTACAGAAATGCCACTGTACTTAAGTTCACATTCAAATGCAGAATATCTAAATTCACTTGCAATTCAAAACGATATGCGATCTTAATCCTAATTAAAAAAAAATAATGGAAAAAGAAAATGTTACCCTCCATTTGATGATATATTCTTCTTCCTGCTCAACCACGAAAGTGTTAAACTTTTCTATCTCGAGCTCTAAAAGCTTGCGGAAATCGTTGACCTCTTTGGTGACCTCGGGTTCTTCTCGAGGCAGAGTCTCGCCGGCATCGACTCTGGGACGTTTAGCGGGTGGATTTTCAGGGTCTTTGGGGCATATAAGCTTCAACTGCTTCTTCAAATCTTTGTAGGACAAGAATTTGTCCCGCCAATCGGGTAGGGTCTGCTCGATCAGGTTGCTGAGGATCTTCCAGAACTTCATGGTGCTGCAGGCAAGGAAAAGGCTCGGGGATGAGATATTCCGGTAAAGGGAAGATGATAAGACATTTTAAGAATGATGCTCTCTGGATTAGTGCGAAGGAAAAGGAGGGAGAAACGGGAGGCTTGGACCTTGCTCTATACAAACTGTTTCAAGGGAATTAGAATATTCGCGTGCATGGATTGTCGAATATTCTTCATTGCCGCACACCGAATTCAATCTTGTATAGGTTTAATCTCTCCTTCTTACAATTGAAACTTGATTCGGCAATAATGAAAATTTATAACATTTATGCCTTCAACTTAAATTTTAAATTTTGGATATAAAATTTATAAGCTCTAAAACAATTTTAATATAATATCGCTTAGCTGTATGGTTATCGTCATAGATGATTCGATAAAGTAACTTGAATTTGATCATTCAAAAAAAATAAGATAAATAACTTTAATTCAAACTCGTGTAGAAAATTATGTTAATAAAGAAATTATATTCCGTTTTGAGTTCTTTTAACACAAAATGACAGAGAATCGGGTGATGGGCTGAATAATGGGCAGGGAATGGGCCAAGTTATGATAAAGGCCCAATGCCACCTAAAGAAGGAGCTGAATGAGGGAACTGGTTTTGCCTGAACTCTTTCCTCAGGGCACTCTCAAAGAAGAAGAAAAAAAAAAAAAAAAAAGAGATATGTTATACGAAGACATACTACTGTCTATATATATATATATATATATATATATATATATATATATTTTTTTTTTTTCTATCTAAAAAATTATAAAAATATTGATGGGTGGGTTGCTATCGATTGTCAAATGCCTCTAAAGCTGACTTTTGTATTTGAAATTTACCTTAAATAACAAGAATGTCACAGCTTGCAGATGAAAACTTTCAATAGTCTTTTATGCATGCATGTGGCATTTATTATGACCACCCAACTAACTATTTGCGTTTTCTACCCTTTATGTCAACCTCTGCTTTATGGTACTGCAGCCAGCTCCCTGTTGGACTAAGCCACGTCCAATCCAATCTTGCATTGTCCTAGTTAATGTATGCCACAGATTTTAGAGCGAGGAAACCAGTAGCTTCCATTCATTTTGGTACTTTAAAAGTCTTGAAGTGCTTCACAGCCATTCCCTTCAAGTACATTCTATAATTACGGACAGCAACATAACTGGTGTCAAGCAGATTGTTGAAAAAGAATTGGGCCTGCCATGTGACTGCGTAGCTTCTAAAATCAGCATTTACTGTGAGGCAGAGAAAAGATAACAGTTGTCATTATAAAGATTAAATATATGACAACGAGGTAAATCAAGTTATAATGGATGGCTTATTTGCAGAGAGAAAGAGAACATAGTGTATTGGTATGCATGTGTGTATATATATATATATATATATATGATTGTGGTTGGGTGTGGGTGGGTAGAGGTTTTAAATGGCAAAGCAAATGAACAAAGACCCTTCAGTGACATGTTATCCTCGTTCCCCATCCATACCCCATATGCCATTGCCAGTGGAGACTCATGATTCGTTCTTTCTGATGATTTTCCAACACCTTTTGCAGAAAAAACTTAAGACTTTTTTTCTTGCCGTTTTACTTGTAATGGCTGCCAATAATATATTTTGGAGAAATCTGGTTTAAAAGTCCCTTTCTCATTACTACTTATGCGTCAGTACCACTTCCACATTGATCAGAAAAGAATCTTGAATATCAAGTATTATTATAACAGAACTGTTATGGTCCACATGGAGAGATTTATAAAGAAGAAATACTTCTTTCAGTTCCAATTAAGTTTAAGGGATATAAATGCCATTACCAGTATGCCAAATCTCTAAGCCCCAGCTATTAAAGGCTTTAAGTTAATGCTTTCTGGATAAGATATTGTAGAAGAGAAGTAAAGTCTACAAAACAGAACTAAAAGGAAAAGCCCCAGTTTCACAAGTCTGACTTTTCTTCATCATTTAGTATTATGAAGGAAAGAGAAAGAGATTAGGACACTTAGCAATTGCATTTTCCAATTCTCGCTTCAATTATGCATCAGAATGCAATTGCCTCTAACTGTCCTTTTACATATTACTATTAGGCTTATTGATACACAGTGGGCTTCTGAGGCTTTTCTGGCTTTCCAGCACTGCCACCTTTCTTGATTAGCACTTAATTAAAATTGACAGGTTAAGTTAAATCCCTTCTGCAATTTCTTTCCAAAGCTTCAAAGTGGATTATTTAATATCAGATCAGATGGTCGTATCATATACGTAGTCCTAACATTCTTACAATAGTAAAAAGTAAATGAAAAAGAAAGCCCATAATTGACACCCATCCTAATCCTATATACAAGAACCTTTAACATGGAAGGTTCCCTTTTTCTTCCTCAGGATTACTTGAAATACATGGATAGTTCCAGTTGAGTAGCTCTTCAATCATCTGCAATGCATCTTCCTCTTCTTCATTAACCCCATCAGAATTTGCAGCTTCTCCATCACCAGCACCAGCACCAGCACCAGCAACAGCACTAATATCCGGTGAGCCTTGTGATAAAGTTGACTTACCCTCCAATTTTTGTGCTTGTTTCTTGCCAAGCTCCACCCTCATGACCCAGTTGGAGTCAGAGCGTGGTCCAGCTCCCTTTTGCCACACTCCAATGTGAGAATTGTCAGCATCTAGCCTCAGACAAGTGACGGACGGAGATGGGTCTTTGCAACACTTGCGGAGCTTCGAACTCAAGAGCTCCGAGAGAGCCTTGGGAGATAAGGAAGTGTCATCAACCTGATCAGGTCGATTCTTTGATGCAGGAGGGAAATTAGTCTTTGCATTTTGACCATTCATCAAAATGGCAGCTTGGTCATATGCCCTTGCCGCAGCCACTGCTGTTTCAAACGTGCCTAGCCATATCCTTCTCTTCCTAAACACAGAAAACAAGGTAACAAGAGATATCAGAATTGCAGGAAACGATGTCAGACCTCAGACCTAGGTTCTTTAATGTATTAATTGAGTAAAGAAGAAAGCTTAGAGTTAAAGAAACCCAGAGAAAGACGGAAGAGCGGCATTGCATTAATGCATTAGTTTAGTTTGGGAGTTAGTGAGGTGATTACAGTAATGGGTGGCGAATTTCTGACACCCAGGAGCCCCACTGGCGCTGCCTGACGCCCCTGAACTTCTTTGCTTGTACCATGCCTTGTTGTGTGGGCAATCGCTCGCGCCTAAGCAAAACAAGTGGGTGGTGTTGTTATTAAGGAAGTGGGATTAGAGAGAGAGACTTGAAAGTTGCAGAAATAGAGTAACATTAATAATGGGCTCCTTTGCATTCAGTTGCTCGGGACTCAGGAGTTGGTGTGCTCTCCTTGTTATGAATTTATATGAATTTGATTGATGCACTTCATTGGTCGGAAAGGGGACAAAATTATTTATGTCACACTGAAATTTGAACCAAAAATATTATATATATATATATATATATATATATATATATATATATATATATATATATATATATATTCTATCTTCAGTTTGCATCCACATGTTCAGAATCAAACTTGAAAGTAAATTCTTGTGAAGGTTTCTGGGAACCCATCCCACTTAACTGATTGCTTTCGTGATAAGTTGAAAATCATTATTGGTACAGCAGGGAATGTGAAATAAATTTAATTCATTTATCCTCTTGACAGAGAATAAAAATAAAAAAAATGACCATATTCCATTCTTTTTGTCAATAGAATCTGGTCAATAAAAATGCAATAATTTATGAAATTATTGAATATTTAAATTAAATAACCAATCAGAATTTGTGCGGAAATCTTGGAATTGAATTTTACACATTCTTAAGATTACAACGTATATATGTAATGTTTAGTTATGTTTCCTTTTCATTTTCCACCGGCATGTCTGGGAATTGGCAAAATGACAAACTGGATCACAAAAATTGACTTAATCAAAACTGGATCAAGTCGAAGGTTGTTGAGTTGCGGATTGACTTTTTATTTGTATAACCAGATGTTTCTTCGTCATTGGAGCTTTTGGTCCCTTAATTTATTGGTGGTGCTAAGTTTTGTACCTTTTCATCTAGAATTTTCCTTTTTCTTTTCCCTAAATTAAGCTCATCTAGAGTTCTCATAATATATACAGAAAAATTGTGGACTTCAAATTTCTAAAAAAAATAATTACGAATATTATTTTACTAAATATAGATTTTAACATTTTCTTAGTAAGATACTTGACAAGAAACCAACCCAATGTTAGTTTAATAGAGTAAAATAAGGTTTTTGTATTTGCCAAGTTATATACTCGAATCTCCATTCATCTCTTCAGTTATTTGTAATTCTTATTTAAGCTTTGAAATTTTCTTTACTTAAACTAATCATTGAACAAACCAAAAAAAATTTTAAAAAATAGTGAAACCGACAATGGAAGTCCAATTGTAACTTGGGCGACATAAGGGCGCCTTGGTTGGCGTTCATTTCTTGTAACACACCCTATTTTTGTGGACAAACACCCTAGTGTGTCTAGTAACCCCCTTAAAACCTAGATATATGGGGTGTGCCAAAAGAAATGTCCCTTAGCAAAACGGGCTTCGCAAGTCCTGGTCATCGAACTCCGAGGGAATTGATTCTGAACGCATCAGAAGTTACAAACCATGATGATTAACTACATTCCAGTCTGCTACTGTTTGTTAAAATTCCTCTGTGATGGGAGATACGCTACACAAGAACATCCTTTGATTGCAACTGTGCTTACAACCCGCCATGATGATTTCTATCAGCCATAACTTTCCAGGTGCTTCAATCAAGAAAGGTGGTCCTAGGGAACCCTGGCATGATATTCACTGGCAACTAAAATGGGCCAGTGGCCAGGATGTCTTGTACAATTTTGAGCAGAGGTGGAAATCAAGACCTATTTACACTTAGTAAGCTTGATGAAATCTGGTCCCCCCATCTGATGTAAAAACATCAGAAGATAGAGACCTGGATTGTTCAATTATTTAGACCCATCCATGGATGTTGCGGCTTTTGGATTCCCTCAATTGCCAGAGGAAGCTGCTGAATTAGGCCTTGTTAGTGGGTGGAGATAGAAGCTAATCTCTGGTTGTTTAATATTTAATGATCAAAAAACCGCATAATGTTAATGCATGTGTCTCTCTCTTTATCCAATAAAATTCACTTTTTTCCCCATATTTTTTTTTTGTGAAAAATAAATTATAAATTACTTTTCTCCTAAAAATTAAAAAAAAAAAAAAATTAAGCCGAAGAGTATATATGAGAGTGATGATCGGTGGGAATTTCCCTCCAAGGAATCGGAAGTGTTGGTTGTGGTGGTAGTGTCGAATAGAACTTCCAAACCAACACTTTCCACATTCTTCCTACGAAGTGCCCTTGTTTCTGCGATTAATCTAATTCCAATTGTAATAAGCATCTGAAAACAACAAGGGTAGAAACCAAGAGGGCCCTTTGGTTGCATTTCTAACCAAAGGGCTAATCTTTTCCAGAATTCGGGAAGGGAAGGAGAGTGGAATCGCCATCTCCAAGCCCATGATAGCATGTAATCTTTCGGGTTTACACAATCCCCCATAAAGTTTCTTCATTTCCTTCTATATTGTAATGAAAATTGGAGAGATCACGGTTGTAATTGTTCGCTTGTCATTTATATGCTACCAAACATGTCACGATCTGTTCCATCTTTTTATGGTTTTAATTATGGGAAACTGGCAGCTGAGAGAAGTACTTCGATTTTTTCTTCATTTTCTTCTTGTGACGAACCAAACAGAGAGAATGTATATCCTTGCTTTTTTGTCTCTATTTCTTTTCCTTATTAAATTCTGAGTGGTTTTCCACTTTTTTGATTGTGCACGCAGGGTATTGAATCCTCTTCTTCCTGGAATTGTGAATTTTGCGTGACGTGTATCAATTTCTGTAGACACGTTCCACCTTGGCTTCTCAAATTCTTGCATGCATGGGGTGAGCTGAGTTATTTAGTCTCTTTGTTGTTTGTTTTGTTTGGCTGCAGATAAGCGAATCGAATTTCCCCTTTGGATGTAATTTCTACCGACCAGAATGAAATCTGCTTTAATAGATATGACATTAATTTGTTATGATTTTAGTTTCATGACAAGCGATTAGGAAGCCGAGTGAGTTTTACGTTAGAGGACATCTAAATTGACTGGGCTGAAAGAACACTATATAGAAAACATTAGCTGCCTATAGGTGAAATTTATTTCAAGAAGCTGGAAGTTTAAAACTACAGTTCCTTCGCCTCCTCCCGAGCTTTCTGAGGAAGTTGTTATCTATTCTATTTTTTAATATTATTTTGGAATCTTGTGCTTGTACTTATTTCCTTACTAAGAAAGCATAAGATCTAACGAACAGGATAACCTGGTGTGGCTTTTCTGCTTACCATTATGTCCTTGGAATCTTAGGAAGTGGTGATAAGGTACCTAGAATTTTGCTTCTCAGTAGGATTTCATGGGCGATATGTATTCTAGGTGTTGCTTGTTAACACAATTGGGGAAATGCTCAGGGAAGAATCCCCGCTGTTCATTTTTAATGTTTTGTGGAGCTTGTTTTCGTGTTCTTGTGCTTTCTAGCATGGAAAAACTAAAGCATAAATGGGACGAGCTCTCCACTGTAAGGAAGATTTTTATTTTATTTTTTATTTTATTCCCTATACTTTCATTAATTCAGGGAAATTTGTTCTTCTGCTAACGGCATTATATATGTTTGGCAAAGAAGAAACTTTTGGCATAACTAAGAGGTCTCATTGTGAACCTGAGCCTGTAATTCTGTCCTTTTAAGCCTGGGCACGATCTTTATTGCTTCTGTTATGAAATTACTAGGCTTTGTTCATTCCAATCTAATGCGTCCTTTCTCCGCTTCATATTTTGCTTGAGTTCAGAGCCAGTTGATGTTATTTGACATGAAAATGTAGGAGGATGTGTTGTTTCTGTTTATCAGTATCTACAAGAAATATTTGTTCTGCATAGAAATTTCCTTTTTTTTTTTTTATTGCTTCTAATTTTGATTTCCCGATTGACTAGTTAGTGTAGTAACTCTGTGCAAGGAGTTTGTGATTTGTACTAAGAAAAAACATTAGCATTTGGCTTGTACTGGTTGGGGAAGAGGAACCTACAATGTGGGGAGATAGAGAAGTGTGAATTTATAATGGAAATTAAAGGTTTTCCTTCATGGGAAAATTTCCAAAGTAGGGAGTGCAGGTAATGTGTTTAAAACACATGATGCTGGGGAGAGGTGAGGTGCTTACATTCAGTATTGCCTCAAACAAGATTGTCTACGATGGAGGATATCTTGCGAAACGTAAAAAAAGACATCCGTCAGATGCATTTGCAGTTAATTTTCTCAACGTGCTGTTCCTTTTCTTGTTCTTGTAAATTCCTGCTGCTAGGCTCAATTGAATAGATGTTAATAGTTGATACTAATCATGCTTGTGGTCGAACCTGTTTTGAAACAGAGCAGAGGCTGTATTGCATGCTGCAAAAAACCTCCCTTAAATATTTCATCGGATAAGCCATCTACAAGAAGGAGGACTAAGGGTCAAGCAGCGAAAAAAGAAGCAGAATATCTCTGGAGCAGTGGCACTTTTGAAATGGATCAAAGTACAATTCAGTCCCGGAGAAGCATCTCATCAATTTGTATATCAAACCCTCAGAGTACTACTGGCAGTGAGATTAATCCTTCAGAATTTGTCAATCATGGCAAGTTCATAATTATTTATACATTCAATTCTAGAAGTTCTCTTTCTAATTTATTCTATTTCTTACATTTTCTAGTCTCTATCAAAGCTTAGCTTAATAGTGTCGTGTTATTCACATAATTGACTTTAATTATATTGTCTTGTAGTTGAATATCTTACAAATGGTCGTGAAACTGTCAGGTCTTATTCTCTGGAACCAGAGAAGGCAGGAATGGATTGGAAACAGAAAGTCGCAAACTCGGAGTCGGACACAAGTTGTTGAACCCAGAATAAGGTAAATAAATTTATAATATGAGTTTGTTGAGTCTGAGTCTCAGTTTGTTTACGTTGCAACAGTTGGAATGCTACGTACGAGAGTCTACTTGGGAATAACAAGCCTTTCGCCCACCGTATCCCCATGGGAGTAAGTTGTTGGTATTTTCATCTCGTCTCTTGTACGAGGTAACACATAACGTTAATTCAGTATCATGTTTGGACATGACATTGACAGGAAATGATTGACTTTCTTGTTGATATTTGGGAGCAAGAGGGTCTGTACGATTGGTGAGGTAGAATAGATGAGAATGGTGTAATTCCTACAACTCATTTTTGATCTCTGTCCCTCCATCAAGGGCGTCCATTTTGTAATGAAAATTGATTACAATATTATCTTCTTGTTGCTATTCTGTTTGGGGAATGAATGCCCTCTTATAAATTCCTGCTGATGGATGGCTATAGCTACTGTACGTTGTTTATACACAGGCTACAGACAGCCCAGCCCATTCAAACAAACTCAAATCAACTTTTCATTGTGGTGTAGCCGAAATATCTACAAGGGATGTAACAACTGAACGTGAGCAAAATTGGATTTGCTTCAGTCAGCTATTTTATATTGGATTTGATGCATGAACTCCAAATCTCGAATGAAATCTCTATCTATTCTGGGTGCAAGCACGTGTATATGATGGCGATCACATTCACTGAATAATTCATCAATGCAATGCAATATTATAATTTAATATTTGAAGTCGGCGCTTGTAGCTGGTAATAGTAGAAAGAGGAGTTAATATTAAAAGAATGAATTCCTTCATAAGGAAATGCACGGAATATAGGTTGGCTAGGTGAGCCAGAGGTCAAAATTAGTTGGTCATCAAACAAAGTTTCCCATAATTATTAATTAATTAAATTACTTAAAGCAAATATGTTCATAGTCTTCATCTCAAAGCAATGAAGCTGGAAAAAACATTCACATGGGGTTGTCTACAAAGAAGGTGGTGAAGTCACGCTCCTATGCAATGCAATGGTAATGTAGAGCAAGTAGATAAATAAAAAAACAAAGAAAAAAAAGGGACCAAAAAATGAAGAAATTTAAAAAATGATATGGTTGAGGATGTGGTCCTTCCTTGTGGGTACAGGTACGGTCATTCTGTGACTCTGGCGTGAGACGAAAGGGTGAGATTTCAGAGTGGACCCTCACCCTAGTTCGTTCAACTTTGAAAATTTGTGCAATCAATCCATTACCTTACCATTATTTTTATTTCAATCCTATAGGCAAGTGCACAACTGGACCAGTTAGGTTTCTACTGAAAAATGACTCAAGTTGTGGATCTTTCGTTACTATACTTAAACGCAAAAAAAATCTCCTAAGTTGGATTCTAGCATGTTATGAACATGGAAAGTGCCGCTCCTACTCAATCATAATTCAAATTCGGATCATTTTATTGATTTTGGGTTGGTAATCGTAATCGTATAGTATCAGCAAATAAAACTTTGCCCCCAAAATACAGTACAAGAAATTTCTTACCATCTTCTCCCTGGTCTTGCGTTGGCATCTAGTCATAGTCTACTCTGCTCATCCATTGGTTGGGCTTTGGTCAACATTTTATTACAGTTTACTATAAACTATAAATAAATGCTTTTCAACATTGTGGAACTTGTGTTTGTCGTGTCGTGTCCTGTGATAGCCCAAGCAAGTTGTTGGCTGCTTCCTCATAAAAAATCGTGGTTTTACGAGAAAAAACACAAGATATTGTACCATTTTAAGGTGCATGAACCGTGAACCACCTTTTTTCTTGTCTTTTTCTTTTCAAGGAAAAAGATCACTAACCAACCTAATTTTCAAACCATCTATAATTACTAATTACACGATCAATGTTAAGTTTCGTAAGATCACACCTCAATCCAACTTGACTGGAAAAGAAATATCTCAGCTTTAACAAAAAAGAATGCACCATTTCTTGGTGGGTAAAATTGAGTTTTGACAGAGTATCAAGTTTTAAAAATATACCTTCCTATAAAAAAAAATACCCAAACTAGATTACCCATTAATCTTTTCACTAAACTAGGCTACAATCCAAAACTACATAATTCATTTTGTAAAATCAGATAACAATATGAATGAATAAATAGAGCAGTAAATATTCAGCAACGGTAAGTAATTGTAACCATTAATTGGATCATTTATGATAGATTTCTTGGATCTGCCTATCAGCTTATAGTTCCTTTTTTTTCTCCCCTTATATACACATACACCAATATAACATTATCCTAGCTTTCAAACAAGACCGAGTAGAAGAAAAAGCAAAAACCAAATCTGGTTTCCGGTTTTCATTGAATGGGAGAATATTACAAGGAAACCCCACTTCTATGCACAGATACATTGCATGTGGATTCTCGTTCAGTGTACTGTCGCGTACCGGAATCTTGTTCTACCAGCAATAAAAGCTTTCTATTGACAAACATCACCCTTCATTTCTCTTCTCACCTTGTTCGTCTTCTCTCTCTTTTTTTTCCCTATTGAATAGGGTTTCTTCCATGACCTTCTAGCTCCAATTTCTCTCATGCATTCCTGCTCTCAAGACCTATTCATCGCCATTAAAGTTACAATCTTTTTCTTCTCTATCTTTTTTTCTCTCTTTCGAGGGTTCTTTGGTGGACAACAACACAGATTTGACCTCCCGGGGTTTTTTGAGTTGTATCCATGTCAAAGGTCTTCGGCTTTACCGGTAAGTCCTGGATTAATAGGATTATTTACGTTTCTATCGAGGTTTTTGCTGTTTTGTTGTTGAATTTGCGTGAAATTTTGTGACTTGGGGTTGTTTAGATGGTTTGATTGCACGAGAAATAGTCCTCATAGTTCTTAGATAATTTTTTAAGAATTTTTTTTTTTATTATTTGGCTTCGTATTCTTTGATTGAGTGAATTTTTAGACTATGGGTCTAGATTTTTGTTGATACTTTTTAATTTATCAAAAGGTCTGCCTTGTGTATTTTGTACTAGTTGAGAATTCAGACTTCTGGTTTTATGGACGTTAATTGATGGTGTTGATTTGTGACTCCTCAGGGTACAATTAATTTTTGAAACGCTGTCTGAATTTTTTATTTTTTGATCTGTTGTTTCTTAGTATTCACCGGTTAAATTTTAAACCCCCTTCATATTTATTAGAACAAAGTTCTTTTGTATTATTCTCACTCAGTATACGTTTTATGGTTTACAGGAGGTGATGATTTTTGCCCTGGGGGGTCATTATACCGTAACCCCAAGGAATCTAGTATCTTCTTGTCTCTTGGCCACCATGTTGATGTTTACTTTCCTCCTCGGAAGAGGTCTCGCATCAATGCTCCATTTGTTTTCAATGAAGAATGGTTTGAGCAGAAGCCGAAGACATCAATTGAAGATCTGCCTGATGAATGCTTCTTCGAGATCTTTAGAAGGTTGCCTGGTGGCCAAGAGAGGAGTGCATGTGCTTGTGTTTCTAAGCGCTGGCTTATGCTTCTAAGCAATATCTGTAAGGATGAAATCTGTAGCAACAAAAACGCTGAACACGAGAACAAGGTGAATGAAAAGGAGGCTGATGATCAGGAATTTGGAGGTGATGGATACCTATCCCGGAGTTTGGAAGGAAAGAAAGCTACTGATGTTAGGCTTGCAGCAATTGCTGTTGGGACTTCTTCTCGTGGAGGGTTGGGAAAGCTTTCAATCCGGGGAAACAATTCAGATCGTGGGGTGACTGATATTGGTCTCAAGGCTATATCCCATGGATGCCCTTCTTTGAAGGCTCTTTCACTATGGAATGTTTCTACTATAAGTGATGATGGCCTAGTTGAGATTGCTAACGGATGTCACCAGTTAGAGAGGCTTGACCTTTTCGGGTGTCGCACAATTTCTGACACGGCCTTAATTTCAATTGCAAAGAACTGTCCAAATCTGACGGAGTTATCAATAGAGTCCTGTTCTGGAATTGGTAATGAAGGTCTACAAGCTGTTGGGCAGTGCTGCCCTAATTTAAGATCTATATCAATCAAGGACTGTGCCCTCGTTGGTGATCAGGGAATTGCTAGCCTGTTTTCTTCAACTTCTTTTGTTCTTTCAAAGGTGAAGCTTCAGGCACTGGCTATTTCTGACCTCTCTCTTGCTGTTATTGGACATTATGGTACAACTGTTACTGATCTTGTCCTTAGTTGCCTCCCAAATGTAAGTGAGAGGGGTTTCTGGGTCATGGGTAATGGTCAGGGGTTGCAGAAGTTAAAGTCACTCACAATTGCATCCTGCCGTGGAGTTACAGATGTTGGAATTGAGGCTGTCGGAAGGGGTTGTCCAAATTTGAAACAATTCAACCTTCGTAAATGTGCATTCCTGTCAGATAATGGTTTGGTGTCATTTTCCAAAGCTGCTTTATCACTTGAGAGCCTGCAATTGGAGGAGTGCCAGCGGATCACCCAATTTGGGATTTTTGGCGTCCTCTTTAACTGTGGTGAGAAATTGAAGGCTCTGGCTTTGGTAAGTTGCTTTGGGATTAAAGATCTGAATTTGGGATTGCCTCCTGTGTCTCCTTGCAAGTCACTGCGATTGTTAACAGTTCGTAACTGCCCTGGATTTGGTAATGCTTCCTTGGCTATGCTGGGAAAGCTGTGCCCTCAGCTTCAGCATGTTGAATTGAATGGACTTGAGGGAGTAACAGATGCTGGCTTTCTTCCATTGATTGAAAACTGCAAGGCTGGTCTGGTTAAGGTTAATCTTAGTGGCTGCATAAATCTGACAGACAAAGTAGTTTTATCCATGGCAGATCTGCATGGTTGGACACTTGAGGTGCTTAATCTTGATGGCTGTAAGGTGACTGATGCAAGCTTGAAAGCTATTGCAGTGAATTGTCCATTGCTCTCTGAACTTGATATTTCCAAGTGTGCTATCTCTGATGCTGGGGTTGCTGCTGTGGCATGTGCAAACCAGCTGAATTTGCAGATCCTCTCTTTGTCAGGTTGCTCTTTGGTGTCCGACAAGTGCCTGCCTGCTTTGAGAAAATTGGGCCAGACCCTTTTGGGATTAAACATCCAGCACTGCAATGCAATCAGCAGCAGCTCTATTGACATGCTTGTGAAACTTCTTTGGAGGTGCGACATCCTCTCCTGAAGAAGAATCAATCAATCTCACCCTGCAAAATTAGGGCAGCAAATGCTAGGGATACAACCAAGCAGGAGTTTTTTTTTTTTTTTTCAGACAGCTTTCATGATTAGCGTTGCACAGTGGTTTTTGGGTCCATTAACTATGGGTCTTGGTTATCCAATGACTCGGTTCCCTTTTGCCAGAGCATACAGCCATTTAATTTTTTCTTTTTGCAGGTTTCCTTCAATGGGAAATCTGTTAGTTTTTTGGCTCCTATAAACGGGATGCCATCTTTTTAAGTGGCTGTATATCTCTGAGAACATAGTTACCGGGTTCTGGAGTTCAGGAAATCTTTCTTAGTGGTGTTGGCATCCGGTGTTTGTAGTTGGGCTTTGCAACGGTTTTGCCATCATTCGTGTCTCAAGTTTCTCTCCTATGGTCTGCCATCATTCGTGTCTCAAGTTTCTCTCCTATGGTCTTCTACAATTATCAGTACCAGCGTCTGTCCAATGTCTGTTTTACCAATCTCACGTTTTTGAACTCTGTTCTGCACGTGATGGTTGGGTCTTGGTTTAACATAAACGGCAGGTTCAAGTTGAAGTACCAGTCTCTGCTGCTATTCTTCTGGTTAGTGGTTGCTGTTTGCAGTTCGGAGCTATGATGCCTTGTCTTTAAGGGCTTTGGCCGTGGCAGCAAGTTATACAGGTCTGCCATGACAATCTTTTCCGGTTAGGAAGGGTTGTTTTTTACACCGAGCCCTAGTTTTTAGGCTTCATTTTTTTAATGAACTGTACTCGGCAATGTTGATAGCATGTCTGCTGTTTATGGTGTATGTTATTTCGAAAGTAATGATGAATAAAAATTTGTTGTCTTGTTCAAAAAGTAGATACATTGAGATCTCTGTATATTTTGATTAACATGTGCTGGTTCAGTAAGTATCCATTCTCTATAAAGATTGCTTTTTTTTGAATCAAAAATGGGGATCTGAGGTTTGTGAAACTTCCGAATGAAGCGCTCTGCAGTGTCAGGTTATTAGACAATAATGTCAGAGAGTTTAGAATGCCACATGTTCTCACATGCAATGTCCTGCAACGGCAAGGCAATTATTGATTTTGATGCAATGCATATTACCCTAGAAAAGAAAAGAAAAGGGCATCACATGATTCATAATAAAGGATGGTACTGTTGGTCAGGAATAGGCGTGGTAGGTTGATGAGATGATATGAGAAGCCAAGCCCCACTAATGGGCCACTTTTTAATTTGCTTGAAAAATTGGTGGATACGGATCTGCAAGTGCATTTAATCTAGTCAGTCATTGAACAAAACAAGATGCATTTCATCTAATCAATAAACAGATTGTCCAAACAAAATATGCTTACTTGTTATGTTTGATAATGTATGAAAGCATTTATTCAACAACTCCATCTCTGGTGGTTAACCCGATATCCAATCAAGTGAAAGTTTTTGTCTTCCTCAACCCCTCCTTCTTCTAGTGTGTCAATTATCATCGTCGAGACTTTTGAGAGCCCATGTAAGGTAACTCTTTTTTTTATTGGACAATGTGGACAGAAAATATTATCCTCTGTTAATTGGAGATTTTTTTCCCCGTTCTATCTTTTTCTGTTCGCAGATCACCGTCCTTGCGATGGTGTGAACTGAAATTGCTCTTCTATCTTTTTCACTTTATGGTGGCGTCAATTTCTCATGCCCTGCCCTTTAGATGAAATATAGACAAGCCATGGGAAGGCGTAGTCATCAAATGAATCTTTGTTCCAAAACCGCATAGCTACTCCTCATTGCTCAAACAAATATTCTGCCAGTTGATGGGACGAACAGTTATTTAAATATGGCTCACTATGTTTGTCAAATGTCAGTGCTTTGTTTGTGGCCAAAACCCTAATGGGGAAGAGATGATTTCTCCGCCATTGGACAGTGTTATGTATGAAATGAAATGCAACTGGCTTGTTTCTTTGCCGTTTTGTTTCATTTATAACGCTGAAAAGAAGACTATCATAATCGACGCTTTCCCGGTCAACGTAGAACCAGGAAAATTGATTTGAAGATGAGGGCAATCTCGTCAATGAATATTTGCAATAAAGTTATAATATTTAGCATAATGATAAAGTAGACTGTAAAAAACCAATGACAAGATAAACAAATGGGAGTCCACACTCCACAACACAAGCAGCTTGTTTCAAGTGACAACGCCAATTGTTTAACAAAACAAGGCCTGAACGAAATGCGCTCGAACCATCTGAAGGCAAGCCTATCCAAAAATTTCCCTAGTATTTCTATAATTCCATTAACCAGGCAACTGCAGTGCTACAAGCTAAAATAACATAAACAGGAATAACCTGGCAAATAGTAATAGTTACATACATTGCTGCAAGCTGGAGAGAATCACAAGGACAAAACCAGCAACCTTGAGAGTAAGCACGTAAGAAGAAACAATGTTGCTATGAACAAAGATGACATCACAAACCATAATGTAATTCTTCAAGCCTTCATTGTCAAATAATTTTGGCAATATGCCTCTGCAATCTTCATGAAATTAATCAACGGCTCCTCCGAAACTGAATATCCGGTTCTGTTCCTGCTGTTTGCTTTAATGCTCTGCCGCTATGGGTTCTTGTACCAAGGCGAGCTGAGGTTGCTCTTCAACTAGTATATCACCATTCATATGAGACTCCATTTCATTAGGCTCATTTGAGGGAACTTCAGTCTTCTCTGTCATCAGAAGTGGAGCTTCATTGGTCATACTGGACGAGCTGTTGTTCTCATCATTGACAGTAGCCATCTCAGTTTTCTCTTCTCCTGTTTCATTGGCGTTGGAGTCTTTACTTGTTACACTTGATAAGGTCTTTTCGTCATTCACTGGCTTAGATGACGTGGCCGCAGATGTTGAATTGGATGAACTGGTCCTATCAGAGGGCAGCCGGGAAGGGAGAGATCTTCGTTGTGGCTTTTTCTGATGAACAGGAGAAATTCCTTTGGTTGGGATACTCTCAGACACTTTCTCATCTAGACTTAGACGACCTTGTCGAACCCTGCTGCTGCTGGTGTTTCCCTCTGACTCTGCATTCGTTGAACTCTTCCTTCGACCAAGCTTGGGAGATTTAGCTCTTGTGGTTGGAATCTACAATAATAATGCCCAACAACTAAAAATATAAACTTCAAAAGAAAAGACCAACCTTGTTAACTCAAAGATCAACGACCCATATGACAGACAGAAACTCTCAAACAGGATCAAAGCTATCCTTGCGTTTATCATGATCATGAAACCACAATCCAACACTAAAAACTCCCCATGGAGATTGCTAAAAGCAACCACACAAAAGTAAATGCAACAATGCTCAGGGCTTCAAAGCAAAGATACATTCTCGTAAAATAATTTTTGCAGAGCAGAGCACACCCAGAGGGCCATGCACACCTACAGACTGGCAGAATAACAGACACACCCACAAAAGCTTACCTTCTTCAACTCCGCCTTTGGAGGAGGAGGCCCCTGATAGAAGCTTGGCATTGGAGTTGCTTTAAATGCTAGAGTCTTCCTAAGCATTTTAATCTCAGCTTCTTGAGTCTCCTATAAAAGAAGTGAAAGGTTGATGCGATTGTCAGATTAATAAGCTACATCTAACAGTTATTTTCAACCCAGATATCAAGTTCTTTCACCTTGGTTTTTGCTTGTAAGTTATTCTTCTCCACTTCCTTTGCATGAATCTTTTCCTCCAGCTTAGAGTAGAACTGCCAAAAAAACATTAATTCTTCTTTAAACTGCATATGCAAAAAGGAAAACTCTGCACTAACATGATAGGTAGTACCAAAAGTATTAACCACTTGCCTCTTTTCTTCTCTGAGCTCGTTCATCACACTTGAAACTGAATCCATAATTTGGAAGTGTCCCCACCCTTGGAGGTTTGGCATCTTCTGCTTTGGCATCTCTAAAAATGGATTAAGGATAAATCATAATCATATGGAGGACCAAAGACAACATTAAACAAAGAAAATACAAAATCCAACTAGTTCCTCTGCTCGCAAAGAAAAGGATACGAAGAAGATTGTTCTTCTGCTTGAACTTCATCAAGGGGGTCTTTCTTCAATGACTTTGGTTTTGTCTTCTCCCTATATGCAATAAGTCACAACCAGTCAGAGAATTATTATTATCAATTCTTTGTGTCACAGATTTTTCTTTCTTCATCTGATATATAATCAAACATCACATATGAATGCAATCATTGCATACATTGGTGCTTCAGCAGGTGCTGCATCAGATTTTCCAGACTGCAAGGAGAAACAGAGAGCAAAAGCTATCAGGGACCTCAAAGAAAATAATTGTTTACTGCCCAAAGAAAAATGCGGAAAAAAAAAAAGAAGAAGAAATGAAGGGAACCAATAGTGCCTGAGCGCCTTAATTAACATTAGAGTGTACAAAGGTAACAACGGAGTTTACCTTGGACGATTGAGTCTTCCTGTCATTGAATGATCTACTTTTAATAGGCTGCCTAGTGTGAGAATTTAAAGGCACTGTACCATTGGGAGCAGATGGCACCTCTTCATCTTTTCCGTCTTTGCTCCTTTTACCCAAACTAGCACCTTTTTGGCTGGCAGCATTTGCATACTTACTTTTCACAAGACCCTTCCATGCTTTGGGTAGTTCTGTTTGATCAGTGAATTTCACTTCTTCTTCCTAGAATGCAAGCATAGAAATGAGATTCAGATATGAACAAGTCAAGAAAACCAATTCAACAAACAAAAGTGACTCGCATCTTAGAAATGGTTACATTATTGCTTTGGACCTTGTTATTTGATCCCTCTATAATTTCTCCCGTGGACGAGTTATCAGTTACAGTGTTATCCAACTGAACAACATTTTGAAGATTTCCATTTGGAGCTACTGTTTCTGTGATTTCAGCAACACGGCCATCTACATCATTTGCAAATTCATCAGCTGGTTCTTCATGATCACCATTTTGAAGGACTGCTTTAAGTCCATCGGCTGGTGAGACGTTACTTGGATCCATCTTTCACAGCAAGCTGCAAGTTACATGCAAACAAAGAACTCAAACTTTTGGGGCAGGGAGACCAGTAACCATTCAGCATGAATTTACATCCTGATAAAACAAATCTAACCATTCAACTGGTGTTTATAAACAAATTCTATCTTCTTCCCTATTAGCCAGGACTGTTTCTGAAAGTATCTATGAAAAATGTCAAATTTGTATTTTCTTGATTTTTCTGTTAGTATCAAAAAAAAGAGAAGGACTACTATCTTCAAGAAAAACGAACTCATCAACCTTTGGGTCTGACGGCAAACTTACCCACTTGAAGAACAAAGGTAGGAGCGAGATGACACAAAACTACACCTGTCAGATGGGCGCGTAAGTTACTTACTGATCAAAAGGGAGAAATCCACAGAATTATCTCAACGCAGAAGTCTCACTAAAATATGCGAATGTATAAGCGGAGCACTCCAATGTATATAAATTGTGTTGGATAATAAGATGTATCTAGTTTCAGCTTGGTCTAATTTCGATTTTTCCTTTTAGAAAAGGAGGGAAAAAGTCTATTCAGACTACACATAAAAGAGACCTAACTTAAAGCTCTAATCCACTTGCTTCTGCTACATTTTCTTAGAAACCAAATGAAGCATGCCCAAGGAAGTACAGTAACACTTGGACACAAACCAACAGCGTCAAAAAATCATGAGCACAACCACGCAACTGAGCAAATCAGGGCACAACCAGCAAATTCAATAGTGCTCCAATCCCAAAACTCTCACTTCCAATACGACAACATTAATGGGACATTGATCTCCTTGAACGGAGATAATGCCAGAAATGCCCTAATGAAAACCACAGTTAGGTTTGGTGGCAGGATAAAAATAACAAACAAATCAACAAATCGCTAAAATCTTACTCAAGTTGATGATTTCTCACAACTAGAAGTAAAAAACAGAACTCGAAAACTAGAACTGAAATTTCCTTCCTTATTTTTCAGTTCCAAACAGTAGAAAAGTGAAGTTCCAAACTATGCTACTTACCTAGTGAAGTGAAAAGGCCAGTCAAAATGCCATTAAAGCACCAGTAGCTTTGATGCTTCGATTTACAAAGGGACTTGAAGAGTAGCGAAGAGATCTACCCGAGACAGAGAGAAAATCTGAAGTGGCAACGATGATAATGAGGATGGATTTGACGATCGAAGGATCCGACCCTGAGCAACAAGATCCAAAATTTAAACTGCAGATGTCATAGAAATCTATGATTTTCAATTTCTCTTTAGCTTAAAAAAATTTAGAACCAATGAAGGTTCTAAGATTGTGAGAGAGGGATTTTTTTTACCAGCGGCTTTCAAATCCAACTCCAGGTCAGGTCACGCTGGAAATGGCGAGTCACAGAGAAAGAGAAAGGGAGAGAGGATATACTTATTTACGGTTACATAAAACATATACGGTTTTCACGAAAATACGCACGGTTTAAGTAACTAACACTGTCCGCTTAGGCTCATTTCAAACGATCTTTTTTAAAAATAAATAAATAAAAAAAAATATATATATATATATGTAACGTGGTTTTTCATTTTCGAGAAGATAAATGCCCGCCTAAATTTAGAAAATGACCCTTCCTATGTCCGAAATGGATTTTTTTTTAGATAAAAAATGGAATTTTATTTTATTTTTTTCATAAAAATGGAACATTTTGATTTTCTTCATTTATTTTATTTTTAATATGATATTTGAATTTATTATTTATTTTTTGTGTATTGTATATTGATTATATAGTCAAGTTAACATGAAAAGAAATTTAGATAATTCTATAAGAGATTACAATTTTGAATTTTTCCATCGACATATAAATAAAAATTATATATTCAAAATAATAATATTGTATAATATAATAATCATATCTAGATATGGAATTTCAATACACTAACTTGTAGTTCCTAAAAACGTTAAAAAATGAAGCAAAAACAATCTATGATGATGAAGATAGAATAGAATATGTGATTAATTGGAAATAATATATGATTGCTTTTGTTTGATACGCCACTAAAAGACGTGAATGAATGGGATGTGGGTTTTTTTTTACATGAAAGTTTAGATGAGATGAGTATTTAAGAATTCACTAAAGTTTTTAAAATATTTATAAATTATTGATTAATTAAACTCTCATGTTAAAAATGATAATATTTTTGTAAAATATAATTTTTTCTTACTAATTAATGTTTAGACATCGACCTTAGTGAGGTAGGGGGAATTGGGTCCCTTTTTTGGTTGTTTAAAGGGCAAGTTAGATGAGTAAGTATTTAAAACAAAACCAAACCAAGATGATTTGCTTTGCTTAAGGGAGATTAGGGGCCACAATTGAGACTTTGCTAAATGAGGTTACATTATTTACCGTACTAATTTTCTCAAAATGTCTGGCTTTTTATTCTCTAACAATCCCACACAGCACGTGCATATGTGAAGGAGCACGTGACAGAAGCAGAAAGGTGAAAAGTGAAACTAAACAAAGGGGAATTCACCCATCCACATATTTTCTTATGAGGCGCAGACAACGTGGAATTTATACAATTATTATTGATATTGCTTAAACTTGTGTCTCTCTACAAGCACAAGCAAGAAATGTTTGGCAACTTAAATAAATACCTTGGACAGAGAGACAGAGTCATAGAACCATCCCAGGTGCACCGCTTTCGCTTTCGTCGTGTTTATGGACCGTGGACACTGTTACGGCCACTGCTCAGTGGTCCAAACACATGAACGAACAATCATCGCTTTCTTGTATTTGTATTTAGCTATCTATGTATTTATACAGTAGAGTAGAAGATAAATGATGATATTAGATAATATTAGCTATGACTCGTCTACTCTGCAATAATAGTTGACTTTGAAATGGGTTATTGTTAATTCCGTAGGCTTTTGGGTGCATAGTTATTGTTTGGTTAGTTGAAATTGAATGTTTAATTGTTTCCTAGAAAGAAAGGAAAGTAAGAGTGAGAGTGTGTTAGCTATGACTTTACCCCACTTCTCTGCACAGCACTTTTACAAAGGATAGCATTCCTATTCCAATTCCAATTCCTATATTATCTTTTGAATTTGAGGACATGGACCACTAACACCAAGATTCCAACAGACAATAACAAGCTGATGTGATGAATTGCATTCCAACTCTTTCTTTTTCACACTGTACAAACATATAAAATACTATACTTAGATCTAACCGAAATATAATAGAACACATTGAGTAGCTTTCGAGATTAGTTTTAGACCCACAAGCACAAGCACAAAAATTTGGACATATAATATTACCTGTTCAGTATCTTCATTCCAAATCATGTGGCAAGTCTTTGCCTCACTGTCACCTTGTTTTTGTTTCATTATATTACTGTTTAATCTAATTTCCTTAAATTTGAGGACATGCCTCTCTCAATCATCATCATCCGTTAAAAAGCAAAGGATGCCTGCCAGGCTAGGCCAAGTCAATCCCATCCTGTCCTATCCATTGCAAATTCCTTACATCACCTTCTCTCAGACTATCCCCTTCCCACCTCACCATTCAACAGGGTCATTTATTACAAAACGCTTGCTGGGTCACCATTTATGGCCACAAAAAATACCATCTTTAACCAGAAGAACACATCTCCTTACCATCAAGTCTTCAACACCAATTATCCAATCTATATCATATCATATGGGTGCCCACTAATAAAGAGGCAGTACAAAAAATTTAATTGTTTGTACCAATCTATTTATGACAACTAAGAAACGATCATATAAGTAAATATCGTTAAGTGCAACTTTTTGCCCATTAATATTACCCCAAAACTTATCGTGTACAACAGCAGCACCACATCAGCTAAAACAAATCTGCCCATTTATTATAAGCTTCTCCATCTTGCACCAGAATTCACCAGCTTCATGTAAGCATTCTTGAAATCTTCAAAGAACATATTCTCATTGTCCGCATATTTTTTAATCCATCTAAGCCATAAATGAAAGTCCTTTTAAGATAAAGATATGCACATTAAAAAAAATGTACACATTGCTGGCACAGACATATGCATGCGATGCATGAGAACATTCAATTGCCATGTGCAATACAACTGAATTTTCAAGTCTTTTATTAACTAATTTATTTATTATCATTTAAAAAAAAAGAGAAAAGATTCCTTTATATCACGTGGTTCTTACTTGAGTGGTTACCGGAAGCACCAAAGCAGTAAGAAGCCCTTGGGCCAAAACCCATATCACCATAATTCCGAAACACTGATTGACTATTTTTGCTTTCATGATTTTTGCTAAAATTTTGGCAACAATAAATGCTTCTCTTTTTTCATTGTCTTTTTTAAACGTTGATATATTTTGTGCTGTTAAGATTTTTTAGTGGATTTGCTAACGTTTATATTGTAAATTTAATGCCTAGCAACAAATGAACTGGGCCAATTCATCTCATTAAGAGAAGATTTAGATGTAGGTGAAAGAAGAACCTTAAGCATTCATCGTCCTCAACAAGTGCGTGATCTGAAGGGAGTCCAATCATTCTTGACATACTACTACCTATATAGAAGAAAATCGGCAGATGAACAGATGACAAAAAAACTAAAATAGAACGACAAGAACAGTTCAAGTTATGGACATATCAAATCTCTCCAGGAAAAAAAAATGAGCATATTATAACTAGGGCGAATTTTTCTTTTTTCTTTCCTTGAAATATCAAGAAAATCTTTAAAATGGAAGTTATTAATTTACCTGACATCCATGGCTTCTCCAAGAGAACTTTATAATATGCATTGTCAAAAGAAGTTGGGCTTCCGAAGCCTTTGCTTCCAATAGTGTGGGCTCCAGACAAAGCAACAAGTTCTTGAGTTCTGTGAAGAAAAGTTTATGATTTTAGCTACTGATCATCATACCTTCAGGACGATTGAACTTGCAAATGGTTACCCCTTTCTTGTAGAACTTCATCTCATTAAACATAGATCGTAAGCAACCTAAAAGCCATACACATTGCAAATGTAAAATAAAAGGGAATTTTTCTCATACTCACGAAAAGCCTTTTCTTTGGAAGCATTTCTTCAAACCAGAAGCATTAAGGGATTCTCGAGGAAGTTTTCCCTCAAGATCAGGCACCCTACCAGGAAAAAGGATAATAATATTATTTGCGGAAGGCACACAACGAAGCTTTCATTTGCAAGTTATAAGCGACGAATTAAATCCCGCATGGAACTGACTTTCTTAAGTAAAATGACCATTCTTCAAGAGCAGCTTGAACAAATTGCAGAAATTAAGCTTGAATGCTAACTTAATATCTTCATAATTCATTTTATATACAAAGTAATATCTTCATAATTCATTTTATATACAAAGTAAATATGCTATTTGTTCCTATGTAATATGATATATACTAAACAGGTAAGCAGTAACCTACATTGAATCTACTCTACCCAATGAAACCGGAATTTTTGGACCTCCACATACTGCAACTGCTTCAGCTCCAGCCACAGCAATCAAGTCTGCCCAGGATACTAAAAAAGGAAAATACTAAAATGTGTTGGCATGGTATAAATTAAAGCAACACTTGCTATTGAGACTTTTTAACTGCGATATCAGAGAAAGCTATAACCTGGCTGTGTAGTATCTATCTCCTTCTTTGCTTTCTCTAGAACCTAATCAAATCATTATTATTCTATATTCAGTGAAATGAATTCTGACTTTTGTATATCGAACACACAGTGGTCTAGAGTTGTTAGAATAACAGAGAGAGAAAGAGCATGCCTTAATAGATTTGTTTAGGCCAGCGTTTTCCTGTCTTTCAAGTTCAAAGACTATGGAACCATTCATACCACCTGCAATAACATGATCAGTACACAATATAGAACCTGAAAAGAATAAAAAAAATAAGAATTCTTTATTGAAAAATAATAAGCCAAATATAGTCAATTGATCATAATAGAATTAGAAGACAGCCATATTGAAAATCCTGAAAACGCTTAACCTTGGCAATGTCTCACACATCATTTAAGTATTCAAAATCCCTTACAAGACAGAGAAATCAATGTCTAAACCCTTGCTGTTCTTGGGACTTTGTTGTCATTTTCTTGAAAGCAAAAAGAAATATTAATCTAATAGCGTTATTTTTGAGAGATCATACCCCTCGGATATATACCTGTATTGTCACTCATTTCAAAGGTTCCTGCATCATGGAAAACCAAACGAAGCACACCTGCCGCCTTTCCTTTTGATAACACTTTCCTCACCTCTTCTTTTATGAGGAGATGATCCTTTGTACCTGACCTTCAATTGGGGACACAGAATTAACAAAGAAATAGCAACATATTACCATGGTAATAAGACATTATTTTAACTTGCCTTGTTGGTAACTTGGTAAAGGTTTCAAATTCCAATATTCTTTCTATTGAGACAGGACGTTTCAAGAAAAATATGCTATCTCTACTGATATTGGAAGTCTAACGAATCCCATTAACCAACACATATTCATTTACTGAAAAGGTGCATGTCTAACTTCAGTCAAAAATCTAATTCAATGAGCTTAATTACGATTGCAAAGATCACTCGAACAACCAAAAATAAGAAATTAAATACCAGGTAAAAAATTAAGGGGAAAAAAGGAGAATAAGCCCAACTTACTCCATGGCGTTTGCTCCAAGACCACCTATGTTTGGACTTAAGGGAACAAGACATGGTAGTATGGCTATAGATATAAGCGCTCTCCTTCTGCTAGTCGAGAACGATATGCCAGGATCTGTGATTCCTGAAATTTAATGTAACAAATAAAGTATCTATTCCATAAAGCTAACATTTTAAGTTTGACATGGAGATTGATTACCGGAGACATGCTCGTCGATCTTGTCTGAGGAAAATTGGACCGTTGACGAAGATGACCTTATCGGTTTGGCGGGAAATTTGAATTCGGTAGAGGGATAAGAGGAGGAAGAGCAGGCGGTTGAGCAAAGCAGAGAATGGCTGGAGAAAGTTGAAGTCATATCTCCAACGAACGGCACAGAAGGAACGAAATGACCTCGGGTTAAAGATTTCATTTGTTTATTATTTATTGTTTATATTTATTTTGCTTAACACTTTTAAATTTATTTATTTAGTATTGTCAATTGTCAATTTTGATTTTTTTTTTATGGTATTCCTAAATATGTGATTTGAATCCTTTAAATAAACAAATTTGATAAAAACTAAATATAAAATCTTTAAAAGAGGACGACAGAGACTTAAAGAATAAAGAATTCAATATGATTTTAAAATTAATATTCTTTTAATCAACACGTTGAACTTTAAGGCAGCATATTATATTTTATTTACTTATTTATTTTTGTTAGTCAAAGGTGATCATTTATTGAGTAGGTTATGGTTCAATGGGCTACGGTTTATTTATTTTTCTATTTTAGTGGAGTTTAAAGGAGTGAAGGGAAAATAGTGGCTTCATCAAATTTTTTTAAAAAAAGAGCACATGGAGCAGCCACGACAACAGTGAGCAGTGGCAAAAGGACGATTTTGACTTTTCCTCTGTAAACTAACAGTCACCATTCTGCAATTACAGCAGTTTTCAATTGATTGGCAAAAATTAGCAATTCTTTAAAAACTAACGAAACTGCACAAGTTTGTACGAAGATAGCATAGAAACAAGTGATGAAGGGAGAATTATAAAGTGGATAATGATTTGCATTACAAAATTTGAGTAACTAACAAAAGATACAAGATGATGATTCAATAAGAACTCTATACAACAGTAGCTAATTCTGAAAAAAACAAAAGATAAATTACTGTTATCTTGGTCCTGAAAGACGAACTGCAGAGAGATAAGCATCACTGTTACAGTCTGATGGCCCTAAAGAAGTGCCCCCATCGCTCGTGGATTTGAATAAAGTTGAGTAAAGGCGAGAACCCAATGGAGAACCAGTTGGCGGCTTAGGAACAGTGCAGAGACCCTCAAGCATTTGGACAACCTTGGACATGGAAGGCCTCAGAGACATGTCTTCCTGTATGCACCACAATGCAACCTTAACAGCAGTTTGAACCCTCTGCTCATGTTCATCTATCATCAGCTTTGAATCGAGAATATCCTTTAGCTTCCCTTCATCCATCATCTTAAAAGCATAAGATGGAAAATGGGATTTCTCTGAAGATTGAGTTGGATCATAGTTTTTTCTTCCTCCGATAATCTCTAACAATAACATTCCATAACTATAAACATCACTTTTCTCTGATATGGCATAGTTTGTAATCCACTCTGGTGCAAGATACCCTCTGGTGCCTCTAAGTGTTGTAAAAACATGACTTTGTTCGCGATTCATAAGTTTAACTAATCCAAAGTCTGAAACTTTGGCATGGAAATGATCATCGAGGAGTACATTTTCTGGTTTGATGTCACAATGAACGATCTTTGAATCACAGTCTTCGTGCAGGTAAGCCAATCCTTTTGCTGTTCCCAGAGCTATGTTGAACCTTGTGTCCCAATCCAACAGGAACTCTCCCTCTTTCTTCTTGAATATCCATTGATCCAATGACCCATTTGTCATAAACTCATACGCAAGAAGCCGATGGGCTCCTTCTGCACAGAAACCTTTAAGCTTGACCAAATGAAGGTGGTGAATGCTGCCAATGATGCTAACTTCAGCTCTGAACTCTTTTTTCCCTTGGCCAATGCCTTCCAACTTCTTCACAGCTAGCTGAGTCCCATCTGGTAGAACTCCTTTGTAAACTGAGCCAAAACCCCCATGCCCAAGCTTCACCGTGAAGTTGTTGGTTGCAGTTTCCAATTCTTTGTAGCTGAAACGGACTGGCATTCCAGTTAAATTCTCCCAGAAATTGTCCTCTTCTGAACTCTCTCGAGGAGACTCTGGCCATTTTTGATTCTTCCTGTAATATCTAAGTCCCAAATACAGCAGACAAGAAATGACAAACAACGTTGAAACGACAATCATCACAATGACTACGGTATGTTTATGGCCGTTTCCACTGTCCCCATTGCCTGTGCCTCCAGCACTAGAGACCTTAATGTAAGCCACAAAACCAGTATCTGTATCAGATTGCTGGAAACTTCCTATTTTGTCCAACAGGAAACAGTTTCCTGAACTGTTGTGGAAAAACATAGCAAGGCAAGAGCAATTTCCAAGGCAAGAAGCTTTACAACCTCTTAAATCGGTTTTTGAAGAGGGTTGGAGGAATCCAAGTGCAAAGTAGCTGGAGATATCATCAGCTTCTACAAGCTCTATGGGGAGGTCTGATTCATTACAAGGAGAAACAATACCTGGTCTGCAATTTTTATGCGAGCTGAGAACCGAAGGGCATCTGCAATTGTTGTCACCACTGCATATGTTATATGAATCACAAGGTTCAGGTCTGCTGCAAAAATCTTGTGGTATTTTTGTTGTTGAAGCACCACTTGACGATCCACTTTTGAGATTGTAGAAAGTGATAAAGCCATTACTACCCAGAACTGCAATCCAAGTGGCATTTATATCTGAATCTTCGGCAAAAATGAATTGCCATAACAAGGCTTTGTTTCGATCGTAGAACCTCCATGAATTTCCACTTAAAGATGCTGAAGAAACCACATCACCATCTTTGTTGATGATTTTGCGGTCTTCCTTCTGGATAGACCAATAAGGCTGTGGCGTTTGGAAACCAGCAGAAAGGATAATATCACCAGATTTCATCTCAAGAAAATAGGTCAAATTGTTATTGGAGCTAGGTTCACTGATGAGTTTCATTCCCTCTGTGAACTCCTGCTCTGGTAAAAGGGTATCTGTTGGATGGCTGAAACTCTGCCAAACTATTCTGGTATCATTTGTGAGCAGAACCAAGTTCCCTGTGTCCTGCAATTCCATGGAAGAAACTCCTTTGTTGGCTGTGTTGGTAGACCAAACAACGGTTTCCCCTTTCCTTAAAAAGGCATTGCCCTTTTCATCAAACACAAATTTATCAGAGTTACTGACAGCTTGTGCTCTATTTGCAGTCCAAACCACTGTGTTACTTTCTCTGTGGATGATTACTAGTTGAAACAAAGTTTTGTCCCCTGTAGTCTTGAAGCCCAAGGCAAATTCTTGACTTTTTGACAGAAGAAACAACCCATTTTCTTTGTCAATCCAATTCATTTGAGAACCTTGAAAACCTGAAGTGATATTGCCAATACTTTGAACACCAGCCAAACAGATTTCGGACAAAAAAATAACAGAAAATCCCAGGAAGCAAATCATATGGAAGAAAGGCCAACGTTTCTCCATGTCTACGACAACAAAGAATGGCTATTTTGGAAAATTTGATGTCACGAACGAGAATAACATCTACAGAAGAAAAGACGATCTGGGAATTTAAACAAAATAGACTCTCTTTCCGCCGATTGCGATTGGACTCGTGTCAGACCAAAATGATAAAATGGTCGAGGAAAAATCGGGAAATTCAAAGCCGAGTTGTCATTTATTTCTCACAATAATAATGGGCTAGCAAACAGTTGACTGATGATAGGGACAAGATCACAGGAAAGGGATGAAATTTAGCTCAAGTCAACGGAAAATGAAAAGTGGCTTTTAGATTGTTCAGAGAAGAATTAACTAAAACATGTACACCTCAATGACTCAATCCTACTTTATCTACCGCCCTTAATCCTGATTTCACATCTAAGCAAAAATCTTATAGTTGAGAGGAAACGTTGTGAGCGAAAGGAAAGAACTGCAATTCCAAATGACACAGGTGAAGAGAAATTAGAAAGGAAAGAAGTCAGCAGTGGAACCGAAGTACCAGTCTCGTTTGGTGGCAGAAGCAATTAAAGAAAGAGCAAGAAAGAGAGACTTGCCGATAAATTAAGGGAACTAGGGAAGTGTTAAATCATGGTAATTAATCAAGTATATGTAGAGCAGAGAAAGAAACGAGTGGATTTTAAAACATGGGTCCACTGTATGCTTGTGTCACAAGGTTGAAACTAGAGAGAGAGAGAGCAAGAGGCTGGGTTGACCAATTGACGGATCCAACCATTAGGGGATTCGGAGATATCCAAATTAATTTGATTTAGCAAAGTCTAAGTTAAAGATGAAAACAAACCATCATATCATAAATTATTTGGTGGTGAGGGAAGGTGGGAAGAGCGTATTAAATGAACGAGTGCCAATTGGATTTATAAAATGCAGAGTTGGACCGACGTGAGCGCAGCGTCAACCTCGAAAACTTGTTTTTTCCAACTTAACCCAATGATTGCTTACTTATTCAATAGAGGTTAAAGTAGCATTGTCGTAGATTGGTCATCGAATCCCACTTTCAAAAGCAAAACGCACGTCGTTCATAGGTTTCCGTCGTCAACTACAGAGTGGAAAAGCAGGACGGTGATAATATTTTGTAAAAAGAATCCAAATAAACTTAATTGTAGGTGTACGGTCCACGCCAATGCCGTTTTATATTCATTGTTATTGAGTGTGGTGAATCCATAATGGACACTAGGAAATTGCAAATTTGCAATGATTCATAGGCAGCTGCAAATAGAGAACAGAAATAATTTAGAGGCTACACTAATTGGACACGCGGGCATTAATGGCTAGACAAGATCCTGATTCTTTGTTATTTTCCCACGCACCAAGATCTCTAACGAACGACTATTCCTTGATTCTCATAATCTACAAATTAAAGGTGTAGTTCGATGAGGAGGCTTTTCATTGATTGCTTTATACTCATACAATTACTCCATATTATATTATTGCTTCATTAAACAAACATCCGTAATTGGCCCAAAAACCATAATCACCCATCTGATTCTTTCCGAGGTTCTTTTGAGAATATGGTACAGCTCTCTTTTTTTTTTAATCTAATAAATGAATTGGAAAAAAGTAAAAGTTGTAGGAATTCAATTCCAAATCACTTGCTGGGATCTCTCATTTTTTTATGCTGATACCAACGACAGGTAAATCCACATGCCATCGAACTATCAGTGGACCTGTAGATGTCATACCAGCTCAGCACCCAGCGAGCGACATTTGCAACTACAGATTTAATTACCATTTCTCTTCTGAAAACAAGCCTTACAATAATTACGGGAGAATAATCTTTCCTAGTTTTGGAGATATATATGATCACGTGGAAACACAGATAGATAAAGGTTTATTGACTTTCTGGAACTGATACGATGGTTAGATGTGGCAAAGGGAGATCTGGTTGTCCCCCACTTCTCCTCAATCTCTTTTCCTTAACAGTCTAGTTTAAGGTTACCCAATCCTAGAGACAACTCCAATTCAGAATTCAGATCCACCTAGTTTTTTTCCACAAATCCAGAACGGGTTACTAACACCTTGTCCGCGCTAACTAAGCATGCTATATACTAATTTAAGGCTAAGACATGGATGCTTACTAATTTAGTTACAACATGTTCTTAACAGCCAGAGAGAATGATCGATGATTTTGTTTCATGGTCCATGTCGGTTTGTCTCCTGTACTAAGCTTTGCATCTTACTCTTCAATTTCAATTCGCTAGGAAACAAATTGTACGAGGCAACGTGTAGTCAACTCTTTACGTTGCGAATCACAAGTGTTACTCGATTGAGCAGACAGAGACACCGATGCGGCAAAAATTAAAGAGGACATTACACAGTTCGCCGAGATTTTACAATACAGCCTCTCAATCAAAACTCCTGCTTAAGCTGTTATTAGCCTATTTACATATCCTTGGTGTAGTGCAAAACTACCTAGATCAACCTCGTGGACACTACATAAATGCCTCTAGCAAAATTTCAACAAGAAGCATATCGAGGATGGAAAAGTCATCTTCACACTTCCAGTTAACTTATTATGGCTACAAAACAAGCTTGTTTTCATGGGGCTATAGGGAAACTCGCTTTCCGTTTACGGACATCAACGCTTTCATCCTCGAACCCCTGTTTACTCGAAAAGCAATCCAATGTCCCAAATGCTCCATTCCCAGTAAATGAGGTGTACTCTTGTCCCCTGAACTTGCTCCTAGCTTCACCCTCGTGTGGTCTGTAATTTTGACTAGGGGCTGGTATGGAGAGAGATCCTAATCGCAGCGATAGATCGCATCCAATTGTGCGTGGGTTCACAGGATTACCCGTTCTAAATGGTTGCAATCTGTGATTTGAAGCATTCAAGTTAGAGACCAAGTGATTCTGAACAACACCCGTGATGGCAGGTCCGACAGAGTATCTAAGCTGGGAATCATCAAATTTAAACTCATTCCCATAGTACAATGGGTAAATCGAATACATGTTCGACGATGGTTGATGTTCCAAACATTGCTTTTTTCTGGTCGAAGCAACATTCTCAGACACATATGGCAATAAAATCGGGCATTGAGACACATAACGTGATTGTGTTGCATGAAGCGCTTCGGCAGCACTACGAGAATCACTGGAAAACTCTTGAATGGTGGGATTAAGATAACACCTTGGGCTATTGCGTTGACTCCTTGAGGCTTTTCGTGGGGAGCAACCCAAACAGAGAGCAGCTGAGTTATACCAAATGGAGAAGGAACATTACACTCGGAGAGAAAAAATTCAATCAAGTTCAAAACTTATCTCATTTTTCAATTTCTTTACTTTCTCTGTGGGTGGGGATGCACAAAATTTGCTACCTTTGTCAAGTAAGGGATACCATGAAACAGTATACAAATAAGGGTTTCAAGGGTCAGAATCGATTGAATACCTTCAATGCAAGGATGTAGACACTCTCCAGTTTCCATACTCTCATCGCGCCGAATTATTGTATCAATAGCGTCATTTGTTCTTTCCAGAAGTGTTGTGAGGTCCATATACTCGACCTGAGCAAGAACAAAAATTAAAAAAAGAAAAAAGAAAAAAAAAGAGGTTTAAAGCATAATTCTCAAACTCTGTCTATTTTCCATTTTCTGTCAAATTAGGTTAACCGTTTGCAATTTTAAGAAGCAAAAGCATAAAATAATGAAACTACCTCAGAATTAGCTTTAGAGTACATAATTTCTTCAGCTCTGAGCACCACCACAGGAAGCTTCTCCTGGTACTCTGTGTTCTTCTTAGTAGTGGAGCTGTGTATCTCATCCACAACCCTATTCAGTAAGCAAACGCAGAGATCAGAAGGGAAACTAATAATCATATCTTGCCGAGAGACAAAACAGAAAAACAAAGAGGGAAGACCTGAAAATTTCTTGAATGAGAGTTCCTCTAATGGGTTGGTGTCTATCACTGTGCCAAGCCCTTTTAACACACTCATAGGGCCTCGGGCCAGGCCTAGGCATCCTCGGCACTTGTCCTTCGAGTTGTACAGAGAGAGAGGTAGAGAGGCAGAGTGCTCTGTTTCTACTATCTTGGAGAAGAAGAAGAAGAAGAAGACAAAACCAAAGCTTGGTTAGAGGTTTCAGAGAAACTATGGGAGAGGTGGGGGGGTAACCTTGGATTTTGCCTTTGCCTTTGCCTTTTGTTGCTTGTGAATCTCTCCAAGTCTCACAGTCATACAGACAAGAGACAACCTCTGAGCAAAATGCAGTACATGACATTTAAGCGAGGGGAAGCCGTAGGGAGAAAGCTTTAGCAGTATCACTGTAGCAGTGCTTTTTTTAGTTTTTGGAGGGGGGGGGGTTGTTGTTGTGGGTGGGGAGAGTGCTCAATTATTTTGCAAAGGGTGGGGATGGAATGGGAGGGTTTAAGGGTATATGTTTGAGAGAGTTTGGTTTGACATGGCCCACTGATCCACATGCCTGCGTCCCCTAAGGCTTAACCCCAAGGGTGCGTTTGATACCAGTACTGGACAGCACAAGAAAAATAGCATAGCACAAAAAGGTGAGGTATAGGATAACCTTTTGTACTGTCCATTGTTTGTTATTTAACATACTGGACAAAAAAATTCATATCATTTTTGTTTAATTTATAGTAATACTTTATATTATTATTTTTTAAAAAAATATATAATATAATTTTAATATTTATAACAATTAAAGTAATTTATAAAAATATAAAATTTAAAAAAACATAGTCGGTCGCAGATCATTGTCGGTACCTTGCCAGTCATCTACCGTTGTGAATACCTTGCCGATTGATAACCGTTGTTAGAACTTACCGTTATTGATTTGATGAGCCAAGGTATAGAGAATTATAAGATGGTTTGAAAGATAACAATGTTAAAATTTTTGTCCAGTACTCTGGACAAATCCTTGTCCCATGGTTTGGTGAGGGACAAAAATTCAAGGATTTGTCCAGTACCATGGACAAGTTTTTGTCCAGTACTGTGGTCTTTTACAAATTAAACAAGAAACAAAAATTTTTGTACTGTCCAGTCCCTTATTTTTTAGCAAATCAAACGGACCCCAAGAGTTGCTTTCTTTCTGTTTTCTTTTGGTCTCGCTAACCATTCATTCAGTGGTGGGGGTTGAAGAAGAGTACATTTGATCATAATGTCACTGTCGGTGACCTCCAACCAACCCCGACCTCTACTCAGACCGTAACATCTGGCCCCAAACAAAAAGCTCATAAACCTTCAAAACACACACAGTCTCTCTCTACTGTCTCCGGAGGAAGATCCATTGCCCATACTTAATGTCCCCATGCCACCCGCCAATAACTTCTGCCTCAGGATAATAACTAGTTTACTCCTTCGAAAAATATTTTGTTATTCTGAAACTACATGTTTTTATCAAAACATCATTATAATACAATTAACATAATTTATATTTTTAAAAAGTTAATATTGATATTATATTTCGCACCAAATAAATATTGATGTTATATTAAAAATTAAGATTTACAATTTAAATGATATTAACAATATGCGAGAATAATAAATTTAATAGTTACTATGTCAATGATTTGAGCCGCATAAAATTATATGTTAAAAGAAAAATGATATTAATTGCTCTGCTTTTTAATTGAAATTAAACTTATTTTTAATATAAAATTAAGTACTCATGAGTAAAAAAACTTACGTCACATCTGAAGAGGTTAAGGTTGTCTCTCCCTCACGACAATAAATGGGATTCTATGTTTTTTTTATTAAAAAAAGAAATTCACGATAAGGATTGAGTTGAATAGATGTGGGAAGATTTTAACTTGAATTTCCGAATACATCTTACGAAGGAATATTTCTGATTGATTGATTTGCAAATTAATTCTATTGACATTGGGATATATTCTATACAAATTTAGAAAGATTATTCTTCAATTTCATATCTAATTTTCATTTATATCCAAAAGCTTAGAGTCTCTTATTTATAAACATTTTTTTTTTTTATGAAACCCATGTCTTAATTTTATTAAATAGGAAAGAAAATCAGGCTACCAAATCTGATTTGTTAAGAAAGAATTTTATCGGAACTATATTAATTTCGGCATCATTCATGAATCATCAAACATAATTTAAATTCATAATTAATATGTTCTCAATGTGCTTCACAAATTCATTTACAAATGAGATTAATCTCGTGATTTATTATTTTTTATTTCACACATTTTTAGGAAAGTCTCAGACATGAAACGATTGTATTTGATTTTTTTCCCTCTAAACACATTTGAATTCTTAGATATAATTAATTAACAATTAATGTTTACCAAAAATAATTAATTAATTGATATTCCAAAGCCCAAGAAAGTTAAATATTGAAATTGATAAATTTCTGAATTTATGTATGTGGATATATTTTTGAAAAAAAAAAAATTTGAGTGTGACGAAATAGGTATTTGACAGGGAGGGCATGGTGTGTGCAGAGTGAGTGAATCGGAAAGCCCTTCTGCACGAAGAGTGGGCAAATATGTCTAGAAAAAATTTGCATGCATGCATGCATGGATGCCACGTTTCGATCTTATAAGGTATCCCGGTGGCAACTACTCTATAAAAGCGTACTGCCCTTTCCACATATGAAAAATGAATAAACCACCGTGCATAAATAAAATGAATCCTACTGTTCCCACCGTCGATTTCATTTCACCAACTGGTATCGCACGGCAGCGATTAAGAAGAAGAAAAACGAGTTTTTGGTGAAGTCTATCAGTAACTTTCAAGTATAGAATGTGTTAATTAAGTGAGATTTAAAACTGAAGCCTACTTAATTTTCAGAGTGATTGAAGAGCGATTAGAGCAGTCTTCGTTACACAGAGAAAATAAACAAAAAAACATGCTATCTCCCAACCCAGTTTTTCTTTTCTGCGCACTACTTCTTTGCGTGCTTTTGGCCATTGTCTTCACCAGCTCCGGCAACACCAACACCATCATTGCCGGCATTCTTGGCGGAAATCCCAGGAGTGGTTTCATTCTATTTGGTTTTGATGGTACGGATACTCCCTTAGAGATCAAGTCTGTGATTTCGCTACCGGAAGACGACGAAGCGCTATTCCGGGTTGCGGCCCATGTGAAGGCCAAACCCGTTTCTCCAAGAAAGATAGCCTTCATGTTCCTCACCTCTACGCCTCTCCCATTTGCGCCTCTCTGGGAATCGTATTTCGAAGAAGCCCCCAAGAATCTGTTCAACATTTACGTCCACGCCGACCCCAATTTTTCTTACGACCCTCCGTTTTCTGGTGTGTTTTCCAACCGGGTTATCCGCTCCAAATACACAGAAAGACACTCCCCGACACTGATCTCGGCGGCGCGTCGTTTGATCGCTCACGCGCTAATCGAAGACCCTTCCAATTACATGTTCGTCCTCCTCTCCGCCTCCTGCATACCCCTTCATTCCTTTCGTTTCACTCACAACACCCTCGTTGACTCCGATAAGAGCTTCATCGAGATACTCAACAAGGAGATAGGTCAGTACGGCAGGTGGGCCGCGCGTGGACCAGACGCTATGCTTCCAGAGGTACAGCTGCACGACTTTCGCATGGGATCCCAGTTTTGGGCATTGACACGTAAGCACGCGAGGCTTGTCGTTAGTGACCAGATACTCTGGTCGAAATTCAGGTTGCCATGCGAGGTTTGGTACGCGTGTTTCCCCGAGGAAGGTTACTTTCCTACCCTGATGAGCATGTGGGACGGGCGTGGGTGCGTGCCTGCGACGCTGACGCACGTTGACTGGAGAGGCAGTTCGGACGGGCATCCTCGCACGTACGAGGCATCGGAGGTGGAACCGGCATTGATCGAGTCTATGAGAAGACATAGGCCTAAGTACGGTGACGCTGGAAATGGATCTGATTGGTGGACGTGGACGAGTGGACGGAGGGACACATTTTTGTTCGCGAGGAAGTTCTCTCCGGACGCTCTGGAATCGTTGATGAGAATAGCGAAGGACGTCATGTTTAGGGATTAGAACATAGAGTGACAATGGTACATTAGATTGAGTTGATAGACAAATATGGATTTTTTTGGTATATATATATATATATATCAATCAGATGAATGAGAGGGTAAAGTTGAGTTGTTAGACAAAATGAGCAAGCGTCCTTCGTTTATCTATTTTTTTGGTATAGTAAATAGTTTATTCCTGTTTAAGCTTAATTATAAAAATTTTATAATTTTAAAACATGATAAATAAAAATAAAATTTTAAATTTAAATAATATATTAAAAGTAAATATATATTAAAAATAAATAATAAAAAAAAATTATTTATTTATAATGATTCAGTTATAACAAAATTTATATTAAAACTTGAGTACCAAGTTGAACGTGACATAACTCAGGGAGGGAAAACCAAAGATAAATTGCTTTTGTTTTCAGGGAGATAAAAAAAAAAAAATTTTTTTTTTAAAATTTTTTTTTTTAAAATTAGAGAAAGGCACAAAATAAAAAAAATCAATTTTTAAAAGAGTAAATTAGTTTTAAAAAAATTATTAAAAATTAAAAAAATTAAACCATTCTCACAAATATTTTTTTTTATCAAAATTAATTAAAAAACTCTTGAACTAACAGACCGCAAAACTTACAAAGCTTAAAGCTTTAATTTATTTATTTACTTTTGAAGTACAAGTAATTTTAGGGATGAGAAGAAATTTGATTTGACTATTGTTATTGTCCTCTCTATTTTTTAGTTTAGAAAGAAGAAAGTGAAGGCGTATACACGACACTTTTCCTCTTCTTTTGTACTTGTTAGTCTTAAAAGCATCAGTACACCCGTAAATTGGCTACGGGGCGAAACTCATGGTTTTTAAAGTTAATATATATATTTTAAGTTTTCTCATCACAAGCTGATCGCGTGGCCTAATGGATAAGGCGCTCGCCTCCGGAGCGGGAGATTGTGGGTTCGAGTCCCACCGTGATCGAGAAACTTTCTCCTTTTTTTTTTTCTCTTTTAATTTAATTATAGAAATTATAATTTTAATAAATTTAAGCTTACTTTTTTCCTTTTTTTTTTTTGGGTTAAATATGTGATTGGAATATCTGATTCTGGTGGAATAGATTGTGAAGAAGGAAAACGCTTTAAGAAAATCAAAATTTTAAGCCGCAAAGCTGCATAATGTGATCAGAACAGATGGATAGAGAGTAATTGAATTTGGTTCTTCGTGAAATTCAATGTAATTCACAAGAGGAGGCTCTGACACCTCTCCAATAAGAAGACTCAGCAAAGATTCATGTTAACGCTTAAATATATGATTAACCAACGATGAAAATTGTTTTACATTGTTTATGAAATCTTTGATTGCATTCTCCAATAATGTACATCTGCATATTCATCTGTAATTTATATATTGCGTGCAATCGACAGCAAGGTCTACAGCTTCTTCTTCGTTTGTTTATGTCATTCTATTTCCCTTGTTAGGCCTTCTTCCATATAAGACATATTCATCTTTTTTAGCTCTCTGCATCCATTTAAGCATATAATTCTTCCCAAAACCTAGCACATAACATTTCGCAAATCGCAGTTGGACAGTGTCAACTAGTTACATTGCCATTCCTTAATATCTCCAAACGCTGCACGGAATCGATGAAGGATCTGCAAAACCATCATTAATAAGATGTTAAATTCTTTGGGTCATTATATATATATATATATATATTTTTAAAGTAATTTTACTCAAATATTAGTGATAATAACGTAAATCACCCAAAATATGAGGATAAAATGTACATACTGCCATGGAACATCCCCAGCAAGCAGCCAGTCCCCTTCTTTGTCTTGATAGATGAGTTTATAACTTGCTCCTTCTTCCTGAAATTTTTGATCTGCTCATACCAGCCATAAAAAGAATCATCAGACCTCACATAAATCCACACACACAAGCACACAAAACAACAAAATATAGTGCCTTTAGTTTTGCTGCTTACCATTGGCAAACATACTAATCAACGTGTTTGTCAGAGCCTGATAAGAGCTATGGAGCCTCAAATCGATCTTCCTTCCTATTGCTACTCCCTCCATCCTGGCCTTGACGTATAAGGAGTTTGATCCTCTGCTTTCATTCCCTGCTGGCCCCCTATCATTTCTGATCTGGCCTCCATGATGATGATGGAGATGGAGTTTCTTCTTCCTCCATGCTTTAATGGGTGGCCAACCCACCACTTGATGTTTTTCTTCATCATTCCTACATACAAACGCAAAATTCATATTCTTTAATTGGTTTTGGGTTTAATCCTAAAGCTAACAAGCAGTTTATGTACACTAGAAAGTTTGAATATTGCAAAAATTCGATCACACACCAACTTAGAACTCACTTGTTTGTTGTGTCAATGTTCCTTTTTTTCTTTCCACTGCGCTCATCTTCTTCATTTGGTTGTCCGCTCCATACCAGTAGAGAGTCTGAAGACACAGGCTTGAAACAACGTCCAAAGGCATCTTGGAAGCGACGCTTGTTTTCGACATGCTTTTTGCTTTCCAAACGCCAACTTTGTGCCCATATTTTTGAACCCACAGTCTGTTTTGACTCTAAGACATGGTTTGTTTGGTCAGTTGGATTGTGGGTTGGGAGAGCCAAACTTAAGCGAAGTTCCATGTCGTACCACAAGCAAATTAGCACATACACCACGCTGCGAAGAAGGGTTATATATAGGGCAATTTTTTGAGCTAGATATGGGGTTTGCTCAAAGTGAATGGGACTATGCTATGTGACTTGAGAGTGTATATATATATACTTTGTGTGCGTGGGCACACGCATGTGTGAGTAAGAAAGAGAAATGAAAAGGACTCATGTCTTGTGAATTGGAGAAAGTTACAGACAGCATGGAAGTTGGGTAGGCTAAAAGGCTAACATCATTATAAGCTAGTTGAGAAATGGGTGCGGTGACGTCCCACGGGCACTTTGCCCTCCTCCTTTTATTGGTCTCAATTTTCCTGCTCTTGTGTGCCCACATGCATACTCTCTCTCTCTCTATATTTCCTAAGTTTATGACACATTATTTAATTTTAAATATGGAACTGTCCTATTCATTTTCACTATAATTTAGTTAAGATTATCGTTTTCAACAAACATTGAGCGCTGATTTCATTAACTGTAGGAAGAATCTAATCTTATAATGAATACTTAAGTTGAAATATGACAGCCCTTAGCTTAGTCATTAACAGATAAAAAGAAAGAAAGATTAGCACGTATAAAATGCTTTATTTGTATTAAATTGCAAAAACTTGTACCTTCATTGGTCACTCCTACTTTTCTTCCCGTAGTTTCCACGCAATCCCTATATAGCCAAACACTCAAATGAACAGATATGAGCTTGTCTATGCCATTCAATCACGATGAACAGAACTTTTATCGAACACTTGATCTGCAAACAAGTCATGCTCTTGTTGATCCTGAACCTCCAATACACCAAAACCTAAATTAACATGATGAGGCTAGTTAGTTAATAATCAAGAGCTGGCTTCCAGAAATAGTAGTACATGCATCTGTTGATTTTGTTCACTATAACACCTCCAATATATATGTCGGCAAATACCCGTCAAACATGCCATGATTTTAGAACCCCAAATTACCATACATCGAATTATGGGCATAAAAAAGAAAATTATGGTACTAAATCTCATACAATTTAAATGAGTAATTATAATCGGAAATAGAATGATTCTATGTGTCGGGTTTGGCTGTGAATTCGAAAATGCTCCGGGATAGATTAGAAGTGAAAGTGAAACGTGTTGTGCTATGCTAGACAAAGCAAGCAACGAGATATCGTATGTTAGGTAATTGTTGTGTTGGGAAGGCAAAATTGTACAAGGGAATGCCGAGTGTTGGTCCAGAGCATAGCAATAGAGAAACCCACGTGGTGTTGCAATTGCAGATGGGCAAAATCATGGCATTGTATTTCCCTATTGTGTTTCCATAACCCAATTCTACGAAGGGTCTCATCTCATCTGTGTCACTCTCGTGCTCGTCGTGTTGCAAATGCAAACTCTACTTGTAGGACCCAAGTTATAATTCATTGCTGCAGTACAACTCATTGATTCTCAATGCTTCTGCCCCCTCAAGAAGATAAGACCAAACCAATCCCAACACCATTCTCTTTAAAATTACTTGGAAATTGGAATTACTTTCAACTTTGCTGCTGAAACAAATGCATGTGATCCAAGGCTATCACAAGCTGCAAAAAAGTAGAAATCACTCTTGTCCATGTTTCAGAGCAAGGTCCCTCTCAAGAAAACCGATATTCATCCGAGCACTGATACTAGATAAAGGAAAAAGCTTTGCTTTCAGGCGAATAGCGACATTTTTAGCCATTTCTTTCTTACATTTTATGGGTCGTTGTGGTTATTGCTCATTGCTACGGCCTCGAAAGTGGGTTTCTTTGAACTTTCTTTGCTAGTCGAGTAGCAGTTAAATAGTCTGGGAATTATGTGAAAACCCAAATATCACCAAAACCTTGCCCGGCGAAAGCTTCTCTAATGATCGAGCAAAAGTTAATTTATTTCCGTATTCAAAAAGTAATTATTGTGTTCAAATCATGATTACTTGGATTAGTTTCTCACAAGCAGCAGGAAAAAACAAAACTTTATTTCTATCAGGGGACAAATCAAAAACATTTTTAACCTTTGTTTTACGTGTTGCCTAAGTAAACTGCTGCCATAGTTTGGCATCATTTTCCCCCCTCTTATTATTGCAAATGAGAATGTTTTTCACTGCTTTGGATAAGATCAAATTACAGAGGATAAAGGGTGACAAAGAAAATCATCTGCACTTTTATTTTTGCCCAAATTGAAATTATCCTGTTCTCTTTTGTTCTGACAAAAAGTTATGTTACTCCTATTTCTTTACCTCCTACTCTATAGCAGATTTTCTCTTGATAGCGTTTTCATTGTCCACCCAACGTGGCCGAAAACAAAATAAAAAATTGCCCATTTAAGAGGCTAAGGTCCCCCTCATTTGCCTCAAGATGAACCTGGATTAGTGGCCCAAAACAAAATGGACCAAAAAACTTGGATTAGAAGCTCCGCTTAGACAGGTTTTTATTGGGAAAAGCTATAGGTCCAATATGTTAGGCCATAAGAAATATAAAGAAATATTTTTAGTCGTGATTAAGTGATGCATATATAAATTGCAATATGACAAATTAATACATATACTTTTTGAAACTTAAGTGAGTGGATGATCATGATGCTTATATTTTTTGAAAATAAAAAGATAACCAAAAAAAAAAAAAAAGGAGAAAGCTAAAAGCCATTCTCTTCCTTTAACGGGATATGAAGTCTTATTGAAAAAGACAAATGGAAGTGAAGAGAAGAATGTGATGAAAATATTCCAATATTGGATATTTTTGTGGCATAAGCTGTGCTAATAACCTTTGTTTTAAAATATTTTAAGTAATATTCATATATTATGATTTTTTTTTGACACATCATATATTATGAATTAGAAATTAAACTCATAAAAATAATGTCTAATAATAATATTGAATGTAATTTACTTTAAACAAGATAATTTAGTTTAAATCTTAAAGATCCATCAATTATAATATTTTTGTTTATATTAATTCTAGTATATTAAACGATTAATCAATTTAACTAAAAAATTCCTATATAAAAAAGAGATATAATATTTCCATTACTTTTCAATATTGAAATTGAAGAGAGAGTCTGAGGACATCGTTTGTGGAGTGCGGACAGAGTTGACGAAGTCAAGTCAACTTCCGAGTTCCGAGTCACGACTCAGCTTTGAGTTTTTGATCGGGCACTTCGCCTTGCTGGCTCGCCCGGTGCTCCCTCCTTCCTGACATCTAATTTTCCTCCAGTTCCACCCCTCCCAAAAAAAAACTGCAACGGAAAGAAGCTTTTTTTTTTTTTTTTTCTTGGAATAGAGACAGAGAGGCACGGCTGGGGCGGAAGAGTGACCCGAGAAATGTCTCTGAAACTGTCCGGTTCGTCGGAAAATCTGATATTGCCTGTGTCGGATACTCCAAAGGACTTGGATGGCGAGAGGCATTATAAGGACGATGAGAAGCTCTTTAAAGGTTCCGCCATGACCAAACGAGGAGCCTACGCCGCTATCTCTTACATGTCTTGTGCAGGTGCATCTATATTGCTTATCAAAATCTATTTTTTATTTACCTCATTTTTTAGAACTGTATTATTCGGGGAGTATTCATAGTTAATATTTATGTTTTAGCGATGAATATTTTACAAGTTTATCTATGAGTCTGACTCTCAGTTTCTCACTGTCCCAATATTTAGAAGTTCTATTTCTTGTCTACAGCATCTCATATGAAGAATCCTTCTAATCTAGGGAATGAATGCTGCTTTTTGGACGGTTGCTTATCAGTCTCTACTTTTGCTTTGTAGTGCTCTTGGTGATGTTCAATAAGGCGGCTCTTTCCTCTTATAACTTCCCATCTGCAAATGTCATCACACTTCTTCAGGTTGATCTTTACTGAGATTTTCCCCCTTTTTCCTGTCTTTAGATGAATACATTCTGATTATTCCTTTAGAAAAGTTATGTCATTTCAAAATAGTATCAGTCATTTATTTGCTTCAAATGTAACCGGTAGTTATTATGTCTGCTTTTTCTCCCATTGAGGTGGGCATTCTTAAAAAATCATCTCTTATAAATTATGTAAAGGATTCAAATATCATTACAAAAATGTTTGTGTGGCCTCTTAGCCATGTAATTCAATGCTGTCATAAGTAGTATGGTGCTGCTCCGAACTTGAATTATGATCTTTTTTGTTCCTTTTTATTTTCCCATTTTGGTATTTTCTACCTTCTTGTCTTCCTTCTCTCCTCTGCTTCTTTATACTATCAAGCAGAGTTTGTATATTCCAAACTTGAAATGTGACACCTTTTACAAGAAATGGCATTAACTGATAGGAAGTATATGGTTATGGGTTATATAGGTAGTTATGCGGTTACATGTGTTTGTAGGCAGTTAATGGTGTGTGTTATGAATGTTTATTTTACAGTTATGGATGTGCTTTATACATAGGATTGGTGTAGGGCAGCTATTACCAGTGTGGGGTTCATTCCTGGAAGTGGTTTTGATGGAGGAAACTCCTTGTTAGGGGGAAACCCTGTGTTAGGGCTTAGGCTTATGTTTGCTACATTTTTACTCTAATTCTGGTTTAATCCAGAATTACTATCAAGAGAATTATCCTATTTGTGTGTGCATCGTGCAATTCTGACTCTAACAAGTTCCTACACTAATATTGCCCACTTTGGACTTGCAATCTGTATTCCAAAGAACTGTTGTTTATATCCATTTGGTCTGCTTCTTTCTATTACAGATGGTGTGTTCATGTTGTTTTCTCTACGTATTGAGACGCTGGAGAATAATTTCTTTCGCAGCTGGTGAATCTTTAGTTATATCTGATAACTCCTCAAAGTTTGTATCATTGAAGACTCTGAGGCACACTTGTCCTCTGGCAGGATCGTACTTACTCTACATGGTATGCCTATAATTTTGATTTGTGTCTTTTAATAGGAAACTTTCAGTAAGAAATTGTTTTGAATTCTTTCTTTTTCTTCTCCTTGAAAGCTAGCTACCATGGAGTCTGTTCGTGGGGTTAATGTTCCAATGTACACCACCCTTAGGAGGACCACAGTGGTATTCACAATGTTTGTGGAGTATATCCTGGTAGCGCAGAGGTATACATCATCTGTTATTTTCAGGTAAATCGCTATGTTGTCATTGCCTGGTTAGTCCTGCAGTGTCCTATATGTCATTTAAATGAATCTTTGGGTTGATATATCTTAAAATGTATAATAATAATTTTTTTTGTGCGGTTGTGGGAATAATAAACTACATTACATATGGATTCATTTTGAGGTCCTTCTGTGAAATTTGTTGTGGGGATGTATAATCTAAATACGGGAGAGAAAAAGGTCCTTGTGAACTTGGTAATAGAAAAAGAATAAGTCAAGCACAATATTGCATTAAGCATGCAGCTTCTTTTTGGCATTCCATTAAGAATGATGTGTCTGATTCATTGTTCTCCCCTTTTTCTTTGTTACTCATTAACATTTGTTCTCTGAATGACCATCTCCCTGATTCCTTCATTTAACTGAAATTTATAAGGCTGTTATCAGTGTTGGCTTGATTGTCTTTGGTGCATTTATTGCGGGAGCACGGGACTTGTCGTTTGATGCTTATGGCTATGCTCTTGTTTTCACGTCGAACATCACCACAGCAATATATCTTGCAACGATAGCTCGTATTGGTTGTATTCTTATGCTCTTGCTTTCTAAAAGTGGAAACTTTGTCTCTTATTTTCTTTTTATTAGCTTGGTGTTCTCTTAATTATTTGGTAAAATATATTTCTTTCAGGAAAGACCAGTGGCCTTAATAGCTTTGGTCTCATGTGGTGCAACGGTAAGCTGGTGGAATGCATCAGATTGCATATAAACTATCCTCATTTATTATCCTCTCTTGATAATAGGAAAGATGTGATTAATTTTTTTAAATATCTATTCCTGATTCAATTCTTGTCCTATTGTATTATAGGTATCATGTGTGGACCAGTTTTATTAATTTGGACACTTTTACGGGGTGACTTGAAGATGACAGTCAATTTTCCCGATCTATTTTCCCCTGGCTTTATCGTACGTTCTGCTTGCTAATACGAATTTTTCTTCTCTGAATAAGTATTAATGTTTCATCTCTGGTTTTTAGTCCCTCAAAAATAGAAGTATTCATCCTTGGAAAGCCGACTAGGAGGCTAGGACTTGGTTTATCAGTATTTGTGGTTTTCTACCGAGTTCTGTCTGGTTATATCTATTTGGTACCTGTTTAGCTTCAGCCTTGCAGGATTTATACTGTTTCTACCTAGGAAAAACATGTCAGTGTTCAATATGGCATTATTACTAGATTTCTGCTCATACCTGTCTTCAATTGATTTGCTTGAACGATAGCCCATGTACACATACCTTTCAATTGAGCATCTAGTTATAAACCCAGTTTCCTCCTGGTTTTGATTTTTTTACCCCTTTTTTCAGGTTGTTTTGCTTTTCTCCTGCACACTGGCTTTCTTCTTGAACTACAATATTTTTCTGAATACAACTCTAAATTCGGCTGTCACACAGACAGTTTGTGGTAATCTCAAGGTATGCTCACCATCTAGTTCTTCTTGATTTTATGCATGGATTCTAATTTGTTCAAGTATCAACTTTTAGGATTTATTTACGATTGGCCTTGGCTGGATCGTATTTGGCGGGCTTCCATTTGACATTGTAAGTGGTCTTGTCCCTGCTTTTTCCAGTTTTTATTCTTATGATGATCTTCTTTTCTCTATACTGTCGTGATGGAATGTGCTATATTTTGGTTGCAGTGGAATGTAGTTGGCCAACTTCTGGGTTTTGTTGGCTCTGGTTTATATGCCTACTATAAGCTCGTCGGCAAATGAATGACCTGTTCTAAATGGACAAGAATCTGAGTTGATGAGAGCTCTGTCAAAAATGACATCTAGCTAGTCTAAATCTTTTTCTTTTAGTCAGGGGAATCAACACCTCCTCTTAAGGCCTTTCTGTATTTATTTGTAATTCACGCATTTAGACTTATTTGTAGTTTTTTTAAGATAACTTTTAAACTTTTTTTTACTGAAGTATTATTCAAAACATCAAAAAATGATATAAATATGATAAAAATATTTAAAGGTGTTAAAATAATAATGCAATCATTGAATATACAATATTTTATTATTTTTAGACAAAAAGAATTTACAAGATAGGATATGATTTAAATCTCATTGAGTAGTTCAACACCTTTTTTTTTTTTATGTGTATAACGTAACATCATTAATATAGTTTATATAATATATAAATTACTTGTATGATCAATAATTTCGATGCATTTAATATTTTTTAATCTTAACAAGAGCGTCGAAGTGAAAACGAAAAGAAATCGAACTTACCAACAAAAAATATAAAAAAAAAGAAAGAACTGGATTGGCGAATGAGAATAGGCAGAAGAGCAGTAGACAGTGAAAGGCCCAAAGAGGCAATTGGTGGCGCGTGTCGTTTTTCTTCCCGCTTCTTTTGTGGAATCTAACCGTCTTTGCATCCCCTTCCTTCCAAAACACAGTTATCAACGTTCAAAGCGCGCGCGCATGATTTGACTCTCGCTCACTTTTTCGTGTGGAATCTCTCTCTCGATTTACGCAATGCTTGTTTTCAGTGCCAAGAATCTTTCTATTCACTATAAGATCATGGTTTGAATCGCTCAACGACAAAATTGAACCAGGGATTTCGGCTACTGAGAGCTATGGGCGAGATTAGATTGATCATTGACGATGATTTTTCCTCAAACGTTCTCAAGGAGACGCCTCGACGATCTTTCACCTTGTCATTTTCTCCATCGGTGATCATCCATGGCATTTTTTCCATTAAGAGTTTCTCGTATGATAAGCTTCCCTCGGAACCACTCAGGCTTACTGTGCTCAAATTGGATGGCTCTTCCTTCGGTAATTCGCTTATTTCCGTGTATTTTTTTCTTTTCTGTGCCGGTAGGGGAAAATGTGGGAAATACCAGCATTGACATGGTTGCTCCCCTGAAATGTATTATTATGCCGTTCGTGAACAATTTTCCCTTTTCTTTTCAGGGACCTTTGTTTCTTAATAGGTTCCCTGTTTTAACAGCCCTAATTGATCGTCATCTTTCCTTTTCTGCTTTATTTTGGTGATCGTGAAAAACAAAGGAATATTCTCTCGTGTATGTAAAAATGTAGCAAAGTTAGAGTCTGTTTTTTCATTCGGGCATTTTCTTTTTATTTGGTTTTGTGGGTCTTCAATAATATATGTGTATCTCATATTTTTAGAAGATATGAAATACAGAAGCTGATTTCTCTTCCTTTTCTCATGGGGCTGGTATCAAGGTTCACAACCTAATAATTATCCAGTTTTTCTATTTATTAACACCCCCTTTCTTAATCCTTTCTTTCTTTCTATTATATGAGACAAACACTTCCCGGGATTTTCAATTGATACTAGAATTTGTTGGCAGATATCGAAGTTTCGAGGACTGCCACTATTGCAGAACTTAAGCAGGCGGTGGAAACAGTCTTTAGTCATATGCCTCAGAAGGGGCCAAAGAAAATTTCGTGGTACATTTATCACTCATCTTTCGTATGTTGCTGATAAGCATGCATGGGTGTGCAAGTTCACTAACTTGATTTTAGAAGGTGTCATGTTTTTTATATTCAATTCATTTTACTCTGTTGACTCCATTGAAAGCTGCCTTTTATTATGTTCTTGTCACGATATTGGTTATCTAGGACAGAGGCAACCAAGAGAGTTTTTGAGTTGAATTCTTTGGCTATGATGTAATTACAAGTTGTTGTTGACATACTGGAAGTTTTTTGCTTTCTCAATCTCGAATATAAGGGAGATATTTATAATTTTTTATGCTCTGCATTTTCTTCAATTATCAATTACTAGACTACTATTAACTGTCTAATTGATTTCTTTTTTCCATGATACCGGTTTCTGTAGGCGACATGTTTGGGGACAATTTTGCTTATGTTATGATGGACATAAACTAGTCACTGAAAAAGATCATCTGAGAAATTATGGCATCAAGGATGGTGATCAGGTTTTTAACTACAGAGCCATCTAGAGCTACAATTACACATTCGTGAAATGCTTGCTGAATCATCGCACTGCTAACTCTTCAGACTCTGATCCTTCAATCTTTCCCTCCCTTTCTCTCTCTCTCTCTCACACACACACACGGACACTCACTCACCCATTTCAAAGTCTCCAGATTTAAGTCTTATTGCCTTTAATATTTTATTGTTTCATTTTTTGGTATGTGCAGCTTCGTTTCATCCGCCATGTCTCGAGCACTTTCAGTATGAGAAAGAAACGATCGAACAAACGAGTTGTTATTTCAAAACTATGCAGGATGTAAGACTTTCTCCATGGGCATTTTTTCACTTACGTATTCCTGTAATAATCATAAAATTTTCAGCCCAAGTATGCGAATTTGCAGCAGTTGCCTGCGTGAACCAGGATCATCGTAGCCTCGTTTGCAATGCCGCAGTAGTTGGGCCATGACCTGTGCTTTAACTGGTTCAGGCAGTAACTTAAATCTCAGGAATGTGTTAAAGCATAAACTCTGGCTACCTAATGATGCATTGCTTGGGAAATCCCTGCAATTTTTTTCCTCTTCCTCTTTCAATCATAAATGACATATTAAGTAGATATAATTGATGTTATTCTGAAAGGCTCACATTTGAAATGGAGAACATACCCTGAAGCCATAGGAATCCTCAAATAACCAGGAACAACATAGGAGTTTGGCAATCTCCCACGTGCTCAAGGGTCCCTTGTTATGCTTAATGGTTTCCTTTTAAAGGGTGTGGAGTTAACTAATTTAGTTATGATGTTGATGGGAACTTCCTTTAGATAAGAGTTCATGTTTTTTTGATATTGTATGGACGCGAAGCTGGTTGCTAGCCTTTGCACTATAAGTAATAAATATTAATTGGAAATGCAGGTCGCGAGTGAGAAGCTCTCAACAGAAAAAACATGACAACGACAATGATGATGGCAATAATGGCATCTGTTTGGATGAAATAGATTTAGAGAAAGGGAATATCCAGCATGATGAAGATGGCGTTGATAGTCTTGAGAACCAGTTAACTGGTTCTGGTTTTTTGAGGCGGTGGTTCTCATGCAATCGGCTGGCAATTGTGAGAAGTGCTAGAACAGACGGCAGAATTCTCCCCTCAACAATTGCAAGAGGTTTACTGGGTAGATTTGGGAACATCAGAAAGCTTGTATGCTTTTACAGGAGGAGGCGCTATCCTCGGAGATGTACATGGAGAGAGTGTTGATACTTCTACCCTGATGATATTTGGGCATTTCTTCTTATTTCCCTGCTTCTACCCATATACATTACATATACTCATAAGTCTCCATCTGCGTTACTCTGACATGATATGCTACGTCCTGGCATGTGGGGTTTCCTCTCAGTAATATCTGAATGAATCGGACTCGCAAATTATCATTAGACAGACAATCTTTAACCTTAAATCTGTTGTAGTTAGGTCTCGTTTCTTAATAGGGTCTTAGTTAAGCCACTCTCCCAACGAGAGTGTGTATTTTAAAAAGCATACTACTAATAGGAGTGTTTAAGGAAAAGAGAGAAGTGTGTTAAGCAATCTTATATAGTTAACTTTTTTTTTCTCTTCCACAAATTTATGACAACACAGTAGAGAAAGCTAGCTAGTGTACAGCTCTATTGAAAACACTCCAATTAATGCTCATCTTTCATTTCTTTGTTGGCTAAAGATTGCAATGCTTTGAAATGCAATTTTTAAAAAAATAAATAAAATAAAATCAATGATTTAGATAAACTTGAAAATTAAAGTGATTTCATTATACTACGAAGATATGTGCTTCTTCTTCTTTTTTCATATGGCAGTAACATAAAAATTAATTAATTTTGATCGTTAAAAAAATAAACGATCAAATAATGATCAAGAGAAATGAGCAGATTTCTGAAAATTTATTATTATTTTGGATCAAATTTCTCACACGTGTGACGCATGTGAGAGTAGCATTCAACTTATCAGTGCTCCCCATCACAGATCAGATTGTGTGGCAAAGAACGTAGATGGATGAGATAGAGAGAACATAGCCTTTGTTTCTCCCAATCCCAAATCCTCCTCCCGTTTAATTCCAAGCAACACTGAAACTTGAGACTCTTGAGAGGCTGAAATTTTGAAACTCTAGATCTCCCAAAAGAAACATCAGCAGCTGCCATGGCCAACGTTCACCTGATCATGGCCTCCTCGAAGCCTTTGGTTCCGGTGTTCAGCAATTCCCCAAGGCCTAAAGTCCCCATTCTCCAAAGAATCCCAGAAAGCCTCAAGTTGTCAAAGCCCCAAATCCTGTCCCTGGCTCCCTCCACCATGAAATCCCTTTCTCTCCTTGCCGCCAGCTCTCTGGCCTTTGCCCCGCCCTCACTTGCAGAGGAGATTGAGAAAGCGGCGCTCTTTGACTTCAATTTGACCTTGCCCATTATAATGGTGGAGTTTCTGGTGCTAATGTTTGCTTTGGACAAGGTATGGTTCAGTCCACTTGGGAAATTCATGGACGAAAGGGACGCCGCCATTCGGGAGAAGCTGAGCAGCGTGAAGGACACATCTGCAGAGGTGAAGCAGCTGGAGGAAGAGGCCGCAGCTGTGATGAAGGCTGCAAGGGCCGAGATTGGTGCAGCTCTGAATCAGATGAAGAAGGAGACCCAAGCCGAGGTTGAGCAGAAGCTTGCCGAGGGCAGAAAGAAAGTGGAGGCGGAGTTGCAGGAGGCTTTGGCTAATTTGGAGAAGCAGAAGGACGAAACTATGAAGTCCCTAGATTCCCAAATTGCGGCTCTTAGTCAGGAGATAGTTAAGAAGGTTCTTCCCACTGTTTAATCAACCATTATCTTTCTCTTCTTCTCCTATTATATTTGTAAGTGCAAATGCGTATGTAATAATAGAAATGTTGAATGAAAAATCTAGTTCTGCATTCTACCGTGCAGCATTGAGCATTGTTTAGTAATAGAAACAGGTTATCGTCAATTCCAATACCTATGTATATTGATTGAAGGAGTGTGCTATGAATTTGTTGAGGATTGATATGTGATGAGGGGAAAGGGAAAGATAGGACAGGACGAACACAAGACAGGATTGGAGTTTATGCAGTGATTGAATTGCTGGAAGCTACTCATCTTTATTCAGTATCACTCGTTTAGGTAAAGGGATCAATCAGAGCTAGAAAAGAGTATCGTATTGAACTCTTTCTTGTTGCTTGCTACGCTTGTTTCTTCATATAGACATGGACAGGGTGATTTTAGTCAGTCATTGACTAGACCAATTATTTTACTCACTCTATTACCTAACAATACAATTTGTAATTGTAAGTTGGATGATTTCAACAAAGTTATAACTTATAGCTCTAAAGTTTGGTACAGGTTTTTTGAATTTCAAGAATTTTAATTTGAAATTTATTGTTTGTCGTGTTTAATATAAAAATTTTTAATCTAAGAATGATGTTTTCAGAATCCTTTTAAATGAATTTTTTTAAAATATATTGATTTATTAACTACTTATCATACATGTTGAAAACTATTTTAAGTAATCTCATGATTTGTGTTTTTAGATGATTCATGATCCTATATTAAAAAAAGGAAGATATGGCTTGCGAGACATTCTCTTGAATAAAAGTATATCATTTTAAATAATTAAAACGGACAATTTTTTTTTTAGTTAAATGGACGTTACTACCGAACTCGCAGATGGGATTTTGACTCTTTTTTTGGCATCGAATATTCAAAACATCTTAGCATTTAGCTCTGATTTTGCCGAAATATGGTCTGCTCTTTTTATTTTCAAGTTTTCGTTTTTTTTCCTATTTTGTTTTTGGAAACGTTACGGAAATATCAATATGGGTGGCGTTAAAGTACTCTCGAAAGATATTGCGTACAGTACACTCAGGTGGTGACATGTTAGGCCACCGGTGGGCCCAATTAAATTGCGCCGCTTCTGCCATTTTTAATTCATTTTTTTAATTTACTTTCATTCTTCCTCGGTTTATTCGCTTCCGTTCCTCTTTCCTATATTCTGAGGCAGTTTTCTCAAAGGTTTTTTTTCTTCAACTACTCTTCCTCTGTCTCTGCTCTTCAACACTTAACCCCTTTTGTAAGCTCTTGTTTCGTCGGTGCTCTCACTGTCACCCTGCAAAATTTTATTCTGTTTTCAACTTTTATATATCCAGGACTCTGCTTGGTTGGTTCGTCAGAAAAAGGAATATTTATTTATAAATTTTTATGCTCTGCTTTTTTTTTTTTTTTTTTTTCTTCTTTTCTCCTTATTTCTTAGAAAGGTCGAGAGTTTGTATATGCTGATGGAGTGTACTTGTATCCATGAGTGACTAGATGCATTTCTATGCGAAAATTGAATCCTTGGTTTCAGTTTTTGCCGGAGTAAGATTTTTAGGTGTTGATTCGCGCTGCAGTTGGTTGCTGGAAAGTTTGAGAATTCGAAAATGAATTGCTGATTATTTATGAGATATATCAGTAGTAATTAGCTTGGTTCATTCGGAATTTTATTTATTTAATTATTTTGGCTCGTGGTTCCAGTGATAAAAGCACCAAAATTTCTTGTAATCATCTGGTTGGATTCTGAGTTGTGCAATTTTAACTTCAGATTGAGGAATGGCTAAGGAAGTTACTGCTTCTCCGTCAGTTACTCCCTTTGGGTTTGAGATCTTGGAACGTGATCCTGTTGCTTCAGCTGGCCGCACAAGTCCATGGATTGAACCTGAAAGGTTGAAACTTAGACACAGAATCGGTCGAGGACCCTTTGGTGATGTTTGGTTAGCAACTCTTCATCAGTCAACTGAAGATTATGATGAGTACCATGAAGTTGCTGCCAAGATGCTTCATCCAATCAAAGAGGATCATATGAGGATTGTATTAGACAAATTCAGTGAATTATATTTTAAGTGCCATGTAGTGGCTGAGCTTTGCTGGCTACATGGAATTTCAATCATAAATGGAAGGGTTAGATTAAAATTATGCAATTAATTCATTTTCTGATTTTTGGCTCAACGTATCTAGCCAACATTTACTTGAGTTTTGCTTACAGATATGCATCATTATGAATTTCTACGAGGGATCAATTGGTGACAAAATGGCTAGACTAAAGGAAGGACGGATTTCATTGCATGATGTTTTGAGGTGATAAGTTTTTGGATAAAATGCTTATAATCAGTGATAATACGGCATGGAAATTAAAAGAAGAAACAAAATTAGTTGATCCTAAGAACATGTTATGTTACTGGCTGCAGGTATGGAATTAATCTTGCGCAAGGAATTCTGGAACTTCACTCAAAAGGGATCCATATTCTCAACGTTAAACCATGTAATGTACTCCTCAGTGATAATGACCAAACAATTTTGGGAGACTTTGGTATTCCCAGCCTTCTGCTGGGTTCCTCCTTCCTACACTCAGATATGGCTCACAGGCTTGGAACTCCAAATTACATGGCTCCGGAACAATGGGAACCAGAACTGAGAGGCCCTATATCCTTTGAAACAGATTCGTGGGGATTCGCATGCACCATTGTGGAAATGTTGACTGGTAATCAACCTTGGTATGGGCGATCTGTTGGTGAAATATACCATTCAGTTGTTAGAAAGCATGAAAAACCGCATATTCCAAGTGGACTTCCTTCTGCAATTGAGAACATCCTCCGAGGATGCTTTGAGTACGATTTTAGGAATCGTCCTTTAATGACAGACATTCTGCGCGTCTTCAAAAGGTTTGTATGTTTACAAGTTTATCATGAAATTTCTGGGACTAGGTAACATTGTGATGGCTTCTAGAAGTTGCAGCTCTTTTTAGTTTATTATTATATATTAATATTAAATAAATATTTTATTTAGTTTTTCTGACGCAAAGTCCCTTATTTCAGATAATTATTATTGTCATGAAGATAAGAAATATATGTATATTTTAGTGTTAATTGTACTGCCAACCTTGCAGCGCCAATGATGGAGGATGGAGATACCTTGGAACCGTGAAAGTTTCTGAAAAATCAAGCAGCACTGGATACACAGAATGGTTCCTTTCGAAGGATCGTCTTGAAGTGGGTGACATGGTGCGATCTAGGAAGCCTACCAATTCATGCAAACCGCAAAACATGGGCGTCCCTGAAGGAACTGTTGTTGGTTTAGAACGTAATGCCGATCATGGTTTTGTTTTAGTGAGAGTCCATGGAATCCACGACCCTTTAAGGATTCATACTTCGACTCTGGAACGCGTCACTTTTGGTTTGGCAGCTGGTGATTGGGTACGTTTGAAGGAAGAACCCAAGAAGCACTCGCCGGTGGGAATTCTACATTCCATCAATCGTAATGGTAGACTGACCGTTGGATTTATTGGGATGGAAACTCTTTGGGAAGGAAATTCTGCAGAACTTGAAATGGCAGAATCTTACTGTGTAGGACAGTTTGTGAAGCTGAGAGACAATGTTTTCAATCCCCGGTTTGAATGGCCTCGTAAAAGAGGAGGAGCCTGGGGTACTGGAAGGATTTCGTGGATCCTACCAAATGGATGTCTAGTTGTCAAATTCCCGTATATGTTGCCCATCGGGGATGAATCAAGAACCTTCTTAGCTGATCCATCTGAGGTTGAAGTGGTCAATTTTGATACTTGTTCAGGGATAATTAACAAGTATCAACATTTAGAGGATCGTCACTGGGCTGTTAGACCTGCTTTAATTGCATTAGGCCTGTTAACAGCTCTGAAACTAGGACTCTTTATTGGAAAGAAAACAGGGAGGAGCACGAAGAAGGTGAATGCAATAGAGAATGAAAGCCAATATAAGGATGACCAGAATAGCAGCAGCCCTACATGGAAACCTGCCGGTGCTACAAATCCTGGCAACACAGCATGGGTTCCTTCACAAGTTGCTAATATCCTTTTCCGGGAAGGTGTTACTGAGAATACACCCTCTGCCTCCGGTCGCTAGTTTAATCATCTCTCTCTCAGATGCTTGTACAGGTTAGCATTAACTAGCTAGTTGCTGGGCCACTTGGAAAAACTTCACCTCAAAGTATAAAGTGTTAAATATAAATACTTGCAGACAGGGCTGACATTGAATGCAAGAATTGTACATATGCTTACGATGATGAAGGGTTGTAATATTCTAGGAAATTCATTATGTGCGTCTTGAAACGCTGTAAATTGTAAACACTACTCTATTGCAAGTTCCTCTTCTTTGTTGTTATGCCAAGCCTAACCTTGATCTAAGAACTATGTTAAGTGTGTCTGTAATGTAATGATATTGTATAATTCAATTATTTATTGATCTTTATTGGGATATATACTTCAGTAATGCCTTCTGAGATAATTTTGTTTGGCTAAGGAACTTGTTAACCATTCTTTAGTCATTGATTCTTTTTCACGATATACAAAGCTATATGATAGCACCCAATTTTTCCGATTCGGTGCCACTTGCTCCACTAATTATGGTAGTGCTTGAAGCCTACCCAACATGGCATGACATTTTGATTATTCTATTCAGAAATCTTGAGACTAATCATTCGTCATTTTGTCTTCTGAGTTGGACCTCTGAACTGGCACTTGTGATTGCAGATTACTTATGATTGGATGAAATCACTTATCTGTCTATGAAGCCTTGTGCTACAGTCATATTCAATATCCCAAGCAAGTCGAAAGATCTGGAAATAAATGTTTGACATTCAAGTGATAATTTATACAAGCTAAGCAGACATCGATTAGTATAAAATCGTTTTTAGAAACAACATATCTAGACATAAAATTGGTTCGTTGACAATCAATTATTTCAAATGTCCATATATACAATCTCCCTTCATCACCTTTTTCACTACTCGCACTAGTTTGCAGCAATAATACCAGCCTCTCTTACAAGTTGCTCAGTCAAAGTGGAGAGTCGAGCAACCCCTGTTTTTACCTCGGCGAAACAGCCAACGTCGATGATATTTGTCCTAGAATCAGGGTTCCTTTGCATGAAACTGATGTGTTCATGAAACTCGACTCCCAATCTGGCCTTATTCAAAAGTTCTCGACTCATTTCTGTGAGTTTTTGGAGAGCACTAGTAGCAGCTTCAACTTCTAATTGAGCTGCCTCAAGCTGAAGCTTCTCAATTGCCAAATCCCCAACGGTTTTTTCACCAATTCTCTCTTGTGCCAAAGCGTACAACCTTCTCAATTCATTAGCATCTTCAGCCACCTCTTCCTTCATTTTCGTTAACTCTTTCTCTTTCGTATCCAATCTTGCGAGAGTAATTTTAAGTTCCTCATCTTTTATCGTTAGAGCCCTCTCTGCAGCAAGAACTTCCATTTCCTTTCTCTTTAAGCGCTGTTTGGTCAATTCCAGCTCCCGTTCTAGCCGTTTTTGGTGCCACCTGATTTCATTTGTAGGTTCCTCCAATAATTTCTGTAGTAGTTCATTGCCCATTCCACCCATTGAAGTACTAATTACTTCATCCTTGACGGAGTTAACCAATTTATTTGTGAGCTCGAGAATTCGTTCTACCACCGTTTCAGCCTCAGAAGCCTGCAGCTTTCTATTGTCCAAATCATTCTGTATCATCTCTAGATGTTCATCTTTCTCCTTTAACATACTGGTTGCTTGAATAAGCTGTCTTTCTTTGCTGTTCATTAGCATCTTTAGATCTGTGACTTCCTGGTTTACTTCCTCCAGTTTCTTCTTTGCATTAGAAAGTTCCACGTCTTTCTCTTCCAAAATAAGCTGAAGAGAGGCCTTTTCAGATTTCAAATGCTCGATTTCTAGCTTAGCCTCCACCAGCTCTGACTCTTTGACTTGAAGAATAGCAGTTGTTTCTTCCAGTTCTGCAGTTTTTTCCTTCATCTCCTCCTGAAGTAAAGACATTTCTTGGAATGCCTGTTGCAGAGAAAATCTCTCTTTCTTCAGCTCCTCCTGTAACTCCTTCATGATCTCCTTTTGTAAGAATAAATCCTTTTCAAGCTCTTTGTTCCGAGCCTCTGCAACCCTAAGTTTCCCTCTTTCAGTCTCTACTTCTATTTGGACATCTTTTAAATGTGCCATATATGACATAACACTTTCTTTTTGCTCTGCAAGTTCAGTCAACTGCTTTTGCAATAGCTGCTCTTGTTCTTCCATTTTGTTTCTAGAAGATGCCAAAGAATTCTGAGAAGAAACTAATTCAGACCTCACAACATCAAGAAGCTTCTTCACTCTTCTGAAATCTTCTAGAGTTTCATTTCTCTCTTGTGCATGTTTTGAAGCTTCCTCTCCCAACTTCTTAAGTTCTTCCTGTGCTAACAACCACTTCATCGTCTGCTTTTCCAAATTGGCCTCTGTAACCTTTAGCTTTTCTTCGTCGTGTTGCTTTTGAGTCAAAGAAACTTCAAGTTGTTCTTCCTTCTCCTGGATGGCTTTCCGAAGTTCTTCCAGTTCAAGTTCTTGTTTCTTTATAACTTGATTTGTTTCATTCAGAAGTTGAGCCTTAGATTTAAGCTCAGCATCAATATCAGCAGCTTCTTGACTCTTCTTTGCCAACTCATTCCTCATTTTCTCCATTTCATCTTCTTTAAGATTTAGTGCCAGCTGAATAGCAGCAACCTCTTGATCTCTGTCTCTAAGCCGGTGCTTTAGATCTTCAATCCGGCAAGCTTGAGAAGCCAAGTTATGATTAGCCTCCTTCAGCTCCTCCTGTAGTTTTTCATACTTAGAGCAAGCGGCTGCAAATTCTCTCTCCTGGCGCTCCAATTCCTCCTTTGCATACTTTAATTTACTGTTCTCCAAAAAAACCATCTTCTCTGCTTCCTCCAGATGTTCTTCCTTTTTCTTTAAGGCTGTCAGTGCTGCCTGAAGATCTGATTCCAAGACTTGTAGATTAAACCCGTGCTGAAAATCCTGAGCATGACGAGATTCTCCTGTCATCTGCTCTTCCAGCTTCTGTGTCTGCTCGAACAATCTCTCAAGAAGGAACCTTGCTGATCCAGCTGCTCCATTGTCATCAATGCTTGGTTTGTTGTCGTTTAAGATTGATTTAATAGTCTTAAACGAACAACCTTTTCTTTTTCTGATTGACACCAAATCTATTCGATTATGCTCATTGAGCCGAAGAAAGCACAACTGCACACACACGATATTGAGAGGAATGAACGAACCAAATGTGTAAACTTGTCAACATTTGATCAATGAGAAAGCAAGCAAATTTAACGAGATCTTTCTCAGTTAGACTTCCCAAATAGAATAATCTAATTTTTAACTTAAAATATGATACAAACGTGTTTTCCAGATTTTGAATGCCGGATTTAGTCAGTCCAATAACTAAACAAATCTACGACTTATTCGAAACTGATCAAAAGAATTACTTGATTTATTTCGCTTTTATTTGCGGACCCCTGAAGCCCCGCATGATTCTTAAACTTGGATTAAATGAAGCCGGTGAAGGTAAAACTACGAAAGAAATACAAGCAAAGCCAAACTCATATTAGAATCTCGTAGCCTTGACCAGAGCAACGTTATTCAAAGTTAAGGATTTGTGCCGACATCGAATCAAATAAGCCAATCGAAGACAGTAAAAGAGAGAAACCTGAGAGTAGCGTTTAGAAAAGGTGGTTGGAATATATGCACAAAGAAAGGCAGAGGAAGCCATTATTGAGCTACGGAGCACATTTGCAACTATCTCTGTGCCTGCTTAATCGCCAATCGAAGACCACATCAAGGGCAATCGGACCCAGAAGTTCGTTGATAAGAATCAATGCAGAGACAAGAACCATTGCCCATAAATTAATATAACAATAACAATAATACAATAAAATGATAAAGCAGGGTAGGAGAGAGAGAACAAGTGAATATTTATGGAGCAAAGGATTGAAATTTGCGAGGATAACAGACTATCAACAAAGAAAATGCAACAAGGCTAACTTGCGCTGCCGGAAATTGGTTAACGTTAACCTACTGTTTGTGTTTGAGAAACTGGAAATCAGATTAAGAAGAAATCTCACCTCTATATGATTCTATATCCCTATGAAGAAGCAATAAACATCTGGTAGTTATAAACAGTTTTCTTCTTCTCCGCCAATTTCAACTCCATCTCTTTCCGGTTTTCTGTAAACTGGGTATCCAATCAAAATTAAAAATATATATATAAAATAAAATTCATGGTCTGTATAAAGCCCAGGTGTTCTTTCTTTCTTTTTCTTTTTTGAGTCAAAACATGGTCGAGAGGGTTTGGAATTGTTTCGTGATGTGAAAATTAGGGAAGCCGTGGAGGAACACGGGCCTGACTCGTCACACCAAATCATCATACATGAAAATGGGCTTTCTGAATCGGCGTGGGTCCTTGTGATTTCGACCAATGGACCGGGTCTGGCGTTTTGGTAATCCGTCCTGGCTCGAGGGTTTGACTATGACAAAAATGAATGGTCTCACGTGATACTCACATGACCACTATCTCCCAACGATATTTATAAGTTCCTTTCGCACCGTTGTCGTCGTCATCTTGCCTATTATTGTGTTCCAATACACCCACATGCATTCGTCACATCTCCACCATAAGAGATTAACAGCTTGCTGTGATACCAAACGAAGAAAAAGAGAGAGAAATATAGTTTTTTTTTTTTTTTTTTTTCTGTTGGGATCTCCATTAACATAAAATAATTATATTAGTTCTCATTATTTTAAGGCATGGAAAAAGTCATACTAACTTGATTAATAATCATCTACAACTATATTGAGATGTAATTAATCATGGAAGAGATGAATCTATTAAAAAACTGTAGGGTGGTTTATACGTGGTTTAAACTTACTTCTTTAGTATACGTAACTGTTTTTCTACTGAGAACAAATTTAAAATTCCTTATACACGCCAAGAAGAAAAACAGTCGTACGATGATCATAATTTTTTTTTGAGAATTACTACTTTTATTTATGCTTTAAAAATATAATTTTGTTATTTGTTTATTTTACCTTTTTAAACTACTTCAAGTAGTAACGTTCAAGTACACATTAAAAAATAAAAAAGTAATGTTAAAATATCAGAAAACAGAATAATGTCTGACGAATTTAATAATTTTATAATGCCAACATTTGCTTTATGATATGATAAAGAAATGAACGCATCCGGCGTATTACGTGTCCGGTAATGATTAGCTATGAAGTCTTAAACTGAGATTTGGTTTAGGATAGTGCTTGTTTCAAGATAAACCATGTGATAGTTATTTATTTATTTTTTTTTTTAAATTGGATAAGTTGGTCGGAGGTGAGAATAAACCTCAAAGTGTAGAGAGAATTTTACCTAACCAAAATTGATTTTTTTTTTAAAAAAAAATACATTGTCGTACGAGGTCCGGTCCACCCCTACATATAAAAATAGCAATTAAATTAATAATGTTAAAACATGCGATCACACTGTGGGGTCCCTTGATCCTTAAAAGATCTTAGCCTATCTCAACCTCAACCACGCTCCCCGTCTATGATTGGATAATTATAATTATTAATTATAACAACATTCCCATTTTGCACCATCATCGTGTCATGATATTATTCCTAATATATAAATTAATGCCTATTTCCCCATCATTATAATGTTTTTCCTAATATACATCCATGACGATTAATCTGAATAAACTAAAACTGTCTGTGTTAATTATAATAAAAGTGATGTGATTAATTAAGTACGATTTAATAAAAATAAATTTAAATGAAAGGGTAAACAATGAGTCTCAATCTGATAAAAAAAAAAAAAAAAAAGTCCCAGCATAAACAAGATAGTGCTGGGAACAGGTGATAAGGAAGCATGTCTCGGGCTTTGACTTGGTGTTACGGCTTGTTAAAAGAGAGAGGATCTCGCATGATCTTTTTCGGAGACAGGCACACACGAGTTTGATCTGATGTTGGGCGAATCAAGCGGATCCTGACCGTTGGAATATGCCGTACGAGGTGAGAAGAGAGGATACTTACTGGGGGTTCTTAAATGATCATGTTATCATGGCACCACCGCGTGCGCATGAACAGTGAATCTTTATCTTGCATCGTCGATTTTCTCTCGTCGTGGGGCTCCCATCGGAACCAGCAATGCCACCAACTCTCAGCGCGTGACTCCCATTTGTGGTAAGTGATTGACAAATGGGAAATTTTGTAGCTTAACAATTTTTTAATTTCTTGATATAAATTTTATCCATACTAACAGTAAAATAAAATTATTAATAAATTAGAAACAAATTGACCCCTTTTTTTAAAACTTGTATGCATGTATGGTTTTTTTGTTTCTTATTATTTATTAAAAAAGATACTACTTTTTTTTCGGAATTTTGCTACATATTAACCTGCCTTGTAATTAGCACATCAATATGTCAAATTGGTTCCATCAAAAGCAGCTTTCTCATCTTTGAAATCTAGTAATAAGAAAATTTGAAGCAGACCAAACATTCTCGGAACATTTCTTCCAATCAATGTTCAGTCAATTAGATTTGTCGTTGAAAACTAAAACCAATAATTTCTGACCGTGTGATACACGTGACGTTAAATCGCGTCGGCGCACTTCTATACATTGGACAGTGCCCTGGTTTGCTCAACACAGAGGAAGAGTTCAGACACAGAGTCCGCATTTAAAACCAAGTCCAGCCAAGACTCCCATAGAAAACTGAGAACAGTTTGGGAGGGAAAACCAAAACACACCGAACAGAAACAGAGAAAGAAAGATAAACACAAACACAAATTCGAAGTCGCAGCACACAAAGTGCGCGATCGCAAAACACCTAAAGCTACGACAAAAATGTTCGCCGAAGAAAATGGGCTAAAGGGAGACCCAAGGCTGCAAGCCATCTCCAAAGCCATTAGGGTGGTGCCTCACTTCCCAAAACAAGGTTCTGTTTTCCTTTTAATTATATATTATTTTATGTTATTTTATAATGCTCTATTTGCAGTCCCTGCTTCCTGTATTACTGTTTTTTTCTTTTTCTTTTTTTATCTTTGTAATTGTTCTGTTTCTCTTTGAATTTTTATCGAACAGATCTGAGACTATTTTTGTACGTGCCTTGTGTTTTTGGTTTTTTTAATGAAATTTTCAGGTATAATGTTTCAAGATATAACGACATTGTTGTTGGATCACAAGGCCTTCAAAGACACCGTTGACATTTTTGTCGATCGTTACCGCGACATGGACATTTCCGTTGTTGCCGGTACCTTTCTGTACTCTCAGCTCATCTGCAGTACTGTTTACACTACTTTGTTTTTGTTTTTTTAAACTATATTCGAACCTCTCCTATTTTTTTGTTTTTTAGTTCAAATTTTTGGGATACTGATATTCTCGCACAGAGAATATGGATGTCGCCAGAAATGGTAATAACTTCTTTCTCTTCCCCTTTCCCTATCTGGAAAATTTCCTTTATAGGAGAAAGAGAATCAATTCTTCTTTTTAAGTTTACTTTCCTGTTCCGCTTAATACTGTTATTAGCTCACTCATGAAATAATGACCTACTTGCTTTACTCTCTCCCTTCTGTTTGATAAAAATGGTTTTTCTCACTTTACACTCCAACTTGTGGCAGATTTGTGCCATTGGAATTTCTCTCTTTGCTTGTTCATTTGGTTTAGTAAAGCTAATTTACCTTGTGAGACTCCATTTTCTCTTTTGCATCTCGGTTGGATCTTTAACATAGTGTGGCAGTGCCACTAGATCCAACCGTTGGATTCAGTTCTCTCTGACTGGTTTGATTCGGTAGACTTGAAAAGCATCGCATTTAATCAATACATTTCTAGGATGTTAGTGGATACCGCATTCTTACGTTGTTGGATTTTATTTAGGAGTGGAAGCCAGAGGATTCATGTTTGGTCCCTCAATTGCATTGGGCATCGGTGGAAAGTTTGTTCCTTTACGAAAACCTCGCAAGTTGCCAGGTATACCTGTTATAGTATAGTGTACATATTGAAACAATATTAGTGCTATAAAATATATATCGCTTTTCCTTTTTATGGAATATATGGCTTTATCTGATAGGAAAGGCCTTCTCCTACTTTTTAAAATTGTTTACTGTTAGTAGTGGATGGTTACTTGACCAAAACTCGATCATCACTGAACTGGCTCCAACTAATTCTATGTCCTTTTGCGAACAAATAAACTCAATCATCCAAGCCAGAGCTAGAATGTTAAATACGTTTTGAAGTGAACACAATCATTCTATCCTTATCTATTTATCTTAAGTGTAAATACATGTATGTATGTGGTAGTATTGTTGCTTAGCTTGTCTTTGCGCCACCCCTAATTTCACCACTGTTTAAAAGATGAGCTATTGCTGCATACATTTCATTAAAACAGCATTGAGTTACCGCGTTGTCTATTTGTACACAACATTATAAAGATTTTTTTGTCTTTTTATTGGGCCTTCGTGTTTATGCCTGAACTTTGACTTGCTTCACGTATAGGTGAAGTAATTTCGGAAAAATATGATCTAGAATACGGAACTGATTGTTTGGAGATGCATGTTGGTGCTGTCAAGCCTGGTGAACGGGTCTTGGTTATTGATGATTTGGTGGCTACAGGTGGAACTCTTTCAGCCGCAATAAGACTTCTAGGTGATTTGCAGCCTTTTACTTATTGGGTATTTTGTATCTGTTCTTATTTATTGGTTCCTAAACCCACCTTGATACTTGTTCAATGTAGTCTCAACTCAAGTACGCTTTATGGTTTTTCATTTTCTTATTCTGTAGAACGCGTTGGTGCTGAAGTGGTTGAATGTGCTTGTGTAATCGGTGTGCCCGAAGTTAAGGTAATGCTTTTTGTAACTTGTACTTTGTTTTACTAGTTGTCTCCTAGACTTGTTCAAAAGTATAAGTAATATCCGGTTGCTGTCTCTTGCTGTGTTGAATTGTGATCACGAGTGACCAATTTATATCTCTGTCCTTATGTAACATTACTATGAGATTTCCAGTTGAGAAGAGACCATTTTGGAAATTGTAAAATGAAATTTACATTGAGCTTCCCTGTTATGTAGGCCATGCTTGCATGCCTACCGTGTAATTTCTTTGTCAATAATATGAGCGGAAACAAGAAATTTAAATTGAGCTTCACTTTCAGGGAAACTGCAGACTTATTGGAAAGCCACTTTACGTCCTTGTAGAGCCACGTCAATAGATCATTGTTTTTGAGGTAAAATTCAGAGAATGTACTGAATGACCAAGCAAATGAGCAGACTTCAAATTGTTTTTAACTAGGGAGCTGCTCCACTTTTCTAGTTTGAGAGTGTCGTGTCTGTATAAGTTGCCAAACCATCCTTTACACTCGAGACTCCCATGGTTGATTGTGGCTTAATTCGCTTTTATCCATGCAATGCAAGACAACGTAGGAAAAGTCGACTCTTTTCATTGGTGTAGATTTTGGGTGTTTCTTTGGATTTTACTACGTTTCATCAGTTAACTTTCTTTCTTTTTAATCTTTTGATGCATGAGATGGTGTTAATTCCATTTGCGGCTCACGTACAAAAGGAGGATTCTTTCGGAAGAGAAGCCCTACGCTCTGCTACTTGTACGTTTTTCCCTCGCAAAGATCATTCTGGTCCTGGAAATGTACCCATTTTCTTCCGTTATATCTGCGTCTTTTATTGTATCGCCAACATTTTCAAACAAAAACAAACTTTGGTGAAAAATGGACTTTTACGCTGACATCAAATGTCAATTAAAGGTTTACTTTTATAGAGAAACCATTGAAACTACTTCATACAAGCAAGGGAAGATTGGCAATAGTGAGAGTATAAAAAGAAAAAATAAATTAAAATAGTGAAAAAAAAAATCGCAATGACGAAAGATAAAGCAAAGCTTTACATTTCTTCTATCATTAACATCACAGTTTTTTATTCCGTAGTGACAAGTTTACAAAAAAAAAAAAAAGTGGTGCAAGGCTCGGATATGTGCAACGTACAAGCTCGTTTCGTAAATGTAGAAATACAGTAGGCTAGCTACTGTGTTTGTGAAGATTAACTGATATCCTCATGTTAGTGAATGGTCAAAAGAGAGAGAAGAGAATCCGATATGCAGCATTCACCATTTCATATTTCTAAGGAATTGCTGCTTCTTATGTTGAAGGAGAACCGTCGCTCTTGGGTATGACGTCCAATTTAAGAGCATGTCTTGTGACATAGTTTATCTGTTTTCTCAATGTAGCATTGTCAAGGAACAAATCCGCTATGATCTTTCTCAATTCACCATCACTGGTTATGCCATCTTTGATTTCACTAGTGGTATCTACATCGGAAGCAACACTTTCGTCGTCCTGCCCCAAGTGTTCTACCTGATCAAATTAAAATGGAAATCTAAATGTTATGTTTGGAAAATAAAGTTACAGCTTAATTAATTAATTCATCGTGTTACTGGCAAGAATATTGAAAAGCATACAGGAAAAGGTATAACTTGTACCTCTGTTAGCAGGAGGCCAATTCGGTCGTCAGATATTGCTAATTGATTCAAAGCATCTATTGACAATGGGGAATTTATCACGGTGTTATATTTATCTTCGGTAGGAAGACTGACGTTGCATTCTTGAAGTTGGTTGTAAAGAAGCCTGCATTTCTGCAGAAGCTTCCTCCAAGCAATTTCTGCATGCTCTCTCTTCTCTCTTTCTTGTTGAAGAATTTTCTAGATAGACACAAAATGAATTTGGAAATAAGAGCCGAAAATCTAGAAGCTGAAAGCAAGAAAACACGAAGGACTATTCCTCGTATAAAAAGTCCGCTAACAAAGGGATGGAAGATGGAGAACATCGAGCAAATATGAAAGATGCAGAACGATAAACCTACCTCAGTTTCACACTTCGCCTTTCTTGATTGACTAAGCTCCTTCTTCAATTCTATTTGGGACTTCCGGAGAGATTTAACCTCTTTAACAAGGACTTTGACATCCGCTTTAGATTTTGCTTCTAACTCTTCATACTCTTTTGACAAAATTTCTAGCTGCTCTTTAGTAACATTTAAATTCCGCAACAGTACATCTTGCTCCTCAACACTCGATTTCTTTGTCAAGTTTCCACCCTGGTGTCATTTCATGCACGGATATTGAAATCATGGAATCTGACGAAAAGAACAGGATATCAAGTCATTATCAACTGTTAAGCACATACAAGAATGTCATACCGGTTCAGACTTTAGTTTCATCTCCATTTCCATTGACTTTTGCCGAAGTTCCTCCATATCCCACTGAATTTGGGTAAACCTTTCCCTCTCAATCAAAATTGCCTGCTGCAAGTTCTCTTTACTTTTTTGTTTGGTAGTTTCAAGGTCTATTTCCAAATCCTTAACCTGTGTAGTCCAATCAATTGAGGTCATGTAACAATTAATATCTATTCTTGTATAGGGTTCGTCAGATTGTAGAAATATTTTTGGACTCAAAGAACAGTAGAGCAATTTTCATCTCTGCGTGAGTTAAGAAAAACTGAGAAATTAATTTATCAAAAACTGCATGCTGAAACATACCTTTGTTGTAAGAAAGTCCTTTGCAGCTATTTCTTGATTTAATCTAACAATGAGGTCCTCCATATCAGTTTTTGCAGTGGCTAACCTTCGCTGCATGGTTAGAAGAGTCCGGTTCAATTTGTGGCGTTGATCCAATGGAAGGACAACTTGAGAATCACCAGTAGATTGCAACTCTGCATGGCCCATAGTATCTGTAGTTCTTGATACCCCAGCAGCTCTAGGAAGGTCATGAGAGCTATCACCAGATGAATTTGGAATCCCAGAATTAGACAAGTTACTACCTCGCAAAGAGCTTCCATCACTTCCTACACTATCATTTGAAACCTTACGAACATGACCAATAGCCTTAGCATGTTCATGCTCAGAGAAGAGCTCCATAGAATTATTGGCTAAAAGTGAAGCAGTATAAGAATTTCCATTATGTTTGTTCTTCTCTGCAATATTGTTGATATGTCTAGCACCTACTTTATGCCTAGGAAGGCTTTCTAATTGCTCTAGTATAGTCTGACCCATAAATAATCCCTCATCAATGTTAGATATACCATACTTCACAAGCTTTTCTATTGGATTTGTCATATCATCATCTAATGTTAGATCATCTGTGCCAATTTCAGAATTATCATCCTGTCCAACTGTTGGTGTTCCAAGTTCAGATGGTGAGTATGCAGTATCACTACCATAGTCTGATGCAACAGATGAACTGCCAGCAACTAATGATAAGCTTGGGAGGGGAAGTGATTGTCCAGAATAAGATGTGCCATTGGAAGCAAGATCTGTTTCTGAATTTTGTTGACTTGCACCTTGGAAGGCTGACAAGTGTTTTCACGTGATATAAAATGTCAATCAGGTAAATCTAGGAACGAATCAAATATCAGATACAGAAAAAATAAAAAAATAAAAAAGAAAAAGAAGCTTATTCACAATTCTTAAGATTCATGCCCTTATGATAAAGTTGATACAAAACAGGTCAAACAAGTTTTAAGTAGACTAAATACAAAATGCAAAGGATGAGAACATACAAGATCTAGCAGCAGCTTCTAGTTCAAGAAACGCTGCCACTGCAGCACATCTTGATATATCAATGTCAGACAATAGCTCAGTGATCCATCCCTCCAAAGAGCACCTTCTCTGCAACAAGACTGAGCGTATTAGCAATCAATATTCATGGCCATTTACATAATTGAGAATATTAACAATGCTGTATAATATTACAAGATTCAATCAGTCAACCTTAACTATCGAGTCAAAGAATTACATGAACACCCTAATTATATCCTTACTAAGACATTAATCACAAGAAAGAGAATCCTCAAAACCCAAGAATCAGGAATCTTCCACAAAATTCAAGAAAGAAAAATACTATCAGTGCCTAGTATTGACTGTAATAATCAACTCATAGGGAAATAAAAACCACAGCAGCCGCGGATGAACAGGAACTTGAAGAACAGAGCCGAGGGAAGTATATAAAACATTGGTAGTTAGTTCTTGTTAGTTGACACATATTAGTTGAGAAGTTAGACAGCATATTCAAAAATAGACAAGGAGCTGAAATATTAAATTAAGGCATTCCCTACCTCTTCCAACAGTGCTCGGCTTTTCAATCGCACAAGTCCTTTCGGAGGAGCTGGAGGAACATTTTTCCTGGGAAACTCCCTTTTAATCTGCAAAGACAGCATGCAGCAAAATAGATGACTACAAATCAGTTTAACCTACACACATACACACACGAAAACTTAGAATACTAATGCTTAATTTATGGCTTAGTTGTCAGAATCTAGTCAAAGTACTGACTCATACCAAAAATGTAAAAATGAAACAAAATTTGACAAACATGCAGTCAGATAAGCGTAAACTTACATCAGCAAATAACTTTAGAAAATCATTGAACCGCCTAAGTACTCCATGGATTGTTGTTATCCCCTCTGGTGATTGCACACCCACTTGAACCCTGTAGAACTGTCCCCTAATGATGTTAAAAAAAATGAAAATTCACAAAGATGCTACTAGTCCATGACATGCTATGAATGGATAGACTATGACAGTCATACGATGATCGTCTAAACCACCCCACTTTTTTCTTCTCTAAGGTGCAAAATGTGATTCTTCATAGGGAGCTGGTCTGTTTTTGACTTTGGAATCATACTGCTTAAATTTTGCCACATAGATTCCCTATTGTATTTTTTATCAGTAGGTGAAACCCTCCTTCTAGTGATTTAAGTCAAGTCCTGGGCTTCATTCATTTAGACTAAATAAAGGAAAGCCAGCAAGATTAAAAAGAAGCCATACTATAGAATCAAAGCTGGAAGGTGGTAGAATATAGCACATGATCTAGCCATGAATAGAAATTGAGATATTATTCAATAAGTACCGCTATAGGATCTGAGTTCCTTGATTTTGGAAGAAAGACCCAAGAAGGTATTATGACACAATAACTCCAGCCCGTACAGTGATTATGTGGCCATACTGTATCCCCCCCATTCTGCAAAATAAGACCTTCCGGATCAAAACTTAAATTAATAACAAAATTAACTGCACAAAGAACACAATAATTCAATACATTTAAAACTCACAGATATGCAAGCTATTAGACAAAAGGAACGATTTAATTAGCTAAATATACCAGAGGCTACAACATTCCAGGGAAAAAAAATGTATATTGATGAATGAAGAGGTCTCTGAAAAATTTACTAAATAAATTAAACAGAGAATAATAATAACAACAATAACAATAAAAATCTAACTTTTATTGTAGAAAGGTACTACATTTTCAAAATAACTGTAACAAGAACCAATCTTTCTCAACGCGTAAGGAACTTGGTGGCAGCTCACTCATGGTTTTCAGGATCCAAGTGAAGTGAACCCAGCAACTTTAGTGGGGAGCAAAACAGAGTCTAGTGATCGAAAAGCAATTACTTTCGAGGCCTAAATCACCCAAGTACTTCTAACCCTGAGCCTCATTCTCAACTTAATGACGCACTTAGGTATGAAAAATGACTAATGCTATGCATTTAATCAAATTTAACCCTAATGCATACTACGCAGTTCATCGTGATGAAACGTATGGCTCACGCAGATTAAAATTTCCTGGATTAGGTGGATAGGAGCTGGAATTTTTTCACTTAGATCGTGATGATAGAGACCCAGCAAGCAATTAATGCATTCAAATTATAAACTCTAAAAACAGATAGGTAACTGTTGATGAAAAATTATGAGATACTGACCATAAAGTGCTCAATGAGGTCAAATTACGATGCGTACAACGTTGGTCGCATAATGAGAAACTCAGTTATCCAAGTTTCCTTGATTAAAGAAATGCTGAGCTGATAAACAATAAATAAACGCTAACCCATTTTCGTGGAGGAGGACTCCAATCCATCCCCAGTGGCAGCGGTGAAGTCCCATCGTGCCTGTGCTTGGGAGGACTCCGTCTCTGCATTGATTCCGATGGTGAATACAATTCACTTCGCCTTCTATGATCTGAAGATCATAGTATCGCAGATGCACGAAAATTTCCCTGTTGGAATTGGGATGTGGAGTGACCACTGAGAGCTAGGATTTCATTGATCGGATCGGAGAAGCAAGCGGAGCCAGATGGCTCCATAACGTCTCGGTCTTCGCTTCGTCAGCCAGAGTCGACGGCGCACGTTAAAGTTAGAAGGCGCAACGTGGCTAACAGAAGCGGCAAAAACAGTGCGTTATGTATATACGTGTCTAACACGGTCACACTTGGATTTCGATTCTATTCGATGCTTTGTTTTGGAGCTATTGAAAAGAGAAACAGTTTCACCGGACTGTCTTCTTCTGCAATTGCATTGAGTTTCACGGTAAGGTGTCGTAATTCTCAGCTCAGGGATAGCCAAAACCACCCTTTACAAACTCTCCTTTTTCTTTTTCTTTTTTCTAAAAAAAATTTGTTGGGTTATAATCCTGGCTTTAGTGGCCACTCTGACTCGGATATGCGACTTTAGACAGAGAATCTAAAGTAATTAAAAAGACATATATTTATATAAGTGTTTTAAAATTAAAAATTCAAATGCGTCCAGCATAAGCCCAGCTCAACAAGACAAGTCATACATCTCTCACTCTTTTGTTGGCCCAAGCCTTTATACAGCTTTTGTGGACCTAATTTAAGATTGGGCTCCACCTGTTCCTGTCGAAGGCCACTTCCTTTTAAAAAGGAATATGAAATTGTTTTCTACAAAAATAACTAAATAAATTATTCAAAAAATATTAATTAAGGCCAATAAAAGAAATATCAAGATTTTTTCATTCGATATCCCACACTATGTGTCAATATGTTTGTAATTGATCATTTAACTCACTTTATTTAAATATTTGATAAAATAACTAAAATTTATAATTAAATAAAGTGATTAATTACAAAACAATTTATATATATATATATATTGTGGATAAAATAGCATGTAACATCAGCATTATACATGTGACTTGAAAACGGTCCAAGTTAAGGCAGAAGTGGAATCTCCTTTTAACTAAGATGCAGCCACCAATACAAAAGTTGTTAAAAGATTAAAGATTTGTTTCTAAAAGTGATGGAACTAGCATTATTTGGATTCGTGGTCCAACAATAGAAGCCATGGATTTTTTAGCATCTTTTTTCTGAGGTTGTTTTTGAAATAAATGGCTTCGGAATTTCAGGTAGAATCTCATCATCCATTGAGAGTTGAGACCAATAAAGTTCCTTTGTTAGAATCCCTGCGTATTTAGTAAGGTGTGAAGATATCACGACGTTATCTGTCCGGTTCAAGGAATAGTTCAGAATCAATGTAGATCGTCAGTTACGTTTTATCTTTGTCTGGCCGAGGTTAAGATTGAGATTTGAAGATTCAGCTTGGAAAAAGAATCAAGTAACTGAAAGACAATAAAACAAAGAAAAGGCGAAGATCGAGCATGTTTCACACAAGAAATGGACTCTGCCTTGATTGTTTACAGTCACAGTGATAACCTCATAACCAAAATCACTAAACAGATACATTGATTGAAGATATAAGATGTTAGCAATAAGTCACAAGACAAGACCATTTATGTCTCCTGGATTTGAGCCAGAGGACCTTATCAGCTTTCTTGTCTCTAGCAACAGGAGTTACGGAAAAACAGAAACCATGTTTGTGATTGATCTTATTACCTAAAGAATTTTTTTTTTTTAAAAAAAAAAGGTGGGGAAAGGGTGCAGGGTTGATGACGCCTTTGTGACTTCAAGCTTGCTTCTGTTGGGGTTGACAATGAATAACATTGATAACGTACAACCTTCTTCCCTCAACAGTTTTCGCTTGCCTTCAAGGATGCCTCCAAACACCAAAAGCAGATAAAAAATTAGAAATTTCATGCCAAAAAAAAGGTATCAGATATTTAAATCGTGGTAAGATTTCTCAGAGGAAGAACATGGTATGTATCGGAATCAAGCTTGAGCAGATTGTTCATTTCAATCTGCATTCGTGCTATGTTCTAAGCTGCAAGAAAATGGAATCGGCTTCTCAGTTGACCAGTTGTCTGAGCTGCTATATGTGAATCAAATCAGAAAAATGAAGAATGAAACAAACAGACATAGAACTGAAACGGTGAAATTCAACGTGCTGATTGATTGTTACTTGAAAGATCGGTGTCGAGAGGGATTTCAGCCAAGATACAGATCTTCCCTGTGGTTTTCCACAACTTTCCTGAACCGTGTTCGTGAAAATTCTTTCTGTTGCATGTGAACGACCTAAGAACAAGAGTCTTACGACACAGTTCAAGAAAGCTGTGGAAGATCACCAAGAAGACCATTCATGAATAAGGAAACTGATTTTTTAGGCTCTATCTACTGGAGTGAGAGAAGGAAGATGAACCATGAGGGACAGTGTGCGCATTCATTGTTGTACTCTTCAAATGAATTTATATAGCCCGTGTAAAGATAACTTTGCTGCGTAAATGGTAAATACGGATGTAGAGTTACGGTAAATATTTTTTTGTTAGACTTGATCCAAAAGGTTTGATTGCTTAAGTAAAAGATTATATAGCCTTTAATACTTTGATGACCAACAATATCGAACCAGATTATTTCCTCTACTTAAAATATGATGTAATCAATATAATAGGTTATGTTCATGTGTTGTAGAAGTTCATTACTCCACAAGATTAACATTGTTATAGTTTATAGATGCTTAGTTAATTTCAATATCAAGTGGTTTAAAAAAATAACCATTTTAAATTTGTGATGTATACTTTATTTTAGAATTTTAATTTCACTCCACCATCAAAACTAAACATGCATATAAAAGAGAAAACCATTATAGATTTGCCATAAGCCTCAGTAAGGCATATAGTTACTCATCAAAGGATATTGCTAGTAATAGGATTCAATTTTAGAACTTACAAAGCAACTTGATACTTGTCAATTGAATTACTTTGTTGATAAATTGAAATTTTTACCAAGGTAAATTTACGGTTACAATTTATGAAAATTTCATTGATTTCAGCACCAAGCGGTTTCAAAAAGCTAACCGTTCCAAATTTGTGACGTATGCTAAATTTATTGAATTTGGATTAGCTACAACCGATAACTATCATCACGATCAGTCAATCTTCATTGTTTTATTGACATCCAATGGTTCAATTGAGCCATATTAATATGCGCACGAAAAATTTGCTTTGATAATGTAACTTAATATGAACTATGAGATGATACTCAAATCACTAGAATTAATTAATTGCAATAAGTATATGTGTGCAGATAATCCAAATTAGTTTATTCAACTACGAAAAGCATATACACACATGAAAGAGAAAGCAGGTTCCAATTTTTGACATATTTTATGGAGTTTAGAATTTGACTATTGTATATATCAACATAGATCCGGATTACTTGCAGTTAACTGTATCGTGCAGTCAATTATGGGCCGTCCGATCTACTTATTATTGCACAATCAACTGTAATAGTAGATAGATTGAATGGTCTACTATTAATTACATGGTGCAGTCGACTGTAAGTAATTTATTTTCATATCAACACATTGATTCTTCTGAATTTGTGCTGCATGCTCAGCTCAACAATATTCAAATAAAGAAAATAGGATCCGGAGGGCTCATTCAACTAAATGCGTTCGTACAGATAGGAGAAAGAGGAAGTATTTCAGTTAAGTCGCATTCATTCATTGGGAGTATTGAGAGCAGACCAACGCTATCACATTGACATATCCAATTTCTTTGTTACACTTCTTCTATTGTTTTATTTTTTTTAAAAAAAAAAACAATAAATAAATAATCTCAGATTTTAGGAATGACAATGAGGTGAGATAAGAATATAATTTCCGTCCCCACCCCTGTTGGGGATTAAAAAAACATAGGGACCCATGGAAATTTTCTTAAAAGTAAGAATGTATTACATTTTGAGTATTTATAATATTAAATATAATAAATGTTTAAAATTAAAATATAAATTAATAAATAATTATAAATTTAAATCAATTAACATAAATTTATAAATATATTCTTATATTTCATATAAAAGAAATTATTCATAAATTAAATTACTAAAATAATCTTACTTATTATATATATTTTATTTTATATGTAAAGGTATTTTAATAATTTAATATTTTAAAGATCTTGTAATGTGAGAAGGGTGATCCCATCTCAGTTTTCGTTGGAGAATTCTGTTGGATTTTCATTAAATCAAGGGATGGTACCATCCTTACCAAATTTCTTTTAAAAATACCTATTGAATAATAATGTTTTAAAAGAATAATTGATATATACTCAATAAAGACACGATCTATTAAAAAATTCAAATTTCAATCACATAAACTTTTTTTTTTATGAAGGTCAAATAGATTGCATAACTAGGATTATTTCTCTCACTTCAAGGAGAGAGATGTTGAGCTTATATAAAATAAAAATTAACGGAGCTTTTTGCAATAAGGAAAAAAATAACATATAATTTACTTTTGTAAACAAAACAATTACAAAAGGGTTACAGTTACAGGAGTTTGAGGATACATGATAATTTATTCAACACGACACATGAACACTAGCACAAGAAACAATTTGAACACTCACAATTAATTCACAAATCAATAGAAGTTAACGATATATATGTAAACTAAAACACAAAACAATACAAGAGCAACAAAGTGGACTATAGGGGTTGCTGTAGCATGCAGAGGGAGAGCTTCAATTCTATGCACACTGGAAACCAGGTGGAAGTGTCTTTTGACAAGCACTAAGCAGCAAGCTGAGGGTGACGGGCACGTTCAAGTTGATGCCAAGCACATTGGCCTTAATAGCAATGCAGAGGCAAGCCGCAGCCTCCAAATCAACCAAACCTTTCAGCAATGGACAGCACTTGTCGCCCGAAGGAGGAGTTCCAATAACAACGCTAATAAGTCCCAGAAGGTCAGCACAAACCCCTAGCTTCAACGCGTCCTTCGGGCAATGTTCTGCTGAAGGGCTTGGTGCGGGCTTGGGCTTGGGCGATGGTGGCTTGCAGTTATCGCCGGCTACATCAGCGAATGCTGAGAAGGCAACGAGCGAGAGCACTAAAATGGCGGCACAGAGCTTGTAGGAGGCCATTGCTAATTAGCTAGCTAGCTATTATTGGTGTTATGGCTTGGTGCTAGCTGAATGTGAAGGACAAGTGTGGAGGTGGACCATTTATAAAGACAAATCCTAAGATGCATGATGCAAAACTGGTTGTGTACGTGGAACATAGTGATAAGGTTCCAGTTGGGTATTTTTGTACGCTTGTGAAACAACAGGTTGTAATTTTTCCAACGGAGATCAATGGTGGTGCGTTAATTCTAGGTAGAGAGACATGCAGTGAAATAATTGTGGACTATGTTTACTTTGTAACAAATTCAGGCTCTCGTTCCATGGGAGAAGATAAGTTGATAAACTTTCTATGCCGACGAATCAAAAGAATAAAGAATCACAGTTTTAATTCACTAGCTGAAAACGCCAGCTTTGGCTTATGTGGTTGGTTATATCGTAAAAAAGGAATAAAAATGCACATTCATATATGCCAATGAATATTATTAGTTGGTGAGGATTGGAACATTCATAGGAAAGACCAAAAGCATCATCCTAAAGCCTTCAAGTTTTTCATTTTCTGGCCTGGCCTCCCTTATTAATTTTGAAGCACAATATTATTAGTTATTGGTGAGGATCATTGAAGTGAGGTTTTCTTTTAGCAAATAGTATTAAGAATTAGTCTTGTGTCTGAAAATTAAAGAGAAAATATGAATCCATTTTGGATCTGTTAATTTGTCTTGTTTCAAGTCAACTACTGATAGCAATTGCGAGAGACAGTATACTTAGACGGCGATGAAACCTAAGGAATATGCGTGCTTTAAACAGAAAAGAAAATGATTCTGACAATCAAATCGTCTGGAAACTAACTTCATTCTTGTAAATTTAATATATCTTGTAATCAAGATGATCTTTTTGGTCATCCATTTTAATCCAAAAGAGACTTTATATTGAATTTGTTTTCTTCTAATTGTTGAGGTCAATCTTTGTATTTTTCAGTGCAAGTTGCTAGTAAGAGGAGGGGCTTTTTTAAGGTTGGTTGCTTTAAATATTCGAATTTATATATGTTATATTATTTGTTTTAATCAAAGTATATGTATACTACATTAGTATTCCAAAAACAAAAAATAGAAAGCAGACAATCCACTGATAGTTCTGGAAGAGATGCGTTGAAAAAAGTTAAAAGTCGAGTTGGTCTTGACCCATGGGCCTCGACAGTCCCACATTGGGCACATGATGTGGGCTAAAAGCTGCCTTCTTTTCCTGGCTAACATTTTCTTTGGGCCCAATGGTGACGTTTGTTTTTTGCGTCAGCACACCTATCCAAAGCTTGACCCAAGAGAATGCCTTGATTATTTTTTTTTTGGGCACGTGACAAGCAGAAAGTTTCAACGTCCACATGTAAAAACTATCCAAGATGATGTTTATTATTTTGAGGTAATTTTGAGTCTTGTTATAATTATTTCTTTTTGATTACAGTATTGTTATACTCAATTAATTTTTGAAGTAATAAATTTGTTAAATCTAATATCTTTTCAAAGAGAGTTATATTACTTTACCAAAAAAAAGTAACCAAACTTAATTATTTCATTTTTTTTTGTCACTTCCTCTAATTTTTACAAGAGAAAAAAACAAAAACTTACATAGGAAGAACACACTTGGTTTATGGCAAAAGTTTGATAAAATAAAATTATATCACAAAATAAAAAACCAATACTAAATGTGGAGTGGACATGTGTCCGTAAGTAACGTAACGTACCGCCTCTCTATGTATGTTCCAGCTTATCCCGTTCTCCGTCAGTGGTCAAACCACCTATCCTCATTCCACGGTTCTCAACACAGCCCCTCTCAGTTAAATTATATTTTCGACCTTCTTTACCGCCAAAAATAATCCATGCCACCTCAATTATTTCCCACAGGATAGATTATTATAATTATATTTTTGATCAATTAAAATTACTTTGCAGTTCAGTTACAGCAGTACCGCTGATCTGAAAGCTGTTTAGAGAGAGAAAGAAACAGGAATAGAAGCCTCGCCTTCGTTTGCACATTGCAGGCTAGGAGATTTGATCTACCTCGATCAATTTCCACTTTCCCGGAAAATTCCCCATAAGAGAAACGTCTTCCTTTATTTCTTTCTTAATTATCAAATTTATTTTCCATAAACAGAAAACTTTCGTGGCAGATTGAGAGAGTATTATAGTTTGGATCCGTGAGGAAGGTGAAAGTGACAGAGAACGCTTGAAATGGCTATACTCTACGCTCTGGTGGCGAGGGGATCGGTGGTTCTGGCCGAGTACAGTGCCACGCCGACTAACGCCAGCACGATTGCGCGCCAGATATTGGAAAAGATACCAGGCAACAATGACACCCACGTATCTTACTCTCAGGATCGCTATATTTTCCACGTTAAGCGCACCGATGGCCTCACCGTCCTCTGCATGGCCGATGACACCGCCGGCAGTAAATATGTTCTTGCTCTTTTTGTTAATTTCTTTGTATTTGCATATCAAACTCTTATGTACCTTATTGTCAAGATTTCGTGTTGACTTTCAGCTATAACCCTGATTTCGAGCTTTGTGCCTAAATCAGCATTCTAGTATAGTCGGAGATAGTTCTGCATCATTGAAGCCGACCATATTTTCTTTTCCTTGTGATTTGAGGATCAAACAAATATTATTCTGCTGGCACTGGCATAATTGAAGCTGGCCATATATATATATATATATATTGTGATTTGAGGATCTAAGGTGTTGTTTGCTAAATATTATTCTGCTGTCACTGGCATACTTCCCCTTCAATTTCTGCATGGTAACATAGATACTTGCTTTTAGTTTTGACTGCTTTTTAGACATAGTCTAAATTGAGTTTTAGAAGTTGTAGGTTTTGACATGTGCTGTGCTGCTGAAATGAGCTTTGGTAGTCCATTAGACTCATTTCTAAGAGTCGTTGATCATGATATTGAAGAAACTTTTTATTTCAAGTGGATCATTCGTACATGTTTCTCTTGTAAATAATTGTATTAGCAATGTTTCTGCAAGTTGTCATCAGACATATGCACTTGTACTGATAGAATAGAACATTGCAAGAAGTGAGTATGTGCATTTCTATACCTGTTGCTCTACCTTCGTTCTTTTTGTTCATTTGGCAGGGAGAATTCCTTTTGCATTTCTTGAAGATATTCACCAGAAATTTGCGAGGACTTATGGGCGTGCAGTTCATTCAGCAAGTGCTTATGGGATGAATGATGAGTTTTCAAGAATTTTGAGCCAGCAAATGGAATCTTACTCAAATGATCCAAATGCTGATAGGATAAATCGACTAAAAGGTGAAATGAATCAGGTAACCATTGAATTATTCCGGTAACTCAATGATAAAAAACACACCACATCAACTTTGGCCTAAAGTCCAGTTTGATTTCTTCCTTCCCTGACTAATATGCCAGTTTTCTTTTTTCTCTTAGTAATAATCTAATCGGAGATTCTTTTAACTTTACGTCCTATGATTCAATGTTAATTATTTTCTTTCTGACATCGCTTAAGTGAATAAAGTTGTGAAAATAATGTGATGTGATATAATATGATAGTCTTGAAGCAGCATTAGAATACTGACAAGCAATTAATTAGTTCGTTGCTAAAACATACCCAAATTGGAATCCTCTTTTTATGTGAATTAATTTTGGATTTCAGACAGTGAAGTGGAAAATAGAAGGAAAAGAATGAAGTTGAAAAGCAAAAGGCGTTGGATAAAACATGTAGCCCATTTCCTTCTGTAGTAGAGACCTATAATGCACAGACTGTATGTGTTGTCAAATATGTTTCAAAGCAATTAGTCTTTGAGAGGAAGATGTTTCTACCAATTTTTGTCTAAGATTCTTTTACTTTGATACACATAAAAGATGAATTGGGGTTGCAGCATCAGGTGACCAGAACTTACGTTGGATTAGGTTCTGTCAAAATGCTCTTCTTTTTTCTTTTTCTTTTTCTTTTTTTCCATTATTTAACAATTAATGGTAAGAAGATATGTTCTCATGGACCAGTTGTTCCACTTTATTCATATTCCCAACAGACTAGTACATCATCTTGATTTTTATATCTTATGTTGGGTCATTCCTGATAATTGCAGCTGTTTATCATGGCATCTCTAATTTGTTATGTTCTTTTCTCTTGGGTGTCTCATAGGTAAGAAATGTGATGATAGAAAACATCGACAAAGTTTTAGATAGAGGTGATCGGCTCGAATTGCTGGTGGATAAAACTGCCAATTTGCAAGGAAACACCTTCCGATTCAGAAAGCAAGCTCGCCGTTTCAGAAGTACAGTCTGGTGGAGAAATGTCAAGCTTACGTATGTTGACTAACCAAAACCTAAAATTCACTATTGTTTTGCTTATTTAAGTAGTATAATGAGGAACATTCTCTCTTGAGCATCCATGATCATGGGATTAAATTTTGAGTGACAAAGCTGCTATCTCTTGAATCCTGTACAAGTTTCTATATATTATGAACTATTCTGGTCATGATTCATGGGATTTATACCTGCTCTAAGAATAAATGTTAGGAGCCCCCCTCCCCTTTTTTTTATGGTAATCTATTTTGAACTTTCATTTGACATTATTGTCTTCACTAGTTTTTAGAATGACTGAGGAGTGTCGTGAAGAATGAGCATGTTGGTGTCATGTAGGATAGCACAATTCATTCATCTTCCCACTCTGTTATGATATTATGATCTAGATGTTAGCTTTTCGGGTGCTCAAAATCCGGCTTCTCTACACTGACAAAACAAAATGCTTATGTTGCAGGGTCGCACTTATAGTCCTTCTTCTGGTGATAGTTTATGTTGTACTGGCTTTTGTTTGCCATGGGCTTGCACTACCATCTTGCTTGAAGTGAGAGGATTGCGAGTGAGTTTTGAAGTTGCTTCCTTCTCCTTCCTAAATCTGTCTGCTGAGTTTTTCTTTTTCTTTTTCTTCCCCCGCCTCCGGGTTCTTCTTTTTTTTCCCCATTCTTTAGCGTCCAATATTGTGCAGATTTGCATTTATTTGACTTGTATTGTTGGTGCCTGCATATTTGTGCTAGTGTATTTATTGCAATACGATTAAAGTGCTTTGAGTTGAATTTTTGACCGGAAAAAGCTGCTTGATGTTCAGAAGATCTGTCTGATATCTTTTATTTTTTCTAGATTATCGATTATACCACGAAATTTGGATTGAACTAGCTAATGGCTTTAAGTCTTATTCAAATAATTATTGACGCAACTTCTTGGTGTCGGGTTTTTTTCTTCTATTTTTGATTAAGAGGGAGAAAGTATTGTTTTGAATTTCATGTTGGTCTATTCATAGCTAAATGAAGGTAAATTTTGTTCTCTCGGGTTCTCTGTTTTAGTGTTTTCTGATATCTTAAATTGGTGCATGTGGGACAAGTATGAAACTTAAACATAGATTTGCTGAAATTTTAATTATTCTGCTTTTTTGGACGTCTGCGGAGGTTTATTGTGTGACAAAGGGATTGTATTTCTTTCACATCTTGTCTTAACCTATGATTGTCAAGTGGTATTGTATGGCAAAATTTTCGATGTCGAATAGTAGCTATTATTGTTACTCCGTGAGGAATCTTGAGCTTTTCTCACACCCTCCACTTAAAGCTTTTTTTTTATGACCCCTATGTGTTTTGCATGTTGATTATCTCGGACAGTTTGCGTCTAGAGTGCTTCTGTGGTTTCACAGTTGCTGCTGCAGTATCTTGGAAATTTGTATATTTCTTCAATCGTTAGCGTTTACTAGTATAATTATTTCATTTACATCTATAAGTTACCTACAATAATTAATGAATCATTTACTGCCTGGTGTCTCCGTTGTGAACACTCTTTTTGGGTTTGACAAGAGCCTGTTGCTGAAGTTGTTCTATCGGTATTCACACACTTCACAACTTGACGACACCACTCTTCAGCCGTGCTGCTTGCACGAACCCAAGTTGCAAAGTATTTTACATAAATAATATTAAGTTAGTAAATTCATGAAAATACTAATTATATTCTTAAAGTTTACTTAACAAACTGTTTTACATAAGCTGCTTGTACTATAATGGTATTTTTTTTTATCAAGTGGCATTGAGTTGAGGTGGTTTTAAGACGGTAATCATAACATAAAAATAATCTTGCCTTCCAAAGATAATTTGGTTTTGAGTTATCATCTTAACATCAATAATCGACAAGCATACATGCATGACAAGAAAACAAAATAGGAAGCCAAATCCAGGATCATCCATGTCCTATTTTATTATTTCAGCGGTAAAATATAATACGGAAAAAGGAGTCCTATTGTCAGACCACCGTCATCGATCAAGGATTATCGAATTGAATGGTGAGATGTGCATATTGGGGTTGAAAATATCGTGAGAATCAATGCGGTTCATCGTATTATGGGGAAAAAAAAAAAAAAACAATGAGGAGAAACGGAGGATCTTCTCTTTGGCACGTGCAGTCATATGGGTCCCCACTTATGGGGCCTAAACACACGTGCCACATTTCTACTTGTTATGACTTGCGTACCTTATGGTACTAACAGAAAAACTATGTTATTTTTTAAATATAATGCTTGGACAATTTTTTTTAATTGTATTCTCATTTAATAATTACTTTTGAATAAAAGGAGATTAAATAAGAATTTAAAAAAAAATATTTCAGCATGTTAATCAATTAGTGGGGTGTGGCACAGTAATATAATCTTTTAGAATTAAAACTCTAACATATTTATATCTTTATTTAAACTCATCTTCTTTCCTTATATCAAAAAATTTACTTTAGATTTGAAATGGATTATATCATCAATCTACAAAACTAAAAGGGGAACATATTATACCATTAATCTTTAATGATTCATATTGGATTGTTTGTAGTGAATTCCAATACAATCGTTGTTGGAATGATATTTTATAAGTTATTAAAATCAAATTATATTATTTACTACTCAATTAATTTAAGAGAAGTGTTACGTAAATATTTATTAATATAGACATATATTTATATTAATAAAATTATAAATAAAAAATGTAAGACACAATAAAAAATAATTTACACATAGCACCATTCTTAATCTAATGACATACAAATTATCATGTTAAATACCATAATGCAAGGGTTGTCAATCTGAGTTATAACGTTGAGGATCATTCTTTGACAAACGTAAATAATGAGATAACTTTTTTTTTTTTTTATTTAGTGCATCAAAAGTTATGATAAGTAAAAAATTAATTTTAACAAATTAATATAATTGGCTGTATCAGTCTCACTAATCACAACCTTTAAACATATCATTACATTATGTGCCCTAAAACAATATCGAAATATCAATTTCACCTTGCAGGGATTGAAAAAATAATAATAATAAGGCGCAAGATTAGTAACACCGTAACACTGTCGTACGCCGTTATGTCAAGAAGATAGACAAAAATACCCCAAAAAAGGCGCAATTTAGTAATTTACTATCATGCGCCCCTTGTCCAAAGCCCCCCTGTGCTACCCTCTCACCACATATCACCCTTCCTTCCCCTGCCTCTGTCTCTCTCTATTCTTCTCCCGTCATTGAATATTTTGATCAAATAAGAACCAAAAGCTAGAGAAATAAACCTAAGAACAAACCCCAAAACAATGAAGCAGAGTTCGTCTGAGGCAGTCGCGTCTTTATCTTCTGCATCCACTTCAACAGACCAATCACATGCTGCCACTTCATCATCGTCGTTGGCGTCATCGGAGAAACCCGGCACCTTAGTGTCGTCAGCGGCCGCCGCAGAGGACTTGGCTATGGGGTCAAGGGATGGAGGCGGTGCCCAAGAGACGGTGACCGTCGATCGTCGGGGTGAGTACTCCGCCGTTTGCCGATGGACGGTACATAATTTTCCAAGAATAAAAGCTAGGGCACTATGGAGCAAGTACTTCGAGGTCGGAGGCTATGATTGCCGCCTCTTGATATACCCCAAGGGTGACTCCCAGGCTTTGCCAGGCTACATCTCCATCTACCTCCAAATCATGGACCCTCGGGGCACTTCGTCTTCCAAATGGGACTGTTTTGCTAGCTATCGTTTAGCAATCGTGAACATGGCCGACGATTCCAAGACCATTCATCGGGATTCGTGGCACCGGTTCTCAAGTAAGAAAAAATCTCACGGGTGGTGTGATTTTACGCCTTCCTCAACTGTATTTGATCCAAAATTGGGTTATTTGTTTAATAATGATTCCGTATTGATAACCGCTGATATACTCATTCTCAATGAGTCGGTTAATTTCACTCGAGATAACAATGAGTTGCAATCATCAGCATCATCTATTATATCTTCCTCTGTGGTTGCGGGACCAGTGTCCGATGTCTTGAGTGGAAAATTCACTTGGAAAGTGCATAATTTTAGTTTGTTTAAGGAAATGATAAAAACTCAAAAGATAATGAGCCCGGTTTTTCCAGCTGGGGAGTGTAATTTGAGAATTAGTGTATATCAGAGCTCGGTTAATGGGGTTGAATATCTGTCAATGTGTTTGGAAAGCAAGGATACGGACAAGACGGTGATGTTGTCTGATAGGAGTTGCTGGTGCTTATTTCGAATGTCAGTCTTGAACCAGAAGCCAGGCTCGAATCACATGCATAGGGATTCTTATGGGCGGTTTGCAGCTGATAATAAAAGCGGGGACAACACGAGCCTGGGATGGAATGACTATATGAAGATGTCAGATTTTATTGGACCTGATTCAGGGTTTTTGGTAGATGACACTGCAGTTTTTAGTACTTCATTTCACGTGATAAAGGAGTTTAGTAACTTCTCTAAGAATGGGGGTTTAATTGCTGGGAGAAGTGGGAGCGGCGCTAGGAAATCAGATGGCCATATGGGCAAGTTCACTTGGAGGATTGAGAATTTTACAAGGTTGAAGGATTTGTTGAAGAAAAGGAAAATTACGGGTCTATGTATCAAGAGCAGACGATTTCAAATTGGGAACCGAGATTGCCGTCTCATTGTTTATCCCCGAGGTATGCCATTTTCTTGTTCTGGAAATCTTTTATTGTCTGTGACTACGGCTTGCTTGGTTATAGGCTTGTAACTGTCAGAAATTCTAATTACTGGTAAATTCAGGTGTTTATGTCTTATTGTAACTCCCTGAAATGTGATCCTCTTTTGAGTGCATTGACACAATTATTACCAATGTGGTTTCAGTTGGAACAGTGTTATTACGTACCTTATTTTGAACTTCTGTTTGATATATATATATGCCTGACAGTAGCAAGTTAGTGTAAGCGACCCTGAATCATGGAATTTGACATAGACTTTATTTCTAGCTGCTGATCATATTATATTCATGTCCTTAGATTGTGATTTGTAGAGGGTCCTGATGAAAATTTCTATATTTTTATGCTATCAGGGCAGTCTCAGCCACCATGCCACCTTTCAGTATTTCTTGAAGTTACGGATTCTAGAAATACTTCCAGTGATTGGAGTTGTTTTGTGAGTCACCGATTGTCTGTTGTGAACCAGAGGATGGAGGAGAAGTCTGTCACCAAAGAATCTCAGAACCGTTACTCAAAAGCTGCTAAGGATTGGGGCTGGCGTGAATTCGTGACACTAACAAGCCTCTTTGATCAAGATTCTGGTTTTCTTGTTCAAGACACTGTTGTATTCTCTGCAGAAGTTCTTATATTGAAAGAGTCATCAATAATGCAGGATTTTGCTGATCATGATGCGGAGTTAAGCAGTAGTGGTTCCCTTGTTGATAGGTATGCAAAAAGAAGTTCATTTACATGGAAAGTGGAGAATTTCCTGTCTTTTAAGGAAATAATGGAGACCCGGAAAATCTTCAGTAAATTCTTTCATGCTGGTGGATGTGAGCTTCGGATTGGTAGGTGCTTTATCTCTTGCAGATATCATTACCTGTATTTTATTCACTGGAAGCAGTTCTAGAGATTTTTGCATTTTTGTTCCTTTGGTTTAAAGCTTATATTTCCTTGACACAGGTGTTTACGAGTCATTTGACACCATATGCATCTACTTAGAGAGTGACCAGGCTGTTGGTAGTGATCCAGATAAAAACTTCTGGGTCAGGTACAGAATGGCTGTGGTGAATCAGAAGAATCCTGCAAAGACAGTGTGGAAGGAATCCTCTATCTGTACAAAGACATGGAATAATTCTGTTTTGCAATTCATGAAAGTGTCTGATATGTTGGAAGTAGATGCAGGGTTTCTTGTCCGTGATACTGTTGTTTTTGTTTGTGAAATATTGGATTGCTGCCCTTGGTTTGAGTTTTCAGATTTAGAGGTTAGTATCTGCAGGAGTGTTCTGTCTATATGTTACCTACAATTGTTAATCTATGCAAAATGCTCTCTCTCTCTATACGTTTGATCTTGCTCTTGTCATGTTGTGGCTTATGCCTCTTCTAATTTGGTTCTTACATCAGGTTTTAGCTTCGGAGGATGACCAGGATGCTTTGACTACTGATCCTGATGAGCTCATTGATTCTGAAGACAGTGAAGGGATAAGTGGAGATGAAGAAGATATTTTCAGAAATCTTCTTTCCAGAGCTGGATTTCACCTAACATATGGGGATAATCCTTCGCAGCCACAAGTTACCTTAAGGGAAAAACTTCTAATGGATGCTGGAGCAATTGCTGGGTTTCTGACTGGACTCCGTGTTTATCTTGATGATCCTGCTAAAGTCAAGCGTTTACTTCTTCCAACCAAGCTCTCTGGCAGTTCTGATGGGAAGAAGGCCTCCAAGGTGGATGAGTCTTCCCCTAGCTTAATGAATTTGCTGATGGGAGTTAAGGTCTTGCAGCAGGCAATCATTGATTTACTTTTGGATATAATGGTGGAGTGCTGCCAACCTTCCGATGGGGGTTCTGTTACTGATTCTCTTGATGCATGCTCAAAACCTTCTCCAGATGGCAGTGGAGCTGCTAGTCCTCTGGAATGTGATAGAGAAAATGGAGCAACAGAATCTAAACAATTTCCCATTTATGAGAGATTGGATGCTGTTTCTGAAGAAAGTACCAGTACGTCTGCTGTACAGAGCTCAGATTTAAATGTTACTACTATCCAGGAAAAAGCTCTTCCTGGACAGCCTATTTGTCCACCAGAAACATCTGCTACTGGTTCGGAAAATGCATCCTTCCGTTCAAAGGTACAAATTTTATTCATAAGAGGTGATTTTTCATTTAATATATCTGTTATAATAATTTGTGAGTTTGGCCTGTCAGACCAAGTGGCCAGAACAATCTGAGGAGCTCTTAGGTTTAATTGTAAACTCATTAAGAGCCTTGGATGGTGTTGTTCCACAAGGCTGTCCTGAGCCAAGACGGCGGCCTCAGTCTGCACAGAAAATTGCTCTTGTATTGGACAAAGCTCCTAAGCATTTGCAAGCAGACCTAGTAGCTCTTGTACCCAAATTGGTTGAACATTCAGAACATCCACTCGCTGCCTATGCACTTCTTGAGCGGCTTCAAAAGCCAGATGCAGAACCTGCTTTGCGAATACCTGTAAGATAACTTTTTCTTTATTTTCTACAATGCCTTATCTATGTTGTTCTTGTCTCTTATTATCTTGTATGTGTCGTGTCCTGGGAAAACAACCAGAATGGTGCTGTATATGGCTGTATTATTTTCTCTTATTGATAGTATTTTTGGCTTCCTAGGTATTTGGGGCACTTAGTCAACTGGAGTGCGGTAGTGAAGTGTGGGAACGTGTTCTATTCCAGTCATTTGATCTTTTGACAGACTCAAATGATGAACCCCTTGCAGTAACTATAGATTTTATATTTAAAGCAGCATCTCAATGTCAACATCTCCCTGAAGCAGTAAGCATGAAAATAATTGGAAATCCTGCTGTATTCCTTTCATATGCTAGGTCATCTTTCCAGGATGTTTAACCTTTTTTTTAACCATTTATATAGGTCAGATCTGTTCGTGCCAGGCTGAAAAATCTTGGTCTTGAGGTGTCACCTTGTGTCCTTGACTTCTTGAGTAAAACTATAAATAGTTGGGGGGATGTTGCTGAAACCATACTGAGGGACATTGATTGTGATGATGATTATGGTGACAATTGCTCAGCGCTGCCTTGTGGACTTTTCTTATTTGGTGAACATGGCAGCAATCCTTCTGGACTGCATGTGGTAGATGAGCAGGCCTTCCGGGCTAGTCGTCATTTTTCTGATATCTATATACTGTTTGAGATGCTATCTATTCCTTGTCTTGCCATTGAAGCTTCTCAGACATTTGAGAGAGCTGTAGCTCGAAATGCAATTGCTGGTCAATCTGTAGCATTGGTTTTGGAAAGGCGTCTTTCTCAAAGATTGAATAATAACGTGAGATATGTTACTGAAAATTTTCAACACTCAGATGTTGTAGCTGAGGGAGATGCCAATGAACAATTAGGAGTTCCAAGGGATGATTTCACTTCAGTTCTTGGTCTTGCTGAGACATTGGCCCTCTCCAGAGAACCATGTGTGAAAGAATTTGTAAAGTTGCTCTACACAGTATTGTTTAGATGGTATGCCGATGAATCTTATCGAGTGAGAATCCTGAAGAGGCTTGTTGATCGTGCAACTAGCACCACTGACAATAGTCGTGAAGTAGATTTGGATTTAGATATCTTGGTTAATTTGGTCTGTGAGGAGCAGGAAATTGTTAGACCCATCTTAAGTATGATGCGTGAAGTTGCTGAACTTGCAAATGTTGATCGTGCTGCTCTGTGGCACCAGTTATGTGCTAGTGAAGATGAAATTATTCGGATTCGTGAAGAAAGGAAAGCTGAGATGTCTAATATGGCAAAGGAGAAAGCTATTATATCACAAAAGCTGAGTGAATCTGAAGCCATAAATAGTCGTCTCAAGGTACTTTTATGCCTTAGTTGATAACTTACTAGGGCTATTTCTCGTCAATTTCTAGTGGATAATTTAGGTCTGATGCATTTCATTGATTGACAGTCTGAAATGAGGGCTGAGTTGGATCAGTTTGCTCGGGAAAGAAAGGAACTAGCTGAACAAGTACAAGAAGTAGAGAGTCAGCTTGAGTGGTATCGATCTGAGCGAGATGATGAAATAGCAAAACTCTCTGCAGAGAAAAAAGCTCTTCAGGACCGTCTGCATGATGCAGAGGCACAGCTTTCACAACTAAAGTCACGTAAACGTGATGAATTGAAGGTATCATATTCTTTTACTTTTCGTTATTCACTTGCAAAATTATTGAAAGAGGACATTCAGTTGTGTCAGTGTTAGATTTTACCTGGTACAGATCATTGGGTAATGTTGGACATGTTTCCATCTTTCATGAACCTGCATCTACATTAGGATGTAGTGCTCTTACAAATAGTTTCTCAGCTAATTTATACAGGTTGGGCATATATTCTTGTATTGTAAGGTTTCTAATATCTGAAACTCTTTTATGTTCAATTCTATGAGAACAAGCAGCCTTAGAACCAGTGTCAGATCAGAATAACTAGTTTTATTCAGATTTCAGCCAGAACTTTGGGTTCTCTCTTTATCTCTCAAAGCTCTGGTATGAGGGAACGTAATGTTTATATAAGTGACTAGTTTGAGCTTGCTCTGTTTTGTTGGTAATTTCCTATCACATACATAAATGGATCTTGAGTATCGCTGAGTACTCGGGAAAATGAACCATAAAAGATTGTTTATCTACTTTTTAATATTATGGCCTGAAAAATGTCTGGCCGCCTGGGGAAGAGAGGGGGGGTGGTTTGTTGCGATCCATTTCTGGTCTTGCAATGGTAACTAGTTGTTATTTGCCTAATAGTTCAACTTCTCTAATATTATGTCAATTTTTTTTTTTTTGTTCGTTTTGTATTATATACAGAAAGTAGTTAAGGAGAAAAATGCACTTGCTGAAAGATTGAAAAGTGCTGAAGCTGCAAGGAAGAGATTTGATGAAGAATTGAAGAGATATGCAACAGAGAATGTGACTCGGGAAGAAATCCGGCAATCACTTGAGGCTGAAGTTCGTAGACTGACACAAACAGTTGGACAAACCGAGGAAGAAAAACGAGAGAAGGAAGATCAGGTTGCTAGGTGTGAAGCGTATATTGATGGCATGGAATCAAAATTGCAGGCTTGCCAGGTTTGTCTTTATGTAGAGACTCTGCTTTCCCTACTTATCCTCTTAACAATTTTATTCTAATAATGTATCATCTTATATATTTCTTGTCCTAGTCATATTGGTCTTTAAGCAAGTTATGGGATTTTTCTTTTTTTAAGCGCTTTCATGTTAATACTGCTGCTTTCTTTTTGCAGCAATATATTCACACGCTTGAGGCTTCACTCCAGGAGGAAATGTCACGACATGCTCCTCTGTATGGTGCCGGTCTTGATGCTTTATCAATGAAAGAGTTGGAAACACTATCGCGTATACACGAAGAAGGGCTGAGGCAGATTCATGCCCTCCAACAGCTTAAAGGGAGTCCAGCTGGGAGTCCTCTTGTGAGTCCACATGCTCTCCCACACAATCATGGATTATATCCTGCTGCGTCGCCTCCGATGGCTGTGGGACTGCCTCCCTCACTTATCCCAAATGGGGTAGGAATTCACAGCAATGGCCATGTTAACGGTGCAGTTGGACCCTGGTTTAATCACGCTTGAACTTGGGTCATAGGATCCGATCTTTTGTGGTGAGCGAGGAATAGGTGACATGACGTCTCTTTATTAAGAGATGCTATTTTTTTTTTTTTTTTTCTAGAGTTATTTCTTTGGCATTTTTGACTGGTGGAACTGTTGGAGCAAGATGATGGGTATAGGAAGCGAGTACTTAAGGAGAGAGAGAGAGAGAGAGAGAGGGGGGGGGGTTTGAAATTTTGCTCTTTTAAGGAAGCTAGTCCAATGGAACATACAGTTGCAAATGCCATTCTCATTTGCGCCTCCTTTTAAGAAAAAAAAAAAATTAATTACAGGCTTTTTCTTTTTCGAAGTAATGATAGCTATGAATTCTTGATTTCCTAAGTGATGAATCTATTCTATCGTTCACATTGACTTGATGAGTTTTTAATCCTGTTGGGATTAGGGTTTGAGTATAAAAAGAAATTAATAACTCAATTTCCGAAGGTCGTCTTTTGTTTGATTAATGTTAGATGAGGTTTCACTAATCCGACATTTCAATTTTCAATCCGGGACTGCAGATCGAATTGACCAGTTGCTAGCGCGTCGTGGTGAATGAATTGAAACGCTTCAGGTTACATATATTGGCATGTTCGAAAGTTATAATTATGTGCTCCTTCCTAGCTTAAGATGTTTCCTGGAGGCGTTAAGTACTTTGCATCTATGATATGATACCAGCCTTTTTTGGATCAGAGCTTCCAAGGGGAAACCCGGTTTCTTCCGTATCTCAAGGCAACCTAGCTAGCTTTAGAATTTTACTTTAGATTAAAAAAGTACTATGATTAAACGTTGGGTTTTCCTCATATCGTGTGATGTGTATTAGTTAACCCGAACAATGTGCAATGGAGAAAGGAAAGATGAGAATGAGGAGAAATTTGTGGGAACGAATGGTACCTATGACTGAGTACAAAGAAGAAATCAATTGAAAAAGTGGGCACAGCAGTTGCAACATTTGATTCTTCTCAAGCCCCATCTCTGCCTTACCTGAGTAAGTTTGTTTTCATCACTGTCGTCGTCATTTTAATATCTAAAATTAGAATTAAAATTTTCCATCACAAATTAGAATTAAAATCCCAATGACTGCAAACTAACTGGCTAAGCGTGGCACGACCTGTTGGTTTTGCCAGCTATCAATCACGTACAATCAATCCATCCATTATTTTCTCAAGACCCGACTTTTTCTTTCCCATTGTTCTGTTCTGTGACTTAAGAATTTGTTGAAAGAAAACTCTTTTTCTTTTTTTTTTTTTAATTTCAAAAAACACAAAGAGACAATTAGACACTTTGTGGGTGCCATTTGCAGGTAGCATGAAGAAAGTTTGTTGGCCTTACTTTGATCCTGAATTTGATACTCTCCCAGAAAGAATAAATGGCCCTACGTAAGTAATAAATTTCAATACCGTACCGTGTTTATTATAATCCTAAATTTGTTTGTTATTTTTTTTTTTGCAGTTGCAGCGTCTGTATTGACAATGAAAGCACAGAGGATTCCACAGTAGTGAAGGTATTAGAATGAAAAATCAATATGAATTTATTCAATAGTTCTAAATCTAATGGCCCTCTCCTCTCATTCAATTAATTAATTTCAGGTAGACAGTGTTATCAAGCAGGGTCTCCTTCTAGAAGTGGTTCAAGTTTTAACAGATTTGGACCTTCAAATCTGCAAGAGCTATATTTCATCTGATGGAGGCTGGTTTATGGATGGTATGTGCATATGCATCTTTAATTTTATCCCGTCCAAATTGAATTTCTTCATAATGAAAATGACCTTCCAATTTGTTCTTTTCCAAAACTCAGTGTTTCATGTAAGAGACAAACATGGCAACAAAATTAGGGACCAGAATGTGCTTAATTATATCCAGCAGGTAATAAATGCAAATTTCACAAGCACACTTTATCTGGGTAAATGTGAAATTAAGGGCATACAGGTAATGCAGGGAATAGGGAGGTCAAGGGGATCCCCACGGGCATATTCCAATAGGGCTTTCCCCTACATTCCCCCAAATGAACACACCGCCATTGAAATGACCGGAGCTGACCGGCCCGGTCTCTTTTCCGAGATCTCCGCGGCCTTAGTCGACCTCCATTGCAACATTAAAGAAGCTCATGCATGGAGCCACAATGCTCGCTTGGCCTGTGTTGCCTACATTTCAGACCAATCCACAGATTCCCCTATTGACGACCCTTGCCGCTTGGCCTCCATAGAAGGTCATCTCACCACCGTGCTCCGCGCCACCACCAACCCCAATTGTCCTCTTGGTGTTGATTCCCTCGCCAAGGACCAACAAGAGGTGAAGACTGCGGAGTTTCTTGGGAGAGAAGCAGCCATGACCACTGTGGAACGACGATTGCACCAGCTCTTGCTTTCATTGCGGGATTTCGAGAGGCCGTCAAAATTTGAGGACGATATGGGAAGGAAAAGGGTGGTAAGAATTGAAAACTGTGACCAAAAGGGCTATTCTATCGTGAGCATAGAGTGTGAGGATCGGCCCAGGCTCATGTTTGACACCGTATGCACGCTGACCGACATGCAATATGTCGTTTTTCATGCTTCCGTCAATTCCCATGGAGGCTATGCCTTTCAGGTACCTCTGGTTCTGCAATCCAAATTCGAATTGACTGGCGCGTGACAAGAGCTGTTAGATGGTGACGAATTTGAATTTGGATTTTTTTGGTTTTGGATTACAGGAGTATTTTATCCGGCACATGGACGGGTACACTTTGAGTACAGAAAGCGAGAAGGAAAGGGTGGTGAAATGTTTGGAGGCAGCCATAGAAAGGAGAGTTTGCGAGGGAGTTCGGCTTGAGTTGTGTGCAGAAAATAGAGTTGGGTTGTTGTCTGATATAACCCGAGTCCTTAGAGAGAATGGGCTTGCTGTTGTTCGGGCAGATGTGGAAACACATGGACACAACTCTGTGAATGCTTTCTACGTGAGGGATGTGTCAGGAAACCAAGTTGACCTTGGATACTTCATTGAGTCGGTGAAGAGAGAGATGGGTCCTATCAATCTCCACATCAAGATTAATGAGATTAGATCATCTGCAGCAAGTAGAAGTATGACACAGAGCTCCCGTCTCTCATTCGGAGACATGTTAAGATCAAGGATTGAACGTCTTTCTCATGGCTTTCATCCTATCAAGTGATCAAGTCTAGGTTAACTATTAGTGTATATATTATAGACATGTTTAATTAATTAAAGGAATTGATAATGTACAAATTAAAGTCAACCTAGCTAGGTTCACTTATATACTAAGAATTTGAAGCTGTAAATAAAACCATTAATTAATTCAAAATGCATATTTTTAAGCCGTTAATCAAGCAAAATTCTATGGTGGCTTCGCTTGGATTTAAGCTGTGAAGGAATTGTGCATGGGTTGAATTGGCTATATAACACTGAATCCAACCCCCATATTTTTCTTTTTCGTTTATGTACATTAAGTGATCAAATTCGCTGTGCAACTGAATGCGATGTACTCCCTCGTCCTTTGAAAAGATATCTTTTCTCTTTGGAGGGGCTGGAGATGGTGGAAAAAGTTTATCCAAGTCTGAAATTCAGCCTCCTTAACCATATAGAATGTAAGATCATGTGGAAGACATCGTATCTCTTTGCTGGGTGATTCAGCGTAAAATGTCGCCTCACAGCCCTTACTCCCTCCTTAAGCTTCCGATACTGGCTCTCTGGAATAGCACTAAGGACCTCTTTCAACCTTGGAATATCTGAAACATCAACTTCAACTGAAAACGCCTCCCATCGTAGCACATCACTAAATGGTAACACATAATACTTGGATAGTATTACAGGCACGCATTCCGCGTAAATTGCCTCCACCAGTCTAGGGCTTGCCACTTCATATCCACTTGGGCAGAGACAGAACTTGGAGTTGAGCATCAAGCTATAGTAGTCTAGGTCTTTGGGGAGGTATTGGTAGACACGTATATCATTGTCCCGGTCTTTCCATTGGTCGAGCAGGACGGAACGGATTGGGCCATGCAATCCACCAGCAAAAAAGGCAAGATTGGGACGTAAGGCATTGTCCGATGGGGATGAGAGGAGCTTAGGGTTTACAATGCCTCCATAAAGGTGGATTTCTGGTAGGCTTACATCCTTTCGAGGGTCGAAGCCTTCGGAAGTGTTGGCATTGCACAAGACGCGAATAGATTTATTGAAGAGTAAAGCGTTGCCCTGTGATGCAAAAGGACCCTGCAGAAAACCCGGAAACAAAAGAAGCCAGGGAGTCAGTTTTGGCATGAAGAGCTGAAATATAATCGATTGATCTATTGTGTAGTAATAGAACGAAGATCGGTATAAATGTTTAACATATAGTACTTCTATGATATTTTTCTTATTTAATGATTATATATATTCAGAGCTTAGTGTGGAGTAGTATTCTATTAGTAGTTACTTGCTACAAATGGATATTAAATTCAACTGGGAGTATTTATTACTTTCATCGTAAGGGATACAAAAGTGCACAAAGATATATAAAATCTACCCTATAAAATAGAGCCAGGGAATTGATGAACTAACCCAATCATGGCAGGTAAGCATGAAGTGGTCAGCTCCTTGACTTCTATTCCAGAAGGGGTACCTAGTGGATATCACCCTCACATAATCAGAGACAAACCGCTTTAAAGGACTGACGTCGTATATTTTTGTGGTGTAGAAGTATTTCACCATCCACGTCACACTGAAAGGCAAGAAGAAAATGTGAGCTCCATGGGCATCATTGGTTCTAAACCTCCCGTCCCCATGTTCGAGCTCATGGATGAACCTCCCTTCAATCGAGTATATGTCTTTGCACGGGCCATCGTGGGTGATTGGTAGGTCCCCATCTGGGTATACGTATAATTTGAACCGTTTCTCCATCTCCAAGTAGCTCCTGTAAATTAATAACATTTCCCACACAGAAGTTCCATGAGATCTTTTAATCCTGGTGGCGTTTAACTTACTATACATTTTCTATGAAAACTGACAGTGAATAATTTCCTATAGAAATGATGGAATATATATGATGATATTGGTGCTAGTTAAGTGCAAGTGTAATAGAAGACAGTAAAATCTTAAGAAAAAATAAGAATTACGGCATAACGATATAATTACTAATTAGCATACTCTACATGGTTTGGGAACTCTGTTATGTACACTTCAACGTCAAATTGAAGAGCCACAGCACTCCTAATTCATTATGAGATGATAATTATGGTGATAAGAGTGTTATCGTTGTTTGCCTAAGGTTTATAATATATGTTACCATATCATCCGTTAAAGGTACTATTGATTTGTATTGATCATAATTGAGATGTAAATTTTGGGGAGCGATCAGACAGGGATAGCTGATAAGCTTCCATGTAAATTATAATGCAAAGATTGAGGTTTCGGTTAAGTAAAGTCTACTTATGGTCATTTCTTTTGTGCTAGAAATCATGGTGAATGACCACGAGCATACACTCCAATTGTTCAAATATGTATTGTAGCAAAGTGACTTTTCCAGAAGTTCTATCATAAAAAGAGTATGAACTCTCAAGGTAATCATTATCAGCGCATTTCGAGCAGAGCACCTATATATCGTCCATTAGAAGAAATGGAATTATGCCAATAATAATGATAATAAAAATAAAAGTAAGGGAAGGGAAAAGTGTCAATCATGGCATGACATTGTTATGGTGGCGATGACTTATAAGCAAAGCAGTGTAGAATATATTGATGCTTTAACTCTGTTTTTATATATATATATATAGGAGAAAAAGGTTGAAAAGCTTACCGGTAAAATAAGCGCGGATTTCGATACACAACTCCGGCGGGAATGTAATCGTCGCTGTGTGAAATCACCGATGAGTGATTGCTTACTGCTATGCTGCGAATCGAAGCTCTGGCTCGAGCAAGTCCTTCTTCCAGCATTTTTTCTCTGCTCAACTTTTTTACAATCCTCTGTTATAAACACAGTTGATGATTACATAATCAGAGACAGAGTAGAAATTAAAATTAAAAAGAAAAAAGATTTTAACCATATCAACACCAAAGAGAAAATTATTTTTCGGCACAATTAGAAATTAGAATTCTAAATTCAATTATTCACAAAAATTCAGTAGCAGAGAAAGAGAAACAGAGCATTGAATCATAGAACCGTGATGGAAAGCATTCAATACTAAACCAAAGTTTCAGAAAGAAAAAAGAGATGATATATAAAGTGGAAGTTACAGTCGCAGTTCTATTTCTGGCTTTGCTCCGGTGAAGATGATCTCCATCTTTACGGAAACTTACAGCTCGGAGTTGATTCCGATCACCAGAGACCTTAGTTCGCAACTGTTCCAATGGCACGGAATATTCCAGCGTCGAGATAGTGAACCTCGTCAGTTCAGTAAACTGAGGTGGAAGGTACAAAATGGCGATGATTGACACCAGAAACAGTGAGAGGATTACAGAAATGAGGTACAAATGAGGAGTCTCCATTTTCTCTCTGATGAAATTTGCAGCCATTTTGGTTTTCTTTAGAGAACGAGGAGACAAAAACGGCTTGGGAATTGAAATTGTAGAGAGACGGGAATGGAGCAATCTCTGTTTCAGTCACTCCCTAAAGTGGGCATTCTTCTCAGATGAAATGACTGATATGGATTTTAATCAAAATGACCATCGTGTCCTCGCGGGTGAACTAAACGTGTGATAAGAGACGGCATTCGGTGTTTGTTATGAACGAGATAACTTCCTTTCCCGCCAAAAGATATTGACCAAATTCTCCATATTTATTTATTTGAACTTCAATTTGTTCTGAAAAGGGCAATTCCTTCTTTTAAATGTCGTATATCAAATTTCTCTCTCTCTTGTCTCTCTTGATTTCGTTTATCTTTCCGTTCCGATTTTCAGAGATAAGAGGAATTCGATTTGAAGTTCATCTATTTTACGTCTGTGCTTGAATAATTATTGTTATTTCGGGAAACTAATTCAATATATTTAGGATATCTGTTGTGAAAGACAAATTCATCTTAATACATCATGACAAAATATTAAATTTTTTTTTATGCATAATAAATATGCAATTTATCATAGAAATTTAAGTCGCCAAATACACCTAATTTATTAAATAATAGTGATAATATTTAACTTTATATCATATTTATAATCTTGTTTAATTAGAATTTGAATTAATTAATCTCTAATATAATATCAAATATTTATGATTTACATAAAAAAATATTTTAGTTTTAAACTTTCATTACATAAGAAACTGAAGAGTTACATATTAAAAACAAAAGAATTATCTCACCAAGAAAAGAATTAACTGTATATTTCATTCCAAAAAATAGGGTACTGCCATTTCATAAATAAAATTAAAATAATTCAACAAATTCACTCTTCTTTTTTAGTTTTATATATTGGAAAAGAATTCACTCTTCATACTTACTAAATACTAAAAGTGTTTCATGAACCTAAACTTTTGAGATTAAAATGACAATATATAGTGTATCTAACACAAAATAAGAATAATATTTACCAAATCAAACACAAGTTACTGTTTTTACTAAACTGATGAGGGCATTAGCATTGATTAAATTAAGCTAAACATCCTCAGCCACAGAGAGTGAACGACCATGTATGTTAAGATCATAGGGCTTAGCCGGGCGATGGATCACGAAATGCCGCTGCACCTGATTTATATCAGCAGGGATTTCAGAGGCCCTTGAGTGAAGAATAGATCAGAATCAGATGTTACATCTACTGGCACTTGATCCCAAGTTTCTTCAGTGATTCCCTTATGTCATTGACATCGTGTTTTTCAGCCTCAAAGACACTGGGACTATCACAAGGCAGAACATGTTCAAGAGGATAACTTCTGTCACTATGAAGCTTGCGTGCATCGCTATCAATACCCTTCATTATCAGAGTTTTGTGGATTCCTCCAACCAATTCTTCATAGTCTGTGTCTCCACATTCTCCCACTAATACCACAGTATTGGACAAATCCATTCCCCAACGAACATACAGGTACCTGAAGTAAGTATTAGTACATATCCGTCTCACTAGACCAAGGGTTTTATGTTATAAATATCAAAGAAACAAAAACATGGGATGGGACATTAATTAGTATATTGGTAATTCAAGATGCCAAAGAAAAATGCTCAGGATATCAGTGAAGAATAAAGATATCTTAGAGGAGTAACCAACCATTATCCCGTATTCAAATAGTGCTAGCTCTGTATGAGATTGCAAATAGCACTTATGGCACTACTTTTTGTTCAACTCCATCTCAATAGTCCTTATTCATCTTTGGACATATAATTTCTCAAGCTGCAATTTTCAAACCAAGCAACCTATAATAGCATTGAGTTGATCCTTTCTTTAAACAACCTAGCTACTGATGGTAAAACGATAATGGAAACAAACTAATCAAGTAGAAATGTGACGAACCAAATAGTCTCTGCATCCCTACCTGAGGGCCTGGCATCTAGAAGCCAATACAGGGATGACGTTCAATCTTGTACCATTTTGACAATATATGACGTGGCAACGAAGAGCTTGTATCCTCATCGCTTTACGAATTTCCTTAACTGGAGGAAGCTGTTATCATAGAATAGGAATCATGCTTGTCAAGATGTAATAAATTAGACACACACACACACACCTATAGTGTGAGAAATATTACCGATGCTGGGTCTTTGACTTTGAAAGCAAAACAATGTGAGGTAGATCCTGAATCGTCTTCAGAGATAACTGGTCCTTCTTCTCCCCTTTTATCATTAATTGAAGCAGTCCAACGAACCAAAGTCTTTCTCAGACCCTCTCCCCCCCAACGGTATTCGGTGTGATACCGGTAATCTAAATCTTCTATATAGGGAAGTTCACCAGGACGGTTGTCCGAGGAAGAAGATGGATAATAAAGATCACTACCACTGTTACATATTAAGGCATCAAACTCTGACGGGTTAAAACATCCTGAAACTATAAGAGAATTTATCTCTGATATCGGCAAGGCAGTAGACAATATGAATCCTATGGAACCCGCATCCCTATCCTTCTGCACTGCCTTCATAACTTTCTTAATTATTTCAAGAGAATCAGAGGTTACATCAAAAGCAATTAGAAAAATGTATTTCCTCCTTTTCAATGTCAGAAACTTACTTTCTGCTCCGCTACTTTCTTTCTCCGTTGACAAAGTCAACGCTGCATCATCTGTCCTGCTCTTTCCACTTAGGGTTTTTTCTTCAGTACCTAAAGCATTATCAAGGTTGACACTTTCAGTTTTCTCACCATCCAGTGAAAGCTTCAGGTTTATTGATAGATCCTGTACATCTCGCAAGGATTCACCGGGTGAATCTGATGCAGAATTTTCATCTTCAGCGTGACTTTTCTGCCATCGTGGCTGCCTTGGCTTGCAGGTGGCAATTCGAGATAAGTAAGTCTTACAATGCTCTGGCCAAGAAAAAAGGTGTATATTTTTCAGCCCATTCTGCCGGCACTTTGCCCAAAGTTGTTTATCTGAAACAAGCTTCAGAAGAGCATCAGAAATGGACTGTTGATCATGGGGATCAACTAGAAGACCATTATCAAGAACCTGAAACAAATTAGTCGTCACTATCTCTGCATCAACATCAATGGAGTAAAAAGCATCATCCAATTATGCCTTCCATTATCAAAGGAAGCAATATTTTCTAAACCATGGCAAAGTTTCAGAATACTGACATACCCGATGAATATCAACAGGGCCACCGTTCTTTGTTGCAACAACAGGTAAACCATGAGCTGCTGCCTGGAATGAGGAGCAAGGTGTTATTACTTCCAACTAATTCACTTACAAAGACAAAGAAACTTGCAGTCAAGGATAAAGAGAAGCACCTCAATCAAAGTAAGTCCAAATGGCTCAATAAAAGCTGGATTTATAAAAACGCCCTACAAATAATTCGGTAAAAAAGAGATTAAGGGTTAATGGAGACCAAATAACAGATCATTATACGGGAGAGGACCACACGTAAACATGCCCAACCTAGTTTGACAATGATACTAGCACGAATTTATGTGTTTAACTGGAGCGAAGATTTCGGTGTTTCTAAATTTTGAAGTAAATTGAACAGATGCATAGATAAATGTTCATTTCACTATGCTGATTTTCCATGTAAACTAATCAAACTAAAGAAACAAAGGCTTTGGCACCATGCTTTTATGTAACTTAAACTGCTGCAGATCCACAAGCCTTTCTAAATTGGTAAGAACAGAATATCTTAAACTTAATTCTGTAACTGGTTGTCATTTTCTCTATCTACTCACTCAACTGTTTTCTCCAAGCCATACCAGATAACGGATTAAAGATTCATAAAACAGCAGACTGGAAATCATAGCATACCGAAAATTTTCAGAATCACTGGTGTTAAATAATGTAGTATCCTACAAAAGAGGAACTAATTAATACTTCTTTGATCACCAACCCACCTTGGTCTTTGCTGCTAAACGATAGATATCGGGAACCTCAGACTGTTTGTGGTGTTTAGGATATGTTACGTGACCATATAGATCATATTTGTCAATCAGCTTAAAAATTGAAAGGAGAACAGAGGAATTTGTTGAGGACATTTCTTCAACATCATCACGATTCCCCATAATCAATGTCTGAGACAGAAAAAAAGGGGGAAGTTGAACATTTAGTGTAAGGAGAAGAAATATAAATGAGATTTTTGGAAAGGTAAAGATAGAGAAAAAAAAAAAATCCGTAACTAAGCAGCTGTAGTTCAAAGAATTGGACATACAAGGTTTGCTAGTTCCCTAAGGGGGCGGCATTCCCCAAATGCTTTTACCAACGTCGTGAGGTTCTTCTTAGGGTCTGGCCGGGCAAGTGCAAGTATCATAGGCTTGCGAGGATTGGTCAAGAAACGCATAATCTACTAACTCAATCAAATGATCAACATTGTTAATAATATATTAAAAAAATTTCTACAACACTAAAATGAGAAAAGAAAATTTTCCACTTCTCGAAGAGTTAGCTACCATCCTATCACTAATCCGTATTAAAGAAGTAAGGGTACAGCCTTAACCTCAAACCAAATTGGTGGGTCAGGAGTAGAGTTATCTTCATTTTTTTCCACTTCATCAAATTCTGTATCAGGAGGAATAATATGGTGGAATTCCATTCCAGGAGGAATTACCTAGACAAGTTTATTTAATCAGAAGACGTACAGCATTAGTTACTGAAAATTATTAGAAAAGAAGGTTCGTAGAATTAGAACTCATATCAATCTATCGATACTTACAACCATGCGAGACATAAACCTGCCATGACAGCTTACGCCCCTTTGTATCCTCGCTCTCAATTTGCGCTCAAGAATTGGATCAAAGCCATCATAAAGGCGCCACTGTTCTTCAATCTCCTGTCTGGTGCTGGTTATGACAATTTCAGAGGCATCAAGAGCTAACTCCTCTGCTTCAATTCGCCGCATTATTTTATAGGTTACATTGATTTCTTCACTTGACTGCCTTCCTTGTTTTAGAAGTTGTTCAAGTTTATCTCGTCCTAGTGAATGACCAGTGAAAAGCATCGGAACATTTAAAGCTCCAGAAAGAAGAGCAGCGGAGTCACCTGCATCTGCATAATGTCCATGAATTGCAGCTGGCCAGACTGGTTGTCCATAACCAACCTGCTCACCCAGAACTTTGGACATTTGGATGATGTGCTTTAGTGCACCATCAACAAATTCAGGAACATGGGGCCAAAGATGTTCTTTTGGAATATATTTATCCTTTGGGCCAAATGGAATACGAATTATATAAGCCCCACTACTCTCCCCCCGCCCTTCAGTTGAACTCTCTGAGCCTATCGGATTCAGCATTTCTGTTGGTTCACCATAACTCCAGTCTACATCAGGAGACGATACTTGTCTAGTTAGAAGATCAACCCTATAAACTCCTGGCATCGTGCCTAATGCCCTTGCAAGTTCAACAACATACTTAACCTGAATAAGTGACAAGAAAGTTTAAGACTCTCACCAATTCTTGTAAACAGGCGAAATCAATTACTCTAATTCCCAAGATTTACCTGGCCACCAGTATCAGAATCACGACCAAGCTCCATGTTTTCTCCTCTTATCAAGCCGTGAAGGCTGCACGATGAATACCACAAGTTAAGGAGGAATTGCTATAATCGTTTGTGCGAAACACATACACAGTTGACGGAATCAAACAGCATAACCAAATATTTCTTTACTCTTAAGAATATGATAATACTTTCAATATAGACCTCCATAAAACCAGACCAGATTGGAGTTTTCGATTGAAAAATTTATGTTAATGTTCATGCCTGATTAAAACAATGTAGAGTTTCTTGTCCTTGTGCTGATTAGCCCAGTTCTCCATTACATCAACAGAAGAGACCCTAAGCATTCTTCCCTTAGTGTTACTCCCATGAGCTGAAATATCACCTACAGTGTCCCCTTTCTCTCCTTCTGATAAGTCTTCTGACATGTCAGCAGTTGCCTCTCTACGTGCTCTTTCACGTTCAAGACGACGCTTAGAATTATGCTGGGATTGCTCTCCCTCAATCTGAACAAGAAATCAGAAGAACTCGATTAGAACCAGATCGTTAATCGAAATTTCATTTTTTATCATGCGAAAGATATCTTTCTTAAGCAGTAAATTGAGAAAACATGAAGCTCCATTCTGATGTTTAATTTAATATATTAAATACTAATTGGATTCTGTTAACTTCCCTCAAATTGAATAAATTACATCCAGAGCAATAGAGAATTAAAAAGATCAATAATGATTCATGAAGAGAGATGTCAGCCTCCTTAGAAGTCTGTTCTTTCCCATAAAAAAATCTCCCTACTCAGAATTCTCGGATAATGATGATCATCTGTGACAACTGTCAGACTAACTCACCACATTAACTAAATGGCTGTAACTTTGAAACATGATCAACAAATACGATTCCTTCCGTGAAGAGAATGACATTTATGGCTTGCTGCAACTTCATGAGTAAAGTAGAATATATAATAAACTACCCCGCTAATTAATTAATTCTTTCGTAATTTAAATTTTCAAAATCTACTTAAATTCGTATTCATGGCTGAACGGGCCCATTCACAAACACAGAAAACAAATAAAGCCAGCAAACTCAAAAAAACCTGCTTCTTCTTGCGTGCCAAGTTCCAAATCCTCCAGCACATGTTCTCCAATCTCGTATTCCTTTCCTCTGTGGTCCTCATTGACGCAGCCTTAATGGGGGAAAAATAAAATATAAATAAATCATAAAAACAAATTATCCATCTATCTGGAATAACAAATACACGAATGCGTAAATGGGAAAGTACACATACTCGAATCCAAGAACGGTGAAGATCGGTCTCGTCGAAGCCGGTGATGACCTCCTCGACGAAATATCTGGTCGGGCTAAACCGACCCCTTTCTCGGAGAAGCAACGATGATTTTGCATTATTATCAGCGATTCCAGGCCCAACGTCGAGGATCGCCTCCAAGTAGCTGTTTATCCAGTCGTTTCCGGCCATTACAAGCCCCTAGCACTCCAGAGCCAAACCAATACAACAAGTACACACTCACAGGTGACGTGAAACGTAGAAGCACATCGGAATAGAAGAAATGTTTACGTATAAGCAAGTAAGTAATATTGCGTGACAAAACAGAGTGTGCTTCTGTGTGCAGTGAGACGGCGAGCACTTCCAGTTATTGTTTTGCCAACACATCACATAAACAGAGTGAAGAAGAAAATGAAAATGGTGCCTGAGGTGCGCTCGGTTCTTCTGGAAGAGTTTCCACGTTCAAAGCTCTGCTAGTTCTCTGGAAGGAATCGGCAAGTTAGCTTTCTCGTGGATCGCTATTTTACCGCTTTCAGCTTGAGCGTGTGTACGTGTGCGCGCGCATTCGTGCTATTTCTGTGGACCGTCTTCCTATCATAGTACAACGGTGCTAGTTAAGCGCAAGTCAAAATTTAAAAACCTTTAAATCAAATTTTATAATGAGATGCTACTATATACAATGGTTATCATTAGTTGCCACAAACATACATATATTCATTAAAGCAAGAGTCAAAATCAACATATATAAAGTAATTAAACAATTTGCATGAGAACAAATAAAATTCCAAATGTTTTCTTAAGATAATATTTATTTGACTAGGAATTATAATTACTCAATTTTTTATCTGTATAATTAATGAGAAAAGTATATTTAATTTTATATTTTTATTGAATATAAATAAAATTATTTTTTAAAGTTAATATAATTAACTCGGATACATATAATTCAGTTGTACCAAAAAAAAAAAATGCATATAAGCCACACATTAACTATTTCAACATGATATAATATACTACATAGATACTAAAAATATCTTAAGAAACCTTGATTAAAAAGAAAAATTATCTTCATACTTTTTTGTTTATTGATTTTTAATTTCCGGTCAATAGTATCAACAAATTAAGTAATTCCAGCTGTCAATTTTAGGATCGTATGAGAAAGGAAAACAAAAGCGAAAGAAAATAACAGATTAACAGATTACTTGCTTTGAGTTGAATAAACAAGTGGATTACTTCATAAATAATCAATAGTATGTTTGATAAAAAAAAAAAAAAAATCAATCGTCTGATAAATTAATAAATAAAATACAATTAATTAATGCCCACAGATATGTAGCTCTTTTTTCTCTATGTGGAGTTACCCGCCCCTACACTTGCCACACATGTTTCCAACTCTCCCTTCCTCTCCGTTCGACCAAATGATTCAGTGACCAATCATCTTTCTCGTCCACAATGCCCTCTGAGCAACCAGAAAATCCATGTTTCAGCTAAGGAAGACCATCCAAGCAGGTACGTAGCCTACACTTACAGGGTCTCTGCAACATTCCCGGAAAATGGGCTTCTTCAGTGGTTTGATCATTGGCATTGTCCTTGGTATTGGCTTGATCGTCGCTTTTGCTCGTTATGAAAGTAAGAGAGCCAGGCGTCGTTCCGATTTGGTAAAATCTCGAATTATCATTGATTTCGTTTTATTTCTTCCTTACTACGATTATTTTTCGCATCGGCATACTGGGTTTAAGGTATAGTTGTTTTCATATTCGTATCGCTCTCGAACGGTGAATCTGCTTCTTCTTCTTTTTTCCCCTTGTGAACGATTTTAGGCAAAGACTATCGCAGCATTTGCGAGAATGACGGTGGAGGATTCGAGAAAAATTCTCCCTCCTAAGTGGTATCCATCATGGGTGATTTTCTCTCGAAGACAGAAGTTGAGTTCAACACTTTAACTTTTACGGTATCATTATGATCTCTATCACGCATTTGATCTTGTTCTGATATTAATGCTTTACTAACTGCAGTTGGTTTGGCTTAATAAACACCTTGAGAAAATTTGGCCTTATGTCGATGAGGTAATCGTTTTTCTTCTCTTAAGGAATTTGTTCTGATGTCTCCAGTTGTTGGTATTTGTTAAGTTTATGGATGGGGAAATATTTGATGTGGTCCCAATGGGGAGTAGGCAGCATCGGAGTTGATAAGAAGCAATGTGGAGCCCATTCTCGAACAGTATAGGCCAATTATATTATCTGCACTCACATTTTCGAAGTTGACTCTTGGTACAGTTGCTCCACAATTTACAGGTTTGTTAGTCTTTGATTCATTGCAGCCTTTAATTTCTTTAATGCTAGTCTCTTTGTTTAATCAGGGTATTTGTCATTATTTTTCTTCCTTCTGCTTCTACTGATTACAGGTGGCAACTAATATTGTAACAACTTAGAACACTCAAGGGCCATCAACTAGTGATATTTACCTGACAACACCATACACTCACAGCATCGTTGTTTTTGCATACCTAAATCCACAATTGAGAGGCTTTTATATCAGGATTCACCCTAAAAGTTAAGCAGAAAGGTCTTGCTTGGCAAAATTACCCAAATAATTCTCCTAATCAAGATACAGCCATCTGTTTGTAGCCCGTTTGATAAGATGTTGATTTTGTTTATTCCTAGAATATCATATTGCTGCTGATTAATAAGTTGCTGGAATGTGTAGGCATTTCAATTGTAGAAGAGGAAAGTGGAGTTGATGGAGTGATCATGGAGATAGAAATGCAGTGGGATGGTAACCCAAATATCGTTCTTGACATTAAAACCCGAGTTGGTGTTGCATTACCTATACAGGTAAATTGTTAATCAGCAAAGATATGCATATATTTCGCCGATTCATGTGCTACATTGTACAACTCGGTTTGATAGTGGCATCATTGAAGATTTTGCATCTATCAGCTTTTATTTTGAGATATTCCTTATCATTATGTTCATTTTCTTTCCTGGCAACTTGTTTATATAGGTAAAAGATATTGCATTCACTGGGGTTTTCAGGTTGATCTTCAAACCACTAGTAGGTGAATTTCCTGCTTTTGGAGCAGTTTCCTTTTCCTTGAGAGAAAAGGTGAGCTGTATTATCTTGTAACTTGATGCTTTCACGAGGATGTTTATACATATATTTCAATATGCTGATCAAGAAAGGAAATGTACGGGAGATATTTTTAAAATATCTCTACTCCTTCACTGAATACACACATATATCCAGATAATGTTACTGCCATAATGCACGCTACTAACATTAAGCAGAGATAAATCAAAATGCATACAACTACGGTAATAGTTCTGATTTAAGTTTTCTATTTTTGCGTTGTTCTGCGGACAGAAAAATCTGGATTTTACTCTTAAGGTCATTGGTGGTGATATATCTTCTCTCCCAGGGATATCTGATGTTTTGGAGGTATGGTTAAAGTTCGCTGTTACGGCGCTCCTATTATTTTCTGGTTGACTTCGTGATAGTAAGTTGTGGACCACACGGACACATGTTTATTCACACTAGATTCCGGACTTGTATAATGGTTAGGGGTTGCACAGTTTTCCCATTTAATAACCCATAAACAATTTAATAGTTGAAAAAAATATTCACGTCGAGTTTGTTTTTTTGAAGTTTGCATAACCATGCTGCAAGAATAACTGTAAGTCATCAAGAGGGCCATTCAACCACAAAGTTATGCACATTACTTATACAACACTTCTTAGGAAATAAGTACACCAGTCGTAAACTTCAATGTTATTTATGCAGGAAACAATTCGGGATGCCATTGAAGATTCTATAACATGGCCAGTACGCAAAATCATACCTATTATACCTGGGGATTACAGGTATGCAAAATGTCGGTTAAATTAAAACTCTTATTTTCTCGTCAATGGAAAAAAAAAGTAATAATTAATTATTCCATTCCTCTCACAGTGATCTGGAACTGAAACCGGTTGGAACTCTAGAAGTGAAGTTAGTGCAAGCGAAGGACTTAATGAATAAAGATCTGATCGGCAAATCCGATCCTTTTGCGGTGTTATTTGTACGTCCGCTTCGTGACAGAACCCAAACCAGCAAAACTATTGTAAGACAAGGCAACCTTGCTTTCTTTGCTCTATGAAAGCTTTCCTCTTTTCATTTATTTATTTTTGCTGGTACCTAACTCTTGGTCATCTTCAGAATAACCAATTAAATCCAGTATGGAACGAGCACTTTGAGTTCGTTGTTGAGGATATATCTACACAGCACTTGACTATAAGAGTTTTTGATGATGAAGGCATTCAGGCTGCTGAGCTAATTGGTTGTGCACAAGTGCGGCTCATGGACCTTGAACCTGGTAAAGTCAAGGATGTGTGGCTCAAACTCGTTAAGGATTTAGAGATTCGAAGAGAAAATAAAAACAGGGGTGAGGTAAGAATAGTCAGATAAACAATTTGGTACAAATTCTGTGTTGCAATGGGTATCTAATCTAGTCTTTACCTTCCATTCTTATCTGAATTAACTCTTTCCTTCGTTATATAATACTATCCTATTTATGCAAAGTAATATTAATCTATAGTCATATAATCCTCTTGAGCTTCCTGTCATCGTGTTCATGTACAAATTCTGGCGTTAGGTGCACGTGGAGCTCTTGTACTGCCCATATGGTGTTGAGAACAGCTTTAAAAACCCTTTCGACCCTGATTACTCGTTAACCTCGTTCGAAAAGGCCCTTAAGAGTGGAGCCAATGAGGAAGGGGCTAACGAACTTCGAGGATCAGGACCACAGAAGAAAAGTAATGTGATTGTAAGAGGGGTATTATCCGTGACGGTGATATCTGCTGAAGACTTGCCATCAGTGGACTTCATGGGCAAGGCCGACCCTTATGTAGTCCTCAGTTTGAAAAAATCTGAGAAAAAATTCAAGACTAGGGTAAGGCTCATGACATTCTACATCTGTTCCTTAAGTGAGTGTAGTGCACACAGACGGTCTTATTATATAAGTGTAACATTTTATTCTGGAATTTCCAACTTCCTATAGAATATAGTCTAGTTTCATAGCACTACTCTAAATTATTCCATGAAAAATTTACAAAATCCATGTTTACAATGTTGTATGTTTTTACACTATTAATTCATCGAAAACCAAAATAAAATCTAGTTGTTCATGTAAACATTAGTGTATAGTGACAATATATTAAATATTAATCCTTATTTTGTATTCTCAGGTTGTAAATGAAAACTTAAATCCAGTTTGGAATCAAACATTTGACTTTGTTGTGGAGGATGGTGTACATGAGATGCTAATTCTTGAAGTCTGGGATCATGATACTTTTGGGAAGGTAATGTTTCTTGAACCTGTCTCATGTCATTTTTTTTTTTAAGTGCTTTGCAGTGCCGTTCGGTCTTTTGCTTTAAGGTTCTAAACTGTTCATGCTTCTGATAACATGTTGACTCAAAACCCCCATAACTTAGTTCTCTGCTTGAATTTAAATAATTAACAGGTAATGAAAAATAGTAATGGATATTGGCTGTGATTCAAGAACTGCCCCTTAAGTTTTCCGGAATTTACATGTTTTTCTTTCCAGTTTGTCATCTTCATCATATATTGCAGTCTCTCAAAATAAGTGTTCAATTTATTAATTGGAGTGAAATTTATGTATTTTAATCTCCAGAACAAAATTGGAAGAGTGTTAGTGACACTCACAAGGGTCCTCATAGAAGGGGAAGTTCAGGGAACATTTCCCATAGATGGCTCTAAATCAGGGACGCTGACTTTTCATCTCAAGTGGACACCACAGCACAAGTATCGGGATTCTTAATAGACTTGCATACAATATAGAAGAGCCAGCATCAAATGTATCGTTCAATTTCTATATGCTCGGTTAACCCGGCAAATATCACTTGGAAAACCTCTCTGATCGAAGCCACGTGAAGTTTTTGGAGAGCTTGAATATGGTATGAACACCCACATTTTTCCAATTTTCACTACACATAAATTACTTTGATAAATGACGAGTAGAGGAAAAACGAACTGCTTGGATGAAACCAAGAGGATACTGATTTAACGAAATTGTAACAGAGTATAGTTTTTTTTTTTAATTTATTGGAGTGTGTATTATTTTCCTTTTAAAACATTAAAATTGTGGTTTTTCTACGACCTGAAAGCTTGAGTTTTTATGTATTTTCGTTATGAAGTAACTTCGAGAGACAATATACTTACCGATATAAAACGAGAAAGAGAAAGAACGTCGATTAGTCGAAAGCCTAATCTTTTAAGAAATAATTTAAAATTGACTAGGTGACAGGAATGTTGATGTGATTTTATTTCTAGCCACATGTTCTTTAGAGTATCATGAAAAGACAAAGTTATTATTCATGCCGTGCGTATGTGTTGGATTATTATTTATCACAAAATCGTGGGTCAGTTGCTTTCTTGATGACAAACAGAATTTGACACGTTTTGCTCTGTTATTATTATTTTGCTGTTTCATCACTCATCGTGCCTCTTAAGTCTCTGGTGTTTTGTTTGGACGACGACGAGAGAAAATGAGAGAAAAAAATAAAAGGAGAAAAGATAAAAGTTAAAAAAAAAATATATTTTTATTTAGATGAATAGTAAAAATAAAGATAAAAAATTATTTCATAATAATAATAATATTTATTATTATTAAAAATTAATTTTGTGATCGTAAGTTTTCTTTTCATACAAAATTCATAAATATTTTTCTTTAAATTTTCTCTCATTCTCTTTTTTTTTTTTTTTTACTATCCCAACGATAGAAAATTCATTTCTCTTTTAGTTTTTTCTCCTAATTTTCTTTCTTTTCTAATTTTTTGTCGAGTATTCATTGATTTCCTACCACGTGAATATAATAACAGAAAAAAAATATTAATTTAAACATGTTATAAGAGAAAAATAATAGAATTAGATTCTCGCTTTCTTTTACCAAAATTCTTGCTAAGTTGTTTGAACAACGTGCAATTTAAATTAAAAATTTTCGAAAGAATTGCTGTTAAATTATTAAATTACAGATATATTTTCGTAAGTTACAAAAATAAAATAATTTCTAATGATTACCAAAAAATCATTTCTAAAGAATACTATTTTAGCAAATAAATTTTAGTAATCAGACAAAAAAAAATAGTCATAGTCTTATTCTCTATTTTTAGAAATTAATGAAATTTAGAATAATATTATAAAGTAAAATTACTCATTTTATAATCTTAGAAAATAAAATTAAATAGTTAAAAAGAATGTATTTTTTATAATATATTAATTTAATATTTTATCTCTCAAAATAAATATATAAAAATTATTTTTTAAAAAAATATCATTAAATATATTTTTTTAAAAAAAATTATCTTATATTTTTAACTATAAAATTATAAATATAATTTTTATAATTTTAAAAGAAAGTAGTGACCATTAGAAATAGTTTCTAAACAGTATCGAGGAAAAAAAAAAAGAAAAAGAATAACAACAAAATCATCTATGAACTTATGACAACTTACATGGAATGGCTGGTACAGTCACCGGTGGTCGCTCGGATACTTCCTGCTGAAACTGGTAGTTGAGCTTGTTTCGTCTTTGTGTCCCCTTCCGTTCTCGCCGTTTCTCGCACTCTCCCTCGAAAAAATTACCTGAACTCCCACACTCGGTAGCCATGGATGATCCTCAGAAACTAGACGCTCACCGGATCCTAACTCTTTTAGGGGCTCTGAGAGAGGCTTCCAAAGATCTTCGTACTAATCCCATTCCCTTTCTTCACAGAACCGACCCCAAGGCCGCCATTGAAGCTATTTTGGAGCTTGAAACCAAGGCAGTTGCAATTTTTCTAGCAGACCCAAATCTTCACAAGCTCTGTGAATTGCTCTGTAACCTTAGAGCCTTAGTTGAAAAGCTCCAGAAACATCAAGGCTTTGGGCTCCGATCCCTCCTCCACCGTCAAATCGCCAATTACAAGATTTCCCAGGTCGCATATGCGATTGAGTCTGAAATTCAAGCGTATGTCGATCGGTTAACCATTAAAAATCTTGTGAAATCTCTGAATGAATCGACAAGCGAGGACCAAAAGGTGAAGGCTTTGATTGAGTTCACGGAGAGGTTATCGCAAGGCTTTGATATAGATTTTCAAGATTCGATTTTGAGGGCAAAGGTATTTACCATTCTTGAACATATACTCTGCGACAGTGAGTCATCCAGTTCAAAACGGGTTCGAGAACATGCGGCTATGGCTATAGATGCTTTAGTTAGATTCAATAAAAATGTGTTCGTTGGATTGGTGCTAATGGGTTCAACAATCAAGGCCTTAATTGCAATGGCTTCAAGCTGTTCGATACAAGTTCTGTCTTCACTCATAAGATTCATTAGAACCCCTTTAGTGGATGAACTTTTCTCCAATGGAGAAATCCCAAGAATTATCAACCTTCTATGTTCAGAAGATTTGTCAATTCAAGTTGCAACCTTGGATTGTGTTCTCGAGCTTGCTTATATTGGGAGAAAGGAAGTAATTGAGGCGATGCTTGAAGAAGAGTTGATCAAGAAACTGATGCACTTGCAAAGAATGGAGCGTGCGAATGGTTTAATTGAAATGGATTCGTACGATGCTTTAGAAACAGAATCGGAATATAAGGTGGAGATCAGAGAAAAAGGTACTTTTCCCTTTGCTAGTTGTGTTTCGAGATTTGCTATCCAGTTGGAAGTGGGAGAAGGTTTGTGCGCAGAAGAGAAAAGAGAACTTAAATTGGAAATACTTAGGAAGGTCAAGGAGGCTTCCGAGTCAGATGCAGAGGTTGCCACCATTACAGCTGAGATATTATGGGGTTCTTCACCTTGACATTAGATCCAAAAAATACAGTTTAAAAATCCTCCGTAAACTGAAATTGTCATGGTGCTATTTACCCAACTCGTCATTTTGGCACGCCCCAAGACGGTGTTGCTGCTCATTGTTGCGTGATACTGGCAGACAGGTATTCAGGACCGGCGATGATGAAGTTTCTGGTCTGCAAATAGGTTCATTGAGTTTCTCTGTGAAGGTGTAAAATAGTTTTTATCTTTTAAATATGGTGGTGGTTCTTGCACCACTCATTTTTGGAATGAGTGCAGCAGTATATTCAGTATAAGAAGCACACTGTTGAGTCTAACCCCTTTGTTTGAACTTGCGAGGAATTAAACTACTTGTAGAATTTCGATTCCTCAGAATTTGTCTTTGTATATAATATGAAAGTAATTTTACGCTTAGATAAATAATTGTTTATATTTCAACCATTTCTATTCTATCGGCTGTAAGTGTTTCACCAGCTAAGCTTAAGCTTGCTTGGTAGAAAATTCGCCTTCCTCTCCTCAAAAGATGGCAATAAAAAATGTTGAGTGTTGCCTCGGCTCCTTCTCCGGAAAAGCTGAAGTAGCTTTTAACGTTTGCTTTCTCAGGAGATTCTTCCGGCCCGTGAATATTCTTAATCGCAGGTTATTTACGTATGCAGACAATAAGCAAATTTAATGCATTGAACTAAGATACTTCATAAACAGAATTTATAGGATGATAGAACGTTTTTACTCAAATGTCATTAATCATAAAAATGTGTTCAGCATTTGGTAATTGTCTTACCAAAATATTTTAGGATAATCTTATACCGATTTTGTTATTTGCTTGGCTTTTAAATTGTTTATGTTTGAAATGATTAATTACAGACATATGTCTGAAAAATTATGCGTTATCAGAATAAAAAAGAAGAAAAATTATACATTTATCTTTTTTGCAAAACTTAATAAAATATGCTTGAGAGGTGTATCTAGGGAATGTGATAGAAATTTAGGAAAACCATCCAAAAATCTTGGAACAAATTTAAAACATGGGAATGTGATGCGGAATGTAAAAAGGAAATTTAAGACACAATACCGAGGGAATAGGGAAAGAAAAAGACATGCAATAAAGGGAATTTAACGACACTAGAATTCCTTTTTCTGTTACAAATGGCAGCAGAGATTTTATAAATGATCTGAATAATTGCAAAACGGAAGAACAAATCATTCGAGAAATCGCGAGAAAAAAATTAGCTAATAATAACAACCAAAATTTTAACACTTCCCTCTCTTTTTTTCCTTCCGTTTCTTCGGTTTTCCTCCATTGCAAGAATCCTCCATCTGACTCCCTCTTCCTAATATCTTCGTGCATTGGACTGGCCGCACAATGTAACTTGTTTTCTTCGTCTCTCCCACCTCTTGTTAAATTAGTGTGTAAGATTGAAGCTTTCCTTTCCCAAGATCACATTTTTAGATGTCGTTGACAAGGTGATACATTGAAGGCTGGTTCAGGGATCAGGCATAACAGGGCGGATCTTTCCAATTCTTTTGGTTTCTCCATCTGGGCATAGTTTGATTTGTGATGGGTTGGAGATACAAGGCTGGGTTGTTCCTTATAGCCGCTGTCGTTATTATCTGGGTTACCTCGGCCGAAGTCACCCAGGTAAATTTTTTGTTTGATTTCTTTTATGTCTATTATTCTCCTTCAAGTTTATATACCAAACAAATTAAATTCTCTTTGAATTTGGGTGAAACATATTTCGTGAATGTGCATTTTCATATGTTTCTGTGAGATTTCTAGATTGGGAATTATATTGTTTCCTTTGTGTTGTGATAATCAAGATTCTATATCACCAGTGAAGACGATGAAACGGTTCAGGGGCTTATGTCCTTGGATGGGGCAGTTGATTAATCAGACCATCAAATGGGAGGACTTTATATGCGAGTTTATGTTTTGGCTTCAGATTACTTGATGCTAAACCTTCCCAGTAATTAGCCTTTTCATTGATACTCGATTGAAATTTCACAAATCAATCATAAAACTAGCTGACACCAAAGTTCCGCTGGTGGAATAATTTGTATGTATAATAGTCATCCTGGCTTTGACTGAATAAGAACTGAAGTGTCATGCAGTCTGCCGTGTGGATACTTTAAAGGGATACAAAAGACATTTTCGGATATATCTATATATTTATCTGTCATTTCCGTCTTCGGGGAAAAACTATGCTTGAAGACTATTTGGATTGTTTTAAAGGATGGGATTTTGCTCTTGTTCTCTAGTACTGTGACCTCTGAATCCTTATTCACGCATAGTCAGACGCTATATTATTGAGAACGCTTTTGTATTTTGAAGTTAAACTTAAAGGATATCTTTTTATGGGAGACTTCATCGTGCACTGCGCAAGCGTCCAAGTTTTACATACATCAATGCTTTTCTGAACAATATTTTTCTTTAACAGGGTATTTTTACAGATTATAAACAACCATTTGCAGTTACATATATTGGAGTTTCTCTTATGGTAGTTTACCTTCCAATAGCATTCATTAAGGACTGGTTGTGTAAATTAGTTAGGCGCCATTCTTCTAAAAGTGGTAAACATGCAGCAAGCATGGATCAATCTTCTGCCCAGAATCGTTCTCCCACCAAAAGCAAGGAACTCGGGGTTGTGGTTCGAAAAGATTCTGAAATAGACCTTTCAACTCTTGCAGAAGCAAAACCATTGGTGGCTAGACACAATGATACTCACTTCCATAAGGTAGAGAGTGAGCTCACAACGAGGGAAATTGCTACTTATGGATTTTACATTGCCCCTGTCTGGTTTATAACAGAGGTAACTAAACAAATACATGTATTTTCCTTTAGATGAATGAATGTGTTTATATCTTACAATTTAAAATTTTCATTTGATTTGGTTGTCATTGCATCATATAAACAGGGTATTTATGACACATAATTGCGGTGCAATATACATGTAAGCACACACACAGAAATATCCAAATATATTACATTTTTGAACAAGCCTAGCATTGCCTCATCTTATATGAATTTTAGTTTATGTTATGTGAAGCTATTTGTCTCCATTCTGTCTGAAATAGACACGCCTCATTTTATTAGTGCAGTGAGATGTTTCCATGCCTGTTATCCTTGAACCTTCATTTTGTCTTCGCTAAACCATGATCGACTGGTTTTTTAATTTGGTCTATTTCCAAAGTGCTTATTCATAGATTCTTTTGTTTATCCATCAACTTCTTTGCTTCATACTTCATACATTATTAACTTGACGTTTATTCTGTTCCACGACAAAAATAGGAAAGGTAGCATTGGAGTTTAATAATTCTCTTTTGTTGCTTTTTAGTATCTGGGAAATGCTGCTCTCGCACGCACAAGTGTTGCCAGTACAACAGTTTTATCAGCTACTTCAGGACTTTTCACTCTTTTCATTGGTGTTTTTATGGGACAAGATTCTTTAAATGTATCAAAACTAGTTGCTGTCTCTGTGAGTATGGCTGGTGTTGCCATGACAACTCTGGGGAAAACTTGGGCGGCTGATGATGCTGAATTAAGTACTGCGTAAGCTCTTACTGCCTTTTGATGATCATGTCATATTCATTTAATTTTCTAACTTTTACTAATTAGTTAGAGAATAGAGGTTAATGAAACTAATTAGCATTGTATAGGAGCTAATCCTCTTTCTTCCTTTTTACTCTAAGATGGCTAACAAACTAGTGGAAATCTGATATGTATATACCATTACCAGCTTGCTCTTTGTAATGCATTTTTTTGGGCGTTGACAGTCGATATTTGTGTCCAGCAATGGGGAGCGCTTTCTCGTTGGAGATCTTTTTGGCCTTCTCTCAGCCTTGACATATGGTCTCTTTACAGGTTTGGCTATATCTCAGCTGTTAGTTCTTTCTACTGTGGGGTAATTATGACGAAACATAATCACATTTTTTTTGTTTTACCATTATTACTGCTGCAGTTCTTCTTAAAAAATTTTGTGGTGAAGGAGAAAAGGCTGATGTGCAAAAGCTGTTTGGTTATATTGGATTGTTTACACTAGCAGCACTATGGTGGCTTAGTAAGTTTTTCCCTTTTTCCCTCTGTTTTTTTTTTTTTGGGGGGGGGGGGGGGGGGGGGGGGGATGTTATGATCTAACTTTCTTAGATTAAAAAAATCTCTAATCTGTTTGACTAAATTGATTACTTATTCTCTTTTACATTTCTTTCAGTCTGGCCATTGACAGCTTTAGGAATTGAACCCAAGTTCACGATTCCTCACTCTGCCAAACTGGATGAAGTGGTTCTTGCTAATGGCTTTGTTGGAAGTGTACTCTCAGACTACTTCTGGTACATAAAATCAATCTTAATTATCCATACAATCAATCACCTTACTCAAGATCATGTTAGACTTCCTTTCCTCTTACCAGGGCACTTTGTGTTGTATGGACAACTCCCCTTGTGGCCACTTTGGGTATGTCACTCACGATTCCTCTTGCTATGGTGGCTGACATGGTGATCCATGGTCGGCAATATTCAGCATTATACGTTCTTGGCTCAGTTCAGGTATTCTTTTCTCCAAAGATATATTCAAACTTTAAGAGCTTATTTGGTCATAACACTGGTCGTCTCATCGTTTGCATGCACATCTCATTTGAATGTCTCAATTACCAATCATTCAGCCTTTTTTCTTTTTTTTTTTTCCTTCAACAGGTATTTGCAGGATTTATGATAGCTAATCTTTCTGACTGGTTAACGAAGAAGTTGGGATTGTAGCATTCTGTTTTCTAGCTTAGTTCGGCCAAAACAGATTCTTTCTTTCTTTGGACTGTCCTCTGTCCAATGTTCTGAGACTAGACGTTGGAAACAACGCGTTGGTCCTCGTTTTTGACATTTTCCTCGAAGAGAAAGAAAAAGAGATGATGTCCTTAATACTGTATTGGATTTTGTGTATATGATTCTAGAGATAGACACTTATGTAATTTTTTCTTTTACAAAAATAAAAAAAAAATATATATATATATATATATATATATATATATATATATATATATATATATGTATAATTGAGATTTTTGTTGTAATCAAGACCAGAATTTGAGTGTTTGCCATGAATGTAAGTAATAATCTTGTGTCAAATAAAACATTTTTTTTACATAATTTGCCAATGTTAAAGAATTTTTTTTATTTAGGATATGAGTTGGAAAAGGTTCTAAATGTTTGAAATAAAATTAATAAAAATAGTGAATGTAAGAAATAAAATCAATAAATATAAAATATGAAAAAAAGATACAATTTTTTAAAAAAAAAATACATAAAGAATTAATTTTGGTTAGACTTATTTTTGAAGAAATATTTAAAAAAAAAAAAAAAAAAGTTTAACGTTGTTATTCGAGATTAGGGAAGCCATAGTTTAATAACTGTTTTTATTCATTGAATAGATTGAGGATAAAGATAAATCGATCAAAACACCCATAATCTATATAGGTGACTGTGAATCTGTGACGATCGGAGTCTCGTGGTTGAACGTGTTTGCCAACCTACAATCCTGATTCGTTGATTCCGCTGCTGCGTGCGAGAGCCCTAACCCATACTATCTTGTTCCGCATCTGGGAACGCCAGAATTTAGCTGGTTTAGATCAGCTCTCAAAAATCTTCCATAACTGGCTTTGCTGCTAGGGCATCGACCATGCGATCCAAATTAATCCTTTTACTTTTTGTACAATTATGCTTCGCACTTTTCGCCTTGTCTTTTGCTCACTCTTCTGGGTATGAATTTGCTGCTTTATATTCTTTATAGCATTGGCCATAGTTTCTCAATATCTATGGACGGAAGACAGCAAATAAATGATTAATTAATTTTACTTTTTTTTTTAATGGATATTCAAATGAGCTTCTCTATTACTCATTCGCTCTATTATTTACGAAGTTTTCACGATGCATAATGCAGGAAAATTGTTTAACGATTTTGACATTGATTTCATTTTCTAATAAAATCTAATATTGTTTCTGCAGGTCTACAGAAGGCTACACTATTAATGGTCGAGTGAAGATACCCAGTATGTTTCTATGATGTATCTGATATTTATTGGCAGCTTAAATGAGTTCAAATAAGGGGTTTTTGTTTTATGCAAGAGTAGGTCTTTTAATAGTTTTGTCCCTACTAAAAGACGGTGAATTTTCTGTGCTTAACAACTTTAGAAAGGTTAAAGTATTGAAATTGAAGTTGGCGCCTGTGTTAACAGTAACTATACTATATGACACCAGGTGGTGTTTTGTCATCAAGATTGATTAATAATCTTGGAGATTACTGGTAATGGCATTGGGTTAACGATAACCAGTTCAAGCTATTCACTTACTTTTCGACACTGGTCTTCTAGTGCTGTGAAACTTCTTAATACTCTGTCAAGTAGGACAATTCTAAAAAATGACTGTAAAGTGTGGAATTTGCTCCTTTGTCCTCTATTTTACTGCTTCTGCTCGTAGCATGGTGTCATTTTGAATAGGCCCTTGTTGCTTAACGGCTCTTTTCAATTCTTTTTAATGTATAAGAACAGAATTCGTGAACTTATGCTAGTTTCAAACAGCAGAGAGTCTTTTGGATGAGATTTACTGGTGAGAGTGTCCAGAGCATGTTAGTATTTTTTCTTATCGACAAGGCATATGATATATCTGATGATATTAGTTCAGTCACTTATACCTGAAATTGTCTTTTTGGGGATGGTGGTGGGCTAATGTAAATTAGCAATAACTTGACATATGTTGAAATCTGTTGGGGGTGACTCCAAGTTCGTGTTAGTTGTCAAAAAGATTGAAATGTGAAACATAGTGCATACTGCATATTTCACATCTATTGTCCTTCTGCGCATGGGTTTGCGATGGTAACTTCCAGTTTTTCTAGATGCATCAATAATTTTTTTTTTCCTCCAGGTGTGGGAACAAAAGAATTCTTTCTTCCTGGAAAAATATCCAATGTCAAAGTCATACTCAACGGCGGTCAAAGAGTTACTTTTCTGAGGCCTGATGGATATTTCTCATTGTATCCTTTGTTTTCAATTTCGATTTATTTTTGTATAAATTTGCATGACTACCCTTTGGGATATTAACCGTCTTCAGTTTTCAATTTCAATTTATTTGGTGATTTGTAGTTAGTGCTGGTAAATTATTTTTACGAGATAACAAGATTCCTTAACACGTATGCTTAAAGCCACAATGTACCAGCTGGGACTCATCTAATTGAAGTGGCTGCAATCGGCTATTTCTTTTCACCGGTGGATTATCAATCTAAAAACCACATCTTATATATTTTTTCACTATTTGGTTTAATGAACATTTCTTTTTCCAAATGCTAATTCTTATTATATTTCATTAATAAAAAAATATAGGTACGGGTTGATGTTAGTGCCAGAAACCCAGGCAAAATTCAGGCGGCACTGACAGAGAATAGGAGGGGACTTAATGAATTTGTCTTAGAGCCATTGAGGGAGGAACAGTATTACGAGGTTTAGACTATATCCATATTCTTCTTTATGTTCGCTGCCCCCCTCCCTTCTAATTATCATCGGAAACTCCACCTCATGTTATATTGCACTGTTGCAGATTAGGGAGCCGTTCTCTATTATGTCCATTGTGAAAAGCCCAATGGGTCTGATGGTGGGATTTATGCTGATTGTTGTCTTCCTTATGCCCAAATTAATGGAGAACATGGGTATGTCTTATAAACTTGCTTCATAGAGTTCATTATTTCGTTTAGAATCTGACTCTTTTGTATATCTATATGGCTTGCTTGCCTTAGGAGGGTGGGATGATTAATTATTCCTTTCTGTAGAATTTCATGAGGCTTTTGTTGGCTCCTTGTAAGCCATATTAAACAATCAAAGTGAAGATTGAAGTGAAGTGCATATATATATATATATATATATCTTCAGAATTGAGTTCTCTTTCTGCCAAAAGCTTACAGTCATCAGTATTTTAATTTTGAACTTTTACATCATTTTGAAGAATATGTATGGTTCCACTTCTTGCTATATTACGTCCTCTCCCCCTCCCCCCAAGAGAAATCCCACCCCACCAAAAAAAGAAAGAAAAAGGCCATGGGTGTTGTTCAATTTTGATGCTAATTCAAAATACATTGTGATTTCTTCGTGAATTGTACCTTTTTTTCTGTCATAAATCTAGGTCTAAGGACAAATCTTAATGGGTTTCTTTATTTCTCTGTGGAAGACTTGGAACGGTTTAAACGCTAGATTGTGTTCCTTGCCTGAAAGTTGTGCTTAGCCTCTGATGGTTTAATTTTCGTTCTTAGCCTTGATGATAACTTCTCTGTTCAGATCAGCTACCCTTTCAGTTAAAAACATGGATTGCTTCTGTTTATTTTTACATTTTGAGTCATTTTTCTTGATATTTATTGATTCTCATTTGCTCTTTCTTGTTGATCTGCATTTCCCTATGACATTATGAGATGGAAATTTATCTCTTGAACAATCTGTGCCAATGGCAGTTATCTCGAGATGGAAATTTTTGCCATGCTTGGGACATCTCTCTTAATTTTTTTAAAGATCATTATTCGTGTCTGGCTTGTGTCCTTGAACTGATGTTGTCAATATGTTGTGCCTAAAACAGATCCAGAAGAAATGAGGCGTGCACAAGAAGAAATGAGAAATCAAGGGGTTCCATCTTTGGCAAACTTGTTACCTAGAAGCAGCTAGAGAGCGTATCAGGAACCAGTGAGCAAGTTTGCCTCGAGGAAATAGGAGAAGTTATGTTTGAAAGAATTTTGTTGTAGCAAATTGGTTCTATTTTTCTTATTTTGTGCAATAGTTGACTTCGAAATTTGTGATTAGTTGGGTAAGTTGGTAAAGTTCATTAAAACTTTCAGGAGTAGACTTCTATTTAAATGTGCTTAGTTCTTGCATAGCAGACAATCATACGCTAATGCCATTGCAATTTTTTTGGTTTTGCTTGAAGTAAAAATTATCTTGTGCTTCTTTTGCTTGGAAGAAACAGTGATCTACATGATCTATGGTGCCTGCGCTGTACAAGGCAGCATGCTGTCTTCAAGCTCGGTGCTATTATTTTTGGTTTCTGTTGCGTCCTTATTGGCTTGTTGCTGCATGATAGGTAGGAGGATAAGGAAAGCATAAATCTTCTGGAGTAAAATTAATTATCAAAACATTTTAATTGTTGTACCCAAAAAAAATTAATTATGTACTGTTTAATTAAATTTTTAAAATTAATGATCTAAACATTTTAATTAGTACCATTTGATTACAATTTTCCGAATCTTTTTTTGTGGTTGCAAAGAATTTTTCAAATCAAAACGTTAATATGATCACTTGATTAACTCTTGACATGAACTGTAGTCTTTGGACATCACAACGAAGCCAGATTTTTAATATCATGATAAACTCTTACACTAACAGGATGTTTCAGCTTTTTATTTTAAAAATGAAAAAAAAATAAAAGTAGGGTTTATTTTTTAATATGATGATACTAAGATTATAAAGATAATATCAACTGTATACATCATAAATTTTATAATTTATTAAGAAAAATTAATACTAAATAATAAAAATATTTTACTTACTATTTGTGATTTTCAAAACCAACTTTTTTTTGAAATATTAAAATAAAATAAAATTAATCAATAGGTTCTGTTCGTTACCTTCGTCCGGTCGGGTGGTGTCCGTTTTTGTTTTGTTCCCCTGATCCTGAGTCCTGCTCCTTTGAGCAGAATCGGAAGTCAAAACCTTGTGATTCTGATACTCTCTTTCTTTCTTTACGATGGAGAGCTTACCCCTCACAACAAAATCCGATAGGCGATGGAGATCAAAGCCTCTTAACACCTCCAAACCTTCCCTCGTCATGGCCTTCTTCTCTTGTGTTGCTTGGCTCTATGTGGCCGGCAGGTACTTCCTCTTTCCTCCCCTGAATATCTAGTTTGGTTATGTATGTTATCTCATTTGGTTCAAGTATCAATTAAATTTACTGATTTGAAATTTTCTCGCACTTCATTTTCTCTCTGTTTATTCGATGCAAGTTCTATCTGGTTTAATTTTAATTCCAATTTTCATGTAAATGCCTCAGCCAAACTGTTCAAATTGCATTTCGATCTCAGTTTATTGTCCTGTTTTGTGGGAAGTGACAGTGACTTTAATCAGCTTTCTAGTACCTCTAAGTTTTGGCATTCGCTAAACCACTGATCTGAAGCATTTTCGCTCGGTTTTTCATGTATATAACGTAGTTTTAATGTTTGTTATTTTGGAGTAATTAGGTTATGGCAAGATGCAGAAAACCGAAAGTTACTTGCTAATCTTCTACAGAAGAACTTGGCGCAGGTATATCTTAGTCCCAAGTCCCTTCTTTTCAATTTAGGTGCTCATTTGTTGCTAGAAAGGAGAAATTTTTTGGAAGTCCTATATTATAAGAAAGTGCCACGGCCAATGATATCTCTCAGAAACTAGTTCTGTTCTCTTTAGTTCCTGACCTGATATTAATGCGTTTTTGTTGGCAGAGGCCCAAGGTTCTCACCGTTGAAGATAAGTTAATGGTCCTAGGCTGCAGGTAGAGTCTCCCTCTTTTAATTATTCCTCCGTTAGGTTGATTGTTATTGTTCGATAATATTTTGGGTTTTTCTAATACTATCTTCTTTGGCATTTATGTTGTCTTTTAGGGACATTGAGAGGAGGATTGTGGAAGCTGAGATGGATTTGACATTGGCTAAGAGTCAAGGATATCTTAAAAACCAGTTGCAGCAAAGTCGCTCCTCCTCTAACCACAGGCTTCTTGCTGTTATTGGAGTTTATACTGGATTCGGAAGCCGCTTAAAAAGAAATGTGTTCAGAGGGTCCTGGATGCCCAGAGGTTTTTTGGACTTCGGTTGATGTTTACCGTTCTCTGTATATGCCTTTATGCTCTTCTTTATTGTTTGGGATCAAATTTCCTAGACTGATATGGAGTCTGAGTTGTTTGTTGCCTTTTTTTTTTTTTTCATAGAATAATAATTTTAGAAAGCTCAGCTAGTTTATAAGGCATACTTCTTATATATAAACCATTATGTTCTGTATCGACGTTGTGCTGACATTGACATTTTCACACTTTAATGCAGGTGATGCCTTAAAAAAACTTGAAGAAAGAGGAGTGATCATACGATTTGTAATTGGTCGGAGGTTTCTCCGCACACTTATCCCTAGCTAATATATTACCCACATGTTATTTCCAATTTCCATTGATGGCTATTTGTTTGCTGTAATTCCATTTTTGCCTATCGCAGTTTTTATGGTTATCACTGAGTCAAACTTCTATCATGACTTGATACTTCATAATTGGCAGTGCTAATCGAGGTGATAGCCTAGATCGCAATATTGATGAGGAAAACCGATCAACAAAGGACTTCCTCATTCTTGTAAGACATATCCTTGTAGTGTTTGTTATGATTCAAATTAGTTAAATCCTTTTATCTTGGATGATGGGTGGAGAGATTATGGTATCAGGGGCTTTGCTTAACATGCATTTGTGCGCGGATACTGTATGTCCACTTTTAATGTTCGGGTGTATGTTACGATATCTTGAGTCTTGGTGAGGATTAAACCTTAATGCTGCTAGTAAAAAATTGTATTTCTTGTGCAAAGAGACTTTTTTCCCCTTTTGTTTGTGGGTAAAAGGAGGAAAAGCAGAATGACAACTTGGACTCTTTTTGCATTTGTGAATAGTGATGCTCTTTTAAGTTGGCTGCAATTTTCATTGAACTTCTCTAAACATGCTACATATAGAACTTCAGCATTTGCTGTCAATGTATGTATCAGGAAGGCCACGAGGAGGCTCAAGAAGAGTTGCCTAAAAAGGTAAAATTCTTCTTAAGCACTGCAGTTCAGAACTGGGATGCTGACATTTACGTAAAAGTTGATGACAATATTGACCTTGATCTAGGTAAAGATCCTTTATATATCGATGTCCTTGTTTGTTATATACTGCTCACGGTAAAATTTATTTCTGTTCATGTGAACATATTGAGATGTTGACTTTTTGGTTGGCCTAACAGAGGGTTTAATCAGTCTTCTTGAGCGTCGTCGTGGTCAAAATGGGGCCTACATTGGATGCATGAAGTCCGGAGACGTGATAACAGAAGAGTACATTATCCATTTTACCTTTTGTCGAAAATAATTGCTACATCATATCTATGTTTCATCTACTATAAAATTTAATCATACTTGTCAGTTTTATGTGGTTCTGGTCTATTTTTAAGTTCCGTGAGATTTTTCCTCATCCTCAATAAAGCTTGTATTTTATCCTATTATCCACTTTTTATTGAAGATTGTTGGAAACTTTAAATGGTAATTTAACCTTTCCCTGGTCTCTAGATGCAGTGGGTTTTCCTAAGTTTTATTTAATGATCAGTTTGTAGTCTTGCCTTTTCTTTGCTGATTAAATTTCAGTACTTAGCTTTGAAGAGTTTTTTACTATACAGCTGTTGAGGCTTTCGCATTTGCTTCAATTTTAATTACTTCTTAAATTTTAAACTGTAATCTGCAAAGTCTATCCTACATACAATACTTTCTCTTTGATTATCATTGTCATCTTCGTCAAAGTTATAATTATTTATCATATTCTTGTATCCATAAAATTATAATTTTTTATCATAAAATTGTCAAGTTTCCTCTGTGTAAGAAATTTTCAACGTGGAGGTTCCAGCTTCAACTTGCATCTTATTTTGGTTGATTTTCAGGGGAAAACCATGGTATGAACCTGAATGGTGGAAATTCGGGGATGAGAAATCGTAAGTGATCTACCGAATTCAAATTAATAAAAGAAAATGAAATGGTTAAATTTTATCTCATCTGCATCAGTTTTTTTTTATTATGTCCAACAGAGCTGACTATGACCAGTTATTAATCAGTAGACATTAATGCTACCTGTGGCAAACTATTTATGTAGTATGGAACTCGGTATTGAAATATTTTGTTGTCAGGTACTTCCGACATGCGGCTGGTGCTCTTGTTATACTTTCAAAGAATTTGGCAAAGTATATTAACATAAACAGGTTTGTCTCGATGTCTTGTATGCAAAGTGAATATCCCATTTGTGAGAAATTAAACTGAAACGATAGGTTCAACTGTAGGAGCCTTTCAATATTATTCCTTATTAATCTATTGGAATTGCAGTCTGATTCAGTTTCTATATGTAGTGTCTCTCTAAAGACGTACGCTTATGATGATACATCCCTAGGCTCGTGGATGATGGGTGTCCAATCAACTTACATAGATGACAGTCGTCTTTGCTGCAGTAGCATCGCACAAGGTGAAATCCCCTTTCTATTCGCGGTCATATTTTTCTTCTCATTCATTCTCTTGGAACCATTGAAAAGGGACAGAGGGGAGTGGGTTTAGACTTGATTAGATTGTCCAAGTTGTGCTTACAATTGGTGGATTACTCATTTTCAGACAAGATATGTTCGTTGGCTTGATGGGAGGATGACATCTAGTTTTCAGAAAATGCAGCCACATACTTCGCTGATTTTGTCTGGAGATCAGGGTCTCTTATGGATGATTATGTGCATTCTATTCAGTTTTGTTGCGTCCAACCTTGGGAACTTTGCAGACACTAGCAATCTCATTCTTTCTAGGTGCAGTGATCTGATCCTTCCTTCAGATGCACAGTTCAGCAGAAGTTAAAGGTCAACTACACATTTGCAGACCTTAATCAGTCTTGTTGGTGCAGCCATTGAAACTCGCCTGATGTTTTTTCTATGGGTTTTATCAATATATTTGTCTGTTACTGCCTATGCAAACCACCTGTTGATGCACAGTACATTAATTGATGTATTCGGTGCCTCATTCTGAGTTAATCTTCGGGTCAGAGCCATGCAATGTGGCAATATCGCTAATCTTCTCAACTCAATGGCAATGCCCAAGCAAGTTTCCTAGTTTCTTCTTTAAAAAATCACATAACAAATCTTACTCAACGCCTTCCCACCAAAAGTAGCGTGCTCACTACAGAACCTAACGCACGTTTTATGATATCATATTACTCTGGCAACTTTCTCTTACTAAATATTATTCTGGAAATTTCCATAAAAAATATTATTCTGGAATTTGAAATTACTGTTTTTTTTTTTTAAAAAAAATCGAAGGTATTCCTTTAAACATACTTAATAAGCTGAATCTAATTATTTAAGTATAAATACACGTACAGGAACTCTCAGTCCTTACTCAAATGCTTAGATGAGTTGGGTTTTGAATCGAATCCGAGTGAAATTAAAACTCAACGACCCTGGGTGAACTCCGAATCGGATCCACACTCGAGCCCCAGGTCCGTGCCCCCGATTCGTACCCTTTCCTTTTCCATGAAAAACCGAACCGAGTGAACTCACGTATAGTTGATAACTTCCGCATCCTTGTGACTTGTGAGGGTCTAAACAGACCAAAAAAACAGAGGCTTGACCCTGCCAATGGGTACTCTTCTCAAGTGCTACAGACCTTTCTTCTTCTCACTTGTTCCTTACTCGGCTCGAACAACTCAGCTGAGAACCAATCACAGTGCTCACGCCGCCATTTTCAGGAGGAAGAAGCTATGTAGGTTTACTCGTTATTTTAGTGTCAGTTCTTTGGGGCCATCGCAGCCGTCGACTGCCCATCAGAACTGCGCAAAATCCGACGTTGAGAGCGTCAATAGTCCATCGCCGGAGCTGTGGCTGCACAACACGATGAGTAAAAGGAGGGAAATTTTCAAGCCGAAAGCAGAAGGAAAAGTGGGAATGTATGTATGCGGAGTTACTGCATATGATCTTAGTCATATTGGACATGCTCGCGTGTACATCAATTTTGATGTTCTTTACAGGTTACACTCTTTCTGTTAAGAGCATCGTCACCTCTAAATTTTGTATGTTGCTCAAGGCTTTAATTAACTTGATGGCATCGTATGTGTTATGCTGACTAGGATACAAGAATGAAAAATATGTGAGTTCTGTTTCTCTTTCTATGTTTCCATTTTATTGTGGATCAAGTGAAAATGTATTCATTTGCTGATCCAGGCCTAGACCATGTGGAACGAAAATCTAAGTATCCACGTTGGGACTTGAGTGATGAATATGAATACGCTATATTTATGTTGCTCATGTCCTATTTTATGCAGAGTAAGATTGAAACGAGTCTAAGGTTTAGACTTTTAGTGCTAATTGGTTTTCTCCGTTTACTTCGTTTGGCAATTAGGCAGATACCTGAAGTACTTGGGATTTGAAGTTTGTTATGTTCGCAATTTCACTGACGTTGATGACAAGGTGAGTCAAATTGCCATTCCCGATGGTCACTTCAAAAAAAGAAAATTACTTCTCTTTTCTGTTTATTTGCTGGGATTTTAGAAATCATTAGAGATATTTTATTGAGCTGCAAAATGCAACTTCCGCTACGAGGTACTGTACAATGAATAGGAGAGAGAGAAAGAAAGAGAGAACTGAGTTTCCAGTGGAATATGTGATAAATTTAAGCTAATTATGCATCCAAATTCGGTGCATGTCAACAATTTAGTCCCTCTATACATCATTTCAATTCTTTTTAATTCTAAGTTTCCAACTCTTGTAACTTTGTATGTTTTGCCCTGTCTTTTGGCCACTTGGTTATTGTACTTTTGTTTGTTAAATTTGTAATCTTAATTCTAATGTATATTGTAAGACATTTGAATAGGTATTGAATTTTGATTACCCTTTTGCAACAAATGCAAACTACCTACCTTTTTTTCACATTGATATGACAGGATCTTAGTCTGCACTTTTCAAATTCTGTAGATAATTGCAAGAGCAAAGGAGTTAGGGGAGAATCCAATCAGTTTGAGCCAGCGATACTGTGAGGAGTTCAATCAAGATATGGCTACTCTAAATTGTCTGTCTCCTTCTGTGGAACCACGAGTCTCGGATCACATGCGGCAAATCATTGATATGATTGAGCAGGTACAGTTGCTGTCCATTTTACTGCAGCGTTGAAGCGAACATGGAAAGATTGACAAATTCTATGTTGATCCATTTCTCAAGATTAATTTCTGCTACTCAACAAGCTTATTTGGATATATTATAGGTTGATGAAATGCTGATGTCATTATTGTTATTGTCATCGTAATCTCTCTATCTGCTTGACAAATATAAAAACTGACGTTGATCAACAAACATGCTTCGTGGCAGATTCTTAACAATGAGTATGCCTACGTTGTTGATGGGGATGTATACTTCAATGTAGAAAAATTTCCTGAATACGGGAAATTATCTGGACGGGATCTAGAAGATAATCGAGCTGGTGAGAGGGTTGCTGTTGATTCAAGGAAGAAAAATCCTGCTGACTTTGCATTATGGAAGGTACATATATAACATAATGATATTGCGTGCATTACCCTTGATTGTCACAAAATTATCAGTGATCAAATGGGATTCATGGAGTTTTTGTGGCTTGAATGTAGATTAGTTTCCTGTAAAATATGCTTTTTCATTATATTTTTTATTTTCAATGCCTCTGCAGTCTGCAAAGTTGGGGGAGCCATTTTGGGAGAGTCCCTGGGGTCCTGGAAGACCTGGGTGGCATATTGAATGCAGTGCTATGAGTGCCGCTTATCTTGGTCATTCTTTTGACATCCATGGTGGGGGAATAGACCTTGTGTTTCCTCACCATGAAAATGAAATTGCTCAGAGTTGTGCTGCATGTGAGAAAAGTAATATTAGCTTCTGGATACACAATGGCTTTGTCACTGTTGACTCTGAGAAGATGTCTAAGTCTCTAGGAAACTTTTTCACAATTCGGCAGGTGACATATTCCTGATAGACTTATCCTGTTTAATATCTTCTGCCAAAAGATCTATGATTCCTATTTTGCTTATAGTCACTGCTATAATGTGTCAAGTCCTTACGCTATAAACATTTCATGTTATCAGGTTGTAGACCTTTATCATCCACTGGCTTTGAGATATTTTTTGATGGGAGCCCATTATCGATCTCCAATTAACTACACTTACATACAGCTTGAAAGTGCTTCAGACCGTGCTTACTATATATATGAGGTACCATTTTATTAAGTTAAATAATAATACTAAAAAAAGAACAGTGTTGTCTATTGTTATGTGCTGTTAGTATCTTGATGAAATTCATTTGGTTGCAGACACTACATGAATGTGAAAATTTTCTGAGCCAGCATGATCCAACAATTAGGAAGGATCCCATTCTACCACCTGATACTTTGGATATCATTGATAAGTTCCATGATGTTTTTGTGGCCTCTATGTCTGATGATCTTCGCACTCCAGTTGTATTAGCTGCTTTGTCTGACCCATTAAAAGTAATCAATGAGCTGCTACATACTCGTAAGGTATGCTATTTTCTCTTGGGGATATTAACTCTGAAGATATAACCTTTTCATAAATAATCTAGTATTATGATAGAATGAAGTAAAGGTCATTGGTTCAATTTTTTTTTTTTTTTGATATCAAACATAGTTTAATTTTAATCATAATATTAAGAGTTCAACATTCAATCTTAGTTTAAGGACAATTTTGTCAAAAATGTTGTGTTATTCATTATATCATCCTAAGAACCGAATCTGAAAAGGGTTGAACTAAAGGATCTTGTCTGGATCTCTTCAGCTATTGCTTCTCAATCTAAGAAATACAACTTTCAAACTTATATCTTGATGATTATAAATGTTGTATCTCAATCATTTAAAAACATTACCAAGTTGATAATCTATTCAGGGTAAAAAACAAGAATTGCGAATAGAATCACTTGCGGCTTTGGGAAAGAGTGTCAAGAATGTATTGATGGTTTTGGGACTTATGCCTGCAAGTTATTCTGAGGTATGAACTATCCACTTGAAGTGATCAATTCCTGTCGTGTTCATCCATTTTTCACATTTCAAGATATAATGCCCAGAGTTTTTATCGAAAGTATGTAACCTTATTTTCCATGCGTACTTGATGGGAACCCCAATAAAATATTTGAGAATGTTATTTTTTGGGGGAAATTCTGATAACTTTGTAGGTTGCCTATGAAAGGCTTTCTTCATGTATCTCGACATTGTCTGTTCCTGTAGGACTATTTTGTTATTTCTTATTTCCTTGTCTTCAAAGGATTCCTCTATTGAGGTTTTGATAAGTCATTTTGTCGCTCTTTCGCTAAATTTTTCATGCTTGAAGTTACTCGTAACTTTCATGATGCAGGTTCTTCAGCAGCTGAGGGAAAAGGCCTTAAAGCGTGCGAATTTGACAGAAGAGGAGGTTTTACAGAAAATTGAAGAACGGGCTGCTGCTAGAATAAACAAGGAATATGAAAAATCAGATGCAATTAGAAAGGATTTGGCTGTTTTAGGTATAACCCTTATGGATAGTCCCAGTGGTACAACTTGGAGGCCCATTGTGCCGTTCACACTTCAAGAGCAGCTAACTGCTACTCATTGAAGAGTTTGTGTTTCTGGAATCAACATTAGCTTCAGTCCTTCTATGGAAATTGGAAAGTATAACATGTACCACAACAAGGAAACCATTAGGATGGCCAGGGTGTATCAACTGATCGGTATGGCCAATGTATTGATTTTTTATCAGATCAAAAAAAAAAAAAAAAAAGATTGATTTTTGATAGGAGCTTTTTGAGTTTGTTGCAATTGTTATGGTGATAAATTAATTGGCGAATTATAATTTAATAAACATGTTTGCGTTTTTTCTTCTCTTGGAATATTACATTTGCCCATGACACATGAGCATGTTGTAATTTATTAAAATTGCAATCATCTCAAAAAAGGAAATTTTCCATGTTAAGTTTTTTATGAGCCAGCTTCGTCCTGCAAATAGTTCGTTTTATCAGTGCACTTTGGAGAGCTATAGTCCTATGAGTAAGACTAATCCCTGATCCGTTCCAAGTTCGCCGGAATAACACTACCGGAGAAATTCATCCATTTCAGACAGCAACTGCAGAGAGAGAGAGACGGCGTCTCAAATCAAAGTGAGAGCTTCAAAATTGTGGGTATCCTCAAAATTTTCCTAACAAAACGAACGACGCAAACAAAGATTTTGATGGTTAAAACCATTGAATGATCATCGAATCCATGTTCGTAGTCGTAAGTTTCCAAGCATGATTTCCTTGAAATGCAACTGGCATAATAAATATGGAAATCGATTATTTAACAGCTTCCACGATTAAATAAGGATTTGATATCCAAATGTTCATAACTTAAATGTTAATAGTCAATGATGATAAAAAAAAAAAAAAAATGAAATTGCTGAATGCAACATCAGAGAAGGGGCAAGATATTCAACTAGAGCTTGAAACATCAAGCTTTGCTGCGGCAGATGAATAACTTACACTACTGTCCCTTGTAGTTTTGCATTGACTGGACTGCTCATAACGAAGGAACTTGATTTTTATCTTTGTCGAGCTGTTCCTTAGCATCTGCACGAATTGCAAAGACAAAAATGCTCATTAAATGTAGTGAAAGCAACATATAAACAAAAAATCCTTTGGTATGTGACGATCCATTCCAGGTTAAGTCCTTATCTAGAAAGTCGAAGTCTCACATAACAAACATCTTCAGTTATTTGAATTTTTTGGAAGACATAAACCAATGAACTACCAGAATTCTTTTTAGATCTTTTTTTTTTTTTAATGGTCAATTTGTGGGAGGGGATAAGTTCTCAAATTTGATCCCAGATGCCTCTCTTAGGATATTATGGTAATTAGACGCACTTACATAGAGAAAAACGCTAATGGGATGCCTTCCACATATTGTATTGTCATACTCCGACAAATACTGTTTGAATGCATCTGGATCTCCTGTTTCTATGATATCCATGCCCATCTTGTCTAAAGCCTCAATTGATTTGTAAATAGGCCCATGTCTTTTGTCATAGTGCAGGTAGTTAAATCTGAATCAAAAAACCAGTCGGAAATAAGTCAGGCAGAATATAGATTCAAATGGATTAGCTTGGATAAAAACATGACACCAGCTTCAGACTAGTCAGCTTTACATAACCATGAAAAGAATACGTAGGCCAAGTGAACCTCTGACCACTGTCAGAAGACACAGAACCTGTAAGAAATGGTTAGTTAAGTCATCTAAGCTTATCCTGATAAAATATGCAAAACTATGGTTAAAATAAAATGTAAATAACATCTATCATCAAACAGAAAATATCAAATAAATAAACCATGGATTATGGAAGTACGGTCTGGCTCGAGTGGAAGCAAATTTTGAATAATTAATTCGTGAGTGTGGTTTTTAGCACATCTGACAAACAGACGAGTTTACTAGTAGCAAAACCTCGGAGAATAATCAGGTAATTAACATGTAAACTATAGATATTACTTACCGAGACCCCCAATGACAAAAATCTGATGACACAGAAAAGAAATTATTTGGATCATCCACATATTTTGCAAGTAATTGCCCGTACATGGCTTCATTCGCAGCACTAACAGCACCAACTAATATGGGTACAACCTTTACCTGGTGCCTGCATCAATATAATAAATTCAGTCTCTACCGTGAGGTTTAAGAACAATAACTTGTACTTTAACATGATTTACCCTTCAAATACTTTGGCGAGATATGGCAAGTGCATTTCCATGCTATGTTCAGCCTCATCAATGCGAATATCCATCAGTTCAAACTTCCCCGTGGCTTTAAGCTCTTCAATGACTGATCACAAGACAAAAATGAATCATCAAGAGAAACCAATATTAAAATATGATAATTGAACCACTTTAGCTTGTTAGATTGTTTCAAATATTCCACACATAGAAAACCAGAATCAGAGTAATTTGAATTTCCAATGCAGATCATTTATTTCTATTTCACATATGTTAGCAACTAACACATAGATAAGAATGTATTTGCATATACGAAAAAATTTCTTTAATTTCCATATATAATAAGAAGTTGGTTTATCCAACCCTCTTTAAGATATCGCATCCAAATTTTCTTGATCACCATTTTGTCTTTTTATTAGAAATTTTCAGCAGTAGATAATTTCCTTCAAGGGCTACAAAGAAACGTCTGCAATGCATTCATCAAAAAAAATCACATCCTTACAGAATATATAGACAAGATTTACCAATGAAATATTTATTAGAATATAAATATCAGTACCTTCCAAATCAACAGGCAGGTCCCCTATGGGTGTCTTGTAAACTGTGGCAGTTGCAAGAGCACATTTTGAAGTGTAATAGTGATGAGAAGGACCAAGAAGGAAAACCCGTGTGCTGAAATTGTAAAATAATAAAAGAAAATCCAACAATTAGCAGCGACCAGTATAGCAAGAGGAAAGCACAGAGTTATAAGGGAAAGAGAGGATAGGAATAGAGGCAGAGGAGCCAAACAAAAACTCTACGTACATGCTAGACGGATCGATGTTTCCAAAGGCATAGGCAGCAGCTCGTCCTGAATAAGAATAACCAGCATGTCTAGCATTCCAGGCACATAGTTGAAGCACATCCTCCGAATTAGTCCAAATTACAAATATCCCAAAAAAAAAAAAAAAAAAAAAAAGGCGCAGAGTTTTGTAACTTACGGAGCTATTACTCCTCGTACATCAGGAGATTTGGTCAGACCGGATGATCTAAGCCATCCTTCAAGCTCTTCTGCTAGCTGTTTGGCTGAAAAGAGAAATACTTAAAAATTAGATAGAAAACAACCAAGTCGACAAAATGTTGCTACCTGCATATATAGAAACATAGAAAGCATTGAAGGAACTTAAAAGAGTGATCTTAATTAGTTTCAGCCAGTACGAGCCTTACTGTCCTCAATAATTTTCAAATAAGCAAAGAAAAACTGTAAAACTCATATCAAACTTGGTTATCTAGCCAACTGCACCCAATTTAAGCACCGTTTCCGGGTACAGAAAAATCAACGAGAAACTAATTTAAAGCGCAAAACCCTTCACCCTGGTCAAAATTCCCTCCAGCAATTCATCGAAATACCTTATTCAGAATTCTTATTGCTAGTTGTAAAAGCATCTATATTTTCGATTCAAAGCACATGTTTATTAGAATTTAGCTCATATAAGGTAGTCAATTTTCGTCTTTTTGTTGTGACTGTATTCCTTCCCCATTGAGTGAGAGGCAAAGAGAGACGGCGGAAGAGTGTGTTAAAACTGAGACTTACGATTATCATTGTACCATGAACCGGCATGGGATGCCCTCCTGACCTTCTCCATAACTGGAGATTTGAGCTTATGAAAGAATTTAGAGAGAATTTTGGGAGACGAAAAAAACCCTAGAACAAGATAGCAATAATCGAGTGCCTTTACTGATCAAAACAGATTCTTTAAGAAAGAGAGTAGTAGTTCAACTTTATATAAAGTCGGACTGTGGTGATACAGAAATAGAATACAACTAGGATAGGAAGACGGCCACTTCAGTTCTGCGACCGATTCTTCTCGCTCTTTCCTATTGTAATTTGTGTTGTATTTCAAGTTCCGTTTTCTATTCTCTTTACTACTTCCTAGTTCTCGTATTCAATTCAAAACCTCAGATGAAGACAACATTAACTAAAAAATATCTCTATTTAGTTGGGTAATGATTTTTTTTATCAGTAGTTGGATAATTATTTAAATAAAAAAATTATGAACATGATGTTTTTACATATTTTTAAAATATACTTCAACATGAACAAAATTAAAATATATTCAATAAAATAATGGCTATAGAAAATAATTTCAATTGAGACGGCTATAATCCAAGGGGAGTATGCGAAATAATCTGTCAGTTTCGTTGGAACTTTTTCTTTCAGAGATAATAATAATAATTTATTTATATTAGCTTTTTTAGCCACAAAAGGAAGACCAATCATATCATAATGAATACTTCATGGGCAACGTGATGCCTTGGAGTACAAAAGAAAATAACGGCAATGCAGCCTAAAATCAATTACACAGAAAAAAAGGCTATGGGATGAATGAAATGAAATTCGATTCTCCAAATCGATTATGGCCCAAAATTTGATTTTCCAAATCAAACGAGAATAGGTAATTTGGTCCCTTGTCTCCACTTACATCTTTCAAGTGTGTTTGAACATAGAAAATTACCGCCGCAGGTAGTTGAAAGTTCAAACACGACGAAGGAAAAGATAGGATATAGTAAAGATCGATATAAGATAAAAAAAAAAAAAAAACTGTATTCTTCTATATAGCACCAACAAATTGTTACAAATGACAATTTGGCGACCTGAATCATCAACGTACCTCCAACTAATCAGAGCAAACTGAACAAATTAAAGCTTACGCCAACTAGCTCACACCAACAAATGCAATCGTATACCCATATTACAGGCTACATTTGCAAACAATAGAAACTTTGCAGCCAAACCCCCAAAAATGAATACAATATAATCAGGCTTTCCAGCCTATTTCTCAATCTTGTATGCAACTCGCACAAGAAGAAAAGAAAAAATCCACTCAACTCCATTTCATGAGTTAAACAAATGCAGTGTTGAGAACAAAAAAATCCCTGCAATCAAAAGGCAAGAAATCCATTCAGCCAAACTACGTGGATTTCAACATTGATAAAATATATTTATATATATATATAGCTTAAAAGTGAATCGACATCTAAAATGTAACAATTCTTGAATGCCTCTACACTTAAACTCGCTAGAGTAACTAAAAAGTTCATACAACTGCCAAGATGATTGTGACATTTCGTGAGAAGAACAATTCATGCTTGTAAAAGCCCCACCAACCTATGAAACAACTCAGGCAGATTTCACAGTTGCGAGCAGATTCTGATTATACAGACAGTGTAATTGGAATTTAAACAGGCAGCTTTTAACCCAAGATGTTATCAGAACCTTAATATGAAATATCATCATTCACAGACTACCAAAAATGTCACCAGATTATGACTGGCATTAGTAGAATTTAGTTCACAACAACTTATTTCTCACAAACCTTTCATTTTGATGCTTACTGTCATTAACCTATTTCTCACAAAATCTCGCTACCCAATCAACACAAATTCGAAAGCATTATATTCCTTCCACTCATCACTACCTGATTTATTAAAAGCCCCATCAATAACTTACATAGATTCTAGCGTATAATGGAAACATCTATGACATTACTGATGAAACCAACATCAGTTTTTGGTGCTCAAGAATCAAGCATCTGACCATTTGTCAATTAATCATAATTTGGCACAATTGCAGCCAATTAATATTCCTACATTTTTCATTTTAGTTAGTAATTACGAAAGACTCAGGTAAGTATGCTTCTCTCTGTAAGCAAGTATATTTCTGAAATTCCTACTAGGACCTTACCTACCACAATTTTATAGATATTCTGATATGAACTCCAATTAACATTCCAAATACAACATCATCGCTTCAAATTTGAGAGACTAAGAATAGTAAATATAACTTCTGTAATTATTGAACCCAACAGAACAAACTTAATTTGAATTTTCATAAAAACAGAAAATGCCTATCCCCGTGATCCAGTCATGTGTTCACCTACTCCATGCTTGTATCCGCTGAAACCAAACTAATTTTTCAAAACAATTGAGAATATTTTGTGCAATTGGATCATGGCAAACAGTACTGTAGAATGTAGATGAAGTATAGTCTTACGTACCTATAAAGCCAAGAAAACAGAAGCATCAATAATGCCTCCAAAGAATTCCAAACTCAAAAAGATAACTCAAAATTGCTCCAAGAGGTAATGAAGTTTTGGAACACGCCGACGAAACAATGGTTCAAGTCGGAAAGAAGGAACACCAAACTGCCACCTTTGGGCATCATACATGTCATTCCATGCTTGAATAATCTCATCAATTTTGAACCCCAAACCTATAATTTTGTGTACTGGTTAGTTAGTTACTTTGAATCCTGAAAATTTTGAAATTTAAAAGAAAATTAAGAAATTTACAAGATGGATAATTTTCTTTTCATCCATCAAATCCATACCTTCTACTGCTGTTTGATTGGAACAATGGTTCTTTACCATGACAGCTATATCTGTTGGAGAAGCTCCAGCAAGTTCAAACTTCTCCACTGCAACCTCCAAACATTCTTCCCATGTTGGTAGGCCTAGCTTATATTCAACAACGGAACGCTCGTACAATAAGGCACCCCATAGAAGATATATTTGTGACCTCATGTTTGTAGCCTGCTCTGCAGCTTCATCAGAAGAGATGTCTTTGAAAAGACTATCCAAACCCATTTTCTCTAGATGCGCCTTAAATTTATCTGATTTTGATAGTCCATTTAAACGCTGCTCCTCCATCTCCTCCCATATCAACATGCCTTTCTCCATGTTATCCTCAGCCTTGTTGTAGAGCTGTAGAACCTCATCAGAAGGGCGAGCTTCTAAATCCAGCTTGCATGCTATTGCATAATTCCAGCAGAGCTTTGCTTGCTCAAACTGCTGATGCCCAAGAGCAAGAAATCCCTCGTAAAAGTTTGGTTTGATTTTCAAGGCTTCTCCGTATCTCATTTCTGCTTTCATGTACTCCTTTTGAGCCCACTCATAAGCTGCTTTAATATGCTCAAGAGCAGATTCCCTTGACCCGTCCTCTGGAAAGGAAACTCGCTTCCTTGCCCTGGACATGTGGATATTCCCCCAATTAAATACTGCCAAAGCTGCCATCTCTTGAAATTTATCTGCAGCAATTTCAAAAATTCCTTGAGCGTCATCACTTGTTACTGTATCCTCCATTGCTTCTGAATATAGCTTCATTCCAAGCTCATGAAGATCCAAATATTCATCAGAATCAAACCCAACATGGTTCTTGAAAAGCCTTGCAAACTGGATAATCCAGTCCTCCACAGTAGTCATCCTATTTGTTACATCGTGGCCTTCTGCCGTAGCCCCCTTCTCAGTAACACCTATCGTTTTTCCACCATGAGCTTGCACCTCATCGTCATTGGTTATTTCGTAATATGGTGGTTCCTGGTCTGGATTGACTTCGGTAATATAGAACCGAAGGGAGCCAAGGGGGCCCTGACCTGAAGATTCAGCCAGCCTTAATTCATCTGTAGTAGTGATTGTAACCAGATCACCTTCCTGATCCCTGTACTTCACAAGAACACCCTTCAGTCCTGGAAACCGATCCCTAACAATATCCCTTACCAACCTCACACTACAATTCATTGGTAACTGTGCCCACCTTATATCCTCTCCATGTACTAACTTCACCGTCCTTGTGACCACTTTTTCTTCCTTAACGGGTTCGACTACAAGTTTTTCTTCTTCAACTGTTGTTGTAACCACTTCTTTATCCTTAACAGCACTCACATTCTCCTGAACAACCACCTTATCCTCTGCCTTGTCGTCAATTTTTTTATTTTTCTTTTTCCTTAATTTCTCTTTTACCACTTTACGCAAACGAGAAGCAGGGGGCTCAACACTAGCTAAGCCAATCTCTTTCTCATCGACAATGATACCTTTTTCTTCCATTGTCTTTTTCACACTCTCCAGAATCTCCAATGCGGTAAGGTTACTAGGCTCCACGCTCAAAACAGTATTAACATCCCTGAATGCAAAATCCAACCGATTCAATGCTTCATAGCACTTTGCCCTTTTCAACAGAGCTTTACTATATCTTGGTGATACTTCCAATGCTAAATTACATTCGTTAATTGCTCGAGGGTATTCCCCAAGACCCAATTGCATATAACAGGTTGCCATATTGCTCCGGAGGTGAGCGATATCGATATGGTTTTTAGGAAGGAGCTTGAGGGCCTTCTCATACTTCAACATAGCGCCTTCATAATCCTTCTTCTGAAATAGTCTGTTGCCTTCTTCCTTGAGGTCTTGTGACATGTTGATGAACATCGCTGTGTCTTCATCAAAAGCCTTGGAGGTCCTCTCGGAAGGCTTGATAGGCTTGCTGTTCGCATTCGCAGCCTTCTGGGCAACAACATCCTTCTTCTTCCCAGTGGGCTTCCCCATTGATAAGTGAACAGGTTGGTGGACAATAAGAAGGGGGAAAAAATCCCTAAATCAAAGTTCTAAAAGTCTGATCCGATTCGAATCGAAACTCTTACAAAAATATGAAATTCTCAAAACTAAAATACATACGACAGAAGTTTACAAGGAACGAGACCCAAGGATGACCAGAATAAAAATCAAAACAATCAAAATAGAAATTCTTATTTTCCAAGCCCCAATTCACTTCACTCAATCGCGATAAAATAAATATTGTTACAGAGGATAAAAAGAAAAGGGAAAAAAAAAATACTGATTGTCTTATTGGCTGGCTCTTCTCTCGCCCTTCTCTGAATCAGGACGAAGCGAATATTGATCCAGGGAGAAGCAAAGATGAAGATGCAATCAAATCCCGCACTGAATCGAATACGTTGAGAAGTCAGCGAGGACGTCAATGGCGTCTGATTGCGCAGAGGTAACAAGCAAGAAGAACGTTTTAATTGTTTAGCACTCGCTCACTCTCCCCCTGGGTTTCCATTCGCAAAGTCAACGTAGGCGGGACAAGGTAGAAATGAAATGTACTCTCCGAGAAGGCGCGTGTATACGGCAACAAGAGAGCCCTTGGTTTCATCATGAATTGCAAAACCAAACACGCGCCTTGACGGGAATAAGTAAAAGAATGTTGAAATTTTCATCTGTACTCGGGTTATTATAACATGGAATGGATCCCACATCGGAGGATATTCCGGGAAGAAGGTACCCTCGTTGACGGTTGAATTTTGCATGTGACTTTTTCCCTTTGCTATTTTTAGCGTGTCTGCCCGACCTTAACTGCCAAATAAATAGTCTGAATCAGCAACTTCCCAGGACAAGCCGTTCCGGCCCGAAATGTTGTCGTTTTGTTGACAGTGCGATCGAGTAATGAAACTTTGCAAATATCATCAAGACTGCTGATTAGAATCTGGACGGAACTGAGATGCAACAGGAAAGCAATTGTTGCCGAAATAGCAGAAAAAGGAGAAATCAAGCATATAATACTGCCATTTTGGTGAGAAAGGAGCATTTAGAGTTAGAGAGAGACTTCCTTCATTATGAAAATCTCAAAAAAAAATTCTACAAATTTATCACGTTGAAAGAAAAACAGGAACAAGTGTTCTCATTAGGTCTGCTCTGCTGCGTTTCAGGAGTAGTTTTCTGTTATTCTGAAATCGCTGGGGGGGTAATGGGGTTAGTTAGGAGAGAAAGTTGGTGGGATTAAAGAGATTGACGTCGTTCTAATGAAGCTCAAGAAAGAGTTCGAAACGATTTGTCGGGGAATTTCTTACGACCTTCAGCAAACGACAAGTCGTAGCATTGTTGGAGTCGAATATGTATAAATGGAATGAGCCTAATGTGGGCCTTGTGATGTCATTCCGGGCAACCTTTAAAAATGTTGGGCTAACTACCATTACCCCGAGGCTCAAAATCCCGTCCCACATGCCACAGAATACCAAGAATAGAAGGAGTAAACGTACAAGTGCAATTACAAATACTAGTTATTTGTTATAAGAAATGCTATTTATATATGCATGTTAATAAATTTGCACCGTTTCATTGTGATGTCATTTTATACATGTTAAAATTCTACTCAAAAAAAGAAAAGCTCCTTGTGTGTGAATAGCAGGGACAGGATCAGCTATTTCTACTTGCATGTTTTTTATACAATAATAGGAAGGCTGCGGATATGAATTGTGTCCAGTCCAGTGTGAGCAATCCAACATGCGTTTGGTGCAAGCAACGCAAAAGTCTTCAGAAATTTTCTTTTTTCGGCCGTTGAAATTTTTCATTGATGCTAGTTTTGCCATTTCTCAATCTATACCCCAATAGCCCTAGCCCAACTCCACATGTGCCTTGGGCAAGTAGGCAACCCACTATGCCCCCATCTTCTCTTACTAATATTAAAGTCACGCCGGATGACGACATTATAACGCCATTTCCTTGGTATGTTAAGACTTACGGGGACAACCTGCTGTAGTTTGAGAATAGTTCACACCCCTTTCTCCATTTTTTCTAAAGAATTAAATGAGATTTTTTTTTTGTAAAAAAAAAAAAAAAGAAACAATCTAATAAAAAAAGTTCTCTTCTCGTGTTTAACACGATTTGTCCTTATTCCTTGCCATCAAGCCATAGTCAATTCTGCCACCAATTCCAAATCACTCTTCCAAATTTAAAAAATGATCACGAATTGCGCGTCCAGCCACCTGGCTTAATAACTTTCCAGCTGCCAGCCTTTCAATACAAAGTCTCCCTTGTTTATTCCAACTTCTTTTTGTTCAAATTTTATTTTGATTTACTCAGCATTTTTACATTAAATTTTATTCTTACGATGGAATTTCATGTCTTTTTTTTTTTTTCTTTTACTTTGCGATGTGAATTCCGTCAGTCCAACTTTCATATTCCTGTGAGGAGAGTTCACTATTTTCGTTTTTCAATTTATTTAATCTTAAAATCAAAGTCCATGGAACTCCATCCTCCTGTGCAGGCTTTTTCCATTTCTGAGGTCAGCTCCGTAGTTCAAGCCATAAAGATGAATCCAAGTTCGGATTCACACGGTCGACGCCCCTAAACTCTGCGTCACAAAACAGGAAACACAACTGCACAACCAAATCAAAATTAAATTAATTTAATATAGAAGTATGAAATAAAATAAAAAAAGAATATACCTCGGACCAAATGCAAAGCAACTGACGAACTTAACGGCGAGTCAACGGCGGCACGCAAAACGGAGCTACCATACGTGCCACTAACGACGGAATCAACCGCGAGGAACGGCAAGGACAATGAAATCACAACGCTGCAAAGGTAACCGGAATGGGTCACGCAGTTCAGTTCATCATCATTGGCGATATGGTTCATTAATTTCTTGCCAACTTTAATTTAGAATTAATAGGCCAAATTAAGTCCGAGATGTGATCTTATGATATTTTTAAATTTAAGTGACGAAAAAAAAAAAAGGGTCCAAAACTTTGCCTTCCATAGCAAATGTTATGTACAAAAGGAATTCCCTGGGTCCAGTCTCATAGATCTACGCCGGAATCTGCATGGTTCCGGTAAAAATTCCAAATCGGCACCGCATTCGATTAGAGCTGTCCCCGTCACCGCTCCAGACGACCAAACCAAAACTCACCGGAGAAAACGCACCCGGCAATCTCTTGACTCTCCAACAGCTTCCCCGGATTCTGAATCTGACGGCAGATCCCGATGCTAGAAACTAGCAGAAGAATACTAACGAAACAATAACGAACCTGACAATCACAGATCCTCGGCCTTGGACATCGCGGAGAGGCGACTTGGTCTCGGCTCGAACGCCGCTCTCCTCCTCAGCTGATGTGAAGAAGGTCGAATCAACGCGGTGAGCGCTCTCTTAACCCACTCCCCTTCTACTCCTCCAATCCTCACCAGAGAGTTCTTCATAGCTGATCTACGCATGTTCAGGCGATAAGACGTATACGAATCGGCGTGATGGCTTCCGCTATTGTTGGACATATTCTTATGCAGGCCGCAACGGAAAGAACCCGGGTGATTCGTCGGAGAACACATACATGTTTTCTTCTGAATCGAGATAGGATAGTTCTTCTTAGTGATAACCTGGTTGGATATGGATCGGTTTGGGGAGATTGACCGGTGGTCGATTGAGAAACGGACGCCAGAAGAGAGAGGAGTGGAGTTATAGAGATTTACTCGGGTGGGCGAAGCCGATCGATGATGGCTGTGGTGATGATTGTAATGCTGGTCACCGAAGAATGTGGAAGATGGAGACGAAAAGCTAGAGCTTGTAGAATAAGCAAAAGCTGACGAAGACGACGCAAAAGAAGTGTTTGATGTGGAATAGGAGCAAAATCTGCCAGATGGTGAGAGTGAGCGAAGCACTGGTCCGCTTGATCGTGTTCTGGTTGACGAGGTAGGCATTTTTGGAGGAAGAAGAAAAGAGAAAAGTTGAAAAAATTGGAGAAGGAAAGAAGAATAAAGAAAGAATTTGGTTCCTCTTCTTCAAAGATACCCTTTGGGGCGTGGGTTTGGCAAACCTAGCGAGTCTCCGAGGCCGGTTATATAGATGCTTGCAAGAAAGGGTGAACGGCGATTAATTGCAAGCCTAAGGGTGAACTCGGCATAGAGAAATTATGCTAGTTAACTTAACCATGGTTAGGTGAGGGTTCGGTTTGGTTTGGGTTGAAGAAGTGGCTAGAATATCGTTAGGATTCTGGTCCGACGGCTGGTGCAACGTGGAGTTCAGGACACGACGAAAGCTGCAGCCGTTCGTCTAACAGCTTTCCTCGGTGAGCGCAAAGACTGCCACGTATAAGTTTTTTTATTAAACGGACTTGTGCGAATGTACGAGAAAACCAGCTCTTTGTCGGTAATAACAGTACGTAGCAGCATCATATGCCATTCCTAATTTTCTTTCTTTGGCTGCCCCTGCTCTTTTCAGGAAACTACCACGGTGGCCCTACAATTGGAATCGTCTTCTCCGCGGGTTACTTCACACTTACCGATAGTGCTACGCGTATTTTATGGGTTATTTCCAGCTATTTTTGTAACGCACTCAACTCAAGATACATCTTAAATTTGTATTCCTTTCTTTTGATAAAATATTCTATTTTTCTTCTATTATGAAATTTATTCCCTAATCTAAAATTTTTATTCAAGTTTTTTGGCATATGGATTAAGCATACTTTTTTTTATGTAAGGTATTTCTCATCATATAATTGTATTTTTTTTTCATATACATGATTAATATGATTAAGAAACTCATCAATCTATTAACTATAAATTTTGTTGATTAGGAACTTAGGTATAGATATTTGTAAGTATCTATTATTTAGTCAGTAAACGATATTTTGATATACAAATAAGTGATATATTTTAAATAATAAAATAAATTATATATTTAATTGATGACTATTGTATATTTTTGTCGTTAGATAAATAAAAGAATATAGTTGAGATTATTGTGATTTATCATTAATGGACCTGACAATTTCATGTCCTTGAAACCAGTTTCAATGTAGGAATGAGCTATTTTACTATATTTGCTATTTTTCGTTTTTAAAATCAAATTAACTTTGTAAAAATGAGCAAAATACACATTTATAATTATTTTTTTTGGGCGATGATGCTTATAATGGTTTTACTTGTGAAAGAAACAACATATATTATTTGAATTAATCTTCGTTTTCAATAAGGTAGGCTAATATAGTCATTCTCAGTTAGTCGTAAATAATAAAAAAGACGGCAGCTCGATTGCGTCGGTTTTGAGCTATTGAATTTTTGAAAAATATGTATTTATGAGGAGGGACCCACACAGCTGAAGAAGTCAGTGGCGGTTATTGTAGACTAATTCAATTTGGTTGGTCTTGCAATTCAAGCATTGTGTTAGTAGCTGCTACGATTTTAATTTGACACTCGCAAAAAATCGATTAACTTATGGCTAATTTTTTTCTCACATCAAATTGAGACTTTTTTTTTTATATCTGGAGAAAAGAAAATTATAAAGACTTGGTTGATCAGTCTCCGGGGTTAACAATCAGAGTCAAACCATTAAACCAAGATTCTGTTGTTAAAAGGGGCCAAACCCAAAAAACGGTCAAACGAAGCTTCCGGCTGTACAATTTGATATTTCGCGCCCCGTGATGTTTGGAACTTTTCTGCATTCTCATTAAGTGGGGATTATTTTGAGGTCAAACAACTCGAAAATAAGATTTTTCTACGTAACTTCTTCTGATTATTCCCAATTTTGTCTTTTTTTTTATTTTCATTTTTTAAACTGTAATTAAAATATAAACAAGATTACATTTTCATAAAATTGCTTATCAGCTACTCTCCTAGAAAATAGCGGAGATTTTTTTTTTAATATATTAGTATGTTTTCATTGTATAAAGAAACAATGTAAACAGGAAATTTTTAATATATAAAATTTAATTACAGAGAAAGACAGCCGTAGATGATGAAAGCGATTGAAAGTATATTGGAATTGTGTTAATGTAAAATTGGTTGTTCAATATTATTCTAAAGGATAATGATTGATTTTCGACCCCTATGTTTCATATGAATAAAAGAATCTAGCTATCAATCACCCTTTGATTATCAATGGGTAATTTTATACTAGAATTTTCATTAACCAATAGTAGAGATTATAAAAGGGAAACGATAATGGCAAACGGCAAGAACTTGGAAGTTTGTGATTTGAGCACAGCCAAAAGGCAAGTTAATCGCATTGATTATTTCTATTTCTATTACTATCATTCGTTTTCTGGATGGGTGAGTTTTGTATCTAATCCCTTTTCAATTCCGCGTTAATATATTGCTCTTCACCCTTCCCCTCCTAAATACGCAGACTTCAAAATTAATCCATCTTAATTTTTAACCTATATATATATAATGGAATAAAGATATGTTGGAGACAGAGTTAATGTGATAAGGATGTGTTACCTAGAGAGAAATGGATTATTAAACAGCCACGTGCATGGGCGGTTGGGAAGGCTCAACAGGCAACCTCCTAGTCCTAGTGGTGGAGATGACTCAATTGTATTGGTGCCACTGCCAGACAATTCACTCCAACAATAATAATAGGTCCAATCCAAAAGGAACGCAAGCCTAAAACCACGCCAATTTATAACTTTTACATTATTAATTATAATTTATTTTGGTTAAAAATGAAATCTTAACCTAATTCAAATAGACTTAAGGGTTTTTTTTTTTTATTATTATTCCTATAACTTATTTTCCATTTTACTTTTTTATTTTTATTTTTTAACGTATCAAACAGAACTTAAATATATGTATTTCTAGGAGGCATTCCTTATGCATTAAAAAAAAATCTAAATACTTTTTTATACGACAATAATATTGCAAATACTAGCTTATGATAGATACGGTCATGTGGCAAATCAAATTTTTCAAAGAAGTTAATTGTGGGAAATAGCTATCTCGTGGCATGCAGCAAGTCATTTCGCAATAGATGAGAGCCCAGCATGGCGTGCCGCCTCAACTAAAACAAACTTCGTGGGGCCAAAACTTGTCAAGATGGCCACCCATCACTCCTGCCTATAATTTATTTCATTAAGATAAGATATATTATTATTTTTATATATTTTATTCGACTTTTTAAACTGTATTATTGATTGCATAATTGTTCAGAAAAAAATAAAATCATGTGTAATAATATAATATAATATAATATAATATAAACCTAAAATAGCAAAATGAAAACTTGCATACTTATTTTTAAAAAAAAATTAGTGTACCCACTCTTGATTTTTCTTTCTTTTTGCGAAGGCACAACCCACCGCCCTTATAATTGATACGTTGAATGTTGGATTGGCAGTGGGAGCTTGTGACGCGAGATTTTATTTGATTCTTTGGAAAAGTTTTACTTATTGGTGGCTCGTGTTTGGTTATTTTATGTGTGTATAGACTATAAAATTTATGATAAAATGTACAAGAATATTATTTAATTAGGAGTGGAGGTTGGAATATGACAGTATTAATAATATTGGATCACCAAACATTGACAACTTCACATGGGACATTGTGATGGGTTTGAAATAAGCACTAGGATACCCTTCCCACACTTGCTCACATATTCCTACGAATCCATTTTTCTATGAAATTTCATTTTCAGAAAAAAAAAGAAGAAGAAGAAGAAGAATCCGTGCACAAATCGCCAATGGTGACCTTAGTGTGTCATTGTGGTTACCTCCATTTTTCATGCCTAAGGATTTCTTCGAGTTGTTTTGCCTTTGAAGCATTACTCCAACCAATGACGCCACTGGGACATGTTATACGTTCCTTTATATAATCTTTATTTTTTTTCCCTCTCTTTTTTGAAGTGATAATCTACGGGTTTTTTTTTTTTAGATTCATAATCAAAATTTCTCCACCAAGCCTACCTAACTGATAAGAAATTGGCTTCCATGTTTCATTTTATCAACTGATTTCCCATTTATTTATTTTTCTTTTTGGCTTGAATGAAACCCTCCATTTATTATTTATTTTCCATACGGTAAAATATTGTGGAAATGCAGCGCTCGCAAAATAAATATATGTCGAGTCAGACCATTATCGGGCCGAAAATGCTCTTCCGGTCATGGGCTTTACTCACCGTACTGGGCCTAAAGCCCAGACAAGCAGATCAACAAATAGCCTCCGACTAAATGTTGAAGCCCAATCCCCGAAATGGGCACTCCCTGTCAAGGGCCGTGTGTTGAAACCATGTTCTCAAAACTATACCAGACCAGCCAGTTCAACCAAACGGACCATGAATCCATTCTCACACTAATTCGATTAAATGGCAAAAATTGATTAAAAAAAAAAAAAGTGATTTAAGTTTGAATCAGTTTTTATTTCTTTAAATTCTAAAATATTTTCTTAATTACACCTAACTTTAAATTATAATATTTAAAAAAAAAAAAAACTCAAGCTCTTAATTATAAAAAATAATTTATAATATTATATAAAATTTATATTTATAAATAAAAAAATATTTTTAAGTATATTTAATATAAAATTTCATATCACATTGATATTATTTATATAAAATAAAATAACCAATGCATATCACTATAAATTTATATCATTATTTTATTTCTTTAACTCTCTTTGGTATAAATTAAAAATTAAATTTTATTTTGAACTCTTTTCTTTTAATAAAATATTTATATATTTAAGAATACCGTCTAACCATTAAACCCTAAATCGTTCCTTTATCGGTTCAATCTTCAAAATAATGGTTGAAACAAATGAAAATTCTTCCGCTAAAAACTTCTACCATTTCTTGTCCGCCATTCCGCTAAATGAAGCCCCAAACCCCTACCAGGATAAAAAAAAAAAAAAAACGTTGCATCATACAAAGAGAACATAGATAATCATCCACGAGAACTAGAAAACTAGATTGATTCACACCAATTCATCCACCTAACCCTAGCTCTAACTTTATGAGGGTGATTCAACGGTCCTTGTCCCCATCAGGGATTTGGGCATGTGCAGTTGCAGGTTCCAACTCTTTTGTATGAAGACGATGGCGCCGCTCTCTGCCGTAAATAACCCAGAAGATCAAAGAGAGCATCACGGCAGTGGACACCATCACCAATCCAACGTAGACCAATCTACTATAACGCTGTAGGCCAGGGCAATGATCCTTAGATATATCAGAGAATGTTTCACGAACAAAGGTGCAATCTTGGAGCTCGACCAGGGAAGGAGCATAATTATACAAGGCATACCCCACATTGATTCCAGCTGATATTTGGTTGTAGAAGGTAGGTGTCAAACGCCCTTGTGTGGTACATATCTCATTCGGTGAAACCTGGCACACGTAGTTATTGTACACCTGCATTACATAAAATCTACGTGTCAAGGCTTATCTTCAACTCTGAATCTAAGGTACAATAGCTTCTAGATGTTTCAAGGATTACAGGGTTGGTGAGGAATGATTATAAATTATAATGACTCCATCTGACAAGCATGTTCTTTTCTACCTGCGTTGCATTGGTCAGTTCCACTTCACCAGGGTCACATTGTCGATCCGACATGTCTGGACGAAATGGGTTACAGAGGAGTGGCATCAAAGGACCAGATTGATTATAATAGAGCGGTGTGAAATTGGGGGCGAAATTTATGTTGGAGACATTGGTAATGATCTGGTTCACCAAATTTACAAGTTCCGAGGTTACTTCCTTGCTCCGATGTAAGGTTTCTTGTGCAGTTGCTTTATCCACGCACGGCAGTATATCATCTAAAGCTGTATGAGTAGTGGGATATTGAACCCATTCCTCCATGGCAACACAAGTGTCTGCAGTCACACTGGCAAATGCCAAAACAAGGAATAAAGAATAAAACTTAACTGTAAGTTGTGTTTTTTTCAATTCTCTTTTTTCTTTTGTAGCATTTGAAACAAAAGAAAGGTGATAAAAATTGCTGAGACATTATTAGAGTTGACCAAAAGCACTGTCCAGCAATTATAAGATGAGTCATTATTGTGGGTACTTTTAATTTCTTTTAGCAAACACAATGATTACACTCAGAGAAAAATAAATAAGCTCAGAAGGCATTTCTTATGTGATTATATAAAGGGTGCATCAAGAATATAGCAAAACACTAGCAATAATTTCAGATTTCTGGACGAGGAAGGGGGAACTTACTTATGAAGAAGAAGAAACACGCCACATAAAATAAAGGTACCAGTAACAAGAATCCATCCCGCAATTACCAAGCTGCAATAATTTGCGTCAAAGAATTAGATGAGAAAATACTGTGATAAACAGAACTACGTTTGCCAGAAAACAATCAAGATACTGATATAAAAGTAGAAAGCATATGTATATCTGACTCACATGTACACGAGAAGCTGCATGCCGAAAATTGAGAACACTGAAGGCATAAATCACTTTTATCAGAATATAAATGAATAACACTGCAAGTAACAAGTTCTGCATCTTAATTGGGACATAGAAGAGACTCACACAATCCAAGAAATGTCAACACTAACATAACAGCAGCTATTATGATAAGGGCCAGCCTCCTGCGTGTCACCATATTTTCGTTATATAAAATAATAGTTGAAAAAAAGAACAGAATCACAAAGCTGTTAGTCGTCAATCATTACGTAGAGTCTAAGAGGTCATGTATATCATCTGAGTTCTCCACTGTTTTATCGGCAAGTGTGCTAGCAGAAGCATTAATCCTTGTTTCTATCTCGTCAATATCAGATTGAACATTAGAAGGCAGAAAGACACGATCAATTCCAACTTGCTTAGCTTGAGCAAGAAAATCTGACACATTCCTAAGTTTATCCACTGCAGAATCAGCTTGATGTACAACGTAATCCAATGTGGTTGTCGTCCCATGATGAAAACTCGCCTGTCCAATATAGAGAACTGCACATCCAATCCTATAAAGGCAAAAGAAGATATTATTTTGTAACAAAGTTGGAAGCCTGAAGCCAACAAAAGAGTGGAAGAGAAGGATATGTACATTGCAGCAAGCGAGAACAATATCAGGAGGACCAGGGAAATAACGTAGCATGATTGAGAATAACCATAAGGCTCCCTTTTACCACAGAAGTAACAAACAAGAATAAACAGTAGGGATAAGCCAAAGCCCAGGAACCAGACTGCAGCAACACTAAACACGGGAACTGCGGTAAATGCCACTGACTGCATTCAAATAAACAGAAAAGCAATGAGTAGACTGTGTTTAGGGAAATCCAATACTACATACTAACCAAGAAAACTCATTAATATCATAGAATCATACCAAAAAAGTAAAAAGAAAAACTGAATATAAGTATAGAGCCAATGCTCCATGGCATCCTCTACAGTCATCTTACAAAGAAGAGGATTTTGTCATTCTGTGTGATTCTCCAAGAGTAGCAGTATCCATTACCGCTTTTCCCCCCTTTTTTGGGGTAGTATCTTACATATAACAGCATTACAAAAAAAAATCTGTAACAGATTTATATGTCACAGCATATTTAAAAATACAAATCGATTATAGAATTTATTAAAAGTAACTTCTTTAGAGGAGTATCCATTTTTTATTTTTTTTTTGGTTAATGCTGCCTAATGCTACCAACTACTATTCATAGAACTATTAACTCGGTCCCTGAAGCAGAACCGTAGTGCAAAATTTAAACCTTTTAACAGCGGTAATTAATGAATACGTGAACAAGAAAATATCACACAATCACTAATTGGTGAACTTACAGCCCAATAATGGTGGTCGCTGATATTCCACCCATTTGTGTAGGTTTTGAAGTCATCAAGAGGGTCTTTTCTTTTTGTTCTCTGTAATGCTAATGGAAGCGGCGAGTTCTCATATTCTTGTTCAACAGGTCCATCAGCAATTTCATCTACGAGAGACCTCCCAGTCCTACTTTCTCGAGAAAAGCCTACAATGTTTCCCTCGTTTCCCTGCCCTGCAACACAAAAGAAAGTTTCATGCTTTTCTGCTCATGCTTCCTTTTACCCACCTTTACAGTTAAAGATATTTTTGGTTTGGCTGTGCTATGTCAATTTTCTGTACAATATTATTCTGCATTGTGGGGTCTCTCCACTTAAATGAAGAACGAAGAACATTTGTACAATCAAAGACATCAATGTTCCTTAGATTTTCTAGGCAACCAAACAATGAGGAAGAGTAAGAAAGCAGAGCGAAAAAGAAGTGTGATTGTAATACCTGAAGTGGGTGGAAGGAGAGACCACCCTTTTGACAAGAGAAAGAAAGTTGAAGAGTAAAATAGTAGTAGAAATGTGGCCAGAACAGAGAAATGCAGTGGCCGGAAACATAACATTATGGGAAAGAGAAAGGGGGAAAACGAAATGAGAGGAGAAAGCGCTTAGCGCCGTGTGTTTTCAGTGGCAATTTCTTTGCGAGAGAGAGTACAGTGAAGAGAGACAGAGGGGAAGAAACTAGAGAAAGAGGTGAGTTGGAAGAAGGTAGAAGGTAAGAATGAATGGGGTTTGCGTTGGATACTCCCCGTTACGGGCTACCCCACCATTACCGAGTGCCGGGAAAATAAATGATGGCCAAACTAACTGGGGGATTCCTTGTTTTTGGTAAATAAATAATTTTCAACAAAGTAAAATTTATTTTTCCTTTTCGTAATATATAATATTTATTTTGTTTTGGATATGGCTATTGTTATAACGGTGGAAAGTGGGAAATGGGTTAAGGGTGAGATGTAAACCAAAATGGTGATGGGAAGGCAGGGCTCGTAAGGCGTTTTGATCACTAGATTGGGCTCGATCACCAATGTAAGTACCCTTCGTCTCACTGTGACAATTTTGACTAAATGCACCAAAAGCTACGTAGTGGACCACCATCTTTGCCGCTATTTCTGGCCTTCCTTTTCACGCTTTATTCTTGTTCGAGACTTCGAATTACTCCGCCGCACCCTTTATATTAAATAATAATAATAATTTTTTTATCAAAATATTTTAATTAAAATAATTACTGAGATTTGTTAAGAAAATATGTGTTTTATTTAAATACTCGTAACTGTTTTTATAAGTGGTTCAAGTAATAATAATATGTCTATCTCAAAAAAATAATAATAGTAATACAATGTAAAAAATGTAATAATAATATTGTTTTAACAAATATATAAGTATTCTCGAGTTACGTACATCACATACCAAAATGAATTTCTTGCAGTCGAGTACGCGGTGTAATCAGTTATATGTCATCCGATTTATTTATTACTATGTAATCAATTGTTGATTCTGTAATAATAAATAAATCAGACGGTCTAAAATCGACTAAGAATCTGACTGCAAAAAATCTGGTCCCATCACATACTTCGGGTTCGACCACATACTTGAGTTTTAAAAATATTGACAGCTGGATAAGTAGAGTTGTGCAAATAATGTCAAAAGGTTCACATTATGTGAAGTAACTCTAGCAAGAAAAAGGTGTCCATAGTTCACAACATGACGAGGCATGCACACTGCAGATTTATCTATGTCTATATCTGTTTAATTTAATTAAATCGTCAATGCTTCTGATTAGATATAGATAAATATTTGGACGTCTATTTCATAAAAAAAGTCTTCTGATAAAATTAATCAATGGGATAGAGTTGGATTAGAAAAATAATTAAGTTTCCACCAACATGGTGTCACTTCCTTTGCTCCAAGGCTTTGCAAAATTTTTCACACGTATTCCAATTTTTGATTAATAATTAAAATTCTTGCATATAGTATTCTGCTTATCCTCGTTTACTATAACAAAAAACAAGTTATTATTTAATTATTAAATAAATTAAACTTAATAACTGAAAAACATTTATAAAATTAAAAGTTTGACATCATAAGAAAAAAAATAACACGTCATAATAACTATTAATCTCTGAATAAAATTACTTTTAATGAAAACATTTATGGGTTAAAAAAAATTCTCAAATGTATATCCTTGTCTACAACAAATTGATAATCAACCCGTTAGACAAAAAAACAAACTGATTATCTTTTTTCCTCCGATCTTATTTTTTTGTTCTAACTTGTACTAGTTCAATCATTTCATTTTCAGACTTAAACTTGGTAGCAATGTATGATGACGTGATCATTGTGGGGTTTACTTAGACGTTTACGTAATAATTAATACAGCCAAAGGCAGGCCTTAAATTAAGGACAACTAAGTCATCAGCAAAGATAACCTCGTTAATTAATTAAATCATCGTACCATGAAAAGACAAACAATTTGGCGGTTGTCCAATAAAAAAAATTGGCGGTGTTTATTCCTAAAGAGTATGCCAAAGTATTACCAAACAAAAAAAAAAAAAAAAGAAGAGTAGGATAAGCACGTTAACATTGATTAGAGTTTATAATATATTTACAATATACATGTATATTTTGGTCATATAATTTGATATCGAAATTGGCATGAGTTTGAATCACAGGTTCAACGTATTGAATTATCTCAAGGTTTGAGAGGAATGGAATTACGTGTCAAAGGTTTACAAGGGTGTATATATATTGAGTTTGATGTAGGATGTTCTAATTTTTTTGTAAAATTTTATGAATATAATCTTAAACACGAGGAACTTTTAATTCAATGATTTGGATATATGAATTTCATTTTTGATAGAAAAAAAAAATAACGTGTAAAAAATAAGGGTATGTATATATTGGAACTGTTTCATATGCTGCTTGGATAGTTATGGCGGTGATCTCCAGCAACTCGAAACAACGTTACGTAGTAATAATATAATATTTTCACCTTAACTTATATTTAGGTGACATCAAGGAGTAATAGAAATCCAAAATAGATGGATGTGTTAAAGACAGGACGAGGTTTTAGCCAGCTACCTACTTTCATTAAAGTTATTCTACTAGAAATATGAAACAAAAAGGAAAAATAATTAAATTATTACAAATTGCTTTATATATATATACACACGTATAAACATCGACAAATTTATCATCAAATGATCTAATATAATTCATAAATTGGATCCCAACCATTTAGAACAGCGATACATGGAACAGAAGGCCTCCACAATAGACACCAAAATAATAATGTTAGCAGCCAGAAACGTGAGACATGGCCACGAACCGTACACGTACTTGGTCATTGTCCCTTTCACCTTCACCTTCCAACTTCCTGAATAGTAAGCATTAGCACTTTCGATGGCCTTGTCCAAGATCGGAACTTTCGTCACCTTCACCGAAGTCGTCATTCCGTTCCATAACGCCGCCGCCGCCTTATCACTCTTCAGACGGTTCAATAAAATCCCACCCTCTCTCAGAATCCTCACGTCCTCTTCTGCGTCTATTATTCCATTCATTAACTCCGTGTAGCGCGTCAGCACCATTCTCTCCGGCGCAATGCAGGCCTCGTAAGCCACTAGATTTCTCAAAACGACCTCCGAGTTGTCGTTTAAATGGATTACTGGGAGGCGAAACGTGGCCGTCGTTTTGTCAAATTCAATGGTGTTTAAGCCTCCCTTGGTGGGTTCAAATTTAACGCCAACTTTTGAGAGTTCAGCGACGCTCGGGATTGCGATCTCTTCCACCAGGGGGCTCTCGTCATTCGCATATATAGTTGCACTCTCTGCTTCTTCAATAGCATCTTGTACTGCCGATGATACCATGTCGCCTAACTCATTTTTTCCGCGAAGCTTCAAAAAGCAAGCTATGATTTTCCCTGGCACCGTCATCACTTTGGCAAGACTATGGAGTGGAAAAATTTTGAAGACACAGCACAGAAGGCCTAAGATTGAATAAAGTGCTTCTCTGAAGCAACCCACCTTCTTATTTTGTTCTTGCTTTGCCTTCTCTTGCTCATCAAGTTCTTCTGTAAACGGCAACTCGGGTGCAACCGCATCATACAAGAGGTCGAGCAAATGGGCCTTTCCGAAACATCTCTCTTTGAATTGTCGTTCATCTATTTGTTTGATGGGTGCAAGGTCTTTGCAGAAACCCAATAGCATGAAAGCCAATAGCTGGTCTCTATTGTCTTCATCAATATCAGGATGATAAAACCCATGAACCTCTTTGAGCAAAAAAAGAGGTACTTGGTTTTCCAGCATGATAACATCTCTAAGAATCACTTGGTGACAAGTCTTCCTCCTCGTAAAGTCCATCAGATAGTCCACCTTCAAAGAGTTTCGCCTACTAAACGACACCGAGCGTTGTTGCCGTTTATCTGGGTAAGTCTGGAGGTACTGATACAAGAAGCTAACGTCAATAGCAAACATCCAAGCAAGCGTTAGCGTATTAAAATCCAAGAAGCGGTGATAGCAAGACCTTATGTGGGTATCATTTTCAGCGATGTGAGCCACCAAGTCACCAAACTTGATTGTTTTCAGCTTCTTTTTGAGCTTTCTGGCTGCAGCTACCTTGTGTCGCTCCATCTCGAAGCGCTCGAGCCTTCTGTGATGGTAGGGACCAAGAGCTACAATTTGTGGGGTGTATGATTCTGGCTTCGAGGAGAATAAGGGTTTGGGTACGTTGAAAATGCTAATGGAAGTGAGTTCATCGTTTTCTTCGAAGTCTTCTTCTAGGAATTGGCGTATGTTTATGACCCATTCATGATCACAGGGATTGTTCATATTGGTCTCCATTGCTGTTCGAAATCAAGGTAGAGAGATTCAAGTGTAAGAGGAAGAGTTGAGACTAGAAAGCACAAGAGTGGTTCAGTGAATATTTGTAGTCAAACATTGTTAGGATTAAAGCAAATCCTCCTACCCCTTTTATATAGAATGAAAGTACAATTTTTACAGCCATGCATTTTATTTTATTGTTATATAATTTTATGGGGGTAAAAATTGTGGTCAACGGATTTTATTTTACACGTGCAAACCATGTTTCATCCAGTATTATTATTATTATTATTAAAATCCTAAATATTAATATTAAAGATCTGCATATGCCTGTCTACCAAAGCAAATTGTGAGTGGTCGAAATTTGTTGCTATCTGTACGTCGTTTTAATAACTATGCATAGTTCTGTATGCATTCTTAAAATTAAAGAAATTCATGTTATATAATATATATTCAGATTAAAAAAAATAATGGTTCTATATAAGTTTAACATAGAAATATGTATTTTGAATTTAATTTTGATTTGTTATTAAACTATATATATGTTAAAAGTAATGAGTTGCAATTCTTGCTAATATGTGTATTTTTATTTTGATATTTTTAGCAACAACTTTAAGCGAAGATGTGTTTTGTATTTCCTTCTTGTACTTCGTCACTTTTCAGTTTATAGGTATATATTGTCAAGACTTACATCGTTATCTGTCATCACTAACGAGTCAATCTTACATAAATTCGATGTTTGGTATCCGTCTGTCGGTGTTTTTTGTCATCGTATTGACATGCAAAACAAAGTGTAGCAAAACCAATGTGTTTACTTACCATTTCTTTTGTTTGAATCATAAAATCATTGATACAATGTTTTCGCTAAATTTAAATGATAAACACAATCTTAGAAAACATATTTTTAAGATTTTTTTTAAGGTAGTTTTATTAAAAAAATTATGAGAGGAGATGAGATTTTAATTTCTTAATCTCTTAACATTAAAAAATTATAAATATTTAAGGTTAATTAAATATATTTGAAGAATTATATGACTTATAAATTTTATAATTTATCTTACTCATAATTTATGAATTATGAGATTTAAAAAGGGATCCTGTAGCGTCTTCCAATGCATAATAACTTCACGTGTTAAATATGGGAGCTCTTTGGAGTGATATCCGAAGACCAGACAACTAACCAAACGTATACGGCATAACAAGTGGAATTCCTTCTCATAAGATAAAAGTGACATAAAAAATATTTCTCTTTTGGCTTCTTTCGTTCTTCTGCGAAATTTCTCTTGAGCAGCTTTAAGTCGAACCCACAGGTGGGAACAGAACATCCTGGATCACTAAATTATCTCATGGTTCAATTCCCTTTAACGAACCATGACAAGTTGAGTTTACAGGAAAATGTTTGCATGCACAATACACACAATCATAAAGAGATCAGAGTTACACCACACCGGCAATCAAAAAGGAACTGTATATAGTTATATGGGATTACATTACATGTACATACACAAATTCCTTCACCCATTCTGGTGACGTGGCTGTCTCTTGCGAGCTGTACTGGGCCATAGCCATAATAGCTATAACACTAGGAACCATAGTCACCTTCACTCATCCTACTGTACGATGCTGTCTTCTTGTGATGATTCCAGTTGCTAATCACCGCTGGTTGCTGGTTCCTTAATACGACCTCTAAGTTATCGTTTAAGTGAACAACTGTTAAAGTACTCGAGTATCATCTTTATTAATCTTGTACGTATAAACCTAATATGGAATAGAATAATCTTTGATTAGTATTACGGCTCAAACTCTTTATTCCTATCTTTATAGTTAATCATGACGATATAACCAAGATTAAGACATTCAGAAGTAACACAAGTATTTACGAAGCATTTATTTAACCATTAGGAAAATGATGAATGCGTGGAACAAAAACTCTCTGTAATATATAGGCAGCAATATCAATACTTTATCAGCTAAAGACATAAGACCTCGCCAGAGGATAGACTCAAGATAATTATTTATTTTAAAGTAAAATATTTTAGAATAGAAGAGATCATATCTCCACGCACAATTTTTTTTTATTTAATGTTAATTAATTTAATTTAAATTGAGTAAAATTATAAGAATGACAAGATTTTTTATACTATATTTATAACATAATTATTTGTCTAAAATTAAGTTAAAATAATTTTTTATTAGCTAAAAGTGTTTAGTGGTCATGCATCTTATTAATCAAAATTTACTAATTAATTGACTTATTTATTAATTTATTACATTTGTGGATTATTAAAAAATCATTAAATGTTAATCGTGACACATTTACTGGTTCATGCATGTGGGAGAGAAGATGTATGTCCCGGATATGTGATATGCTTTTTCTCATTAGTTAAATTTCTTTTTTGTTCTTGGCACTTTTGCCGAAACTAGAAAAAAACACTCACCTTTTGAATTCTTAAATTCAACATCCACATTGTAAAAAAAAAATCAAATTAAACTTTTTACATAGAAAAAAAAAAAAAAAACCATTCCTTTTGGGGTTGGCTGAAGTGTTTGGAGACAAAACTGAACTCCAGGGATTATGTTTGTGCTTCTCTTCCCTGGATGGGCTTGGGATATTTTCGTGAAAAAAGAAGAAGGTATTTTTCTCTTAACGGAATCCGGTTTTTATAGCGAGTCATCAGGAGGTATGTTAATCCGATGGACCAAACGAAGGCTCATAAAAAAGTTCATTTAAAGAGTTCATGACCCACGCCGCTTGTGATACAGTCTTAGTGACGAGTTAAAAAACCCTGCCTTGGAGCTTCAAGCCTCCTCTCTCTCCCTACCTTGTCAACGTTGTTAGTCCGAGGTATCATTTTCTTTTTTTCTTTTTGTTTTTTTATACTCCTTCTGAGTGTATAATATTTTCGTCTGCTCGATCTATACATACATGCATTTTGATATGGACTGCGATTGCGTCATTATGTTCGTTTCTGATTCAGAGGAACTAAGGAGCTAATCCGACCATTTTGCTTTGACAATGCGAATTACCCTGCGTAGTCAATCAACTGATTAGCTGATCGGAATTAACAATTGCCCATCTAGAAACATTTTGTTTCCTAAAGTTACAGGTTGAGGCTCCCCGGAGTACACAGGACCATTCGGCTATGAAATTATCTGAATTTGAATTTACACTAATTTTTTCCTCCTCTATGATAAAGTTTGCTTTTTTAACTTCTGTTGTGTTTAATACATTAACGCTATGCTTGCGGGGGTAAAATTGAGAGGATGGAAGACGAGGAATGAAATTTGAGCAACATGTAAGTTTCAAGAAGCTTTGTTTGTGAAACATCACCTTGATTCGCTCTTCTTCGTAAATTCCTTTCACTTTTACCTCTGTGCACGCCTTTAGGCTTCATCTGGGATGTGTTTAACAAAAGAAAGTCTCTACTTTGTAGAGAGAAGATGGGGTTGGCAAATAATAATTGACAATCTAGGACTCCAAAAAAGAAAAAAAAAAAGAAAAGAAAAAAGAAAGCAATGTAGGAAGAGTTTATGCGCTGGAACACTGTAACACGGAATAATATCCTAGTGACTGGTAGTAATTGATCAAATAAGCTCAAGCATTGTATGCGTTGCTCTTATCATACCTCGATGACCAACCAATTATCGTCTCCAGTTTGTCTCTTGTCCCTCCACTGGTTGTCTAGTGGCTGCTGGTCATATCCTCCATTCTGTCATAGATGATATTGTTATTTGCTACTCATTTCGCGTTAAAATAGTCATCCACGCTAGCAGTGTTTGTCCAACCAATGTATCATAGATTTGTTTTGAAATGGTCTTTATAGGTTCCTAAATGGTGGTGGACCCATTTACAATGCAAAATTTCTTTTAGTTTATTCCAATACTTTATGAATTTGTTAGGTATTCTTTTCCCGTTGGCTTAGTCTCTGTGTACGTCATTTTTCTTCTCACAAGAGTAGGAGAAACACCCATATATTATTCAGTTCATTACAGACTTGCTCACTTTGTATTCGATTCTGTAATTTTCTTATTGTTATTGAAAATTTTCAGCCGTTGGTATAAGTTTGAAGATGGGAAGTGGAGATTGCTATGAAGGAATGACTTCTGGGAATAGCGAGGCCAAATGCTCAGAAACCACTGTCGAGATAAAGATTAAGACCTTGGATTCTAATACTTACACATTGCGAGTAGATAAATGTGTAAGTAACATATTCTCAGCATTTGTTTAACCGGCGTAGAAACTGGCCTTCTTTCCTTGGAGCTCAAACCGCACATTGTATTTTCTTTTAAAATTTAATGATGTTTTATCTCTTTCTCCGTTCTATTTTCAGTACCTTCAACGATAAAATAAACTCTCTTGTTGGTTGTCAGAAAAATTCAAATGACTTGCTTATCTGTTAATTTTAATCTCTTGACCGAAATAAAAAATTTTCACTGATATTTGAAGCAGGCAATGCAGGAATTTGTCCTTTCCCTCCTTGCCTGTGACAGTTCATCCGTTCACTTGCATTTTTCTTTCTATTTTCTCATGAGTGAATCAATCTGCAGGTTCCTGTTCCAAGGTTGAAGGAAGAGGTTGCTATAGTAACTGGCGTGGTATCAGATCGGCAGCGCTTGATATGCCGTGGAAGAGTTTTGAAAGATGATCAGCTCCTCTCAGCTTATCGTATGCTCTTTACCTCCGTTTGTATACCTTTTATGTTGATTTATTTCAGATCAATGCCAATTATAGGTTGTCCAGCATCTAGTGGTTGATTCTTTTAATTAGTACCAAATAAGCAAGTATATTTTCTCTTCAAAATACATCTTTTTCTGAAGTAAAGGTTGTTTCTTCTGGCTGGGTATATATCTTATCCTTTTTCTTCATTGAGTTAAGTTGGACAACTTGATCTTTTCAAAGTACTAATATATATATATTATATTTCATGGAACATATTTATTATGCTTTTTTATTTATTTTAATTCATTCCTGATTTCTTTTGGACTCAAGTTTCCTGTTAATTGCATTTAGATGTAGAAGATGGTCACACTTTACATTTAGTTGTTCGACAACCGATTCCATCACCATCAGAGAGCTTTGCTGATCATCCAGGTTGGTTCTATGAACCTTCGCTTCTAGTTATTGCATGTTTATAATTCATACATTGTTCAAAGCGTGGCTGTGGAATCTCACTGGAACATTGAACTAAAACGACTATACTCCCATTGGAATCTCATTGTCGTTCCTACCATATTTTAATTTCTTTCTTTGCATACTCTGAAAGTACTTTATCTGTTTTTCTTTTCCCCTTTCTGGTTTCATATTGCGGTTCCAAACAACATATCATTTAGTTCTGGTTTAGAAAAGTGTTCCTTTTCTGAATTTGATTCCTGCAATAATTTCTTGCCATTAAAATGTTACTATTTCACATGATTTGCAGCCGCCAGTATTTCATCTAATGGCTCTAGCCAGTCATTCCCTATCATGGAAGATAATTCTGATCAAGATGTTGGATTCCTTCCAGATTGGACTCAGGTTAGTAGATGGTTATAATTAGTCTTGTTTCCATTTATGATTTTTCATTGTTCTGTTTGGTAGTTGTCTTCTTATTTTAAATATCTTGGTTTCTTGTTCCATATGGCAGTTTTTCTCAAGTTTTCTCAACACTTTTGGAATGACTATCATTGGAAATGTAAGTGAAAATGATTGACCCTGGGGTAAAAGTTGTTACCACCTGTATTTTGTAATTTGTTTTGTCGTGGTAGTGGTGGGTGGGATTCTCCTCATCTATTTTTTTCTAATGTATGCACTTTAGATTCGGATTTATTAAATGTATTCTATGCAAGTGGTTCCGTGACATTTCCCTGCTAACAGGATTCTTCCTTGGAGGGGCTGTCAAGGGGGATTGGTTCTAGCGACTTTAGAGATTCCAGAAGAGAGCAATCTGAACTGGGTGCAGAAGCAGTTGGGTCTAGTTCTCAAAACAATAATTCCTCATCTGTTCCTTCAGTGCCTTCGCAGCCACCAGTAAGTGTTTGGGTTAATCTTATTTCCAAAGCTCAAAAAGTGATGTCTCCATTAATAAGAACATTTTTTTATTTTTTATTTTTGTGAGGGTGGGGGGTGGGGGTTGGAATTTGTTTGCCACATAATGATAATTGGTGGTGTGTACAGTTGCTTCCAGATTCTTTGACTACTTTGACCGAGTACCTCAGTCATTTAAGACGAGAATTTAGTTCCACTGGTAGGTTGTCTCTGAATCCGTGCTTTTGTTAGATAGCCTAGTTTATGTGTATTTTTCAAATGATTAAAATCTTGCTTCGGTTAAATTGTGCTCTTTCAGTTAGAGGTCAAAGAAGTTCTGACTCTGCTGGAAGTAATGCAAGTGGTGAACCACATTCTAACACTGCTGGACCAAATGGGCTACCAAATGCAGCGTCATTGGCAGCAGTGCTACAGTCTACAAGACAATTATTAGTTGAACAAGTGGCAGAATTTCTGTTGGTAAATGTCCAAGTTTAATATGTATATTGACATTTTTACCGAATAACAAGGCATACTTCTTATGAACCATGGCTCCGATTGCCTTTTCTTCTTAGTAACATTATTTTTATCATATATACTGCAGCCTGTGGATGTGTAAGCTTCTATAGGGTTTTGATATCAAGTTTTTATTAGCTAAATGTGTACATCTGTGACTGTTTAAATATTCTGTACTTTTATCATATGCAGAATCTCAGAAGACAGATGGAGGATCAAAGAAATGGGACTGGTTCATTAGGACAGATGAGTATCCAGTCAAATGCACGTAGATCAGGATTGCTTTTGCATCAAGTGGGTGCTTTGCTGCTTGAGCTTGGTCGAGTAGTTATGACCTTGCAAATGGGCCAGACAGGGGTGTGTTCCCGTTTCCTTTTCATTTAACAATCAAGTTTGTTAGAATATGCGTCAGGGTTTCATATTTGTTTTTTTGGTCATTGTAATCTGGAATGTTTAGGTTAGAAATCTAGTTAGTTTTGATTGTGTATTCATACAGCGTTGGCTAGACATGGCCTGTACTTGAAGTATATTCCGAGTTTCTAACTTGCATTTTGCAGGAAGATGCTGTGGTTAATGCTGGACCAGCACTCTTTATATCTAGTTCTGGTCCTAATCCCATAACGGTTGAGGTATTTAACTTCATTATGAATGATTTTTCCGCAAATATTGTCTATCAGACACACTTCTATCTCCTCCTATCCTTTTTTTGATATTAAAAAAAAAAAAAAAACTTCTTTAAAATTATGCACAGCTAGAAAACATTCAGCAACGAAGAAATTTGGGGGCAACCTTTGTTGGTTTTGGTTTTCCCGCAAGGAATCTCGATGCAAGAATACGAACAGGTACTTTATATGCATGTCACATGATTAATCTGCTAATGCAATGATTTTTTTGGTTCTTTTTCCTGTTTGTAGAATATCATATAGATTCTACCCTATTCCCCTAATTCTTTTTTCTATGAAATGTCATTAATATTTCTATGAACATGGATCAAAGAAGGGATTGGGGCAACGGTATAGTGGCATCTATATAGCTAATCTAATTTTAGTAGGATAAGAGTTATTACTGTGGTCATTAATATTTTGTCTTATTTTGATTACTATCAGTAGGTTCAGTATTGCCAACTGGTGCACCTGAATCAGCTGCAGATATGGACTCTGTTGTTTCTGGTAGTGCTAGTTTCACAGCTACTGCTACAGTCTCTACAAACCCTTTGCACAGGGGCTCTCAATCTCAAATACGACCTATCAGGACTGTGAGAGTTATTAGAGCATTACCTGCCCAAATTAGACGCCCATCAAATTTGTCTCACAATTCAGTGGGAAGCCCGAATGGCTCAATGAGGCCGCCATCAACCACTGAGAACAACACAGTAGAGTCTAGAAGGCAGACGAATCCCAGAAATGCAGAACCAAGACAGAGCAATGTGTCTTCGTCTTCTGTACCAAATGCTGGGATTCAAAATGCTTCTTCAATTCAAGTAAGCTCATTCATTGCATTGATAGTTATAAGATTGTCATATTTGCAACTTTTATCCCTCAAAAAGTTGTCTTGTTTCAATATTCTTTGTGTTTTATATACCCAGAGAGTTAGAAATCCATCAACCACTAGTTAATATCTGAGTTTCATTTTGGTGAATGTAGGCTGAAGAGCATGTAACTACTGGTGCTTCGTCACGCCATTCTCCTACCCCTCCTTCTCCAAATTCAAAACGTCAAAAGGTAATGTAATTATTAACATATATAAGCAATGAAATTTCCTGCAACATTTTCTTAACCAGCAAAAATTACAAGTTTTTTTTTTTGGGTCAGTGGTTGCTTCCTCTTGAAACTAACATGGAATTTTCCTCTTATTGCAGAGGGAATGATTTCATAAAATTCATCAAAGACTGAATTGTTACTGCTGAACAGACATTTCAATGCCGCGCGACTTGAAACGGCATTCGGGATCTGTATTATAAAAACTCGACTTCTTTCTTTGTTACACAAGATTCCATGCTCAATTGTTAAATTTCCTTTTGTCACGTGAAATGACGTGTATGATGCTTTGCCTATTTTGCTAGTGATAATTATTCACTATGTAAATAATAAATATTTAAAATATAATAACTCTATAAATCAATGAAACATTGACATAATCAAAAGAAATATTTAATATTTTAGTGCAAAGAAATATTTTGTTTTAATATGTTATATGTATAAAATTGTTATTAAAAAATTACCAAAAACAGATAAAAAAGGTTGCCGAAAAATTTAAAAAGTAGGCCACTTTACTGAAAAAGATATTTGAAATAAAAGAAAATATTATACCAACAAAATTTGACCGACACAATTCTTAATGCGTTGAAGATATTTTAGTGCATAAAAAAAAAAAAAAAAAAGTCCAATTAACTCCTTTGCAAAAATAACGTGCAATTCACAATTCACCTTAAAAATTTTTAAGTGTGCATTTAACCACCCTAAGTTATTAAATTGTGCATTACAACCCCAATTTCTAACGGTCATCCAAAGTTAACAGAATCAATCACAGGTCATCCTAAAATTACAAATTTGAAGAAAAAAAGGGTAAAATTGGAAAGTCAAAATACCTGACTCCAGACAACACCATACACCTATTGTCTGGGTATTGAACATTGAACACTGAACACGGACACGACGAAATCCACGAAGGAGCTTTGCGATTTGCAATTGCATAGAAAAAAACGATGAATAATACATTGCTACAAGCTGAGATAAGCCAGCAAGAAAGATAACCAATTGTAAGAGTCATAACCATGCGATCTACAAGCTAATTGCTCCACCGACCCAATCTACTGTTTCAGTTTTGTCAACTAAGCTTTTGAAGATCCCAAGTGCTGACTTTAGTTCTTTCAATCCTTTGCAATTGGATGAGAAGACTTATTAGAAGAAGAATTTGATGTTGACTAGGAAGAGTGTGACGCCCAGTGAGCAAAGGGAGGCAGAACAGAGAGCATTTGCATCAATTCTAGCTAGCAGGAGCGAGGAGACAGTGATTGGGTTCAATACCCAGACTGGGTGTCGTATGGTGAAAGGTCTTCTTTTCAATGGCGGATCAGGTTCGAATCTCTCTTCTTTTCAGAATTTGTTGTTACTTAAGATTTTGTTTCCTTTATTTCTGTCGTTGCTTGTTTTGCAGACGGAGAAGGCGTTCTTGAAGCAACCCAAGGTGTTTCTCTGGTAAGCTAATCACGGTTTATTCGAAAGTGTCATCTTCAGTATAATTGAATGCTTTCAATTTTGGCGTGCTCCGCCATTTGCATCTCTTAGAGTTGTGACTCTAAGAGGTAATGCAATCCCTGCTAAAGCTTCTTTAGCAACAGCATAATTTCCATATATCTGAGACTGAAGAACCAAAACATATAACAGTTAGCATAGGGACATGCGACATTGATTACTGATTGAGCTGGTCAAATCTATTGGCATCATTCCGAGGATCCACGAGGATATGAAAGACAAAGCACAAAATCCCCTTACTTAGCCCACATTTACAAATGTGCATTGGACCAAAGTGCTGAAAGAAGTAACAAATCAAGGACACTGTGTGTTATCTTTAATGTCTCGTTATGCATGGATGATCAACTACACCAAAAGCATGTTAGTAGGAGATGTAGACAGTAGAACAAAATAGTTATGGCTCCTCTGATTTATCCCTGATTATAGTGTCAGTTTGACATGGGTGAATATTGCAATTGTCTTTTTAGCGTACGTTAACACAGATAAGTCAGGTAGTGGTTCACAGGACCTGCTTGCTTGGTTCTACCTTGAACTTACGCAATTCATTGCCGTATCGTATGTGAATTCATTATTACATAGTTTATTATCTTATACTGACAAGATGACTCGTCTGCCTGCCTGTCTTGGGACCTACATTGATAAGAAATGCCCTTTCACTGGCACCCATTTTATCAGGGTGCTGAGGGTTAATCGCAGCCGTTGAATGACCGACAGTAGAGGTTGACTGCAAAAAACCAAATGCAGAAAATCCAAATTCTTTTGTCAGGGCTCGTATACTTGCCATAGTGCCAAGATGACGAGGACTATCATTGTTCGTCGCAACTACCTCCACTATTTTAAGAAATACCAAAGGTTCTATCCTTTCGCCTTTCCATAACTTCATTTTTCCAGACAAGTAATTATTTGTTTGGTCCCCTCTTAGGTATGAGAAACGGCACTCTAATATTCCAGCACACATATCTCCGTGTTAAGGAGGGAGACCATGTCAATATTGGGCAGTGCAGGTTGGTAACTAGCATTTTAAACTTAATCCCATAACTTTGAAGTTGGAAATATGGTGTTTGCAGGCCATAGTCAAAGACAGTGAGATTTAACGTATTGAAAGTGATTCCTGCTGTACCGTCTGGTGGTGTTAAGAAAGCTTCTACAGGAATGTAATCTTCCCGGTTAGTATTGATGGTGTTAGATTTAGCAACACTTGACATAGGTCACATCCACCTTTAATTTGCTTTCGGAGGAAAAAGAATGCGTCCTGTTTTGTTTTTACTAGTGATGCCGTGCTTGTGTAATCTGCTTTTTATTTTGTTTTTTCGCCAATTTCTGATTTATTGGATACGTTTTCCACATAGTATTATCTGATACAATTTTTTTATACGGGGTTTAATATGCACACTTTATATAATGAAAGTAGTGGCAGAATACTGAGTGCTTTAAGAATCACGAAGATGAAGGAAATATGCTTCCCTGCTTGTGAGGCTCTAATTGAATTGATGATAAAGTTCGTCCTCATTTTGCAATACGATTTTATGATATATTCAACTAGGTGAAAAATTGCAGGCTCAAATTATTAGTTGACCCGCCTTTGTTAAGCCAAGCTTAACCCTGAAAAATTGATTTCACTTGAAGCCGGTTTTCCCTGTTTTGCCCAACTCGTTGATGATGTACACTTAAAAGCGAGCAAGTGCTAATTTATCTATCTAAATAGTTGGCATCATAGTTGAAAAATAATATACATTCAGTAGTGGCACGCAGTCATAAGTTTGTTTCAGAAATTGATAATGTGTACAATGGCAATCCTCTGGCTATTCCTCAATCATTAGCACTGCTACTTTACACAGCATCTTTCGATTTTACTATGACCAATTTGGAATATTTGCAGTAGCTTCATTCACCATTTTCACTAGAGTCACCTGTAAGGGCAAAAGCCAAGATTCTAGGTCAAGAGGCGAACATCTAAAATCATTAAATTCAGTAAATAATATAATTAATATAATTCTTTTAATAGAAAATTTTCGTTATTAACATTATCTTACGGTAAAACAAGAAAAAAAAATCACGATTTTATATTTATAGCTGGAGTGTGGAACTTAATTATTTTATAATATAATTGATTTATAAACATGAAGATTTCAACCAGCCTTAAAAGTTTTTAATCATGTATACTTGAATTTGATTAATGGGAATACACACTCCCAGCAAGGCGCAGTTATAAGTTAATCCAAACGTTAAAAAAACAAAAAAAGCAGCACAATAAAAAGAAAACCCAAAACAGAGGATAGCGACTATCTCTTTACTGAACGAACACCGTGTAAGATGAAACATACCACACTTTCAGGAACACCTGGTGGAGGCAACGGAAGATTTTTTGGGGGAGCGACATGGTCATAAGATCTCTTATCAAACCTCCATTCTCCGATTTTTCCATAGGTCAGCTCACCCTAAAAATCATACATCATATTGACAAACAATTTTAGGCCACCGAATATAGAAGATAAGCATGTTAGCTATTTCTTTCACATGAAGTTGAATTATAGGTCAGTTATATTTCATTCTTTCTATTTTGTCTTTTCCTTTACTTTCTATAGTGAAATTCAGAATATAAGTTCAAGAAAGTACCTTCATGGTATAATCACAGCCATAAGTGTAGTGAATGATGAACTTCTTGCCAATTTCTTTGTCCCATGGAGGCTGACACACACAATAATCAAACAAATAGTACTTATTTGACAGTAAGGCATTTGATATGCACAAACTAATGGGAATATGTCTACTAAAATAATTCCAGAAGAAAAAGATATAACGCAGGGACAAATGAGTGGATGCAAACACCATTGTCCATTACATTCTGCACGACTCAAGCACTAGTAAAAAAAGTACGTAAACAAGCGTAAGTTAATAAATTCGAAATTCCCCCAACATTATTCTATACCTACGTGCATTTTGATAAAAGGAGACATTCTAGAATGTACGAGTATATCCATTGCATGTTTATCACTTGAAGTAGCTTTGGTGGCATAAATAGAATTGTTGCACATAGTTCTATACTTAAAAGGAATCGATAGAAATCAAAGCTAAATACATTGACACTGAATGATAGGAATCGATAACAAACTTTTGGAGGCAATCGCAATCAGACAAAATGAGAAACTTAATTGCACCCAACCAAAACAAAGAGAAACTTAATGAACCTGAATCATGAAGTCCTTGTATAATATGTTACCGACACCGTGTACAGCAGATGCAACAGCATAGGCATACCTATATTAATGACATAATGATACGAAAAAGTCAAGAAGATGTAATAGGGTTAAGAAACGGTCATAAAGAATGGAAAAAAAAAAAATTACATTTCAAGCACCCAACCAAAAGCATTATCTGCTTCAGGATCCTTCTTCATTGCCAAGGAAACATTCATCCAAGTTGGAGCAATCTTCTTGAGGGATTCCTAAAATTCTTTCACATAATTAAAGAAACTCCAAAATGAAAAGGGAATCAAGAGTAACCACAAAAAAATTCCATATACCTTCCCCACAATAACAGGTGAATTCCCGATAGGATCTATTTTGGTTATTGGCCCATTCTCTTCAGGGAAGAACTTCCGTAGCACTGACTCATACTTCTTAGGCTCAATATAAAAGAAAGGAAATGCAGCTCCAAGCCCATCTCGAGATAAGTTGGGTATAGGTTTAACGATTATATGATCTGGTTCAGCCATCAATATATAACTGATATATGGTACAATGGGCATTAGTACTTCAATAGTGTCAAATCCCCAATACGTAAAATAATTGACAACTTATAAGTAGAAATTAAGAGTTAAAATCTCATACTCTTCTTTAATATCTGCTTCTCTAAGCCACTGTACGAATGCCCAAGGTCTATTGAGGACTATGTAACCCTGTGATAAAGAAAAGTGAGCTACACAAGAACGTGCATTTTTAACACTAACGCAATCAACAAGAGCACATTAAAAGAATGATCTAGTTTGTTCTTCCTAACAAACATTGGAAAAAAATGTTCATATCCCTACAAAAATTCTGCCTCCCCGGCACCTCCTCTGTTAAACTAATTGAACGTCAATTCTTTTACTCAGTGCAAGCAGCTTAGTATAAGCAGAACGTCTTCTATTTTCCATAAAAGAATAAAGGAAATAAGAATTACATGAATTCAACAAGTAACTTGGCTCCCAACTCCCATCAGATTGTTTAGAGACATACACATATCGAAGAAGTAAGTGTAATGTCAATTAACGTTCAATATAAACGTAGACTAATGAAACCTCAATCTTCTTTAAACTCGTAGTCATTCTAACTTGCCATTGCTTAGAAATCCAAAGTCCTAGAAATTTTTCCTCTAAATAAAATAGTTAGATTTGACCATCTAAGTTAAAAAAAAAAATACAGAGCACAAGCGACATAACTGGGGACAGTAAAACGAATATAGCAAATGAAATCATGGTAAGAAAGAAGAGAAGATGCCTGATCCATTCCAGCAGCTAAAGGCTGGGCAACGAAGGTGGGGATCTCATCCATGAATTGATCAGGTTTGCCAGAGTGAAGGATTCTGGTAAATCCACCCATCTCTGAATTGGGACCATCTTTGAACTTTTTGAACCAATAGTACATAATTCTACACTGCCAAGTGTTATATACCGAATCGGAGGCAGTGACGGCCGTGTGAAAGAGCCTCTTCGAATTGGAGCTCCCTGATCTGTCGAGGGGCATCTTGATAACAGGATCCACAGAAAAGGAAGAAGACGACCTAGATGGACCTGGAAAATCTTGTTTCAAAGGGGCATTTGCTGAAATTAGTATGTTGTAAGTAATCAGAGCAACTGATAAGGTTATGAGTATGGTGAAGAAGATATTTCCACACCCCATCTTTTTGCGCTTCGCTCCTCTACCTTCTCACTCAAGTTAGTAGAGTAGCTTAGAAGAGAGTAGACGAAGGCGGCTAAGGCTAGTTTCGTTAAGTCGTCGTCGTACTCCGGAGCCGTGGAAACTGACAGGAATATGTAAAAGCGCCTTCGATTTTTTTGTGGACCGGGTCGTTGTCCACGTCTTTGTCCTGTCCAGCGGGACTCTGGAAATTGGATCCACAACTCGCGAAAACGAAGCACTACTAGCACTAGGTGTTTCATCACCACGTAACAACTCTTCTATCTTGAATCTAATTCAATAATATTTTCCTTCTACCATACAAGTAGACGAGGACAGGCTGGGACTTGAAAAAACCATATATTTTGTTCATCCTCAGTGGTTCTATAGCTGTCTTTTGAATTTATCCGTTAAATTAATTAATTTTCCTAGCCCTACTATTACCATTTTTAAATAGAACTTCTGCCTCGATTTCTAGTTGTAGTTTAAAACATTTCTACATTTGATTTTGTAATTAGAAATCAATTATGGGCAGCTTTCCTACAATGAAGCACTATCGGCATACAGTTAAAAAGGACAAAAGAACAAAATAACGGGTTTTGCTGTTATTCCAAGCATTTTAATGACTTTTTTCTTTTCTTTTTCTCCCTTGTCAGAGAACGGAAGGCAACAATAAGGGAGGGAAGGCAGGCTTTAAGACTCGTCATTCTTTTTTCCATTCCTTTTTCGCCTCGACTCCTATCGAAATATTTGCATGAACCACCGACAAATACCAAGGTCACAAGCTTTTAGCTGAAGATCATTCACATGCTAATTTTTATAAATACAATAATTCAAAAAAATTTCCATATGAAACTATGAACAAACCTAACATGAAGATTACATGTCCCTGAATAACCGATAACTATTAATGTGTGTGCGTGTCTCTCTCTCTCTCTCTCTCTCTCTCTATATATATATATATATATTAGTTCTTGAGCCACCATGAAAGACGCAGGGGCAGGCAGGCAACCTGCTCACAATTAAAAACTACTAATTAAGATAGTAACTAGAAATTATGATTAAAAAATCTTTCCAACAAAACTCAGGTACGCTACCTTAAAACATCAAAGCAGAACAGAGTATCACGCATCAATTAAATTAAATTGACATCACGTCTTGCAAGTTGCGACTTTTGAGCACCTCTCCTAGGTGGGGGTAGCGATGAGCCCATCGAGAGTAACCTGCATGACATTGAAAATTTCTAAAGATACAAACTAGTTCACAAACCTATAGTGCTCCAATTTCCCTTTCTGGAGGTTGGGGTGTAAAGACACTATAAAAGGGGATATCAGCACCTGTACTGATAATCTCAAAAAGATCCATATCGGCATCGGCATTAGTGTCCTGCAATAAATCATAACCAAAAAGAAAAAGACATAATTAACCACCGTAATATTTAGAGCTAACAAAATATGGCGGATACATCAATTTTATTGTCGAGAGGACTTAAATAAAATCAGAATAAGTAATGTTGGAATTACTAAAGAAAGGAAGCCCTCATTAAGTGTATTAATTCGAATTAAAACATATGCTAACGTGCATCAAATATTGTTTGAACCGCGGGGAGAAAAGGAGAATTTACAACAATGACACATTAAAATATTTAATCCTTTTCTCTTTTCATTGATGATAAACTGAGAATGACACGGAAGAATGTAGTTTGAAATGGACATAGGTGCAGAAGGATGTATATAACATAGCCGTGGAGAGTGAATTGTCATATCTCTTGCTAATTTTGACATATGTATCATCCATGGATTTATAGAATTTATCCCAAAATTATAAGATTAAGGCTTGTGAGGTATGCAGCAATTAATAAAGCACCAAAGTTAAAAGTTAAACCAAATTTTTTATTCATTAAGAAACGGTAATTGTAGTTGACCTGTGCATATGAAGCCAGACTTCTCGCAATTAGTAAATAAAGATTACTGAGAGTGCCACGGTCAAAATTGGGATGATTTAAGAGAGCCTCCTCTGATGTAAAATCAAATATCAGCGCACAAATGCTTGAAGCCATCATCATGCTTGATGAGTCACCGATATTTTGTGCAGAACATATTTCGGTAACTACAGTTAAAACAAATATTTCGAATCATTCAACTTATCGAAAAACTTGAAATAAGTAGTGAGATTAAAGATTCCAGAAGATTTAGATCCAAAGTACAAGGACAAGTAGCCTCCTCTATAAAATTCATGACTTGTTTTTTGAAGGAAGTCTTTTTTCATATTTCAATTTTGAGAATTGTAGTTTCTTCAAGGGATGCATAGGGACTAGGCCCAACTACCTGACCAACAAAAAACCAAGCAATCCCTCCTATTAACAGAAAATCCCAAGATGAAAAAGTACCCAAACAAAAGGGAATTAATCTGAGTAACAGAATCGATTTCAATTACTATCCTGTTGGAAAGTCACGCTTCACTTGCATTATCATAGCATCAAGTGGCGCAAAGAAAATATTTAGTTTAAAGGCTGTTATGAGAAATGAGAATGTACCTGACCAATACGCCAATGCTTTCAAAAGATCAACAAAAGCAGATTCGTTCAGCATCAGGTCCACTTTGTCTTTCTACAGTCAAAAAGGTGTTAACATTAATATTTTGCATCACCAGTACAATATCTTAAGTCTGTTTATTATGGTGAGAATGGCACCTTTAGCAGAAGATTCAATGTTGTATCACACGCCAGAAAGATGCATCCCTTATCTTCAACCATATGACCATTTGATCCAATTAGTTTACTGAGGCAATCTAGAACCTGCAGGTAGACCCAATTCATTTGCAAATTAAACAGACTTGTTAGTAATTCGTTGCAAGATGCTGTAGCAACACATGTAAATATCAACTTGTGTTACAATATAAAGACAAATATGCAAAAGACCCCCTAAATTTTGGAGCTGTTACAAATAATCACCAAGAAATCTAACAACTATTGATCAAAACCTAAAATTAAGAAATGTTCAAAATTTCAAATCAATCCTTCCTTCTATCAAGTGGTTTAGTGACACATCAAATGGAGTGACCTAATTTCATTAAAGTAACGTATCACTATATGATTGGCATGCGCCTAGAAGATTCTCTCAATGATTTTCTATTTTCATAGAGCTTTTAAACCATAAATTGAAAGTAAAATGAAAAAGAACAGAAGGTATAGGATCCAGAGTATCACTTACAGCCTTAAGTCCTCCACAGGAAGCCAGAGCTTTGCATCCTTCAATATTCATTGTAATTTGACATAGCATTGGAAGCAAAAAGCACACTGAGAAGAAAGGGCTGCAACATAGAAGCATTTTGAATTTCACAGCCCTTGTGTCTTTCCAAGGACAATTCCACTTGATGATGAGAAGTAAAAATATAAACAGATCGGGAATCAGGATTACCTTTGTTCATGTTCACCTTCAACAGAAAGCATATATCCTAGAAGTTCCCGGACCTTCTCCTTACATGCAAGGGGTGCTTCTGCAAGATAGCTGTTACAAACACATCAAAAAAGCCTTATGAATCCAAACTTCAAAAAGACTCAAACCAGGATCCAACCAACTTATTATCATGTCTTCCGTAGAAAAATACCATAAAGAAGAAAATATGCACAAAGTATATCTCCTTCACAGGGATGAATAACAAACAACACATCCGAAATATTATAACCTCCAATTAGTCATTGGTAAACATTAGACATTTTAACCTAAGGGCTTATCAGGAATATATTATAACAGCCTAGCATATATAAAACCACTTTACAGCAAAACCCAGCACTAACGAATATAATGAAAATGTCTTCCAAGCAAGATTAGAATTCAAATCATTCAAGTAAAAAATTATTGTCAATTACATCACCGCTGATTCTTCTAATACAATAGAAAGACTTCAAATATAATGTTAGAGGCATGAAACTATACCTCCCAATAATACGCACTGAAGCAAGTAAATCATCCCCTTTCTTTTGTCCATGTTCCTGTCCAATTACACATATTCACTTAGATGCAGCAGATTGAAGGTTGAATTGCAATTGAACAATTATCACTCATCACACTTACCTTTGCATCTTCTAAATACTCTAGAACAACACCAACTGTCTCATTAAGCTGACGAATCACCTTAGTGGATGTGCCTTCATCGATAAGGCTCCCTAAAAACAACACCAAAAAACATGACTCATTTACAACTGGAGAGAAACTAACAGTCCAAAATCGTCTTAAGCCATTGAAATGGTGCTGCTTGAGAAGCTACATGCAGGATGGAAAAAACATCCCAACACAAAGTAACACAGAATTCTTTGTTATTATTATTCTCCCTAAGTATGGAAAACAGAATTAAAATACCAAATAGATTGTGTTTATTATATATACCATCATTTTCATCAGTACTTGATATAAGTTTTATTATCTTCTCAACCAACGAGTATGCAACAGCAACATTTCGTTGCTTCAAGGAAATTGCCTCAGCTGTACTTGAAGAATCCTTAGGTGCTTCATATTTCAAATAGGCCAAATCATTCAGTAGAACAGCAATTTCAACCCTTGACTGCTCCAAGACAAGTAATAGGCACCTAAAAGAAATAGAAAAGGTTAACAAAAGAAATAATGGCCCAACATCACATATGACCTAGAAGTCAACCTTTAGAAAGTACAGCTTACATGTCAGCAGGAGTGGGATTTCTTGCATCATCTGTGATTATTTGACTAACTAACCAACCCTCTTCATATATGGAAACCATAGACTCGGCCAACATGAGAGCCTGAAATCTTTCAGCAGGAGCTGCACTTGAAATGCACATAAGAATCTATCAATTTTTTATTTTTTTTTTGGGGGGGGGGGGGGGGGGGGGGGGTCCTATTTTCATTTGAATCCCAAAAGACAGACTAAAATAAGTAAGTTTTTTTCTCTCAAAAAAGTTCAAGTTTGTTCAGTTTCAACATCCTCTATCATTGATATATGTGTATTTTCTTTTTTTTTTAGAATGTCTTACCTCAAGTTGTATTTACAAATAACCAGGCCTTTTTCTTTTATATGTTTAAAAAGACACAATTATTACAGGAGTACAGGACAAAGCTTGCAGCTTCCATATGAAAGACAACAGGACAGTATATAACATTCTCAGATGAGAGACACTCGTATCCTAGTGACAGAGCACAAAGAGAGAAACAGAGACGGAGGGCAAAAGGCAAACATAATGGTATGTAATATTAAGGAAAGTTAATTGACTTACCAACACGATTCTGCAAAATGGCCACAATACCAATTCGCATGTTATGTGACCAACTATCATTAGGAAGTAAACGCAGGCCATTTATCACTGGTACCTGAAAATGCCAATAAGTTGTAGTGCATTCTGAGGTAAACAAATCACGTATGTAACTGTATCTAACACAAAAATGTAGAAATCAAAGGTTCAAAGGTCAAAACTTTAAACCTCTTAAGGTATAAGAGAACCCAAACAAATCAGTAGGCGTAACTAATTAGTTTTCCATGTTGTAGTGTAACAATGTTGATCTCAAAGGAAATATGAATCATCAAAGAGAATAGGAACCATGACACGAAGCATTTCTAGAATTGATGCATAATACATTTAACAATCCTTAACCTCCACTGTAAAAAAGATGCCTCAAATAGGCAGGACATCAATGATTCTAGTACCATATCAACGGCATCTGGTATATATAAGCTTGCAGACATGAACCCAAAATACCAAGCTTAGTGACTTAGTTGATTTTAAAGAAAGTTTCTAGATCAAACAAAAGTAATGTAAAATTATTGTTACGCATAGCAATTGTATCTGCAACAAACAGAATAAGCAAAGTTACTTACCGAGTCTTTTGAAGTAAGAATGGCACAAAGCAGGTTGAGAGCTTCAAATTTCAATGAGTTGTGCAAGACTGCAAACTGCCTTGCTACTGCTGATACCTGTATAAAGACATGTCAAAAATATTGTTTTACCACAATTTAAGAGTAAGATAATGCCAAGTTTATTGAACATCCTATACACAATATCAAATACAGCACATAAATTAACACTCAAATAAATAAATATTTAAATGATACTTACGATAACTGAAAGCTCAGGTAAATAATCACTGTTAATAATGTCCAAAGACATCCTACCCAGAATCAATTGCATAAGTTTCATAGAGATCTCCATAATATAAGAACCTGCACAACATATGACTCTTCTAAGATCTAAAATAGCATTCAGAAAAAATCTGGAACAAAATTATTAAGATCTGATGTCTCTAGTATATGTATGCTACAGTAGGATAGCCACTAAAAAAATGGTGTACTAAACTTGATGAATGATATTGGAGTAATCAAAATAAACCAAACATTAGTTTTGTCATGTCTCTCTTATGCATTATGAAGCAATTATGCCATGCAACAGACGATTAGAAAGACTTACCATCTTGTACAGAAGATATTTGAGAAGCCATTATTTTGATGCCTCCCGATCCATAAAATTTCAAAATTCCATTTTCAGAAGATGTTGATACCAAGTACAAAAACTCGTAGCACTCTCGGAGAACAGATGAGACTGATCTAAATCAGACATTTAATATCACAAATCAAAATAGCTTCTTTCAACAGAGTGCAAGTTAAGACTGGAATATAGGGCTAAACTCGGAAGTTTAAATTATATTGTAAGGTGAGAGCTGAGGGGTGTTCAAGTGAGATATATCACTAAGCTAATAAAGAGCACATAACTAATAAACGGAAAAGTTACTCTAATCTCATTACTTTTTTATATTACACCTCTTGATATTTTTTTGAGAAAAAAAATGAAAAGACCTGCGAAACAAGGTACTTTTCACAATTTCTGAATGAGAAAAAACAAACAAAATGCGTGCGCTACTATTATTGATATCCTACGTTCAACCTTATGAATGCTGTAAACTTATTTGATAGCTAGCAGATAACTTCAAAAGAATAGCGTCAAAATAATATGAAAGCACTAAGAATGAAAAACTTACCCCGTGGACATTATTTCTAATATGAGTGGGATCTTCACAATCATGTCTTCCGAGGAAGCAATCTCTGGAACACGGCAAAATGCGGCAAGAACTGTAACTGATAGCTGCAAATAAGCATCACGATTATTGTCCCCGCCACTACTAATAGTTCCTCTTCCCATGCCTGTTTCAAGTTAGAGAAAAAATATTAAATAACTGAATTGAAATTCACTGAGGAGAGAACTTTTGGAACAATTCAGGAAGAGATGTTCTCTGCATGATCAAGCACAAGTTCGAGGAAGAGGTACCAGTCCTAAGTAGTCGATCGAGAAAGCGAGTTCCAACGGCGTCGTAAATCTTATGAAGTGAGGAGTAATCATCGCCTTTGCAGAACTTGGTCACTAGAAGAAGTCCAGCCAGACGTTGTTCGTCTCGCTCTCCTTTGAGGAGTTTCAAGCAATCTTCAAGAGTTGAATTCTGTTCTTGCTGTGTTCCCTGCATGAAGAAAGCGGGTTACAGAAATAAATAGAAGATATAAAACTGGATATAGGGAGAGAATAAGATTGTTCACCATCGAAGCTTTAACTTTGGCGTTCGAGGACGGTTTAGAGTGGTGAATATCAGAGACTTGGCAGAGCTATCTCCTCGCTATCAGTATCAGAGTCTTCTCGAAAAATCCTATTTCGCGAAGAAAGAACGGGCCACTGGGCAGGTATAGGAAACAGGAAATAGTTGGAAGTAAGGGTGGGCACGGGTCATCTCTGTGACCCGGCCCGGTCTGAGGATGCGATGAGAACGGAATTAAATTTTAAGTCCAATTTTTCTTGTGCCCATTCTGACAATGCGTTCTTCCTCGTTGCATCCCTACTTATTGGCTATTACTGTGTTATTTTTGAAAAATTTGTCTTATTTTACCTGGATTATTTGATTGATTGTCATTATCGTATATAGTAGTTTTATGAAGCTTGATAGGTGTATTTGATTTCGTATTTTAGACATTAGTGCGTTTGAGTAGTGAGTAGAATATAAGAAGATTTGCCTTGTTTGGTTTTAGTGTTAAAAGGAGTTAATATTATTTGCGTGTATTTATTTTAAGTTTGAGTTTATATATATACAAAACATATTTTTTTTAAAAAATTATTTTCATTTAAATTTATAATTAACTTAAATTAAATTAATAATAAATTTATGTATAAAAAAAATTTTGATCGAACCACATGGCATTTTGTTGGATTTTGTAAGCCTATGCACAGTGCTTGAATTCCAAGGCTGAACGCTGGTCTTACAAAAAGTCTAAGTAACTCTCAAGGGATTGTGACTTAAATAGAAAGACGAGCAACTTGTCCCGTCTTAGTACGGTATAAAGGCAAAGACGACACAAGACAAACAAAATCGCAAACCATGGCAATGCCAATGCCAACCCCAAGGGAGTTGGATCGCAAGTAAAATCTAACTCCTCGTCGTTTCCTCGAATTCTATTCTATTGATGTCTTGTGAACTGGTTTTATAGACAGCACTACGATAAAATGATAATAATAAGTATATGCTGAAAATAATGCAAATAGCTAATAAAGAGACTATTATTATTAAGTCATATAAATGAAAAAGGAATTAGAGGTAAAAGGATTTAAAAACAAATCTGGCCAAATAACAAGATTATTTTAATCAAAATAATTAAATTGTAATTTTTACATAAATAATATTTCAAAACAAGGTACTTAAAGGAATGGTTTCTAAAACAGCATTGGTTAATCGATTGTCCGAGTTTTTATCGGGAAGTTAAAAACCACCAAGTATAAGGAAAAAACAAAAGCGCCGGATGCTTAAAATTACCGAAGCTGAAACACGGTTGTAACACAAAAAGCGGTACGACGCACATCCAACGGATTGTTCGGCCTTTCCCAGCTCACCTCAACTATCCTACTCATCTTGCACCATTTCCTTTCCGAGGCTCTGAGCCCCCACCCTGGTTTTTTACCTCTCCTTCATAACACCCTCCGCCTTCGCCTTTGGCGCCCCCACCACCTCTCCTTCCTTCTATCCATCCAAACACACGAGAAAAAGAAGCTCTCGGTCACTTGTGGTTCAATTCCAATTTCCGAAGAGGTACGTAGCTTAATAATGGATACCGATTACCATTACCAGAGACAATCGTCTCTCAAGCACAAGTTGAAATCATCCATTTGCTGTTTCGCTGGCACCATGGACGCTCCATTAGAGAACGGGGAACATTACTACGACAAGCTACAGACACCCAAGACGCCCAGGACTCCACCCATTTGGCACAAGAAATCAGGCCAATACTCCCCCGACTCGAACCGCCAGAGAAGCCATGGCCACAAGTCCAGGATGTGCCGCAAGCATCGTCAGTCCCATTCGGCTGACTTCACCTATGACCCATCTAGTTACGCCCTCAATTTCGAGGACCATAACCGGACCGATGACGATGAATTCCCCTTCAGAGATTTTTCTTCCAGGTTGCCGGCCTCGCCTTCGCCTCTGTCTCAGTCTCCATCCTCCGTCAAATATCCAGAGGACTCATCCGTCAGAGTTCCCATCGTGGCCCATAGCTAAACTATGCACTAACGAGCTTTAACTTGGAGGACGGCTTTATAAATTTAAAAGGTGCCTTCTGTGATATCTCCTCTTCCTCCTCTTTCTCCCATTCTCTTTTTTTTTTTTTTTTTTATGAATGAATGTATGGAAAGAAGAATGAATATTCACAGCCACACTGTCAAATATCTTACGTACTCTTTACCATTAGGCTATGTCGTCATCATCATCTACTGTATACTATTATACTTAAATGATACGATATATTTTTAGTAAATCAAAGAGTGTGGGAGACAAAACCTGCCTTTCTACAAATCATTTTCCTTAATCTTCTAAAAATTACTCAACTTCCTCCTCATTCAAAATTTGGTTTTATTTTTGTCTTCTTTATCCAAACTAGTCATTCCTCTTCCAAACGACCAAATCATATTATTGGTTAAGTAACTGTTAATTCCGTATTACCATTTTACTTTTTTTCAAATCATATTATAATTTGAGAGTTGAGTATTAGGAGGTTTTGGAATTGCATTCTATATTTACTTATTTATTATTTTAGGTAAATAAAAAAAAGGGTGCCAAATATGAGATAAAGTATGGTAATAAAAATAATAAATCATTTAACATTCCACTTACCAATAATTCTAGTACGATTAAAAAAAAAAAAACTCACCAACACTATTTAAGCTAGTATTACGGTTACACGAAGACCAAAAAAAAAGACAAATAAATTAGTATGACTGTAAGGAAAAAATGCGCAGATTATTATTACTGTACACCCACAACCCCTCACTGTTAATTGATCTATAATTATATTTCCCAGACATTAATTAATATGCGAACAAAAATTATAAGCCCTCGCAATTACCCAAATTGATTTCGCCATATAAATATAATAGTTAACTGAACTTCCTAAAATATATTGCTATCGCAGCTCCGACATCAACCATCAACAATCTGCACAGCACGCCTTCACATTATCTCTTGGGCATGTTCCTTTCAACATAAGTAAAACGTGCGTCTTTCTCATGTAACGTAAAGAGAATGAAGAAGGAATTGGTTTCGAGATACGATCAAGCATTGTCATCACCTGCATTACTTCTTCACAAATCAAGGTTGGTCCAAAACTGATGAAAATAAAAGAAATTCCCACAAGAGGACTGACAACTACCTTTACCTTTTGCGTTTGCTTTTCAAGGCAGTAGAAGATGAAGGATTGGTGTGCCAGTTCCTCTTCCTCTGATTAATGAACCAGTTATTAATCTGCTTTAACTGCAAACCAGTTTCCTGTACCAGCCTTGCCTTATCTTCCTCCTGAAAAAATCAAGCTTCAATTCAGACAAGTGGACTACGGGCAGCTAAAATTCTTGTTTTGTTCTTTATAGTCTAGGACGGACGGATGTGGACAAGGCTACAGGTTGTTCAATAAATTTGTTCGCGGACATGATAATTTTCATCTAGAAGCCAAGATCCCCTGAAAAATTTAGTATGTCTTAACTTACCGTAGGGTAAGGCCACTTGGAATGCGATTGCCACCAAGCTTTAAGGAAAGAGGTGGTGTCACCAGGAAGTTTCCCTGCTCGTCTCTTGCGCAAAATTTCTTCTCTTACGTCCACAATTTTCTCCTTATAACCCTACATAGAAGGATGATGCACAGTTCAGTCACATGGCAAGAAAAGGAGGAGTAGAAAAAAAAAGGGCATCAATAATATTTCAGCTATGAACGCACCTGTTTAAGTTCATGCTTTAATTCCTGTCTTACGCGCTCCATGAGAGACCTCTCGGTCTCAGTTGGAATCAGAGGGCCGAATCCCATACTGTCTGGACCATCCAAACCACCATCGAATAAATTAGCATCACTATCTACCTGGTCGTCCTCGTCATCGGACATTGTTGCTCCTGTACCTTCACCGGGTGAAACCCCTGTTCGTGCACAACAATAGCGTTAGTTAGAACTCACGAGAGACAACTTTTCTGTTATGAATCTTTGTTGAGTGCTTGCTGAAATCAATTCGCTCTATCACAGTGGCAACTATACTTTTTTCATTTACTTATTATACCTATCAAGGATTTGAGTAATTATTTGGCTATTGGAGGTTTGCAATATTTTGATTTTTATTTAACCTAGTACTATGATTTGAATCATTTCACAGCAACAAACCCCGTCCCATCTCATCGGCGGCAATGAATCATAAGCATACAGCATCAACCTACTACTAAGATTGCAGTCACAGTTATCTACAACTGTTTGTCCGGGAATTGTTCATTATTTACTAATGGGGTAAAAAAAAAATTACGTGCTGGTTCCTTGATTACACGAACTATGCAGCGCATAAAAGAACGTAGCAAAAGATATTCAAATCATATATCTCTGCCACACCAATTTCCAAAAGCAACATAACAGAGGTAAAAAAACAACAGCCGACAAGCTGATGGAAGAAAACCTTGGAACGGGTTATTTTTATCCTAGCATCAGCATGCAATGTCTTAGTTAGATTCATCATTTCTAGGAAAGAATACACACTTAATTAATATAGACAATTTTTGCACCTGTTACACTTTGTAAGGATTGCTCTATTTCCCAACAAGCCATTACTGCTTCCATTGCGTGGACCCGGACATGTTGCTGCAGTTGTTCTTTAAAGGAACAGAGCAACAAAACATAGTGCGACTGCAATATGAAGGAGGAAATCATCAAAAAGTGTAACTTTATTACGGGAGACAGTTTTCTAATGTTAAATAGCTTAATCCAGCATCACATCTGGAGTAACTTGCGATAAAGCATAAATTACGACAATAATTAAAGATATAAACATGCATTAGATATGGTGATCCAAAATAGCTCTACTGCAAGACAAATCCCAAAAAATATTACAGAAAATAAGTTTAATTTCATTCCAGTCTCAGATGAAGGGTCATGACAGAAAAATGAATCAAACTTAGAAAGAATCTATGCTTTATGAGTCAAAAAAACATTACTGTAAGGGAGCGATTCAAATGTCTAATTCATTTTCAGTGGAACTCAAAAACTATCTGTAAGAGTGAAAATCCAATTTAACACGTTTATTCTCAGTAAAAGGAACCCTGTTTCACGCCCAATCCCCAAAAAATGGAAAATCGAAATTATCCGATACCTTCACTACCTCATTTCTCTATTTATCGATCTTTTATTATCAATCATCTAAAAAGAAACAAAAAATTAAAAAAAAAAAAAAAATTGATTTGAAGCAATTATGAGAAATTCAAACAAATGCCAAAGGAAGTTTAGAAGATACCATGAACTGATCGAGTTCCTTCTCGTCTCCAACCATGCTCTGAGCACCATGTCCCAAGGCCGAGTACTTGGCGACCACATTCTGAGACTGCGCGAGCTGAGCGTCAATTCTGGGCAACTGGTCAACCGGCGTGGCGATTCGCAAGCAAGACACGTGAGCCGACAGCAGCTGTTCGTACAGTGGGTGAGCTAGAATCTCCGCCTTGTACCTAGCATTCTGCCAGTTAACCAATCCGTTGATACTATCGACCACCACTGCGTCGTTCTTGTTATTAAGATTGCCGCTCGTAGTCTTCAAATCAGCGGATTCATGAGACAGGGTGGTGCCGGCGATGATGGAGTCGTCGATGACTTCACTGTGGTTGCGGTGTAGGATCGGGCGCGACAGCCATTGGCTTGAGGATTGGGAAGCAGCAGCTCCGGTGGACTCAGAGGCAGCGGTGTGGAGGTTGAGGAAATTGGTGCCGTTGTTGGCAGCGTTGTTATTATTGTTATCAGTATTCGCGGCATCGCTGTACTGGGTGCGAAGAAGGGCGTTATTGAGCCAATTTGGTGCGGTTTGGAGAGGGTGTTGATGGTGGGGATCGGAGCCGGGTTTGGAGGATGGGTCCGGAGACGAGTGCAGCTGGTCCGGCAATATGGTACGCAAGGTGCTATTGCTTAGAGGCTGGTTCTGCTGCTGCTGCTGCTGTTGGTCTGTGAAATGGTGGAGTGGAAGGTCTGAAGAGAGATGATGATTGTGGTAAGCCATATAACAGACCCAGGAAGAAAGCCAGAACAAGTTAAAAAATCAGTGTTTGCTATTGATAGGAGTTCATGGCCGGCCGTGGAAAAACGAAAAAAGAGAGAGCATACGTGTGTTGGTATAGCAATAGCAGTGGAAGGATTTGTATGAAATGAGAAGATGAGAGGAAGAAGGAGCTAAGGAAACGAATGGAAATGAAATGTAGAGAGTTTGTCCGCGAGAAGGATTGGGGGTGTATTGAGTTACAATAAACAAACGTATTCTATTAGGTGTGTGGGGTGGGGATAATGGTTGGAAAAGAGACTGGAGAGACACAAAACAGATGAGGCGGTTTTCAGATCATCGGTGAATTCACCGGAATACCGCTTTCTGGATACGGCCTATTGCAATTTTATTTTATTTTTTTTTACCACTTTTTCGTAGTTATTATAAATATAATAATAATTTTATCATGTGCTATATCTATCTATTTTTTTCTTCAAATAAAAATGCATACCCTTGTTATTAGTTTCCTCAATTATTCAATTCAATTTAATGGCAATTTGTTTTTTCTCTATTTTACCGATCTATTTGAAATGATACAACGTGAATAGTTGAGTAAACATGGGGAAATTGTAATCGTAAATAAAATTCACCACCAGATCACAAGAATAACTATACAAACTTCAAGTGAAACAAAAAGCATCCCCACTGCGGGCAAAACAAAACACAAAGCATGCATCCAATCTACCCAAAAATAAAAACTCATAGCATACATCCTACTATCTTCATTCTTCCGAAGAGAATCTTATAGCACTAATCAATTCATTCTTTTCTTTTTGAGATATGGTACCTATTTTTTTATTCTCATTGTGCTCAAATAGTATCACTGAAGACATAAATTATTGTGATTTTAGTTTCAAAATTTAAAAAGTATAATTACATTAAATTTTATATTAAAAAAAGAACGTGAATTGAATATTTTAATTGATTAATGACAAATATGATATTAGATCATTATTTATTTTTTTAAAAAAATTAGGATTGAATATTTTAATTTCATCAAAAAGATAATTCTATATAACATGGCTGTAATTGAATGGTTAGGGTTGGCAAATATTTGTGTATAAGTGGTATCTGGATCAATCTTCTTGCTTTCATTTATTTATTTTTTCACTTTTGTCTGCTTACGTGGAATGTTTGAGAAGAACACAGCTGGTTGCAATGCAACCTTTGTCCTATAAACATCATACACCTTGAGATATCGTAAATTAATATCCCATGATCTCTGATAAGATGTTTTACTTTTGTTTCCCCGATCCTAATAGGGCAATATAATCAGTGATCAATTAAAAACAAAAAGGAAAAGAAACAAAAGTTAAATGAAATAAAAAAATCTTAGATTTTTTTTGTGGACGGGTGGGGTTCGTTGATTCAAGCCACGTCGTCAATCTATTGAACGGTAAAGAATTGCTCACCTGCCGATGTCAGCATTTACATTTGCAATTTATTGTACTCAGAAATTGAAGCGCGTTGTTTTTCAATCACAGCACGGATACGTACATGTAGAATCTACTGTTTTGCTTGCGGTGAAGTGTAAGCTGCGGGTTTTCCTTACGCTATGCTATGCTGACGACCTATGCACAAGTACAAATACATAGTGAGAAGGCTACTAGATAATTTTTTTTTATAAAAATAATATTTTAATTTTTATTGAACTGATTTTTTTTGAAGTGCTGGCGGTATAAAAACCTACGAAGGCTATTCTACTGTACAAATGCCTATTGGCGCTTGCACTCCACGTCACTTTACAGATTGTGGTCCCAAATTAACCCGTTTAGAGAAGCCGTGGGCATTGTGCAGGCTGTGGTTCGGTTGACCGGTTACAGCCGGTGACATGTCGGTAAAGAGAAAAAACGGGGAGGGAGGGGACCATGACTCCACCAGTTACGTCGATCCCCTCTCCGCCACTCGCGGGACAAGGACATTTAGAGACAGCGTCGGAAGCTGGTCGCTTGGACCACAAAGCAGGGGACCACCCAAAGCACGCGCCTGAGTTAAGCGTATCAGGTCCGTCCAAGTGGAGAGAAGGAGGGTGTAGGGACCATCGAGAATTTTGACTTCTCTGACACCCAGCCGCCGGCTCAATCAATATAGAGGGATTGTTTTTGTGGTCCCTGGGTACTGGTGGGGTCCATTTCCATAAGGTCCCACTTTCGGAGAAAACTGATTGGTGTTCACGGCAAACTGTCCGCCGATTACCCAACGGTTCCACACCTAATTTCCGTTCTCGTCTTTTCCTCACTAACTTTGTCTGCCTTTAAAATACAAAATGGATTGGCTACATTTTAAAATATCATGATTATTAAGGATTAAGGATAAGGAGTGAGTTTCCCTCTCTTCCTTTCTCTCGTCCGGGGAAGCTCGTCGATCAGCAGAGCTCGTTGGTTAAACATATAATTTATGAAAAGGTGGGACAATAAACAAAATAAAAAATAAGACATCTTGTGTAATTTATTTTATAATATGACTGCACACTGTATAAGAATAATATTATGGTGTTATATTAATGTGACAATGGGCCAGATATTGATACATGCTTCTTCTTCTTCTTCTTTTTAATACCGCTCTCGTGCAAAGAAATTATATATTGTAACCTCGAAGAAAAATATGTACATATATATACGAGTAAAATAATTGAACACGTAGTGAATCGGGATCATGAAATTATGTTTATGATTTTTGATTAAGAAAAAAAAAAATAGGTTTGAAGTAAAAAAAAGAAGAAGCAATAATGCTTTTGTAAATATTTGACTTTGAAGTGCTTAACAATCAATTATATGGGCAACCGACAAAATAAGGCATGGTCTCACAATTAAGCCGCAAATCTTCTGACAAGTATATACTACCTTCTACAAGGTGACAAGCTGATTTACAACGTGATTTTTTTGAAGGTCTTTGTGCCTATATAGTATACAGATATAAATAAGTTATATGTTTTATTAGAAGTATGTTAATTATTCGAGATCAATTGAAAATGAAAAAAAAAAAAGCGGAAATTTTCTCAAATTTAATCAATCTAATACTCATGGTAAATTATATTTCATACGGCCTTCAGAATATTTAACTTGAGTAAAATCTAATTTCTTATGAATTGATTATTAAGTTTATCCTTTTCACCAAACAAGTGAGTTGTTGGGCAAATCCTAAATTTCTAGAAGAAACTGGCGACGAGATGAGAGGGATGGGGATGAAACGTTTTTATCTGAAGGATTAGGACCTTAAGTTTTCTTTAATCACCATGGATATAACCTAAATCCTGGTTTAGTGATTAATGTTTCCAGAAAACTTGATATATTATTTGCTAGTACTTCACTTTACGAGAGACTGTGGTATTAAAATACGACACATAAAAAATAATCTGAATTTTTTGTTTTTCGTGGGAGAAATCGAATTTTTTATACAGACGCAAGAATGAGAAAAGGACTCGGAATCCTTGAAAATAGTGAAGCGACAAAAGGGATGTTACAGTGAGTGCGGATGGAGCAGGGTATTACTATTGTTTAATAGTTGGCAGCAGCAGTATGTGTGTTGGATAATGACAATGGTCGAAGTTGACTATGAATTTAGTATGTCTTTTTCAAATAATTTATCCTACCAAACCAAACAACGTAATTTAAAGAAACACAACCACCAACTTTGTATTGTATTCTATGTTATGTGTCTGTCTCATTTCTTGCCTTTTCCATCACTTCAGTTGACCTTCATTTCATCTCCATCTTACTCTTTCGTAGCCCCCAACAGTCCTTTTTTTTTAAAAAAAAAAGTTCTATGGAAATTTTATTTAAATAATTAAATTTTCTACCTTTTTTTTTTTCTTAATTAAAAAAATGAATGTAAAGGCATGAAGGTTGGGTGTGGGGAGTGTCTGGTGTCAACTATGAATGAAGACGTCAAATGCTGTTTGTAGCCACGCGTGATTCTTCATTTTGTACGCTGATTTATACCTTTGCCTGCGTCTCTTGCTCTCCATAGTAATATACGCCTACGTATACGTATAAGTGTATGTGTATGTATCCGAAAGAAAAATCATCCAGCCAATCTTTAGCATATAACATTATAAAATTCCAAAAGTTAATGGTTACTTTTTAAAATATAAAAATTATTTTATATAATTTAAAATTTACACCGACATTTTTCTCAAAACAAAATACAGGAAATGATGGATGAAAAGTTATTGATAAAATTATCAAGACAAATATTCTATGGCCAATCATGGCTCTATAGTATAAACCTTTTTTTTTTCCAAGAAAAAAAAAAAAAAGCCTTTTTACCGAACATAGAATAAAACCTTTTACTTGATAGAGACCTTTAATTTACAGCAAGTACAGATAAATCTTCACCTAACAGCGAGTCGCGTAAAATTTCCCTCTTTTCGATACAGGATGCAATCCCAAATAATAATATAGCATTTTTCACAATTGTGGAATTATAATTTGTGAAAATGTGAGATCATAACAATACATATTAGCAATAGTGACGGACAAAGCAATGATCGTAATATGAGTGTGAAATATAGCCACGTTAACGTTGACAAATGACAACAATTAATGATGTTTTTTTTTAAAAAAAAAAATGGAAAAAAGGTCTTGGTACCGATAATAATACCAATTATATTAATCATTAAGATGGTATAGTCACGACGGTATTAGCATCGAAGTAAGCAATAAATAATAATGATGATAGGTATAGTAATATACCACGGAGTATTAATTTTGTATACTTTGTTTTTTTAAAAAATAGGATAGTAGTTGTAAATTGTACTAATATTAGAGTTTGCGTTATATTTTGGGTATATTCATGACTAACTGAGGAAGGGGGAAATTCGCGTATATTATTTAAATTTACTTTCCTCGATTTAAAAACAAATATTGTACTGAATTTTTAACCATAAAATAATCAAATGAAAATTATATACTTAGCCGAATTTTATATATTTAAAATTGAATTTCTAAAGAAAGCGTTTCACCTATTTTTATCCCCCCTGTTACTATTTTTTTAATTTAGGGGGGAAAATTAAAGAGAAAACAAAGGGTTGACGTGATTATTTTATTGTTCTCGTTATTTCCTATCCGGTTTCGTGGAGCATCCGCCAGCGTGGGTACCCTACCGAACGTCGAATTCGCGGGCTTTGTCAAACATATGGAGCAATCACAGCCCGTCACGCATCTATTCTTTGGTAGTAGTGGGCCCCCGCGTTATACACGAGCAAAACAAGAGCCATCTCGCTGGCAGTTGTCCCGTTCGGTTATTCAATCTTGGTTGATATTTTTTTTGATATGAAATCTTCATTAATTAATATCAAATCTTAACGCGATGAAATTACTGGTAGGTTTATAAATCCGAATATTTGTATGGATAACGATGACATTGTCTTTGTGTTTGGTGGGTTGGGGTCCATTTTTAATTTTCATACTATACGTTCATGTGGGGTAGGGGTTGGGGTTGGGTTCCTCATTGTCCTTATTATTGAGGTATTACTTTGTCGCGACGGGGGTTTGGGGTTAGTCTTTATCTTTCCCGGCTATTATTCTTTATCGATATTAGAATAAACTAGAAACTTGGCTTTTATTTATTCAATAAGAAAGAATATATAATTATATTATAGTTGAAGGTTGATGCTTTGAGATTCTAGTTTCCTCATGATAGGGTCTTCCGGCTAGAATCCCAAATTTAAACTACAACGACTCTCCCTCTGTCAGCTGAGCTGAGCTAAGCCTTTCGATTAGCACAAAGCAAGACAGTTTACGCAAGTCAAAATATAATTAACCTAGCTGGCTAGTAATATCAGAAATCTCTTTCAAACTTTGATATTATTCAAAGTAGGGGCCAACCAGAAGAAGGCAATCCTTGGCTTTCTTCTACCACTGCTTTTATAGCCATATCCAAAGGTATAGATCAACAGACGTCACACAAAACAGTTTTAATCATGAGCTTTATTTACCCGTGTCTTAATTTCAAGGTTACGCGTGTTAATGGCGCTGCCCGACAAACCGCCTTATCCCTTCCTTTTGGGACTCAAATCAGATCCGTACACCCTCAACACATGAGTTGTTTTAATTTAATTGAAAATTTTGTTTAAATTTTAAGAATGCATTTCCGTCACTTTTACAATTTTAATCAACTTCAATATAAGTTAGTCTATGTCCAACAGCAAAAAAAAATGATCGTCCAAAATCAAAGCAAAATGGGCAGTGTGTTTGTGTATATTAACTGAATGGAAACAATAATGAAGGGGGGAAATAATTTGGTCGAAAGGCAATGATCTTGGCTGAGTTAAAATGACATGCATTTTGTTCTTGATACCTCATCTGGGTTTGGTAGAATTTCATATAGCTAGCTAGGGTGAGTTCATGATGAGATGATTTAGAAGTTGCTGTTTGTGGTTGTGGCTCACATAAGGAAGCCTCTCTTGCCACCCTTCATCTTCCTTTAAATTAGGCTTTCCTCAACTGCAGGACCACAAAAGCACTTGGAATTGGAAAATCTTCCCTTTAATTTCGTGGACCACTCGACATTATTCCTCATATTGGATCTGTCTTTCTCTTTTCTTTTTCATAGATAAGCTAAGCTAATCATCCCACAGTTAGGCTTTCCTTTATCGGTTTTCTTCACATAAGATTAGATGCTGCATGCTCAAAATCAGTAACTGAAAACTAAACAGTACAACACACAAACATGATCAATAGAGTTCAATGTTGAACTGTCACGCTTTGCATCCACACACATAAAAAGGATATTGAATGCACATTTCCGGTGATATGATAGATGAGGAAAAAGACATCCATCCATCCATCCATATATTTTTGATACTGTACAAGCAAGCATGCCATCGAGAATCCTTCTCTGTTTGGATTAGAACATTTGATCAAGGAAATTCACCCATCACGTACTATTTACAGTATATTAATATACACAGAGATTGAGTAAAATTGTTGGATGTTTCTGTCTATGCAAGGCTGTGATAGAATTAAGCGATCAAATTTTTGGTGGGTCTTATACATAAATTTGACAATTCAACAACACTGGCATATATGTCAGTCAGTTCCATATAATATTAACTGTTTTGGGTTTTGTTTGTTTACTTCCCAAGAAAATAAAAGATTAATATTGATACATGATTCTCTCTTGACTACGATTCTTTTTTCATATAGAGTTATCAAATTCACATGATTCTCGACGACAATTCTTATGCGAAATTTCGAACTCATGTTTTTGGCTGACAATACGTGTACGTGTCTGCATAAGAAAGAAGAGGACATTGGTCCATTAAAAAAGGTAGAAGAGGACGAATGAAATGGAGCCATGTGGCAAAATACAGAGAGAGACCTTATTTAATTGTATATAGAGGAAGATAGAAGAGGCAATTGATATCAAAGTAACAGTCTTTACAGATGGATAGATATATGGAATTGAGACCCAAAATTTATTTATGATTCAAATTTCTTACATCATATATTTAAATGTGAAAGGTCAACGAAAACATGGGAAATTTCCCCAATTGTAGGAGCTGCTAGAATTGATGGATGATGAAACCGTTGAATTCATCTACAGTTGAAATTTCCTATTCCTACTAATATAGTAACGTAACCGGGTCAATGCGCACTCAATCGTTTTCAAGTATGTACCCTATAAAGTACCATATTTCTCATATTGTTTTGGGTCACTTTCCTTCTCCATTATAGTAGTAGGATTCTCTGTTTCCGTTTTTCCAATCTAAAGAAATTAGATATTAAATTGAAAAAAGGAAAAATAAAAACAAAAGTATAGAACGAAAACCATATACTCATTTACCCACTGAAGTGCGAATGATCTCTTTTGCCCTTGGGCCTAAGTAAATTGAAGAAAACGACCAAAAACGAATTAACAATGGTAGTTTTGCTACTCAAGTATATAAAACTGTAAGACAGTGATGAAAAATGACTCATCATCCAATCAATAATCGTGTTTCCTTTTCATGATAATGATACTCTAACACATTTGGAAGGTGTTAGGTTGTGCATTCACATAAGAACATCAGAAAATGAAAGCAAGATGGTACTTCGTTTTCCAATTGCAGCCAGGTTTCTGACGATGAATTGGAGACTGTGCAGATCACAACGTTTCTGACGTGCTACACGTTGAAAGAGAGATCACCAATGATGGTGATTTTCAATTCAATATTTGTTGATTCCTCGGCAAGGACGGTTTCTTATATTGTGGTAGTTTAAAGGTAATTTACAGATTATGCGCATAATGATTCTTGATTTGGAAGGGCACTTCAACCGTTCTCAAGCAGAAGAATCCCTGTAAAAGTGTCAGTGGCGGTACCTTAACCAGAAATTCAGAAATCTACAAACGTGGGATCAACGAGTTCACATTTCTGGAAGAAAAACTGTCATGCAGTACCAAGGACGCGAACATGATATGGCGGTCCGCGACAGAAAATTGGTTCATCGGCTGAATTGGTCCTTGCACGGGTTCGAAGGATGTCATTTGCATCCTTGATCACTGCAGCGGCTACCAATGTATACTCTCCCGGGACAAGAAAATACAAGCAGAAAGAATGTTTAATTTCTTGGAGTGGGGGAATTTCCATGCTGATGTCACTCAGAATGCCTAGAAAAGATAATTCAAGGTAAGCAAACAAATAAATGTATGCTAATCATAGAAAGGAGGCCAAGATTAATAAAATTACCAGTCCACAGAACAGTTGCCTTGGTATCATCTACACAGTTTGCCCCAGCTACGTCTCTACATGTAATATTTAGACTCATTTTGACCAGATCCTTTGTATTATTACGGACAAGAACCTCCATCGGAGTCATTTCATGTGCAAGAACAGAACCTTTTGACGCAGGAGACTCAATATAAATATTAGATTCTTTATCAGGATCGGGTTTTTCTGATTCAACACCATTTCTAACAAGCCTGAAGCCAAATGTCAATGGATCTGGCAGCAGTACATCCATAATTGATGTTTGCAGAGCTGCCTGAATAGCATCCTTTATATTTAACTCTCCAGAGCTATTGCGTCCTGAATGCCATCGAACCTTTATTCTAGATATGAGGTTCTTAATACAGGCATTGAGTTCAGCTTTGGTGTTCCTTTCAGAGAATAATGCACTTCCACTATTCCCATCTGCCCGAACATCCCTCACAAAAAAATCATCGAGAACTGGTAACTTAAAATGCTCAAGAGGCACTAGAACCCTGGCTGAGCAATCCCTATCAATTCTAGTTTTAGGATAACCATATTCAGCTCTATCCTGGTCCGCAGCAATATTATCACCATCACTGGAATTCTCCAGCTGGACAGAGACACTAATTTCAAAAACAACATCAGTTGGATTAGACAACTCAAGTTCAAGAAATCGCAGCCCCCAACTTCCTCTGAAGGGATCAATTTTCACCAATCTGTCCATTTTTGTCTGAGGGTCAACAGGTTCTCCGGTAGAGTTATTATCCACATCAACCAGCTTTGGAAGATTTTCACCAACATGTGCAGGAAACTCCATTGACAGTAAACGTGCCTTGAATGATGACAAACCTTTCAAGACACAAATCTGCAGAGGAACAACAAGGCGCCTACCAGGGGGCACAGTAGATCCAGTTGATGGAGGATCACCTGGGGTTTTCAGTGGCCCTGAAAGGAAAAGTAGAAAGAGCATTACTACCAGACACAAACGAACTATAGAACCAGCTTATGATCCTCAGTGGCACAGGAAGCATAAAAAGCAAAATTGACAGCAGAAAATTGCTTGCAAACATAGGTGTCAATATGCCATTAGATGGAAGCATCACAAGGCACCCCATATGTGGCAATTCCAATGGTTTTTGCCCAGATAAGAAAAGAAAAAATTGACGCTGAAGTATTGCCTTCACCCGGGAAAAAAGGGGGGGGGGGGGGGGGGAGGAGAATCAAACAACTGTAGTCAAATTATATGTTAGTAACCAAAGAGAAAAGGCTTTTATCTGAAAGTGTGCTGCTATGCAAGGATTGCAGAATAAACTACGTTATGCAGAAAGGAAGAAATTAAAAATTAAGGCTCATGTATTGAAGACAATACCAGCATAATGGATCAATAATGATGGGCAGCTTCCATCTTTGGAATGCCTCATAATACTCCCAGCACCTGCATCGGGGTCTACCAGGCCAAGCTGCCATGCTCTTAAGGTTACAGGTAAAGTCACTTCTGATCCAGACTTTAGAGGGAGGCAAGATTTTAAAGTTTCACAAGAATATGAAATTACTGAATCTTGGTTTTTCCCCGAAAGTGAAATATGTGCCTGCTCGATTGGAACTGTGCCAGCATTAGCCAGACTTATCCAGACATCACGAATTTCACCTTCATACAAAATGATGGCACCATCACCCCCAACAACGTGTGACACCAGCAATGGAAGATGGCACAACAGAAATATTAGGAAGAGGTACATTTTTCAACTTTGGAGATCCACAGCATCTGAAAGGGTCAGAAAGTACAAGTCCTTGTGCTGCTCCAAGAAGCAAATTGTCAACATCCTTGAACAAGTGTTCAGTAATTACACCGAAACAATGAACAATGCACCCGGGAATAGTAACTGGCCCCACTGATGTTGGAATGCCTGATAAGATTATCACTTTTGATGAATTTGGCGGGAGATTTACACTTACAGGAAAAGCATCAACATTTCCTGAATGTACAGATAAGTAGATGCTATCAACCCTTAAATCAAAGCCGCATGGATTTGCCAACTCCACCAAGACCTGGACAGGCTCTCCAACAATCCAAATAAGCTCCTGCTTCTTAATATTAGTAGGCTCTCCTTTGCTGAATGGTGTATAAATAAAAGGGCCTGAAGGAGCAGAACCTGCCCACCAGTCTTCTCTAGCTGGATTGCGTTTTACAATGTCCATTTGTGTGGGCTGAAAAGGGAAACTATGCAACCTGGAAGCAATCAACGATAAAATTGCCAGGTGAGTAAGTTCTCCTAATTTTCCATAATTGATATCAATAGCATTTCAAATTTCAAAACCCAAAACGACACAATGAGAGTTATAATATAATATAATCCACCCCCTCCCCCCCCCCCAAAAAAAAAAAAGTCTAAATTGCGATCAAAGATAGTCAAAACCTTATAAAAGGTAAAGCAGGATCAGCGCAACGAGTTCCTGGTGGCAGCCTCTCAGCTGAATTTGAAAGTGCATTAGAAAGGCCATTTTGCCCAAGAGGAGTTATTAAAGGATAATAAGATCTGAGAAGTCGTGCTGCTGCACTCCATGCACTAAGAGGATCTCCTGCACGAACAGCAGAGAGTAGAATTTCTCTCAATACTACCATCTGGATGGTGCTCCATTGAGACTCAAATAGCGAGACTGCTGATTGATGAAATGTTTTCCCACTATCAGCATTAGTTGATCCAATTCCCTTCTGTGAAGAAGTCACAGATAAACAATTTTATAAAATGCAAAATATGGAGTGAATTATACAAGATCAATAAAGATTTCTTAAATGAAATACTAGAATAATAATATAGAGTGAATTATTTTATCCATTCTTCCATACCAGATATTTCATGTTGGCTACTAGAATAATATTATTATTCAGAAGTTAAGATTTCATAAAGAATGCAGTAAGGACACTGACAGCATAAAAGATGTATAGAGCAAGTCAATTTTCCAACAGAATGGCATGATTATATCTAAGCAAGTTAAAATTTCCTTGCACCAATCCATCCTTAACACAAAATCTAAAGAATTTCTCTCCGAGTGACCCTTTTTATTTTCAACCTAAGTTGAAGATGTTGCTTTTGCCAATTATAAGCAGTCAGTATAAAGAGTAGATCAACAAGGTATGAGCAATTAGTGTTCAGGCTTTGGACAAATATGGATCATTGCAAAGAAACATGATTCTTTCATCTCCTTTATTGTAAGACCTATAAAGCATATCATTCTCAGCACATAAGTTGCGCTGAAATTATAGAGATGAGTTTCTTTTCTACGAGGTAAGACATGCTCTTAAAATGCAACTGCAGCCAAGACTTGAGTTGCGTGACAAAAAGTGGCCTAGATCTAAACAGATGGATTTTACAAGATAAGCAATGATGAGGGGATATCACTATCAGACAACTATCACGAGGACCAATTGTCTCTGAATTTTATGCACGTACCAATCAACACTTATGTCTCAATTGCATCAAGTTGAATATTTACTCAATCATGAAAACACAATCATGCACTATACATTAAAAGTTTTGATGGCTGATACTTGTAGACTCACATTGTGCCGAGAGTTACCAAAAATTGATGCTCTACTTTGTACGTGATATGCTTTCGTGGTCATTACCAAAACTTGCATAGCACTAATAGCAGCAAGCTTATTTTCTTGCTGCAGATATAGCTGAGCCACCTGCCTTGAAAAAAATGCAGCTTTTCTCTGGTAACCAAGACTGCCATATAAACGAGCTATTTCAACATACAATATAAGCCTATCATTGGCATCTATTAAAGCTTTAGCACCTTCTGCAGCATTGGTCAACAACTCTACCACCTCCTTGGCCCACTCTCTCCTGTTTATTCAGAGAATGCAAGTGTCAGTCAACTGAAAACGCAAAAGTTCTTACAAAGGCTTTGATTCAAAAACTCTAGATGAATAAAGTTTCCTGCAGATAACTCTAGAAAACGTGCATAAATGATGAGTTTAAGTTATAAATTCTACTTTCAGAAATTACAAGGACTCCCCTGCCCCCCCTCCTCATGATTAAAGAATCACTTAATCAAACCTTCTAGCAATAGTCAACGTGCAACATGTCACACATAAAAGCTGAGTCAAAGAACCTACCTGCAGAGAAACCTTGCCAATTTCAAAGTGGCCTCAAGTTCAAAGCTTAAAGGAGAAACTCTGCACAAATGATTAAGAAGATGCTAAGAAACAACTATCAATTCGAATGAAAATATTAGCACACCAATAAGCTAAATTAGCTAGTGGAAATTGAGACGCCAGATTAATCTACAATACATGTAAGTAAAATAATTTAGGGAAAAGAAGGGTTTATGAAACGGTCTTAAAGAAAGATCAGTTCAGAGGAACTCCAAGCAGAGCCAATTACCTCTGAGCATTATCTTGGGACTTCTTGTAATTTAAGATGACAACATTGTTGTAACGATATCTAACCTCCTCCTCCAATACTGAGTCTCTCTGGCCCATACGGTCAATCTGATAGAGTGATACCATAAAGATATAATTGTTCTATATATAAAAGTGAACGTAGACAAGAATTAATTGTCACTTCTCAGAACTACCGTGATCACCATATCTATATTCCTATCCTAACTGATGCCAGAAACAACTGCCACTAGATCTCATTTAACAGTAACATATATAGGAGATATATTTCTCACAGCACAGTAACATAGATACCATCCAATACTGTAAAACTGTTTTCCCTGAAAGGTTTGATATACGATGATAGTAGTGTAATTTTTCTTTCACTGGGGGTCGGGCTTCACAACCGAAAATGGAAGAGAAAAAAAAAGTACCAGTAAGGCACAAACGCTGCCCTCCATCGCCCCAGCATACCAGAAATAATCCCCGGTCAACCTGGCAAGTTCCACTGCAGTAGAATAATGCGCATTGGCATCAACTGGGGATCCTGCCAATAAACAATAATCGCCTATGGTCTTCTGTGCACGACCAAGTCTTCGTTTTTTGGCCTTGATAACCTGCAATTTTTACATAAACTACTAAAGATGAATTAAGTTGAAAATTTCAGAGAGCAGCGTATCAAAATCAAAGATATAGCATAGTTTCCCGGAAGAAAACTCAATAGAAGCGCAAATAACGAGGACACCTAAACATGAACCTCCTCTGAGCTGAGACTAGCTTGAGAATCCAAAGGTGTCTTGAGTATGGTTCCTGAAGATTCAGCCTGAAGCACCCACTTCTCAAATTCCATCAACAACGAGGCAGCAATTTCTTGCATCATAGTGTTCAAGTGGAATTCTTGAGTTTGGCGATCAGCGGGAGGAAACAATCTCAAATTACCTCCCTTTTTACTGCCCTCCTCAAGCTGCAAATAAAACATGAAAGAGTTGAAGAAAATCAATTGGAAGCAATAAGTTATTTTCAATAAATTATTTTCTCCTCCCTTTTTCTGATCGAATATCCCATTTTATGTTCCAAATTACCAAATAAAAGGCAACTAGAAGTACCCACCTGCGAATCATCTGGACAAAATGCAAAGCACCGATCCACAAGTGAGGAAGGGTAAGACTTGCAGGCATTAGAAAATTGATTAATAACGGAATCAAGATCCGGCGAGGAAGGGCAATGGCAAATGCCTATGACAGCAAGGGTTTTACGGTGAGATTGGAAGTCCTCCCATGGGCTTGCAGGTTCGCCTCCCAGAACGAATTTGAAACGGAGGGACCCCGAGTCCCATGGCTGGTGAGCAAACGGTGATTTCTGATGCTCCGCGTAAAAGGAACTGATCGCCGAGAGTGGAATTGTGTGCAAAGGAAGCAGCATCGAGTAGTAGTCCCGCAGCACATTCGGCGGCACAGTTCCGATTGGCAGCAACGCCACCTGGATCATCGACGATCTCTCGATGCTCACGTCCGGCTCCATCATGGCGGGGCAACTACACTCACAACACGGGAAAACCAAAACCCAAAGAGCTTGTGCTAATTACACAAAGGTGGGAAAATATCAAAAGACAAAAATGCCCGTCATATAGGCGATGAAATGACCAATTTACTTAGAAGGGTGAGTTTCTGATCTCATATTAGGCTGCAAGTTGGAACTGGGTCGACACATACATATTTTGAGATTCGCGTTCTCTAAAAGTGAGTTATTTGCTGTTTACCAAACCCCATAAGCACAATTTTTCATTATTATCCATCTGCAACTCAAAACTAGCCACTTGCTGACATTCCTATAAGAAGTTCTTTATTAAAAAAACTGTCAAAAGTTAAACTATCTATCTAATGCTGATCTTATATCTTTGTAGAAGTCGCCATTCTCATAGATTTACTAAGAAGACAGATGCCAAAGCATTTCCTTGTCTTTCCAATGTAGAAGTCGCCATTCCCGCTCTTGCTGTTGCTGGTGGTGCCCCTGCCAGTGGGGAAGTCAAAGTTTGAGATTAAATACCATGTACAAATACAGACTAAGGTAAAATGGTAACTTAAGAGGATCATAACTCCCCTAATCTTCTCCCTCTACCCCTGTCACTTAGGAGTAGCGTACTCCCACAACCTCAACCTCACAGGGAGGGTCCTCAAATCTGAATTAAGCATTAATTTTGCTGTCAGTTAAAAAAATAAATGATCGGACTACTTGTGGGGGTAACTTAGACTTCATCTTGTCTTAATTGGAGAAAGAGTGGCGTGAACTTCCTGGAAATTTCATACAAGTGGTTGCTTGATATTTGCTTGCTTGACTTCGACCTTGTCTGAATTTGGAATAGTGCCCACCAACTCTGCAGAGGATATTGCCTTCACTTTTTTAAAGGGAAACTGTAAACAAGTGATTTGGGATGAAATGTGTGATTGTATTATGTTCACAGAACCAGTATATATATACAGGACATCACCGCTGTTTACGAGCGACTACTAAACATAGCTACCTAAATGTATTCCTCAATTTACAACAAAATACACATTTACAGCTAAACATAATATTTTCCATGATATGACATGATGTGAGAGATATTCGCCTAATAGAAATTGCTTGTACGAACCAAACACCAAACGGAAAAGCTGACACCAAGCCTACGTTGTTTGGATGGATCCATAGAAAAGTTTGGGGGAGGAAATAAAGAGGAAAATGGGAGTGAAAAGTTAATTTTTGTTATTATTAAAAACTTGTAAGAGATAAAATCTGTTAAAAAAAAAAAAAGATTTATTTTGACACAGAAGACCTGTAGTTTAGGGACAAAAGACTATTCATTATTTTAGTCATAATAATGATACTAATTTTAATTTTTTTAAAAAACTTTTAATCCCATTCGAACAAAGAAAAGAAAAGAAAATGTCTCCTCATATTTTTATCCTTTAATCATTATCCTTTAATCTAAACATAGCATTATTCTCTCTACCTTGTGTCGTGGAATCATCCTTTTTGTCAAAGAGATCATAAGGCCAACTAAAGTGCACAAAAGATCTCTTTGAAAGCAAGCAAGGAATCTTGAAGGTAAAAACCGACAACTTTGTAGCATACATCTATGTGACAGATCTGGCAATTTAATTTTAACAACAGTAGCATTAGGAATGCAGTAATCACTACTAGCTTTTGGGTCTAAGACTCGGTCAGCTACGCAAGATTAAAATTGTAGATTAACTTGAGTGCCTGACCCGTAGCCTACAAAGAATGATACATCTCTTGATTAAAGAATTCCGAAACCAGAAGCAATGAGGTTTTGCTTTTTACCCCGACAAGATATTTCGGAAAGTAAAAGAACCGAACCAGAAACATAATAATCTTTAGACCCTAATAATTGCTAGGATATCCTTTGACGAATCAACAAACATTTTCCCCATTAGATTGCCTTCATAAGAATTGGCAAATGGACCGCGTTGCCACGTTCTCTGAAGCTGTGACCGGTGAGTTCTCTAGTCTCGTCAGGCCTGTTCCGTGTGTTCCATCAAGCACTGCAACTTTCTGTTGGGAAGTGTCTTGTGGCCTCATAATGATCATGTTTTGCTCAACTCATTCCACATTAGGTGTCAGTATGCATCATCCTCCGATGGCAGCATATTTAGATCTGGTATCACAAAGCAACTTTCCCCGGTTGATTCATTTTTCATTGGCTTAGAATCTGCCCGTGGATGCGTCTTATCTTCAGTTGCCTGTGTTGAGGCGTTGGGAGACATCATTCTCTGGTGGGGTTGACCAGAAATCGTGCACATCAATTCGTCAGATGTTGATGAACTTGGATTGTTCTGAGATTTTGAACCCAAATCAAGCTGAGAAAAAACAAACCCGTTAAGCCAAGAATGCAAAGGACATTTTCTGAAGGCTATTTTACACAAAATACTGTGACAATTACATATACAAAACATGTCAAAGAACATTTAAACTCACCTTCATTTTCTTCAAGTTCTCATTTCTAGCTCTCTGTGCCTTAAAAGTTGCATTTAGATTTGCTATCTCCTGCAAAATTGAATCAATATCAATCAATATCAATAACCACATATACCCCATCTATAAGCGACACAAGAGGAGGATAGCAGATTCTAAAAGCTAAGGAAGACCTCATCGATACCTACCTGTTTTAGATATATCCTTTCCTCCAGCAGGGAACTCTCCTCCTCCTTCAGCTCAGCAAAAGTCTAGAAGAAAATGGCCAAAAAAGTGTCATTTTGGCACAGATATGGCATTATCAATAGGTAATGAGAAGCCATTGGCGTCTCAATTAGGTAACTTCAGAAGCAAATGGAAAAATTCGACTTACCTTTTTTCTTCTGCACCTCTTGGTAGTAGCGGAATTGCCAGTATATTCGCTTGTAGCACTAGCCTGCAAAATCAGTCATCAGACGTTAGCATATGGTCAACTAAACTGCAAAGACAATCTCAAACATGATGGAGGACACGTAATTAGCGATTGACCAACAGAAATGAATTGGGTGAGACCTTGGGACGTGAGTTTGTCAACATACCAACCCGACGACATGAGAAATGCTGGATCATTCAAGGTACAGAAAAAGACACTGACGCTGGAATTCAGCTAAAACTGGGTTACAAACAAGATTATGTTTGACGCTTGAGCATTAAAATATTGATTAATACACCCACCCCATCAATGGCTCGGAAAACACTCGCCCCATTATTTGTCCGATGGGCCCCAACAGAAATAATCCCCCATTAAAGAAAAAGACGTGGCTATATCCTCTCAACCCTCACGTCGACCCTTCTTTATTCTAAAAATCCCTGCTCTCTCACGCTTGATGCCCCACAAGAAAATCCAACCTAAAACACAAAACCAAAAAATAGAAAAGAAAATTGAAGCTTACGCCACAGAAGATTACTCAGTTCACAGCTTACGAGTTAGACGTAAATTACCCAGAAAATACAGATTTGTAAACCGCGCTACAGTGTTCCCAGTCCCACACCGCCGAACTCTACTGCACTTGTACCAGTTGGTGCAAGCCACGTTATTGACTGCACGCGGTGACACGTGATGATCATCGTTCTAATGCTCACGTGACCTAATCACATGCCCCAAATCCTCCAATACAAATTTTCCATTTTCTGAAAAAGGAAAAAAAAAAAAAATAGGGGGCCAAGTCCAACATATGCTTCCTGCTTGCCTCGACTCCCGCTCACTTGCAGATAAGTCCTGGTAGCTTCCGAAAGTTTATGATTTTTCAGTTCCTATTTAAGGCATCAACTACCGTCACCCTCTTCACTATCACACTCGTGAACCACCAATCCCCATCGCCCAATCAACGGTCCACGCTTGTCCGATTTCGACTGTATAATAGTGGGTCCCATCAACCATACGTGATGTGCGTCTATATGGAAACCCTTCCCAAACACTCGCAGAATGTCAGACCCATGAGCGGCCACACACAAAAGTATCCCCGATCTCGATAAAAGGCATAGAAACCGAAACATTAAATAAAATGCAAAGATGCAGGAAAGAAGAGGGGAGGGAAAAAAAAGTCAAGGCCGAAACCCATCACCGATGAAAAAAAAAAAGAGAGCCAAATATTCAGCTCCCTGACAGACCTAATGCGCAACGCCACAGAGGATCCATTCTCGTAACACAACCCAAAAGAGAACCCCCCACTAAACAGCGCTAGACTTCAACCCAAGGCAGAACTATCCATCACGAAGCAAACCTTCCGCATCCCTCTCTTTTCCGGACCCATCCCCATCTGAATGAGAGGACCCACTTTACCCGCTTCACATTCCAAATTACCAAGATACCCTCGGTCTCCGGATGGAATTTCCTTAGTACTTGGATGGTTTCGTCCCACAAGTCAGATAGACGGAAACTTTTGGCCTACTTGCACTGGGAAATATGGAATGGCCAATTATCTTTCTATTTTTTTTTTCCTTCTTTTCCGCCTGACAAAACCGCCCTCCCAGAAAACAGTTTCAGTCAGCAGAATCTTACTTGGACCAAAGAAAGGGTGTTTCAGTAATACACTGGTTTAAACTTTAAAGAGGAGAGAAGAAAACGTGAGGCGCTTTCTTCTTCCAATCTTCTTGTGCTGACCTCGCGTAAGATATATATCCCAAGCATCCAGGGGATTTTCCCTCACAGAATTTAGAAATGAAAAGGAACAAAGACAAACACAGAAACGGGGGGCTTCGATGATACTTCACGCTTCATCTATTAGCAATCAGAAGCTAGAACCAGCCACTCGATGAACTATGAGCGGAAAATGACAAACAGAAATTTGAAAAACAGAATAAAACTCTTAACTGGACAGATTTTCCCTCGTCAGCAGCTGACGAGCTGGCTTCAGCGGGAGGACAAAAACGATGCGAGATTGGAAGAGGATAACACCCGGCTTTGAAGTAAATAAAAAGATGAGACACATGAGATAGCAAAGAGGTAGAAAACTTAATTCTAAAGACAAGAATGTCTCATCGTCGACGAACAGAGCCACCTGAACCGCCAGGTGAAAAAACTCCACAGGCGGAATTACGTGCACATTATAGGGACAAACGAGTTTGACACACCAGATAATCGAGATCAGGTGGCCGAAACTCTGACCCATCGGTAGAGACAATGAAGATGATGAAGAGATACAGAGGAGACACAAATTTATATAGATAAATGTAGAGAAAAAGATAGATAACCTTGGATCTGGTGGCCTGGTGAGACAGAACGGTTGGGCGGCTGGACTCTTCGTAGCCATCGGCGGTGCCGGAAGGAGAGCCTCCTCCACTCCAAGAGAGCGGTGTGGTTGGGCTACATCTGGTTGAATCTGACTCTTTCCTTCTAGAAACGGCGCCGTCACACCGAGACGCTGCCGATAGCCTCGAGCGTGGCTGCCTTAGGCCCCAGCTCGGCGGCAAGACCGCCGCGGGTACAGTCTCAGATTTGGCCGACGGAGGTGCAGCTTGCGATTGCTTTAGCCGAATCAGCAGCTCTGCCACCACTGTGTCATCCGTCATCGCCTCCTTTAGCCACTGGTCGTTCACCATCATCTCTCTACGTGGATGATAGTCTTGTACGAGAATAGTGCAGAGAGTCTCTCTTGGAGAGTGTATTTGAGTGTCGGAGAGAGGGATACGAAAGAGAGAAAAGAAGAAAGAGGAAGAGAAGGGAAGGGGGATGGCGGAAGAGTGAGAGAGAAAAAGTAAAAGAGAAAGACGAAGATGGGTGTATATATATATGACGAGAGAAGAGAGGGAAAGAGGGGAGGTTGGATTTTGTGCGGTGGGTAAAGATGAAGTCGATTCCAGTAATTCTTCATTTTTGTTGTTCGTCGTCGTATCATAAGGGGCGGGTGTGGGTCTGACTCTTTTCGGCTCTTTCTCGCACCCTTTTGCTGCTTTGGGCCCACCGATGATATGTGGCACTCGCAGTTTATTTTTCAGTTTCGTTACTCCTTATGTGTGCCCGTTAACCCAATACCCGATCCACTAATAGTACTACTCCAGTGCTTGCCTCTGTAATTTGTACACCTGAAATGGATGTTTATTTATTTTTTGATCGAAGGAGGTTTATTATTTATTTTTGGTAGTTAGTTTATAAAATACCTTCTAACTGTCTAATCTATTCTTGGGCCATAGTATACATGTTAAAAAATTATAGACGGGATACATTAGTTCTAATACCCAAATATAGACATTGAATCGTTGATGTTTGATGTGTATGACAAACGAACAAAATAAAAGAAAATCCTCAACAAAAAAAAACATGTAAATCCACAAAATTAGAAAAGTTATTAAAAAAACTCCATTGTACTTGGTCCATGCATGTGTGGAAATTAGAGTTTGTTTGAATTCTTTTTCTTTTTTTTTTTTATCATACGTGCTTTTAATTTTTTTAAAAACATTTTTAGATAATTTTAAACTTTATGCATTGGATTTTTTTAAAAAATAAAAAACTTATTTTGACAAAAATAAATAATTCTTGCTTTTACTTTTGCTTTTATATCCCTAAAGCTTTTTAAGGGAATCCAAACAAAGAATTAAAAAAGAAGGAAAAATATGAGTGCGCTATCATGTGGACTTTAAGTTAAACTGGCAAATCGTTTGTACAAAGTGATATGATTTAAATTGAAAATTATAAATAAGATAAATAAATAAATAGATCGGTTATTATATATATAATCTATAATAAGTTAAACTAACCGAGGATGCAGTTGAACTAAAATAAAAATACAATAGCCAGCACAAGTGCAACTTGGAATGGAATCATAATGAGATTCACGGCAGTCACGAAGGCTGAAGCAGCAGAGACTTTATGTGCTTACTCCGCTTCAAGCAAGGGTAAACCTGCCACACGGATGTAATATTTCAATGCTAGAACTAGAACACACGCAAAATCACAAAGACAAAAGGGAAGTTCCAATGGTTCAAGGTGGAGTTTTCATAACGTTCCAATAAACGAAAAAGCTAATACTTCAAATAAAAGTTTATTCAACAGAGTTACAAACACCAGCGTTGTGTCACCTAAGAATTGAGTCATTTCTGTTAGTGGAATTCTTCATAAGAAAAAGGGGCAATGGAAGGGATTTGAAGGAATACAAGACAAACAGCAAGGTCAAAACCAATATATATGATCCAACATCCACCACTAAGCAAGACCAGATCCTAGTTTTTCTACAAAACCAACCACCTTGTTCCCTGCTTGGTCTTTGACAAGTTGCCCACAGGCACGGCCATGATAGCTGGACTGGACTTCCCACTTGAAAACCCATAATGATATCCATGGGAATGACGGGGTAAATGTAGACTTCAGGGCATATATACTCAATTACTCCTGAACTTGCTAACCAAGACCATATTGTATTGCCTTGTCGTTACTCTTAAGTAATACAAATTATCTTTACCTTATTGAACCAACTCAGGAGCGCATAAAGTTTCTTCTGTAAACATTGTTTAATTATTGTTGTCAATTTGAGATCATAAGGGACGGACTTGATTCTAACAGCTATACAGGATTTCCATTGCAAGTCAAGGAGCTCAACTAGTGAATTAAACCATGGATGCTTTTCATAATATACATACCAAGAGTGCAAGATAGATGAGTTTTGCTAGTTACTTTGCCAATCTACAGAATTACAACTTCTCGCTCAGCCTTTCCTGAAACCGGAGCCACAGCAGATTCCCTGAAATATATCCATTGTTGTGGTGTTCGTGTCATCCTGGAAGAAAGATAAAAGATGAAGGTTTAACCGATCAAGTACACCAAAATCTCTTGCGTAAGGAAAATACCATGAACGCGCCCAAATCCATCAAAATCACTGATCATTTCAATAACCAAAATAGAACAGAATGCAGAGGTAAAAACATGATAGGCCAACAGCTAAATAAGAGACTGGATAGGGGCCCTAAACAATACATTAACCACCCCTCACTTGTATCCCCGTTTTACACAAACAGGGCAAGTCAGATGACAGTTTAACAACTCGGTTCGGCAGCAAGGATTTTCTCCATTCTAGTTTCCAGATTAAAATCTCCTGTTACGGGCCAAGGATTTTTGTGCTCAAACTTGATAAAATCGGTATGAAGAGTTAAACAAGAAATAATCTTAGCATCTGTCTGTAAAGCTGTTTTTGTACTTCGGGACTAAGTGTTGTTTCCCAAGGATAGAGAGCGTCCAACACAGATCACAACAATCATAGAGGAAAAAAAGGTGAAAATTTCAATAATCATGAGAAAAACTAAATAATACATATTACTAACTAATATACGTTTGAATCAAGTTACAAAGTAAACTGCCTGAATCAAAGTAAAAAACACTTACAAAACCTAATGCCTAAGACTTAATCCCAGTAATTCTGTACACGGAAATCTGCATTCTGAACAAAAGTTTAATAATTAGAGTCGCGTACTCGATCGTCCCGCTGAAAAAATAAGAGAAAATCGAGTACTAAAGCCCCAATCACCAATACAAGTGTTCAAGCTGGTTCCGACTAGAACAGGTTTGATTAGGGAAAATCCAAACGTAAAATCCTGCGTAGATCGCTGGTAGCGTCACTGATAGCACTAGTCTTCAAGAAAGCTGGCAACGGAACCGAACTCGGAGGCGGGGAGGCCACAAACACAGACGACCCAGCATATAATCCAGCAACTTTCTCAGTAGGGTTCTGCTCCGGTTTCGGAGCTAATCGAACTGTCGTAACCATATCAGGCTTTTCAAGCACTACTTTGACGGTTTCCGGTGCTCGATCTGGCGTATTTAACAGTTGTTCACCGCGTTTCAAAATTTTGACATGACCCATGACTGGTTTGTTGACCTGGGGCTTTATGGTAGATGCCGGTCGGGTTCGATGCAAATCGTTCCTCAGCTGCAAGGGGCTTTGCTTGGCACGGTTCCGGTTGTTCCGGTTAGGTTTAGGGATGGAATTCGCAGAAGGATTCAGAACTTTCATCTTAGGAGGTGGAAATATTAGGGCTTGTTGAGGTGAGGGGTTTTTGAGAACATCTCGGGGGTTCAGAACTGCAACACCCATATTGTCTTGTAGAGAAAGAGCAAGAGGAGGAAGAAGAAGAAATTGCAACAGACTTGTTTGGACGAGGAGAAACGCGACCTGGAAAATTAAGAGAAAAGCTAATGTAGGAAAGACTGAACAAGTTGCGTATAACTTTATAGAGGCAGGGGGAGGACTCGACGGTCACGCAATTGGACTTGGACGGCAAGATTGTTAATTTCCTAACGCGGACAGGAAAGTGCTTAAATGTTAATCGGTAAATAAATGGGCAATCATCCAAAAATAAAATAGCTGTAATTTTAAATATTGGTTTGAGTGTTTGTTTTTAACATGGCATCTTTCCAATTAAAAAAAAATATTTATAATTATAATGAAAGATTAAGTGAATGTTTAGAGTTTTATTACTCTTATGTCTAATTAAATTATTGTTATCTATTTTAATTATATTATTATAAAAATTTTATGAGATATTTATTATATATTAAAAATAAGATAACGTGTAAATATAAAAATTAATCTCCTTTAAGGAAAAATATTTTTGTTATTTCTGAACGATCACATCTGGTTATTACTCTTTTAAGGGAAAAAGAAAATAAGAAAGTATTGGTGGGCTAACCAACCATGACTGCACGAAGAGTGATCCACCGCCATGAACGGAAAGCGTAATAAATAGAGAAATTTATTTATTCTCCACCAAATATGCAGTTGTGACTTGTGAGGGGACTGGCTGGCTGTCTGCCCTCAAATTTATTCATAATTACCAGGATTACCCTTTGTTTCTCCTCGGAAGCTGAGCGGTCATGATTTTTATTTGATAATTGAGGAAAACAAAATCACATACTACTAAACCTGATGCACGGTCCTGATGACGGGGTCAAGTTGACACGGACGTACAAAATTGACTTCCGCTATGCCATGGTCCAAAGACGCGTTTGGTGTAAAAGATCCAGAAGGGCCAAAATCAGTTTAATATTCGCGGTCCACGTTGCAAGGCTAAGGTTGTAAGAAACTAAAAAATAAGAGGGGCATTTCTGAGAAACCAGGAGAACCTGGTTTTATTGTTAAGCAACAGCTGGGACATGACATCGTGTATACGTGGCACATAGCTAACCGACCTGCCTTTCCTGCGGCGAATAGGTCTATTCTGGTGACAAGACTCATGAACCATTTCCAATACTAGAATCGTATCCGTGGGATGCACGCTATGATAAGTCTATAAATTATTTAACTTTTAACAAAATCAGTCGCGTACATATAATTATTAAAGCAAAAGTAAAACTTTATTTAAAAAGCTTAATTAAATTTAAAGGATATCTAAATACAATATTATGTAATTTAATCATTTTAAGTTTTTTTTTTTTGTTACAATCTTAAGCATACTATTTCAAAAACATTTTAAAGTGTTATATCGTCTTTTAATTAGTTGAAACGAAATATCATTTAGCCACTTATAAATTTTATCTATCATATAATGAAATTGGTAAATAGCTTTTAATTTTGGTGAAAAATTAATTACAAAATTATACAATCGGTGTTAATTTATGCTTTTATAGATAAGAGTAAATATATTTTTATTTAATATTTTACCATGTTTCACTTATTATAATTAAATATAATATTATTTTATATTTTTAATGAATTACGATAAATGATACAAGTAATAAAATACAATAATTTTTTTTTACATCTAAAATATAAAAATCATATAAATTTTGAGAATAGTTTGTTGGTTTTTTAGTATATGAAATGTTTAAAATAATTTAGTGTTAAAAATATTTTATTTATAGATTATAGATAAATTATTGTATTTAAAAATTAAAAAAATGTTGAAGAGAAGAAAAATTATTAGAAAAACATAGGCAGAGGAAAGATTGTTATCATATAAAATAATTATGAATATTTTTAGTAATATAATTATTTGAGTTAACTTTTAGTAATTGGATTAAAAGAAGAAAGAAAAAACAGTTTACGAAGAGAAACGTTAGAGTTTGTCATTTAGAATATATATAGGTTAATAATAATAATTACAATTACAATTAGTATTATTTATTGTGATCTTTTTAGTTATGATTTGTGACAACCGGAGCACCTCTGGTAGATCCATATGTTGTAGGTGAGCCCAAAACAGTTTGACCTGGTAAACCAACGGACAAGGTAGGCATTTCAACCCAAAAATTAAGATAAAGCCCATGCCCATTATAATTTGGTCCTCCTTAAATGTTCATTTTTATTTTTATTTTTATTAATTATTAAAATGGCTGAATATGAATTGGATTGCATGGTGCGACAAGTATGGATCATATCAATGGTCCACCCTCTCTAGTTGTTTGGCACCTCGTAAAATATAGAGTAAACATATATTTTAATTTTTAATATTTAAAATTTATTAATTTAATTTTTTACATTTAAAATTTTAATTAAATTCGTTATTTATATTTTAAATTTATTAATTTAGTCCCTCACATTATTAGTATTTTAAATTTTTTATTAATTTTGTCTCTTAAATTTATTAATATTTTTAAAGTGTGAGGGATTAAATTGATAAGTTTTATAAATTTAAAAGATTAAATTAATTAAAATTTTAAATATAAGGAACTAAATTAATTAAAATTTTAAGTGTGAGGAATTAAATAAATAAACTTGAAGTGCGAAATCAAATTAATAAATTTAAAAATATGAAAGATTAAATTAATAAAAATTTTAAATATAAAAAATAATTTTTTTTTTTTTTTCAAATGTCGTGTATGCTAATCAAAGTTATAATTAATGGAGTGATTTAAGTTAAGGAAAGGCCATTCAATTGTTTCTTTTTTTTTTAAAAAAAAGTCAGCAACTTTAAAAAATATATACACGCACAACTATGGCTTTATCTCGTTTTCTGATGATAAAGAAATAATTGAAAGGTACAATAATATCAGGTGGGCTATCATAGTTATGGATTACAATTACGTTGGCTGTCTCTTTTTGAACATTACTACCATTTTTGTATTATTCCCGAAAGAAATAAAGATTAGACACAACAACTAAAGCCAACGGGCCCTATGGCTACATGCCACGTACCTAAACAATTTACATCACAATACAGATTGGTAGCATGCACCTGCACCGGCACCTGCAACTCCATCTACACAAGCCCTTTCATTCCCAATTATGACAAAGGATTGGACGACAAAGCCTTGGTTTGAATTTAGTCACAAATAGAAGAAAAAAAAAAAAAAAAACACCCTACCGGCCGTATACAAAGAAACGGATGGCCAAATATAGACTCGCGCTAGAATATAGCTGTATTCCATAATTTCCACTGCCGTTGCTTTTGCTTTGACGATTGTTACGAGAGACGTTAAGTTGTCGTTTATTTAATTGGTGTTGCATGAAAAACGCCCAGAGAAACTAAACTAAAGAAAGAGAAATGCATTAACTAATGGAATTGGGTTTGGCCTAAAAGATTTCGTCCCTGCAAAATGATAAATTATGGATCGAATTCTCACTAGAAATACTTAAATAGTACCTTGTCTTCCATGAAAAAATAAAATAAAATACACCCACATCTCTAATTTGAAGACTTCAATAGAGGTGTCTGTTTGTAAAGCAAAGGCTTAAGCAATAATTTAATTAGGCTCTTAAGTTGTCGTTTTACTAAACGTCTGTTGTTGCATTTAAAACGCAGAGCCGAATCTAATACCAAATACCTCTGACCGTGACACTTTACTGTCCCTCTCGCATTTCAATTTTGAAGGTCTGATTATCTGTGGGCCACCGGGACTTATGATCATTCCGACTTACAAAAATTAACTAATAGCTCGTCACTGCACATATATAACTTTCTTGTAGTATATATATATATATATATATATATTTGGATTCGTTAAAAATATAAAACAATAACATAATGTAGAATAAAATATAAAATAATATATTATTTTGTCAATCAAGACTCAACGAGAGTAAAAGAGTATACGAGATGCTGTGTCACATGTATATATGCTATATAATTAACTTTATATATTTGCACATATGAGAATTGATATATGGAATCTCAACTTTTATGCATAGCTCAAAAGATTAAAAAAAATGTAAACTTTGATATCAAATTGGAAACTTGCGTATATATACATGTTTGGTCATTGTCAAAGAAAACTATAAATGCACACTATATATAATAGTTGAATTGACGTACTTTATTCCAAAATTCAAAACCATAATGTACCTAACATGTGACGAGTCTGATTTTTCTACTCTAGTATAATTTGATTCCTGTACTCCATCTCCAACTAAACAAACAATTCTCTACTATCTAGCTACTACCACGTTTAGTACTGCCCTCTGTATTTACTTACCATTTAGAGTTTTGACTATCTGTTATGCTATTTCAATTATTATTGCTTGATTTTCATCATCGTTGACACTGAGGGATTTACAAGATGAAATATAAAAGAAAGCAATAATGTTACGCAATTGACTTAATTATCCCATCAATCCATGGCTCCTTAAGTGATTGAACTTTTCTTGTTTTCTCATTATCTGGATCTTTCAATCATTAACTAGGTTTATCGTTTATCCCCTATGTTGTTGTATGTTGGCATTTGATGCTTCTCTATTGTTGTTATATATGTTTGTAGAGGTTGAAAGTCATGATTTTTCTACTTTACCCTTGCCTGATAACAGTTTTGCATGATTAGTTGATTGTCTTAATTTATTATTTTCACTCTGATTAATGTCATCGTATTCATGACATTAAGTATAAGAAAATGAATTAGAAAATTGCCACCGAGAATGTCCAGATCGAGTCATGTTCTTGATCATTATTTTGGTTGTAGTTTTCTTGTGATGATCATAGTCTTTAATTTGCAGCGCAGCGATGCAAATGCAATAGTGGTTAAATCCAGAGTCCTCACCACATGATTATCGTGCGCTTGCCCCCACCCTAAAATTAAATTTGCTTTTGTCCGCTCTTCTCCCCTCTCTTCTCCTCTTCTCTAGTGAGAAGGACAGGCACAAAAAGGAACGCAAAAGAACAAGAGAAAGAGTACTCAAAACTGTAAAAGAAATTTTCAAAAAGGAAACCAAATAAAAAAGTAAAACGAGGTCAAGCCTACAAGATCCAAAACACCCGTTAGCTTGAGGGACCTCAAAAGCTCTCTGCTTTCTTCTTGTTCCTCCTTTTCGTGCTTCATTCAGGCAAGCCTGGCCTCGCCTCGGTTCATTTCGTCCTCATATCTCTATCTTCATGTCTTCCTAGTACATAGAAAATATAGCAATATGAAAATGAAGCTTCTTTTTCTGCTTCTCGTTGTTTTTCATGAACCCATTTGGGTTTTTGCAATATCAGACCCTCTTGTTTCCACACCTCCACTCTCACCCAATTCTCCAATTCCCTCATCAATGGCTGCTTTGCCCCCAGGTACCCATTATACTCTCTCTCCCTCCCCCCTGTTTTGTCTCTTTTGCAGTGGCTTGGCTTCAAGTTTCAACCTTCTAGTTCAAATTTTTGAATTTCAAAAAGGGATTCACTGAGCATTTAATGCTGAAAGCGTTTAGTAGTCTTCTTACTGTTGTCAATGACAATATCTTTTTATTTGCTTTCCGGATTTTTCTGCTATTCTCTCTTTTTTGGATTTTACTCCATACCCATTTGCTTAAGCTCTCTTAATCTGATGAATCTTAATGGTTTAAATAGTTGGATTATTCCAAATTTTCTGTAGCTAACTGCTTTGTCCGTCTCAGGCATTCATATGGGTAATGAAGAGCACCGAATGAATTCAAACAAGAAAACGCTAACAGCGCTCGTCGGAGCTGGCACAGCACTTGTTGCTGTCATTTTGTGTTTTTTATGGCTGTGGATTCATTATAGGAAATTTCCGTCCAAATCCAAGAAGAGTTTTAAAAACTCAGGTACTTCACTTTTACCGTATTTTTCTATTGCGTTTGCGTTTTCACAATCCTGGGTGCTTCCTCGTATTGTCTGATGATGTATTTTTGGTTTCCCTTGTCCTGTTTTGAATCCCAAGATGCTGAGAATGGGGTGGCGTTAGCTCCATTTTTGAGTAAATTCAATTCCATAAAGATGGTTGGTATGAAGGGGCCTGTTCCAATCATTGAATATAAGCAAATAGAGCAATCGACAAACAATTTTCGGGAGAGTAACATATTGGGCGAGGGTGGATTTGGATGTGTTTACAAGGCTCGGTTGGAAGACAAATTGGATGTTGCAGTTAAGAAACTATACTGTGAGAGTCAGTATGCCGAGAGAGAATTTGAGGTAAAATCTGCAAAAATTCAATATTCTTGTTTCATTTTCTATATTTTGCTTCCTCTCTTGTATTAAATAGTTATATGAAATTGCAGAACGAGGTGGAATTGTTAAGTAAAATTCAGCATCCAAATGTAATTTCTTTACTGGGTTGTAGCATTAATGGCGACACCAAGTTTATTATCTATGAATTGATGCAAAATGGATGCCTGGAAACTCAATTACATGGTAAAAAAAATTATTTTAATCTTTTTTTTTTTGGTTGAGATAAATTTATATCAGATAAAACAGCACCAGAAATATACTCATTATTCCCAAATTTGTCCATATTGAAGGGCCTTCTCGTGGGTCAGCATTAACTTGGCATGCGAGAATGAAGATTGCTCTTGATACAGCAAGGTGAGCATTCTTTAACCAGTTACTGATATTTCTCTTCTGCTCTTTCTGATATTAACTATTGTGAACGGTTGACCAGAGGCTTAGAATATCTACACGAGCACTGTCGCCCACAAGTGATCCATAGAGATCTGAAATCATCTAATATTCTTTTAGATGCAAACTTCAATGCCAAGGTAAAACCATATACCAATATTTACTATTTTTTTTTTTTTAATAATTCCTGAATTCATGAGTTTTTTCTGCACCCATGTTTTCATTGGTGGATTCAGCTTTCTGATTTTGGTCTTGCCGTAGCCGATGGGTCCCAAGACAAGAATAACATGAAGCTCTCCGGCACCTTGGGTTATTTAGCCCCGGAATATCTCTTAGATGGTGCGTGTGCCAACTAACTTACTTATCATTTCATTGCATATGCATTGTATTGCTTAGCTCATAAAAAACTAGATCCAATTTAGCGTTTCTTTTGGACCCTTGATGAGTTGAATGATATCATGAGATTAGGGTGGGTTGGAAACATGATCTGTGCATTTTGTGGTCATCTTGTGCATGTGTACCTGCCCAACTGACATTAAAGGCCGTTTTGATTATTTAAATGGACAATGGTGTGAGTTTCACGTTACATTCTCGTATTCCTAGTTTGCCCAACTAGCCACTTGTCTGAAAAAATTAATGTGGTGGAACTCGTTCTTGTCTGAAGGATGGGAAGCATTAGAAAGCCATCCAGGTCATGGATCGCATTTTGAAGGCCATGGATAAATGATTTTGATTTGTAATACGGTGTTTTCTTACCATGGGGAATCAAATATTATTTGTCGAGGAGATTAACATTTGGTTATTTTTGCAGGTAAATTGACTGACAAGAGTGATGTCTATGCTTTTGGAGTCGTGCTTCTTGAGCTTCTACTGGGAAGAAGGCCCGTGGAAAAATTGGCACCAGCTCAGTGTCAATCTATCGTCACGTGGGTAAGGGTTGCTTCTGATCCCATGAAATGTGTTACTTTCCAAAGAAGGTAAAATAAAAATAGTTTCAGAAACAGAAAAGAACGCGATGATCTTCGGTTCCCATGGTCCTTTTTCTGTTTTTGTAACAAGTTTTCATAAAGTTTCTTTTCTAGTCATTCCCCCCGAAGAATGGGAAATGATGCAGCTACTACGACTGCAGGCCATGCCACAGCTCACAGACAGAACCAAGCTACCAAACATTGTGGATCCAGTGATTAAGAATACAATGGATCCGAAGCATTTGTATCAGGTTTGGCCATTCAATAGTTTCCTTTTCTCAAACTACCAGATTCTTAATCTTCAAAATTTACTTTTAATGCAAACGGTATATTCTGGCTTAAATGCAACATAAATCTGTAGGTTGCTGCGGTGGCGGTGCTATGCGTGCAACCAGAACCGAGTTACCGGCCGCTGATCACAGATGTTCTCCACTCGCTCATCCCTCTTGTTCCTGTTGAGCTCGGAGGAACCCTGAGAGTTTCCCAAGTCACAGAACGAGTCCATCCTACTGACTGACTCGCCAGTGTCTACCAGTCAATGACAACGACACAAGGTGAGAATTCAGAAACCAGTACATGATATTGCGATGCTGTCTGCCAAACTATTTTAAGAATTGCTCAAATTACAGATCCATGCCAACTGTGTTGTTTGTTTCTGCTATTTGCAGTGTGGCAGTTTGATTCCCTGGATATAAAAAATATATGTTCATTTGGGAAATAACAAAGTTGGCTTCCACGGAATGCGCGGACTCCAATGCCAAAAAAAAAAGGTGTGTACAGAGTGGTCACTTTTGTTTCAGCGTATCAGGCCGGGGGAAGATGCTTATTCTGTGCTTCTATTAGAATTAAAAGCAATGGGAGTCAAACATATTTCTAAATTCTAAGGATCAGCACGTCAGTTTTGTAATTATATTGTTATAAATCATATGATTCTGCGTAACCTGGTAAATATGATAAGGAATTCAAGAAATGGTTCCATTAGCACGATAATTTTGGTTGGGATGGGTAAACTCGCCTAGCTGATTCAAAATATAGTCGGCAGGCATCAATTATCTCGCCATCACGGAACGAGAAAGCAGATTCAAAATATAATCTAATTGATTTCGCTTTATAGTTGCAAATTCGCAATGGAAACTTTCAGTTACACGTGTATACCAGAAAATAAAAAAATAAAATGATACGCTTTCGCGTTATTTTCATGCACGTCTAAACCCTAGAGATTTGGGAATTGGGAGGCAGAGTAGCCGGCTCGGCCCAAATCAGGTGGCAAAATTTTGGCCGGCCCAAGTATTTTTAATTTTTAATTATTTGAAAATAATAAAAACAAATAAGAAGGTTCCCGCGTAAAGAAAATTAAAAGAGTGGTTTTAAATAAAAAAAAAATTATCCTGGACAACAACGACAACTCGCATTCAAAGAGGATCATTTACAACCACTAGAAATACTCTTCTATGGCCATATTTTAGCCGATGTTAACCTTGATTTCAAGTGACCCCGTTCACTTTTTTGTTGCATCTTATGAAGTTATAACTAGGAAAAAAAATTATTCTCGAGGCCAGCTTCCATTGTTAACAGATGACTAATAACGTGAGGAATGCCAGACCTGAGAACGAAATAGACACTCGAACGCCGCAGCTGTGGCTGACATAACACTAACAGCATGCCATAAAATTTCCCTTACATTGGAAATTCGGCGTAACGACGAGCAATGCCTTAGTCTGATTGTAACTGATATTTAATGAATCGAATGAGTTCACCCCACTCAACAAACAGAATAGGTAAAATCAAGAACCAACAATCCATGTATAAAACATGACTTCCACTACTATGATTGAATGTTCAGAAATCTAACTCAAACAAGATTTGATTGAAAGGCTTTACAAGCAATTTGTGAAAAACATGATTGAATGTTCGATGCAATTAAAAATGGACGAATAAATTTTCCTCTACCATCAAGGGTAAAAGATATAAATACACACATAAGGTTTCCAAAAGCCATGCTTATAGCACAAAGCGACCAGGCATTCGAGAACACTGGAAATCCAAGACTAACACGCCAACAAACCAAAATGAATGAAGCAAAGGAAACAAAATGAAGATGTAAAATGGGGAAATCAATTGTTAGAAGTTTCCAGAGAGTACAGACGCACTGGAACCAAACTATATACCCCGCTGGATAAATCATCACAACAATGAAGCAGTACTGATAAATGAAATATACATATATAAAAGAGAGAGTAAAGACTACGACATAAATAAATGATTCTCGAAAAGGCAACTATCAATTAGAATGAAAAAACATAATACCTTCAGAATAGCCAATTATACCATTAGTGGACTACAATGAGTTCCTCACAAACTGGCCTTTAAATAAAATGCATAACACAAAGGTGCAAGACATTGTTTTCGTCAAAATTGAAAAACTAAAACCCTAATTAATTCGATAAACCCGACTGATTTAAGAGAAAAACGCAATGCAGGCTAGCACCTCAGAATCCAAGCTTGGTGCGGCGCCAGTGGCGGCGCTTGGCGTTGTACCTAATAAGAACAAAGTGTCAGATAAGGAAACGATTAAGGAAAATGAAGGCGAAATCTAAGAGACATAAAATATAAACCTGATGGTGTTATCGGTCCTCATACGGATCCAGTAGGGAATAGGCCTATTCTGCCTCATCTTCTTCGCGAGCTTCTTCTTGATTCTGAAAGTCTTGTGTGACGGCTAAAACAACAATCGATCACCAATAAGTAAACAAACAAGGAAAACCAAATAATGGAACTTCAGATAGCAGATAAAGTCGAGTACCATTTTCGCTTCAACGCCGGGGTTCAACTGCGCCGAGCGTGGTGAGGAACAAATGCAAGGAGCGAAAACCCTGAGCGGAAGAAACCCTAGGCTGCGCCTTTTATCATTAGTTCTGGACTGATTTATCATGGACAAGGTCGATTGAGCTCTAGAAGGCCCGCTTTTCCCCTAAGAGCCCAATAAGTAATTGATGGATTGGGCCGAAAGTTTGGAACCCATCTTAGACCGAACTAGGGAGATTCTTTTCTTACTATATTTTTATCCCCTCTACTTTTTTTAAACTTAAATTTACCTAAATAACCTTAAAAATACCCCACTTCCTAAACTCACTTAGCACCCGCTTACCGCCTCATTCTCGTTTGTTATTGCAACTTTCTCTTTCTTGATTTGATTACCACTGGATTTAGTTGCAGAATTTTATTCTATTTTCTCTCTCGATCCCGCACCATGGTTTTACTTATGATCCTAAAACCCAAGAAAGAATTTAACAAGTGCATTGGTGAATGAATCAGAATCCACATGGATATATAAATCTCCACTCGGTTCAAAGTATTTCAACACATCATCTGCACTCGTTTATGGAGGTTCCAAAATCACTTAAATGGAAAGAAAAATAAGTTTTTCAAACAAATTTATAGAACAAGAAAAAGAAATGTAGACGAGGAACAATCGCTTCGCCAATCGATGATTCGCCCATTGAAATTACTTTCCCTTCGTGTTCTTATTTGATGGCAAAGACAAATTGAAAATTTTGGCGCAAAAATTATTAAAATATTAAATAATTTAGAGTGGGGTGGGGCAGTGAATTTTATTTTATAAGGGTGTTTTTGTAATTTCAATCCCAAAAATGAAAAAGGGCGTACAAAAAGAATTTCCTCCGAACTAGAGAATTACAAGCCCATTTTAGAGGGAACTTCAGAGGAGGGAAATAATTTTTGTAGCACTTTCTCTCTTCCGGAAGTGAATAATCTAGGTAAGGATACGAATATGGGGTGGTGCAAAAATCAACTCCCTGCCGACCGAACTTGGGCTTGGTAAAATAACTGAGAACGAACTAGGTCGAGTATCAAATTTAATGGGTTGATTGGGTCAAATCTGATCTACTTTGATCGTTTCTTCTGGCACACCCTTTTTATTCTTGACATGTACTAGAGACATGGAGTGTGCATCTAGATAATAGGGTGTGTCAGAAGAAATGACTATTCTAGGCTCTGCCCAGAAAGAGGATAATTGAAGCCCAAAAGAATCAATGGGCCGTTGAGTGAATGAAGCCCGTGTGTTCTGCGAAGAAGAGAAACTCATAATAGAAAGAAATATTCTGAAAATATAAATAAAAACTGAATTTAATTAATTAAGTTTAATATCAGCATATTTAGAAGAAATTTGACTCAGCATCCACTAAGAAATATTGCAAAGTTGAAGTTGGCACGAAAACAATAGTCTTCGTCATATCCTCAAATGCATACCAAGCACGTGCTAAATAGTCTTCATCATATTCCTTAATCATGGCTATTTACTTCTAATTTCAATTATTTTTCCCGTAAGCTGTTATACCAGGGAATGAGGTTGAACGAACCCATCAAATAAATGGTTTTCTCTTAATTACCCAACATAGGTTTTATTATTTTTTTAGGTGGAAAAATTATCAAAACTATTTTCTGCTAAAATCAATATAGGGATTATGCAAATGGACCAATTCCGCTCATATGCCCAAAAAGTCGTATTAATTTTAATTCTCTCTGCGTGCCCTGCCAATATTTCTCTTAACTTGACTTGTAGAAGTTGCTAGCAAGTAGAAACACAAGAGCATATATCAGAACAGAAGTGTCATATAATGCATGGGCAAACCACATGGTGTAGTTCTTCTTCTTTTGCTCTTTTGGCAGATTATAGTTCTCATAGTATTACTGCCTACCTGACTCAACCATGTGCTTCGCCTTGACTAATTTCTGTGGGGACAAACTACGTCTCGGCAAGTAATCAAATTATAACAACTTTAAAACCAAAAGCTTCGAACTTGCCAACAAAAAATCAAAATCAAATAAGTTAATCTAAAGTCTCGCCATTTTTGTTAAATAAACTTTGAGTAACATACAAGAGAAAAAAAATGGTGAACATAAAAAATCAGATAATATATTTTGACGAAGACACAGAGAGCTTTCAAATTATATACGACACAATAGTAGTTGTTGGACCTTGGTGGTATTCAACAAGGATTTGATAGAAGAGATTGGTAGATATGTACGTGCAGATACACGTACAAGTGGAGACAAAAACAAAATAGGAAATTGCACATGGAAGCTGCATATAACTTTTTCCATGGCGTCGCAATTATGAATTGTTGACTTGCAGTGGTAAAAGTTGAGAAATTGAAAGAGTAGGAGCAGAATAGACAAATTTCCCATGGACAGCGGGCGGGTTGTTTCTGAGACAAATATATCTGTGTCGCAATCACCTTACTTCTTTCACCTTTCATTTTCTTGCTTGGAAACGAAACCGCGTCAAGACACACTGCCAAAGCCAAAGGGCACGTGAACTATGCTATGCACACCAACTTGTTCATTAAATTCCTCTTGACCTTCAGCTTGGCAAAACCCAGATGACGAAGATTATTGAAAACAGCAAGTTTTGGTAAGAAATTTCAAATTTGTGAATCACATTTGCAACGGAAAGTTTTGAATTTGAATAGACAAGAATTGTTAGTTGTCATCCTCTGCTTATTCATTCTAAAAGCTTTTTTATACAGAGGTCTGAAAGATGGCTACTTTTTGGTTTCTTTAGTTACAAGAGAAGAATTTTAGGCGCAGTTTACAGGTATAAATGTTTTTTACTTGAAAAAAAAAAAAAAAAAAAAGAATGAAGAAAAAAACAGATCAAAGAAATGACAAATGGTAGACGGGAATCTTGATATGTGCATGCATGTGTATGCTCAATTTATAAGATTGATAGGGAAATTCCCATGTTACGCAGCTGACCCTTCATTATTATAGTTGAATTCAATGGATTTAGCATGTTGGTAAGTTTCCATGTGAGGGGAGGCAGTGTTGAGACCATGACATGGATGGGACTGTGTCAAGAGATATTGGACAACAGAGGTTTAGCTAAGATTATTTCTTAAACCACAAGAAGCACACATAGATACTTGGACAAGTTAGGCTGACAGACGACCACTGCCTTAGCTCTCATCACCCATGTTATGTTTTAGGGCCCACTTCCCGCGTATGCATGCTGGGTCCCTGCCAAGTTTATATAATTATCTCACTTTCTTGACCTTTTGTGCATATCAGTTTGATGTTAGCTGTAAACCAGAAAAACAATGAGCAATTTAAGAGATAGGTAGATTAGACTCTAGAGAGAGAGAGAGAGAGACAAAGATCCAAATCTCTTAATCCATGACACACATGCTGCTTGGTCTCTTCTATTCTATTTTCTTTCTCTTATGACTGCTACTTTTTTATTTTTCAGCTGAGAAAAGAACAAAAAGAAAACCCATACCAATAACTAAAAAAGTAAAACATTTTTAACTTTGATTCCTTAGATAACTCTGTAGTAACAGGAACAGAGCTAAAAATTGAAGGGCTAAAAATATTCTCTCTCTCTTCCTTCCCAAAAGCCCCAAATAGTGATGATACATTAATCATCTGATTATGTTGTTTACACGTGGCATACATGCAGCAGAGTTTCAGCATAGACCCATCAATGGTTTATTCAAACAAGAAGGTGAAAAGAAGGTGATGCAGCCGTTACCAGTTTATCACATGGGAACGATAGGAAGGCATTGACCAAAATGAGTCCTGAAGTTTGAATGAGAGAACAGAGAAATCAAATTACAGTTCAAACTTTTCTGACTCCCACAAATGGGCGTGCACATAGTTTCCTCTCACAAACACTGTATGCCTGCTTATTTTTCTGCAGAAAGATTAAAACGGAAGATCCTTTGTTTGATTTACCCTTCTTTTTTTTTTTTCTTTTTCCCTTCTAAGCAATAAAATCCAATTTAAGAAACACCCCAAAAGCATATTCTATGTGATGTTAGATTTTGGTACCTACCTTGGACAATGCATAAGTATGGAAAATGTACTCTTGGCATGTGGTCCAACAGTGGCTACCATAAGATCATGGACCAGTACCAACCAAAACTACAAAATGGTGTTTATGTCCTCAGATATGCCACGCACCACATGCTTCTGTTTCCCTATCAAGCATCCTAAGCACATAACATACACATAGAAACCCACAAAATACAATACAAACAAAAAGTCAGATAGCTATGCAGATTATTGTTTTACAATTTGCTTGAAATTGAAGGAAAGCCTTATGCCCGAGAAATGAAAAGGCTTGCATGTTATTGTTTATAGCTTCTCCCAAGTACCGATACTTCATTATGTGACTCCCCACTCGTCAAAGAAAAATATAAAGTGAAGAGATTTGTTGCTGCGATGGGTTATTGATGCTACAATAGTGAACAAGATCTGAACAAATGATTTTATGTGTTTAGGGTAATTATGATTGTCCAAGAATCTTTAATCTTTAATCGATGTGCCTCAACTTGGGATTGACCCAATCATAAAATAAACATTGACACTAACATTTCGATGCAGATACTGTAACTGTAACTGTAACTGTATTTTTTGTGTTACAACTTACTATATAGGACCAAACTGCAGGATGTGATCGCTATCTTGGTCTGGTCTCTAAATGGTCCCGACCCGACCAAGGTCTAAAAATTTTATATTAAGTAACAAAAAGGGACAACTGAACTTGGTCTCTAAACACTCAATTGGTGCTTTATATATTTGAGAATTTATATGTTCAAAGATCTTGTAGTTCAGACTTCACACCGTAGGGAACTAATTGGTCTGCTGTTATTATCTACAAGTTGCTCCCTACTCACATGAGAAGAATCTATGGGAATAATACGACCATAGATTTTGGATTTTCTTGGACGAAAAAATAAAAAGAGAGAAAAAGCAACAGAAGAATGCTTTCTGGGAAATTAAAAAGTATTTTAAGCAAAAGTATCCATCACGGAGTTAGACATGTGAAGTGATATTGGCTAGTTGAATGATCACTTGAAATACTTATTCAATAATCATAACTTGCAATATAGCGAAATGTTAAATCACTAAATGTGATTTGGTAATTAAGGATTTAGATTTAGATAGCATCTACAAAATTTGGTTTCGATTTTCAGGTAAATATATATATAGAGCCAACTGAGCTATAAACAAAAAGAAAAGAAAGTTAGACTTAAAACTCTGAAAGAGCTGTGGGTCCCTATGCTTAAATTGGGATACAGATTGTCTTGAATGATGTCCTCAAGTGGCCCTTTTGTCTGTGAACAAACCCAAGTACTCAACTACAAAAACCCTTCTTACCTCCTCCCTTATTTGGTACCACAATCCTCAAAGGCATTGGGGCTCAGGCATTTTCGCAAACACTTTCCGGAAAGAATTGGTTTCTTTTCGCTAACATGGCTAGGCCACAACAGCGATACCGAGGCGTCCGACAAAGGCACTGGGGCTCCTGGGTCTCCGAAATTCGGCATCCTCTATTGTAAGTTCACCTTTTCCACGCCCATGCATGTTTCATGCATCTGAAGTTCCAATGGGGAAACTAAAAATTGAAACTTTTCTGTTTCTTTGCAGGAAGACTAGGATTTGGTTAGGTACTTTCGAAACAGCTGAAGATGCAGCTCGGGCCTATGACGAAGCCGCGAGGCTAATGTGTGGACCAAGGGCAAGAACTAATTTCCCCTACAACCCCAATGCGTCTCAATCATCAACTTCAAAGCTTCTCTCAGCAACTTTGACGGCCAAACTGCATAGGTGCTACATGGCTTCGCTGCAGATGACTAGACCATCATTAACGGAGCCTCAGAGAGTATCTCTTCCAAATGTTATCTCCACAAGCAAAAGCAACTTGGCTGAAAAATCCGGCGAAACAAATACAATGTTACCAGAGAAGAGACCATTAGCGGTGGCAGAGCAAGAGTCAGAAGCGAACTGGGTTGTCAATAAGGTTAAAGTGGAAAATATTCAGCAGTTTAAACCTCTTGAAGAAGATCATATAGAGCAAATGATAGCAGAGCTCCTTGATTATGGGTCTATTGAGCTCTGCTCTCTGTGATGTCATTCAAACACTTCTGCATTCTGGTGGTTCACATTCCTCTTGGCAATGCCGCTTATCTTGCTAATTTAACCCATTTTTCTCAACCTCCCCAGCCCTTTGGTTCTTCTGAGGTCCTAGAAAGAAATCTTGTTCTAAGTAATCCATTAGCTAATGTTATATGTAGTTATGTACAGCCAAATCATGTTGTAATATCTATTAAAGTTGGTTATGTTCCAAGGCCTCTGCAATTAGTGTTCATGGTTGCAGATTAGTCTTTCATCTGAAATGTAAGGGAAGGTTTGTCAAAGGCACAACTTTTTAGAGACTGGCTATATCCCTTTATTTCAAAGATTGTAGAATTTTATGCACTGAGATTGCTCTCATTCTGACACAGGTATCTTTCTTTCCTTCCTTCGTATTTTATATTATTTTAATCAAAACAACTGAAAATCCGCCACATATTTCCATTCTTATAATACCTACAAGGCTACAAGTATTGGATGCAACTTCACTTCAAATTCTGCCATTTCACACTGAAATGAAACCCCTTGGTAACTCTGCGTTCTTCTAGTCTCTGCCAAGAGAATCAATGGCCCTTCAACTCGGTTAAGAGACCATTTTCTACCTTGACTATTGGAGTAACTGTCAGTCACCCCAGACGCTTCTTCACTTAACTATGCATTTAATGACACTTTAACCAGCTATACTGATAAGGGCATCTCTTTTCTGTCTTATCTCTTATGCTTATCTAGATTAATTAAACTAGTATAGATTACTCAAAAGAAATTAATCTATTTCCCTTTCTCAAATATCTTCAAAGTGGAATCAGATACCAAATCTTCGAACTTTACTATCTGATAGTAATCTAGCGGGAAGCATAACATAGGACCATTAGCCAAAAGGAGAAGAAAAGGAAGTATAACATGATTTTCAATTAATTCTGTGGGCATGCATGAGGAACAACAAAATTTTGACCTTGTGAGATAAAGATATGTTTTTTGTTGTTGATGGGTGGGATGGCATATTGGAGGAAAAAGAATACCTTTTTAAATTGCTGCCTTTTGTTAGGGATTGCTGCGGCTAAAGAGAATGGACACTGAATGTGATTGAGTGGGAATTCTAATGATTTCATTAAGGGCCCATTTCTATCTCCAAAAGGTTTTCAGGTTCCTCCTTGTAGCTCTTCTTTTCCTCCAAATTCCTCCCTCTCATCTTTTTCCTCCCCCACTAAGGCAGCAAACCTAATTAATGTTTCTGAAATTCAGAGTGTCTTTCTCAAAAATTTCATGGTCCCCTCTAGAGTGTAGTATACCAACAATCATTCATGCCATTTTATCAAGCATAAATTAATGGCTCATTAACATTACTAGACATACACTGCAATGACTTATATATTCAGAAAAACAAAATGCAGAGATTGCTTTTGTTTCATGAGATAAGACAAGAGAGCGAAATTTATTTTTCTTCTTTTGGTTGAAGTCTAAAAGAAGCAGCCTGAAATTCAAAGTTCTATGTCAAACAGTAACTTGAAGACGATAGATTTATCAAAATCATTGAACCAATATGGTAGTTCTCAAATGGAGACGGTATCCTCAAAGTGTGAAACATGGATGATAAGTCTGATTGATGACGATTTTATACATATTAAATTGAGAATGTGTGGATTCTGGCCACATATCCAATTCTGGGAAGTTTTATCTGAGGTAACTTCCGTTTTATCTTTTACCATTTCGGTTTATTACTCCCTGGAGTTGTTTTTTCCTTTAGTTTAGAGTGGCTGTCAAAGCTTTTGTATAAGTGATATTAGTTAGATTTCATGTACTTTTCATCTTTGATAGTTCCCTGTCAGCTTCATTAACTCAAGTTCTTATCCAGTTGAACACAATAATTAGGGGATTCAAGATCGGCACAGCTCCATTTCTCCCCAATTATTGTAACTTTAACAAAATTGCTCGTGGAAATTATGGGAAAATTATAGGATAATTATGAGTAAATTTCCATCTGATATTGAACTATGATTCATATGATTGCCACAATGTTGTTGCTCCACCGCTAATGTTATCATGGATAAACAGTATTCTCTGTCAAAAGAGAGGTGTTTGATGTTAGGAATATATCATTTTTATTTTTTTGAGAAGGAAATGTAGAAAAATGAAAATTCCCGATCCAATTTTTACATCAGATTCAATGGCTTATTTCCTCTTCCCGATGACATTAACAACACATTTGGTTCAATTTATTTAGGAGTTTCAGGCTTAAGAAAATTATGTTGGCGTTTGTGAGTTTGTGACCTTGGTGTGCTATCTCTATCAGTTGAACTACATGATTGTTGAGCTGTTTTAGAATTGATTTTGTTCCCCACAACCACCAAATAATAAAGTAGTTTAGTTTCATTATTTTGCTTTACTTTTGAATCAGCAAAGTTTGTGAGTTTTTCATCATTAAGAGTTTGAATCTTGTGACCTACAGGGACACTTTAAGGATCACCGGACCAACCACATCCTCCGTCTCAGCAGACAGTTCAACAATTACTGAACCGGGTCAAATTTACTCTCCCTTTTCTGGTAAATACTTTTTGTTATCTAGGAAATCCTATTGATAAACGAAGTTAATTTGTATTAAATGAGTTGATAGTTTAAAAAGACATTAATTTGGGTCAAATTTATCTCATTATCTCAACTACATTACAGTAGTTGACATGATAATTCATTAATTATTAAATGAGATAGTACGGTATCAAACAACTAACATATTACTATATCAACTAACTTAGTGTAGACAGACTTAATATTTCTCTAATGAATTGTGGGTAAAGCCTCAGATTCAACTAGATATCTAATGAATTGCGGGTTGTCTCATTTGTGTGAAGAATGTTACCTTGTGCATGAGCATGAGGAATCTGGTCCCGTCCTTTTTACCTCGTTTCCTGTAACTCTAAATTGACTGTAATTATAGCATGTTCCCTAGTCCAACTGTAACTGAACTTCCCAAATCCATAACCATAGCGGAGATTTCTTCCTGTTCATATTGACTCTGTTGCAGGTCTGGCCATTCACTCTTAAGAGGATACCACAATATAAAGAGGTCCCCCGCCCCCACACACGTATATGATTAGAATGTGCATCCAGCTCTAGGAGGTGAAGTTGTAGCAAACACCTTTATTTAAAAGGGCTCTCTCAATTTGATGTCATGGTACAAAATTTTATCGAGGGCGTGCCCAGTGCCCTGATGTTGAAAACAGATTGAAATAAGAAACAAAAGGCAAAAAGAAAAAAGGCGTAGGAGGGAGGGAGGGAGTCAAAGTTGAGATCTCCCTTAGAAGAAAAAGCAGTCAAAACCAATCATGGCGCGCCCAATCATAGTGTATAGAATCTCCAGTTGAAACGTTGGATGAGAGACAATCAAACATGGCCTTAATTAAAATGCACAATATTATTTTTTGATTTTTAAAAGAGGATCATCGTTTGTTATAGATGAGCCGAGGGTGAGTCATGCACAGTACCAAAAGGTTTAGTTGGAAGTGAAACAAAGATAGCTCGGTGGCCAATTCAGCTGTAAAGTCAAAATACTTTCAAGGATATGTTATATTTTGGAGAATATAAAAATCAGTTCAGTGCAAGTTGATATTTTTGTTTGAAGCACAAAAGACAAGGACAAGCAGTGCTACCAGACAAATTAACTTGTTATAACGTTAATTCCATAACAATTGGTTTAGGGTTTAGGAGTACATGACATGTCTAAAAATCAAACCTGCACCAATCCCTTCACGTCCTGGAATGCCAATGCATGTGCAGGCTTTGATTCGGTCTAACCACATGCTCCTCTAACCACCTTCTCCTTAACCTTAGTATACAAACAGACAAGGCAACCGTGACATGCCAAACACTTCATTATCTTTTGATAGACTCTAAATCATATATGGGTATTTAATTTTTTTATAAAAAAATTTAATTTTACTATTGTATAAATTATCAGGACGTATCTTTATCTTTATTTGATCTTCTAAACTGCTCAACGATTTTATTACAAATGAAAAGTGTAACAGTTTCCATCTTTGCGGAGGCTCCACGCGAATGCAAGTCTTAGTGGGCCTGCAATCTGGAGCCCGTATCAGCCCATCATCTGAAACCCATTACCGGTAGACTATGGCCGTTAAACCAACTCTGTCGTAAGTCCTGGCTTACATATTTAACTTTGGGTTTGGGTTTTTTAAAGATCGAGTTAAGAGAAAACTCAGTTCCGGTTTGACCCGTTTAGCAATCGGGCCTAATTGAAGTGTAGATCAGGCTGATATTATAGGGTCTCTGCCATCGGGCATTTTCTGTATCCTTCTTATTTAAATTTAAAACTGTAGAAAAAACCTTAGTTTCATTCATGATGTGATTATCGTCAATAAAAGAGTTTCAGATTGTTTATTTGTCAACGGCACTTGTTTTACACGAGGAGATATGAGATATTCAAACTAAGGAAATGGTTTAGTTCGAAAAATTCTTCTTATGAAAAGTAAAAAGAACTAAGTCGTAACATAATCCATGTTTGTCCAAACATATAAAAGATAAAAACGAAAAGAAAAGAAAAGAATGAGTCGACTAATTAATCTATTAAAGTGGATATTAATTAATTATGCTTTTGGTATATATACTTATATATGTCGTAATTGCCATTAAATTATCCTTTTGGTGCAAAGAGCAACTTCATCATTAATGGGTCAATGCATGATGTGTAAATTTCTTTATTTATTTTATTTACGATTAAATTACATTGATTTCACGGCGTATAGACCCCGATGGACCATTGACGCAGTTTAGTCAATTTTAATCTCGTGAAAGGAAAGACTCAAACTCAACACATACGACAACCTTTACTTTGACCATTAGTTTTGGTTTTGCATATTAACAAATAGTCCCTCGTGCATACACGGACTGCATTGTGCCTACTAAACTTTTCAAAACCGAAGGCCATATATTATATATAGGAATTAGTCTATACTTTTGTTTAATTATTCACATAAGAAGTTCACAGCAAATCTGATAGAAAAGGAAACCGGATGCTCCAAACATTATATATATCAAAAACTTTAAAAAAAAAAAAAAAGTATTCAAAATATAATATTGCACAAAAAGTTTTATCTGGTCAGACGAACATTTTCCATAAAACTCATTGTTCCTTGATTGTTCCATAAGTTTATTCATGTTACTAAAGCAGCACAAAACGCATGCTGCCCTGGCCCATGATCAAGATTTTATGGCTGCTCATACTGCTACTGCTAGACGTGTTCTTGTTTTGCTGGGTCAAAGTCTTAATTTCACCACGTGTTCACCCCTAATAATTTTGTTTTCTTAATTACTGGAGGTCCGGTTTGAGTTGTGGTCGTTTTTCCTCGATTGAGTTATGTGTCTTTATCCTTAATTTCCTGTCGTTTAATTATTCAGAAAGACTCTGTCTATGGAATATGAGGAAAAAGAAAAGGGCATCTATGGCGGGCTCCAAGTGGAAAAGGAATATGGAACTTTGTGATATATAGATATTCCTATTTGTGCAAATGGATGGGTGGCTTCCTTTTTCTACTATCCACTGCCTTGACCCATGCATTCATATTAATAATATAATATTCCAATCCAACCACACTCAGAGGCAACAGTTAAAACTTAGGAAAAGGGGAAAAATGACTCCGAGGAAAGTTTGACTATGACCCATTCAACATCAGTAAAACCAAATTATAAAAATATCTAACTAGGGAAGTTTCGTGGGGAAAAGAAAGGGATGCTCATCCTTATCCAATCTCAAAAAATTGGTATAGCACGCCGCTGAATATGTACGTATTGATTGGACGTAAGCCCCATAACCAGCTGGCTAAGAAGAAGACAACGCTACGCTAGTTAGTTAGCAAGCAATGTTCCATGTCGGCTCTGGGACACCCTTTGATTTTGATTCCTTCAATTGGCATTGCCCAGAGATGATAGTCCCGTCGGAAGATTGGGTAACGATGAATTGGGAATGATTAAATTGGAATGGATGGAAATAATTAATGTCGAGTTTTAGTTTTACCCAATTAATTGATCCAACGAACGCCAAATAGATGACAATCACTTACCGGAAACATGATCTAAACTGCCTTGCCTTGCCTTTCGCACACGCTTAAGACTTGGCTTCTTATTTCACGTGCACGTTTAAAATTCAAACTGCAGATGAACTGTCTTTCAAAAATTATACGCTTTACTTTGACTTCTTTCCCATGCATATTATACCATTTTTTCCCCTTAATTACTTATTATATGCATAATTATATTTTATAAAATAAAAATTCTTTAATCGACTTTTTTTCTCTTGGCGTCTGGCTTTGGTAAACTAAACTAACGCTATTCCATCCTCCACTGTAACAGCAGGCAGATTCATTAATTAAAGTGAGTTTCCGTATAATATCCAACTCATATAGTACAAAGTTTGCAAATTCACCTTTTATCTAATTCCTATTCATTTATTAATTCCTCCGCCAGCCAAGGTGTAAGTTAATTTGGTTGAATACGGGTTAGATCCGACCCGCATGATATCTGTACGGCCTTGGTGTTGGCGTGGCTGTAATATCCAATTTTAGATTTTCTTTTGGTAAATTGTTGTTGAATTGTCTGTCTGGGTCGGAGACTGTGAGTTGAAAATGTAATTTTTCGTTTTAACACACGGAGCCAACTCGTCGTCCTGTCTGTCTTCCTCTTCCCATAAAAACCCTCCGTCCGTCTCTCTCTCTCTCTCACTTGTTGTATTGCATAGCCACGTCTCCTGCCTTCTCCAAAACCCCTACCAATACATTTCTCAAGCTCACACACCATAATAATAATTTGATAACAAAATCAACTAGCAGTCTTGAACTGCAAATGTCCTCCGCCTCCTCCTCCCCTTTCCCAGCTTGCTTTCGCCCTTCGCCCACCTCGGACGACCACCGTCGCTTTCATACTCCTCCTCCGCTGCCACCGTCACCGGTCACACTCTCCACCAACCCCGACCTCACCACCTATCTCTACCACACAGATATTGGCCTTGTTTCCGTCACCTGGTCGCGTTCCATTCTAGGTCGCTCCCTCCACGTCCACCTCCATCACCACCTCTTTGATTCACCCCCCATTCCTTCTTTTGCTTCCTCTTCTTTTCACCTCCGCATCAAGTCCTTCCTTTTCTGGAAAAAGCATGGAGTGAAGAAGCTTTCTCCCAATACCCACATTTTCTGGAATGTTTCTAAGGCCAAATTTGGGTCCGGACCCGAACCCTATTCCGGCTTCTACGTTGCCGTCGTTGTCGACAATGAAATGATCCTTCTGGTCGGTGATTTAAGAAAGGATGCGTTCGCAAAAACCAAAGCCCAAGAGCCCAAGATTGCCCAATTTCTTGTTCTGAAGAGGGAGCACGTCGTAGTCGACAAAATCTACACTACAAGAGCTAAATTCGGAGGCAAAACGAGAGACATACAAATTTATTGCGGTTACCGGGACGATTCGAAGCTCACTTTCTGCGTTGACGGCAAAAAGGTATTGCAGATTAAGAGATTGAAATGGAAATTTAGAGGTAACGAGCGAGTGAAAGTGGATGGCGTACCCGTTCAGATCTCTTGGGATGTCTATAATTGGCTTTTTGATAAAGAAAACAGTGACGAGCATGCGATTTTCATGTTCAAGTTCGAAGAGGAAGATGAAGAACAACATCAGGAATCGGAGGCGAACTTGTGGACGCAGCAAAATTGTAATTTGGGTATCAGTGAGTCTTATGAATGGGGGAAAATGGGCAAGAGCTTTTCCTCACCGTCTGGGTCAATTTCATCGTCGGCGGGTTCTTTTGGTGGAAGTTCCTCTGTGCTGGAATGGTCAAGTGTGGAGGAGAACGAATTGGTGGTTCCAGTTGGATTTTCTTTGCTCGTTTATGCCTGGAAAAGGTGAGCCGATCACATCAACATAGATTTGGGTGCTTTCTCCTTGGATTTTCTTTTCTTCTGCCACTAACCCCATTTGTTTGTTCAACATGGTGACATTGAATTCTATTGCTAGTTTCATTCATACTTGTAGATCTGACAGATTCAGATGAAAAACCTAGCACTAGAACTAAAGTTATTGATATGTTCATTGTAATCTACAATTTTCGCAGCCAATTTATTAAGCATAATACGAAAGATTTGTTTTCATTTCGTCTGGTCGTCAGTGTTTTCTGAAACTCCATAAGTTGTGCTCTTTAATTTGTTTATATTATCAAGCATAATTAAGGATTTAATTTTAATGTTTAAGTAGTTTTTAGTATAGCTTAGAAATTAATTCAATAAATAATATCTCCGTACCAGCTTGTATAATTATTGGCCTCTCTATCAGAATACATTATATATATATATATATATATATATATATATATATATATATATATATATATATATATATTGATATAAAGAAAAGGAAAATATGTAGCAATTTTGACATTCTATTGTTCTTCGTGTATTTTACAATAATGGGGAAACTTGTTATTTATTTAAGTTATCATATTCATATATGCTACGTGCACTGGGGAAGCAAAAGAAGTGTTAGGGTTTTCATCTAAGCCGACAATTAAGGCATTGTTTTTTTTTTCCCCTAACTTCTCCACGTTTACATAGCATGTGAAATAATATTTGAAAGTAGCAAAATCTACCCCGAACAAGATTGTTCTGCGTTTAATGTGATATAACGTGGTATTAGATACTCCTAATTTTATTTTTTTTTAAAATAGCACCAAAATCTAAAATTGTAAAAAAATAATAATAATTATCTAACCATCCCATTTACAGATATCTCTGTTAACTGCTTCTCCTTCAGATTTCATGTGCTGGAGATGGACCTGACCCCACGATGGATACTCAATAATACTACTTCTTTGGTTTTTATTATAAAATACTTTTTAAAAGTCATTTTTATAACATATTTTACAATTACAACAAAACATTAATTTTTTATTTTTTATTTTTATAATTTATTCTTAATAAATACTTTCACTATTTTTATTTTTACTTTTTTATTAATAAAAATTATATTAATTTAAGAATAAAATTATAATGTTATAAATTTAAAAAAATTAATAAAAATCTACTAATTTTATTAAAATATGTTATTCAATTAATTAAGCCAGCAAAAGTAAGGTGTATCATTACCGACAGATTAGTCGCTACGGAGGGAAGGGTGGATTTTTATATTACATTTTCTTTGTTGATTAACGATTTCAATTTTCAAAATATACTCATACATAGGATGCGACTTTCCAGAAAAAGCACATGGCCATCAAGCCTGGCGTGAATTTGAAGGCTAGAATCGGCGTGTTCACACTGGCACCATAGAATTGAAAAGCCCAGCAAGCCAGTTTGGGCATTGGCAAGCCCATGAGCACAATAAGCCCAAGCCCAGAAGTGGATACCCGATTTACACTCGCTTGGTCTGCAGATGTTTTGGGAGCCATATATGGGAAACGTGACATTCGAAGACCATAATCTTTGTACATTTGACAAGAACACACTCTTACACATACATGATGACAATATCTGTTAATGTAAATCAACCGAGTATTAAGATTTGGGCAAAGGTAACCTGCTATCAAAAACTGCAAAATCTAGAACATCAACATCTCCTCATAAGCTGAAGAAAGAAAGAACAGAGACAATGCAACCATTCCCCAGCAGCTATTTCCACACGCAATACAAGATAGGCGAAGCAGATACTAAAAGTTCCTTCCTGCTCATCTTTGCTTGTTTACATGATTCTAAAACCCTAAGTTTCAGAACTTCACTTCACCGTCACGGGAGAGGTTGAGGAAGCGTGAATCAAAGACGGAGATTGAGTTTGACAGCGTCTGTGGCTACCACTTTTAATTGCTGTACTTGAAGGGCGAGATGATAATGGAGGATTGCAAGAAGTCTCGTACCTGCTAGACCGGCTCCTTAGTTTCTTCTTCTCACCCTCCTGAACCCTATCTTCTGATGTGACTTGTCGAACCTTTGTTTCATTTAGCCCAGGCGGAAGAACACAGTTGCAGAGAAGACCTAGATATTCAAAAACATATCTTAAACGCTCCGCAATATATTATGTTTGAAAAAAACACAACAGTTATGGATTCAAATATTCATATAGATGCTGGCAGGATAGCCCAGTTCTTACTTCATGCAAGTCAATGCAATTCTATTTAAGTGATCAATTCCAGAAAAGGAGATGCAGACCAATCATAAATTCTAACATTAATTGCAAGTTAGGAATAAGTTTCAGAAGCAAGGGTTCGCGCATGAGACTGTTAAACAATCATTTCCCAAGAAGAAACGTCAACAAAGTTCATTTTTTTTCTACAGCTGGTACTGGGTAGGACTTTAAAATGACTTCTGTATAGTCAATTTCAAAAAAAAAAACGGAGGGGAGCTAAAACCGAGACAAAAAAGCAGAAGCATAATTGCTGGTTTATTGCAGGTTTTGGTCACCCAATCCTCATACATTCATTTTCAGCAAACAAGAAATTTGTGACATCTGATAAAACCTCTTATTAGGGCTGCCAAAATTTTCTCAACATCTGATCCAAAAACTACTGCAAACAATGATAAGAAACATATTCTTCAGTCTATAGCTTACCAAGTCGAGCCAGTCGATTCACCCAACGAGGGATTGACTTTCCTGTTAATCTAATACAAACATCATTACAGAAGTGGTTGCAGTTTTTTGTGATAAGATGATACGTATTTCCAGAGTACTCCTCAGCTAATTTTTCCATGAATGCGCGAACCTCTCTGGGGCCACGATCTGTAGTTCCAATGAAAATAGATTTTCTGAAAGTGAAGCCAGGACAGTGCCTCGGTTCCACTTCAAAAATCCCTGTAGTGTCATGTTCATGTGCTCCAAATGCATATTCAACACCATGAACTGCATAAAATAAAATCATTAAAGATTGTTTCATTCAAGTAGCCAACAGTCAACACCTAAAGTAAATTTTAGTCAAGCCAATATAAAATTATATTTCCCTGGTGCTACTACAGAGAAATACCAAAGATAATGACAAATATACATCATTTCAATCAGGCGAACAACCCCCAACTAAGAGAGCTAAGCCAGAAGATTAAACTAGAGTTTAGTCAGAACAAGTTTCCTTTTCTCATTTTTCAAACAACGCGGACAACTGATTATAATTTCATCACCATCACTTGTCCCCCTCTACCTAACGTATATGATAATAGGCTCTAGTTTGGATTCTGATGAAACTGGTCTTGCAGATATTACATCTAAAACTGTTGTGGTTTTAATGTTTACGCCCAATTGAATATTGAACACAACTAAGCACATACTGTAATTCCTCTTCGTAACTATATCAGATTTAGAATTCAAAATTTTAAAATAAAAAGAAAAAGGAAAACCCCGAATAAGAAGGAAATAATTCCTTTAATTTATAATCTTAGGGGTTGACCCAAGCAAAGAATACTGATTGTTTCATGTGAATGATAACTGTAACACAACCACGGATCTAAAATGAAAATCCAGAGTTCAAGTTCAAAAGAATATCGTGCACAGACATAACATCACAAAAATTTGGGTCTTTCGGTAGCAGATAGGAACACTATGGGTAATTTTCCAATTACCCAGATTTTTATTTCGTTTCCAAGCTTCCTTGAATAAAAAGAAACAGAAGCTGGATATCAATCAAAGAAAGCAGATGTATGAATTTGGAGAAAAAAAGCTGTTTACCTTGAACACCAGAATGGTAGACTCCGAGACCAAGCCAGTAGGCATACCCATTAATCGGCGTGAGATCATATACATTCAAGTAAACGGGAACTGTGCCGAGCTTCTTCTTCCGAGGCATCATCACCATTTTACACAACATTATGCCTTTCCTTAATGATTTTTTTTTTTTCGCATAAACTTGAAACGAAATCAAAAGTGGGCAATTTACAGAAACCACAGAGTTGCGTTCAGTATATGGCTACGCAAGGGCAGAGGTAAAGGGAAAATTTTGGGCAAATTCCAAGGGCAGATTGGGAAGCCAAGACCCTCAAAAATCTCTCCTTAATTTCATTGATTCTTCTTTATCACTACAAGATCTTCGCTTAGGAGGAACAAGAAGAATCTTGAGCCTGGCTTCCACCGTCGGCCGAAAGCGCTTCGCTCCCACCTTTAGCTTTTATTGTACTCGTGCTGAGTAGATTCCTATTGTTATTTTTAAAATAACGTTTGGAATTTAATTAATTTATTTTAATATTTTAATTAAGGATATTCTAATGAAACACGCTCCGCAAGTTTTGGAAATAACGAAAGTACCATTTATTGTGTCTCCATTTCCTTTCAATGCTGCTGTTTCGTTTGCCACATAAATTACTCTCTCCAGTGAAGTTTACATTGAAATCCAGCAAATTATACACTTGGCATAGATGGAAGTTCTTTAACCTTCGTGGGAAGACTTGGAAAGATAAATAAATTAAAAAGACTTCCTATTATCTTTAAGAAATACATATTCTAATGATAAAAAAAGAGATACAAATCCTAAGAAAGAGCAGGAAATGTTACTTTCTTTATTATTACTCTCTAATCATAAAATGAGTAACTAATTTGTAATCTTGTCTTAAGAAACTTTTCACCAAAAAGGAAAAAAGAAAAGTAGTGAAAGCAGGGTGTACGTAGGTGTAGAGATTATAAAAGGAGGAGGATAGAGAATATTTAGGATTCAGAGGGAATAACGATAACGATGTCTTGAAATAATTGAGAAGGTAGAAAAGGAAAGAGCAGTGGCATTCTGTTTCCCAGAGAGAGGGCACAGCCGCAGGCGCATGCGCCATGACAGGCTCAAGGTTCGGGTTCAGGATCCCATGTCATGGATTAATTAATTATTTAACAAAAACATACAGTGCTTTTTGGAAGTTAGTAGTAATTGATTGAGTTGTATTTCTACATAAAACATAACAGTGGCAAGTGGTAAATATTACAAGATTTCATGATTGCTGGCGTGCGTAAAGGGTGAAGGTTCCTTCTTTTTTGCCAAAGAAAAGGCTGAAGGTTCCTTAAAACTGAGGAAGCTGTCGAGTGTGATGCTGAAGCAACAAGACAAGTTGAAATTATTATAAGCACTGCATGTCGGGGGTTTATTCATATTCCCCATCCCATATCTCATCCGTAAATTCCATTATTTTTACAGCTGATCCGTACTGAAAAAGATTCATTAAATTGTAAGCTGTGTTGGAACTACCTGTGCTCAAACACACTGATATCCATCAAACAGTTGGTTAATTGTGGGGTGATCGAGAAACAAACAGTAACCAGTGCTGTCATTCGTTTCTTTTGACTTTTTTCATCATTTTTCTACCAAAAAAGAATCGATGCCATTACTGTAAGTAATCTATATCTTGCTTTTTCATGATGCTTTGTCTTTGTCCCTCGAATAACTTTGTCCAAGTCATGGGATGGCAAGAAATTAAAAAAGATAGCTTCTTTTTGTCCAAAAAGCATACGATGATATATATATTAATTTCAACACTACAGTGAATGCCACTTTTAGGATGTTTGAGTAATTGAGGATTAACATAGGCAAACTCAAGTGAGTTGTCGTGTGTGGTAGCTGCTTTGGCATTTGTCGTTGAAACACAAGAGCCACATCCTCAACAGCGACCCTGCTTATGGATTAAGCTCCGGCTCCCCCTAACACTGCTGTCCAATCACTTCAAGCATTGGCAATGCCCACCTACCCAATCATTTTCATTTCAATTGGATCCTCACTTTCTTATCTTGTACAACACTACAAACACAACCACAAATTCATATTCATGTTTTCATCCTAGCCCAGCCCAGCCAAGCCTACTCCATTTCACCACTTTTCTGCTTATTCTTCGGCCCATGTTAAGCTCAATAGTGAACGTCGTGTCGTATACTCTTTTACCGACGAAAGTAATTGTTCTGGTGTCGTTTGTATCGCTTGTCTACAGTGCAAACGAAAACCCTCCTTCTCCATCTGCCACAGTCTCACTCCTGGCGACTTGAATGGCTCGTCTCGTTGGAACCGCTCAAAGAACGCTGTTCCGTTCTTGTCCATTTTCTTCGCTTAGAACAGTGACTGATTCGAGGGATTCCATATCAAGCTCTCTTTTACAGAGTAGACGTCTCCATGCAAAACCAACGTCCAAATCACCCTTCGAATCCAATATTCTAAGAATACTCGGTAACGAGATCGAGTACCGGTGCGATTATGCTCCACCGCAGCAGGTTCCTACTATTCCTTTTTACCATTGCGTTTTTCCTCTTTCCGTCGTCTGTAATAGTCGCTTTGAAAGAAATATATTTACTGGTATCAATTCAGCCATTCACTTCGTTTGCTGCTTCAGTTTCTAGGTTCAATTTTGATGATCTTTCCTAATTATGATAATGGGAATTCATTCGTTCAATCATGAGAAAATAAAAAATAGAACGAATTGATAGCGACTTCTAAAATCATATGGAATAATTCGAAACAGGAAAAATAACTGAACTGAAGTTAGTATACCAGTGAAGAAAGCAAGTTGTTAGTCGTTTGTATGACACTACTTACTTAATGTACTCTTCAACTGTAATTAATAGTTTTTCACTTTTTGAATCTTAGTAAACAAGCATGATACATTGAATGCCGCTTACTTCTTCCTATGCTTGTCACTGAATCCAAAATTCTAATTAAGATCCCTAGTTATTATTTTTTTTAAAGAAAGTATTGTCTCTTCCTAAATTATGCAGCCTGTGAAAAAATTCAATTCATTTACGCTTCAAGATAGACTGGGTGAGCAGTGGATCACACTGAGCGGAAAGTTCGGGGACAATGAAGAAATTAAAATTGAAGCAACCATGTTTGATGGGTTTGAACATGTTCCCAAGCTTGGAGATGACAGTTCTGGGGTAAATGTGCGTCTTCACATTAGTCTACTCGTGGATATTTCAAAGGGGGAAGATGGAAATAAATTGGAATTTGTCTGCTCAGCATGGCCAGATAGTTTAGAGGTTGAGAAAGTTTATGTGCTAAGACGTGATCGGATGCTGGCTAGGCCTTATATGGGACCTAATTTCAGGTTTGAATTATGTTTTCATCTTCTATTCTTATATATTGGTTGTTTGGTCAAGAAGAAATAAGCTTGAACTCTTGGAACAAATTTTTTATTTTAACAATTTAACTAAGCAAGTTTGAACCTTTATTATAATAATCAAAGTTCGTATCTAAGTATTGTAGCTGTTTTTAAGTTGTTCAATTTCTGAATATTTGTCTTTGTTATGATTCTTATCTGGGTCAATTATTGCTTTCAGGAATCTGAATGCTAAGATTCAGAAGGAATTTCGTGAGTACTTGGAGCGAAGGGGGGTAAATAGTGAACTTTCTTTTTTCTTGCATGATTACATGATGAACAAGGATAGGATTGAGCTTATAAATTGGTTGAGAAATGTCAAGACTATCGTGGAAAAGTAGAAGGATGACATTGGGAATTAAGATATGTTGTAAACATGTTACTTTTTGCCATCTTTGAGGTTAGTTTCTTCAGTGAAATTCATTTGATGCTTGGTATCCGGCATCAGTTTCATTATATGATTGTTTATTCAACTCAAGAATGTTGAGCAATAAAAAACCCCGTTACGTTCAGTTTGGAGATTGACTAGAAGGAGAAGGAATTTAAAAATTTGTGTGATAAATGGAAGTGTGACTCAATCTTTTAGGTTGAGATGGACCTTGGAAGTAGACACTTGCTTCATCAATTCGTATCAGGGGTGTAAGTAAGCACGGTTTTATTTGGTGACTTATTAAGATCTATGCTATCTTTTAGACATAATAGATCCCTGCTTGGATTCAAATGAGTTAGGAAAAGATACTGAGCTTGTCTATAGCTCCTATTTGAATTTCTCACCACGCTGTTTTGTCTGCTTTGCACTATCTTCGTATTTGTAATAAAGGGCTAATCTTCAAATTGGCCCACAGTAGGTAGGATGTAAATCTGAGGCTGAAGCCCGTTGTACTAGGCCTATGGTTTGACATGAATATTTGAGGTCACTTCTTGCTGATTTCCCGTAATAGTGCCGGGCCCATGTTTGATTTTGCGTGTTAAGCTTTTTCCTTCTTAGTTTATTGTTTCTTTATGCTGGATTAAGGATTTGTGTTTATGATGAATTCTGATTCTGATGATCTCACTTAAGGAATGCAATCGCTATGGTTTGATAATATGCTAATAGCTTGGTAGCCATCACACACTTTGACCAAATGGTACCTAAGCATGATGTTTCTCAAAAGAAAAAAGAATTATAATCCCTTTCCTCTTCTGCATTTACCAACGTAATAATGGTTCGTCAAGTTTCCTTTATACGTTTGTCAGTTGTGCAAACTCAACAGGGCCACTAAGTTTACTCTCCAGTTGTCATTCACTTTACTTCAGTTGATTGTTTTTCTGTCTCACTCATATGATATCGACCGAGAATCATTGCATTTGAAGAATACAATCGTCCGCTATTCTCTGCAAATATGCAATGAAATCAATGTACACTATCTGAAGGATTTTGCTTTATATAAAGTATTCGGTCTATTGATTTGTCAAATCAAGTGCAACTAGTTAGTGCATATTATGGCATTAGAATATGATTAAAGAGAAACTCTAATCCGGTGGAAAACGTTTTGAATCTGTGTCGGGTGTAATAATACGGTTCTTAGAAATTGCGTATTGACTGTATCCATTTTTTTTTTTAAGAAATGAATATGTGAAAACTGCAAATGGACCGTGCCGTGTGGAAATAAAACGTTGAGGAAAACCTTTTTCCCGGGGCGGCAGGTTTTGTTGATCTACAACAGCAACCTGGAATAAATTATCCAAAATGGGTTAACTGTAGACATTTTATACTACTAGATATTACCCCAACCGAATCTTTCCTAGATTTGAGGCCACTTGATGAAAGTGACCTAGTACACGCACCTCACATAGGACAAGCATACCTTACCTTCCTATACTAAAACCTAAATAATAGAGCATGTCTTTGTCCGCTGTTTCATATGACGACAAACAAACAGTACAGTACAGTATCATCTTTTAGGTTAGTCAGACAGATATAGATGTTTAATGTTATCCAACTCACTAGTTTGCTTCTTGTTGTAATGATAACTTTATATATTTATCTATTTAGAGTCTTCAGGCATTCTCTGTCAAATATTTCCCTTCTGATATCTTTCGTGAAACCAGAATCTGAATATGCAATTAATTCCGAATCTAAACTTAACAGAGGGTGGGGATTGATTTCTTTGTTTCCACTAATTCACGGATACTACAAATTATATAAATTGTTTATGATTCTATAAAATTGATGCGAATTGCCACAGCTTCTATTCCAAACTCGAGACAGATGAAAAGAGTTCTAATCAAGAACTTAGAAGGGGATTCTTTAAATTCGCCGATATAACATATATAATGACAGAGTATATAGAAGCACCACAAAAAAAATCCAGGGAAGAAAAGGAGACTCCATAAGCCCCAAATTTTCAACTGAATGTACGTTACAAAAGTTGAATGATTCTGAACAACTTTGGTCCTCCCTTGAACCAAATTTACACAATTATTTCACACAATATTGGGAAAAGAAATTTAACAAAATGCTTAATCCTAAAGAGTAAGAAGTACTAATTACTAAGATGAGATACGATATAAATATAATGAAGAAAAACCAAAGCCTATAGCTTGAGGGACAAATCAAGCTGCTTCATCTCTTCGTGATTATTCTTCAAACGAGTTCCAGTTACCAAGTATTCATTGAATTCTTCTGTAGCTACAGAATTCATCATCGTTTTTACCGTGTCAAATCTACCTACACTGCCTCTTGACGTTGTTCTGTGAAAACTTTCGATACCTAGTTTCCCTATCCCGGGTTGTTGATCAATAACTGGTCTTGACCAACCACGGTGTCCATAACTGCTTCCAATCGATATGTGAGAAGGCTTCTGGATCACAGAGTGTGCTTGAATTCCAAGAGGTTTATTACAAGCACCATGGAGAGGTAGAGAGGCCATGCTTGTGTAGCGATGATTATGCAGAAAAGGGTGACCAAAACCTGCTGCAGAGGCCATTAGCTGTGTTCCCAATCTTTGTCCTCTTTTTGCTATTGATCTCTCCCTCTTATGGGCATTTTGGTGTCCTCCAAGTGCTTGTGAACTGTAGAACTTTCTCTGACAGTAGTTGCAAGAGAAAACTCTTGGTTCAGCTTCAGAACCAAAAGGGTGTTCTGATGAAATCTTAGGCGAACCCATATCGTAACAGTTGAAGAGATTGAGCTCTGTATTGCATCCAAGAGCAGAATCATCACCAGAGACATTCAGATCCAATAAAGTTTCGGACTTTGTCTCTTTTTCTTCTTCATCTTCCTCAACAGATTGCTGCTGCTTCTTCTCTTGTGGATTCTGCAATGGTGTACTCGGACTAGGAGGAGCCTCTGGAGTAGAGAAGATGCTGGGGTTATCACACCGATAAGGCTCGTTGCTCAGTCTTTCCATGGTAGACTATTCTCTTCCCCTTTGCTGACGCTAGTTTAACAAATGCTTGTTGATTCTTGATACTGTAAAATGGATAAAAAAAAATAAAAGCATATTGGTGGGAGGTACATGCTTTATCCTATTCCTATATATGGAAGCTATGATCTTTATGCTTGTTGAAACAGTGCTACAGTTCCTAGGAGACTTAATTGGTATTTCACTTTTGACTTTTATGGGAACTCAAGTATTCGGCCATGATAATGTGCTGTATAGCTTTATTTGTATTTTCTACTTCCAAATATAGTGGGCCACACTGCATACATGTGACCAAAACAAAAAATCGTCTATGTGAAGAGAAGCAATTATATGCTATCGTAATTATTATTATAATGTTTCTCTGAGAGCTAGCTGCGTATGAAATGTTTGATTTTGAAGATTTTCTTAATCAACGTCTGCAAATTAAATGAGTCCCTACCTCTGCTTCTGTCACTTGTTCTTGCAGAGTCACATTGTGGGATAATTTAAGGCAGCGTTTGGCGATGAGCATTGGACTGATATCAACCAAGTTTTGACGGCTTGAAGGTACCTCAATCATATGGAAGAGAAGCCAAACGTGGACAAAACAACCTATTTCCTGTGTACTTGAAACCAGAGAGCATCATGTTCCTATTTGCTTGAGATTGTCCCTCTCCATCTCTATTCTTACAAGATCTTTGCTTTTTCACTTCCTCTTGTGCTGCATTTTCATAGGTCCTCCTATTGCTTTTAATACAAACTATTAATCTTCTCCTAACTATGAATTCATCTGCAACTCAACTACCTTACTGAATTATAAGATTATATATGGTAGTTTAAAGAAGGGAAAATGGTATGTGATGTGTGGTATTGGTATAGTGGAGAAGGGAGACAAATGGCCGACAATTAAAAGGGCAAGCTGATATGGAGTCTAGTGGTGTTCTAGTATATGTTTTGGTTTAGCATTATATAAATAATTAATTATAATTATTGTTACCGCAAGCACAAGTCATTTTTGGCAACTTTAATCACCCCACTCCACTGCCTTAGACGATGATGAGTGAGTTTTGGAATAATAATATGATTTCATTGCCATTCCCATGATATGATTCCATGTTAATATGTTGAGCTGTCTCATCATACAGATAGAACCAAATCTCTTTTTCAGATCTCACTGTCTCTCTAAATTAGTCCACATTCAAAAGATCCTCAAAAAAGAAACCCACAAAGTTCTGATCCACACTTAAAAAGTATCTCAAACTTCTCTTCTATCCATCACCCTAATCATCCTCTAAGGCTAAGCTCTCTTTATCTCTCAATCATGACAAATCATAACATATCCCTTGAACTTATCCTCACCTAGTTGACACTTTGGACATGTTTTGCTACAACTTGAGTCTTGTAGATTCACCTTAAACACACAAGATTTAAAATTTATAAATTACCCACGTCAATAAAATGATTACGCATTCAATTACGAGATACATTTTTTATTTTTACTAATTAAATTAACCTTTTATTTTTCTTTTTTAACTTTTTCCCATAGTCTCTAGTTTACCGTTATCTCAGTTTCCGTTCACACGCTCTAAAAAGTCGTTTTCCCAATTTGCTAGTTTCCTTTTTCTTCATGCGAAACATGGAACGACGGTGAAACACTGTGTAGCAAGTTGTTGAAAAAGTCAAGCATGTGGCTAAAAAGTGAAAAAACAAATGCGGCGTAGAGGTTCAAATGTGTACTCTAACGACATAATATAAACAAGGAAAATTAATGAATGGGATAACGAGAACAGTTGAGAATTCATGAAAAATACGACAACGACTTATTGCCGTTCGCAGAAACGACATATTTGTGTTCCCCGTTGATGCTGTAAATGATGACTTAGCAGCTAGTCAACTGGTTGCCATCTATCCACTAACGTGACTGTGCACGTGATCTTAATGTTCGGTCGTTTTCTAATTTCTTACTTGACGAAATGGCAAACAATAGGAAGATCCTCTCAATTATACCTACATTTATGTCTTTGGTGGAGTCCTTTTTTCTTAAAAAAATAATAATTTTCTTTTTATTTTTGAGAATTTTAAATTGTAAGGACAGTTTTCAGAATTTTAAATTGTAAGATTCCATCAAATTTCGTGCATTAAATGTTTCTGCTGTATATAAATTAGAATAGATATAAAATAAAGTAAAACTCACTTTTGTAAATTATTTATGATTATGAAAATGATAGGTTAAAAATGTACAAGTCGCTGTAAAAGTGGTAAGCAGTAAAAATATTCAACCATCGTAGGCTATATAACCTATAACATAAGCATGGTGCAGAAGGGTTATACCGTTTTTGGGTCAAAGAGCATCATCACATACTTCTTCTTATGCAGGTCAAATAATTCATCCCAAAATTCTGTGTCATTTTCAAGTGTAAAACAAAATAAAGCCCAACAAAAACAAAAGGTGAAGCAGAGTCTAAGCCCAACAAGAATGTGACCTCTATTTCTTGATTTTTTTTCACTGGTTTGCAAGGTCAGATGTGGCTGTGTTGTTACCAGGATGTGATGTATTGTAGCCGACCTCAACATGCATGTGCATCCCCCCTAATCAATTCTTATTCTTAGTGGTGAATCAAAGCCTCAACACTATATGTATATGTATGACTCTCTTAGCTGCAAATGCAGACTATTTCTTTCAAAGAAAAACTACAAAGTGGATATTGACGCACAGAACCGAATTTTCTAAACCAATATAATCTCTAGACAACCTTGTCCTACATACAGTTGTTCGTTCTAGACGCTTTGACTTGAATTTTATTAGTTACCTTGTCCGATTTGGTACCATGTGTTTGATTTCTTCCACTTTAATGTAAGATCAGTGGAAGGTTCAAACCCACTTCACAACAATTCAAACACTAATATCCGACCACAAGCGCCACCAAAAATGAAATATCCTACTTGTCTTCCATCATTCTCCTGCTCGTGGGTTACGCACTCTCTAATGCTATATATCACTTTAAGCTCTGCTCTATTTATTCATTGTTTTCTTCTCTTAACCCAAAATGACGACCATGGCCGTCCAAAACTTGGTACCCCTTCTAGTTCTTATTATCCTCCGAGTGTTTGTGAAAAGTTCCGAATCAGTTTCTCCAGATAATTTTTCACCAACATTCCCAAGGCGGTTTCTACCTTATCAAGGAGTTAGAGCTGCATATTGGCCTTCATCTATTGACTTTCCAGCTTCTTCCATTGATACCAGGTACTTCACCCACATTTATTATGCATTCCTTCATCCAGAACCAGACACTTACAAGCTCAGTGTCACCGAATTTGACCAAACAAATATACCCGAGTTCATCAATGGCCTCCGTTACAAACACCCGCAAGTGAAGACTCTGTTTTCAATCGGAGGAGGTGGGAACGAACCAACTGTGTTCGCAACCATGGCAAAGAACCAGCGAACCCGCGGAGTCTTCATCAATTCTACAATCCAAGTGGCTCGCCAATATGGGTTCGATGGAATTGACTTGGATTGGGAATTCCCAGCAAACAAACAAGACATGGCTAACCTTGCTCTGTTATACAGAGAGTGGTACGAAGCTCTGGTTTTGGATGCCAGGATTCACCGAAAGCCGCGCTTGCTTTTAACATCTGCAGTTTATTATGCCTCAAGAATGCTGTTTCTCGGAGATGAACCAAGATCCTATCCAGCCGAAGCAATTAGGAAATATTTGGACTGGGTCAGCCCCATGTGCTTTGACTATCACGGGTCCTGGGACAATTTTACTGGGGTGAACGCAGCATTGTACGATCCCAAGAGCAATATAAGTACCTATTATGGAATCGGGTCGTGGATCCAAGCCGGTGTGCCACCCGAAAAACTGGTAATGGGTTTGCCCTTATACGGGCGGACGTGGGAGCTCCGAGACCCGAATGTTCACGGGATTGGGGCACCCGCGGTTGGGGTTGGACCTGGGAACGAGGGTACCATGAATTATAAAGATGTTATTGAGTTTAACCAGAAGAATAATGCTAAGGTTGTGTACGATGTGGTAAGTGTGTCCTATTACTCTTACGTGGGGGATTCTTGGATCACCTATGATGATGTGTGGTCCATACAAAAGAAGGTTCAATTTGCTCGCTCACGGGCCTTACGTGGCTATTTCTTTTGGGCTGTCGACAAGGACAAGGATTGGACCATCTCCAGACAAGGTACATGATATATATCTAAATATAAAGTTTGGCCATTATTTCCTTTTAACTGCACCCGAAGCTTATCATTTTTTTTTTAATTTCCTTCTGCAGCTTCAAATGCGTGGGGACACTGAGGATAATAGATATAGATATAGATATATTTATTTTCCATCAATATTATTATTTAGCTCAAGATCACGTAATTCTCTATCAACACAACTTTCAGTTTCTAAATTGCATTTGTGGTTACATCATGGATTACTTTTTGTTTGGCCTTAAAAAAGAATATGTCTCACCACAACCTTCTCTTTTTCCTTCCAAGAATAAACATGGATTGAAATCTCTATAATGTTTCTTACGTTACAACAAAGCTTACGGTTGAAATTGCAAGATCACATCAAATTATTTCTGATTTTATCTTGTTTTTTGTCGTTTCGTCTAGGATATAAAATTTGATAAGAAACATCCAAAGAAAATCAAGTACCAAACCAAATACGAAACAGACAATGATATGACAAGTTTCCTTTTATTTATTTATTATTATGTTAATAAAATTCATTTATTAAGAGAAAAAAAGAAGATTACATATGATGGCCCAAACCGACAATGGGGACAACTGAATGGGGCAAACAGCTAACCCATCCGTAGAATTCAAGCCCATTTAACATATTTATGGGTTTACAGTCTTTAAACAAGGCCCAAACAACTTTTTTAATAAATTTCAATTATTAGGATTTTTTTTTTAAAAAAAAAGTTAGTAGTCTCGTTAATTTATGTTTGAAGTCAGCAAAACTAGGACTAAGCAAGCTTTCGTTATATGAAAACATGAAAAATAATAAAAAGGATGAAAATAGGAAGTCATGTGGGTTGATGAAAAGCAAAGAATCCCAAGATTTGGTGGCCAATAATGTTATAGTTATTGTATAAGGCAGTGCTTAGATGCAATAGTAGTAGAGGATGAATGATGGTGATTTGGATAATAATATATTATTAGGTCATTGGGATCTTGTGGGGATACACATAATGCGCGAGGATCTTCCAACATGTGATTTGAAGATGCAACTCCAAGGAACAAGTCACTTTCTCTTCAATCCTTTTTTAATATCAATGTTTCTTGTCTTGATTTCTTCAACATGTTTGCTACTTCCAGCTCCACAATCTCTCAACTATATCTTAATCCAGGTGTATAAGGCTAAAATAAGCTCAATTATTGTATAATGTTTTGTCACACTACCATCCATTTATAAATGAAAACCAAAGAGTTTAATCATTTGTTCACCGAGTAACAAAAATTAATTTAATTAATAAGAATTGAAATTATATTATATAAAAAGATAAATTAAAATTTGTTATTAATGTGAGAATTTTGATGAGATAATATACAAATACCAAAAACTTATGAGAAAAAATAAAGTTAGTTATATCCATCTATGGATTGAATTAGAGGTCACCGTTTCTAGATGGAGGAAAGCTCCTTTAATAAACTTTTAGAAGGCTGAAAACCATAGTTAACTTTTCACCGCTCCAAGGGGCACAGACAAAATCAACCTAGTGGGCATTCAACTAAGAAAGAGATTCTGATTTGTTAGGTTCATTACGGGGCTATCATTATGGATGAAAATGGATCACCACCAATCGAGTTCACTGTGCAAGTGATTGCGTATCGTCCGATCTACTTACTATTGTAGTTGATTGTGTTGACTGTGCAATAATAAGTACATCAAACGACCCACAATCGATTATACGGTACAGTCGACTATGGGTAATTCGAGACCCATTATGAATTCGATATCAATATTTCCATTTTACTTTTTCTTCGCCAAAGTGCTTCTCTGATGTTTGGATGACTCCTTGGTCTCTCTCTGTCTTTTGCCTTTATACATACATATTGTAGGCGCACAAAAGTGTTTTTCACGTGAATAAATTATAACAAGCAACTCATTTATAACTTCATCTATTTAAAAAATAAATAAATAAAAAATGCCCATCTTCAAAAATCATGTTTGTTTCCAAAATTTCCTTTGGAATTTACTGTGCAGTAAGTGATATTACTTTTCGGTCTTGCTTGAACGGAGCATAAAGCCAGAAATAGGCTGCAACCTAAAACAGAAAAGGAATTTGTAAGCTTTAATTTTCTGTTTGTTCTGGTATTCTATATTTAGCTCAAGGCTAGTTTTGCAGCCTTGAAGCTTTGTTCTTCTGATGACTAGCCATTAGCTGCTCAGTTTCCCCCTTGGTCTGAGCTGAAAGCTCTTCGTGGTCCCCAGGGGGGCCTCATTCCATAAATCTATTTTTCCTTGTTTATGCGTATATAATGTGGTCTATAACTCAACAACAAATAAAGAAATTATAAAATGAGAAACTTAAGAAATGAATAATTAGTAATATAGAAATTATACGAAGAGAAAAAAAAAATAGAGAGTAATATTTTTCAACAAAAAGAAAAAAATTTAATTTTCACGAAGAGTTTGAAGAATGGAAAAGCTCAAATAGTAATATATATTGCATCATTACCATTTGATAATTCCTAATATTACTAAACAGTCACCTTTCTCTAACTATTTATCTATTTCTTCGAATTTTCTTTGCTCTCTTATTTTCTTCTATAGTCTTGTCCCTATATTCTTATTTCTTTGAAGTATTAAATTGTATTAAAAAATCATTTTTTTTCCAAATATATGCATTAAAGAATATTATTCTCAATACTTTTACTTGTTGATAATACCAAAAGAAATTTTTTAAATTAAAATTGTTTAAATCTTATTTTAAATTAATTAACAATTTTGCCTAAAAGTCCAGAAATTTCTAAACACAGCCCTGGTGGTCCCTCTTTGGCTATAACCAAAAGTTCTATCCAACAAACATCAGTTGGATCCGAAAGAGATATTCCGATAATTTGGTCAATAGTGAAAAATAGTAACTTCAATGAATTTCGGAGTTTCTTCCACAATGAAAATATCAGAGTGGAAATTATTACGGAAGTTGACTATAATTGCTAATTACTCCATTTCCATTGTCATTAAGGTAATATTCTATATGCAGTATCTTGTTATTGGACCCTTTCAATAACAATATCCCAAAACAGGGTCACTTTAAAACTAATGATAATCAGACATTAAACGGACATTGACATATATGTTTAGGCCATTAATGCCTTAAATATGGCAATAATAATTACGTTTGTCATATAAATTAATCAAAATAGCTCTACTCAGGTCTAAGTCTAACTACTAACTAGGCTTGAAATAAGCTTTCTCTAACTAGATTTTAAAGGCAAAACCTTGGAATATCTTTGTTGAGACGAGTTGACCCAAGACTAAAAACGACCCAAGTAATTGGAAAAACAAGAAAAAAAAAAAGAAGGTTTTTTTGGAGGTCAACGTTTAACATTTTAATCCACGAGACAAGAGAAGTTGTTCCTTAATCAGTAAATCCAGGCACCGCCCAACGTTTATTGTTTCAGAGCGTGATTGTTACGCGTGAGTTTTCCCCGCAAAGTTCAAAAAAATTGCATCTTGATTCCTGGTATCTAATTCTAGCTAAAACGAGAAAGAAGGTCCCTTTCCGTCAACTCTGCATTATTCAACCAGCTTTCGCAATCATATACATAGTTATAGTTATTATAGATTCTATTTCTTTCTCCTACTGTTACAGACACGCATAAGGAGAAAGACAGCAGCTTTTTTCCTTTAAATTAATGGTATTTCTTTACATCACATTCGCCTCACCTCCCCCTTTCTCTGTTACAGATTTATTCGTTACACTTCGAAGATCCTTTTTTTTTTTTTTTTTTCATACTATCTTTTTCTGTTTCATAGATTCTGGTTTTTGGTTTCAGACCCATAAAACAGAGTTCGTTGTTATAGTGTAAAGTTGAAGTCCTTTAAACTCTCTTTCTATTGTCACTTGTGAATTCTACTGTGGAGAAAATGACCGTGGAGACTAGAATGGGTGATCCCGGAGACCAGTTTCCTGTAGGAATGCGTGTTCTTGCCGTTGACGATGATCCTACTTGTCTCTTGGTGTTGGAAACTCTGCTTCGAAGATGTCAATATCATGGTTTGCTTCTTCTACTTTCCGTTTCTCCTTTTGCCTCTAAGATTGTGGATTTGGGTTTTCGATATGTGCTTTGTTCTTTAGATTTTGACGTTTACTTCACTTAGCGGTTTTCTGAAGAATCAGTTGTTCGTTTGGTAATTTAATGTTCCGACTATGAAATTCCATTATTCTTGTATGCAGGGTCGTTTAGCCAATATCAGGCTTAATTTGCTATAGACCCTTCCTCCTTCACTTTGTTCGATGTTAATTTTCTCGCATATGTATAATATTGTTTCTGAATTGCTGGGTTCTTATTGTATGATTTTCTATTAATTGACATATTTTTCTTGGTCTACTGACTGGACAAATTTTTCAGCTTTTAATACTTTCATGTTCTTCTTTTTCTTTCTCTGTTCTCACCTTTCTTCTTCACTGTATCCAGCTTTGATTCATTTGCCCCCTCTCTGTTGACTTTTTTCTTTTTGTTTGGCTTTCAAAGATTAAATCCCGCATGAACTGTTGGCTTCATTAGGTGTAGGATCTAATTGGTTGCCTATGGAGAAGGCTTTAGATTATTTTATAGATTGGGAAATGCTTTGTTTCACATTCCACAACTGTGGCTGTGTTCTTGGTGTATATGAAATGAAATACAAGCATGCACTCTTATAGAAGGATGATCTTCACTGTATTCTGCAGTAACGACAACTAGTCAGGCAACAATGGCATTGAAGATGTTGAGAGAAAACAAAGATAAGTTTGACCTGGTTATCAGTGATGTTCATATGCCAGACATGGATGGATTTAAGCTGCTTGAGCTTGTGGGACTTGAGATGGACCTCCCTGTCATAAGTAAGAAAACAATTAGAAGCAATACCTCATATTTCTGCCTTTTTCTTCCTGTTAATGTTATTGATGAATCATGAATTTAGGTGTTTGGGAATTTTAGAATTTAGAGTTCAAAATATGAGATTTCGGTTTTCGAATGTTGTCTGTAAAATATATTTCACAACATTTTTTTGTTTACCTTTTTAATAATCCTACCAAAGATATGTGATGTTTTTGATCTTGTTTTTCAGAATTAGAGAGAACTTGTTCTGATTAAATTTAAGTTCCAGAGTTGATTTCGCTTGGTTAAATATGAAATTTAGTTGGAAGTTTTGAGGCCTTATATTATGATATTTTTATTTCAGTGTTGTCTGCAAATGGTGACCCGAAGCTGGTGATGAAGGGAATAACGCATGGAGCTTGTGATTATCTACTGAAACCTGTTCGAATTGAGGAGCTAAAGAACATTTGGCAGCATGTAATCAGGAGGAAGAAATTTGACGCGAAGGATCGGAACAAGGGCATCAGCCAAGATAAAGCTCATTCTGGTAGTGGCAATGGACTAAAGTCAGCAGGTACTGGAAATTCAGATCAAAATGGTAAAATGAACAAAAGAAGGAAGGATCAAGATGAAGAAGATGAGGAAAATGAGAATGGTCATGAAAATGACGACCCCTCAACACAGAAGAAGCCTAGAGTTGTTTGGTCTGTGGAGCTGCACCGCAAGTTTGTTGCTGCTGTTAATCAGTTAGGCATCGATAGTATGTTCTTCACCCTTTCAGAATTATTATTATTAGGACTTGAATTATTGTTCCTTATTACAAGTATCTTTTGGGTGAATATGAAATATCATCCCGTGTTCTGAATACTGAATTGGTCAAATACGTTGTTCTTGTGGTGGCAGAGGCTGTGCCAAAGAAAATTCTTGATTTGATGAATGTTGAAAAGCTTACAAGGGAGAATGTAGCAAGTCACCTCCAGGTAGTCTTCAAATCCTTTTCTGCTTTAGGTCGTTATGACCTCAAGCTTTTCATTCAGGGTTCCTAACTGGTGTATCTATGACTATGGCTGCAGAAATATAGGCTTTATCTGAAGAGAATTAGCTGTGTGACAAACCAACAGGCTCATATGGTGGCAGCTTTAGGTAGTGCAGATCCATCCTATTTGAGAATGAGTCCTCTGGGTGGGCTTGGACATTTACAAACACTGAACAGTGTTTTCAGATCCTTCCCACCTAGTGGCATGATTGGTAGGTTGAACACTCCTGCTGGTCTTGGTGTCCATGGGTTGCCTTCTTCTGGAATTCCTCCGTTGGGTCATGGCCAAAATTTAAACAATTCCATGAACGATCCTCTCAAGTTTCCGTCAACCATGGTTGGCGGTAATCAGAATGCTAGTGCAATTCAGGGAATGCCAGTGTCAATAGGGTTCAATCAATTACGACAAAATAAGGCCATTACTTCTGTTGAAGACCTGAACACTGGTATTGATGATAAAACGCTTTTGGCCATCCCAAATAAACTAACAGATCTAAGAGCTCGCACACCGCTTGTGGGTGTCACAAATAACTCTTTGATGTTAGAAACACACACTCAAGGCACACAAGGGAGTAGAGGATATGAGAATCTATCTTCAGTAGCTTCCCAACATCCAGAATTTCCTTTGCCTTTTCTGGATCATGGTAGGTGTAGTGATGATTGGTCAACTGCTGTGCAGTCATCTGGGATCCACCCAATTTCTTCTTACCCATCCACTCAGTGTTTTAGACAGTCTGCTATACCTTCTACAGATAACATGCATTTGAAACCCTTGCATGTGGGAAATCCAAGTGCTGCTTCATCCATTGATTCAGTGACAGATATGCCTTCCCAAGGACCCACTTTTACTAATACGCCTTCCCAAATATGCAGCAATGCCCTTTTTCAAGGTTGGGACGATCATAATCAGGATGATAATTTCCAGTCAATGAACTCTCTCATTCCTGTAAATGGTGCTGTTGGTCCCTCAGGGCATGCTCCCATAAACGACTTGGACTATAATTATGGTGACCTCTTACAGATGAAGCATGCTGAGGTAACGAAATCAGCTAAAGAGAAACCAAATCAGGGGTATATAATGGACCAACAGAAGGCACAACACAGTCGCACCACTAATAGCCTTGGTTCATTGGAAGATTTGGTCAGCGCAATGATGAAACAGGTAATGACATTTATGCAGCAGTCCGAGGGTTTGACCAGAGATGTTTCTCTATGATTCTTCATTTTAACATATTAACTACAAGCAATCTTTTGAAAAAAAAAAATTGCGATCTGATTTAGTCAGTCACAGTTTTGGGTAGATATCATTAAATAACATGGCATTGACATCTTTTCTTAAGTTGATATATATGTTGATGTTTAAAAACCTAACAACATGGTTGTAACAGCATTCTATGCCTAAACAATATGTTATGTGTTTTTCAACTTCCGTGCTTGTCTTCCAATTCTTTACCACTTCCTTGACGCTGATTTTTATGATTTGATTGGAACAAACTAGAAGGCAGAACCATATTCTCTCTCCATCTCTCCCTCCATCTGTTTGTCCTCTTATCTCATGCTCAGCTGCATTATGTAGGGTTGCTCTTATCTATTATATGGGCAATTGCTGCGTCTATTCAATGCTTTTACTGTAGGATTTCAGAGGAAATGGTTGACTAGATTGTGAGGATGCTGTAGTTGTGCCGTCACAGTTGTGGTATTCTGCAAGAAGTTACCATCATGTGCTACTCATCGTGTTGGGGCTTACTCCATTCTATCTAGAACAGTAGTATCCCTTCACATTGTTTAGAGATTTTCGCAATGACACTGATGTTCTGAACATCTTGTCAACGTCCTTGCTTTGAATTTTGAGGTTATCTTTTGTACCGTCTTTTTATTTGTGCTAAAATGTCTCTCCTGTTCTTGCATGATCACCAATAATACTGCAATGTTGGCACATATTAGCCACTAAAAGTGTATCAGTGTCTCTCTTGCATAATTCTTGCCTGGCCACTCATACTGCTTTTGCACATCAGTGAACAGAAATTGAAAGTACAGTTGGCCCATTTTAAAAGAAAGATATACAGCTAAGAGCATTACCAAAGACGTCTTATTTGCTACAGAATTCATTAAAAGCATCCTGATATTTGAATGTTTTATATCATTATTTACCTTTACCATACTAATCCTGAGTGCAGTCTATCTGGTTTCTGCTATCCTGTGTTCTATCATATTTTAGAACTGATCTTTTACATAATTGTTTACTATATATGCTAGTCCACTTTTGCTGATGCTTTGAGTGTTGAACTTCAAACCTAGTACCCATATATTTTATGTTATGCAGGAACAAAATAAGGTGAAGTTAATGGAAGGAGAGTTCATGTGCGATAGTTACTCTGGTGGGACATCTATGTGAATAGAAGGAGCAAGTTTGGCAGCATAAGCATGATATGCTCGTGGATGAGTTTTGTAGATTGTGATTGAAACCTCTCTTTATTATGTTGGCACTCTTGTTTTCTGTAGACTGCAGCTGCCTTTAGAATATATCATTTTCATTTAGTCAGAACGCATTGTTGTCTGTGGGCCCGACAACGCATTATGGACTTAATCATGTCCTTGGTGTAGACACGCTTTGCTAACAAAAATGTTAGTGATACATTAATAAAGGTCATATGTAGTTTGGCGTATTAAATAAAGCTGCTTTGGATAGTTATCTGTCAGCATTTTAAGGCTTGTTTTTGTTTTGACAAGTTATTAGAAATCAACTCACTAATTTTTTATTAAAAAAAGAAGAAGCTGCTTTCATTCATTGATTATTTATAGCGATTAACGCGTTCTGGTATGCTAATGTTAACTTACCAAACGACATTCCAAGATTGCTTTTCTCTAGCAACCTTGTTAAGCGAAAATACTAATATCTAAATACTATTCCAGCAAATTCTTTCTATTGGCCCCTCACAAGAAAGTAATCAGAAAAAGCATTTATGGTCTCCGCTCCTAGACCGATTCTGACGTCAACGCTGCTATTATGATTAGGATTCTGCATGAAGTATGCAACCTGTGGAATTGGAGAGGCCAGAGGAGAAGTATAAGCTGCTTTTTCACGAAAGAAGTCAACATTATGGAATGGCATTCTGGTCCAATCAGAAACCAAGGTTAGCTCCCTCAAAGGAGGAAGGCTGGCCCCTGCTCCTCCGAGTGCATCAACGTAGGCCTTCACATAATCGTGGTTAACAGCGTTCTTGGCTTCTCTTACTTGCTCAATCACGCTTTCCTGGCTTGCCTCTTCCAATTCTTTCACTGTCATCATAACAGAGGCAAGCACATAAGCATTTCCGCTGAAACCTCTTGGTAACGGAGGCACCGTCTTGTTCCTTGTGTCAACTGCGAATTGCAAGCACACCATCTTTTCTTTCCTCAGTCTTAAAGCTTTGGTCCTTGCCTAAATTCAAGTAACCGTTATGTGGACTGAAATTTAGTATTTTACTAAAAAATAAATAAGAATTTTTATGGCCAGATTATACCGAATAATAACATTTTAACAAAATTTAAGGGCTAGATAATCAATTGCTACGGACAATAATGGATGTGAGGACATCCTGGGTGTGAACCAAAGATATGTCATTTACAATACGTCCTGTGTGGACTCATGTTCATTGTTGGAAAAATGAACGTCATATGTCATTTTGTAGATCGCTAGGTTCACTGGTATATATATATGGTATTTATGTTTACAAATTTAGTTACGTGAAATAGTAATTAATAACGATTTCCCAGATTTTTTTTTTTTTTTCACCATAATGAACTCAGACAATCTTACTGTATGAAAAGTAACAGACGAAATAAACATACCTTCCAAAGGTGAGTTGCAAGAACCTCAAAGGTTGAGAAGGGAAGGGAACCTCTAATCGGAACAAGTTTCCTCTTCAGGTAATCTATCATTGCACCGCTCAGATGATAGGTCTTAAGGACACAGTTATTCTGATCCAACCGTCCGATTTGCAGAGGAAAATCTTTTTGTTCACTTGCTGCTTGCATTATGAGATGATAAAGATGCTGTATTGCCGTAGCCCTTATCGTCTGCTGCTGATTTAGATTTGAGTTAGTAGGCAAATTGTTAGACCCTTTGGGGGCTTGACCATTACCTTCAGTTAGTAGTATTCCTCTCTCGTGCACTGGTTTTTGCAGCTCACTGACCCGTTTTCCTTTGAAAAATATTGCTGAACTAGAAGCCCATGCACTCAAGAAATCATAGGTTGCTGGACCGTCAAATAACGAGTGGCTCGTGCCAATACCGATTGAATACCCTCCACAGCCAAATTTTGTCACCTGTATATTTCTAACTAATTAACCGTTGATTTTTTTTCTTAAAAAAAGAAACTGGGTTTAACCACTTCTTCACCTCTCTCCTTTTTGTTTTGCTAATGGTCTTAATCAATTTTCATTAATTTTTTCCCAGTTAGTAGCTCGAGTTAACCTTGGTTAGTGTTTGCTTTCATTCTCGTGAATCAAAACTGGCTTAAAATTCATAAGCAAGTTTGAGAAATCAAGAAGTTGTCACGCTCTTATCATTGTCGACTTTGAAGGGAACATGTCTCATATATTAACCAGCTAGATTATAAAACAGCCTGTAGCCATCTGTTTCTATATTTATATGACATAAACATTCTCACCGTTTCTTTATTCCATGGTGATCAGAATCGGAAAAAGCGCTACAGATCAATCAACCAAGGATCACAGACAGAGAATTTAAAGGGTAGAAAACCCTAAAGAAGACTTGGAATAACTGGGAAATATTTTGGTGGTTGGTAAGGGTGAAAATTTACATAGGGTTTTAGTTTCAAGCGTTAATATTGACTTGCCGATCATAAATGAAGAAGAAAACTAAGATTGATGAAATTTAATTGTGTATATATATAGTTTATGTTGATGTATCTCACCTGAGCAACAACAAGAGGCATGCTGGAGAAATTGCCATCAAAAGGAGGCTTATAAACCAGGCTCTCAAAAACATTATTGTACTGAGAGAGGTCTCCAAGTTGAGAGATTTTGAGTGAGGTGTGTGCTTCCACTAGTATTGCACCTTGGTTGTTGCACCACAGGTTGAGCTTTCCATCACTTTGGTTCAGCGTGAGCCTACCTGCAGCTGGGTACCAAAGAGTCAAGGTTTCTTCCAAGCCAGATTTCAAGTCATTGAAAACTGAATTGAGAGACAAATCCTTGAAAGCCTGAGAAGGGTTATAAAAGAACACCAAGTACATAAGAGTGGGACACTGTCTATCTAAATTTGAGAGCTGTAAAACCCTCTGAGGCTGAAGAAGCTTGGGATTCACAACGACAACTCTTGAAAGGGAAACTGCACTGTTTGGATGATTCTCATGTCGTGTGGTCATGATTAAAAGATCGCTAATTGATCTAATTTGGCAGTAGAGATAGATATGTAGAAAGTGATGAAGGCTAAGTGCAAATATATAGAAGAGATTTATATGTGCATGTGTAACTCTTGGTGAGCTTGTTGGAGGTGTTCATATATATATATATATATATATGAACATTGAACATATAATGAGGATATTGTTGAGTTATGATTAATCATGCCTCTTGTTATTGTATAGTTAATACTTTGCATGGTACTGTTTGTGTACAAAAGTAATTTTGGGGAGACGCCAACTGTATTATCTGGCGACCACTACTGCTCATTGAAAACGACCTACTACGAGTTAATATTATCATTTATCATTGGTCTTCAATTCATTAATATGGCAAACCCTAGCTAGTTCATTTATGATTTGTTGGGATAAAATTTAAGTTTGAACCTTGTAGGTATAGATAATAAAAATGTTAGGTGAGGAAACAAGTTTGATTTGGCATACGAACACATCACATCTAATGGATAGAAAAATTCACTGCAGAAAACGATGATCTTATCTGAAGAGGTTATATGTATCACTGTGGATTAAAGCCGGTTGTTCTGGTAAAGAAGCAAAAATAGTAAAGAAGGCCCAGGATATATACTTGCTTGGTTAACTTATGGTATTCTTTGTAATCTGTACACTAGTAACGTTAATAAAGCTAGCTCACGCAGAAAACAATGGCAATATATAATTAAAGGCAACAAAAAACTAGGCTTTCTTTTTGTTCTCTTTTCTGCTGAGGACGAAAGAAAAGAAAGCAAAGAGATGTGGGGTTGAAGCTTGTTGGAAAAACAGGTTGGCATGTCTGAGAGAGAGAGAGAGAGATGAAGGGTTAGGGGGAGGTGGGTAGGGAAGTTGCTGTTAGTAGGCAAAGCTAGCATGCGTGAAGTTGAAGCCCAGGCTTGTCTTTTGTTGTCCCTAACTTTACCAGCATTTGCCTCATTTCCTGGTTTCTACTTTTTAACCTGTATTTTTCCTCTATCATCCATCCTAGCTTGCTTTTCCTTTTCCTTCTCCTTCCCTGGCTTTGTATATTATTTGTTTATAGTCTTCTTTTGGCGGTGCCTGTGGGAGTAGCTTCTCTTTACTTGCAGGTGGTTGAGGTTCGCCATTATTGAGCATCAAGAGTATATATATGTATTAATTCCTTTACGCTACTTGTAGTGTGCCTGAAGCTTTTGAATTCTGGATTCATTCGTTTACATAAATTTACACTTGACATTTGACAAATGCATGCAGCATATCTATGTAAATTGTCCATCTGCATGCACGGGTACGAGTACGAGTACAAGAAAAAAGTCATTCTGCAGGCTACCTTGGTAAAGTGCCAAGTTTCGTCATGGGGAATTTTTATATAATAAAAAAATAATGACATGCATCTTGCTTTCAGCTAAGTCTAAACTAGTTAATTAAAAAGTCCTATTAAAATGAATTTCCTCTCTAAAACAATATACGATTGATGCACAAACAATTATCTTCAACCATTCTTTGATAAAAGCCTTTTTTTTTCTTTATTTAAGTGAATAATAATAATAAAAAGTAGTGGTTTCTTTAAGATCATACAACTATATATCAAAATATTAATTTCAATCATTCTTCCTCTAGATGCTTTTACCGTTTTGATTAATTCTTGTTTGGCATTTTACCGTTTTAAGATTATACGGATTCGTGGATTCCAATTGTAGGGTGTAAACGTACGTCTAAACGAATTCTATTCCAAAGCAGTGGTGATGAGTGAAGGGACCTTCATTCCTGTTATAATTTAATCAAAGATACCACGAAGAAAGACTATCAATCCATTGTATTCTTACTTTACACGGGGAAATGACATGAAGAAGAAGCAGCGAGATCCATCAATATTAATTTACATACGATGTACAAGTATTGACTTGATCAGTTAATTTCTGGTCTGAAAAAAGTTCATTCCAATCGATATCCATGCACTCTCTTCACTTCATTTCATCTCTAAGTCTCTGTGTTGTACTAAAAGACAGAGTTATGGCTGCTGTCAAAATCGTTGGGAATGTGAAGGAGTGATCTCTGTGAGAAAAAGTATAAGGTATCGACCAAAATTCAATTCAAAGTAGATATTCATGCCCCAATATTTGGAAGAATGTCTTTAAGTAATAATTTTGAATATATCTTTAATTCAATAATAATTTACCATATGTCTGACTCACTATCTTTGATTATATTGTTTAATCATGTCTAATATATAATTATCATCATAATTACCCCATATCAAATATAACGAATACATACATACATTATCATGTAAATAACTTGAACACTTTCTTAGGAGATTTTGTTCCATACGGATGGAATGAAATTTCAACAGTGCTCAGGATTCTTCCAAAGCTGTTGAGGCTGAACAAGTTCAAAATCGAACGTTGTTTGAGGCGACTGACAGTCTCACGTTTGATACAACTACGTTAGTACGATTATTGCCTGCAGTCTAAATTTTAGTGGATTACGTCTATGACTAGAGAGAGAGTTTAAATAAATTAAACCTCACTTGGGTGAAATTTTGGCAAGACCCAGACCTGTAAAGACTGTCATTACAAAGATATTAGTCACATTGTATGCATTACACAATTCCTTGTAACCGCCTAAAAAAAACTAAAATCACCTGGTAAATTCTATCCGAATCCACCCAATTGTGGTGGGATTAAAAAAAAAAAAAAATCACTTTCAATGAAATTACTACCTTGGCAGAACGCCACTTAAGCAGGGAGATTTTTAACTGCTGCAAATGCCACAGTGGCTTTTTTCCGTGTTAATCTTGCATGTATTCTTCTAAAACATTAAAAATCATGCTATTATTACGTTTAATCATCTAATACAATGACGCCAGGCTCGGATGTCTCCGTGTTTTGATTTAACTCGGCATCGTTCTTTGCTTCGACCATTTCTACATCACTTCCCTTCGTCTCTGGAATAGTTGGTATTTCATTTATCTGTTCTTGGTGGTCATGGCTGCTGCTTTCTCTTTTAACTTCGGACTCTATTACCACATCCTTGCTCTTATCGTCTACCGTGTTATCAGGTTTGGAGTCATCTTGAGGAATAGACGAAAATGTTGATCCCCCAACATCACCATGCGTTACAGCCTCCGATTTATTCTCTGAATTTTGTTGAGTAGGAGTAAGAATTCTATTTATGTCTTTAGAAATGGTTTCGAGCGGGAGCAAGTTGTTAAGCATTTTCACTTCTGCTGGTTCTCTTGCCAAAGCTGTTTGATCTGATTCCATGGCATTCTCCTCTATAATCTTGCACATCTGCCAATACAAATGGAAATAGAGTTGATCCAGATTGATGTCTGTATAGAACTATTTCTGACCATTTATATTGCACCATGAAGGGGAATATTTTTACCTCATTATACAGACGAATCAATTCCAATCGATCTGCATCATTATCACAAGCACGAGCAGAAATTTCTTCTGAAGCTGTAAAAAAAATGGCAGCAGAGCGATTAGGTTGATCATACAATGTGCACAGCGAATAGCAACGTATAGATCAATATGGAAATGATAGAATCACTAAACATCCATTATCCGACCCAGACTAGCTAACCACCACTGTCAAAGCATGAGGCAAATCTATGAATGGATTATAATAGAATCATACCTATTGCCTCTACTTGAGGCAAATGATCAATCATTTCGATGTCAGTATCCCCTGATTTATAACTTGGCACACTGGTAACCTTGGGTTCACTTTTAAGTTCTTCATTTGTTTCATTTGCTTTCGAGTCACCCTGCAAACAGAGTTTACGAGGAAGTCAAGCAAATCACAGTATCATGCATTCTAAATTGCCTGTATGATTATACTAAAAGAAACATGAAAAAACTTACGAAGTATTCTTTCTGGTACTCAGCATTGAGCCCTTTTTCCAAGAGCAGCACCCTTTTTTTAATAAACTCAACCTGTCTTCTCTGCATATCTCTGAAATGAACTATTATGGAGGACTCCTGATATAACTGTGCTGGGTTCCTAGCATCACCAGAACCATGTGTATTGTCAGCTGTTACGTCATTCTCACTATTTTCACCAGTTTGGTTGCTGGGCGCTTCTACATTCGTCAAATTTGCACCATTTTGCACCTGAGACCCAACTTGTCCTGGTACAGGCAAATTTATAAAGGGAAGATTCAACTCCTGACAGATGACCTCCTGAATCTTCAGTTCTTTATCATCAACAATAGCTTGCCACCTTCCATACCCATGCCTTTATAAAAATAAATGAATAGTTTTTAAGGACCAGAAGAAAAAAAAAATTAAAACAAAGCAAACCACCAATGGGCTCCCGCCCCACATCATTAATCCAGTTGAGGGGTCTGGATAAGTTTGAAAAAGATAGGATACGTAAACTAAATGTTATTATATTATTAAAGGGAATACTATAAAGTTAAAAATACATAAAATAATTAAAGTTAATATATTACTAAAATATATAATTAAAATAAATACAAATGTCTTATTTAATGATTAAATTATTATATTCTAATAACCAAAATAACATAAAAATTATTTTCAATTATATTGATTAATTTTTATTAAGAATATACCGTGTGTTGTATTATTCAAGAAAACAAAATATAAACGGCATATAGTTTGGCTTTATGCTGTTCACGTTTTTTTTGGCTTCGGAAGTTACAATTGCATAGAAAATTAGACAGAACTATTTTATTAAAGGAGCATACTTCAACACGGCACGCAGTAACACTAAATCATGCTCCTCCTTCCATATCTTAGTACCCTTCAAACCTGGATAGCGTAAGAGAATGTCATCTGAAAAAAGTGGAGCGCCAGGATTTTCTGATGCAAACTTCACCTGTTATTCCACATCCCAAGAAGAAGAAAAAACATGTGAAGACACATCCACCCAAAACACTTTTTTTTCCCAAATTATAAATTAAAAAAAAGGAAAGTAGGAGATAAAATTCATTTTACTATAAGAAACCGTATGCTGTGAGATGATGTAGAGTCAAATACTCCCTTAAGCTCATACTAAATTGAACTGAAGAATTTTTTATAGTTTTAATAACGAGAAATTAATATTAGCGGAAAGCTTCTTCAAAGAGCTTACTTTCTCTTTTACCAAGAGAAGAACTGCAATTCTGACTAGGACATCTTGAATACGAAGCCCTTCCTTAGGAACTCCATCTACAGCCAAATTATTAATAAACAATACAAGATCAGTAACCTGAATATAAACAACTCAAAAGAAAGATGAGAACAGAAACAGAAGCAAGAAGGATCTACCACCTGAAAACGTAGAGGCATCCGTAATATCTTCTGCTATGTGAGACAAAAACAGGGTCCCATAACTGAAACCAGAAATAAGTACATGCAATTAAAATGATATAATTAGAATTATAGAAGTACTTCACAAAGTCTATCTCATTGAAAGCCAAAGTATACTCTTACTAGTAGGCCTGAATTAAAAGCTATAAAAACTTTTATTATTTTTTGTACTATAGTTCGAGCATACATGGGCACTAATGTCATCTATTCCCATGGTCAACGGGAAAAAACCAAAAAACAAACAAACAAGGCAAAAAGCTTCCAGTTCTTGCACACCAAACACAAACATCATTATAAATTAAAACAGAACTTCAAAATAGAGATATATAACATCCCAAAAGTAGAAACAAATTTAAGAAGAAGCAATAAGAGTACTCTTTGATTTCTTCATGGGTCTTCTGCTTCAAGCGGGAAGTAAACTCCTTCCAATCAAAATCACCAACCCCAAACCTGCAATAAACTATGAAAGTGAGACAAACTACAAATATTATCATGCAAAAACCTTACTTGAATGCAAAAAAGATAAACAAAGTTAACAAATGTAATCATAAACCAACAACTAGAACGTAACCTCATTAATATTTGCACAAATGCGGCCCTCTGATTTTGATTGAAACCAAGTATTCTGAAAGATTTTCCTTCGCCTTCCATCAGAGGAAGGGGCTCTGTGCTATCTGCTACTAAAGAATTCAGTGGAAAATTAACATCACAATCAATATAAGTAATCAAAGTCTCTCATGATCATTCAAATACTAAAAATATAATCCAATATTAATATTTACCACGGGCTTTCTTTCTGTACGGCCTTCTAGTCGAAGCATTTCCAGCTGAATTTGAATCACCATCAGTAAGGTTTGCTTCATAATTGTCATCTTCCTCTTCAGAACTTATATCTTCTAGACCAGCAAGATCATCCTCCTCAACAGAATTTATCTGGAAAGTAATAGAATTATAAACACTGCCTTTAAAAAAATTAACAAAAGAATATTCACTTTCCAGTACCAAATTTCTAGACGTTAATATCTATTTACTAAAGAATGAAACTATTAGAATGTTCCATATATTAAGGTGAACCACCAAAAAAAAAAAGATTCCATAAGACCGTCACAAGGTAAAAGATCTCGCACAATAAAACAAAAATTATATATTATATATACTACTAATTACCGACATCAAAGAGCACAATGAATATGCAAAGGCACATTTCTAGTTAATCTCATACAGACTCATCATTCAGAAAAATAGCCAATAGGCTTTGCCTTAAAAATTAGAGCATATGACACAAATAAAACAAGACAATACCATCTTGCGGGATCGCTTCCCTTTGCCCATGGAATTGAACTCTTCATGTTTATGCACTTCATATCTGTCCTTTAATAACTCCTCCCAGTAATTTGATCTATCAGTGGGGGTCACAGTAGATGCATTCTCCATTGCTTTCTTTCGTGCTGCCTCCTCTTCTGCTGCAGCCTCAGCTTTATCAATATATTCAAAATTTGCCACCTAGAACATATGTAATCTTTTAGCCAATGAAAAGCACTGAGAACATATGGAGAGAAGAAAAACAGATAGTTAAGAGATTGTGTGCAATTCACTAAATTTGCTACAATTAAATTAAGATTAATGTTGATAAATATAAAGGGGGAAAGCCATGAAGGTTTGTTTCATTCTGTCAACAAGAACTGAAGACATTACCCCAGTCACAGAGCTTTTTCTGAATTGGAAAGAAGCGGCGGCAGGAGCATGAACAATTATACTTTCTCTAATTGCCATAAACCAACCATCATAAAGCCACCACCAATAATTGGGTGAATATCATAGATACTCAATTTATGTGTTTCTTAGATTTTCCAATATATAACATCCTCCAAATTCAGCAATTGTTCAATTTGCTATATTTGTTATTACGCTTAAAGGAAAGCAGGCAAGCAAAGGGACACAGATTCTGTTATTTAGTAGTTAGAGAGAACTACTTTTAAACCAAAAAGTGGCAGCAAAATTATTCGTAGTATATTAGATCATTTATGCAAGCACAGGAAAATATAGTTCCCCGGAATGATTGGTTTACTTTCTCTGTTCCATAGTGCCCCCTAATTTTCCTTTATGATGTAGACAACAAACGTGTTGATACATCTACATATATATATATATATATATATATATATTGGTAAGAAGTCAAATGAAGTAAAGATCAAGGGTACCAGTAAACACCCAGCAAAGTTAGACAATCAAAAGTCAAAAATTAGGTGCGAAAAAATGCACAAGCAATTGCACATGATTGACTATTATAATGAACCTTAAAGGCCTTCAGAAATCCATCTTCCTCCTCATCATCTAAAGTTGCTTCTTCATCTCCAACTTGATCACGATCCAGTAATCTATGAATCAGGGTAACAAATGAAATAAAATTTCAAGCAATATTTGCATTCATTCTAGAGGTACATCAGATGATAAATACCTATCAATGGCAGTATCATCATAATGAATTTGGCGGGATTTGCCTGCTTCGTCATTCTCATCAGCAAATAACTCCGTTGACCCATACCTTATGATATCATCTAACTCCTCCTACATGCAATAATTAATAATTGGGAGTTACCATCAGATCTTCAACAATAACATTTTGGTAAAAATTATTTTAAGCCTTTATTTTTTGGAAGGTAATTACCTGGTTAATGTTTTGAGCCTTCAACCTCCCAACAACTAAATGTTCTAACACCATTTTCTTCTTAGTCATTTGCATCATCCTTTCTTCAATGGTTCCACGTGTTACAAGCCTAAATATCATCACCTAAACACCAAAACTACTACAACTTGAAAAACCAACAAGAACAATCAACCATATACAAATAAAAAACCAAAAAGTAATTATTTAATTATTATTTAACAAAACACCAAACCTTGTTTGTTTGTCCAAGTCGGTGAGCTCTGGCCATAGCTTGCAGATCAGCATGAGGATTCCAATCACTATAAAATGACAGGTTGACAGCTTGTTCAATGAATTAATATATTGCTTTAAATTAGAAAACAAAACGAAAGGGGGGAGGGGACAAAACAGTAGCCAAAATATGACTCCACTCTTCAGACTCATTTGGATAACATGTTTGCAAAATCTTACTTTATGTTCCAAGAAAAAGCAAAAAGAAGAAATTACTGGAATGTAAAGGTTCACCTATCATATATAATAACAGTGTCAGCTGTTGCAAGGTTTATCCCCAATCCCCCAGCTCTAGTAGAGAGAAGAAAACAAAATCTTGAAGAATTTTTAGCATTAAACCGATCTATCCGTACTTGTCTTTCAGCTCCACCAACTTTGCCATCTATCCTTTCATAATGCCAATTCTGATATTAAAAAATATTTAGAAAAGTTAAAATATTGTATGATACAAAAAATAAACATCAAGGTGGCAAGAAACAATAAAGTTATAACAAACAGGATACCCTCAGAGTATACCTTGTATGTACAGTAATCTTCAAGCAAGTCCAACATGTGCTGAAATTGTGAATAAATGAGTACCCTGTGTCCTTGCTCTTTAAGCTTCACCATCATTTTGTCCAACAATTGCAACTTCCCCGATGATTCCAATAGCTGTCTGTCATACAAAGAAAGCAAAATAGAAAAGAAGGCAAAACATACTAACTAAATCAGCAATTAAGTTAATTTTTACCATTCAAATTATACGAATGTAACAAGGTGACCAGATCACCCAGTATTTCTAATATATAACCACAATGACACACAGATAAATTACAAGAACTTACTTATTTGATTCTTTTGCATCTTCAATATCTGGTTCAACTCCTTCTAACATGTAAGGATGACAACACAGTTTCCTCAACTCCATAACAACATTAATAAGAGATATCTGATTAAGAAAAATCCAAAAGAAAAAACAGATATTTTGGCTTATTTCTTATGAAGATATGGTTAAGAATAGACCACCAAAAGACCATTTCCCAAAAGCATGAATCTTACCTGCGGACCACCTCGGCGAGTTAATATCTGATAGTTACGGGTCAGAATTGCCTTATAATATTCTTTCTGTTTACTGCTTAATTCAACACGTAAAATAAGCTCCCTTTTAGGAGGAAGTTCCTTCATGACATCTTTCTTTACTCCTGCAGGGCATCAAAAATTTGAACACATTTTCAGCAATATACAAGTTGAAGGACGGTCAATTTATAAGAAAATTACCATAGACACCAAATAACCAATTAAATCAAAATATTGGAATCTATAGTAATGCACTCCTTCTTAAAGTGAGGACCAGCATCAAGCCAAAACAAATAACCCCTCTAGCATAAGAAATAACTCCAACCAAAAATATGAAGGAATATCAGCAATCCAGAATATCTAATGAAGTATAATGACATCACTTATTAAAGTTTAAGATCTATACTTCTAAGGAGGTGTGGTGCCAACATTTTGTGTAGCCTCGAAATCTGTTCCTCTTGATTGATATCCTTGAACTCTTCCTGAAACTCCTCCAAACTTGCAAACTACCAGCAGTCATATAGAGAATCTTTAAGATAATGTAAACATTCATGATCAAATTTTGACAACTTACAATTATACTTCGTATTATAATACTGTTCCCGTGCTTACCTTGCCAGCATCTAGGAAGTGCATAAGCATAAAAAGTTCATCCAGATTGTTCTGAAAGGCAGCCAAGCTATATAAATTAACATTATGCCTCAAACAAGCAAATGAAGAATTTGTGAAGCAAACCAGACAAGTTGCCATAAATATTTTTCAATAAATTCAAAATATCTAATCACGTTATTTAGCAGTAGAGTTGCTAGTTTGAGAATCAAATTGGAAATTAAATGGTGTACACAAAGAACAATAACTAACATATATTCAAAAAGTGAGGCGTAACCAATATATAAAGTAAATCAAAAAGTGTGAGCCAACCATGCAAAAAAAAAAAGGACTCTAAATACCACATGAGACATGTTTTTTCAGGCAAAAACAAAATGACTGATGCTAAAAAATTAGGATCATGAACGAGGAATGGTGCAATGAATAATTTTAAATTAAACCTGAAGAGGAGTCCCAGTCAAAAGCACACGATGTCCACTGGAATACTGCTTCAATGAAGAAAATAATTTTGAGTCCTTATTTTTGAGACGATGACCTTCATCAACTATCTGCATATAGATATAGACAGTGTCACTGATATCCAGAAACATATATGAGAGAAAAGAAAACAATAATAGCAAAGTATTTTTCTTGTTTAAGTGACCGAATGATAAGTAGAAGGTTACCATGCACTCCCACTTTATAGGCTTCAAAGATGCAGTGTCCAAGTTGATCATCTCATAAGATGTCAAAAGAACATCAAATTTAATCCTATCTTGCTTGCTTTCACTGACTATTTGACCAGATTTCTTTTTCTTGATCTTTTTCTGGTTCTTCGGAAAATAAAATTCATACTCTCTTATAATGGCACGAGCTTGGGCAGATCCAACATACATAACCTACAGAAACAGATATAAAATGAAAAGAACTTCTTCATAAATGATAGTATAACTAAGGAATCACAGATACCTACCACATTCATTTGAGGAGCCCATGTTGCAAATTCACGTTCCCAGTTTCGGAGAGTTGAAAGTGGGGCAACCACCAGATGTGGAGAAACCCCCTCTCCATAAAGGGATGCCAAAAAAGCAATGCTTTGTATGGTTTTGCCTGCAGACAAACAATTCAGCCGCAGAGTGCAACAATAAACTCCCAATAGAAACTGCAAAACTAAGGGTGGGGGAGAGAAATAGCAATAGGGGAAAACAAATAAATAGAGTACGTACCAAGTCCCATTTCATCAGCAAGTATAACATGAGTTTGCTTAGACCAAGAAAAACGTAAGAAGTTCAAGCCCTCGAGCTGATAGGGATGTAGTTTACCTTAGTTTACATAAAAATGAAATAAATATATCAAGATCACCCATACATGATAAATAAGTATAAAGCCTGCCATTTCCAGAACACAAGGTCAGTTAATACTCAAAATAACCTACCACCCGAAAGAAAATATGGGCTTTGTTCATACTGTTGAAATTCTTTTTGCTGCTTCTTTGTGTCAGTACCATCATTAAAACAGCTTTTCTGCTTACTAGAAGAATGCTTCCGAGACCTTGACTGAAATCTATTGAATCTTTCTATTTCTGGCTGAAATGCAGAAATATCTGACTCAAACTCCCAATAACATTCATCATATGAAAGTTCTTTCCATTTCACTAGATATTCCTTCTCGTCACCATCACCCCTATAACATGTCAACATCAGCTTCCTTGAAAACATATTCCCAGGAAAAAAGCATATATGCATTTATTGATACTTTAGAGAATTGACAGTACAGAATTAGCACTAATCATAAGGTGTTTGAAAAAGATTTAACTTTAGTCCACCATCTTTGTAAAACTGTTCACACAGACAATAACCGGTTTGCTGCAACATATTAGAAACACTGTTCATTTTATTGTCAGTAAATGACCTTAGCACTTTTCTCTTAACCAATGTTGTATAGAGTTTTACACCAACAGTGTACCAAATTTCAACTAGCATGGAAAACTCTCAACCATTATCAAAACAAAACAAAAAAATTTACTAGTAATTATAATTTGGGAATAATAACATTGTAAAAGTTACAATCATCAGTAATCAGTATCATCCTTCTCTTATTATGAAACTATGCCAAACAGCAGATAAATGATACTCGTTTACCACAATGAATCCATTGACAGAGAAGAAAAAAATACAAGGACAAAGATATCCTCCCAATGATGTGCTAGGTACAAGGGGGAAAGGTCCAATATAGTTCATCAAAATAATCGTTAGGAAGTCCTTTACAGGAAGAAAATATGAGAGAAGAAATAATTAAATAACAAATTCCTGCTACCCAAAAATCTCAATAAAAAAAAATAGTGTAAAATTATCCAGCCAGACAATAATTTCAACTTCAAGCTAATACTTATTTAATAGTGAAAGAATATGCAACTGCTCCCCCAAATTGATTCTGGCAATTAGGAAGAAAATTCAACTTGAAAGCTAAAAATGACAGTTCAGATCTAACCTAACACACCCACACCTCCAAAACTCTGTTAAACCATAATAGTGTCCCTCGAATTCTGGTACAACTGAATTTCAAGGAAATATGATATTACATAATTAATTGAGTCTAGAAACCAACAACAGAGCTATATCATATTACTTTGCATATGAAAAAAGAGGGAGAGAAAGTTCCAAATAATTAAACCTGCAAGCAAGTATACGATCAACCGTAGTCCATTCAGGTCGGATGGCAACAAAGTCTTCCTCAGATGTATTGACAGATGCCATTTGACGGTTAAAGTTGTTTACTTTGGTCTTTAGACGGGGATGTGTCTTGAAAGCTTTCAGGAACTCTTTCTCTGGCACCCTAAGGGAAAAACACATACAGCTCATAAAGAGACATTACCCAAAAATGATAAAAAGAGATCAAAGAAGGAGATTTCAAAAGCAAATTAATAAGAATAGTGATCATAACTAGAATCAGAAGTGATACAGAAATGGATTTGATAAAGAGTGAGAATGGGAAGCTAGGATGTAATCATTGCAAAAGGTTCAGTAAAACTCAAACTCCAATGGGCAAGAGACCATGAGAAGTAAGGACTAAATAAAGGATTATTTTCCAAGAAGTTACCAAGTACAGTGTAGATAAGATAGTCCCTTCCACTTAACAAGATATTGTTTAACAAAGATTTGCTTTGACCCCAGTTTTGTGGCATCAGCATCACCAGCTACAGTGGGGCGCATCTCACTATCTAATATCTTCTCAATATCACTAAGTGGGCTAACCTGCAAAGAGTAAGCATTATAAGTCCAGGCAATCACCAAAGTAGAGCATCTTTTATAGGCATTGCCGGTTTAACACATAAAAGCTTACACATTCAGGGCACCTCCAGCTGTCTGGAAGAGGAGTTTTGAGCGGTGGGAGAAGACATCTAGGATGATAAGCATAAGAACATGTTTCACAGCTCAGAAGATTTCCACTTTCTCCACAAGCTTGACATGCATTTTCTTTCTATTGGCAAGGGATAGAAACGTCATAAAGAGGGGGGGAAAAGCATTACAGTCAAACTTAGGAACATTAAACATGAGAAATGCTATTAATAACACAAAAGTAAATGTTAATATCAGAATGAAGAAGGGGCAAAAATTTTCAACTGTTATATTAAACAGCAATACTTAATAACATAAATAATTAAATATTATAATATGAACTCGTTTTATATAACAGGTTGCTTATGCTTCGAATGTGTTTTCGAAAAACGACTTTATAAGTTATCCATACACTTCACTCCAAATTGCACAGAATTAGAAAACAGTTTAAGGGGAAATTTCCTACATCCTACTTCTCACCAATCGAAAGTGCATCAAAGAATTGTCAATATAGCTAACATTTATCGAGGACATCTAATATTTGGCTGTGTTATACTAGAAATGGGAACTACACAAACTGCAAAATATATAGGTTTCTGGAGTTACAGCAATAAAAATAACTTTCAGCCACCCACTCAGTACTGCAATCAACACTAAAATATCTAAGAAATGACCAAGATTTTAACATAAAGAAGTGCAACAAAGAACAAAAATTGGACTAAAATTCAAGGAAATGTGGTTAAAGCAATACAAAAGATAGTAACATACTGCATCACTTCTGACTATCCTCTCAAACTTTTCCTCAGTTGCCCCAGGTTTTCTAGGCAAAAAATCAGCATCATCATCTGAGTCGTCTAGATTGTAGACTGGCTTGCGATCCGATCTTACACGAAGCCTTTCAACCAGGCTACTCATGATCTGCTCAATATATAGAAAT